>CM051244.1:99593521-100995187 GCA_027917425.1 Gastrophryne carolinensis
TCGCCCTTGCGTATACGTATCAAATTATAGGCTCCCCTCAGGTCAAGCTTGGTCGGTCAAATAATTCGGCAATCAAGGGCAAAGGGTAGCGATTTTTAACGGTAATCTTATTGAGGCCGCGGTAATCAATACAAGGGCGAAGAGAGCCATCTTTTTTTGCCACAAAGAGGAACCCCGTGCCTGCTGGAGAGGAAGACTTCCGTATGAACCCTTTCTGAAGATTTTCTCGAATATACTCCGACATGGCTTGAGTCTCAGGAGCCGAGAGAGTGTAAATTCGGCCACGTGGAGGAGTGGTACCCGGAAGGAAGTCTATAGGGCAATCGTAGGGGCGGTGAGGTGGAAGTACCTCCGCTTTTTTCTTGCAGAATACATCAGCATAGGTCAGGTAGATCTCAGGCAAGCCAGGTAATGGTGCTGAAGCAGGAATGGGTCGAACAGGGACAGACTTCAGGCACCTCTTAAAGCATGCTGCACCCCAAGTCCTTATATCGCCAGTGGTCCAGTCAAGCGTGGGATCATGACGTTGGAGCCAAGGAAGGCCTAGAAGAATCTGAGAGGTGCAATTAGGGAGGACGTAGAACTCAACATTCTCTTGATGGAAGAGTCCAATTCTTAATAGGAGGAACGGTGTGATAGCACACAGCACATTCCAGCCTATCACCATTGACTGAGGTGATAAATAAGGCAAGGCGATTCACCGGAATATTATGTTTATTGACCAAGGCAGCCTCTATAAAGTTCCCTGCGGAGCCAGAGTCCAAAAAGGCGGTTAAATTCAAGGAGGTGGTAGGTGAGATGGAAAGTTGAACAGGAACAGTGAGCCGTGGAGAGGAAGCACATACACCCAGGGACGCCTCTCCCACCGCCACTAGGCGCGCCCGTTTTCCCTGACGTGGAGGGCGAATAGGACAGTCCTTCAAAAAATGCTCAGAACCACCGCAGTACAGACAAAGTTTCTCGTTCCTTCTGCGAGTTCTCTCCAATTGGGTCAAGTGGAATCGATCGACCTGCATGGCCTCCTCACTGGGAGGTACATGTGCGGACAAAGGGTTTTGAAATACTGGAGCCAAACGGGATGCCCTCCTAGGGCGCTGAGAGTCTCTTTCTTGGCGGAATTCCTCACGCCTCTCAGTAAAGCGCACATCAATGCGTGTGGCCAGATGGATGAGATCGTTGAGAGATGAAGGCAAGTCACGAGCCGCAAGAGCATCCTTAATTTTACTAGAATGTCCTTTCTTGAAGCAGGCACACAAGGCCTCATTATTCCAAGACAATTCGGAGGCAAGAGTGCGGAACCGAATGGCGTATTCACCAACGGACAACTCGCCCTGGACCAAGTTCAAAAGGGACGATTCAGCAGATTAAGCCCGGGCAGGTTCCTTAAAGACCTGGCGAAACTCAGAGACAAAGGTGTGAATACTGGAGGAGATAGGGTCATTGCGATCCCACAAGGGAGTCTCCCAGGCCAAAGCCTTTCCAGAAAGCAAACTGATAACAAAGGCCACCTTAGCTCGTTCAGTGGGGAATAGATCCGCCAACAACTCCAAGTGCAGGGAACATTGGGCAAGGAACCCTCGGCATAACTTGGCGTCCCCATCATATTTAGCCGGCAAGTAGAGACGGACTCTGGCAGAAGATGCTACCGGGGGCTGTGGCGGCAATGCTGGAGCCGGTGATGGAACTTGCTGTTGCTGAATCGTTAATAATTGCTGCATCATGGCAGAGAGTTGATAAATCTGGCGGGACTGCATAACCACTATAGCAGGCAATTCAGTGGCATCTGGCAGCGGCACCTCAGTGGGATCCATGGCCGGATCTTACTGTCACGGACCGGATGGAGCGGACTCGGGTGTGGATCCGCTTTAACTGTGGAACCGATGGCGGGTACCGTGTCAGGGTAGCAGAGTCTAAGGGGCCACCGGTATTCACCAGAGCCCACCGCAAGGCAGGTTGGTCTTGTGCGGCGAGTGACCCTCAGGTCGCTACCCCCCAACAGCGGCCCAGTCCCACAATCAGCCGAGGTTCAGCGCTGTACACAAGTGGCAGGCAAGAGGGGTAGTAAGTACAGGCAGAGGTCGGGGCTGGCAGCACAGGTTCACAGAAACGGTGAGTAGCCGAGGTCAGGCCAGGCAGCAAAGGTTCAGAGTCGGGACAGGCAGAGGTCGGTACACAGGTGAGCAATCCAAGTATGTCTGACTTTCAACAAGCATGGAGAGACCAAGATCCGGCACTGAAGGAAGGAAGTGCCTGTTTAAATAGGGGAAGATGATGCAGGATTGGATGACATAAACCCCAATCAGTGTTGTACAGGCCCTTTAAATCTCAGGGATCCTGTGCGCTCGCCCTCTAGTGGACGGAGGCGTGTGCGCACCTGACCATGCAAGGAGGAAGCATTGGGGGAAGGGCGGCAGCTGGAAGCAGCCCTGAGGGAAGATGGATGACGGCTGCATGCAGCCATGGAGGTAGGTGAAATGCTGTGAGACGGGCGTGCAGCGCTCGCCCTAACAGATAGATTATAAATACGATAGATAGATAGATAGATAGATAGATAGATAGATAGATAGATAGATAGATAAATAGAAGATAAATAGACAGATAGCTAATTAAGATAGATAAGATATATAGATAATAAAGACGATAGATAGATAGATAGATAGATAGATAGATAGATAGATAGATAGAATGAAAAAAGACCATAGATAAATAGATGGATAGATAAATAAAAACTACATATAGATAGATAGAAGATAAATAGATAGACAGACAGATAGAGTCTTTATTGTCTAAGACGATAGATCGATAGATAGATAGATAGATAGATAGATAGATAGATAGATAGATAGATAGATAGATAAATAGATAGATAGACAATGAATGAAAATTAAGATTAATAAAGAAGATAGATAGATAATAAAGACAATAGACAGATAGATGATAGATAGATGATAAAGATGATAGATTGATAGATAGATAATAAAGATGATAGAAAGATAATGACAATAGATAGATAGATAGATAGATAGATAGATAGATAGATAGATAGATAGATAGATAGAATGAAAAAAAAAGACCATAGATAAATGGATGGATAGATAGATTATAAATAAGATAGATAGATAGATGATAAATAGATAATTTAGATAAGATATATAGATAATAAAGACTCTAGATAGATAGATAAGATAGATAAAGATATATAGATAAAGACGATAGATAGATAGATAGATAGATAGATAGATAGATAGATAGATAGATAAAAAAAGACTAAAGATAAAGGGATGGATAGATAGATAATAAATTTTTTTTAATTTGAATGCATAGATGGCCATTGTATGCTTGGGCACACATAGGAATTCGTCCTCCGCATTTAACCCATCCGTACAGTGAGCGTACACATGTCCGGAGCGGTTGGCTGCCCTAATAACGGCGCCCGGGGAGCAGTTGGGGGGCTAGGTGCCCTTTCCAGAGCCAACTTCAGTCATGTTCCAGGACCGGGATACGAACCTGCCACCCTCCGGTTGCAAGTCCGCTACCTTACCTCTAGGCCACAACTGCCCCTTAAAGACGATAGATAGATAGATAATATCTCCCTGCTGAAATGCAGAAAGGCCAGCGGCCCTGACGGCATCCTGCCAGAGATGATCAAATACAGCTCCCCAGACATACACGCTGCACTGGCAAAACTATTCACCCTGGTCCTGAGCTCTGGACACTTCCCTCAAGACTGGAACAGAGGTCTCATAACACCTATCTACAAGAATGGGGACCAATATGACCCAGCGAACTACCGAGGGATCTGTGTCAGCAGCACTCTGGGAAAGCTATTCAGCAGCATCATCAACAGAAGGGTCCTCACCTTCCTCACACAGCAAGAGGTCCTCAGTAAAAGCCAAGCCGGGTTCATGCCAAACCATCGCACCACTGACCACATCTACACCCTGCACAGCCTTATCAAGACTCACGTCCACAACACCAAACAGGGGAAGATCTTCTCCTGTTTTGTGGACTTCAAGAAGGCGTTTGACTCAGCGTGGCACCCGGGCCTGTTCCTGAAACTCCTGCAGAGTGGAATAGGGGGGAGAACATATGATGTCATCAAGAGCTCATACACTGGGAACCAATGCAGTGTGAAGGTGAATGGTAAGAGGACGGCATACTTCCACCAGGGCCGAGGAGTCAGACAGGGCTGCAGCCTGAGCCCAACGCTCTTCAACATCTACATCAATGAACTGGCTGCAGCTCTGGAGGCTTCCTCAGCACCAGGCCTCCTCTTGCATGACCGCGAGGTGAAGTTCCTGCTGTACGCCGATGACCTCCTGCTGCTGTCCCCGACAGAGACAGCCTGGCAGTACTGGAGAAAATTCAGCACCACATGGGCACTACCCATCAATTCTAAGAAGACCAAAGTCATGGTGTTCCAGAAGAGGGGTCAGAATAAAGCCTCCATTCCCTCCTTCACATTAAACGAGTCTACACTGGAAAAAACAGCTACACCTACCTGGGGCTGGAGCTTAACCAATCAGGGAGCTTTAAGCCAGCAATAGAGGCCCTGAAAGGAAAAGCCTGCAGAGCTTTCTACGCCATCAGAAAGCGACTGTACCACCTCAAACCACCAGTGAGGGTCTGGATGAAGATCTTTGATGGGGTCATTGCCCCAATCCTACTTTATGGCAGTGAGGTTTGGGGCCCAATCACCTACCCAGATCAGTCCAAATGGGACCCAAGCCCAACAGAGACCTTTCATCTGGAGTTCTGTACCTCCTCCAGGTCCATCGCAGCACCTCCAACATGGCGTGCCGGGCAGAGCTGGGCAGGTTCCCTCTATGGTTCCGGGTGCAGAAGAGGGCGCTGTCATTCTGGGGGCACATACAGAGCAGCAGCCCCGACTCCTACCACCACAAAGCCTCCCTGAGCCATGGGGCCCAGAACAAACCCTGTGCCCTCCAACTGAGTGTCAGTCATCTTTCCAGCCAAAACCCCCGACATGCCCTGACAAAAGCCCAAATAAAGGGGGCGATAGAGGGCTGCCAGGAGCAATATATAGAGGATTGGAAGAAAGAAATAAGCAACTCCCAGAAACTTACCATCTACCAATCACTAAAGAGGAACTACACCGTGGCCCCATACCTGGAGAGGCTGCACCACCCCAAACACAGGCAGACCCTGAGTCTCTATAGACTGAGCGCCCACAGCCTGGAGATGGAGACAGGCCGGCACAGGCAGACATACAAGCCACGGGAGAGCCGACTGTGCCGGCACTGTGAGCAGGGGGCCCTGGAGGATGAGGCCCACTTCCTGCTACACTGCAGCAAATATTCGTCCACCAGGGACACTTACTTCCAGAGACTCTCCACCCTCATCCCGGACTTCACCTCCATAGATGATGAGAGGAAACTCCACATCCTGCTGGAAGAAGAGGAGCCCACCCTGCAAATAGCCGCCCAATATGTCTCCACCTGCCACCAACTGAGAGGAACGTAAGGAACCATGGACTGATATACCCCTGTACTGCCCCTATACCCCACCTCTATACTGCCCCAACTAAAAGGACAATTAGAATCTATGGATTTCAAACCCATATACTGCCCCTTAATCCTACGCAACCCCCTACTGCCTCTATACCTCTCCAACTCCCACCATCACTGGACCGATGTACACCCAACCCTGCCCCTATAACCCAACACCCCCCCCCCCCCATTTGTTGTTCCCTTTTGCTTTGGCAATGCTAAATGTTTTTTTGGACCTGCCAATAAAGCTCTTTTGAATTGAATTGAATTGAATTGAATAATAAAGAAGATAGATAGATAGATAGATAGATAGAATGAAAAAAGACCATAGATAAATAGATGGATAGATAAATAAAAACTATATATAGATAGATAGAAGATAAATAGATAGACAGACAGATAGATAGAGTCTTTATTGTCTAAGACTATAGATAGATAGATAGATAGATAGATAGATAGATAGATAGATAGATGATAAATAGACAGATAGATAATTTAGATAGATACAATATATAGATAATAAAGACGATAGATAGATAGATAGATAGATAGATAGATAGATAGATAGATAGAATGAAAAAAGACCATAGATAAATAGATGGATAGATAAATAAAAACTATAGATGGATAGATAGAAGATAAATAGATAGATAGACAGATAGATAGAGTCTTTATTGTCTAAGACTAAAGATAGATAGATAGATAGATAGATAGATAGATAGATAGACAATGAATGAAAATTAAGATTATAGATAGATAGAAAACAAAGACTATAGATAAATAGATAGATAAGATAGATAAAAACTATGGATAGATAGAATAAAAATAAAGATGATAGATAGATAACAGACTGCATGTAACTAGATAAATAGATATACAGAAAATGGAAGTTAGGTTATAAAGAAGATAGATAGATAATAAAGACAATAGACAGATAGATGATAGATAGATGATAAAGATGATAGATTGATAGATAGATAATAAAGATGATAGATAGATAATGACGATAGATAGATAGATAGATAGATAGATAGATAGATAGATAGATAGATAGAAAAAAAAGACCATAGATAAATGGATGGATAGATAGATTATAAATAAGATAGATAGATAGATAGATAGATAGATAGATAGATAGATAGATGATAAATAGATAATTTAGATAAGATATATAGATAATAAAGACTCTAGATAGATAGATAAGATAAAGATATATAGATAATAAAGACGATAGATAGATAGATAGATAGATAGATAGATAGATAGATAGAAAAAAAAGACCATAGATAAATGGATGGATAGATAGATAATAAAGACGATAGATAGATAGATAGATAGATAGATAGATAGATAGATAGATAATAAAGAAGATAGATAGATAGATAGATAGATAGATAGATAGATAGATAGATAAGATAGATAAGATAGATAAATAATAAATACTCTGGACAGTGAGATAGATAGATAGATAGATAGATAGATAGATAGATAGATAGATAGATAGAAAAGACTATAGATAGATAGATAGATAGATAGATAGATAGATAGATAGATAGATAGATAAAAAAAGACCATAGATAAATGGATGGATAGATAGATTATAAATAAGATAGATAGATAGATAGATAGATAGATAGATGATAAATAGATAATTTAGATAAGATATATAGATAATAAAGACTCTAGATAGATAGATAAGATAAAGATATATAGATAATAAAGACGATAGATAGATAGATAGATAGATAGATAGATAGATAGATAGATAGATTGGATGAAAAAAAAGACTAAAGATAAAGGGATGGATAGATAGATAATAAAGACGATAGATAGATAGATAGATAGATAGATAGATAGATAGATAGATAGATAGATAGATAAATAATAAATACTCTGGATAGTGAGATAGATAGATAGATAGATAGATAGATAGATAGATAGATAGATAGATAGATAGATAGATAGATAGATAAAAAAGACTATAAACAGATAGATAGATAGATAGATAGATAGATAGATAGATAGATAAAAAGACTATAGATAAACAGATAGATAGATAGATAGATAGATAGATAGATAGATAGATAGATAGATAGATAAAAATTATAGATAAATGGATTGATGGATAGATAGATAGATAGATAGATAGATAGATAGATAGATAGATAGATAGAATGAAAAAAAAGACCATAGATAAATGGATGGATAGATAGATTATAAATAAGATAAATAGATAGATAGATGATAAATAGATAATTTAGATAAGATATATAGATAATAAAGACTCTAGATAGATAGATAAGATAAAGATATATAGATAATAAAGACGATAGATAGATAGATAGATAGATAGATAGATAGATAGATAGTAAAGACGATAGATAGATAGATAGATAGATAGATAGATAGATAGATAGATAGATAGATAGATAGATAGATTGGATGAAAAAAAAGACTAAAGATAAAGGGATGGATAGATAGATAATAAAGACGATAGATAGTAAAGACGATAGATAGATAGATAGATAGAATGAAAAAAAAGACCATAGATAGATAATAAAGATGATAGATAGATAGATAGATAGATAGATAGATAGATAGATAGACAATGAATGAAAATTAAGATTATAGATAGATAGAAAACAAAGACTATAGATAAATAGATAGATAAGATAGATAAAAACTATGGATAGATAGAATAAAAATAAAGATGATAGATAGATAACAGACTGCATGTAACTAGATAAATAGATAGACAGAAAATGGAAGTTAGGTTATAAAGAAGATAGATAGATAATAAAGACAATAGACAGATAGATGATAGATAGATGATAAAGATGATAGATTGATAGATAGATAATAAAGATGATAGATAGATAATGACGATAGATAGATAGATAGATAGATAGATAGATAGATAGATAGATAGATAGATAGATAGATAGAATGAAAAAAAAGACCATAGATAAATGGATGGATAGATAGATTATAAATAAGATAGATAGATAGATGATAAATAGATAATTTAGATAAGATATATAGATAATAAAGACTCTAGATAGATAGATAAGATAAAGATATATAGATAATAAAGACGATAGATAGATAGATAGATAGATAGATAGGATGAAAAAAAAAGACTAAAGATAAAGGGATGGATAGATAGATAATAAAGACGATAGATAGATAGATAGATAGATAGATAGATAGATAGATAGATAATAAAGAAGATAGATAGATAGATAGATAGATAGATAGATAGATAGATAGATAGAATGAAAAAAAGACCATAGATAAATGGATGGATAGATAGATTATAAATAAGATAGATAGATAGAGATAGATAGATAGATAGATAGATAGATAGATAGATAGATAGATAGATAGATGATAAATATATAATTTAGATAAGATATATAGATAATAAAGACGATAGATAGATAGATAGATAGATAGATAGATAGATAGATAGATAGATAGGATGAAAAAAAAGACTAAAGATAAAGGGATGGATAGATAGATAATAAAGACGATAGATAGATAGATAGATAGATAGATAGATAGATAGATAGATAGATAGATAGATAGATAGATAATAAAGAAGATAGATAGATAGATAGATAGATAGATAGATAGATAGATAGATAGATAGATAGATAGAAAAGACTATAGATAAACGGATAGATAGATAGATAGATAGATAGATAGATAGATAGATAGATAGATAGATAGATAGATAGATAGATAGATAAAAATTATAGATAAATGGATTGATGGATAGATAGATAGATAGATAGATAGATAGATAGATAGATAGATAGATAGATAGAATGAAAAAAAAGACCATAGATAAATGGATGGATAGATAGATTATAAATAAGATAAATAGATAGATAGATGATAAATAGATAATTTAGATAAGATATATAGATAAAAGCTCTTTTGAATTGAATTGAATTAACAAAGACTCTAGATAGATAGATAAAATAAAGATATATAGATAATAAAGACGATAGATAGATAGATAGAGAGATAGATAGATAGATAGATAGATAGATAGATAGATAGTAAAGACGATAGATAGATAGATAGATAGATAGATAGATAGATAGATAGATAGATAAATTGGATGAAAAAAAAGACTAAAGATAAAGGGATGGATAGATAGATAATAAAGACGATAGATAGATAGATAGATAGATAGATAGATAGATAGATAGATAGATAGATAGAATGAAAAAAAAGACCATAGATAGATAATAAAGATGATAGATAGATAGATAGATAGATAGATAGATAGATAGATAGATAGATAGATAAGATAGATAAATAATAAATACTCTGGATAGTGAGATAGATAGATAGATAGATAGATAGATAGATAGATAGATAGATAGATAAGAATGAAAACAACAACTACAAATAAATATTTAGATAGATAAAGACTATAGATAGATGGATAGAATGATTGAAAAAAAAGACTATCATCTTTCTATTTATCCATTTATCTATAGTCTTTCTTTAATTCATTCTATCCATCTATCTATCTATAGTCTTTATCTACCTATTTATTTATCTATAGCCTTTATTTTCATTCTTCCTTATATATCTATCTACAGTCTTATCTATCTATCTATCTATCTATCTATCTATCTATCTATCTTCGAATCCAGACATACATCTTCCTCTGAAATAGAGGGCTCCATGCCTTCTCTTAAAATGCATAAAATAGTAATAATACATACTCACCACTCCCGCGGGTTGGAGTGCCTCCTTAAGTACCGAAGGCTGGGACCAGCACCGCAACAAATAGCGGTGACCAGCGTGATAGAAGCCACCCCCGAGGCAGGGTGCCGGAACTGGAGCCGTAGAAGCGGCGGAGGCCCCTGGAATGCGTTGTGGTGGCAGTCTGGAGTGGCAGCGGCCCGGCCTGGAAAGGTCGGCAACCTTGAAGAGTGGTGGAGAACCGGCAGCAGTAGGCCGCAATCCCCACTCTCTAGTAGCTGCTGTGCCTGAAGAACAAGCGAGCCTGCTACCTCTCTCAGTGCTGGAGAGAGAATAGAGTGCAGAAATGCAGCTCCGGCCACTTCTGCTCAAGACTCCACACCCTCCCCGCCTCCCCTACTGAGACACGCCCCTTAAAGTGAAAAGGCGTGAAATTCAAAAAGTAAAATAAAGAAAGTAAAAAACATGTGGGAAAAAGGGGGGAGTATATATATAAAAAGTATACAAGGTTCCTTGACAGGTTCACCAGACAAAAACCCGCGGTTGACTTGCTTTTCTTTGAGAAAGCCTGCAGCCCAGAGTGAAAAACACCCTGAAAGTGCCCCAAACCCTGGCGCTTACCTTACCACACACAGATCCCAATCAGCAGACCTGGGGAGGCAAAATGGGTCAGGGGATCCGTGGGAATAAAGCGTGCAGGAAGCGGATAGGGTAAATACCCCGCTTCCTGCAAATACCTAGATTTGAGAGAGAAAATGCAAGCGACCTTCACAGTCCAGTCCAACTGCAAGAATGAAACTGGCTTGGTCAGAAGCAGCCGGGTGTTTATGGGGCCCGGGAGGAACCACGCCTTTCAATCTTGCAGTCCACGGGCAGGAATTAACCCTTTTGTGACTGAAGGACAGTGTTGAACATGTTCAATGAAATATCAGTGGATTTGTACAAAGACCTATTGAAACGTGAGAGCAACATATAAAAAGATTGGTGCGAGACCCTGAAGGGGACATCATGCCTACGTGAGGTCCACATGAGCACACTTAAAGCAGATCAAAACCCACATTTTTAACTAGCACCCCCTGAATTGCTCCCCCCATGAGGATTACCTTTTGCCAATTTTCACTGCTCCAGCTTCAATCTAATCCCATATAATAGAGCTGTAAAGCTCTGCCTCCTACATTAATTGCCACTGTTGTGTGAGGCAATGACATCATTACTACACCTATGAAATGACTGATTGCCTGCCACCTTACAGAGAGGAACAGCAAAAAAATACCATTTTAGGATTACTCACCTGTAAAATGGTTATTACAAGAATGTCACACACCCCGCTTCCGAATATTCATGACACTTGGTTAACTGTCCTGTGGAGGGCGATCTTGCAGAGATGACATGAAAAAAAGGAACCCCTCCCGGTCCATAAATACCTGGGACCTCCCACCATTCCCCAGTATAAGACAGCAGTAAAGGGACCAGGAAGAGCCAAATGTAAACAGCAAAGAAAAAGGTTCACCATATAAAGGATCCAAGAAACCAAAAAAGGGCGGGATGAAGCGGGGTGTGTGACATACTTGTAATAACCATTTTACAGGTGAGTAATCACAAAATGGTATTATTCCCAGTATGTCACACACCCCGCTTCTGAATATTCATGACACTTGGGACATCCAATAGCAGTGTCCATAATGGGTGGGGATCCAAAATGGCAATAATGCAAACTTAAACTACTGCAGCTTGCAGAACTTTGCGGCCAAAAACAGCATCCGCTGAGGCCCGCACATCAACCTTATAAAATTTAGAAAAAGTATGAACGGAAGACCAAGTAGCAGCCTTGCAAACTTGTTCAACAGAAGCCTGATGCTGAAAAGCCCAAGATGCTCCAACAGCACGAGTAGAATGAGCAGTAACACGAAAAGGGGGAACCTTCCCCTTGGCAGAATAGGCCCCAACAACGGCCTGTCGAATCCATTTACCAATGGAGGATTTAGCGGGCACCAAACCTTTCCTGGGCCCGGAAGGCACCACGAAAAAGGCGCCCGTCTTACGAAAAGGAGAAGTAACCACCAAATAATACTTCACACAGCGAACCACATCCAAAGAATGTAAGGTCCTCTCCTTGTCATTGCTAGGCTTAGGACACAAGGAAGGGAGAACTACATCCTGATTGAGGTGGAAGGCCGAAACCACCTTAGGAAGGAAATCTGGCTTGAAGCGGAAAACTACCTTGTCCAGGTGCCTCTCAAAGTAAGGAGCCTGAATGGACAAAGCCGCCAACTCAGAGACACGCCGAACAGTGGTAATAGCCACCAAAAAGGCAACTTTCTGAGTGAGCAGAGAAAGAGCAATATCATGCACCGGCTCAAATGGAGGCCCCTGGAGAGCCGACAGAACCAAGTTTAAATCCCAAACCAGCAGCAAGGGCTTTCTAGGAGGCCGCACATAAGTAACCCCCTGGAAAAATGTCTTAACCAGGGGATGAAGGGCAAAAGACCTTTGAAAGAAAACCGCCAGGGCAGAAACCTGCCCTTTCAAAGTACTAAGCTGGAACCCCAAGTCCAGACCATGTTGAAGAAACTCCAGAACTCTGGGAATAGAAAACACCCTACAAGGCAAGGCCCTAGCCTCACACCAGTTAATATAAGACCTCCAAGTCCTATAGTAAACGTTAGAGGAAGATCTCTTCCTAGCTCTAACAAGAGTCTGAACCACCGCATCAGAAAGACCTTCCTCCTTTAAGATGGAGGTTTCAGCAGACACGCCGTCAAAGCCAGCGTTGGTAAATTGGGGTAGTGTAGCTGACCCTGGGTGATACGATCCGGAAGAAGAGGCAGATAAAACTGATTTACTGCCAGCCGCACGACGTCTGCGAACCACACTCGTCTTGGCCACCTTGGAGCCACCAGAATCACTGGTGCCCCTTCTAGAGTTAGCTTGCGCCCTACCTTGCTCACCATGGAGAAGGGGGGGGGGAGGAACAGGTACAGAAACCCCAGTTCCCTCCAAGCCAGGGACATGGCCTCCACTGCCAGAGCCAGAGGATCCTGAGACAGAGACACAAAAGCAGGAAGCTTGTGATTGTGATGTGAGGCAAAGAGATCCACCTCCGGAGTCCCCCACTTGTGACAAAGGGACTAGAATACCTTGAAATTGAGAGACCATTCTCCTCGAGAGGAGCTCCTGCTCATGGAGTCCGCCTTCGTGTTCTCCACTCCCGGGATCTAAATGGCTGAGATGCATGGGACATTGCTCTCTGCCCAAACAAGGATAAGAGATACCTCCCTGAAGGCACTCCTGCTGCAAGTCCCTCCTTGGTGATTGATGTAAGCGACCGCCGTCCGACTGTCCGATCGGACTTGAACTGGCAATCCCTGCAAGAGAAGAGTCAAGCGAGACAGAACCAACCAAATGGTCCGCAGCTCCAAAACGTTGATGGAGGTATGAGCCTCCTGAGGCCCCCATAACCCCTGGAACTGATGTTCCCTCCAGAAACCCCCCCAGCCCGACAGGCTGGCGTCCGTGGTGACCATTCCCCAACAAGGGGCCAGAAAGGATCTGCCCTTCAACAGATTGCTTGACACTAGCCACCACTGAAGGGACTGCTGAGGCCGGGGAGACAGCAGACAAGACTGATCTAATGACAGCGGACACCTGTCCCAAGTCGCTAGAAGATGGAGCTGAAGCGTCCTCATGTGAAACTGGGCAAAAGGGACTGCCTCGAAGGAAGCCACCATCAAACCTACCAATCTCATCCCTAGCCGGATAGACGGGCGAGGATTGGATAGTAGAAGCCGAATCAAATCTTGAATCAGAAGAAACTTGGGCTAAGGAAGGAACACCCTGGCCTGAAAGGCATCCAGAGTCATGCCCAGAAATGAAACCTCCCTGGACGGGGAAAGTTGATCACCCAGCCGAACCTCTCCAGCGTGGATACCACAACTCTGGTGTCTAGCTCCGCTTGGCTGAGAGAGGAAGCCAAAATGAGAAGGTCGTCCAGATATGGTACAATGCGAATGCCCTGGACTCTGAGGAGGGCCATCACCCCCGCCAGTACCTTGGTGAACACCCTTGGAGCCGAGGTAAGCCCAAACGGAAGGGCCACAAACTGAAAATGCTGATCTTCCACCACGAACCTGAGGAATCTCTGGGTGGCACCCGAGACGTGAAGAATCTGGGAGGAGGCCGGATCTCGAATTCCAGCTTGTAACTGGAAGACACCACTTCCAGAATCCATTTGTCTGAGACCTCCTGGTCCCAGACCTGGAAGAAGTGTCGCAGCCGTCCCCCCACCCGCAAGGTTGAGGGCGCCCCCTCATTGCTGAGCTGGCTTGGCAGCGGGCTTGGGTTTGGAACTCCAGTTGTGACCTGGACGGGCACGTCCTTTGACTCTATTCCAGGAATCACCTCTGAGGGTAGAGAAGGCCAAAACTCTGCCAGTTCTGGCACCATGAAAGGAAGGGTTAAAGGAGGCCGCCCCCGAACGGGACGACGTTGTCTCTTACGCTGAGGTAACTTCCCTCCTTTTGTGACTGAATCTAATCTTTTTCCAAAAAGCCGCAACCCCACAAAGGGAAGTGCTGTAAGCGACTTCTTGGCCACAAAATCAGCCGCCCACTGGCGCAACCACACCGACCGCCGAATATCCACAAGCAAGGCCGACCACACATAACCATGGCGTCATCCAGGGCGGCTAGCACAAAAGACATGAACAATTCACACCGCTTAAGGGCGGCGAACACATCACTGGCCGGGTCAAGCCTGGAAGAACTCAACAGGTCCCTAACAACAGACCTGGTAGCCACTGCCGTAAGCACCGAGGCACAAACAGGCCGCAAGGCTGAACCAACTGATCAATGCGTTTGTCCTCACCATCTTTGAGAGTGGTGGGGTCAGGAGAATGCAAAATAGAAGTATTAGATAACCCGGGCATCCACCTCGGGAGGGGACTACCATCGTTTTACCACGTCCACTGGAAAGGGATATTTCTTATCCCAACCCTGAGGAATACCTGGAAGCAGAGTATGCTTCTCCAATTCCTTAAGAATAATGCCATCGAAATGCTTTTGATATGGGAATTCCAGGCGTGGCTTAGAAGTCCCAAAGAACTCCCCTTTTTGCGGAGCAGCCTCCTCTGGAGGAGAAATCGGCAGAACCTCAAAAAGGTGAGCCAGGACCTTCGGGGTATCCACAGCATCCCCCTGCCCCTGCTCAGTATCAGCGCCAACAAATTGCTGATTGACAGAACCAAGCCCGGTATATTGAGAAGCCTCCATATGGTGATTTTTAAGGTAGTCGCAATGACTAGAGGGAATTATGCTGTTAAGCTACCCGGGATGCCCCTTTAAGTCCCAAGTGGGAGGATTTTTTTTTTTTTATCTTTAGGAACCCTAAATCAAATTCTAAGGGACTCTAGGACCGGGAGAACCCCCTTTTTAAACATCAAAAAAAGGGATCCCACCTGGAAGACATGAGAACAGGGAGTACATAAGTGTCAACATGCACATCAACAACAACATATATCAAAAGATAAAATGGAGAAATAAACTATCAGGGCTTGATAACACAGAAATTACTCACAACCACAGCAAACGGCGACCGTCAACCCTCACAGCAGCGAGGGAATGAGAAAGAGAGAGACAGAGAGGCCGGAAGAAGAGGGGCGGGCCAGCGTACAACGCGCGCCGCGCCTGGCTCCAGCCCCGCCCCCTCCCCTCACGCAGGGCCAGGCACCAGCCAGCACCAGAGCGCCTCAGTGGAGCCAACATCGAGGGGGGCGGGCCGTGACAAGCACGCCGAGCACCCGGCCCCGCCCCCTCCTTAACTGCACCTGAAGAGAAGCAGCCTGCCCAGCCGCAAACAACGGCCGCCCAAACACACCACGTGTAAACACACACACACCTTTTCCCCCAAATAAAATAAAAACACACACGGGAGAAAAGGCCCCCCCCCAAGGGGCACAGAGGGACACGGTAGGTGGGAGAACCCACACCAATAGGTGAAAGGGCAAGAGGGACTGGGCATCCCAAGCCGGGATCACCAACCTGGACACCGCCTACCCCTTGTATGGGGTCTCACGGGGGAGCTAGCTCCCATATACACCACAAGGTGCAGCCTACCATTGCCTGGACCTTCAGCTCAGGCTAGGAGGCATACTGCTATAGTTTAAATTAAAAAGGGTTCAGGCAGCAATAGAAACAAAAGGCCGGGGGGTTACCCCGGCTACCTGCAAGGAGGAGATGGCCATCTTCTGACTTGCTCGCCGACTGCAGAGACGAAAGACTGGGGAATGGTGGGAGGTCCCAGGAATTTATGGACCGGGAGGGGTTCCATTTTTTCATGTCATCTCTGCAAGATCGCCCTCTACAGGACAGTTACCCAAGTGTCATGAATATTCGGAAGTGGGGTGTGTGACATACTGGGAATATAAAGCAAAAAATATATTTCTAGTTCTACAACCTAAGAAGGGAGTATTGGCAGGGGTTTTGACCAAATGTATTTTACAAGTTCAGTGGGTTTTGGCCTGCTTTAAACCCTCACTATCCCCTTCTCTTGCCTTCCCCATCAACTTCGTCCTCTCCCCCCTCTTTTTCTCTTTCTTTTATTCTGTGTATTTTTTCTCCTCTCCCTCTTTCTTTATTGCCTACCCATTTAGGCTAACAGCCCAAGCATATAATAACTGAAGTGTGGGAGTACTACCCTTAAGAAGCTTTATTACTAAAACATATACTACTGAAGTTTTGACAGTTGCAATGTGATATCTTTATCCCTGTAGTTAACTGCCAGCCAATGAAAAAAAAAAAAGACCCCTTACCTGACCCCTCGTTCGAACCGGCCAGGTGACTTGCCATTAACCCCGAGCCCCCCATTACCTGCGTCCCCAAAGCCCGGAGGGGGCAGAAGAGCCTGTGGCCATAGGCTATGCCGGCTTTTAGCCTGCAGGGCCAGGGGCCACCAAAGCTGGCCCCTGCGTTCTGTTCTATAAGCCCCCATAGCTGGTCCCGAGCTGGTTATCTTGGGTAAGGGGGACCCTATGTCATTTTTTAAAGATTAACCCCATGTTACCTGTCCCCCAGCAGGTATAAAAGGCTTCCAGCAGAAGCCAAAGTGATCAGCGTGGGACACAGTGCTCTGGGATGGATGGGGGGTAAGTCTTACAAAAATTAAATATTTTTTCTCTATGTCTGTGTGTTTTCTTTACATTTAACACTTTGTGAACTGGTAAGGGATCTATGAGACCCCCGGGGGGGGGGGCAGAAGAGCCGTGGGTATTAAGCTTTAGGGCTTGTAGCTGGCAGGACGGGGCTAGTTATGCTGGTAAGGAGGGACCCTCATGCCATTTATTTGGGGAACTTTAAGGGTTTTCAACCCTTAAAATTCAAAAAAATTTAACCCTTTATAGTGTGGATAATAGTTGTATTTTATTAACTTGCAGATAAGTTTTGGCACACAATTAGGTCAATTCAGAGCCTAGTTAAAAAAAATTACTTCTTTTTTTTAGGAAAGAAAACTGCCATTCACCTTCATTGTCTATATGGTGCAAATTTTCACCTGATTCTGAATCAGCCCCAAGGTAGACAATGAAAGTGAATGGCAAATTTCTCTGCTGAAAAAAGGGAGTTTTCTCACCAGGCTCTGAATCTACCCCATTAATAAAAACTTTTAAAAAGGATGTCAAAAGTTAATTGACTCTTCAAAACAAGGGAGTAAAAAAAGACTTACGTGCATTTACTGGATTGTCATTAGACTGGGAGCGTGGGCAGTAAACCTGTGCAGCATATTCTTCAAAAGTTGTGGGCTCCACATTGTGCTGGATAATGGAATCTAAATTCCGCATCCTTTCCTCAAAGCTATACTATCAGGTTAAGGTAAACATATTTAGTTTAATCTCTTGTTTATTAAGATTTTCAAATATAAAGACATAGAAACAATACAGGTATAAAAAAATAGGCCATACAAACAGAATAATTCCGGGCTCCCGCACCACCCCCATCTCCAGACGCAGCTGGGACCTCGTCAGACACCCTGCCACGCCACTCTTACAACACATTTTATGAATTAACGGTACACTGTGTTTGCATCTCGTACCCCCGATGGTGAGAGTCAGAATCTCCAGGTAGCAGGTTAACCAGTCATCATATATAGCAAGGCTAGGGTCACCATCATGTGCCCTAGGTCCTTTTGGACACGTATGGGGGTGTCATCTGCACTGCATCATGTCGAGCCAAGCCCCTCGCCCTAGGCCTCCGGCATACCCATACATGGGGGGGGCGTGCAGAGTGACCTCAACACATAGCCCAAGTTAGGGGCTAAGGACTCCCCCCCAAGACAGTCACCGGGGCAGCCAGGGGGTCTGGGGCGTATGGGCCCCATCGGCGGTCCCACCTCGGGACACAGGCCATGACCGAAGACAGCCCAGGGGGGGCGGACCAAGACAAGATGGAGGGAGGAGGAGAAACCCATCATGTAAAAAGGGGGTGAATGAGGGAAACGAGAGAAAAGGCAAGACAAGAGAGGAAAGGGGGAAAGAAAAGAAAGAGAGAAGGAAGGAAGGAGGGGGAGAAAAAAAAGGGGTGGGGGGGAGAAGTGTTGCAAGAGGGGCCTCATACTGACGGATCACCACACTCCCACCCGCAAGGCATCTCATCTCCGGCCCACGTCCATCGCCACAAAGGCCTTTGCCTCGTCCGACTCCCTGAATCTGATCCAATTCATACAAGTTCTCCAATGCGCCTCAGTTCCTCCTCCATCCTCCGCCACCAACTCTTCCATCCTCAAAATATGGTCCATTTCAGCAAACCATTCTGCCAAACAAAAGAGGGGACTTCCAATGTCTGGGGATAATTGATCCCTCAGCCGTCAGGAAGTATTTATGGACTCCTTTCTTTGCCTTGGCAATGGAACCAGGAATCAGGGAGAGCAGGGCAACTCTTGGGTTGTTCGGTACCACAGAGCACTCCATCTCCATGTGGATCTTGAGAACAGTGTCCCAGAGCCTCTTGATCTGGGGGCATTCCCACCAAATGTGTAAGATCCCTCCCCGGGGTGTTCCGCATCTCCAGCATGCATCCGATCCCCCCGATGAATACGAAGCAATGTCCATTGGGCATCTGTACCTTCTTGTAAGGACCTTGTAATTTTTTTCCTGTGCTGAACTGGCCCCCGCAAGCTTATGCGTCAACAAAAAGATCTTCTGGGTTTCTTCCCCCATAATCAACGTCCCCAGGTCCCTTTCCCACTTGGACATGAATTCCAGCTCTGAAGTGTGCCTGGCGGCCACCAGTGGTCCATAAATAGCTGATACCAGGTGTTCCAGCGGCTGCGACTGTGCAAGGCATTCCTCCAGGGATGTTAGGGGTAGGGATGCGTTGCTGAGGCGCCCTCCTGAAGCAAGGAACGCCTTGAGCTGTCAGTGATGTAACCAGGACAAGTGGCCACCTCCGTTCTGTGCCCTCATTTCTGCTAGGGAAGGCAGCCTCCCTCCTGTCAGAATGTCACGTAACCTAGTATCCTCAGTCTCTCTCCAGATCAGGAATCGGGAGGTGTTCTGTCCCGGTGTGAACTGTGATTATTAAACAGTGGGGTGAGAGGTCCAGGCCTATTCACAAACTCCCCCTGCCGTTGCAATCTATCCCAGCTGGAAAGAAAATGCTGGGTCAGGTAAGGGAACCCTTTTCTGCTGGCATCCCCCACGGTGGAAACCCACAGGAGGGAGCACGGGTTAAACCCCAGGAGATCTCGCTCCAGTTGGACCCAGAGCTTGTCCTCTCTCCTGTATGTCCAGTCCACCATCCTTGTAATGACAGCTGCAGCATGATAAAGCCTTAGGTCCAGGGCCCCGGTTATGCCTGCTCTCTTTGGGCTGGCCAAGATATTAAATCTGATGCGTGGCTTCCGCGAGCCCCAGATGAATTTCAGAAATGCCATTTGTATCGATTTGAGAAAATGTCTGGGAGCATGATCGGTATTGTTTGAGAGAGATACAAAAACCGGGGGAGTATATCCATTTTAATCCTTCCAAGCCACAAATATCAACTTCTATCATACTTTGCAAGGTCTTGGTGAACCTTGGCCTGTAGTGCCTTGAAATTTAGCTCGTAGAGGTTGTCCAAGTCGAACGGGATAAGGGCACCTAGATATTTAATTGCGGTGGGTTGCCACTTAAAGGGGAAACTGTTCCGGAGCCTCTCCACTAGGGGCTGCGGCAGGGTAAGGTTCGACGCTTCCGACTTTGCATAGTTTTTTTTTTTTAATTCTTTATTTTCAGAATTATAACAATTCAGTACAGAAGTGAGAAGATAGGTACAATGAAGTGGCTTTTTAGAGCCAGCTATTGCATATACAATCAAATAGGGTACTCATGCATAAAATTAAGAACCGTTAACAATTGCTCATTTCCATTAAAGACAGAATATGACATATGATATGTGTGCTATACTGCCCACCCCATTCGGCAGCAGATCCCCACGGGAGCCAGGTGTCTAGCGCCCGCGGTGGGCCCCACCGATGCAGGGGGAGAACCACGGAAGAACCCAAATTAAACATCTTGCTCTTAAGCGAACTGGCTCAACATAATAGGGGTCAAAGAGAGAGAGAGAAGTAGGCAAGAAGGGAGGAAAGAAGGAGGAAGGGAGCAAGGGAAAGAAGGGGAGGGAGATGGGGATGAGAGGGGCGTGTAGGGATGGGGTGCTGGGAAGATCGAATGAGTAGAGTGCAACCTCAAGCACCAACCAGGGGGTCCACTGCCCCCCACCGCACATCATATAAAGACCAGGAGTAGTTTGGGGTGGATACCTGGGGGCCAACAGCTGTGAGCTGCTTGAATCTGTCTGTATCTCTAAAAAGGAACCAAGGCGTCCAGGTCTGTAAGAATTGTTGCGTGCTCTCATGGATAGAGGCGGTAAGCTCCTCCATTTCCCATGACACGATTGATTTCTCCCACCCAATCGATTACTGAAGGGATCGCCTCTGACCTCCATAGTCTGGGGATGACCGCATTTGCTGCATTAATGAGATGCCTCAGGAGCGACTTCCTATAAGTCTTCAGAGGGACATCTCCCAGGAGCAGGAGGAGAAGAGAGGGGTCCCGGGGCACCGGGCGGCCCACAATCTCCCCAGCGATTTCGGCCACGGATTGCCAAAAGGGCACTAACTTGGGGCAGTCCCAGAATATATGTAAAAAGGTCCCCATTGCTCGCCGGCATCTCCAACATTCCTCAGGGACAGTCGGGGACATCCTATGCAGTCTCTGCGGAGTATAATACCATCGCGTGAGATATTTATAGTTTGTTTCTTGTGTCTTTGAAGAGATAGAGGTCTTATGCGTTGCTAGAAATATGTGTTTCCACTGGCTCTCCGTCAGCTGCCTGTTCAGGTCCCTCTCCCAGTCCGCACAAAAGCGAGGCAAACCAGCGTCCTCAGAGCTCCCCAATAAAGCATATAGTTGAGACACCAGCTTCGGAGGGGGGTCTCGCTCAATCACCAATCGTTCGAAGGGGGTAATGGCCCTGGCCAGCGCCTTTTTGGGCCCCAGACTCAAAAGGAAGCTTCGAAAGGTGAACAAAAGCCACTGATCAAATAGGTGCGTGTCCCACCTCTCTCTGAGATCCACCAACTGCGTCCAACCAGAAGGCAATATGAGATCCCTCCCTCTCGGGATACCCTTTTCATTAAAGATCTCTCTAAGCCGGGGAAGAATGCCAATTGGGAGGGATGGGTTGCGCACCAGCGGGACCATAGGGGTCGGCCATGGCGAAATCTCTACCCTTTCTCTAATGTTGTCGAGGACCGAAAGGGAGGTTGAAATGAGCGGGTGATCTATAACAAGGGTCTTCCCCGAGCCGGCCGCCCAAGCCGCGTCCCTAAGCGGGGTTGGAAGCCAAGTGGCCTCTAGTCCCACCCATTTCTTCCTCGCTCCCTGGTGGTGCCAATCTAATATGCGTTGGAGATGGACAGCACACCAATACTGAAGCAGGTCAGGGCACGCTAGTCCCCCCGCCTGTCTTGGCTTAAAGTCTCGGTTTCCGTCCCTGCCAAATACATTTTAGAAGATCGAATTCAGGGATTTAAAGTATGTTCTAGGGATATGTACAGGGAGGGTTTGGAGTAAGTAAAGAATTTTGGGTAAGATAGTCATTTTAATAATGCTTATTCTACCCAGCCACGAGAAGGTGGGGAGGTCCCAGTTTGCTAAATCAATTTTAGTACCCAGATATGTAATGGCCGCGGGGGGGCCATCTAAAGGGGAATGACGTTTTGAGAAGAGCCTCCGTCTCATTAGAGAGGTTCACCCCCAAAGCCTCTGACTTGTCATAATTTATCTTTAAGAAGGAGAGTTTGCCGAACCTCTCAAATTCCTTCAGTAACACTGGGATGCCCACTGTCGGGTTCGTGAGGAAGAAGAGTAGATCGTCCGCATAGGCTGAGATTTTATGTGTGGCCGGTCCGACTGCGATCCCTCGGATGTCCCCATGTCTCCTGATCCTGCACAGGAAAGGTTCCATAGATAATGCAAAAATCAAGGGAGAGAGGGGGCATCCCTGCCTAGTACCATTCCCAATGTCGACTCGACCCGATAGGGTGCCATTAACCTTGATTCTCGCCGAGGGATCCGAGTAGAGGGCCATAATCAATTGCAGTGCCCCAGGCCCCAATCCAATGTGCTCCAGGACCGCTCTAATAAACCACCAGTTCACCCGGTCAAAGGCCTTCTCGGCGTCAGTGGACAGCAGAACAGCCGGCTCCCCGGTCTGTTTGACTCTGTGAAGAAGGTTTAATACTCTGGTTGTGTTATTGTGGGCTTCCCGCCCGGGGACAAAGCCCGACTGATCGCCATCCACCAACCCCGGCAACAGCCCAGACAGCCTATTTGCCAACACCTTTGCAAAGAGCTTAAGGTCCACATTCAGTAGTGAAATGGCTCTATAACTGCCACAGGCGAGTGGATCCTTCCCGGGTTTCTGAATCATAGTGACGTAGGCGGTTAACATTTCGCTCGGGATAGTGGCTTTGGTTGGGGACACCAGGAGCGAATTAAAAGCCGAGAGAAAATGTGGGCCAAGGAGAGGGAGAAATTGCTTATAATAGCTGATAGAGAACCCGTCAGGTCCCGGCGACTTTCCCTTTGGCAAGCTCAGGACAGCGGCCCTCAGCTCCGCCAAAGAAATTGGGCTTTCAAGGGCATCCCTCTCCTCCCTCCTCAATATCGGCATCCCAGAGTCCTCAATGTACCTCTTTATCTGTGTCAAGTGCTCCTGACTCGGGTCTGCCCCATCAGGACGGATATTGTATAGATTTTGATAAAAGGCCTGAAAGGTCCTTGCGATATCTGGCGTGTTATGGAGCTTTTTTTGCCGCTCATCAATAATAGCCTCAATGTAATTTAACGATTGCTGCTTTCTGAGGGCTCTCGCCAGGAGTGCGCTGCTCTTGTTTCCCCACTCAAAATACATCCTCCTACATCTCTTTATAATATAAGCGGCTCTGGAGGACAGGAGAGAGTTCAGGACTGCTCTGGCCTCAGATAACTCTAGAAAGTTGCTCTTGGCCAAGGAGGCTTTATGTGATCTCTCCAGTTCCTGAACCCTCTCCAGTCGCTTCTGCAGCTCCTGCTCCCTGTCTCTCTTCATTTGAGTGGCGTGCCTGATAAGCAAGCCCCTAATGACTGCCTTATGGGCTTGCCAGTTATTAAATGGAGACGTTTCAATGCTTTTGTTGACTTTGCGTAGTTAATACGGAAATTGGACAACTGGCTGAACCGTTCAAACTCCCTGAGAGCCGCCGGGAAAGATATGGTCGGAGATGTTAAGTGGGGGAGCAGGTCGTCTGCTCAGCAAAAATCGAGGCCTTGTATTGTCTTCCTCCACACTCAATCCCCTTGACATCTGGATTTTTCCTTATAGCTATCGCTAAGTGCTCCATTGTTAGTATGTACAGCAGGGGTGAGAGAGGGCAGCCCTGGCGAGTGCCATTTGTGATTGTGAAGGGGATTGATAGCACTCCGTTGGCTCTAACGTGGGCTGAGGCTTCCTGGTATAGTGCCAGGATCTTGGAGATGATGATAAGGCTCAAGCCAATCTGGGAGAGAGTTGCCTTGAGGAAGCGCCAGCTCACCCTATTGAATGCCTTCTCGGCGTCGCAGGATAGAACATATGTCGGTATGCCGTTCTTGTGGACATGGGCGATGAGGTCCAGTCATTTATTGGTGTTGTCCCTGGCTTCGCCAAATGTATCCAAATGGATCCAAATGTATCAGTTGAGGAATTCTGGTGGCTATTACTTTTGCATATAATTTCAAGTCAACATTAAGAAATAAGCCTGTAGCTGCCGCACGCCGAGGGATCCTTGCCTGGTTTAGGAATCACTGTAATTGTGGCTTCCAGGGCCTACTTTGGCAAAGGGCTGTTTGCCTCTATGTGATTGTAGGCTCTCACCAACCAAGGAATGAGCTGGGGGCCAAGGCTTTGAAAAATCTTGGAGTGAAGCCATCTGGCCCCGGGCTCTTTCCCGCAGGAGCCCCTTTGATGTCTTTCAGGACCTCCAAGTCTGTCTAGGAGTCCTCAGAGATTGTTGGAAGTGGATGTAACTTTGTATGTAACTATTTATATTTGCCTACAACGCTGTGGCTGAAGCTAGGGTAAGGCCTGGTTGGAGGTTATACAAACTGCTGTAAAAGCTTAGAAACACTTCCGGAATGTTAGATGGGTCTTTGACGTTCTCTCCTCTTCCTGTGTTGATGCTTGGGATGAATGTTGTTGTTGATCTGCAGTGGAGCGACCTGGCTAAGAGCTTCCCGCACTTAATTGCGTGTTCATACATTGTAGCGTGTCACCTGTCCCTGTACCTGAGATGAGCTTGATCATATAGCTTGAGCAACTTATTTCTGTTGAGCGAAAGCTCAGCGAGCAATTCTGGTGTGGGGCCTTGCTTGTGCCTAGACTCTAAGTCACAGATGGTTTGCAGCGTCTTGGTGATCAAAGCCGCTTTATCGCGTTTCAACCTTGAGCCCTCTTGAATAAAGACACCCCTAAGAACACATTTTAGTGCCTCCCATTGGATTGCTGGTGCGCAATCATCCTGTTCGTGGTCGGCTGCAAAATGAATGATTGCTTCCTTCACTCTGTTCATACATACCGTGTCCCTCAGGAGATTATCATTTAGGCGCCAGTTCCAGCATTTCGGCGCTGCGTTTGGTAGGACAAACGATACAAAAACCGGCGCATGGTCTGACCACAGAAAGGGGCCAATGCGGGACTCGGGGTGCCATTGCAGGGCATGATGGCTTAGGAGGATATAGTCGATACGACTATATGATCCGTGCATGGGTGAAAAGTATGTATAATCTCTTGCCTGTCCATGCTCCAGTCCCCATACATCCATCAACTGCATGCCATGCAGCGCCCTCCGCAGGGGACTGCAGCTTCCCCAGTGGTGGATTCAACGTGAGGTTGAAGTCTCCCCCCCAGTCAGCGAACTCCTCCAGTTTCCTGAGATACTTCTGGAGTGTCCCAGCCTGGTCGTAATTCGGTAAATACATATTCGTCACTGTGTAGATTTTTTGGTGTATCTTCACCTTGAGAAAGACGAATCTCCCCTTGGGGTCTGCAAGGTGCTCCACCTCTGTGAAGGGCAGGGATTTGTGGATTGCTATAGATGCACCCCGTGATTTACTTTGTGGGTTGGTACTGTGGTACCAGGATGTGGAGTATCTATTACGCATGTTAGGTACATTACCTCCCTGAAAGTGAGTCTCTTGGAGAAGAAGGATGCCCACTCTTTGCGTGTGCAGATCATATAGAACCTTGGAGCGCTTTTCAGGAACATTGAATCCTTTAATGTTCAGAGAGCAGACCGTCAGCTTAGCCATGTCGAGCGAGAGGTGCCGGTCCGAGGACGAGCACAGGTCACAACAGCAACTAAAGATGCCAAGTATAAGGCCAGGTAGGGGGCGGGAGGTAAAAACAGGCGACCAGGCGGCAGGAGGGAAAAGGGAAGGCCTTAGGAAGGATTGGGGAAGAAGGATCAGAAGAGAAAAAGAAAAGGAAAGGGAGAAAAGGTAGAAAAGAAGAGTGGTGCTAGGTGGGCAGGAGCGAAGCACCTGCAAGGAGTAGGGTTGGGCAAAGGGAGGGAATATTTAGGGAGGTTGTTATTGAGGAGGGGGTTAATCAGGGTAGCGGGGCACCGGGGTCAGGTGCGACCGCAACAAACTCTGTTAGGAGGGGCCTCATGGTGCACAAGGACCACGAGTACCCTCGTTTCCCTGTTTAGGGTAGCGCCAGTAGAAGTGGCACAAAACCCAACCAGGGACTCCTAAGTTGGGGGAGTGTAAGACGAGAACAGTACAGGCGTAGGAGATGCACACACTGAAAAACATTGTCACATCATACACGGACTAAGGAAAGAAAACAACTTTATAGCTTTATAAAAGGCACAAGCAGCAATGTAACATTATGGTGTCTTGTGAGCATGAGGTCAGGGGGGGCATCCAATGGCGTCCCCCACGTCCCACCACACATGAGCCCAGACCCCCACTGCCCGTCCCCCCACCAACTTGGTGGGGGGGGCAAGGAGGGGTAGCCCCGGCCACCGCCCAGCCCCGGGGGTCAAGGGTCACCGATGTCTCTCCCACCAGAGTCAAACCCCCGGGCACAGAAGACACATATATTTATCAGTCATTATTGACATTCTTTAGGCTAAATAGCAGCCCCGGAACAAGCGCAATCAACATTTCAACTTCTTATACTTTAACATTTTTAAACCTGCAGGCGCCACCTGTGCGAGGGAATATACCCAGAGCCGATCCCTGGCGCGACGCCTGACCGGATGCCCCCTCGCAAAGCAGGGAAGCTAACGCCGTGCAGGACCCGGACGGTCGGGGCGATAGGTTGGACCCCATGGGCCCCCCCACACACGTGGCACCCACATCTGCAGCCGCCCTCCAGGCCCGCCGCCGAACTATGAACCAAAAAGTTTAGGCACTACATAACATTGTGATAATGGGAAGAACATTTCGAGCCGGACCCCTCCCACAGCAAGCTTTCCCCCAAGGTCCCCCCCCACCCCCACCCACCTCAAGCTCTCATCTCTCCACCAACACCCCCTCGAGTCTCCGCAGGTCCCCGCCTCCAACCTACCGGGACCCCGTACCATCTTGTGGCGTAGCCTTCCCCCGGGGGGAGGCCTGAAAGACAGCCAGTCCCTGCGGGCCCAGCGGAGGGGCACGGGCGGCAATCACTCATCTGAGTTGGTGGAGTGGTCCTCTTCTTCGCCAGGGGGCCAAGGTGTGGATCAACCCCGATGATCTGTCTTTCAAGCTCTGTTACCGTGGGGGATTCCCGGTGTCTGGGGTCTCCCCTCGCCCTTCCAGGCAGTCCGCGAGGTCCCCTCGCCACTGGCCCACCATGCTGGAGCTCCAGGGTTGGCGCGAGGCAGTCCGGAACCCATATTGTCCATATTGTGCCCAGGAAGTCAAAAAGCTGTGGAAGCTGGTCGGTTGTTTTCAAGGCAAAGGATCTCCCATTCCGGTGGACAGTAAGGTGAAATGGGAACCGCCAATGATAGGAGGCCCCCAGACGCTGGATCACTTCTAGCAGGGGTCTCAGTGCTCGCCTTTGAAGTGTCCTGGAGGAGAGGTCAGGAAGGACCGCCACGGATGAGCCCTCAAATCTGGTTGGCCCTTTCTCCCACGCCTTTCTCAGGATGTCCTCCTTGGTTTTGCAGTAGTGAATTCTGCAGATCACGTCTCTGGGTCGTTGCAGATCTGCTGGTCTGGGGCTAAAGGCACGATGGATTCTGTCGATGACAATGTCACTTGTGGGAGGGGAGCCCAGGATAGTATTGAAGATGATTTTAGCCGTGATTTCTAGGTCTGGCTGGGTGACCGTCTCTGAGAGCCCCCTCAGCCTGACGTTGTTGCGTCTGCCTCGGTTCTCGAGGTCGTCCAAGCTAAGGTATAGGGCGGAGGTGTGTCTTCTCTCCTATGGCTGCAGCTGTTCCAGGGCCGCCACTCTCTGGGCAAGCGTGGATTGATCTTGCTCAATTGAATCCACCCTGTGGGAGATTTCAGAGATAGAGTTCTGCAGCGTGCTGAGTTCTCTCCAGAGAGTGCCTTAACTTTCTGTCCGGGGTGTCCTTGTGCAGAGCTCCAAAGTTTTGCTGCCTATTTCGCCATCGGCTAACCACGCCCCTCCAAGGTAAACATATTTAAACAAACAAAAGGTTACAGAAATATGATCCAGGATAATAAAGTAAATGCTTTGGGCAAACCAATAATCTTAAAGAGGAACTAAAGTCAGCCAGATACTTTCTTATAGGGCTGCCAGTGACCAATTGGGTATGCAGGTTGGGTCTGAACATCAAACATGAATGGTTGACAGTGGCCACTTTATTTGTGGTTTATTATTTTGCGACAGTGTACCACCGACCTGTCCCCATCATTCCCTTGTCCATAGATGAAAGTAAGGTGTGCTCCCCTTGCTGTGAATCAAGGAGGTAACATGCTCCCTTGTGACTGGAAGCAGGGGCACTTTACACAACCCATTGGGAAGCACACCATCAGTACTGATGCGGATAGCACAGAAATTGGACCCCTGAGGGATTAAGTCTGTGAGATGTCATGTACCATAGGTTCGCTCCATAAAAAGCAGCTCTAAAAAATGTCTGTTCGTCTCATGGAGTTAATGTATAAGAAAAGTCCACTCACCTTAGACCAGTGCAGCGGTTTCTCAGACACTTGGTTCAGCATCATTGCACCCAATGGCAAGGGAGCTAGACGCTTGGCATAGCGTGCTGACGCTAGATCCGGTATAACTGGTGGGAAAACTTTGTCAGTTTACGGACGCCAGCGTTTTCCCTGCACCGGGCGGAAGACACTCTGACGCCATTACAGAGGATGGGGAAGAAGGCTACATGCCATCAGCCCCCCTCTAGGGTTAAGCGAACGCATGCTAGAGCAGGCCTTCACAGGCATTCCACTACCATTCTGCTTCCAGCTCTGAGTTGGTTTATTTCCCCTTCAGATGCTTATCTGGTAAGACTGATTAGTATTCGTATCTATAACAACAATGTAGCCATCATTTTAAAAATACAATTCTGTGAAGTACTCACCTGTAGAATTGGTATTATACGTACACAGTACGTCCTGCTCCAGATAGATTACTTACACTTGGGTTATCCTCCGCCAGATGGCGCTGTGCACTGCAGACATGCAAAAACAGGCTCCTCCCGGCCCTTCATATACCCAGCATTGAAAAGCAGTGAACAAGAAGCCGGGAGAATTTAACCACCGAAACTGGTAACAACAACAATGGTAACAATCACCATACAGGGGATCCAGAATAATGCAAAAACCAGGGTGGGGTGGAGCAGGACGTACTGTATACGTATAATACCAATTCTACAGGTGAGTACTTCACAGAATTGTATTATTCTAAGTATAGAGTACGTTCTGCTCCAGATAGATTAGTTACACTTGGGACATCCAATAGCAGTGTCCATAAAAGTAGGGTGCTGCCGCCTGCAAAACCTTGCAGCCAAACACAGCATCAGCTGAAGCCCTAACATCAACCTTGTAAAACTTTGAAAAGGTGTGAACAGAAGACCAAGTAGCGGCCTTGCAAACTTGTTCAACAGAAGCCTGGCGCTGGAAGGCCCAGGAGGCCCCAATAGCACGAGTAGAATGAGCAGTAAGACGGAAAGGAGGACTCTTTCCCTTAGCAGAATAGGCCTGAATCACAGCCTGATGGATCCATTTGCTGATAGTAGACTTGGCAGGAGCCAAACCCTTCCTAGGCCCAGAAGGCACAACGAAGAGAGCATCAGTCTTCCTGAAAGCCGCAGTGACAACCAGGTAAAACTTCAAACACCTGACCACATCCAAGGAATGCAGAACCCTTTCCTTGTCGTTGCTAGGATTGGGACACAATGAAGGAAGAACAATGTCCTGATTCAAATGAAAGGCAGACACAACCTTAGGCAGAAAATCCGTCTTGAAACGGAACACCACCTTGTCCTGGTGCCTCTCATAGTACGGAGGCTGAATGGATAGAGCAGCCAGCTCCGACACACGCCTAACCGAAGTTATGGCCACCAAAAAGACAACCTTGAGAGTAAGAACAGCCAGAGCAGCATCGTGAATAGGCTCAAAGGGAGCACCCTGCAAGGCAGATAAAACCAAGTTTAAATCCCAAATGGGGACCACAGGTTTACGAGGGGGACGCGCATGAGTGACCCCCTGAAAGAAGGTCTTAACCAAATGATGTTGAGCAAAGGACTTCTGAAAGAAGACGGACAGGGCAGAAACCTGACCCTTCAGAGTACTGAGTTTTAGACCTAACTCCAAACCATGCTGTAAAAACTCCAGAACCCTAGGGACAGAGAACTCCCTACATGGAAGAGACCTAGACTCACACCAGTCAATGTAGGTACGCCATACTCTATAATAGATAGCAGCAGAAGTCTTCTTCCTAGCCTGCACCATAGTACCTACCACAGAAGCAGACAAACCCTTCTCCATCAAGATGGAGGTTTCAGCAGCCAGGCAGTCAAAGCCAGCGTTTGTAAATTGGGATGGCGTAGGGAGCCCTGAGTTAGCAGATCTGGCACCCCTGTCAGATCGTACTGGTCTACTGCCATTTGAACCACACTCTTCTTGGCCACCTGGGGGCCACTAGAATCACAGGCACCCCTTCCAGAGCAATCTTGCGCAGATCCCAGCCCAGAAGGGGGAATGGTGGAAAAACATACAGGAGCCAAAACTCCTTCCATGACATGGACAGGGCATCCGTGGCCAAGGCCAGAGGATCCTGAGACAGGGATACGAAGGCCGGGAGCTTGTGGTTGTGTCGGGATGCAAACAGGTCCACATCCGGTAGACCCCAACGGTGACACAGTCACCGAGGAGGGGGACAGAGAGGACTTGGGGTAATTGATCACCCAGCCGAAGGACTCCAGGGTGGACACTACCAGCTGAGTGTCCAGCTCTGCCTGCCACAGAGACCGAGAGGTTATGAGTATATCGTCCAGGTAGGGCAGCACGCGTATGCCCCTTAGCCTCATCAGGGACATCACCCCTGCCAGCACCTTGGTGAACACCCTGGGAGCCGACATGAGGCCAAATGGCAAGGCCACAAATTGGTAATGCTGATCTTTCAGTGCAAATCTGAGAAACCTTTGGTGTCCTGGAAACACCGGGACGTGAAGGTAAGCATCCTTGATGTCTACAGACGTCATAAAGTTCCCTGGGCACAGGGAGCCAATGGCCGAGAGTTTCCATGCGAAAGTGCCTGTTCTTGACATATTTGTTGAGGATTTTTAAATCCAGAATGGGCCTGACTGACCCATCCTTCTTGGGTACTGTGAAAAGGTTGGAATAGAACCCCATGCCCCTGTCTCCTAAAGGGACCTTGCAAATGACCCCTAGATCCAGGAGACCCTGCACGGCCAGCAACAAGATCTGAGCTGAGGCAGGGTCCTGAGGAATCCGGGGACTCAACGAATCTGGTGGGGGGCCGTACAGCAAATTCTATCTTGTAGCCGGAGGACACTACCTCCTGAATGCACTGGTCTGAGACGTGGCGCCTCCAGACATGCTCGAAGTGCTGCAGACGTCCCCCACCCTGACGGGCGAGGGCGCCCCCTCATGCCTTAGGGGTCTTGGGAGGGGCTTTGGGCTTGGGCCCCCAGGAGGAACCGGGATGGCGTCCTCTATTCCTGTGCCAGGAATCTGCGCGGGACCCAGTGAAGGACACCCCTTTTCCCTGTTTAGCCCCACGGTAGGGGATCGAAAGGGTGCCCTGGCCTCGAAAGGGGCCTAGTCTAGACAGTCCCCAAACAGGCACAGCCCCTTAAATGGAAGCCCAGTAAGGGCTTTCTTAGCAGCATTGTCAGTAGCCCACTGTCGCAACCAGACCGCGCGGCGTATGCATCGTCCGATGGAGACAGGATAAAGTTTACAAACACATCACAGTTAGACAGTGTATTGACAGTATCAGGTGGCAACTCATCTGTGCCATCAAGTGCACTCCTGACCATGGCCCTGAGCGCTACTGCCGTAATGGCTAAGGCGCAAACTGGGCGCAGGGTAGCTCCCCCAAATGCAAAGGCATGGCATGCCAATTGATCAATACGCCGGTTCTCAGAGTCCCGTAGCGTAGTAGTGTCAGGGGAGTGCATAATAGAGGTGTTGGACAACCCTAGAATAGGAGCATCGACCTCGGGGGGCGATGACCAGCACTTAACCAAGTCAGCCGGGAAGGGATACTTCCTATCCAAACTCTTAGGTATCCCAGGAAGTCTGCTGGGATGTTCCCATTCTTTAAGCACGAGGCTATTGAAATGGGTTTGCTCTGGAAATTCCATACGAGCCTTAGCAGTATGAAAAAGCTCACCCCTTTGCCTGGGAGCCGCAACAGGGGGAGAGATGGACAAAACTTCAAATATCTGAACCAGCAGTCTGTCAATATCGTCCGAGGTCCAGTGCTAGGAACCAGACTCGGTTTGACCCCTTGACTCCTCGTCATATGACCCCGAGTCAGAGAACAGCTCCCCTTCGTCCGAGGGGGTATGGCCGTAAGGATGCAACAACTCATCAGATTCCATAGGGAAAAGAGCAGAGTCAGGGGTTAAATGCAGCCTCTTAGCGGTGGCCTTATGCGCTAATGAGCTAGCAAGCAATCTTTCAACACTGGCCAGTCTAGTAGCCACATCAGGATGAGAATCCTCGCTTGTATTGGGGGTTAGACTCAGGCTTGGGGGAGTAGGTGAAGTGAGGCGAGGTGCAGGCCCAGCCACTGAAGAGGCAGGAAGAACCGATAACGCCTGCTGTGCACAAGGAACACAGACCCGTGCATTGTCACCGCTGCTAGGTAAGACCCCACAAGCTACACACAGCCGGGCTTGTTCACAATATCCTGGGACGCCTCCAATATGGCACAATAGGCCAGTAGGGATTGACGCTGTAAGCTACCCTGGATGCCCCAATAACCCGCGGGGAAGTGGAGTAAATTTAATAGTCTCAACCGGGAGATACACCGGGCCGGGAGAAGCCACCGGAATCCACGGTCTGAAAGCCATAAGAGGAACAAGAATGTCAGAGCCATGCGCAAGGGAGTAATAAAGGTAATATAAAGTCGCCCGCGAGGGCACTTACATACAGAGGGGGGAGGGCGGTCTTCACCACGTGTGCGCAAGCAAAAATGGCGCCAAGCGAACCTCAAAGGGCGGGCCAGAGCTGACCCTGACGCGGAGCGCGCCAAACCGTGACGCGGAGCGCGCCAAGCCAGGGTCCCCCCCCCGGAGAGCGCGAAGCTCCAAAAACGCGTAGCCAATAGAGAAAACAGGGCAGTGACGCCTGAAGGAATTGATCGAGTGGATTACCGCAGCAAAGCCACTACAGGCTAAGAAAAAGACGCCGCAGCATCAGCAAAGCCACCGCCCGGCAGTACAACGATATAGGAAGGGCGCGGCGGCGGCGACCAATACAAGTAAAGAGTAAAAAGTACACAGCGCGGCTCTGACACCCATTCCCCTAAAGGCTCACCATCAGCCTAAACCGCCTACCCTTTGGTGGGGGACTGCGGTGGAGCAGAGCTCCATAAGCATGCATGGTGCTGCCTACCTTCACCCGACCAGCGCAGCCCAGGCTGGGAGGCACATCACATATAGGACGGGTGGGAGTAGTCCAACAGGGCCGCAGGCTGTAATAGCCCCGCTCACCTGCGAGAGAGTGATACTTCATGTCTTCGCAGTCAGCACTGCAGAGAAATCTGGGAATTTGTGGGAGGTCCCTGGGTATATGAAGGGCCGAGAGGAGCCTGTTTTTGCATGTCGGCAGTGCACAGCGCCATCTGGCGGAGGATAACCCAAGTGTAAGTAATCTATCTGGAGCAGGATATACTGTATACTTAGAATATCTAATATGCTGTATATTTACAGCACAGACATCCAGCATATGTATCCCGTGCGAGCCTAAAATAGTGATATCAATGAAGGATATGGGAATTGCAGACATCACATGTTCATTAAATCTTGAGGTGTGTATATTGTTACATTAACTTATACTTGAAAGTGTATTGGTATTTAATGTAATTATGAAGTTGGATAGTGGGGCCCAGAAAATGGGGCCAAAATAGTGACAGCACAGAATTGATTCATTTTTCATTTGATAATATCTATAATATATTGTTATGAATGTATGAAACTTGACAGCAATATAATTTATGTATGCTTTGCAGCTTGCTCCTGAGCTCTGGCACTGATGAAGAGAATTGAACGTTGTTCAAGTCTGCAGCAGCATGGATCGGTTCTGTATAACCAAACAACAATCACTGTGCAATAGCACATTTAAATAGTGTGGTTTTATAATGTGTGTCAATGTATGTATTATTATTCCTGCAATGACATTTGTCATTTTTGTAATGGTATTATAGGCATTATTAGCCTTGAGAAATAAGAATAAAATTAGTTAAAGGATAATTATATGTTTGATTGAATATATGGTGGGGTTCACTGGACCAAGAGTTTAGGTAGGCCCACTTCCATCACCTTATGGAATAATTGTCTGTTTAGAAACCCTCCCTAACTAACCAGCCACAATGGCTTAAGTAAGCCCCCTTTATATCGAATGTGGAGGTTTAATAGTCCTATTTTACACCCCTTTTTTTCATCATGGGGTTTTAATGAGGACCAGAATAGATTCTTTAGGACTCGACCTAGGAGAAGAAATGGAGAAAACACATAAGGAAGGCTGAATGCTCACCAGGGAAGGGTCAGTGCATCCGTTGCTATTGCTAGAGAGTCCCTGGATAAAAACACAAACCTCGGAAGCTTCTGATTGTGTCGGGACGCAAAGAGATCTACATTCAGTCGACCTGGCGGAGCGAAGATGAGCACTCGTCCTTATCAGGACGCTCCAGTACTAGCGAGCGGGGTGCGGAGGAGCCGTGCCGAGGTGTCTGCGGTGGCGGGTGGCGCCACCGGAGTGAAGGAGAGGAGCATCAGCCGCCGCCGGGAGGAGGTGGGTGCACCAAGATGGCGGCCGTCGACGAGGGTGTAGTGGAGCCGCCGCCCACAGGAAGTGACGTCGCGCAGTCTGAACTCACAGCCCCTGAGAGGAACAGGGAGGGGCGGGGGGCTGGGGAAGTCCTTGTTTATACTGCAGTGGACACTGTGCTGCAGGAAAGTGCACACACGCTGGCTACTAACAGAGGGGAGATCCCCTGCAATGCCCCAACACACAGAGTGGCAGTGGAGATTCATGCTGAAAGTGCCCCAGTGAGAAAGTCCTCGGCCATGTCCCGACCCGGGATGCCCAGCCCTCCAAAAATAAGCCCTCAATAAAAGTGCCCTCTGATGGTTCTGGGCTGGGCAGGTTCGCATTTGTGCCCAGAGCAAGTCATAGGATCCGTATCTGGATCCGGGCTCTCCGCCTTCGCCGCTGCCGGCTTCCCCAGCTGGGCAGGGAGACACATGGCGCAACAGTCCCTCCCCCATGTCTTCTCCAGAGCCGCGCCTGATTCCTGCAGCCTCCCCGGCTTGGACGGGGGAGTGGGACCCGGTCCCGAATGTCACCCCCATACCCCCTCGGAGCCCTTTATTGTGTGCTCCATCCTTATCACAAGTGACCGCTACAAGCAACATTCATCTAGAGACTATCTCTTTGCTGAAAGGCTTGCCGACCAAGGCGGACATGGAAAATCTGATCGCCAGGTATGAGGAGGCTCACAAAATAGAAATGGCAGCGGTCAAGATGCAAGTTGCAGAAGTGGGTGACAGAGTCGCCTCGCTGGAATCGGGGTCAGTTGAAACGGGCTGCCGCATCCAAGCCTTGGAGGAGATATGTGAAAGACAGGAAGCCCTGCTGCAGTCATATCAGCTCCAATTGGATGATATTGAAAACCGGAACCGGAGAAATAATTTGAGACTCAGGGGCATCCCGGAGGGTTCCCCAGGCGAGGACTTGAGGCAGATCATCATATCTCTTTTCAACAAGGTTCTCGGCAGAGACCCCTCCACTCCGATCGAGCTGGATAGAGTGCACAGGTCGCTGGGCCCAAGAAGCCAAGACCCGTCGAACCCCAGGGATGTAATTTGTAGGGTTCATTTCTACACTCTAAAGGAGGAAATCGCGAGGAAAAGTTGGGAGATTGGCCCGATCGACTTCAGTGGCTCGTTGGTCAAAATTTTGCCGGACCTCTCGAGACGTACTTTACAGATGAGGAGATCGCTGAAACCCCTGCTGGATGTAATAGTCGCGGCGGGAGCAGCTTATCGGTGGGGGTTTCCTTTCCACCTGATTGTCAGGAAAGACGGAAACACCTTTTTTCTGAAATCCCGGCGTGACCTTCAAAATCTGTTCGCCTTCCTTCGGTGTGACCCAATACAGGTCCCGGACTGGCTGGCGCCTGATTTGCACCTGTTGGCCCAGCGTGATGAGAGGGCGGGACGCGGAGGTCCGAGGAGCTTCCGAGACCTGAAACGTGTTGGGAGACCCAGGCGCCCGCGCCAGACGGAACGCTGAGTCCCACGTTGGTTCAGAGTGCTTTAACTATGGACAGCCCGGATTAATGGCGCTCCCTTAACGGTTCCTCCTTGGCCTTCCCCTGGCTTAACCCTCTGGGGCGGAGGCGAAGGATGCCGTGGGGGGTCCTGTTCGGCGCACCATCCTTGTGTGTGCTTCCTGGAGCACTATGTTACTTTTGACGTTTAGCATTGAGTGTTCTTTATTGTGAATTTTTGCCTTTTCTTTTTCAGTTCTGCTAAGAGTTGATGTTTGTAGTGCCTCCGGGCTCTGTGTAAAGTTAGCTTTTCAGGTTCTTTCTTGTCTGTTTGCTGCCCACTGCGATCTCAGCGTAAATGGGGGTGGAGGGTGTTGAGTCTTGGCTTGTGAAGGGACCTAACTAGAGTAGGGACACGTTACCCCCAATAGGCTGACCAAGTCGGGCCTGGTTGCCCGGCTGACCTGGTCCTCCTTTCTATCCGTGTTGGATATCTTAGTGTATTTGTGTTCCTTTTTTCTCCCTCTCGGTTGTCCCCCCTTTTTTTTTCCTTCCCACTCCCTACTCTTACCCTATCTGGAGGGGCCCTGAGACCCTTCTGGTTGAGCTAGCTAGTTCATTTGGTAGCTCCGAGGCCTTACCATTGGAGTCTCTGTACCTTTGATCAAGCTATACTCGCAGTTAGAGCCATGTCCGACCTAAAAGTCGTCTCTCTCAATGTCAAGGGCCTGAACAGCCCAGAAAAGAGGTCCCTGGTATTGAGAAATATTAAGGGGTTGAGGGCCGGGGTAGCTTTCTTACAGGAGACCCATTTTAGGGCCAGTAACCCTCCCTCCCTCCCTCTGTAATAGGGCGTATCCTAGGGTTTACCATAGCCATTCCTCGGATTCTAGGTCCAAGGGGGTTAGCATTTTGCTAGAGGCTGCCCTCCCTTGGGAGTTAATGGATCTCAAGATGGACGGGGATGGGAGGTGGATCTTCCTTAAGGGGAAGATTGCTACCTCTGTATATACATTTGTCAATATTTACGCGCCCAACTCGGGCCAGATCACCTTCCTGGAACGAGTCTTGGAGGAGCTGGCCCCCTTTAGAGAGGGGGAGTTGATAATTGGTGGAGATTTCAACGTAGCACTGGACCCTCTCCTGGACACGTCTAAGGGGAGCCCCCATGAATCCTATGCTAGGCTGAAACGACTTAAAAAGATTTTGGCCCTCCATCAACTGGTGGACCCCTGGAGAATACTCCACCCGAGCGATCGGGATTACACCTTTTTCTCTGTGCCCCATGGGTCGTATTCGAGACTGGACTTTTTTCTGATCCCACATGCTTCCTTGTCTCGAGTTGTGGACTCGACCATAGGGAACATCACGATCTCGGATCAAACCCATGTCGCGCTTACTGTCTCCTTGCCCCTTCCTGCCCCGAGGTGCTGGTCCTGGAGGTTAAATACTTCATTGCTGTAAGACCAAAACGTGCTGACGGAAGTCCAGAAGGATCTTAAGGAGTTCTTTGAGTTAAACACCTCAAGCGAGATTGGCCCTGGGGTCCTGTGGGAGGCCCATAAATGTTTCATAAGAGGGACCTTCATTAAGCTGAGGTCCAGAATTAAGAAGGAGAGGGCGGAAATTACTCAGGGGCTCCTCGGCGAGATCGGGAGGTTGGAGAAGATTCATAAGAAGTCCCTGGCGGCTTCTCATCTTGCCGAGTTGACCTCCCTCAGGGAGAAGTTGAAAATTCACTGCTGTGATAGAATAAGAGCCCAGCTAATCAAATGTAAAAAAGCTTTTTATGAATCTGGAGATAAGTGCGGGAAAATGCTGGCGAGAGCATTAAGGGCAGAGCGGGTTAGGACATACATCCCCAAGATCGCTAACGCAGAGGGCCAAATAGTCCACCTGACTAGAGATATAGCTAGGGCATTCCGCAACTTTTACGATTCACTGTATAATCTACCCAGCATAAGGGGGGAGAGACAAGAACTTCGCATAGAGCAGTATTTACAGGAGTCGGGAATGCTTAAGCTCCCCCGAGAGGTTCTGAGAGAATTGGAGGAGCCCATCTCCCTGTTGGAACTGAAAAAAGCAGTGGCTGGGGCCGCGGGAGGAAAAGCCCCAGGCCCAGATGGCCTGAGTCTTCCATATTACAAGACATTTTTTCCTATCCTTGCCCCTATAATGTTAGGGGTGTTTGACTCCCTCAGGGATGGGGGGATGCTCCCGCAGGACTCCCTTAGGGCCCACATCTCAGTGCTCCCAAGAGAGGGTAAAGACCCAAATTGTTGCACTAGTTACAGACCAATCTCGCTCCTGAATTCTGACGTGAAATTATTCGCGAGGGTTTTGGCCTCCAGGATCGCACCTCATCTGCATCATATAATAGGTCTCGACCAGGTGGGGTTCATGCCGCTTAGGGAGGCTAGGGACAATACGATAAAGGTATTAAACCTGATCCATATGGCCCAGCGGAAGAACCTCCCCTCCCTGCTTCTCGCCACCGACGCTGAGAAGGCGTTTGACTGTGTGAACTGGCAATTCATGCATGCCACATTGCAGCACATCGGTCTCGGGCCGAATGCAATGAGTTGGATTTCCAGCCTTTATAGCTCACCCTCGGCGTCGGTGAAGGTGAACGGGATTCTTTCAGACCCCTTTAGGATTTCTAATGGGACTAGGCAGGGGTGCCCTCTCTCCCCGCTGATCTTTATCATCACCCTAGAACCTTTCTTGTGCAAGATCCGCCTACGTGGACGATTTAATCTTCAGCTTGACAGGGCCAGAAACGTCACTGCCTAACCTTTTGGAAGAACTGAGGCGTTATGGTGCACTTTCAGACTACAAGATCAATTACCAAAAGTCTGAGGCGCTCAACATAAACATCCCCCCAAAGAGGTTCCTTAATATCCAGAACTCTTTCCCTTTTAAATGGGCGAAAGAATATGTAACGTATCTTGGGACCAAAATTGGAAGTAACCTAAAGAACAACTTCACTCTTAATTTCCCCCCTCTTCTGAAAGAGTTCGAGGGGGAGATGTCCCGGTGGTCCAAAGGTTGGTTGTCTTGGTTTGGTCGCTGTAACGCCCTCAAGATGAACCTCCTCCCTCGTCTACTCTATCTTTTGCAGGCCCTCCCAGTGGCAGTCCCGCTGACTTTTCTGCAAAAGGTCAGAGCCCTTTTCGTTAAGTTCGTTTGGAAGGGGAAAAAATCGAGGATCAGTAGAAATATCTTGACCAGAGATAAGGAGCATGGGGGCCTTGGATTTCCAGACCCAGTGCTGTATCACGCAGCAGTCCATTTGAGCAGGGCCATTGACTGGTGTATCCATGTTAACCACAAACAGTGGGTGGGCCTGGAACAGGATTTCTCGGACTCACCGCTGGCCGGGGTCCTGTGGCTGCCATGCAAAGATACCCCATTGGCGATGAAACACCCCACTTTGGGTACCACATTAAGGGTTGGTAGACAATACCTGGGCCGCCCTGACCTCTCTCCCTCTCCCTCCCCGATGTTCCCAATCCTCGGTAACCCTTGCTTCCCACCCGGGTGTGAGGGGCGCATCGCCAAGTTATGGATGGGAGGGGGTATCTATAGGGCAGGGCACTTCTGGGCGGCTGAAGGGTGGACAGATTTAGACAGCCTGGCAGGCTCTAGGGGCCTTCCAGCTTGGCCGGATTGGCAGCATATGCAGCTTCTCCACTTCCTCTCCTCGCTCCAGGATCTTGTTGAAGGGCAAAGAAAGCTCACTCCATTCGAGGAGTTGTGCTCGAGCAGCAATGCGGAGAGACATACGCTCTCGTTCGTGTATAAAACCTTGATTGCCCCCCCGAAGGGAGATGAGCCACCCTTCGGGAAATGGGAGGAGGACCTGGGAGTTGTGTTCACTCCCAAGCAGAGTAAAAAGATCCTGGCGATGCCACACAGAACGGCTATCTGTACCAGACTCCAGGAGTGCAGCTACAAAATTCTCACCAGATGGTACAAGGTGCCGTCTCTTCTAAATAAATGGTTCCCAGATACCCCAGCTGCGTGTTGGAGGTGTGGAGTGGCACCGGGCGATTTATTACATATCTTTTGGTCCTGTCCCAAACTTAAACCATTCTGGGATGCTGTTAGGGACACAGCGGGGAGAATGGTTGACATGGCTATCCCTGAGGATCCAGCCTTATGCCTGCTCCACTCAACGAAAATCCCAACTAAGCAGTACAAGAAATCCGTGTTGTGCCACCTGCTAAATGCGGCGAAAGCCTGCATCCCCTAAATGTGGAAAAAAGCTGATCCTCCCTCTATAGCCATGTGGGTATTAAAGGTCAACGAAATTATGCGGTTCGAGAGCCTGATTCTCTCGAAGGACAGCAGGCAAGAGAGCTTTATGCGTACATGGTATAGCTGGAATGAGTTCTCCGAATCTAATGAATGCAAGATGTTGTTTGGTAACACATAGGTCTCCTCCAGTTCCCCTCCCCGAGACTCCCCTTCCCTTCTTCCCCCCACCCCCTCCTCAGGTTGTTCCCCTCCTCTGGTGAAATGAGAGTACAATTGATTGGTTTGCAGATTGTATTTTCTTTTTTGGTCAACATTAAGATGAACCATTCTCACATTGAAATCGGATCCATATTGTTCATAACCTAGTGCTTTCTATGTAGTCACCAGTTGGAGCCACTGTTGTATTTGTTATGATGTCTGTTTTTCCTGCATGGATAAAAAGTTATATAAATAAATAAATAAAGAATTAAAAAAAAAAAGAAATCAAAGGGTCTGAAACACCCTTTGACTGAGAGACCATTCCCCCTAGCGCAGGACTGTTCTGCCTAAACAGTCGGCCTGTGCAATGTCCACTCCTGGAATGTGAATTGCCGAGATGCAGGGAACATTCTTCCCACCGCCGTCCGATTGTTTGACTGAATCCTGACTGGATGCCCCTTCAGACTGGGAGTCCAATGTAAGAGGACTAGGAGAATTGCCCTTAATTCTAGGATGTTTATGGGAAGCACTCCGCTGTCCCTGGATAACCTGTGCCCTCCAGACACCTCCCCAACCCGTTACACTGGCATCCGTGGTGACTATCTCCAATGAAGATGGAAGAAAGGATTTCCTTAACAAATGTTGGGGATCCAGCCACCACAGAAGAGATTGCCTGACTGGATGTGTCAGAACAAACGGGTGATCCACAGACTCAGAGGACCAATCCAATACCGACAGCAACTCCGTTTGTAGAGCCTTGGGTGAAACTGGGCAAAGGGCAATGCTTCGAAGCAGGATCAGACCTACTAGCCACATACCCTTACAGATTGTTGGTCGAAGGCAGGCCAAGAGACCCTGTATTTTGGCCTGAAGTAATAAAAACTTCTGCTCTGGAAGAAACACTCTGGCCTGGGCTGTGTCTAATGACATCACCAGAAAAGACCTCACAGTTGACGGCATTATATTCGACTTTGGATAATTGACTATCCAACCGAACATCTCTATTGTGACAACACTGTGTATGTATCCTTCTCGGCCTCCTGAAAGGATGGAGCCCTGATAAGTAAGTCGTCTTACGTATATCCCCTGTGCCCTCAGAAAAGCCATGAGTCCTGCATGGAGCATCAGGCAGCCTGCAAACAGGAAGTGTGTTCTGACTGTGCCGCTCTGCATTCTGGGATTGCTGTCCCTGGCCCCTGTACTTTATCCCGCTCTCCTCAGTATGTGATGCTTCTGAGTCAAGATGGCGGCGACCGTATCCTAGAGTCCTGAAAAGAGTTGCAGCCCAGTGGGGGAAAGAATAAGTAAGTAAGTGACTAAAAATGTAAAATATATTAATTTTAGATGCCGGGGAATAGTTTTTTAAGGGTTTGAGATTTCAAAAAATCATGGTGAAGGTCCGGGTTAACCAATCGGGAGTCACACGGGAAAGACCTCGAGACCTAGTCTTAGTAGCGAGCTGCTTTAACAACTTTCTGTTTGTCAAGGACGTTGCCAAGGATGCTATAGAAGTAGCACAGGCAGGCCGCAAAAATACAATTCTGTGAGTACTCACCTGTAGAATTGGTATTAAAAGTATACAGCACGTCCTGTTCCAGAATATTCCTTACACATGGGTTATACATCCACAAGATGGCGCTGGACTGCAGAAAAAGACTTGTGGCTACTCCCGGCCCCTTAAATAGCCAGGAACCTCCCACTAATTCCCAGTGTTGAAAAGCAGTTATACAAGAAGCCGGGAGAATCAATAAACATAAAATGAACAATCACCATACAGATGTAACCAAGAATAATGGTAACAAGGGCGGGATGGAACAGGACGTGCTGTATACTTATAATACCAATTCTACAGGTGAGTACTCACAGAATTGTATTATTCCAAGTATACAGCACGTCCTGTTCCAGAATATTCCTTACACATGGGACATCCAATAGCAGTGTCAGTAAGGTAGGGTGGGATCTCCAAAAGTAACAGCAGGCAGTTTATGTTTAATCTCACTTTATTGGCATTTTAAGATTATAACATTTCACATATACACATTACAATTACATAACATACAACATTGTTTCACATTTCAGTGACCATGTAAGGCCACAACAACCGTCCCCACCTCTATTGCTCCACAACAGTGTGTATTCAATTAGTACTGTTTCGCTCAATTCCCAGGGAAAACACGACAAGTTTAATTTTGCTTAGTCTGCATCCCGTGAATAGGAAGCCCTGGCCAGACTAAGCAAGTAACGTCGTCTTGTACGGGACTATAATCGGCCGAACCCTTTTGGTCTCTGTTAACTGCCCGTCTGTAGGTTAGGCATTTCTCTAGCACCGGATGAGAAACAATTGTACAAGCAACCACACTAACACTAAAACAGAGGAATGGGAAAAAAGGGGGGGAAGGGAAGGGGGGGAGGCGGGCGGACGCGAGAACCCAGCGCCCCTCCCAGCACCTATTGTAGCTCCAACATCCTCTTTCGCCCCTGGTCCGAGCCCTTAATTATTATCCAGGCTGTCCACACAATCCTGAATTTTTCACCCTCTCCCTCTATATCAGCTGTCAATTCCTCCATTCTCATTATACCATTGAGCTCCTCACTCCACTCCAGCAAGGAAGGGACCAACGTCCTCTTCCAATACCGTGGAATTAGCAGCAGTCAAAAAGTGCCTCAAGACTCCCCTCTTACCTGACTGCCTATTTCCCGGTAGCATGGACAGCAGCGTTATTTCAGGAGTGTTCGAGATTGGGGAGCCGTACACCTCCTCGTACAACTGGAGGATCTTTGCCCATAAGCTGTTTATGCTGGGGCACTCCCATCAGACATGCAGAAGAGTCCCCAGTGCTGCATTGCATCTCCAACATGTATCTGGCACTGCAGGGAAAATCTGATGAATGCGAGACGGACTTCTGTACCATCGTGAAATCAATTTGAAATTCTTATCTTGGGCTTTACAGGGTTTTGCCATTTTATGACTGAGAAAAAAAGCCTTCTCCCATTCCTCCCTCTCAAAGGTCCTTCCAATCTCCCTCTCCCACTCAGCCATAAAGTCTAACTTCGCGTTCCCTCCCCCCGACATAATTCCATACAGGACTGAGATTGTTTTTTCTGGTCTTTCCAGTGCCTTCAGCAAACTCTCAAACTGTTAGCACTCCCTGGTGATTTCCCTCAAATCTCCCAACGAGCCCAAATAATTCCGCAGTTGATTGATTGCCAACCAGGACCCCCCTCCCCCCTTGAACATCCAACTCTCTCATTGAAGGCGGTCTGCCCAGCACCAGTGTATGTTTCAACTTGATTTGTGGAGAAGCGTTCCAAATCAGAAATTTCTGGACCCCCACTTACGGCTCAAACTCTGGATTATCAAACAAAGGTGACATTGGACCCAGCTTTGTTGCTATTTTTAAGTTCCTAAGACAATCTTCCCACGTCAGGAGGAGTTGTACCGTCAGAAATGGCAACTTTTCTTTTGGCAACACCCTCGGTTCCACCCATGGGAGAGATGTCACCCTCCATGGCTGCATATCCTGTTCAACTGTGACCCATTGTTTAGACCCCTCCCCATGATACCAATCCACCATCCTAACCATTACAGCTGCTCTATGATAGGTTTCAATGTCTGGCAGCCCAGCCCCCCCTGTTCCTTCTGCCTGGCCACTTTACGAAGGCTAAATCCCGGCTGTTTCCCCCCCCCCCCATACGAATCACACAATCTCCGATCTAATCTGTCTGAAGTGTTTGGTACCATATATGGGGATCGCCTGGAAAATGTACAAAAATTTAGGCAGAACATCCATCTTCAAAACATTTATCTTTCCAAGCCAGGAAATACCTTTCTTCCCATATGCCTCTAAATCCCCCCTGATTCTAGCAAGTAAGGGGTCATAGTTCAAGCCAAACAACGAGGTGGGATCAGCCGGAATAAGTACCCCCAGGTATTCAATGGCCTCCCTGCACCACCTAAATGGGAAATTTCTCTCAAGTCTCTTAACCAGGGACTGATCAGCTATGCTAATGTTCAGCATTTCCGATTTTGACATGTTGACTTTAAAATTACTGAGCCTACCAAATCTCTGAAATTCCTTTATTATCGATGGTAGAGATATACGGGGCGATGTAATATACATTAGCAAATCGTCTGCGTACAGTGCCAGTTTATGCGACTTACCCCCCACCTCTATCCCCTTAATGCCTCCGTAATGCCACCGCCAGATGCTCCATTACAAGTACAAATAGCAAGGGTGACAAGGGGCAACCCTGTCTTGTCCAGTTACCTATCCGGAAGGCCAGAGACAGGAGCCCATTCATTCTCACCTTCGCTGTAGGGCTGCTATATAGAGACTGTATCTTCCCCCTCAGGGTCGGGCCCAATCCTGCCTGCCTCAGAGTACATTCAAGGAACTTCCAGTTAATGAGGGGGGGGGGGGGGTTAGGATACCTTGGATAGTACCTAACTTATGGAGAGCTTAAATGGGGGTTAACATTAAACACACATATTACCAGTGATTCTTTTTTAAAAATACATCCACAAATTTATTTCACATATATGGTTCATACACAGTCATTTTTCACATATTTTACAATGATAGATTCTTGAGAAATATTATGCATTGTCCTATGTTTTACACTTATTCCCACTAGGGGAAGTAATGCAGAGGGCTTTGGTTCTCCTCTATAGTTGTCCTAGGTGGACTTTGTTCATACCTGTATATTCTCTTCACAAGCACTTGGGTAAATTCCACTCAGTTGTAGCAAGTGTAACTTGTTGTGCAAACGTTTCGCTTTCATCAGCTTCCTCAGTGCAATTTAGTTATCTAATTATTCATAAAGTGGGGGATAGGAGGTAAATACCTTTATATGGTGCCCAATAATGTTTAGTTAAATGTAACTATGTCATACCTTAATTTACATGGTATAGTTGTGAGACAGCGCTTGTAATCATATTGCCTGCTTAATCGGTACCTGGTACAGAGATCGGTACACTATTAGTAGCATTGTGTATAATACTTTGAAGGTATATATATATATGGTAATAATATTGTCATCCTACCTGCTATTGAGCGGATTATGATGGTTGCCCAGATATGTGTACCGTTTTTGGAGGCTAGAAGGTAGGTAGTAGGTGCCAGCTTTGAAGTAAGCTATAAATAAATAAATAAATAAATAAATAAATCTGTAGCTTTTAGGTATAGCAAATCATGTGGCTGGATAAAGGATCTATAATGAGGTAACATGGCTGTCTTACCTGGTGGAGTCCATGCAGTGCCTGCCTCGTGTAGGGCAGGTGTGGAGGGGTACGCCGTCGCTGCCTAGAGTGAGCGCGCCGTGCTGACAGGTGGATGAAGGCACGCTTTGCTTTATAGGCTGGGGAGGGCGTCTCCTCTCCCGGGGGCCGTCCAATCAGCACTCAGTAATGCGGGGATAGGTACTGCTTGTATGGACTTCCGCCTTAGTAGGGCGCAGCCATGTTATCGTAGTAAAGGGAAAGAGACAATAATGGGTTGTATAGGGGCAGGAGTTACAGTACAAGCGCTGTCTTGTACATGAATTTAAAAAATCTATCACAACAACAATTACTGTACATTTGCTTATTGAAGGACAATTCTGTATGAATTATATAATTGTTTTAGTTTATTTATGTGTGTTGGTATGTGTGTGTTGATTTGATTTATGCTGTATGACATTAAGCCAGCTGTTGTTTGCTACTTATTATGTTATAGCCTGTGTCTCTACTTTTAAGGTTGTGTAAGTTCTTGGTTGGGCAGTACTTGTTTGGGGAATATACATGTATACAAATACATGGAACATGTCATAACATGGCATCGATACATAGATGATGTTCTCATCATGTGGGCAGGAGACACAACAGTGTGTCCACTATAAACAACAATACATACAATCTGAAATTCACACTAGACCATAATCTTAAAGAAATTAGTTTTCTTGACTTAACAATCCGAAAAGACACTGATGGCACCATATCTACCAATTTCTATAGGAAACCTACGGCAGCAAACAACATACTCAGGGCCTCAAGTTCTCACCCCACCACACTAAAAAACAGCATACCTTATGGTGAATACTTAAGGGCTAAACGAAACTGCACAAACCCCGCAGATTTCAAAAGAGTAGCAGACGACATCAGGACCAGACTGAAAGAGAGGGGATATTCAAAAAAGACCCTAAAACGAGCATACCAAAGAGCCCAGGGACAGGACAGAAATGTATTACTAAACACACATCGTACACAACAAAAACTTGACTACACCCCCTTCATCCTGACCTATAGTTCACAACACCAGCAAATCAAAACTATCCTGAAACAGCATTGGTACATCTTGAAACGAGATCCAGAAATAGGAAGACATATACCAGATTCCCCTTACCTAACATATAGGAGAGCGAGATCAATAAAAGACGACCTAGTACAAAGCCACTATACCAAGGCAAACAACAAGGAAACATGTTGTAAAATAAAAGGGACCTACAAATGCGAGAGTTGCTCGACATGCAAATACATTAAAACAGGGAGAACCATCACAATCCCTACAGGTTCTATAGTACAACAAAGACATTATGCTAACTGTAACGCAAAAGATGTAATATACATTCTGATATGCCCATGTCCAACGTTCTATATAGGGAAGACCAACAGAAAATTAAAAACCCGAGTATACGAACACATCAGAGACATAAAAAATAGGAATTTACTAACACCCGTTGGCAAACATTGGGCCCACAAACATAATGGATCCCCGAGTGGGGCCACCTTCCAAGTGATTGACAGAATTCATCAACACCCCCGTGGGGGTGACATTAGAAAAATAACACTGCAAAAAGAAACCCAATGGATAACTACTAGGGATGAGCGAATCGATCCGGACGAACCCGGATTCGATCCGAATTTCAGGAAAAATTCGATTCGGATCGAATCCGAATTTCCCCGCGATTCGATCGCTCGAAGTTTTCCTTTAACATCCATTCATTTACATTTGCAGGCATTCTAAGATGGCGGACAAGACATGTCTGGACATCTATCTCGCGCCAGTGCAAGCTGGGGCAGTCACATGCAGCCTATCAGCAGCCAGCAAGCCCGGTGACGTCACAGCGCTATTTAAGTCGGCCATCTTGCTTTTCCTTCCTCATTTCTCTATTGCATTCGTGAGAGACAGAACGTTGTAGTGAGAGAGAGAGGCAGTTAGACAGGCAGGGACAGACAGGGACAGGCTGGAGACAGGCAGGAGACAGACAGGAGACAGACAGAAAGTCAGCGAAAAACAGGGAAAGGTAGGAAAAATCGGAGGCTGTCACAGGGAGATATTTTTTTTTTTTTCATCCAGCCTGAGTGTTACTAGCTGGCTGACAGGCTTTGTTAGCGTTTTCAGGCTGCTTATACTAACTAACTGTGCATATATACTGAACTGATCTTAAGTCTGCTGTGAGGCATCCCATTCTGTGACTACACCAGCCTCTATTTAAGACCATATAACTATTTGCACTTATTCTAATTGAAATTAGGCCTGATAAAGACACTTTTGCTGGGCATAGCACTACTGGACCCTGCCAGGTGCACTTCTTTTTTGGGGCATCCCATTCTGTGACTACAGCAGCCTCTGTTTAAGACCATATAACCATTTGCACTTATTATAATTGAAATTAGGCCTGATAAAGACACTTTTGCTGGGCATAGCACTACTGGACCCTGCCAGGTGTACTTACTGCTGGTTTTTAGGGCATCCCATTCTGTGACTACAGCAGCCTCTGTTTAAGACCATATAACCATTTGCACTTATTATAATTGAAATTAGGCCTGATAAAGACACTTTTGCTGGGCATAGCACTACTGGACCCTGCCAGGTGTACTTACTGCTGGTTTTTAGGGCATCCCATTCTGTGACTACAGCAGCCTCTGTTTAAGACCATATAACCATTTGCACTTATTATAATTGAAATTAGGCCTGATAAAGACACTTTTGCTGGGCATAGCACTACTGGACCCTGCCAGGTGCACTTACTGCTGGTTTTTGGGGCATCCCATTCTGTGACTACAGCAGCCTCTGTTTAAGACCATATAACCATTTGCACTTATTATAATTGAAATTAGGCCTGATAAAGACACTTTTGCTGGGCATAGCACTACTGGACCCTGCCAGGTGTACTTACTGCTGGTTTTTAGGGCATCCCATTCTGTGACTACAGCAGCCTCTGTTTAAGACCATATAACCATTTGCACTTATTATAATTGAAATTAGGCCTGATAAAGACACTTTTGCTGGGCATAGCACTACTGGACCCTGCCAGGTGTACTTACTGCTGGTTTTTAGGGCATCCCATTCTGTGACTACAGCAGCCTCTGTTTAAGACCATATAACCATTTGCACTTATTATAATTGAAATTAGGCCTGATAAAGACACTTTTGCTGGGCATAGCACTACTGGACCCTGCCAGGTGCACTTACTGCTGGTTTTTGGGGCATCCCATTCTGTGACTACAGCAGCCTCTGTTTAAGACCATATAACCATTTGCACTTATTATAATTGAAATTAGGCCTGATAAAGACACTTTTGCTGGGCATAGCACTACTGGACCCTGCCAGGTGTACTTACTGCTGGTTTTTAGGGCATCCCATTCTGTGACTACAGCAGCCTCTGTTTAAGACCATATAACCATTTGCACTTATTATAATTGAAATTAGGCCCGATAAAGACACTTTTGCTGGGCATAGCACTACTGGACCCTGCCAGGTGCACTTCTTTTTGGGGGCATCCCATTCTGTGACTACAGCAGCCTCTGTTTAAGACCATATAACCATTTGCACTTATTATAATTGAAATTAGGCCTGATAAAGACACTTTTGCTGGGCATAGCACTACTGGACCCTGCCAGGTGTACTTACTGCTGGTTTTTAGGGCATCCCATTCTGTGACTACAGCAGCCTCTGTTTAAGACCATATAACCATTTGCACTTATTATAATTGAAATTAGGCCTGATAAAGACACTTTTGCTGGGCATAGCACTACTGGACCCTGCCAGGTGTACTTACTGCTGGTTTTTAGGGCATCCCATTCTGTGACTACAGCAGCCTCTGTTTAAGACCATATAACCATTTGCACTTATTATAATTGAAATTAGGCCTGATAAAGACACTTTTGCTGGGCATAGCACTACTGGACCCTGCCAGGTGCACTTACTGCTGGTTTTTGGGGCATCCCATTCTGTGACTACAGCAGCCTCTGTTTAAGACCATATAACCATTTGCACTTATTATAATTGAAATTAGGCCTGATAAAAACACTTTTGCTGGGCATAGCACTACTGGACCCTGCCAGGTGTACTTACTGCTGGTTTTTAGGGCATCCCATTCTGTGACTACAGCAGCCTCTGTTTAAGACCATATAACCATTTGCACTTATTATAATTGAAATTAGGCCTGATAAAGACACTTTTGCTGGGCATAGCACTACTGGACCCTGCCAGGTGTACTTACTGCTGGTTTTTAGGGCATCCCATTCTGTGACTACAGCAGCCTCTGTTTAAGACCATATAACCATTTGCACTTATTATACTTTAAATTAGGCCTGATAAAGACACTTTTGCTGGGCATAGCACTACTGGACCCTGCCAGGTGTACTTACTGCTGGTTTTTAGGGCATCCCATTTTGTGACTACAGCAGCCTCTGTTTAAGACCATATAACCATTTGCACTTATTATAATTGAAATTAGGCCTGATAAAGACACTTTTGCTGGGCATAGCACTACTGGACCCTGCCAGGTGCACTTCTTTTTTGGGGCATCCCATTCTGTGACTACAGCAGCCTCTGTTTAAGACCATATAACCATTTGCACTTATTATAATTGAAATCAGGCCTGATAAAGACACTTTTGCTGGGCATAGCACTACTGGACCCTGCCAGGTGTACTTACTGCTGGTTTTTAGGGCATCCCATTCTGTGACTACAGCAGCCTCTGTTTAAGACCATATAACCATTTGCACTTATTATAATTGAAATTAGGCCTGATAAAGACATTTTTGCTGGGCATAGCACTACTGGACCCTGCCAGGTGTACTTACTGCTGGTTTTTAGGGCATCCCATTCTGTGACTACAGCAGCCTCTGTTTAAGACCATATAACCATTTGCACTTATTATAATTGAAATTAGGCCTGATAAAGACACTTTTGCTGGGCATAGCACTACTGGTCCCTGCCAGGTGCACTCCTGTTGTGGCATCCCATTCTGTGACTACACCAGCCTCTATTTAAGAACATAACCATTTGCACTTATTCTAATTGAAATTAGGCCTGATAAAGACACTTTTGCTGTGCATATTCTTACTGCTGCCTGCCAGGTGCACTCCTGTTGGGGCATCCCATTCTGTGACTACACCAGCCTCTATTTAAGACCATATAACCATTTGCACTTATTCTAATTGAAATTAGGCCTGATAAAGACACTTTTGCTGTGCATAGTAGTACTGCTCACAGGTGCACTGCTGGCTGTTGGGGCATCCCATTCTGTAACATAGCATACCCCTCTTTATTTACACTAAGCAGCTCTCTTATTTACACTAAGCAGGCCTGTTGGAGGCTGAGTGTTACTGCTCACTTTTGGTGTGCATTATATTCTGTTTCATATAGACCCACCGCTGCCCGGGGGATCTTAAAATATCACCTACTACCACGCCAGTTAGACTATGTCGGGCAGACAAGTGCCTGGAAGTGAAAAGAGGAGTGGCAGAGGCCAAGATTCCGCAGGCAGAGCTCGCATCAGACTGGGGGCCAGTAGCAGCAGGAGTCACGCTGAGAGACCTAATCTGCCAGTATCTGCTAGCGGTCGGGTCTCCACCAGTAACGCATCTGCCGTGGTAGATTGGTTGACGCGCTCATCAACAACATCATCACAACTTACGTCTGAGACCCCCAGTCTAGGGTCGGTAGGTTCCTCTGACACAACCCTGAGTTGGCATGCCCCGAGAGCAGTCCCTGTCCTCCCATTGCCTCTGTCCTACGCCGTTCCCTCCCCCAGCGACGTATCCTATGCTTTGGGTTCAGCTCCACTCTTTAGTGAGGAGGACGATCAGATACAGGAGGACAGTCAGCAGCTATTGCCCAGCCAAGAAATGGAGGTGGCTTCTTTAGCTAGGCAGACAAATAGTGATGTGGACAGTGTCGTGGGTGCTGCGAGCGTTCCAGCTCCTGCGGCAGACACTGTTGACGAATCCACGAACATCAGTGACGTACAGCCACAACTCGGTGATAATGATGATGACGATGAAGCCGATCGCACTTGGGAGCCGGGTGATGAAGGGGCTTCATCGTCATCATCAGGAGAAGAGGGGCGCAGGTTGCCCCGGAGTCAGCAGCTGAGGCAGCAAGGTGGTAGCAGTCAGCATGGGGGCACAATTCCAAAGGCTGGAGCCGGCCGGGGCCGGGGCCGGGGTAGAGCACCTGCTGTGCGGCAGTCTACCTTATCGGGAGGTAGTGGAGCAGGGGTTCCTGGAGTTGGCAACAGCAGCAGTGAATCAGTGAGGCCAGGGGGTGGGAAAAGTAGCTACTCGGCAGTGTGGCAGTTTTTCCTGAAGCATCCGCAGGAGGGTAACATGGCCACATGCAAGATATGTAGGCAAAAGGTGAAGCGTGGCCAGGGTCCAAATGTTGGCACCACGGCCCTGCGTCAACATATTATGCGTCACCATAAAGCGACCTGGGAGAATCGAGGCTCCCAAGGGGTGGTCCAGTCTGCTTACTCACCAAGTGAGCTCCCAATTTCTGCCAGCCAAGGCTCCAGCACCTCAGCCGAAGGCAGCTGTGCGTCATACCCATCCTCTGTCGCTCCTGCTCCTCCTCCTCCAAGTCATGCATCCCGCCAGCAATCCATCAGCGAAGCCATGTCCAAGAGACAGCAGTATGCGCCCACTCATCCTACGGCGCAGAAGCTGAATGTGCTCCTGTCCAAGTTGCTGGTGCTGCAGTCGCTCCCTTTTCAGGTGGTGGAATCTGCACCTTTCAGAGAACTGATGGCTTGTGCCGAGCCGAGGTGGAGAGTCCCAAGCCGTCATTTCTTTGCCAAGAAGGCAGTACCAGCGCTGCACACTTTTGTTGAACAGAAGGTGGGCCAGTCCTTGAGCCTGTCGGTGTGTAGCAAAATACATGGCAGCGCCGACATCTGGAGCTGTAACTACGGTCAGGGACAGTACATGTCGTTTACGGCCCACTGGGTGAATGTGGTCCCTTTGCAGCAGCAGCAGCAACTTGGACAGGTCACGCCGCTTCGGCCTCCGCGCTCCCTGCCCGTTGGGCCTGTGACACCGTGCGACTCGGCCTCCTCATCCTCCGCCATCTCCTCACCCTCCACTGTAGGCTCAAGTCTCAGTGCCCCTCCAGTCTACCATGTGTGCAGGGCACGGAGGTGTCACGCAGTGCTTCACATGGTTTGTCTTGGCGAACGGAGTCACACAGGGGAGGAACTGCTTAAATGTATTCATCAGGAAATCCAAACATGGCTTACTCCAAGAAAACTTAAAATGGGAATCATGGTTACCGACAATGGGAAGAACATTTTGTCTGCGCTGCGCCAAGGAAGCATGACCCATGCCCCCTGCATGGCTCACGTCTTCAATCTGGTTGTCAACGGTTTCTGAAGTGTTCCCCCCATCTGCAAGACATCCTAACAACTTCAAGGAAACTTTGCATTAACTTCAGCCACTCCTACACCGCCAAACACACCCTTCTTGAGCTACAGCGTCAGAATGGTATCCCCCAACAAAGTCTGATTTGCGATGTTTCCACCCGTTGGAATTCCACCCTTCACATGTTGGACCGATTATATGAACAGAGAAAAGCCATCACGGATTTCCTGATGATCCAAGCAGATAGGGGGACTCCCCTGTGTAACTTCAATGTCAACCAGTGGCAGCTCATACGTGACACCTGCCGTTTGCTCAGGCCCTTTGAGGAAGCCACTTTATTTGTCAGTCGGCAGGATTACGGGATGAACGACGTGATTCCACTGCTTCATGTACTACAGCACATGTTGGAAACCATGGCTGGTCAGGGCACTGGAGACATGGCGTTTACATCTTACGGCCACATGAACCCCGTTGGAGCTGAACTGGAGGAGGAGGAGGAAGAGGAGGAGGAGGAGTTGCCCAGCGAAACACAGTTTAGGCTTGGCGAAATGGCTGGTTTATCTAGTCAGTGGACAGGAGAGGAGGAGCAGGAGCAGCCAGAGGAGCTAGAGGTTTTTGAGGAAGGCGAGACAGAGGACCCGGGCACACCGTGGCAGTATGCAGTGGAGATGGAGACAGGTAGTCCATCCGAGTCACCTGCGCAAATGGCACGAAGCATGCTCACGTGCTTGCGTAGTGACCCCAGAATTGTTTCCATCTGTCGGCGGGATGACTTCTGGCTGTCCACCTTATTGGACCCTCGCTTCCGGCACAAAATGGGGGCATTTTTTAAACCCACCGAGAGGGAGGACAAACTCAACTACTACAAAGACATTCTACGTAGGCAGTTGGCCGATGCCTATCTGCGCCATGGTCTATACTCTCGCAGGTCTGACTCGAGGGGACCTCTGCGCTCACCTTCCACTGCCATGGCCGCTGGGGGGGTTGGCAGGAGCAGCAGCAGCAGCTCCATCAGCAGCAGCAGCCTCAGTCTTCAGTCACTAATGAGTAGCTTTCTACACCCACATAGTGAGGCTACTCATGAGCAGCAGGAAGACCTGGAGCAGGACCTCAACCAGCAGGTCATGTCATACTTTGACATGACCATGCCAACACACCTTGAGGATCCGCTGGGCTTCTGGGCAGCCAAACTTGATTTGTGGCCGCAACTAGCAGAGTTTGCCCTGGAAAAGCTGTCCTGCCCGGCAAGTAGCGTGCCATCTGAGCGGGTGTTTAGTGCGGTGGGGGCCATAGTTACGGCGAGGAGAACTCGTCTGTCAACTAAAAATGTGGAGAGACTCACCTTTGTCAAAAAGAATCAGGGATGGATCAGCCAGGATTTCCACCCACCAATGCCTGATGCATGCGACTAGATTCAGCATGGTGCCACGTTTTACACTTTCCAAATGGTGCAAAACATATTTATGTCTTTAGGCCATTTTTTGGGCTCCTGCCAACTTCTGCCAACTCCAGGGTGTGATTCACCCAATTTTTGGGCTCCTGAAGCCAACTCCAGTGTATATTTGGGCTCCTGCTGCTGCTGCTGCCAACTCCAGGGTGTGAATCATCCAATATTTGGGCTCCTGAAGCCAACCCCAGGGTCTCTTTAAAGTAATATTTGGGCTCCTGCTGCTGCTGCTGTCAACTCCTGCCAACTCCAGGGTGTGATTCATCCAATTGTTGGGCTCCTGAAGCCAACCCCAGGGTCTCTTTAAAGTAATGTTTGGGCTCCTGCTGCTGCTGCTGCCAACTTCTGCCAACTCCAGGGTGTGATTCATCCAATTTTTGGGCTCCTGAAGCCAACCCCAGGGTCTCTTTGAAGTAATGTTTGGGCTCCTGCTGCCGCTGCTGCTGCCAACTTCTGCCAACTCCAGGGTGTGATTCATCCAATTTTTGGGCTCCTGAAGCCAACTCCAGTGTATATTTGGGCTCCTGCTGCTGCTGCTGCCATCTCCAGGGTGTGAATCATCCAATTTTTGGGCTCCTGAAGCCAACTCCAGGGTCTCTTTAAAGTAATGTTTGGGCTCCTGCTGCTGCCAACTTCTGCCAACTCCAGGGTGTGATTCATCCAATTTTTGGGCTCCTGAAGCCAACCCCAGGGTCTCTTTAAAGTAATATTTGGGCTCCTGCTGCTGCTGCTGTCAACTCCTGCCAACTCCAGGGTGTGATTCATCCAATTGTTGGGCTCCTGAAGCCAACCCCAGGGTCTCTTTGAAGTAATGTTTGGGCTCCTGCTGCTGCCAACTTCTGCCAACTCCAGGGTGTGATTCATCCAATTTTTGGGCTCCTGAAGCCAACCCCAGGGTCTCTTTGAAGTAATGTTTGGGCTCCTGCTGCTGCTGCCAACTTCTGCCAACTCCAGGGTGTGATTCATCCAATTTTTGGGCTCCTGAAGCCAACTCCAGTGTATATTTGGGCTCCTGCTGCTGCTGCTGCCAACTCCAGGGTGTGAATCATCCAATTTTTGGGCTCCTGAAGCCAACTCCAGGGTCTCTTTAAAGTAATGTTTGGGCTCCTGCTGCTGCTGCTGCCAACTTCTGCCAACTCCAGGGTGTGATTCATCCAATTGTTGAGCTCCTGAAGCCAACCCCAGGGTCTCTTTGAAGTAATGTTTGGGCTCCTGCTGCTGCCAACTTCTGCCAACTCCAGGGTGTGATTCATCCAATTTTTAGGCTCCTGAAGCCAACCCCAGTGTCTCTTTAAAGTAATATTTGGGCTCCTGCTGCTGCTGCTGCCAACTCCAGGGTGTGATTCATCCAATTTTTGGGCTCCTGAAGCCAACTCCAGTGTATATTTGGGCTCCTGCTGCTGCCAACTCCAGGGTGTGAATCATCCAATTTTTTGGCTCCTGAAGCCAACCCCAGGGTCTCTTTAAAGTAATATTTGGGCTCCTGCTGCTGCCAACTCCAGGGTGTGATTCATCCAATTTTTGGGCTCCTGAAGCCAACCCCAGGGTCTCTTTAAAGTAATATTTGGGCTCCTGCTGCTGCTGCTGTCAACTCCTGCCAACTCCAGGGTGTGATTCATCCAATTTTTGGGCTCCTGAAGCCAACCCCAGGGTCTCTTTGAAGTAATGTTTGGGCTCCTGCTGCTGCCAACTTCAGGGTGTGATTCATCCAATTTTTGGGCTCCTGAAGCCAACCCCAGTGTCTCTTTAAAGTAATATTTGGGCTCCTGCTGCTGCTGCTGCTGCCAACTCCAGGGTGTGATTCATCCAATTTTTGGGCTCCTGAAGCCAACTCCAGTGTATATTTGGGCTCCTGCTGCTGCTGCTGCCAACTCCAGAGTGTGAATCATCCAATTTTTTGGCTCCTGAAGCCAACCCCAGGGTCTCTTTAAAGTAATATTTGGGCTCCTGCTGCTGCCAACTCCAGGGTGTGATTCATCCAATTTTTGGGCTCCTGAAGCCAACCCCAGGGTCTCTTTAAAGTAATATTTGGGCTCCTGCTGCTGCTGCTGTCAACTCCTGCCAACTCCAGGGTGTGATTCATCCAATTTTTGGGCTCCTGAAGCCAACCCCAAAGTCTCTTTAAAGTAATATTTGGGCTCCTGCTGCTGCTGTCAACTCCTGCCAACTCCAGGGTGTGATTCATCCAATTGTTGGGCTCCTGAAGCCAACCCCAGGGTCTCTTTAAAGTAATGTTTGGGCTCCTGCTGCTGCCAACTCCAGGGTGTGATTCATCCAATTTTTGGGCTCCTGAAGCCAACTCCAGTGTATATTTGGGCTCCTGCAGCTGCTGCTGCCAACTCCAGGGTGTGATTCATCCAATTTTTGGGCTCCTGAAGCCAACTCCAGTGTATATTTGGGCTCCTGCTGCTGCTGCTGCCAACTCCAGGGTGTGAATCATCCAATTTTTGGGCTCCTGAAGCCAACCCCAGGGTCTCTTTAAAGTAATGTTTGGGCTCCTGCTGCTGCTGCTGCCAACTTCTGCCAGCTCCAGGGTGTGATTCATCCAATTTTTGGGCTCCTGAAGCCAACCCCAGGGTCTCTTTGAAGTAATGTTTGGGCTCCTGCTGCTGCTGCCAACTTCTGCCAACTCCAGGGTGTGATTCATCCAATTTTTGGGCTCCTGAAGCCAACTCCAGTGTATATTTGGGCTCCTGCTGCTGCTGCTGCCATCTCCAGGGTGTGAATCATCCAATTTTTGGGCTCCTGAAGCCAACTCCAGGGTCTCTTTAAAGTAATGTTTGGGCTCCTGCTGCTGCTGCTGCCAACTCCAGGGTGTGATTCATCCAATTTTTGGGCTCCTGAAGCCAACTCCAGTGTATATTTGGGCTCCTGCTGCTGCTGCTGCCAACTCCAGGGTGTGAATCATCCAATTTTTGGGCTCCTGAAGCCAACTCCAGTGTATATTTGGGCTCCGGCTGCTGCTGCTGCCAACTCCAGGGTGTGAATCATCCAATTTTTGGGCTCCTGAAGCCAACCCCAGGGTCTCTTTAAAGTAATATTTGGGCTCCTGCTGCTGCTGCTGTCAACTCCTGCCAACTCCAGGGTGTGATTCATCCAATTTTTGGGCTCCTGAAGCCAACCCCAGGGTCTCTTTGAAGTAATGTTTGGGCTCCTGCTGCTGCTGCTGCCAACTCCAGGGTGTGATTCATCCAATTTTTGGGCTCCTGAAGCCAACTCCAGTGTATATTTGGGCTCCTGCTGCTGCCAACTCCAGGGTGTGAATCATCCAATTTTTGGGCTCCTGAAGCCAACTTCAGTGTATATTTGGGCTCCTGCTGCTGCTGCTGCCAACTCCAGGGTGTGATTCATCCAATTGTTGGGCTCCTGAAGCCAACTCCAGGGTCTCTTTAAAGTAATGTTTGGGCTCCTGCTGCTGCTGCTGCCAACTTCTGCCAACTCCAGGGTGTGATTCATCCAATTGTTGGGCTCCTGAAGCCAACCCCAGGGTCTCTTTAAAGTAATATCTGGGCTCCTGCTGCTGCTGCTGTCAACTCCTGCCAACTCCAGGGTGTGATTCATCCAATTGTTGGGCTCCTGAAGCCAACCCCAGGGTCTCTTTGAAGTAATGTTTGGGCTCCTGCTGCTGCTGCTGCCAACTTCTGCCAACTCCAGGGTGTGATTCATCCAATTTTTGGGCTCCTGAAGCCAACTCCAGTGTATATTTGGGCTCCTGCTGCTGCTGCCAACTCCAGGGTGTGAATCATCCAATTTTTGGGCTCCTGAAGCCAACCCCAGGGTCTCTTTAAAGTAATATTTGGGCTCCTGCTGCTGCTGCTGCTGTCAACTCCTGCCAACTCCAGGGCGTGATTCATCCAATTTTTGGCCTCCTGAAGCCAACCCCAGTGTCTCTTTAAAGTAATATTTGGGCTCCTGCTGCTGCTGCTGCCAACTCCAGGGTGTGATTCATCCAATTTTTGGGCTCCTGAAGCCAACTCCAGTGTATATTTGGGCTCCTGCTGCTGCCAACTCCAGGGTGTGATTCATCCAATTTTTGGGCTCCTGAAGCCAACCCCAGGGTCTCTTTAAAGTAATATTTGGGTTCCTGCTGCTGCTGCTGTCAACTCCTGCCAACTCCAGGGTGTGATTCATCCAATTGTTGGGCTCCTGAAGCCAACCCCAGGATCTCTTTAAAGTAATGTTTGGGCTCCTGCTGCTGCCAACTCCAGGGTGTGATTCATCCAATTTTTGGGCTCCTGAAGCCAACTCCAGTGTATATTTGGGCTCCTGCTGCTGCCAACTCCAGGGTGTGAATCATCCAATTTTTGGGCTCCTGAAGCCAACCCCAGTGTCTCTTTAAAGTAATATTTGGGCTCCTGCTGCTGCCAACTCCAGGGCGTGATTCATCCAATATTTGGCCTCCTGAAGCCAACCCCAGTGTCTCTTTAAAGTAATATTTGGGCTCCTGCTGCTGCTGCTGCCAACTCCAGGGTGTGATTCATCCAATTTTTGGGCTCCTGAAGCCAACTCCAGTGTATATTTGGGCTCCTGCTGCTGCTGCTGCTGCTGCCAACTCCAGGGTGTGAATCATCCAATTTTTGGGCTCCTGAAGCCAACCCCAGTGTCTCTTTAAAGTAATATTTGGGCTCCTGCTGCTGGCAACTCCAGGGTGTGATTCATCCAATTTTTGGGCTCCTGAAGCCAACCCCAGTGTCTCTTTAAAGTAATGTTTGGGCTCCTGCTGCTGCTGCCAACTCCAGGGTGTGATTCATCCAATTTTTGGGCTCCTGCTGCTGCCAACTCCAGTGTCTCTTTAAAGCAATGTTTGGGCTCCTGCCCCTCATAGTGATGCCAGTTCAACTCTCTGCAATTGTGCCGCTCTGCGATTCTATTAGCGATGCCTCTGATCTGCATGTGATATTTCTTCAAAGTATTATTTAACTAACCCACAACACATCCTGTGCGTGTTACAGCAAGGCAGAATGGTTTACAACCCTAATGAGGCTCTAGGAGGCTCAGAAATAGCCGTTTTTAATAGCGATTCGTTGCGAATTTATTTGGGTCGAAACGATTTTTGTCGGAAAATTCGGCGAATCAGTCGAATCTAATTTTTCAAAAGTTCGCTCATCTCTAATAACTACATTAAAAGCCCTAACACCACCAGGTATTAATGATGCTTGTAGTTTTGTTCCCTTCCTTAGATAAACAGGGTATTATAGACCCACACAACTCCAAAACACTATATTCCCCAAACAAGTACTGCCCAACCAAGAACTTACACAACCTTAAAAGTAGAGACACAGGCTATAACATAATAAGTAGCAAACAACAGCTGGCTTAATGTCATACAGCGTAAATCAAATCAACACTCACATACCAACACACATAAATAAACTAAAACAATTATATAATTCATACAGAATCGTCCTTTAATAAGCAAATGTACAGTAATTGTACATTGTTGATAGATTTTTTAAATTCATGTACAAGACAGCGCTTGTACTGTAACTCCTGCCTCTATACAGCCCATTATTGTCTCTTTCCCTTTACTACGATAACATGGCTGCGCCCTACTAAGGCGGAAGTCCATACAAGCAGTATGGGGGCCACCCAGCAGGAAGTGACACAAACCGCGTCACTCCTGCAGCTGCCAATAGGCGAGGACCTGTTGACGTCTAACACGTCACCAGTCTACTAGCTATACAAAGGCAGCACAGCGCGCGGGGATAAACATATCCCCGCATAACTGAGCGCTGATTGGACGGCCCCCGGGAGAGGAGACGCCCTCCCCAGCCTATGAAGCAAAGCGTGCCTTCATCCACCTGTCAGCACGGCGCACTCACTCTAGGCAGCGACGGCGTACCCCCCCACACCTGCCCTACACGAGGCAGGCACTGCATGGACTCCACCAGGTAAGACAGCCATGTTACCTCATTATAGATCCTTTATCCAGCCACATGATTTGCTATACCTAAAAGCTACCGATTTATTTATTTATTTATAGCTTACTTCAAAGCTGGCACCTACTACCTACCTACTAGCCTCCAAAAACGGTACACATATCTGGGCAACCATCATAATCCGCTCAATAGCAGGTAGGATGACAATATTATTACCATATATATACCTTCAAAGTATTATACACAATGCTACTAATAGTGTACCGATCTCTATACCAGGTACCGATTAATCAATATGCAGGCAATATGATTACAAGCGCTGTCTCACAACTATACCATGTAAATTAAGGTATGACCCTCTGTAAGTACAGTTACATTTAACTAAACATTATTGGGCACCATATAAAGTTATTTACCTCCTATCTCCCACTTTATGAATAATTAGATAACTAAAGTGCACTGAGGAAGCTGATGAAAGCGAAACGTTTGCACAACAAGTTACACTTGCTACAACTGAGTGGAATTTACCCAAGTGCTTGTTTAGACAATATACATGTATGAACAAAGTCCACCTAGGACAACTATAGAGGAGAACCAAAGCCCTCTGCATTACTTCCCCTAGTGGGAATAAGTGTAAAACATAGGACAATGCATAATATTTCTCAAGAATCTATCATTGTAAAATATGTGAAAAATGACTGTGTATGAACCATATATGTGAAATAAATTTGTGGATGTATTTTTAAAAAAGAATCACTGGTAATATGTGTGTTTAATGTTAACCCCCATTTAAGCTCTCCATAATTTAGGTACTATCCAAGGTATCCTAACCCCCCCCCTCATTTATTGGCAAGGAAGGAGAGCAGGGGTTAAAGCTACCCGAGTCTTGGTATATCTCTAGGGCTCTGACCAGACACAGGTCACAATCCTTCCCCCCAATCAACTTCCAGTTAACCCTGTCAAACGCCTTTTCGGCGTCTACAGACAGGAGGCACATAGGGATTTTATTCGCTCTAGCGTAAGAGTTCAAAAGAATCGTCTTTATCATATTGTCCCGTGTCTCTTCACATCTACATTAATTAATGAGATTGGCCTGTAATTGTTGCAAAGTGTTTGCTCCTTCCCCGGCTTGGGCAAAACCGTGATGTGACAACGGGCAGTTTAAACCACTGCCGCCTGAAGTCCTAACCACATCCAAAGAATGTAAGACCCGTTCCTTAGTGTTACTAGGATTAGGACACAGAGAAGGCAAAAAAATGTCCTGATTGAGATGAAATGCAGACACAACCTTAGGCAAAAAACCTTGCTTAAACTGAAACACCACCTTGTCCTGGTGTCTCTCAAAGTACGGAGGTTTGATTGAAACTGCTGCCAACTCAGAAACACGCCTAACAGAAGTGATAGCCACCAAAAAGGCTACCTTAAGAGTCAAAATGGACAAAGGACCCTCACACAGAGGCTCAAAAGGAGGACCCTGCATAGCAGATAAGACCAAATTCAAATCCCTGACTTGTAACATAGGAAGGGCCGTATTTAGGATTCGTGGTGCCCTAGGCACTTTTTGGTCATGCGCCCCCCCCCCATGAACACACACACTTCATAATTAATATATTTTTGTGGAAGATGTGGATATTGCTAATTCTAGGAGACTTAATTGTTGCATGTAATTAAAATTATCAACACTAAATGCAGGAAAAATAACATTGATAGAGTGAGTATGGCCAAATATGGCCCCTTATGTCACCTTTGCATTGTAGGTAACATAAGGGGCCATATTTGGCAGTAAAATGTGCTTGGTGGGCAGCACAAGTTGTCAACAGTGAAAGTAGACAGTGTTACTGCAGAAAACAAAATGCTATTGTGCTGCAGAGGCAACTGTAAATGGAAGGTAGATCACCACAGGCAGCAAGACAGGGTCAACAAGAAGGTGGGACAATGGGCAACAAGGGAGAAAGGAGTAAAAGAGGAAACAAGAAGAGGGCATAGTGGGCAGCAAGTATGGGACAGAAAATAGAAGCAGCAGGCGGCAGAAGGAGGGCAGAGTGGGCAGCATGAAAGGGTTGGAAAGAAGGAATTACAGGAAATGAGCACAGTGGCCATCAGGAGTTGAAGGAAAATGGGCAGCAAACCAATGAAACTGACTCTGGAGGCCCACCCTATAGTAACATGGAAATATTATTGGTCTATTTTTAGGGCTCAATCCCACAAATGTTACGTCAACCATGCATGTGTGTGCGCACACTTGGGATGTCACAATTAGGTTATCAATATCGTAACAGTGACACATTTACTATTACAATAACTAAGACTACTGCAGTTTCTATCATGATGAGTAGATAAGCTGTGCTCTCCTGCAGTAAAGCAGTGACATATTGACTGTGGAATCAATACATATTGCACTCCAACAATTACAATATTTATAAAATCAAATCCTAATTTTCCATCCACTGATATCTATGTCATGATCTATTGGCATCTGACTGCTGTTCGGGCAGGGTACCTGATCCCTGCTGTCTGCATTGTCCCCACCGCCGCCGCACTCAAAGCAAACATCCAACTCTGTGCAGCTGGTGGCCATGGCCGTCACTTGACACAGGCCACGCCCACCTGTTGCACAGAGCTAGGTGTGTTTGCTCGCGCCGGAGAAAAAGCAGCGGTGGGGACATCGGGCAGGGATCAGTTACCCTGCCCGCCCACCTGTGGCTCCTACATCTTCTGGCCTCCCGTGGCCTGGCCAGCAACGTGGGAGCAATGTATATGTGAGTGTACATTTTTTTTCTTTTGCCTATCGGAGAGTGGGAATGCCACACTGCCTATGGGAAATGGGAATGCCACACTGCCTATGGGAAATGGGAATGCCACACTGCCTATGGGAATGCCGCATTGCCTATATGGGAATGGGAGGGGGATGCCACACTGCCTATAGGAATGGGAGGGGGAGAATGCCACACTGTCTATCTGGGGAATGGGAGAGGGGAATGCCACACTGCCTTTAGGAATGGGAGGGGAGGAATGCCACAGTGCCTATATGGGGAATGGGAGGGGGAATGCCACACTGCCTATATGGGGAATGGGAGGGGGGGATGCCACACTGCCTATATGGGGAATGGGAGGGGGAATGCCACACTGCCTATATGGGGAATAGGAGGGGGAAATGCCACACTGCCTATATGGGGAATGGGAGGGGGGAATGCCACACTGCCTATATGGGGAATGGGAGGGGGGAATGCCACACTGCCTATGGGAATGGGAGAGGGAGGAATGCCACACTGCCTATGGGAATAGGAGGGAGCATGACACACTGTCTATGGGAATGGGAGGGAGCATGACACACTGCCTATGGGAATGGGAGGGAGCATGACACACTGTCTATGGGAATGGGAGAGGGAGGAATGCCACACTGTCTATGGGAATGGGAGGGGGGAATGCCACACAGCCTATGGAAGTGGGAGAGGGAGGAATGCCACACTGCCTATGGGAATGGGAGGGAGCATGACACACTGCCTATGGGAATGGGAGGGAGCATGACACACTGCCTATGGGAATGGGAGGGAGCATGACACACAGCCTATGGGAATGGGAGGGAGCATGACACACAGCCTATGGGAATGGGAGGGAGCATGACACACTGCCTATGGGAATGGGAGAGGGAGGAATGCCACACTGTCTATGGGAATGGGAGGGGGGAATGTCACACTGCCTATGGAAATGGGAGAGGGAGGAATGCCACACTGCCTATGGGAATGGGAGAGGGAGGAATGCCACACAGCCTATGGGAATGGGAGGGAGCATGACACACTGCCTATGGGAATGGGAGGGAGCATGACACACTGCCTATGGGAATGGGAGGGAGCATGACACACTGCCTATGGGAATGGGAGGGAGCATGACACACTGCCTATGGGAATGGGAGGGAGCATGACACTCTGTCTATGGGAATGGGAGGGAGCATGACACACTGCCTATGGGAATGGGAGAGGGAGGAATGCCACACAGCCTATGGGAATGGGAGGGAGCATGACACACTGCCTATGGGAATGGGAGGGAGCATGACACACTGCCTATGGGAATGGGAGAGGGAGGAATGCCACACAGCCTATGGGAATGGGAGGGAGCATGACACACTGCCTATGGGAATGGGAGGGAGCATGACACACTGTCTATGGGAATGGGAAGGAGCATGACACACTGTCTATGGGAATGGGAGAGGGAGGAATGCCACATTGTCTATGGGAATGGGAGGGGGGAATGCCACACTGCCTATGGAAATGGGAGAGGGAGGAATGCCACACTGCCTATGGAAATGGGAGAGGGAGGAATGCCACACTGCCTATGGGAATGGGAGGGAGCATGACACACTGCCTATGGGAATGGGAGGGAGCATGACACACTGCCTATGGGAATGGGAGGGAGCATGATACACTGCCTATGGGAATGGGAGGGAGCATGACACTCTGTCTATGGGAATGGGAGGGAGCATGACACACTGCCTATGGGAATGGGAGGGAGCATGACACTCTGTCTATGGGAATGGGAGGGAGCATGACACACTGCCTATGGGAATGGGAGAGGGAGGAATGCCACACTGTTTATGGGAATGGGAGGGGGGAATGCCACACTGCCTATGGAAATGGGAGAGGGAGGAATGCCACACTGCCTATGGGAATGGGAGGGAGCATGACACACTGCCTATGGGAATGGGAGGGAGCATGACACACTGCCTATGGGAATGGGAGGGAGCATGACACTCTGTCTATGGGAATGGGAGGGAGCATGACACACTGCCTATGGGAATGGGAGAGGGAGGAATGCCACACAGCCTATGGGAATGGGAGGGAGCATGACACACTGCCTATGGGAATGGGAGGGAGCATGACACACTGCCTATGGGAATGGGAGAGGGAGGAATGCCACACAGCCTATGGGAATGGGAGGGAGCATGACACACTGCCTATGGGAATGGGAGGGAGCATGACACACTGTCTATGGGAATGGGAGGAAGCATGACACACTGTCTATGGGAATGGGAGAGGGAGGAATGCCACACTGTCTATGGGAATGGGAGGGGGGAATGCCACACTGCCTATGGAAATGGGAGAGGGAGGAATGCCACACTGCCTATGGGAATGGGAGGGAGCATGACACACTGCCTATGGGAATGGGAGGGAGCATGACACACTGCCTATGGGAATGGGAGGGAGCATGACACACTGCCTATGGGAATGGGAGGGAGCATGACACACTGCCTATGGGAATGGGAGGGAGCATGACACTCTGTCTATGGGAATGGGAGGGAGCATGACACACTGCCTATGGGAATGGGAGAGGGAGGAATGCCACACAGCCTATGGGAATGGGAGGGAGCATGACACACTGCCTATGGGAATGGGAGGGAGCATGACACACTGCCTATGGGAATGGGAGAGGGAGGAATGCCACACAGCCTATGGGAATGGGAGGGAGCATGACACACTGTCTATGGGAATGGGAGGGAGCATGACACACTGCCTATGGGAATGGGAGGGAGCATGACACACTGCCTATGGGAATGGGAGGGAGCATGACACACTGCCTATGGGAATGGGAGGGAGCATGACACACTTCCTATAGAAATGGGAGGGAGCATGACACACAGCCTTTGGGAATGGGAGGGAGCATGACACACTGCCTATGGGAATGGGAGGGAGCATGACACACTGCCTATGGGAATGGGAGGGAGCATGACACACTGCTTATGGGAATGGAGGGAGCATGACACACTGCCTATGGGAATGGGAGGGGGTGCCGCACTACGTTGTCCACTGTTGCACTGAACACAAATGATCCAAAGCAGCGGTAATCAAGTTCTTTTAGTCGGGGTCCATTTACGGTGGTCTGTGCCAAGTTGAAGGTCCAGGGGGAGGGTGTAGTTGAAATCTCTGAATAAGTTGAGAGCTCGGAATAAGAGGGATTGATGGGAGCAGTGCTGGGAAAAAGAGGAGTGGATGTGGGAAAAGCTGGGAATGAGGAATAAATGGGGGAAGAACTGGGAATAAGAGGGATGAATGGGGCAGTGCTGGGAATAAGAGGGGTGAATGGGGGTAGTGCTGGGGATAAAAGGGATGAATGGGGGCAGTGCTGGGAATAAGAGGGATGAATGGGGGCAGAGCTGGGAATAAGAGGGATGAATGGGGGCAGAGCTGGGAATAAGAGGGATGAATGGGGGCAGAGCTGGGAATAAGAGGGATGAATGGGGCAGAGCTGGGAATAAGAGGAATGAATAGGGGCAGAGCTGGGAATAAGAGGAATGAATAGGGACAGATCTGTGAATAAGAGGGATGAATGGGGGCAGATCTGTGAATAAGAGGGATGAATGGGGGCAGAGCTGGGAATAAGAGGGATGAATGGGGACAGAGCTGGGAATAAGAGGGATGAATGGATGGATAGTGGCAGAGCTGAGAGAATGGGGGATGGTAGTGGCAGAGCTAGAAATAACAGGGGATGGGTAGGGGCAGGACTTGGTGGCATCACGGACAGCTATTCCTCTTCAGCGGAACATCACAATTTGGATGCCCTGTCATGTAAAACCTCTGGAATTGCCGGTAATTTTTACCTGACCGGCAGCCCCACAGCACATGCACTGACTCTTGGCCATTCAGTGTGGCTTTATCTTTATTCATGCTTTAGCAAACGCAGCCAGGAAACATAAATGAAGATACAGCTGCACTAAGTGGTGGGAAGCCTGTGCATGTGCCATGGGACTGCTAGTAGATCTGTGGGTTTCACACGACAGGGCAATCAATTGCCCAGCGATGAGGAACAGCCAGCCCTGAGAATAAAGATAAAAGATGCTGCAGTGCAGGCTGGGACTTCTGGTCCCCCGGGTCTGAGAGATCAGGGTGCAGAGCAAGAGAGAGAAAGTCATAGAGAGAACAGGGACAAAAAAAAGAGTGCATGGAAAAAAGAAGTGTAAATAGAGACAGAAAGAGAGGGAAAGACAGAATGTGCAGCCAGATGGAGAAAAAAAGACAGAACTAGAATCAGTGAGGGGAGAGAGAGCAAGAGGAAAGTCCAGGGAGTTAGACAGACTGAGAGATACAGAGTGACTGCACAAGTGACTGCAGAAAGAAAGGCAGGAAAAGAGACAGCAAGATGACAGCGAGACAGACAAAAGTTACCTGAGAACTCACAGGGTGTCACACAGCAGAGAGAGCTGCATTGTTGCTGACACACAAAGGGTGTCAGCAGTCACTCTGGTGATCTCCTCACAGGACGGGGTCATGGAGAGGGCGACAGGAGAGCTCCGTGTGACAGTGGAGAAGGGACAGAGGGGGAACAGTGATCGGGAGACCTGCACACTAAGAGGAGAGGTGGGGGGACAAGAAGCACATGCAGCACCTGACTACTGTTTCTGACAGACACACACACACACGTGCTGCTCTCTGTAAACTGTGTGATGGAGGACAGGAAGTGTCTCTCCTCCCACACCTCCCTGGAGCCCCCCTCCGCCTGTCACTGATTATAGAAGGCTGAACAGAGCATCGGGCGGCTCGGCAGGTGGGGGGGGCGCGATTGTGTACTGGCCATCTCCACTGACCACCAATGATCTAAAAAAAAATATATCATTAACACCAATGCAGCTGCACTGTGGTCAGCCCGCCCCCAGTCTAAAGCCCCGCCCTAGGCACGTGCCTAGGCGTGCCTTACAGCAAATACGGCCCTGAACATAGGCTTACGTAGAGGTTGCACGTGAGTAACCCCCTGGAAGAAGTCTTAACCAAACGATGGTTGGCAAAGGATCTTTGGAAGAAAATAGCCAAGGCTGAAACATGTCACTTGGTACTAAGTTGAAGACCCAAGTCCAAATCATGTTGCAGGAATTCCAGGATCCTGGGAACAGAAAACACCCGACAAGGAAGAGACTTAGACTCACACCAGGCAATGTAAGCATGCCATACCCTATAGTAGATAAAGGACGAGGACTTCTTCCTTGCCCTAATCATGGTATTAACTACAGAAGTAGGCAGCCCCTTTTCCATCAGGATGGAGGTTTCAGCAGCCAGGCCGTTAAAGCCAGCGTTTGTAAATTGGGGTGGCGTAGCTGCCCCTGAGTGAGCAGGTCTGGATCCTTGGGCAGAGCGTATTGATCTACTGCCAGCTGCACAACGTCTGCGAACCACACTCTTCTTGGCCAGCAGGGGGCCACCAGAATGGTTGTCACCCCTTCCTGGGCTAATTTGCGCAGCACCCTGCCCAACAGAGGAAACGGAGGGAACACATAAAGGAGCTGAAAGCTCTTCCATAACATTGCTAGTGCATCCATGGCCAAGGCCAGAGGGTCCTGGGACAGAGAGACAAAGACTGGAAGCTTGTGATTGTGACGGGAAGCAAACAGATCCACATCTGGCTGACCCCAGCTGTGGCACAGGGAGCGAAACACCCTGCTGCTGAAGGACCATTCTCCCACACGAGAAGTCCCCCTGCTCAGGGAGTCTGCCTCCAGATTTTCCACCCCTGGGATGTACACTGCCAAGATGCAGGGAACATTCTCCTCCGCCCAAGACAGTATCAGGGACACTTCCTTGAGGGCCCTCTTGCTCCGGGTCCCTCCCTGATGATTGATGTAGGCAACCACCGTCTGGTTGTCCGAGCAGATCTGAACAGCCCGACCCCGAAGGTGTGGAGTCAATTGGGCGAGAACCAACCTTATTGCCCTCAGTTCCAGAATGTTGATAGGGGTATGGGCCTCCTGAGGGCCCAACTGACCCTGAAATTTCAAGGACATTCAGAAGCCCCCCAACCTGTCAGACTGGCATCTGTGGTCTCCCAGCAAGGGGGCAGAAAGGTCCTGCCCACCAAGAGATTCCTTGAGTCCAGCCACCACGAGAGGGACCGCCTGGCCAGAGGGGACAGAACCGGGGCGGCCACGTCCTCTGCCCCTGCCCCAATAGTCTCCACGTGCTCCAGCAAAGGAAACTCCTCGACCAGCCCTGGAAGCGCGGAAGGAAGGAGGGGAGAGAGGCACCGGTCCCCCGAAAGGGCCGAGACGGCCTCCTACGTTGAGGTAACCTACCACCCCTGGTAAACAGGTCCAAGAGTTCACCAAAGAGGCGCAGCCCCTTAAAGGGAAAACCGGCGAGAGCCTTCTTAGCAGCATTATCAGCTACCCTCTGACGCAGCCAGACAGAGCGGCGTATAGCCACCAAAAGGGCAGATGTCCTCCCACACATTCTAATGGCATTATCCATGGCAGATAGAATATATGCAACAAATTCATAGCAAAGCAGGAGAGATCTATACTCTTCTCCTCCCGCGTCATCAGAGGCCCCATCTAAGAGACTCTTAAGCAGCCCTTTAATAGCAATATCTGTAATGGCAGAGGCACAAACCGGGCGCAGCGCAGTCCCTACACAGGCAAAAGCATGACAAGCCAGCTGGTCCATGCGCTGGTCCTCACCATCCCGCAGGGTAGTAGTGTCAGGAGAATGCATGACAGATGTATTAGACAATCCCAGAATGGGCGCGTCCACCTCGGGAGGACATGACCAACGCTTAATCACATCAGCAGGAAAGGGATACCTACCCCAGGTAGCTTGCTAGGCCGTTCCCATTCTTTGAGCACCAGATTATTAAAGTGAGTCTGCTCAGGGAACTCCAAGCGTGGTTTAACTGTATGAAAAAGCTCACCCTGCTGCTGCGGAGCCACTGCAGGAGGGGAAATACAAAGCACTTCAAATATGTGAGACAACAACCTGTCAGTATCATCTGAGGACCATGGATCTTCTCCAAAGGGAGACTCGTTACCACCATAAGTCTTAGGCTGTTCCTCAGAGGATTCTGAATCAGAGAACAATTCCCCCTCCTCGGGGGGAAAAAAACCAGAAAGGGCAAAAAATTCCTCAACCTCAAGAGGGAAGCAGTGGGGGATAAATGCCGCTTCTTGGCAGAAGCCTTACGCGGGCCCGACCCAGCAATATGCTTTTCAATGCTGGCCACCCATGCAGCCAAATCCGATTGAGACTCTCCGCTAGCATGCCCCTCGCTGGGGATCAAATGCAAGCGTGGAGGGGTAGGTGAAGCCAGAGGGGGCGCCGCACCAGGGCCCGTAGCAGACGACCCAGACTGCTGGGTGCAGGTTACACATACCCCGACATCGTCACCTATAGGGGAAACCCCACACGCCACACACAGCCGGGCTTGTCCCAAAGGAACGAACCCCAAGCACATTATCCCCGGAAGCCCCCATATGGTGATTTTACAGAAAAAATGCACAATAGTCAGAACAGGGACACAGCTAAACAGCCACCCTATTTGGGATGCCCCCCGAAACCCACTAGGGAAGTGGGAGATTGGCAATAGGCAGGGCCGGGAGAACCACAGTCAAGGGACCCGCCTGCAGGACACAATAATATACAGCATAAGCATCCCTAACCATACAATAGAAAACCAAAGATAAAAACCAAGGGACTCACGGACCAAGCAGAAAAAGCGCACAGATAAGCAGATCAACAAACCGCATCGCAGCACCGCAAGGAAAGGGCCACAAAATGGCGCCGGCAGCAGTACCTAGAGGGGCGGGAGCATGACGCAGAATGCGTCAAACCGCGGTATCCACCCCCCCGTAGAGCGCGAAACCAAGATCACGTGACACGCCGGCGCCATGATGGTTAAGCAAAAACGCGCATGTAAAAGCGACAACCACCGCGGAGCAACGTACAACAGCCCCCACGTACACCAAACACGAAGTAACAAAAAACACAGTAATAAAGCACAATAGCGGACTTCCCGGGCGTCCCCTGCCGGTCACGCGGACTGCAGTGAGGGGGTCCCGCACAACCATTAGTGTGAAAAGGGAGGGAGGGAGGAGGGAATAAAGATCCCGAGATAAAGGCCTGGGGGCATCCCAATGAGGCTCACCATAAAAAGCCTGTCGCCGGCTACCCTTTGGTACAGGGTCTTGCGGCCCAGAGCAGCGCTCCTTCAGCACCTGACCCTAGTGCTGTCCTACCTTCACCCGAACCCTCACCTGTGGCTGGCAGGCAGTGGGTCCAGAACCGGTGGAAATAAGCCTGCAGGGCCTAGGCAAAGCCCACTCCCTGCGCAGAAGAGAGCCATCTTCATCTTCGCAGTCCAGACTTCAGAAAAACTCTGAAATTAGTGGGAGGTTCCTGGCTATTTAAGAGGCCGGGAGTGGCCACAAGTCTTTTTCTGCAGTCCAGCGTCATCTTGTGGATGTATAACCCATGTGTACTTGGAATAGTGAGCCTACCATAGAAAAGGCGTGCCAGGCCAACTGATCTAAGCGCTTTTCTGTAGGATCTCTTAAAGAAGCATTGTCGGTGGAGGGCATGACCGTAGTCTTAGAAAGACCCGACACATCTACTACCGGAGGAAGAGACCATAACTTAACCATATCTGAGGGAAATGGAAAATCTTAGGAATGGGATGAATCTTATTTGGCTTCTCCCATGCCTTCCGAACCATATTAGAAAATTAGATTGTTCAGGGAAAACACATCTAGGTGTTTCGGGCTTAAATAAGTCTCCCGTCTTCCTTTTCAGAGCTCTGGGAGGCGAAATATGCAGAACCTCAAAAATGGCCGCAGTGAGGTTCTCCATTTTGTCCCTGACCAAAGAATCCTCATCAGTAGAGGAATCAAGATCCGAACAACTGTCTTCCCCACTAGAGGGAAGCTCACCCTCAGAGAGTTGTTCCTCCTCCCCAGAAACTAGTGATGCATACAAATCTTCTTCAGAATTAGAGGAACATAAATGTTTCCTTTTTTCCAAGGCTTTCTTGGGACCTAACTGAGCAAGGTGCCTTTCAAAGCAAGCTAACCTCTCCCAATATCAGGCTGAGTCTCGCCCCCTCCGCTGGCCTGAGCAGGCATGGTTACCAAAAGGGGCCTTAGGCTCTGAGGGACAAGCATCAATAGTTACTGACGGCATAGACCTCCTACCATGTTCAGTAAAAATTAATTTGGCGCAATCTGGGCATACTGTACAGAACTCGTATAACCCTGTCTGCTGGGATACCGGATGCGCTATCCCCAGATGCCTCCGCTGTGGTGATTCAATTATAATCTAAATAACCCCAAGGGCATTAGACTGCAGTATATATAAGTCCTTGATACTCAAGTGACTATTCCGACAGACTAGGAGGAACCACAACCCACTATCCCTTCTTCCCACAATCTATAACAGAAAAAATAAAAAAAAAATTACGGTACTTACAAAGAGCCATAAAAAAGACAATCATACATTTAAAAAACCTTACATAAATAAAAAAAAAAAAAAGGACTCACAGGCTGTCCTGCGTTCCCCAGACAGGAACGCAGGACCGAGCAGGCTGTGATCCAGAAGCCGTGCAGGTCTATCGGAGCAGCAGAAGAGAATGACGATGGAATTGGCAGCCGCGGCAACCGAAGTGGCAGGAAGGCCGCAATCCCCAGGTTAAGTATATCAGCCTGGCCTAGGAGTAATGTCACTGGGTGGCTGGACGGGTGGGAGCGGACCGAGAGGGGAACTACTCTCACTCCCCCGCTTATAGCAAAGCCAGAAGTCGCATAGAAGCACCACTGCCCTGAGCAGCTGAAACGAAAGTAATAGCCGTGCACACCACCCGACACTTTCTGGCGCACGGCTCCGTCTACGCCCTGATCCCGTCTCCTTAAAGAAAAAGCATGAAATTTGAAAAAAATAAAGAGAAGTGCATCGCATTTTACTTCCAGAAATCCACAGAAAAACTGTTAAAACATACCATTTAAAAAAATAAAACAAATAAAATAAAAACATGTGGGAAGGGGGGGGGTACCTTTTTTTCCGCCCTATAAGACGCACTCATTTTCCCAAAAAGTTGGGGGAAAATATCTGTGCATCTTATCGGGCGAAGGTGGGCAAAAAAATAAATAAAAAGTGAAGTGTTAACTCACCTTTCCATCGCTCGCGCTGTCCCGGAAGAGGCGGAGGCAGCAGTCTCCGCAGAGCCAGACACCCAGCCTGTTACAGTGGTGGGCGTGGCCGACGCTCGAGCGTCGGCCACGCCCACCACTATACCAAGCCGAGTGTTCACTCTATGCTGGCGCCACAGAGAGGAGGCGATGGGGGCAGCTGTGTCTGCTGTCTTCTCGCGCTGCGGAGGAGGTGGCAGATACAGCTGCCCCCATCGCTTCCTCTCTGTAGCGCCAGCATAGAGTGAACACTCGGTTTGGTATAGCGGTGGCCACCGCTGTTTAAGTCCGGGTGTCTCTGTCTGCTGGCACCGTGGAGAGGTGGCAGGGACAGTGCAAGCGGCGGAGCAGGGGTGGGAAGCTGCAAGTAGTACCCTTCTACCGAAGGCCTGATGTTTTGTAGATAGTATTTGAAGTCTATAATGGTTGAGGAAGGTGTGGGGTAATGACCAGATTGCTGCGTTGTAGATCTCTTCCAAAGAGGCACCAGTCCAAGATGCTGTCATGTTTCTTGTAGAATGGGCAGACACCTCTGGGGGAGAGACCCCCCTAGTAGAATATGCTTGTATTCAACTAGTATGTTTTATCCAACTGGCTATATTAAATTTTGAGGCTAAGCCTTTATTTTTTCCACTGAAAGTTACTAAAAGTTGTTCCGCTATTTACCATTCTCTACATCTTTCCAAATAAATGATCAGGGCTCTTCTAACATCTATCAGCAAGAGATCTTCTTGCTTGTCTGCTCCACTCGGTAGTGTTGAGTGGTTTCCCAGGGAGGAAACACAGAGAACGGAGGTGGGGAGGGGCTTTTAACCTCTGTTTCATTCAGTTTCTTTCCTCCCAAGGGGTGGAGCCTCTCTCTTCATGTGGTCATGCTGATAGATGGAATGGAAAATGGAATAGATGGATGGAAAAGCTGTGATGTATGTTTACGTAATATGCAAATGAAAAGTTATATGTGCATTTTTTATATTTTTGAGGGTTAACATTCTTTGCTAAATACTGGGAGATTGTCTGGGCAATTAAGCGCTCCCCCCCCCACCCCCGTTTCGTTTGGCTTGACTTGTTTTGGATCTATCTGTTGTTGGATAGGATCCTAAAGTTAAAGATTTTTTCTTTGGGGCCTGCATACCTTGGTATTTACCCTGGAGACAAGTTCATGAACCCCTGCACCTGTGACTATTCTCCCCCAGTAGACTAGGTATGTAAAGTTACAAGCGTATGATTGGATTTTATTTTTATTTTTCTCCACTTTCAGTCTTATTCTTTTCCCTGCCCCATTTTCTTTTTTTTCTTCTTCTTCTCTCTTTATTGATCCCTTCAACTCTCTCCCTCTCCATCTCCTTCCACCCCCCCCCCCCTCTCGCATACCCATCTGTAGGTCAGAAAAATGGGCATTCAAAACCTAATCTATATATTTAAACTAAAAGGAAGGAATCAGTTTGCCACAATGCAAAGCCTTGAACACCTTGAAAGTTATATATCTCACAATGTGAAAGGCTAAATTCACCCTATATGAGCCCAAAATCATTCCACTACAACAAATGTAGCCAAGCAGACATTATCTGCATGAAACTACCTTTTCTAAAACACTGTTCTAGGTTTTCAAGCTCTTTTTTTCCTAATTACTACCTGGCTTGTAGCGCTGAGAAGAAGAGAGGTATGGCTATTGCTTTCAGTAACCGGCGAGGTCTCCAATGTTGACCCTACCAGACAGTTTTTGAACATGGTTGGGTCCATATTCCACTGTAAAGTTATGTTAGTGACCTACTATGTCCAAAACCCACCAGCCTAACTTTTTTCCCATTTGTTTTGAACTATCACTTCCATAGTGAAAAGATGGCCAGCAAGAAAAATCCATAAAACCTTCAATCTTTATTTAGTTCATTACTCTATAAGTAATGAACTTCTGGTCCGAAAGGCGTACCCAGTTCATGGACTTTCTATGAGAGATTTTACCTGCTTGTCATGAATTTTAAAATTAAATATAGATTTTATGGATTTTTGCTGGCTGGCCAACTTTTTGCTATTTATTGGACTTGGAGTGGAGCGCTCACAGCTGAGACCGGGGAATATCTGCATAATGGTATTAAGGCTTACAATATATAAGGTACAGCTGATTTTTCATTTTTTTCATGCTATATTTTGCTCTGTCGTGCCCTGCCTGTGGTCTAAAAGGGACCTATCCCTTTTTTTTTTGCCCTGATATCTTGATCTAACATTCAACATGAAGAGAGTAAAATCACAATATAAGAAACACTACACACAGTAAAAATACATTTGATTCCTTATTTGTGGAAATGAGTGCCTCTGCTATCCCATCGACAGACCTAAAAAGTATTTTGAAACATTATGAGAATACAATGGTGAAGGGACTTAAAACATGGTGGGATTTAAGCTCTCTAAATAAATAAGCAGAACATTCAATGATTTCTAGAGGGCTAAGAATTTGTAAGATGCCCACTACTGTTTATTCAAAGTATTTTAAAATTTAGTGGAATGCAATTTTAACACAGACATAGCTTGATCTGATGCGCCTCATTGTAAAATATGAGGAAGAGAAATTCAAGGAGATCCAACCTGAGATTTCTGATTTAGACAATTTTTTGAAGCATTATGAGGGAGACACACAGTTTGACAAATGTATGGAGTGTATGAGAAAGTCTTTAGATACAACGAAAACGCAGATTACGATGATCAAACGCAGTAAATACCAGAGGAATATAGAGGACTACCGCAATGAATGAGTTTATACATGGAAACACAGCCACAATAGACACAATAGGCAATATCCAATTCCAAATTTTAAAAATAATAGTGGCAAAAAGTCTGTTTTCTTTCATAGTAATCGCTCTGATGTGGAACAAGAGCAATCAAATTTTCAAGGAATTTCCAGTTCCAAAATAGAAGAAAAAAAATATCACAAAAAGGCGGGCAAATAGAGCAGGACACAAACATAAATTAAAATCGATATCCATTGAGACAGAGGAGATTTTGAAAGATAAAAATGTTCTAAATCTCTTCTCTCCCCACCAGAGAAATTTAAAATCCAGAATCCCAACTTTAATCGGGTACAATCTAGGGTCCCGATATTTTCCAAGAGTTGGTAGAAAATTATTTAAAGAAATTATCTAGATCCTTTAATTAAAAGAAATGTAAATCCAATGTAACACTGTCTGAACATGAAGGTTTGATACCTTTGACAAATAATGATTCTACCGTCATGCAATCCGTGGGTAAAGGGGGTAGTGCAGTGGTTCTGAATGTTATTGATTATGAGTCTTTGTTAAACCCTGTGGGACACCCACCTTCTAGGAAAGTCCACAACCCCAATCTCCGCTGCTAGCTTTACCTATAGCCAAGCCCCCGTTTGCAGAATGCTTTACATGCCTCACCAGACACGGTTGCCTCCAGGACTTCTGAGCACAAAGGATGTGAACTTACAGGGGTGAAGGAGGATGAACCAGAGGCAAGACTGGGCAACGTTGGGTAAGGCAGGGGCATATACAGGTAGTCAGTCCTTACTAGTGCAGCATCAAAGGGAGAGAAAAGAGAAGAGTCGAGGTCAAGCCCTGGTCACGTGTATACAGTATAAGGAATGAGACAGATTCTTAGCCAGGGTACAAGCAGGCGTCGGTCCAGGCAGCAATCACAGAATGGTCAAACAAGACGAGGTCGGCAACAAACAAGGATCACGGATGCATCCAGGAGCACGCTATCAAGGGCAGGTTGTGCAGATAGCATCGGTTGTTAGATCATGTGATACGTTTTGAAAGCTTTATTTCAGTACAGAATCTTGTTACAGCAGACATGTACGTTCAATACAGTTGGAAACTTGTATTCATACAGCAACAACAGGTAAAAGAACTGTAGCTGCAAAAAGGGAGCAGCAGATGTGCACTGCTTGGATGCCAGACTAAAATGCCAGAAGGACAGGGGAAGAAGGGAGGCGTTACCTACATCAGAGCAAGACTAAGGGAGCCTGAAAGGGACAAGGGGAATTAAAGGCACACTGCTCAGTCTATGCAAATAAACATATATTAAACTGTTACCCCAGGTAAAATAAAATACACGTCGTGGGACATGACACTCCCCGCCTGAAATCTTAAGATTTCACATAACTGAACATTGAATAATTGCCCATTAATTGTCAAATGGTAACTGTAATCTTAAAACCTGTAAAAGAAAAACATGCAATGGCATAACTTTCTTAAATAACTCATGAAGCATGAAGAGAACGATGTTCCACAAGGTGCTGTAGTCATTGTTCTTATGACCAACCAACTGGAACAAGATACGCTGGTAATCCAAACAAAGGGAAAAAAGCTCTAGAGAGGCTGCTGTAGGCCAAGGCCTCAAAAACCCAATATTCCAAGGGATACCTAATCCAAAGGTTCCATGAAAATGGTAGGACACAGTCAATGTCCAAAGCAAGAAAGTATCCTGTGTGCTATAGCAGGTAAAAGAAGGGCATACTCCCCGCCATGATCTTGCAGGATGATGCAGGTCCTTTTCAGGTAACTTCTTCTCTCAAAAGGAGAACAAGTTCAGTAACTGGCCGAAAGAAGACTTGTTTTGGGGCCCCACTTGCCACTTCGATTACAATCTTGTGAATCTTACCGTCATTGCTAGCCAGAACTTTAATTATGAGGCCCATCGACCATTCATTTCAGTGAGATTGTTTGTCTCTGAGAAGGACGCGGTCACCCACTTGAAGGTTAGGTCTGGATGTCTGCCACTTGTGACAACTTTGAAGCCAGGTAAATGTTGCTGCAATCAAAGTCACCTGGAGGCACAGCAGCAGTCCCCATCTTCTGAGTAAGGAGTGTGGCTGGAGTGAGGATCACTGGACAATTAGGATCCGAGGATACAGGAACCAAAGGCCTTGCATTGATTATGGCAGACACCTCTGCCAAAAAGGTGACTAAAGTCTCATGTGTAAGCTGCAGGAATTTCTGATCCAGTAACATGGAGTCGAGAATTCTTTCATGAGATGCCATGATCATGCGCTCCCAGGACCCACCCATGTGAGAGGCGTGTGGGGGTTTAAACACCCAAGTGCATCCATTATTGGTGAAAAATTGTTCAGCTGAAGTTCTTTGCATGCCCCAACAAGGTTCGTTCCACAGTCAGTTGTTTAGAAGGTCCTCAGATGGCAAAGAACCTTCGAAGAGCATTCATTCTATTACTTTAATGTGTACCCCTCTGGTACTAAGGCATGTAAACAATACGACCCAGTGCTTACTATTTGCTGCTCCACCCCGAGTCTTCCGTGTAACCACTGACCAGGGGCCGAAGATGTCTACACCAACATAAGTGAAGGGTTGATCTGTACTGAGCCGGTCTGCTGGGAGGTTTGCCATTTCTTGTTGTTGGTGCTCTGCTTGTAGCTTGCTACATTTCACGCACTTATGGAGCACGGAGGAGATGCATCTCTTCATTCCCACAATCCACAAGTCAGCTGACCTGACAGTACCATCGGTAAACTGTCTGTCCTGGTGCTGCACATGCTGATGGTGGCAACAGATCAGCAGAGTAGTAATGTGATGCCGACCTGGTATGATGACAGGATTCTTTTCTTTGTCACAAAGTTCTGCCTTCATCAAACGACCACCTACTCGGAGCAGTTTGTGTTGATCAATTACTGGGTTCAGATTGAAAAGCGTACTTTTCCTTGACAGGTAAGTGTACCCTGCGATACAGTGGATCTCTTCACCATACACTTCCTGTTACACGCATTGAATGATAACTCTTCCTGCATGTTATACTGTAGGTTTGATCTTGCTTGCAGATATGCAAACCTCTGCACCCTGCAGATGTATCTTTTCTAAAGCTTCGGACTATGTGAATTAGATGAGCAATGGCTCCTGTAAGCAACAATCAACTCGAAAAGCACTTAAAACTATGTGAACTCAGCCTCGCCTTCGCACTCACAGAAGTGCAGAGAGTGGAGTTTGTGGACCGGATCTCCTTGTCAGACTCAGGGTCCGCCAGCTCATAGGAGGACTTGACAGGAGGTAAGGAGGGATCCTCAAACAGCAATCTTGGGGGTGACAGCCACATATTGTCACAAAGGCTAGCTGGCTCTGGTGGTCTTGTCCCACGATCAATGGAATTAAGATCTGTAGAGAAGTAGTTCCACTGATCAGGAGTGGAAAAACTTCTGATGCGTTCCACTCTGTTGCTGACGTACGCGTGAAAATGCTTGGTTTGATTGTATATATACCGAAGCACAACCTCACTGTCGGTATAGAAGGAAAATGAATCAATTGCAATGTCCATTTCATCCTTTATGACTTCAGTAATCTCCACTGCTAACACTGCTGCACAAAGTTCAAGTCTAAGCACAGTGTGAGCTGGTTTTGGGATTAACTTGGTCTTCTCTAGAACAAATCCACAGTGTAGTTCATTATTGGTACCTAAGACCTTTAAGTAGGCCGCTGCAGCAGTGGCTTCAATGGATGCATCAGAGAAAACATGGACTTCTTTTCTGACATCAGCAGAAATAGAACTGGGAGCATAGCAGCGCAGGACCTGCAGATGTTCCAATATTTTTAAAGAACTCTTCCATTTCTCCTACCTTTGCTGTTTCTCCAGAGGTAGAGGTGTCCCAGTCTATGTTTTCCATAGTAAGCTGTCTCAGCAGTACTTTGCCCTGATTCCTAGGGGATCATAGATATTGTTCACAACCGACAGGACCCCACATTTGGTGAAAGGTTTTTTAGGACTTGACACCTGGAATGTATAGGAATGCATAGGAGGAATATCGGAACTAAGATCGAGGTCCTTTAAGTTGATGGTACGATCGTCCGAGGGAAAGGCTTTCATCACCTCCTGGCTGTTGGAGGTGATCTTGTGAAGTCTTAGGTTAGCTACAGAGAGCATCTCTTATGATCTGGTGAGAAGGTCGATTGCCTGTTCAGCAGTTGGTAAGGATTTGAGACCATCATCTACATAAAAGTTCCTTTTAACAAACTGACACATTAAAACCATACTCTTTCTCATCTTCTTCTGCTGTCCTTTTTAGTCCATATATAGCCACTGCGGGAGAAGGACTGTTGCCAAAGACATGCACTTTCATTCTATAGTCTATGACCTCTTCTCCTATGTCATTGTCCTTGTGCCACAAAAACCTGTGGTCTTCCCGGACGATGAAACGGATGTCGGCAATTACTGCAATAGGTTCTTGTCTGAATCGAATACCCTTAGAAAATGTTATTCAAGTTAGGTCAAGTAAGGAGCAGGTTATTATCTTATCTTATTTGGTTAGGTTTGCGAGGGTGATACACGCCAAAGAAAGGGAGGTACCAGAATTCTTCTCGCTCTTTCAGTGGTGGGGCAGGTTCAGCATGATCTTGGTCAAATAGGTTTTGCATAAAGCCTATGAAATGCTTTTCAATTTCTGGTTTCCTACTCAGGGTGCGCTTTAAGGAGGAAAGTCTGGCTGCTGCTTGCTGAGCATTGTTAGGTAATTTAGGTATCGAAAAGGTAGGGGTGCTACCCAGCTGTTAGAATCATCCTGTGTGAACTCCTAGTCCATCATATTGAGGAATTTTGACTGGCTGTATTTAACAAAGTTGTTCCCAGGTTGTCCTAAGATGGGAAGATGATGTCGTCTTGAAGTTCTTGCTGACACTTATTGCTGTTTAGGTTCTCCCTCACGCAGTAATAATATGGGAATGGCTGAAGATAACCGTTGCGATCACTTTGCAAAACATATGTCTTAAAAGAAGTGACTCTGGTCGGCTTCTTAATTTTGTCTATGCAAACATTGCCTATGATGACCCAGCCGAGATCAAGGCATTGAGCATATGGAGCATCGTGAGGACCATTGATTTGTCGACGTACCTTGTGTATTCTAAGAATGTCTCTACCAAGTAATAGCAAGATCTTTGTGTCCTTGTCAAGGGATGGTATCTCCTCAGCAATAGCTCCTAGGTGTGGGTGACGACTAGCGGCTTCTGGTGTAGGGATCTCTTCTTTGTTGGAAGGTGGTTACACTCAAGTGTGTGGGCAGATAGTTGAAGGTTGTTTCAGAGAGGGGCTACCATGAGTCTGCTAGCTCTTCTTCCTGAGATTTCTGAAACACCGCTACATATGCATAGGGTGTAAGGATAAGTCTCAGCCTTCAGGTTGAAAAATTCAAAAAGTTCTGATCTTGCAAGCGATCGGTTGCTTTGATCATCTAGGATGGCATAAAACTTTAGAGTCTTTTCTGGGTGGCCCTTGAGGTATATATTCACTAAGCATATCTTTGCACAGGATTTATCGTAAAGGCCTTCCTCACAGACTTCTGTGCAGGTCAAAGATATCACAGTAGATCTTGTGTTTCATTTTGTATCCTCCCCGCCATGCTTTGTCGCAGGAGAGGAATTAGAAGGTGGTACAGGGCGTTGTTCATGGTGATGAAGTGCCTGCACATGGTCTTTGCTGTCACACTCCATGCACTTGATGGGGATTTTACAGTCCTTGGCTATGTGTTCAGTGGATGCACATCTGAAACATTCTTTGAGTGGTTTCTTTCTGAAGTCAATACACTTATTCAGAGGATTTTCAATCTTGTTCCCCTGGTTTCCCTTGTCAGAAGCCGATGAGAGTGTAGAAAGAACGTTGGTCTTTTTCACAGACACTGTGGTTGGTCTTTTTCACAGCTCCTGCGGTTTCTGTAGTTGGGGTAGGAACTGTCAAGTGCAGAATGGGGTGGACCAGGTCCACCAAGGGAAAAGCTTGGATTAGTCTTAGCCTCCGCAATGTCTCTAATGAACTCACAAAAGCAGAAGGATGGAGGAAAAGAGCCCCGATAATCCCTTTTATATCTTGACCCAAGTGTAGCCCACCTTTCTTGCAGATTGTATGGCAGTTTGGAAACAATTTGGTTTACCCCATGAGAAGTGTCCAAGTAACTTATTCCAAGTAAGTGGGGGTCTGCCTTGGCAAGTTGAAGCTCTGGAGTGCAGGAACATGTGAGGAAAGATCAGGTTGATAAGTGGGTGGTGTGGGGTAATGTCTCTAATATCAGGAACATCTGTAGCATTCAGGGGTGCACTATTATGACTTAGCACATAGTCCCTTGTGAGCTCAAAAGGATCCTCCACGGACACTCCACTTAAACTGACACTGTCTCTCTCACTACCGCTGATGGCTTGTTCTAAAACCTACAGTCTTGCCATAGCTGTGGCGTGCTCACATGGTTTCTCCGGAGCCTCTATTTCTGCTCTCTTCCGTATCGCCAATACTTCCTTACAAGTTGCCTCTGCCCGCTGCCGAGCTGCCTCTGCCCGCTGCCGAGGTGCTCTGCCTCTGTCCGCTGCCGAGCTGCCTCTGCCCCCTGCCGAGCCGCCTCTGCCCGCTGCCGAGCCGCCTCTGCCCGCTGCCGAGCCGCCTCTGCCCGCTGCTGAGCCGCCTCTGCCCGCTGCCTCTGTCCGCTGTCGAGCAGCCTCTGTCCGCTGCCGAGCAGCCTCTGTCCGCTGCCGAGCAGCCTCTGTCCGCTGCCGAGCAGCCTCTGTCCGCTGCCGAGCAGCCTCTGTCCGCTGCCGAGCTGCCTCTGTCCGCTGCCGAGCTGCCTCTGTCCGCTGCCGAGCTGCCTCTGTCCGCTGCCGAGCTGCCTCTGTCCGCTGCCGAGCTGCCTCTGTCCTCTGCCGAGCTGCCTCTGTCCGCTGCCGAGCTGCCTCTGTCCGCTGCCGAGCTGCCTCGGAGTAAGGCTTGTCAGATAGCTTACTCGGTTGTTCTTAGATCACATGATCTTAGTTTTGAAAGCTTTATTTCAGTACAGAATCTTGTTACAGCAGACATGTACGTTCAATACAGCTGGAAACTTGTGGTGTAATCCATACAGCAACAACAGGTAAAAGGAGTGTAGCTGCAGAAAGGGAGCAGCAGATGTGCACTGCTTGGATGCCAGACTAAAATTCCAGAAGGAGAGGGGAAAAAGGGAGGAGTTACCTGCATCAGAGCAAGACTAAGGGAGTCTGGAAGGGACATGGGGGAATTAAAGGCACACTGCTCAGCCTATGCAAATAAACATATATTAAACTGTTACCCCAGGTAAAACAAAATACACATCGTAGGACACACACCTGTCTGACACCGGTGACACAGCAGGAGGATTCCCAGCCTTGTATCCCTGGATGCCGCACACATGCCTCACTTTGGTGTTAAAGATTTCTCTGGCAATCAACTTCAAACTTCCAATGTCAACACAGAGCCTTTTCACATCAACTGTCCAGGAGTGGTCTTCAAACCCCCGGGCCGCTGCATTAAGTGCTGTTTGGCTTTGAGTGTACTGTTTGTTTTGATTAATATTGCTACAAAATCACTTGTTTAAATTGTCTGTTACATTGTAACATTTCACTGTACAGCCAACCAACAAGCCAGACAAAAATATGGCTTGAGTTATCAGTGTGTATCTCCCTAATCTCTCACACTTTTGAGCGCGCCTGACACAGATCAATTAGCAATTCATGAAAGAGTTCTCCTCTCTAACCTTTTGAAATCCCTTTTTGTTATCTCAATTAAAGATTTTGTCCAGTATTGAAATTGTAATAATCTGAATTTAAGATTTAACTCAGAAGATCATCCTACTAATATTCCATTTCTGGATTTAAATTTGAGTGTATTGGAGGATGGCAAGAGAGTGTCTACATGCACTTATCACAAAAAAACAGCAGGAAATACAACACTGAGGGCGGAGAGTTGCCATCCAGCCCTTACAATCAGGGCTATTCCCATGGGCGAAATCGTTCACGCCTGCAGGAATTGCTCTGATGAACCTTCTTTTGAGGGCGAATTATCTAATATTTCTGACAGATTATGTGAAAGAGGATACCCTGTTGAGATGATAGAAAGAGCAAAAATAATAGCCAGGAATAAATCAAAGACTGATACGTTCTCCAATAAAATTACTGCTAAGAGAAAGAAGGATGAAAGTCTGACTTTGGAAACTAAATACAGCTCTGAGTTTATTCAGGTTAAAATAATAACTAACGGTGATATATTGTGTTTTGACACTGTTAGTGTGGGTATTGTTAGCAGAAGGTCCCCAACGTTAGGACAGAAGCTTTCACCCAGCTTCCAAGAGGAAACTATATCCAAGACTAAGTGGACTGCAGTAGCAGAAAAAGAATGCATGTATACTTGGTACTATCAAGGTTAGGGGGCAAACATTTAACCCCTTAGTGTGGTGCCATGGAGGCCCCAGGAAATATTTTTCTAATACCCGGGAGTAATGTTATTTTATAAGGGTGTTGCATATCACAAATTCCAACAGCAAACTACCAATGTTCATCCTCACTCTCATTCTCACTCAATGAGTTTAAGGCCAGAATCCAGATGCAGGCTGCAGGTTTTAAAACTCTTCTTTAGTGGTGGGTAACAATAAACGAGAATGTAGATTGGATGTATTATATCTATTACAATCAACAAAGGTTTGACCATTGAACCAGAGATGCAGTTGAGGGTATTGCAGGCCAACTAAGCCCTACATCATTAATGACATTGCAAAATAAAACAACCTTAGATATGCCGCTAGTTAGGCGTTTGTAAAAGGTTTGTAACTTACTGTTGCACTTTTATTCACAATACTGCACCAGATAGAAGTATTACTAAAGCTTTGACTGAAGCACTTTCTGAAGAGCTGGCAGAAAATAGTGTAATAAATGACCCCTTTTTGAGTCGGTTGGAACGTTGGTTTGAGAAATGGAGCAGAATAGTGTAATCTGTACAAATGTTCATTGCTATCTTAGCAGCTATACTCAAGATTTGTTAATGTTGTTAAGTTTTAGTTAATAAAAAAACATGCCACTATAGCACTATACTATGATTACCCCCCCCCCCCCAAAAGCCAACCAGCCCAGGCACCAGGAAAAAGGGCTGGTAACCCAGGGCTCAGATGCCACTCCTGCCAATTAACCAGCCCTTATGCCCTATAGCACAGGTTCAGTGCCCAGCACCACCCAATGCTATGGGCCACATGTGCATCTGCACCCCCATGCTCGCTGCCTTGAGGGCTGTATGCCCTGAAACGTCGGCTTGCATAACGCGATCGCTTCCTTGTACATAATAGGGTATAAGCTTTGCATCTGTGTCTTTGCTCTGTTCATGTGCTGTGCTTTGCTAACATTGTGTATATATCTGTTTGATTAATCTCCCATTATATAACATATTTACATATGCATTGCCATATTGACTATCTATTGCCATTGTTTTCTGATATATGTGATTAATCCTTGACCTGCTGAAATTAGCAGTATATTTGGGTACAGCACTGGTGTTTTTTTGCATAAGTAGCAGTTATCCACAGGAGTACATTGGTGTTAGCCCTAAATAGAATCGGTGGGTAACTTTTTTACCTCCTTTTTTTTTACTGATAGTGGATACAGTTTACAATATAAACCTTTTTCTAGTCTTAAAGGAGCACCACTCTCCTGAAGGTCAAGACTATAACACATTTGAAAATACCCATTGTATCCTTTTTCTCTATGTGATCTGTACTGTGATCTTTTTATATGAAGTGTATGAAATCCTATCATACACTCACTTGTTGCAATTGAATATTGTGGTGTGCATCCTTTATTTAATGATTTAGGATATTGGTTAGGAGTTATGTTGGTGGAAGCCCCTGTTGGGATTGCACCCATTGCAGTGTAACTGATCAGGTGTGCCATTACCTAATATATATTAACATCTGCACCCCCATGCCCATTGGTGACCAGGGAACCCATTACCAGTTCCATAGGTAAAAACAATGTTATACTTAACTTTCCCAGGGGGATGCCCCCCTACTTCACCCTGGCCCTGGGAAATGTTTAGTGAGCCACAGGGACTGGCCTATTATAATGAGAGTCGAGGCCTCTCAGGGATACCGCCACATGACTCACAAACCACAGGAGAGATTAAGGAAACCCCCTTCAATGGCCCCTCCCCTCCTCTTACATATATAGTCACATGGGGCAATCTCAGAGAGGCTCCCCCTTTCACTATAAAAGGCATCTTAGCCTTTTTAAAGCGTTATTAACCCCTGAATGTCAGAGCAAAATAGAGGCCACAGTGTTTTGCAGGATAAGGGCCCTGCTCTTGGCTTGGGGCCAGGCCCAGGATCATACTAATCAGCTAGGGGCAGGGCCTTCCTTCATAACCCAAGTCTCCAGCTATCTGGCAAACATGCCCAGATTCCACAATTACAAAGAGCCTTTAGGGCCCCGGAGATGTAAGGTTGGTTGATATGGGTGTTGTGGAGAAAGGATGTTTGTTGGCAGATGGTGGTTGGTTGTGGTGAGGAAGACTTAAAGAGGAACTTGGGAGGACCTGGAGTCTAAAAGATGCCGCTGCAGAGAGGAACAACTCACAGGAAAGTAAAATTCATGTGTGTTGTTCCTCTGTAAAGCAGAACAAAACCCACCAGCAGACAGCCTAGAATCAGAAAGATTCCAGGGTCATCTGCTGGCTTTGATGGATGCCCTTCTTTGTGAAATCCCCTTGGGTGCCAGAAATAACTCTTTACCCAGTCCAAGGGGGTATGAACAGGCTTTCATCCAATCAGAGATGTTTGGTGATTGTTTTCAATGGGAAGCATGAGCTGCCACATTCCCCGCATCTCTGGTGGCGTGTGCACTCCTGGGCCAGCAAGCCATCTGAATGGCTGGGGTAGGAGCCACATGCCCCCAGGGATGCGGAAGTGCACGCTTTCTATTAAAGGCAATCAGAGTCCTTTGCCAAAGAATGCAAACACTGCAAAGGGCTCTGATTGGAATAGATCCCACGCATGCAATGTTGGACCAAGTAGACATGAGTTTTACTGGGCAAAAAAGGGGATTTCACACCCCATTTGGAATGCCCGGGGGCACAGAACATGGAAGCGCTGGCATGGAACGAAACCTGAGAAAGTCAAATTTCCAGGTTTTATTCAGGGGCTTGAGAGGGGACAAACCGGGAGTATTGAGCTTTGTGACATGTGCCCTTTGGTGAATTGCTTAAACTAGATTGTATGCTGTCTGAATAGGTGGGTTTTAAGGGCACCTTTGAAAGCTATGAGGGTTGGGATGAGTGGCAGATTGGGTGGGGGAAATGTAATCTAACATTTCTTGCGATTCCATGGCACATGCACATACCGTGATTTGCATTCCATTTCGATTTGTTGTGCCATTCAGAGTTGATTGAAAAGCTGAATTGGTCCTGCATTGATCATTTTGATTACAGGAACCAATGAAAGGTCACCCAAAATTAGCCACATCTTCCCCCAAAATATGGTAATCATGGAGTGTGTGTGTGTGTGTGTGTGTGTGTGTGTGTGTTGGTGGGGGCTGGCAAATATATCATTGTATGTGTGCTGGGGGGGAACATGACCAAAAGGTGCATAGGGCAGTACGAATCCAAAATACGGCCCTGGGCGCGGGTACACGCATTAGCTGCTGTAAACGGCAGAGACGGAAGAGGTAGCAAACACTTTCAACTACTCACTCAGGTGCTGGCACAGTCAAATCCTGTGGGATCCATGCCAGGTTAAGGAATGTAAGAATGTCCACATTGGCTGTGGATAAGTGGATCCTCCTGTCGGTTATGACACTCCCCTGCAGTGCTGAAGACATGTTCAGATAGGACACTTGGACGCATGGAAGGCACGCACCTCCACAGCATAGAATGCTCTGGCCACATGTCCAATTTAGAAACACAGAAATTGAACGGGAGGACCCATCACTCAATACCAGGACATGCGCCAACAGGTAGTCATCCACTATGCAAGTCAATGTCTGCCGTATCCGTTGGTGGTTAATGTGATGGACAATTGAATAAGGTGGTTTTGGCTATGCTCACCTTCTCCTGTAAGGTGCTGCCTGTGCCCCTCCTGCGCTGGCAATATGCTCCTCCTCCTCCTCTGCCTTGTGCCACCACTGAGACCTAAGTAATCGGCACTGGTAACTATGCGGGCAACTCTGCGGTCATTCTGCCGGCACTGCAGCATGACGTGCCTCATGGGAGCCAGGCTGCCCTGAGTCAAGGAGAAGCTATCCTCAGTGTCAGGTGCCTCCTCCTCCTCCTACAGCCAGCCTGGCTGCTGATGGCCCAGCAACACACTCTGCGAGCCACGTGGGCACTGCCCTGACACCTAGGAAAATGTACCTTCCTCCTCTTCTGCTTCCTCCTGTGGCAGCATCAAATGCTCCATCATGGCCTAAAGAGTCAGAGGAGGAGGAAGGTGTAGCAGACAAGGATGAAATGCGTCCTCTCCTTACAGCACCATTGCCAGCATAAGCAAAAGAGGAACCACAGCTACGTCACTGTAACTTATTTGTGGCTTTTTGCATTGTTAGACACCTGCAATTACAGTGGCCCAAAATGGACAATTGAAAAACAAAATTAACATGAAAATGGCCCTTAAGTGGCCTGAACAAGCGGACACCCCACAAATTATTGTTATTTAAGACCAGTGACGCCCAAGTGGCCTGAACTGGTGGACATTCAATTACTATTTGTTTTTAAACAAAAAAGAGCCTAATGTGGCCTGAACTAGTGAATACTACGCACTTTTTTCTTTCATTTATTTCTTCAAAATAGCCCTAAGTACCCTGAACAAGTGGATACTCCACTAATACATATTAATAAAGAGCAGTGACCCCCAAGTGGCCTAAACAAGTGGATAAACAGTAGTGACACACAAGTGGTTTGAGCAAGCGGATACTCCACTTATTTGATATTAAACATCAGTGATCCCCCCAGTGGCTTGAACAAATGGATAGTAGTGTCAGTAACAGTAGTGACACACAAGTGGTTTGAGCAAGTGATTGTCATGTACCTGTAGTGGATTAGGAAACAGATGAAAAAGACCATCACCAGCGAGGCCCACTGTGACACTCCCTGAGGAAATGGACATGGAAAAATCAACAGAAGAAGTTGAGTAGTCTGGGTACTTGCACAAACTGGAGCTGGTGAGTACAGGAATAGGTAGAAACTGGTGAATACTGGGACAGGCTGGAACTGGTAAATACTGGAACTGATGCGTACAGAAGCTTGCTGGAGCTCAACCATACACCAGCTCCGGAGAAGGAAGCCTACTAACAGGCTTGGTAAACACTGGAGCCACCCACAAGGGAGGAAAGACTGGGCTGCGGGCACTGCCAGGGTCTCACAATCATTACTAAAGTAGGCCAGCAGAAACAAGAGTGGTCGAACAAAGCCAATGGATCAGGAGCCAGAGCGGGTAGTCAGATGAAGCAGAGGATCAGGAATGAAAGTGGGTAGGCAGACAAAGCCAAGATCAGTCTAGGTAATGGAGCCGACTGGAAGCGGTGAGTACAAGAACAGGTCAGAACTGAGCGGATAGACAGACAAAGCACAGGTCAGGAATGAAAGAGTGCAGGGACAAGCAAGGCTGACGTCACCCCAAGAACATTTGCTGGCAATTTGCTAGAGCCACAGGCATTCCTTAAATGTGCAATTTTGCATGAGTTCCCATTCATGTGCAGAGGCAACATTTGTGAGTGCACAAGCGCATATACCCACGAATGCGCGAACTGCGGTGCTCGTGCATGCACATTCCAGGAGCCTGTATATGAGCCTTAGTAAAAGCATGTGCACACAAAATTGATGGGAACACTAAATGCATGCGAACGAGCATGCCTAGTGTCACAGTCCCCCCTACTGTAGGTAGGACTAGCAGAAGCTTCAAAAGAGGAGATACCATGACACTGCACCCTCCCAAGTGCAGGCCTTTCAGGATGCTCACAATGAAATTCCTGGATTAAGGGTAAGGCATGGATATTACCTGAAGGTTCCCAAGTATTTTCTTTTCTGTAACCAACCCATTTGACAAGGTACTGAAGACCCCTACCCCATCTTTTTGAGTCTAAGATGGTCTCTATTTTGTTTGAAGCAGCTAATCTTCCTTCTGATAGGAAACGGACCCCCAAACTTTGGGATTACATTTTTAGATGGCCTTCCTGGTTTGAGTTTAACTGTGAAAAGAAGAACAAGCTCCCCAAATGAAAACGCTGAATTTTGTCTTCTAGATGAATCAATGCACCTCTTATAACATTCCTGAATATTGAGGATATTTTCATTCAGTTTGTTGTGTTGTTCTGTAAGAGAGGAGGCAAAATCTTTTACCGCTGAGACATTGGTCTCCAGTGGGGTATTTGGCAGGAGGTTGGGAAGGAACCCATAGTTAGCAAAGAATAGAGAAGCAGTGGTGGAGTCGTGAAGGGCATTATTAAAGGCAAACTCTGCTATAGGTAGTTGTAAGGAATGCCAATTATAGTAACATAGTATGTAAGGCTGAATAAAGACTTTAGTCCACCCAGTTCAGCCTGTTTATCTCCTTTCTGTGATCTAGTAGCCATAGCTGGAAATGGTATTACATGCCAAGAAAACATCCAGGCCACTTACTGTATCGTTCATTACTTCCTTCTCTGGCAGCGAGTTCCATAGTCTCACTGCTCTTACAGAGAAGAATCCCCTCCTATGTCGGTGGAAAAGCACCTTTCCTCTAACCTTAGTGGATGCCCTCGGGTTATGGTTACACTCCAGGGTATAAAAAGATTGCGGGACAGATCTTTGTATTGACCCCAAATATATTTATACATAGTTTGTTTTTCTAAACAAAATAAACCTAACTTTGACAATCTTTCAGGGCCCCACACTCTTTTTATTAACTTTGTTGCCCTCCTTTGAACGCGCTCCAGTTCTAATATGTCCTTTTTAAGCATAGGTTCCCAGAATTGTACACAGTACTTCATATGGGGTCTAATCAATGACTTGTACAGGGGCAAAATGATGCTCTGGTCATGAGCACCTATGCTCCTCTTGATGAACCACATGATCCGGTTTGCTTTGGCAGCTGCTGCCTGGCATTGATTACTAAAGTTGAGCTTATTGTTAACTAAAACCCCTAGGTCCTTTTCCATTGTTTTACAAAGTGTTTCTTTATTTAGTATGTAATCATGACACAGATTTCTCCTTCCCATGTGCATAACCTTACATTTATCTGTGTTAAACTTCATTTGCCATTTAACTGCCCATGCTTCCAATTTATCTAAATCTGTTTGTAGCTGCCTGCTGTCTCTTTTTTGTTTTAATTACTTTACACAGCGTAGTATCATCTGCAAAGATTGAAACTTTACTGTTTAATCTGTACCCAATGTCATTAATATAGGTCATTAAATATATTGAAGAGAATTGGTCCCAGAACTGACCCTTGTTGTACTCCACTAGTGACCCAATCTGAGTGTGTACCATTTATAGCCACCTTCTGCTTCCGATCATTAAGCCAATTTCTGACCCATCTGCACATGTTTTCCCCCAGTCCAAGCATTCTCATCTTTTGTACTAGCCTTTTATGTGGCACAGTATCAAATGCTTTAGAAAAGTCAAGATATATGCTGTCCAATGACTCCCCCTGATCCAATCTTGAACTTACCTCCTCATAAAAGCTGATTAGGTTTGTCTGGCAGAGAGATTCCTCATAAATACATGCTGATATGGAGTAATAAGGTCATTTTCCCCAAGATGCTCCAGGATAGTATCCCTTAAAAAACCTTTAACCAGCTTTTCCACCACAGATGTTAAGCTTACCGTTCTGTAGTTCCCAGGTCCCCCCCTAGATCCCTTTTTGAATATTGTCACCACATTTGCCAAGCGCCAATCCCAATTCTGGCAAGGAAAGCGGGCTGGGCAGAGCTCCAGATGTGAGGCGAAGCATGGAAATAAAGTTCAATTAGACAAAACAGAGTTCAGGGGTTTAACCCTTTAAGTGCCAGCCTACCTGGAGCATTCTTCATTCTCTGTTGCCAGACCCTTTTGCACAATTTTGCGCTCCACATGTTCAACTGTGATTTTTTTAAGGGATTTACCAGGGAATTTATATATTCCTTTTTTTCAGCAGAATCTGGGCTTTAACATGGAATGTCTTTTTTGTAATTGTTTAAGTGGGATGAAATATGTGCAAAAAAAAAAAAAAAATCTTTTTTTTTACAATTTGTAGTGTTTTTTGTAATAAAAAAAGTAATTTTGTCAATAAAATCTTATTGCGTGTGAAATCCTAATTTCTCCCGATTACAGCGGTACCACATATGTATTGGTGGACCCCCAGGAGACTCCCCCAAACTGAAACAGCGCTTTAGGAGATTTTCAGATAAAATACAAATATGCTAAGCGCTTGGCACACCTTGCAGAGCTTACGCTCTAGGCTTCGCAGTTGCAGTGAGCCGAACACCAGGTTGAGCTGTCGAGCAGTGCAATGGATGAATAGCCAAGTCTAGAACAAACACCCAAAGCACTTCTGCAGCTGTGTGCAGAGATCAATGGAATACGCCCAAAAGGCGCAGAGCCTGACAGTATGCCATCAGGTCCTGGTGATTTATCGATTTGGTTAGACCAGTGACATTTAATGGAAGGTTTTAGTTATTCCCCTGCATTTCACTTGACATGTCACATTATTTTGTTAATCTAGAAGCAAAGAATTGTTTAGCAAATTTTCTTTCTCCTTATTCCCCTCTATAGGTGTCCCCTCCTTGCTTTTCAGGTTTGTATCTTTTATGGTTTATGTAGCTAAAGAATAATTTGGGGTTAGTTTTACTCTCCATTGCGATTAGTCTTTCTGTCTCCAGCTTAGCTGCTTTTATCTGCGGTTTACATTGTCTTCTTATAGTTTTTTTTAATGCTTCCACTGTCCCTTCCCGCTTTAAACATTTAAATGCCTTTTTTTGTTGCCCCTCTTGACCTTTTTGTTTAGCCACATTGATTTACACATATGTCTAACAATTTTATTCCTGTAAGGTATATATCTATCACAATAAAAATGAAAGATTTCTTTGAAAATGTTCCATTTAGTTTTAAAGACATTTTCCCAGTCAATGCAGTTTAGGGAAATGAACAATATTATAAACACTGTTTTCAAGGTGTCCCCCAACCTGTACCTTTGTTACTTTGTCTGGTGCATTGGTTAGTATTAGGTCCAATATGGCTCTCCCCCTTGTTGGAGCTTGTACTTTTTGGGAAAGGTAGCCATCTTTTGTTTTGGATAAAAAAAAAAAAAATATGGACTTTTATGAGATCCACACGTTTCAGCATCCCATCTCATTTAATTTAGCGGCTATATCTATTTACCTTAGCATCAAATTTTCTGTGGATGCGGATATATCAGTATTTTACCCCATCAGTATTTTATTTCTACCCATACAGACCCCACATGGTCATTCCCCTTACATATATCCTCCCGCAGAGCGGGTTGTAGAGAGGATTTTACAATTAAGCAGATTCCACCCCCTTTGCATTTTTTACGGTCCCTCCTAAACACACAGTAGCCCTGTAGATTTACTGCCCAGTCATAGCTTTCATCCAGCCAGGTCTCTGTTACCCTCACTATGCCATATTGTTCTTCTGTTATTATCAGTTCTAGTTAATCCATTTTATTAGTCAAGCTTCTAGCATTTGTAAGCATGCATTTCAAATGCTTATGAGAATTTTGATAATTTTGTGTATTGCCCATATTCCTGTTAGATGTGCTAGCCCCTCCCCACCCCCAGTTTCATGTCTAAACCCACTGTCACTTTCTTTCCTAACTTCCCCTTTGTAACTGCTTTTACCCTCCATCCAGTGCTTAGTTTAAACACTCCTCCAACCTTTTAGCCCTCCTCTTCCGCAGAACAGATGCACCCTCCTCATTGAGGTGCAACCCATCCCTGCCAAAGAACCTGTAGCCCACTGTGATGTCGGCCCAGTTCTCTAAGAACCCAAACCCCTCCTTTTTGCTCTAATTTTTGAGCCACCCGTTTACCCCTCTAATATCCCGTTGCCTCTCTGGTGTGGCTCTTGGTACTGGTAGTATTTCTGAGAATACTACAGCTGAGGTCCTTGCCTTAAGATTACGGCCTAAGTCCCTGAATTCATTTTTAATGACCTTCCACCTACTTCTTCCAATGTCAATTATGCTGGAGGTAAGCAGTATAGCACTGAATATACTGTGCTAATGTTTTGTTAGATCTTTCAGTCTGGCCATTTGTCTGTGGGTGATATGGCGAAGAATAAGATAATGAGATTTGCTGAATTTTACATAGTTCAGTCAAAAATCTAGAGGTGAACTGGGAACCCCTGTCTGAGACAATGTCGTGGGGTAGACCCTGGAGACGAAACATCTTCTTAATGAAAACTTGGGAAGTTCCACAGCAGATGGTATACCAGTTAAAGGCACGCAGTTATCGCAGTGCTTCACATATTTTTTACAGTCCTGATTTAGTGATGGCAAGAGATGGCATCGAATCTGAGGAATCCAAATTCATTACGAATTTCAGGAAAAATTTTATTATAAATGAATCCGAACATCACCGCGATCCTTAAACTCCATTTAGTGCGGTCCAGGCCATCTAAAATGGTGGATCCACATGTCCCATGGGGCAGAGAATCCTGGGTAGGTATCACATGCAGCCTATCAGCAGCCAGGCTCCCTGGTGATGTCACAGGCCTATATAAGAGGCGGCCATCTTGCGGCGCTCACTTCAGTGGTGTATTGTGGCGAGAACAGATCAGGGAGAGATAGAGCCAGGGAGAGAAAAAGACACTAGAAGAAAAGGTGAGAAAGAGAGAGGCAGAGAAAGAGACAGAGAGAGACAGTGACAGAGAGGGACAGTTTACAGTGTGTTTCAGGCCATGATCTGACAGTCTGTTTGCATTTGTTTTTAGCAAGAGCACTTGTCTATATTGCTTTTGCTTTTCTACCAAAAACACATTTTAAAGCTTGCTGTAGTGCTATTAACTAACTTTAAGCATGGGGCATCCCATTTCAGGCAATCTGACAGTGTTTGCATTTGGTTTTAGCACGGGTACCAATCTATATTGTAACATAGTAACATAGTATGCCAGGAAGGCATCAAGGCCACTTTTGAACGTTTTTACTGTATCCATCATTACTACCTCCTCTGGCAGCGAGTTCCATGGTCTCACTGCTCTTACAGAGAAGAATCCCCTCCTATTGCTTTTGCTTTTCTACAAAAAACATATTTTAAAGCTAGATGTAGTGCTATTAACTAATTTTGAGCATGGGGCATCCCATTTCAGGCAATCTGACAGTGTTTGCATTTGCTTTTATCATGGGCACCAGTCTAGATTGCTTTTCTACAAAAAACACGTTTTAAAGCTTGCTGTAGTGCTATTAACTAACTTTGAGCACAGAGCATCCCATTCAGGCAATCTGACAGTGTGTTTGCAATTGTTTTATCACGGGCACCAGTCTAGATTGCATTTGCTTTTCTACCAAAAACATATTTTAAAGCTTGCTGTAGTGCTATTAACTAATTTCAAGCACAGGGCATCCTATTTCAGGCAATCTGACAGTGTTTGCATTAGCTTTTATCCCCAGGCCTTGCGAGCCTAGTTAGTGTTACAGATCACAACCACCTGCCTATTTTGCTTTTGCTTTTCTACAAAAGCCACGTTTCAAAGCTTTCTGTAGTGTACTTAACTCACTTTGACCAGGGGCATACCATTTCAGGCAATCTGACAGTGTGTTTGCATTTGGTTATATTCCCAGGCCTAGCAACAAGTCTAGTTAGTGTTACAGATCACTCCCACCTGCCTATTTTGCTCTAGCTTTTCTACACACCTGCAGCTGTTCCAAAAATACTTTTTGAAGTGTAGTGTAGCGTATGGTTTTCCCCTCCTGAACGCAGTAAATATGTCAGGCAGAGAAGTGCCAGGATGTGCACAGAGGAGTGGCAGAGGCCTAGATTCATCAGGCAGAGGTCACAGCAGACTAGGTGCGAGTCGCGGTGAGAGGCCTGATCTCCCGGTATCAGCTAGCGGTCGTGTCTCAACCAGCAACGCATCTGTCACCATCGATTGGTTAAAGCGGTCATCACAAGTGACATCTGACACCTCTAGTCGGTAGGTTCCTCGAACACAACCCTGAGTTGGCATAGCCCAGGAGCAGTCCCTGTCCTCCCATTGCCTCTGTCCTATGCTGTTCCCTCCCCCAGCGATGTATCTTATGATTTGGGTTCAGCTTCAATATTCAGAAGATGATCTGATAGAGCATAGCCAGCAGATACTGCCCAGCCAAGAAATGGAGGAGACATCCGCCACTTCTTTCGCTAGGCGACCAAATACTAATGAGGAGAGTGGCGTGGGAGGTAGTGTTGCAAGCGTTCCGGCTCCTGCAGCAGACACTGTTGAAGAAACTGAGGAGGACATCAGTGGCGTGCAGACACAACTCGATGATGATGATGAAGCCGGGTGCAGAAGGGACTTCATCATAATCAGGAGAAGAGGGTCGCAGGTTGCCCGTGAGTCAGCAGCTGAGGCAGCAAGGTGGTAGCATGGTTGGCAGTCAGCATGGTGACGGAATTGTAAAGTCAGGAGCCAAACATGGCCGAGGCTGGGGTAGACCACCTGCAGCGTCACCATAAAATGGCCTGGGAGAACCAAGGCTCCGAAGTGGTGGTCCAGCCTTCTGCGTCAGCCAGTGGCATGCCGCTCCCAATTTCAGCCAGCCAAGGCTTCAGCACCTCATCCGAAGTTAGCTGTGTGTGATACCCGTCCTCTGTTGCCCCAGATGCTCCTGCTCTTCCTACTATAAGTCAGTCATTCCGCCAGAAATCCATCAGCGAAGCCATGTCCAAGAGACAAAAGTATGCACCCACTCATCCTACGGTGCAGAAGCTAAATGTGCTCCTGTTCAAGTTGCTGGTGCTGCAGTCTCTCCCTTTTCAGGAAAAGGTGGTGCCCTCTGCACCTTTCAAAGGACTGATGGTTTGTGCTGAGCCGAGGTAGAGAGTCCCAAGCCGTCATTTCTTTGCAAAGAAGGCAGTACCAGACTTGCATAATTTTGAACAGAAGGTGGGCCAGTCCTTGAGCCTGTCAGTGTGCACCAAAGTGCACGGCAGCGCCAACGTCTGGAGCTGTAACTACGGTCAGGGCCAATACATGTCCTTTATGGCTCACTGGGTGAATGTGGTTCCTGCACAGTCACAACAGCAACTTAGACAAGTCACACCGCTACAGCCTCCACGCTCCTAGGCCATTGTGCCTGTGACCGTGTGCGACTCCGCCTCCTCATCCTCCACCGTCTCCTCAGCCTCCACTATAAGGTCAAGTCTCAGTGCCCCTCCAGCCTACCATGTGTGCAGGGCACAGCGGTGTCACGCTGTTCTTCACATGGTTTGCCTTGGCGAAAGGAGTCACACAGGGGAGGAGCTCCATGGTGACCGACAATGGAAAGAACATCTTGTCTGCACTTCAACAAGGAAGCCTGAGCCATGTGCCCTGTATGGCACGTGTTCAATCTAGTTGTCAAGCGTTTCCTGAAGTCTTCCCCCCATCTGCAAGACATCCTAACAATGGGAAGGAAACTTTGCATGCACTTCAGCCACTTCTACACCACAAAGCACACCCTTCTTGAGCTGCAGCGTCAGAATGGTATCCCCCAACATAGTCTGGGGGAACCCTCCATATGTTACATAGTAACATAGTAACATAGTATGTAAGGCTGAATAAAGACTTTAGTCCATCCAGTTCAGCCTGTTTAACTCCTTCCAGTGGTCTAGTAGCCATAGCCGGAAATGTTATTACATGCCAGGAAGGCATCAAGGCCACTTTTGAACATTTTTAATGTATCCCTCATTACTACCTCCTCTGGCAGCGAGTTCCATAGTCTCACTGCTCTTACAGAGAAGAATCCCCTCCTATGTCGGTGGAGAAAGCACCTTTCCTCTAACCTTAGTGGATGCCCCCGGGTTATGGTTACACTCCGGGGTATAAATAGATTGTGGGACAGATCCTTGTATTGACCCCGAATATATTTATACATAGTTATTAGATCACCCCTCAATCGTCTTTTTTCTAGACTAAATAAGCCTAACTTGGACAATCTTTCCGGGTACTCTAGCCCCCGCACTCCTTTTATTAACTTTGTTGCCCTTCTTTGAACGCGCTCCAGTTCTGATATGTCCTTTTTAAGCACAGGTGCCCAGAACTGTACACAGTACTCCATATGGGGTCTGACCAGTGACTTGTACAGGGGTAAAATGATGTTCTGGCCCTATGCCCTTCCTGATGCACCCCATGATCCTATTTGCCTTGGCAGCAGCTGCCTGGCATTGATTACTACAGTTGAGCTTATTGTCAACTAAAACCCCTAGGTCCTTTTCCATTGTTGTTTTACCAAGTGTTTCTTTATTTAGTGTGTAATCATGACACATTATGACGTCATCCCGGCCCCGATCGATCACCGGCTTCAGCCTTGTCAGCTTCTCAGATGCCGGTGATCGGTGCCCTGGAAGGAGGTGACAGGAGATCCTCTGATCTCCTGCCTCCTCCTTCTCTGGATGCCGACCACCGGCATCTGTCAGCAGAGCGGCGAGGGACAAGAGCTTGCTTTTTTTTTTTTTTAATAAAATACTTTTTTATTAACGTGTGGTGTTTTTTTTCAACATTTAACCCCTTGTGAACTGGTAAGGGGTCCATGAGACCCCTTATACCAGTTCACAAGGCTGGGGGGGTGGCAAGTCACTTGCCCTAGCGGGTGACTTGCCATTAACCCCCGGCACCCCCATTACCTGCCTCCCCAAAGCCCGGGGGGGGCAGAAGAGCCCAGGCCCACATAGGCTATGTGGGCTCGTAGGCTGCAGGGTGGGGGGCCACAAAAGCTGGCCCCCCACTCTGTGCCTACAAGCCCCCATAGCTGGTCCCGGGCTGGTTACTTTGGGTAAGGGGGACCCCACGTCATTTTTTTTTTTGGATTTTTAAGGGTTTTTAACCCTTAAAAATCCAAAAAAAAATGGGGTCCGCCTCCCTGGGAGGGGGGACCCTATGTCAGTTTTTTTTTAATTAACCCTCTCCTGGGCAGGAAAGGGTGTCTACCTATACATATGTGGTATCGCTGTAACCGGGAGAAATTGGGATTTCACACGCAATAAAATTTTATTGACAAACTTACATTTTTTATTACAAAAAAAACACTACAAATTTTTTAATTTTTTTTCACATATTTCACCCAAAAATATTGAGAATACACCTAAAAAATACAAACAAGACATTTCATGTTAAAGCCCAGACTCTGCTGAAAAAAACAATATATCATTTTCCAGGGAAATCCCTGGAAATCCTTTCAAAAATGACAGTTGAACATGTGTAGCGCAAAATAGTGAAACATCGTCTGGCAACAGGGAGTGGGAAATGCTGCAGGTAGGCTGGCACTTAAAGGGTTAAAACACGAGGATGTATGTCATCTGGTCCCAGTGATTTATTGACTATATGAACAGAGAAAAGCCATCACTGATTTATTGATGATCCAAGCGGATAGGGGGCTCCCCTGTGTAACTTTAATGTAAACCAGTGGCAGCTCATACATGACACCTGCCATTTACTCAGGCCCTTTGAGGAAGCCACTTTATTAGTCGCCAAGATTAAGAGATGAACAATGTGATTCCACTGCTTTATGTACTACAACACATGTTGGAAACCATGGCTGGTCAGAGCACCTACATCTCATGGCCACATGAACCTTGTGGGGGCTAAACTGGAGGAGGAGGAGGGGCACAGTGAAGTACAGTTTAGGTTTGGCAAAATGGGCAGTTTATCTAGTCATCTGACAGGAGAGGAGCAGGAGCAGCCAGAGGAGCTAGAAGACACAACATGGCAGTAGAAGGACCCAGACACAACATGGCAGTATGCAGTGGAAATGAAGACAGGTAATCCCTCCGCGTCACTTGCACAAATGAGACGATGCATGCTCACGTGCTTGCGTAGTGACCACAGAATTGTCTCCATTTGTCAGCGGGATGACTTCTGGCTCTCCAGCTTATTGGACCCTCGTTACGGTACAAAATGGGGGCCTTTTTTACACCCACTGAGAGGGAGGACAAACTGACCTACTACAGAGACATCCTACGGAGTCAGTTGGTTGATGCCTATCTGCGCCATTGTCCATCCTCTTGCAGGTCTGACTCGGGGGGGCCCTCTGCAATCACCTTCCATTGCCATGGCTGCTGGGGAGGGATTGGGTTGCAGGAGCACTACCAGCTCCATCAGCAGCAGCCGGAGTCTACAGTCCCTAATGAGTAGCTTTCATCACCCGCATAGTGAGGCAACTCATGAGCAGAAGGTAGACCTGGAGCAGGACCTGAACCAGCAGGTCGTGGCATACCTTGACATGTCCATGACAACACAGCTTGAGGATCCGCTGGACTTCTGGGCAGACTTCTGGATCAGCCAGGACTTCCACCCACCAATGGCTGGTGCATGCAAGTAGATTGATCATGGTGCCACACCAACACTTCACAAATAGTGCAAAACAGGTTTACGTCCCTGCTCGTCAGTTACAGACATTCCTCCGCATCAGACCACAAGTAATTATTAAGGAAACACAATACGTAAAAATTCTGTATATATGTTCTCCTCATACTGCTGCCAACTCAAGGGTGTCTTTCAGGCAGCATATTGGCTCCTCATGATACTGCCAACCCCAGAGTGCGTTTTTTTAGGCAATATATGGGCTCCTCATGATGCTGCCAACTCCAGGGTGTCGTTCAGGCAATATATGGGCTCCTCATGATGCTGCCAACTCCAGGGTGTCGTTCAGGCAATATATGGGCTCCTCATGATGCTGCCAACTCAAGGATGTGTTTTTCAGCCAATATATGGGCTCCTTATGCTGCTGCCAACTCCAGGGTGTGTCTTTCAGGCAATATATAGGCTCTTCATGCTGCTGCCAATTCCAGGATGTGTTTTTCAGGCAATATATGGGCTTCTTATGCTGCGGCCAACTCTAGGGTGTGTCTTTTAGGCAATATATGAGGTTCTCATGCCGCCTACTCCAGGGTGTGTCTCTGCAGGCTGTCTTTCAGGAAATACAGGGGTTTCTCATGATGCTGCCAACTCCAGTGTGTCTTTCAGGCAATATATGGGCTCCTCATGCTGCTGCCAAATCCAGGGTGTGTCTTTCAGGCAATATATGGGCTCCTTATGCTGCTGCCAACTCCAGGGTGTCTTTCAGGCAATATATGGGCTCTTCATACTACTGCCAACTCCAGTGTGTCTTTCAGGCAATATATGGGCCCCTTGTGCTGCTGCCAACTCCAGTGTGTCTTTCTGGCAATAAATGGGCTCCACATGCATCTGCTAACTCCAGGGTGCATCTTTCAGGCAATATATGGGCTCCTCATGAAGCTGCCATCTCCAGGATGTGACTTTCAGCAATATATGGGCTCTGTATGATGCTGCCAAATCCAAGGTGTGTATTTCTGGCAATATATGGGCATTTCATGCTGCTTAAAATTCTGAGATGTGTTTTTCAGGCAATATATGGGCTTCTTATGCATCTTCCAACTCCAGGATGTTTTTTTCAGGCAATATATGGGCTCCCCTTGCTGCTGCCAACTCAAAGGTGTGTTTTACAGGCAATATATGGGCTCCTTATGCTGCTTCCAACTCCAGGGTGTGTTTTTCAGGCAATATATGGGCTCCTTATGCTGCTGCCAACTCCAGGGTGTGTCTTTCAGGCAATAAATGGCCTCCTTATGCTGCTGAAAACTCCAAGGTGTGTTTTTCAGGCAATATATGGGCTCCTCATGCTGCTGCCGACTCCAGGGTGTGTCTTTAAGGCAATATGTGGGCTCTTCATGCAGCTGAAAACTCCAAGATGTGCTTCAGACAATATATGGGCTCCTCATGATACTGCCAACTCCAGTGCGTCTTTCAGGCAATATATGGGCTTCTCATGCTGCTGCAAACTCCAGGGTGTGTATTTCTGGCAATATATGGGCTCCGCATGCTGCTGCAAACTCCAGGATGTGTATTTCTGGTAAAAAAAATGGGCTCCTCATGCTGCTGCCAACTCCAGGATGTGTTTTTCAGGCAATATATGGGCTTCTTATGCTGCTGCCAAATCCACGGTGTCTTTCAGGCAATATATGGGCTCCTCATGCTGCTTCCAACTCCAGGGTGTGTTTTTCAGGCAATATATGGGCTCCTAATGCTGCTGCCAACTCCAGGGTGTGGTTTTCAGGCAATATATGGGCTCCTTATGCTGCTGCCAACTCCAGGGAGTCTTTCAGGCAATAAAGGGGCTCTTCATGATACTGCCAACTCCAGTGTGTCTTTCAGGCAATATATGGGCTCCTTATGCTGCTGCCAACTCCAGGATGTTTTTCAGGCAATATATGTGCTGCTTATGCTGCTGTCAATTCCAGGGTGTGTCTTTAAGGCAATATGTGGGCTCCTTATGCTGCTGCCAACTCAAGTATGTCTTTCAGGCAATATATGGGCTCCTCATGGTGCTGCCAACTCAAGTATGTCTTTCAGGCAATATATGGTCTCCTCATGGTGCTGCCAAGTCCAGGGTGTGTTTTTCAGGCAATATATGGGCTCCTTATGCTGCTGCCAACTCCAGTATGTCTTTCAGGCAATAAATGGGCTCTTTATGATGCTGCCAACTCCAGGGTATCCTTCAGGCAATATATGGGTGGGCTCCTTATGCTGCTGCCAACTCCAACTTTTCAGGCAATATATGAGCTGCTTATGCTGCTGCCAACTCCAGGGTGTCTTTCAGGCAATATATGGACTCCTCGTGCTGCTGCCAACTCCAGGGTGTGTCTTTCTGGCAATTTATGAGCTCCTCATGCTGCTGCCAACTCCAGGATGTGTTTTTCAAGTAATGTATGGGCTCCTCGTGCTGCTGCCAACTCCAGGGTACCTTTCAGGGATTAAATGGGCTCCTCATGCTGCTGCCAACTCCAGGGTGTGTTTTTCAGTCAATATATGGGCTCCTCGTGCTGCTGCCAACTCCAGAGTGTCTTTCAGGAAATAAATGGGCTCTTCATGCTGCTGCCAACTCCAGGGTGTGTCTTTCGGGCAATATATGGGCTCCCCTTGCTGTTGCCAACTCCAGTATGTCTTTCTGGCAATATATGGGCTCCCCATGTTGCTGCCATCTCCAGTGTTTTTTTAAGCAATACATGGGCTCCTTATGCTGCTGCCATCTCCAGGGTGTGTCTTTCAGGCAATATATAAGCTCCTTGTGCTGTCTTTCAGACAATATATGGGCTCCCCTTGCTGCTACCAACACCAGTGTGTCTTTCAGGCAATATATGGGCTCCCCATGCTACTGCCAACTCCAGGGTGTGTCTTTCAGGCTCTTCATGCTGATGCCACCTAAATGCTCTGTAATTGTGCCGCTCTGCGACAGCGATTCTAATAGCGATGCCTCTGATCTGCAGGTAGCAATACTTCTTTACAGTATTATTTTACTAACCCAGCACACATCCTATGAGTGTTACAGCAAGGCAAAATGTTCTACAAACCTATTCAGGCTCTTGGTAGGCCAGAAATAGCCATTTTTAATAGCGATTCGCCGCAAATAAATTCGGACCGAAACAATTTTTTCCGGAAAATTCTGCGAATCGGTCAAATCGAATTTTTCAAAAATTCGCTCATCTCTAGTGATGGCCACCAAATGAGATGTCGCGTGAGTTCTCTGGTTTTTCTAAATCCAAAATGTCCAGCCACAAGAGTCATGGGTCAAGGTAAAAATTTGTGTGCGCAAAGTTTTGTGAACAAAAATGTTACCTTTATGGAGAAAAAAACACCTTGGACCAAGCAGGGGGGTACTAAAGAGGTAGGTAGTTGACAAGTAGATGCCTCTTTGATCTGGCATAAGATTTCTGGCTTACTAGCCGAAAAGTGGCCTTCGTGCAGCATTGTACTTTTTTCCTCCTCCGACTCACTTTTGTATAACCGAGAAAGAGCATCTGCTTTTTTTTGGAGCGGGGCTGTAGATAATATGGAAAAGGGATCTGGTAAAGAACAAAGCCCAATGTGTTTGCCAGGGTTTAAAGTAGTTTAGCTGAGCAAAGTAATTTTAAGTTCTTATGGTGAGTGACGAGCATTGTATGGCAGGCCCCCTCCTGAAGGTAACCGCCTCCAAAGCCAATTTAATGGCACAGTTAAGGATCCCCTACATCATAGTTTTTCTGTGGACAATTTCTTTGAAGAAAAAGCTACTGGGTGGTGGGAATCGTTTAACCCTTATCTCTGAGACAGGATTGCTCCAACTGCCATTTCAGAAGCGTCGACCTTCAGGATAAAAGGGAATGGTTGCATCAGGGTGTTTGAGAATGGGAGCAGTAGTGAACAGCGTCTTAAGTCTTTTAAAAACGCATCCTGATACTACCGATTTCTGAAATAGAGATTTTGGGTTCCTGAGTTAATGCACAAACTGAGTGTTTATGGGAAGCCAAACAGCTTTGGGTACAGTAGACAGATGAAAAGGTCACAAGTCCTTTAGCCCAATGGATGGTGGGATTATAGGCCTTTAGCCATGGCATACCGAGGATCACAGGATAGAGGGCAGAGGGCAAAACATCGAACCAGAGTGCTTCAGAGTGGTTAGGTTCCATCTCCACAAGTATAGAAGGCGTCTCGGAACAGTGCTCCAGTGTTGATTGGGAAACTATTGGCCACAAAGATGTCTAAGGGAACTATTTCAGGGATGATGGGTATGTCATGTTTAGCTGCAAATCTTGCATCAAGAAAGCAGCTACAGGCTCCGGAGTTTATAATAGCTGACGTTTTAACTTGTTTGCTGGTGAGCTAAAACATGAGGGAAATTGGCAAGTAACAGTCACATAGGGAGATGCAAGAACCAATGCAGCATGAAAAATAATTAGGTTCCCTCACAGTAAAGACAAAGATTTGACTGCAAGACGATGTGGACATTCTTCAGTATTTAGATGAGGACGGATTAAACCCAGCTGCATGGGTTCAGAGGGTGCAGAATCGGAGGAGGTACTGGTAGGTTTAATCATAATGTCTTTCCCTCAGGCATCGATCAGTTTGGATGGGCAAGTCATTTAGAGCCTGCAGAGTTGGGGATGCCCACCTCGGCCAATTCCCAGCATAAATTGGCGTTTAACCCTTTAACCGCCAGCCTACCTTGAGATTTTGTCACCCTTTGTTGCCAGACCATTTTGCACTATTTTGCGCTCCCCATGTTCAACTGTGATTTTTGAAGGGATTTCCAGGGATTTCCCAGTAAAGTGATATATTGTTTTTTTCAGCAGAGCCTGTGCTTTAACATGAAATGTCTTGTTTGTCATTTTCTAAGTGTATGCTCAATATTTTTGGGTGAAAATTGTGCAAAGAAATAAATAAAACTATTTTTCACAATTTGTAGCGTTTTTTGTAATAAAAAATGTCTGAATGTTGAATAATGTCTGAAATGTCATGAAAGTTTGTCAATAAAAATACCATTTTGTGAGTACTCACCTGAAAAATGGATATTGTCAGTGTGCCACACATCCTGCTTAACCTTTAATTCTTCACGATTGGGTTACTCACCGCCAGGTGACGCAGTTGCAGAGAGGAAGTCTTGAAACGAGCCCCCTTCCGGCCTATATATACCTGGTACCTCCCACTTAACACCAGTGATTTAAAAAGCAGAAAGACAAGGTACCAGTAAATCTAAAGGTAACCTCAAAATAAATAAAAGCTTCACCATATAAAGGATTCGGGATACCGAAAAGGGCGGGGGTGAAGCGGGGTGTGTGGCACACTGACAATATCCATTTTTCAGGTGAGTACTCACAAAATGGTATTATTCTCAGTGTGCCACACACCCCGCTTCCCCTTTAATTCTTCACGATTGGGACATCCAAAAGCAGTGTCCACAAGGGATGGGTATCCGAAGGCAAAAATGAAGCATAACTTAGATGACTGCAGTCTGCAGAACTTTGCGGCCAAAAACAGCATCCGCTGAGGCCCGCACATCAACTTTGTAAAACGTAGAAAAAGTATGAACAGAAGACCAAGTAGCGGCCTTACAAACTTGTTCAACAGAAGCTTGGTGCTGAAAAGCCCAAGACGCTCCGATGGCGCGAGTAGAATGAGCAGTGATACGAAAAGGGGGAACTTTCCCCTTAGCAGAATAGGCCGCAATAACGGCCTGACGTATCCATTTGCTAATGGAAGATTTGGCCGGTGCCAAACCCTTCCTAGGCCCACAGGGCACAACAAAAAAGGCATCCGTTTTATGAAAAGGAGACGTAATAATCAAATAGTACTTAACACAGCGTACTACATCCAAACAATGCAAAACCCTCTCTTTGTCATTCTTAGGATTAGGACAAAAGGAGGGAAGAACAATATCCTGATTCAAATGAAAAGCAGAAACAACCTTAGGAAGAAAGTCTGGCTTGAACCGAAAGACCACTTTATCCTGATGCCTCTCAAAGTAAGGCGCCTGAATAGACAAAGCCGCCAACTCCGAGACACGCCGGACCGAAGTGATCGCTAGTCAGGGTAGACAAAGCAATATCTTGCAAAGGCTCAAAAGGAGGAGCCTGAAGAGCAGAAAGAACCAAATTCAAATCCCAAACAGGGAGTAATGGTTTCCTGGGGGGCCGCACATGGGTAACACCCTGGAAAAAAGTTTTAACTAAAGAATGAAGCGCAAAACGCTTCTGAAAAAAAATAGATAAGGCAGAAACTTGCCCTTTCAACGTACTTAGCTGAAGACCAGAGTCCAGGCCAGATTGTAAAAACTCCAGAATCCTGGAGACCGAAAAGACCCTACAAGGAAAAGATCTAATATCTCACACCAAGCGATATATAGGCTTTCCAAGTCCTATAGTAGATGATAGAAGAAGACCTCTTCCGGGCACTGATCAGAGTCTTGACGACTGAGTCAGAAAGACCCTCCTCCTTCAAGATGGAGGTTTCAGCAGCCAGGCCGTCAAACCCAGCGCTGGTAAATTGGGGTAACACAACCGACCCTGAGTGAGCAGATCGGGCCGAAGAGGCAGAACGAACTGGTCCACTGCCAGCCGAACGATGTCTGCGAACCACACTCGCCTTGGCCACTTTGGGGCCACGAGAATGGCGGACACCCTTTCCAGAGCCAACTTCCGAACCACCCTGCCCAGCATGGGTATCGGAGGAAACAGGTATAGAAACCCCAGATCCCCCCAGCTCAGGGACATGGCGTCCACTGCCAGAGCCAGAGGATCCTGGGAGAGCGACACGAAGTTCGGGAGCCTGTAATTGTGACAAGAGGCAAACAGGCGGAGACACAGTGAGTGAAAAACCTGAGGATGGAGAGACCATTCTCCCAGACGGGAAGAGCCCCTGCTCAACCGGTTCGCTTCCTGGTTCTCCACCCCTGGAATGTACACCGCCGAGAGACAAGGAACATGGGCCTCCGCCCAGGTCAGGATCAGGGACACCTCTCTGAGAGCACCCAGACTGCGAGTCCCTCCCTGATGATTGATGTAAGCAACCGCTGTTCGATTGTCTGAACGAACCTGGACCGGAAGGCCCAGAATGTGTTGGGTCAGGAGAGCAAGAACCCGATGGATGGCTCTCAGTTCCAGAACATTGATGGGTAAGTGGGCCTCTTGAGGTCCCCACTGCCCCTGGAACTGAAGCTCCTTCCAGAATCCCCCCCATCCCGAAAGACTGGCGTCCGTGGTGACAATTTCCCAAAGAGGGGTCAGGAAAGACCTGCCCCTCACGAGATTGGCCGAGACCAACCACCACTGGAGGGACTGCCGGACCGGGAGGACAACTGGAAGGGCTGATCCAGTGACCGAGGCTGCCGGTCCCAGGACGCCAACAGAGCGTCCTCGTGTGAAATTGAGCAAAAGGAACTGCCTCGAAGGAGGCAACCATCAACCCTACCAGCCTCATCCCCAGACGGATGGACGGCCGAGGATTGGAAAGTAGGACCCGAACCAACTCCTGAATCAGATGAATTTTGGACTGGGGGAGAAACACCCTGTGTTGACGAGAGTCCAACTGCATCCCCAGAAAGGACACCACCCTGGCCGGAGCGAGGGAGGACTTGGGGAAGTTGATCACCCAGCCAAAGCTTTCCAGCATGGAGACCACCATCTTGGTGTCTGTCTCCGATTGATCGAGTGACAGAGCCATGATGAGAAGGTCGTCCAAATAAGGTACGACACGAATGCCCTGGGATCTGAAAATGGCCATCACCCCTGCCAGCACCTTGGTGAACACTCTTGGAGCCGAGGTAAGGCCAAAATGGAAGTGCCAGGAATTGAAAATGCTGATCTTTCATCACGAATCGAAGAAAACGTTGATGAGCCTGGCAAAAAAAAATAAAATAAATAGCTTCCCCTATGAAATAAAAAATAACTTCCCCCTACCCCAACACCCTTGGTTGAACTTGATGGACATATGTCTTTTTTCAACCGTATTAACTATGTAACTATGTAAGATGGGAACATGAAGATAAGCATCCTTGATGTCTATGGACGTCATGAAGTCCCCCTGCCGAAGAGAACCGATGGCCGTACGCAAAGTTTCCATGCGAAACTTCCGAATACGGATGAACTTCAGGTCCAGGACGGGACGAACCGACCCGTCCTTTTTGGGGACTGCGAAAAGATTGGAGTAAAAACCGAGGCCCATCTCTAAGCGCGGTACCGGCCGGATGACCGCCATTTCTAAAAGATTCCTTACCGACGCCAGGAGCCCCTGTGCGGCCAAAGGATCGATGGGCAGCCGAGACCGAAAGAACCATGAAGGAGGGCAAGACTCGAACTCCAGTTTGTAACCGGACGACACCACCTCCCGGATCCATCTGTCCGGAACCTCCTGGTCCCAAACCTGGGAGACGTGTCGCAATCGTCCCCCCACCCGCACGGGTGAGGGCAGCCACTCATTGCTGAGCGGGCTTACCGGCAGGCTTGGGCTTGGCGCCCCAGGACTGAGTGGGACGGCCATGGCCCCTCCCCCGGGACCAACCTGCACCTCTGGTAGTGGGAAAGGAAACCCCCCTGCCCGCTCTAGATCCCCGAAAGGAAGGCCTAACGGTACTTGCACCCCGAAAGGGGCGACGAGGCCTCTTGCGTTGAGGCATTTTACCACCTTTTGCAACTGAATCAATTTTATCACCAAACAGTCGCAAACCCAAAAAGGGAAGTGCTGTGAGCACCTTTTTAGAAACTAAGTCCGCCGACCACTGGCGCAGCCATACTGACCGACGAATAGCCACCAGCATTGCAGCTGTCCTGCTACTCCTTGCCAGCGCATCGTCCTGGGCGGTCAGAACATAGGAAATAAAAGACTCACACTGCTTAAGAGCACTAAACTCATTACAAGCGGGATCAAGATCTGCGCATAGATCCTGAATAACGGACCTAACCGCCAATAGAAGAAGCGCCGAAGCACACACCGGCCGCATCGTCGATCCGGCACTAATAAAACCATGGCGAGCATACTGGTCAATCCGACGATCCTCACCATCCTTAATGGCAGTGGTCTCAGAAGACTGTACCATAGCCGTGCTAGAGAGCCCTAGCACAGGGGTATCGACGTCAGGGGGAACCGACCAAAGCTTCACCAATTCTGCCGGAAAAGGATAGCGTTTATACCAACTGGAAGGAATTCCAGTTAGTCACGTGGGATGTTCCCATTCCTTAAGCACAACCCTCTCAAAGTGTTGTTGTCTGGGAAACACCAAACGCGGCTGGGGCACATTAAACAGCTCACCCTTTGGCAGGGCGACAGCCTCAGGCGGATCTAAATTCAAAATTTCAAACATTTGAGCCAAAATGGAAGGGGTGTCAAGGGATACCCCCGCAGCCAGATCGCCAATAGCATCGATCTCAAGCTGGTCTGCAGGCTCATCTGACTCCACAAGGAGTTCCCCCTCCTCGTCCAGGGAGTAATCGGACCAATCCACAGGTTCGCATCCCTCATCCTGTGAAGCAGGAGCTACAGGAGAAAGGTGTTTCCGTTTCGCTGTAGCCTTCTGACCTACTTTGGCGGAAACTATCTTCTCGAGGTTGGACAATCGTGCAGACACCTCGGATTGCGAATCCCCACTTTTGACAAAGTCACACGGGGTCCGGAACAGGGAGGGGGGGGTAGGAGATGATGGAAGTTGCTTGGAGCCAGAAGCCGTAGCGACAGACTGACGCACAATATTCTGCTTTGCACAAGGAATGCATAATATAACATCATCGCCTGGGAGCGGAGTCCCACAGCCCCCACACAGCCTGGATGGCCCAAAAGAGCCATTTCCGGTATTATCGGAAGCCTCCATATGGTGATTTATGGTATTCACACAACCGTGGGTTTTAGGCATAAGCCACCCGGGATGCCCCTTCACATTAATGTCCCGGGAGGGAGGATTTAATTTATGATTATAATTATCCCCCCTTTTTTTTTTTTTTTTTTAATATACCAATATTTATATATAAATATATCCCAATTTAGAATCATAGGACTAGCCAGGTATAATAGAACCGGGAAGCCACTGCATTGAGGGAATCCCAGGAAACGCGATGGCACCCAGCGCCTTCAGTAAACGGTGGGGGGGGGGAAAGCCTTTACTAGGAGTTTCAGGCCATGCGCCTGAACCGCCGACAGTGCGGCCCGCCGAACGGCGGTGCCGAAAACGAGAGGGCGCCCGGACAATGGAGGGGGGGGGGGAGGGGAGAGCGTCACAGGCAGCTTCAGCCATGCCTGAACCAACAGCGCGGCCCGCCCCGGCCGCCCTAAAGCGGAGCTAAACTCTGGCCGTTCAGGCCCAACAGCGCGGCACGCACAATGGCGTAGGCGCCAGAGAGAGAGAAAGAGCTCATCAGTGTGGGCAATCTGTAAAAAGAGAGTGTTACCCGGTCAGGCCGTGTGCACCCATCCTGCGGTGCTGACCTGAAAACTGACAAAGGTTATCCATACAAGTAAAAACACACAAGTAAAAACACCACATGCATATACACATCCCCCAACCCCCCCCCCCATAGTGAAGGGAGAAGGGACCGTAACGGGAGAGAAAGGGGCCAAGGGGAACCTCGGGACAGGGGCATCCCAAATCCGGATCACCATGCCGGATAGCCGCATTTCCCCCAAGCAAGAGGTCGAGTGGAGGAGATAGGCTCCTAGGCACCTATAGTGCCATCTACCAATTGCCCAGTGAGCAGCCTGAGCTGGGAGGCTTCCATTTAACCATATAGGTAACAAATAATCAAAAACTGGGCAGAAATAGACCCAAAGGGGGTGCCGGGGTAAGACCCCGGCTACCTGCAAGCAGGAGACTTCATTCTTCTGTCTTGTCGTCATGCAGAGAGAAAAACACTGGTGTTAAGTGGGAGGTACCAGGTATATATAGGCCGGAAGGGGGCTCGTTACAAGACTTCCTCTCTGCAACTGCTGCAACTGCGTCACCTGGCGGTGAGTAACCCAATTGTGAAGAAATAAAGGGGAAGCGGGGTGTGTGGCACACTGAGAATATCTTATTGCGCGTGAAACCCCAATTTATCCCGGATACAGCAGTATCACATATGTATAGGTAGACACCCTTTCCTGCCCAGGAGACTCCCCCAAACTGAAACAGCGCTTTAGGAGATTTTCAGATAAAATACAACTATGCTATGCAATATGCACACCTTGCTGTTTTTCAAGAAAAACAACCCTTTACATTTGAAATACCCCCAATAAACTATATATTCCCTAGAAGTACACACCTCAGGCTTTCTAGGTATACCAGGCTTGTTGACATGGATGCAGTTTTCTGGAAGTAATCCCTCAATGTATTCTTTGGTTGCACAGGGTTTCCCTAAAAATGAATAAAAAAGCAGAATCAAACCCACATTTTCCTGAAATAAACTATATGCAAACCAGAAAAAACTGAAAATCTGAAAAAGCAACATGCCCCAAACAGAACAATGCCCAACATGCATAGGTTCTGTGAAGGAAAGAGTTGCCAAACACACCAAAGTAAAGCATGCGCATAACGGTAATTTTACTTCAAAATTTCAGCTCTGCAGACAAAGTGAGCACCTTGTGCTTTTTCTACCAAAACAACCCTTTACATTTGGAATATCCCTGATAAACCATATATTCCCTGAAAGTACACATGGTAAACTTTCTAAGCGTACCCAGCTTGTTGTAGTGGGCTCATCTTTCTGGAATTAATATCTCGAAGAATTCTTAGGTTGCACAGGGTTTCAAAAAAAAATGTATAAAAAAGCAGAATAAAAAACACCTAAAATTTTCCTAAAATATCAATATGCAAATAAGAAAAAACAAGCTAAATCTGAAAGCGCAAGGTCCCCCGAGCAGAACAATACCCAACATGCATAGGTACCTGTAACCTTTTAACTGCCAGCCTACTTGAGATTTTGTCACCCTCTGCTGACAGGATATTTTTTCACCATTTTGCGTGATGTTTAACTGTGATTTTTGCAGAAATTTCCAAGCAAATGGCATATTTTCTTTTTGTGGCAGAGTTTAGGCTTTAACATGAAATGTCTTGTTTGTATTTTTTCTACTTTTTTTATATATTTTTAAGTAAATAAGTAAAAAAATAAAAAAATATATATTTTTTTTTAAATTGTCTCCTTTATTTTAACAAAAACATTTATTTTATTAAAGAAAACCATATTGCATGTGAAAGCCCCATTTCTCTCGATTACAATGATACCACATACGTATTGGTAGCCCCCCGTTCCTGTCCAGGTGATCCCCTAAACTGAAAAGAGCACTTTATAACATTAACAAATAAATACTACTATCCACATAGTAAAGGGTTAAGTAAAAAAAAAGTTGGTGTGGGGTCCCCCTTCACAGGGGGGGGGGGGACACCATTTCTTGGGGGAAGGGTTTTTTTGGGAGGCAGGTAATGGGGGGTCTCCGGGTTAATGGCAAGTCACCCGCTAGCTGCAGGTGACTTGCCAGACCCCCGAGCCTTGTGAACTGGTATAGGGGGTCATATGGACCCCTTACCAGTTCACAAAGGGTTAAAAGTAAAAAAAAACACACAGACACACTTTTTAAAAATAACTTTATTTAAAAAAAAAAAATTTAAAATATTTTTTTTTTAATACTTACCTCCCATCCATCCCTGTGTCCCACGCTGATCACTTAGGCTTCTGCTCTCCTGCTGCTGCTGGAAGCCTTTTATACCTACTGGGTTACAGGTAACAGAGTTAATTTAAAAAAATGACATAGGGTCCCCCCTCCCAGGGAGGGGGACCCCATTTTTGGGGGGATTTTTAAGGGTTAAAACCCTTATAAAAACCCCAAAGAAATGGCGTGAGGTCCCCCCTACCCAGCATAACCAGCCTGTGACCAGCTATGGGTGCTTGTAGAACAGGGCGCAGGGGCCAGCTTTAGTGGCCCCTGGCCCTGCCGGCTACAAGTCATCATAGCCTAGGGCCACTGCCCTTCTGCCCCCCCCCTGGGCTTTGGGGAGGCAGGTAATTTGGGGGGCCAGGGGTTAATGGCAAGTCACCGGCTAGCCGCAGGTGACCTGCCAGACCCCCGAGCCTTGTGAACTGGTATAAGGGGTCTCATGGACCCCTTACCAGTTCACAAAGGGTTAACAGTAAAAAAGACACAGACACTTTTTCAAAATAACTTTTATTAAAAAAAAATTTTTTTTTTTTACTTTACTCTTTACTTTACTTTTACTTTACTCTTACTTTACCTCTGATCTTCGTTTCCTGTGTCCCGCGGCGATCAGATGCAGGTGACGGCTGGGCAGAGGAGGGGGAAGACAGGCGATCAGAGGATCGCCTACCTCCCTCCTCCTCTGTCCAGCCATCACCGGCATCTGACGCTGAACCGCCGGGTTCCCCGACGACACACGGCGGTGACGTCATCGGCCCCGCCCCTCAGGGTCAGAATTCAAGATGGTGGCCGCCATCGGAGGGAGGAGGGCTGTTTTGCCCCCTCCAGAAGACGGAAGAGTGGGGGGGTGATCGGAGCCCCCGCCCCCCGTGAAGAGGGGAGCCAGCGGGCACAAAGGTAAGTAACTGTCATTTTTGTTTTTTTTGTTTTTTGCAGGCAATCCCGGCGGCTGCTGATACGGGGGGCACCCTATTTTGAGCACTCCCCTGCAGCCGGAGGAGCCCCAATGGGCGATCGGAGCCCCTCTGGCTGAAGAGGAGACCCGTCCAGATCGAACGAGGGGTCAGGTAAGTGACTTTTTTTTTACTTTTTTTGCTGTGAGAAAAGTCAGCCACGTAAAATTTACGTGGCTGGCGGTTAACTGCAGGGGAGGCAGCCACATAAATTTTATGTGGCTGGCGTTTAAAGGGTTAAGGGCATTGTCATTCCAGCCGGTGTCTGCAGACCAGCAACACAATTCAGCTGCATAATCTTCTACTGACCTTTTTCCCTGACAGAGATTGCTTAACAAGTTTTCCTCCGTGAGGCTACCCGAACTCATATAATTTCCTTAGAGCGGTAAAGAAAGTTTCCAATGAGTCCAGTGAAAGGTCCTGCTGTTCGAGAAGTCTATGGGCCCGTTATTGAGGGTCTCCCTGGAGGAGGGCTATAACAAATCTGACATGGGCCCGATTGGCATAGGTGCGGGGCTGGAGTGCGAAAAAATACCATTTTGTGAGTACTCACCTGAAAAATGGATATTGTCAGTGTGCCACACACCCCGCTTCCCCTTTAATTCTTACGATCGGGTTACTCCACCAGCAGGTGGCGACGTTGCAGGGAGAAGTCTTGAAAACGAGCCCCTTCCGGCCTATATATACCTGGGACCTCCCACTGAATCACCAGTGATTTAAAAAGCAGAAAGACAAGGTACCAGGAAATCCAACGGTAACCTCAAAATAAAGAAAAGCTTCACCATATAAAGGATCCAGGATACCAAAAAGGGCGGGTGAAGCGGGGTGTGTGGCACACTGACAATATCCATTTTTCAGGAGAGTTCTCACAAAATGGTATTATTCTCAGTGTGCCACACACCCTGCTTCCCCTTTAATTGTTACGATCGGGACATCCAAAAGCAGTGTCCACAAGGGATGGGTATCCGAAGGCAAAGTGAAGCATAACTTAAATGACTGCAGTCTGCAGAACTTTGCGGCCAAACACAGCATCCGCTGAGGCCCGCACATCAACCTTGTAAAACTTAGAAAAAGTATGAACAGAAGACCAAGTAGCGGCCTTACAAACTTGTTCAACAGAAGCTTGGTGCTGAAAAGCCCAAGACGCTCCAATGGCGCGAGTAGAATGAGCAGTGATACGAAAAGGGGGAACTTTCCCCTTAGCAATAACGGCCTGACGTATCCATTTGCTAATGGAAGATTTGGCCGGCGCCAAACCCTTCCTAGGCCCACAGGGCACAACAAAAACGGCATCAGTTTTACGAAAAGGAGAAGTAACAATCAAATAGTACTTAACACAGCGTACTACATCCAAACAATGCAAAACCCTCTCCTTGTCATTCTTAGGACACAAGGAGGGAAGAACAATATCCTGATTCAAATGAAAAGCAGAAACAACCTTAGGAAGAAAGTCCGGTTTGAACCGAAAGACCACTTTGTCCTGATGCCTCTCAAAGTAGGGCGCATGAATAGACAAGGCCGCCAACTCCGAGACACGCCGAACCGAAGTGATAGCTACCAAGAAGACAATCTTCTGAGTCAGGGTAGACAAAGCAATATCTTGCAAAGGCTCAAAGGGAGGCGCCTGAAGAGCAGAAAGAACCAAATTCAAGTCCCAAACAGGGAGTAATGGTTTCCAGGGAGGCCGCAAATGCGTAACCCCCTGGAAAAAGTTTTAACTAAAGGAAGAAGCGCAAAACGCTTCTGAAAAAAGATAGATAAGGCAGAAACCTGCCCTTTCAAAGTACTCAGCTGAAGACCGGAGTCCAGCCCTGATTGTAAAAACTCCAGAATCCTGGAGACCGAAAAGACCCTACAAGGCAAGGACCTAACCTCACACCAAGCGATATAGGCTTTCCAAGTCCTATAGTAGGTGATAGAAGAAGACCTCTTTCGGGCACCGATCAGAGTCTTAATAACCGAGTCAGAAAGACCCTCCTCCTTCAAGATGGAGGTCTCAGCGGCCAAGCCATCAAAACCAGCGTTGGTAAACTGGGGTAAGACAGCCGACCCTGAGTGAGCAGATCGGGCCGAAAAGGCACAATGAGCTGATTCACTGTCAGCCAAACGATGTCTGCACACCATACTCGTCTTGGCCATCTTGGGGCCACGAGAATGGTGGACACCCTTTCCAGAACCAGCTTCCCTACCACCCAGCCTAGCATGGGTATCGGAGGAAACAGGTACAAAAACCCCGGGTCCCCCCAGCTCAGGGATATGGCTTCCGCCGCCAGAGCCAGAGGATCCTGGGAGAGCGACACAAAGATCGGGAGCCTGCAATTGTGACGAAAGGGAAACAGGACCACCTCCGGTGTCCCCCACCGGAGCGGACTGCAGAATGCCGAGAGACAAGGAACATGTGCCTTCGCCCAGGTCAGGATCAGGGACACCACTCTGAGGGCACCCAGACTGCAAGTCCCTCCCTGATGACTGATGTAAGCAACCGCTGGTTGATTGTCCGAGCGAAGCTGAACCAGAAGGCCCAGACCCTGATGAGACAAAAGAGCAAGAACCAGACGGAAGGCTCTCAGCTCCAGAACAGACGGCCGAGGGTTGGAAAGAAGGACCCAAGCCAACTCCTGAATCAGACAAATTTTGGACTGAGTGAGAAACACCCTGTGTTGACCGGAATCTGACCGCATTCCCAGAAAGGACACCACCCTGGCCGGAGCAAGGGAGGACCTGGGAAGGTTGAAAAACTTCAGATGCAGGACGGGGCAAGCCGACCCGTCCTTCTTGGGGGCTGCGAAGAGAATGGAGTAAAAACCGAGGCCCACCTCTAAGCGCGGCACCGGCCGGATGCCCGCCATTTCCAGGAAAAACCGTGAAGGAGGGCGAGACTCGAACTCCGGTTTGTAACCGGGCGACACCCCCTCCCAGATCCATGTGTCCGGAATCTCACGGCCTTAAACCAGGGAGAAGTGTCGCAATCGTCCCCCCACCCGCACGGGTGAGGGCAGCCCCTCATTGCTGAGCGGACTTAGCAGTAGGTTTGGGCTTGGCGCCCCAGGACTGACCGGGACGGCCACGACCTTTTCCCCGGGACCAACTTACACCCCCGGTAACGGGAAGGGAAGCCCCTCTGCCCGCTCTGGCTCCTCGAAAGGAGGGACTAAAGGAACTCGCACCCCGAAAGGAGCGACGAGGCTTCTTGAATCGAGGCAACTTACCATCCTTGGTAACAGCATCCAATTTCTCACCAAAAAGGCATAAACCTAAGAAAGGTAGCGCTGTAAGCGCCCTTTTAGAGTTAAGGTCCGCCGTCCACTGGCGCAGCCATATAGACCAACGAATAGCCACCAGCAATGCCGCTGTCCTGCTACTCGTCGCAAGAGCATTGTCCTGAGCAGTCAGGACAAAAGAAACAAACGACTCACACTGCTTGAGAGAACTAAACATATCACAAGCGGGATCAAGATCTGCGAGCAGATCCCTAATAATGGATCTAACTGCCAGCAGAAGAAGCGCCGAAGCACAAAGTGTCGACCCGGCATTGATAAAACCATGGCGAGCCAATTGATCAACCCGATGATCCTCACCATCCTTAATGGTAGTGGTGCCAGAAAAGTGCAACGCAGCGGTACCAGTCAACCCTAACACCGGGGTATCGACGTCGGGGGGCACTGACCAAAGCTTCACCAAGTCCTCCGGAAAGGGATAACGCTTATCCCAATTAGGAGGAGTTCCAACCAGGCGCGCGGGTTGTTCCCATTCCTTAAGGACAAGCTTCTCAAAGTGCTGTTGCCTGGGAAACACCAAACGCGGCTGGGGTACGTCAAACAACTCACCCTTTGGCAGAGGGACCACCGCAGGCGGATCCAAGGCCAAAACTTTAAACATTTGAGCCAAAATGGAAGGAGTGTCAATGGACACCCCCACTGCCTGATCACCAGCAGTGTCAAACAATAGCTGGTCTGCAGGCTCATCCGACTCCTCAACAGGGGGACAATCGGACCAATCCAAAAATTCAGGTACCTCACCCTCCGAAGCAGGCACTGCCGGAGAAAGGTGCTTCCGCTTTGCCGTAGCCTTCTGAGCCACTGAAGTGGAAATTATTTTCTCGAGGTTGGCCAACCGCGCATGCACCCCGGAATGCGAATCCCCATTTTTGACAATGTCACATGGGCTCCGGACTAGGTTGGGGGGGATAGGAGATGACGGAAGTTGCGAGGAGCCAGAAGCCGGAGCAACGGACTGGCGCGCAATGTTCTGCCTTGCACATGGAACGCATAATATGACATCATCGCCTGGGAGCGGAGCCCCACAACCCCCATACAGCCTTGATAGCCCCGAAGAGCCATTTCCGGTAACGTTGGAAGCCTCCATATGGTGAATTTGTGGTATTCGCAACAACCCAGGGTTTTACGCATTAAGCAACCCGGGATGCCCCTTTGTAATTAAAGTCCTGGAAGTGGGAGGATTTTTTTTTTTTTTTTTAAGCCTAGGAAAGTCCCAATTTAGAGACTAAGACTAGCCAGGTATAACAGACCGGGAGAGCCACTGCAGTGAGGGGATCCCAGTCCCCCAACCAGTATGCACCACATTCATACATAACCAACAAGGCAAACATATATGAATAGTTTAAACATCATGAATAAAATATACATGACACATGCTATTTCAAGGCAAAGCCAGAGAGTGCATCAATAAAAAATAATAGTATATACCTGCATAAATATATATATATATATATATATATATATATATATATATATACACATAAATATATATACATATAACCACACATACACACACACATACCCAAATACAGACATTTGACCCATACATAAGCAGAAGTGCCCCAGGAAAAAACGCTATACATGGCAGGCAATAACAAAGTACAAGGACGGCCCCACGTGTGCGATGGGGGGGACCGTTTACCTCTACAGCTCAAGCCGCACTGGACCTCTTCCCCCACCGGCTTCAGCACACAGGGGAAGTGAAGTGCGGGCCCGGACACAGCAAAAAAGGGGGGAAATTTGAAAGTGCAAAAAACGCTATACATGGCAGGCAATAACAAAGTACAAGGACGGCCCCACGTGTGCAATGGTGGGGACCGTTTACCTCTACAGCTCAAGCCGCACTGGACCTCTTCCCCCACCGGCTTTAGCACACAGGGGAAGTGAAGGGCGGGCCCGGACACAGCAAAAAAGGGGGGAAATTTGAAAGTGCAACACAAACAAAGGCCCCAGCAGCCCAAGCCATGCGCAGCCACCACAGCACTGCCCTGCCAAAGCACTTCCACACATAACATTAAGTAAAGCACCTCATGCAACACTTTAGCGAAGGGAGAAGGGACCGAGCGGGAGAAGGTGACCTAAAGGAAACATCGGGACAGGGGCATCCCAAATCCGGATCACCATGCCGGATAGCCGCATTGCCCCACAAGTGGGGTCGAGCAGAGGAGATAAGCTCCTAGGCACCTAGGAGCTCCATCTACCTTTGCCCAGCCAGCAGCCTAGGCTGGGAGGCTTCCGTTTAACTAGGCATAAACAACACAATAGAACTGGGCAGAAATAGATCAAAAGGGGATGCCGGGTTTGACCCCGGCTACCAGCAAGCAGGAGACTTCTTTCTTCTGTCTTGTCGCTTCATGCAGAGAGAAAAAACTGGTGTTAAGTGGGAGGTCCCAGGGATATATAGGCCGGAAGGGGCTCGTTCTCCCTGCAACGTCGCCACCTGCTGGTGGAGTAACCCGATCGTAAGAATTAAAGGGGAAGCGGGGTGTGTGGCACACTGAGAATATGAGTTGCAGCTATATTTAAAGGCACAGAATCTCCTCTGATCCCAGGAAAAAGGGTCTGGTAGGGGTGCCTGAGGTTCTGTGACTGGATCTCCAGAAATGATGGCATAGAGTGCAACGGGTAGTGATGTCCCAGTAGAAGGAGATGGAGAGGAGCAGGTGCAGCTCGGATAGCTTCAAGTCTGCTTTGGAGTTGGACATAACCACTGTGTAGTTCACTTACTGCTTGAGTAAGTGTAGCAAGCTGTTACACAATAACGTCCAGGGTGGCCTTTTCTCTGCCTTGCTCCATTTTTTGCGGTACCTGTAGTGGATTAGGCAACAGATGAACATAACCACCACCAGCAGTCCCCACTGTGACTCTCCCCGAGGAAATGGACATGGAGAAATCCACAGCAGAAGCCGGGGAGAGTCTGGGTACTAGAGCAAACTGGAACCGGTGAATACTGGAACAGGCTGGAATTGGTGAAATGAGGAGTACAGGAACATGCTGTAGCTTGACCATACACCAGCTCCAGAGTGGGAAGTCTACTGACTGGTATTCACTGGAGCCTCACGCAAGGCAGGACAGACTGGGCTGCGGGCACTGCAAGGGTCCCACAACCGTTACTAATGTAGGCAAGCAGAAACAAAAGTGGTCGGATGAAGCCAATGGGTCAGGAGCCAGAGCGGGTAGTCAGAGGAAGCAAAGATCAGGAACCAGCGCGGATAGTCAGGCAAAGCACAGGTCAGAACCAGAATTGAGTACTGAAACAAGCGAGGCTACCAGCACTTCAAGAAGGTCTACTGGCAATAAGCTAGAGCCACAGGCCTTCCTTAAGTGCCCAACTTGGCACGCGTTCCCGCACATGCACACATGTACTTGCAGAAATGCGCATGTGTAAACTGTGGCACACATGCATGCACGTTCCAGAAGCCCAAAACCGCATGTGCGAGGTAGCGTGCTGGAATGCGCATGTGCAGGTGGGAAACACAAAGGGAGAAAACAAGCACACCTGGAATTGCAACCCCTGGCCTGCATTCGTATATATGTAGGAACAGAATGGGCTGCAGAAGAGGAGTTACAGTGACATGGATACTCTACTAACAATTGGTATTAAACATTAGTGACACCCAAGTGGTTTGAGCATGTGGATACTCCACTACCAATTGATATTAAACAGAAATGGTGTTTAAGTGGCCTGAAAAAATGTATACTGCACTAATAATTGTTATTAAAGAGCAGTGACCACAAGTGGCTTGAACAAGTGGATACCCTACTAAAATGTTATTAAAGAGCAGTGGCCTTAATAATTGGATACTCCACTAACAATGTATTACTTGATATTAAACTGCAATGACAACAAAGTGGTTTGAGCAAGGGTATACTCCACTATTACTTGATATTAAACTGCAGTGACAGCCTAGTGGCCTGAATTGGTGCGGGACCGTTTACCTCTACAGCTCAAGCCGCACTGGACCTCTTCCCCCACCGGCTTCAGCACACCTGTCTCTAATGAGACAGGGGAAGTGAAGGGCGGGCCCGGACACAGCAAAAAAGGGGGGAAATTTGAAAGTGCAACACAAACAAAGGCCCCAGCAGCCCAAGCCATGCGTAGCCACCACAGCACTGCCCTGCCAAAGCACTTCCACACATAACACTAAGTAAAGCACCTCATGCAACACTTTAGCGAAGGGAGAAGGGACCGAGCGGGAGAAGGTGACCTAAAGGAAACATCGGGACAGGGGCATCCCAAATCCGGATCACCATGCCGGATAGCCGCATTGCCCCACAAGTGGGGTCGAGCAGAGGAGATAAGCTCCTAGGCACCTAGGAGCGCCATCTACCTTTGCCCAGCCAGCAGCCTAGGCTGGGAGGCTTCCGTTTAACTAGGCATAAACAACACAATAGAACTGGGCAGAAATAGACCAAAAGGGGATGCTGGGTTTGACCCCGGCTACCTGCAAGCAGGAGACTTCTTTCTTCTGTCTTGTCGCTTCATGCAGAGAGAAAAAACTGGTGTTAAGTGGGAGGTCCCAGGGATACATAGGCCGGAAGGGGCTCATTTTCAAGACTTCTCCCTGCAACGTCGCCACCTGCTGGTGGAGTAACCCGATCGTAAGAATTAAAGGGGAAGCGGGGTGTGTGGCACACTGAGAATATGAGTTGCAGCTATATTTAAAGGCACAGAATCTCATCTGATCCCAGGAAAAAGGGTCTGGTAGGGGTGCCTGAGGTTCTGTGACTGGATCTCCAGAAATGATGGCATAGAGTGCAACGGGTGGTGATGTCCCAGCAGAAGGAGATGGAGAGGAGCAGGTGCAGCTCGGATAGCTTCAAGTCTGCTTTGGAGTTGGACATAACCACTGTGTAGTTCACTTACTGCTTGAGTAAGTGTAGCAAGCTGTTACACAATAACGTCCAGGGTGGCCTTTTCTCTGCCTTGCTCCATTTTTTGCAGTACCTGTAGTGGATTAGGCAACAGATGAACATAACCACCACCAGCAGTCCCCACTGTGACTCTCCCCGAGGAAATGGACATGGAGAAATCCACAGCAGAAGCCGGGGAGAGTCTGGGTACTAGAGCAAACTGGAACCGGTGAATACTGGAACAGGCTGGAATTGGTGAAATGAGGAGTACAGGAACATGCTGTAGCTTGACCATACACCAGCTCCAGAGTGGGAAGTCTACTGACTGGTATTCACTGGAGCCTCACGCAAGGCAGGACAGACTGGGCTGCGGGCACTGCAAGGGTCCCACAACCGTTACTAATGTAGGCAAGCAGAAACAAAAGTGGTCGGATGAAGCCAATGGGTCAGGAGCCAGAGCGGGTAGTCAGAGGAAGCAAAGATCAGGAACCAGCGCGGATAGTCAGGCAAAGCACAGGTCAGAACCAGAATTGAGTACTGAAACAAGCGAGGCTATCAGCACTTCAAGAAGGTCTACTGGCAATAAGCTAGAGCCACAGGCCTTCCTTAAGTGCCCAACTTGGCACGCGTTCCCGCACATGCACACATGTACTTGCAGAAATGCGCATGTGTAAACTGTGGCACACATGCATGCACGTTCCAGGAGCCCAAAACCGCATGTGCGAGGTAGCGTGCTGGAATGCGCATGTGCAGGTGGGAAACACAAAGAGAGAAAACAAGCACACCTGGAATTGCAACCCCTGGCCTGCATTCGTATATATGTAGGAACAGAATGGGCTGCAGAAGAGGAGTTACAGTGACATGGATACTCTACTAACAATTGGTATTAAACATTAGTGACACCCAAGTGGTTTGAGCATGTGGATACTCCACTACCAATTGATATTAAACAGAAATGGTGTTTAAGTGGCCTGAAAAAATGTATACTGCACTAATAATTGTTATTAAAGAGCAGTGACCCCAAGTGGCTTGAACAAGTGGATACCCTACTAAAATGTTATTAAAGAGCAGTGGCCTTAATAATTGGATACTCCACTAACAATGTATTACTTGATATTAAACTGCAATGACAACAAAGTGGTTTGAGCAAGGGTATACTCCACTATTACTTGATATTAAACTGCAGTGACAGCCTAGTGGCCTGAATTGGTGGGCACTGAATGACTATAAGAGCCTCACTTACAATGATCCTCACTCCAGCCACTGTCCCTGAACAAATGTTCTGACAAGGACAACAGCATGCCACAATCTATCCCTCACTCGAGCCACTGTCCCTAAATAAATGTCCTTACAAGCCCTATCTGTTCTTCAGCAGCAGCAGCCAGCAACCTGTCCCTATCTACTGCTCGTTCTCAGCACGCCGGAAGATGGACCCTGTCTTTTATATGGTGGGGTCACATGTCCGGTTTATCTAATCACAGCCATGCCCAGAATGAAATTCACTTTCAGGGACCCGAACATTGCGAGTCGGGTCAGCTCAATTCTACTCTTTAAAGCGATCCATACAAATGACACGGGTTATGAACAAACATACTTGGAACTGGGCACAAAAGAACATTTTGTCTCATGGGTCTATGAAAAGATACTTCTCAAATGGTAGAGTATCAATGTCAATGTGCCTAAGCGTTCTGTGAATAGCTTGTTAAACGTACCTGATGTAGGTCCTGGATGTTGTAGTGGCTTCCTTGGTTCTTGAGTTAGGGGTTCCCTGAAAGTTATTACAGGGGGCCAGATGCTAGCGATGCAGGTGTAGAAGCTCACAGCTAGTGGTTGACTACTCCCATAATAAGCAAGCAAGGATGTTAGAAAAGCCTAGTCGTGTGGGCAAAATTCAATCTGAGTGGGCAAAGTGTTCCCATACCTCATAATGGTCACAATAAAATCTGATTTGGCAGCGTGCAAGCAGATCTGAGAATAGTCAAAGTTCAAATCTTATCAGCAGCAGTGAGACTATAATCCAGGCGTCAGCAGAGGGGTAATCCAAAGGGGAGGCAATCCAGGCTGTGCCAGTAGCGTAAAAACACCAGGCAGATAATCCCAAGGAAAACGGGGGAGGTCGAGGAACAGATCCGTGTCAGAAACAGGAACATGTGTCTAGGACTCTCAGATGTCAATTTGGCATGAACGTGCCGCTGTAAGGTGATTCTAAGCTTACCCACAGTGGGACCACTGTAAATCCTGAACCTATATAGTGGAGAAGGTTCGCCTAGCAATCCTTACCCTGCGTAATTCCCTGCCTAATTTACTAAGAGCTAGCGTTCACATCAAAGTGAGGTGGTGAAACCCCTAAACTGCTGTGATTATATGAGAACTTTGTTCTATGCCTGAAGGACACTAGCCTGCTTACCCTTGCACTGAAACGTACTGATAAGTAAGAGTACCTGTGTCTGATGCACGCAAGCCTGGTTAACCCTATACTGAAATGTTCTCATAAGCAAGTGTACCTTTGTCCTATTGCCTGAAGGACACAAGACTATTTAATCTTACACTGAAACATCCTTATGAAGCAACTTTGACTGTGTCGGGTTTCTACAAAGCAATGCAAGTTTATATGGCCTGTGGACTATGTATTTGACCTTGGCTTTCACTTATCCTGCTTGCCATTAAGTGGCTGTCGTGATCCCTTGCCCGCTCCCTATGCTGCAGTTCCTTTAACCCCTACCCTCGGCTACCATGTGGGCGCGCTGTGACATTGCTTTAGATAAGTTGACACCATGACATACTTGGAATTACAAATTAACACTGACCATATAACCCCTTTAACTACCATTAGAATGTATCATTACAAGATGGTGGCAATCATAAACAATGCTATGGCCAATCTGTGGACAGCTTGGCTAGACAATTATGCACCCCCAGACATAAATAGGAACTTGTAAATGTTTGAGGTCGAAAAGGCAGAAACCCTGGGGCCACCAGAGCTGTACACTCCCTTTCCCCTCTTGTCTCTTTTTCCTCTTCTTTGTCATGACCACCCTGCTGGCAGCTGGAATCTCTGCTTAGAGTACTGTCTTGTAAACCTTGAGCTGAATTAGGATACATATTATGCATGTTTATGTATACTAGCTTCCTGACATGCTATATGTACTATAATTGGATTACTAACTATATTGCATTCTTAAAAAAAACTTCACACACACTTCCCAAAGTAGGCCTTCTGAGCCCAAATCAAGCTTACATTGCAAACCAAAAACAGTAAAATAAACAATTAAATGCAATGAAAGTCCCCAAGTCTACTTAACACATAAAGGATACAAGTTTTGGTATAGCGGAATGAGAGATTTAAGTGCTCGGCTGGCATTAATTGCTGTTGCACGTACTAGACTGGGAAGAATTTTACCATTTACAATTGCTCCATCAAAGAGTGGTCCAAAAAATGGGATCTGTGCGGAAAGAGAACAAGGTTATATGAAAAAACACTATCCAAGTCAATATGCAATACATTGTTGTGTATGTATTATTTTGGTAGGTTGTCTTGACATGTGTATGCGTGCGCAGATCAGGGCTGGCCTTTGGAGTGCGCCAATGTGCAGGGTGCCATGACGACAGATGTGCCAAAGCACCAACATCACTCTCGGGCTGCCCGGTCACCCTCCCTGGTGTGGCGCCCCCTCTGCTGTACAATGCACCCCCTCCACTGCTCACCATCACCGCAAAAGAAATTTGTCTTTCTGCTCTAGTGGTTGATCCTGGTTTAACAAGTTTTTTCAGACACAACACTGCAAGCAGCAATTTGGTCCGTCAGACTGAAATTGTTCTTTGATCTGTGTCAGGCTTGAATATCTATCTAGCTAAATGTGTTGATTATGAGAGCACTACAGCCAACAGTAGTGTGTGTGGGGGGGGGCTGACCTCTCATTAACCTCTTAGAAGACAGCAGCTGTCTGTTTACAAACAAGCTCGTGACAAAAGAACCATGCTTGTTTAGTAACTACACAATTGCGTATGGTTCAACGGTATGCGACTGCACAGGGTGCCACAATCAGGGAGGCACTACAGTTGCATACTTGCCTACTTGGGAGGGGTGCTTTTATCTTCCCCCGTCTCGCTGGAGGACAGTGGTAAGTAGTCAACCGTTTCAAGGCAAGAAAGTTCCAAAAGACAAGAAATAATAGCTTTTAACATCATAAAAAGTTTAATTTTATTCTCTAATCACCAGTACATATAAAAACATAATTTCTCATATACACTTTAAAAAAGGCATTCCCCATCCGAATGAGAGCCTTTGTATTTGACCACATCAGACATAATACATTTAAAAAACAATTTATTTCATATTTGTTAAAATTATTTTATGTTGTACACATTCCTTTAAAAAGACTCAAATAACATTAAGATGTTTTCTTAAAATATAATTATATGCCGCTTGATTTCACTTCATTTCATGTTTCAGCAGTTTTTTTTCTTATGCAAAATCCTGGGTAAACATGTTTCGCCCACCCGGCTTTATCAATACTCTATATGTGGGCATAAGATAGTAACTACTTCATTATCATAAAAATATGTGTTTGTTCTCTTAAGCAGTAGATATAGGTATACATTGTACCTTGATTACATTGTTGTATTGACCACTGATGGAAGGATGCAGGTGACCCATTGTTTATAGATCAAAAATTGTATTCAGTCACTACCCCTTTAATGTCTCTGCAATAAATAACAATACCATTTTGTGATTACTCACCTGTAAAATGGTTATTACAAGTATGTCACACACCCCGCTTCTGAATATTCATTACACTTGGGTAACTGTCCTGTAGAGGGCGATCTTGCAGAGATAACATGAAAAGAAGGAGCCCCTCCTGGCCCATAAATACCTGGGACCTCCCACCATTCCCCAGTATAAGACAGCAGTAAAGGGACCAGGAAGAGCCAAATATAATCTGCAAAGAAAAAAGGTTCACCATATAAAAAATCCCAGAAAACCAAAAAAGGGCGGGATGAAGCGGGGTGTGTGACATACTTGTAATAACCATTTTACAGGTGAGTAATCACAAAATGGTATTATTCCCAGTATGTCACACACCCCGCTTCCGAATATTTATTACACTTGGGACATCCAATAGCAGTGTCCATAATGGGTGGGGATCCCAAAAAGGCAATAATGCAAACAAACTTCTGCAGCTTGCAGAACCTTGCGGCCAAAAACAGCATCCGCTGAGGCCCGCACATCAACCTTATAAAACTTTATAAAAACGGAAGACCAAGTAGCAGCCTTGCAAACTTGTTCAACAAAAGCCTGATGCTGAAAAGCTCAAGATGCTCCAACAGCACGAGTAGAATGAGCAGTAACACGAAAAGGGGGAATCTTCCCCTTGGCAGAATAGGCCCCAACAATGGCCTGTCGAATCCATTTACTAATGGAGGATTTAGCGGGCGCCAGACCTTTCCTGGGCCCGGAGGGCACCACAAAAAAGGCGTCCGTCTTACAAAAAGTAGCCACCAAATAATATTTCACACATCGAACCACATCCAAAGAATGTAAGGTCCTCTCCTTGTCATTACTAGGCTTAGGGCACAAGGAAGGGAGAACTACATCCTGATTGAGGTGGAGGGCCGAAACAACCTTGGGAAGGTAATCCGGCTTAAAGCAGAAAACTACCTTGTCCAGGTGCCTCTCAAAGTAAGGAGTCTGAAAAAACAAGGCCGCCAACTCAGAGACATGCCGGAGAGAGGTAATAGCCACCAAAAAGGCAACTTTCTGAGTGAGCAGAGAAAGAGCAATATCATGCACCGGCTTAAAAGGAGGCCCCTGGAGAGCCAACAGAACCAAGTTTAAATCCCAAACCGGCAGCAAGGGCTTTCTAGGAGGCCGCACAGGAGTAACTCCCTGGAAAAATGTCTTAACCAGGGGATGAAGGGCAAAAGACCTTTGAAAGAAAACTGCCAGTACTAAGCTGGAACCCCGAGTCCAGACCATGTTGAAGAAACTCCAGAATTCTGGGAATAGAAAACACCCTACAAGGCCAGGCCCTAGTCTCGCACCAGTTAATATATGACCCCCAAGTCCTATAGTAGACGTTAGAGGAAGATCTCTTTCTATCTCTAACAAGAGTCTGAACCACCGCATCAAAAAGACCTTCTTCCTTTAAGATGGAGGTTTCAGCAGCCACGCCGTCAAAGCCAGCGTTGGTAAATTGGGGTAGCGTAGCTGACCCTGGGTGATAAGATCCGGAAGAGGCGGCAGATAAAACTGATCTACTGCCAGCCGCACGACGTCTGTGAACCACACTCGTCTTGGCCACCTCGGAGCCACCAGAATTGCTGGTGCCCCTTCTAGAGTCAGCTTGCGCACCACTTTGCAAACCATGGAGAAAGGGGGGGGGGCAGGTACAGAAACCCCAGTTCCCTCCAAGCCAGGGGCAGAAAGAGAAAGAGACACAAAGGCAGGAAGCTTGTGATTGTGACGAGAGGCAAAAAGATCCACCTCCGGAGTCCCCCACTTGTGACAAAGGGACTGGAATACCTTGGAACTGAGAGACCATTCTCCTCGGTGAGAGGATCTCCTGCTCAGGGAATCCGCCTTCGTGTTCTCCACTCCCGGGATGTAAATGGCTGAGATGCATGGGACATTGCTCTCTGCCCAAACAAGGATAAGAGATACCTCCCTGAGGGCACTCCTGCTGCGAGTCCCTCCTTGGTGATTGATGTAAGTGACCGCCGTCCGATTGTCCGATCGGACTTGAACTGGCAATCCCTGCAATAGAAGAGTCAAGCGAGACAGAACCAACCAAATGGTCCGTAGCTCCAAAACGTTGATAGGGGTATGAGCCTCCCGAGGCCCCCATAACCCCTGGAACTGATGTTCCCTCCAGAAGCCCCCCCAGCCCGACAGGCTGGCATCCGTGGTGACCGTTTCCCAACAAGGGGTCAGAAAGGATCTGCCATTCAACAGATTGCTTGACACTAGCCACCACTGAAGGGACTGCTGAGCCCGGGGAGACAGCAGACAAGACTGATCCAATGACAGCAGACACTTGTCCCAAGTCGCTAGAAGATGGAGCTGAAGCGCCCTCATGTGAAGCTGGGCAAAAGGGACTGCCTCGAAGGAAGCCACCATCAGACCTATCAATCTCATCCCTAGCCGGATAGACGGGCGAGGATTGGAAAGCAGAAGCCTGGCCTGAAAGGCATCCAGAGTCATGCCCAGAAACAAAACCTGCCGGGACGGGGAGAGGGAGGACTTGGAATAGTTGATCACCCAACCGAACCTCTCCAGCGTGGATACCACCACTCTGGTGTCTAGCTCCGCTTGGCTGAGAGAGGAAGCCAAAATGAGAAGGTCGTCCAGGTATGATACAATGCGAATGCCCTAGACTCTGAGGAGGGCCATCACCCCCGCCAATACCTTGGTGAACACCCTCGGAGCCGAGGTAAGCCCAAATGGAAGGCCCACAAACTTAAAAAATGCTGATCTTCCACCACAAACATGAGGAATCTCTGGTGTGCCAGGCAGATAGGTACATGCAGATAAGCATCCCAGATGTCTATGGAAGTCATGAAGTCCCCCTGACGAAGAGAATCGACGGCTGACCGCAAGGTTTCCATGCAAAACTTCCTGAAGCAGATAAACCGATTGAGGAGCTTCAGATCCAAAATGGGTCGAACGGAGCCATCGTTCTTGGGCACCGTGAATAGATTGGAATAGAATCCCAAGCCCCTTTCCGTGAAAGGCACTGGGCAAATGACAGCCATGTCCAGCAGATAACTTACTGCAGCCCGGAGCCCCTGTGCGGCCAGTGGATCCGAAGGCACTCGAGACCTGAAGAATCTGGGAGGAGGCCGGATCTCGAATTCCAGCTTGTAACCGGAAGACACCACTTCCAGAATCCATTTGTCTGAGACCTCCTGGTCCCAGACCTGGACGAAGTGCCGCAGCCGTCCCCCCACCCGCAAGGGTGAGGGCGCCCCCTCATTGCTGAGCTGGCTTAGCAGCGGGCTAGGGTTTGAAACTCCAATTGTGACCTGGACGGGCACGACCTCTGCCTCTACTCCAGGAATCACCTCTGAGGGTAGAGAAGGCCAAAACTCTGCCAGTTCTGGCACCACGAAAGGAAGGGTTAAAGGAGGCCGCCCCTCGAAAGGGATGACGTTGCCTCTTACGCTGAGGTAACTTCCCTCCTTTCGTGACAGAATCTAATCTTTCTCCAAAGAGCCGCAATCCCACAAAGGGAAGTGCTGTAAGCGACTTTTTGGCCACAAAATCAGCCGCCCACTGGCACAACCATACCGACCACCGAATAGCTACAAGCAAGGCCGAGGGTCTACCACACGACCATGGTGTCATCCAAGGTGGCAAGCACAAAGGACATGAACAATTCACACTGCTTAAGGGCGGCGAACTCATCACTAGCCGGGTCAAGCCTGGAGGTACTCAACAGGTCTCTAACCACAGACGTGGTAGCCATTGCCAAAAGCGCCGAAGCACAAACAGGCCGCAAGGCTGAACCGACACTAGCAAACGCGTGGCAAGCCATCTGAGTGTTTATCCTCACCATCTTTGAGAGTGGTGGAGTCAGGAAAATGCAAAATAGAAGTATTGGATAACCCGAGCTCCGGGGCATCCACCTCGGGAGGGAACGTCCATCGTTTTACCACGTCCACTGGAAAGGGATACTTTTTATCCCAACCTTGAGGAATACCTGGAAGCCGAGTAGGCTTCTCCCATTCCTTAAGAATAATGCCATCAGACTTCCGGGGGCGGAGCCAACTAACATGGCCGCGTTTTAGCAGTGCTCCTTCACTGCACCACAAAATCAGGAACCATCCTGACGCTGAGAGCGAGGAAAAAGCACAAAACTTGAGGGAGTGAGGTCGCCGAACAACAAGGCTTCACTGGCTACCCCCATTTTGAGAAACCCGGGAGCCCCTGCCCGTTTCTGCGGAGCCACGTACCGAGCACGAGGGACGGCGGCCATCGCAAGGCATTTCATATATGAAAGGCTGGGGCAGGACACTATCGTACCTACGATCCAAGAAATAGAGCTATAAAGGTGGCAAGAAACTGAAGGCCAGCAGCACAACATCGAATAACCGAATCTGAAGGCTGAGAGGCGAGAAAGCGCACAAATCTAAACGGTGACACCACTTACCGTGTTGTGCAGGGCCATCGCCACGACACAGGAGCGGGAAAACTTGCATGCTGGCGTCTGCGAGCTGGTGCCGGGAAGAACCACTGAGGACGCCCTCTCCCCTAGCTCCTCTGCAACCGCCGAGCTGAGAAGGAAGACACCCGCTACGCTGAACTCACCTCGTGGTGACGGCGGATCGTGACGCGAGAGATACCCATCACCCTTCACCTTCTCTTGGGGGACTCGCCACAGGAGATCGGGTGGAGGCCGCGACCGTCCGACGCTGAGAGCCTGGTGCGGCGTCTGAGGGAGGCTGCTGACACCGCGCACGCCCAGCCCACACCTACACTAGCGACCGCGAAGGCTGCTCATCCTGCACCCGACACCGGTGGCCTGGCGAAGCGCCAGAGGAAAACCGCCGGACGAATCCACCCAACCTACGCCTGTGCGAGTGACTGCGGGAGCCGACCGGAACGCACCCGATCTCGCAGGAACGACCACGAGGTAATCGGGAGATCGATCCCGCCATCTTACTCCCCTCCACACGGGCTGACCCTACCGCCCCCTCTGCTATACCCCCCCCTCAACGCTGCCCTCTGAACTCGCTATTACTGAGCAGGGCTGAGAAGAATAACCCTATCCCCCCCTCCTGCTGCCCGATACCCCGCACCCCCTCTTTGCTCCCGGGATTGGGGACTGGGGAAAGGCCGCAGGGCTGCCTAGCCACCCACTTCCAGACGGGCCAACCCCCCCTCCCCCCAACCGCTGCTGTGAACTTGCCCAGTGTGACATTTCCTGCAAGCTCCAGAATTGACTTCCCTTGGCCCCACGGTCCAGAGCAAAACCCCCACGGATTGTTCAAATCCCCAACACCAGCGACCTACCCTAAACCCCCCCCCCCCCCCGCTCGCTCCATCTCTCCATTGCTATACCAGTGACTCCTGGCACGAGCAAGCTGCACTTTTGGGCCCAGCAGTGGAATAGCACATTCGTCCAGGACAAGCTGAGCTGCTGAGCTCACCAATGAATAAGTGTGTGTCTGTGATACAAATAGCTGCTGTCCCTCTTTACCCATCTCTTCCTTTATAAAGTATTGATAAGATTAAGGCTTGATAATCTACTGAATTGGGGCCTTGTGGCCTGTGACGTATGGTGGATGGGGAGAGGTGCTGACCCTTCACTCCTGTTGAGATTGCTGACACCTGGTGGGGGAATTTTATAATCCAATTACCTGGAGGTGGGGTGGGCCCTCTCCTGACATCTAGTGTTGGGAAAATATATGACCTACCAATTAAAAGTAAAACCGACTCTGAGCCACTATAGTCATCCAATAACTATAAGTGATTACTAGATAAAAACATATCAATCTGTCTTGAAAGCTGTGACCGCGTTGCAACCTCCAGGTACAGAACCAAACTCCAATCCAAAAAAATAGCTCAAAACAATATGAGCCAGGTAACAACCAGGGGCATGGATAGGTACGTAGAAAAACTTACCCCTGCAACTCAGAGCAAGTCTAAATCTAAATCAAAACGAAATTCCCAGGTGGACACGGGGCAAACTGGTTCCCCACCACCTTCACCGCCTGCACTTGATCTAGGCATGTCCCCCCAACGAGAACGGCCTGGCTCACCTGTAGGTGGGAAAGACCAATCTATAGCACAAGAAGTCATGGACACCCTGATACCCTACTTTGACAAAAAATTTGATACTCTACACCACACTCTTACGGGAGCCATGGAACAAATAAATTCCCACTCTCAACAGATAACTGAACTCCAACAGAGGGTCAGTGACCTGGAGGACTGTAATGCGACATATAGCGAAAAAATAGAGAAACAAAGGAAACTACTAACCACACTATGTGAAAAGCAGGAGGACTTAGAAAATAGGAGTCGCAGATCGAACCTTAGATTTGTAGGCGTCCCGGAGAGTTACAAAGGCCCTGGGTTGAAAGCCTTTCTAACGGGGGACCTTATGACAGCATTGCAGCTGCCAACATGCGACCCAAGGAAAATAGAAAGAGCACATAGACTGGGCCCCGATAGACAATCCGAAGGCGCTAGGCCAAGAGCAACGATAGCCAAATACCTACATTTTGAAGACAAAGAAGAAATTCTTAGAGCCTACCGTAAACAAAAGGAAGTGATAGTGGCGGGTAGCAGAATCCTAATATTTCAGGATTTCTCCGTAGCGGTAACCCAGAAACGTAAAGAATTCTCCCCTATATGCCAACACCTTGTGCAACAGGGAATAAGATTTGCCCTGCTGTATCCAGCAAAGCTGAAAATCACAGTCTCAGGAGAAACCAAAATTTATGATGACGTTAAAAAAGCTAAATTGGATCTACTGCCACCCAATACTTGATATGACAAAGCTGCCCAGACTGGGCACATGGTTAAAAGGTTACCTCCCCTTTATTCTAGACCCTAAAACGATTGCTGTTAACTTTGAGGGGCTATGGGATAACCCATTTCAGAATAACAGGTTTATAAAAGTTTATGTTGTTGGAGATCTGTCCGTTGATAGACGAAAATTTAAGGAAAATGTAATTGATAATGGAATAGGAGAACAAGAACAAACACAGGATGCAGTTGTTACCCCTCTATGGGGCCAAGAGTTTGAGTTTGAAAAAATTCGCACTGTTAATGAAAGGTTTACTAATAGACACCAGCCGTTGCAAAGCGAAGTTGATAATTGTTGATATAATTATGCATGGTTTTAATACTGTACATCTAGCTATTTCTTCCAGGAAGAGTTGTGATGATCTCAGGGATGCTGAGATGGGCGGTGCGCGCCGCTCAGGGTGGGGGCCGCGACTCTTGAAATCCTGTAAGCAGGATAAGCACTTAGAGGAAGAGACAAAGAACGGGAGGTATGCCCCATTCAACTTACCAATATACCTAATACATGACACCCGATAAAGCAATGACAGACACTATAGTGAAAGACACACTTAAAGTGGTTTCCTGGAATGTAGGGGGCTTGAATCACCCCATCAAACGTAGGAAGGCCCTGGCATCAATTCGCCGCCTTAACCCAGACATTGTCGGGCTACAGGAAACCCATTGGAAAACTGGGGAAAAAGGCAGTTTCAAAGCTAATTGGATAGGGGAGGAAATAGCCACCACTTACACAAAAAAAAAAAGAGGGGTCGCCATACTGATCAGCAAACACCTGCGATATAATATAACAGAAAAGCATGTTGATCCCGAAAGTAGATATATAATCCTGAAAATTAACATAGCAGGACAGAACTTCACCCTAGCCAACATCTATGCGCCTAATGGCTCTAATGTGGACTTTTACACAGACCTCACACAAAAGTTACTAGCGATACAAGCGCAGAACCTAATTGTAATAGGAGACTTCAATGCTACTATAGACCCCAAGATGGACAGGCAGGAATCACGAACTACACAATCCATGGGAGACCCGCTCAGGTTTTTACTACAGAATACGACATTGGTTGACCCGTGGAGGCTCCTATACCCCACAGCCAGGGAATACACGTGCTACTCAGTAGCTCACAAAACACTATCGAGAATTGACTATACCCTAATAGATGAACAACTGATGGGGGGGGTGGCGGATGCCTCCATCGGGCCAATCACAATGTCAGACCATGCACCCCTCTCACTGACAATTAAACTGGAAACAATACAGACCCGCTCTAGAATCTGGAGATTTCCAAATTACCTATACACATCCCCGAAATTTAAAGAATATCTGACAAAGAGCTGGGGCGACTTCCTAGATGACAATATTCAACATATGAATAACCCAACACTACTATGGGAAACGGCGAAAGCCGTATTGAGAGGACAGATTATAGCATACACTGCCAAACAGCGGAAGGAAGCAAAGACAAAACACACACTCCTTTATAATGCGCTTACCAAAGCCTATAAAACCTACATAGAACACAATACACCAGAGAATAAAAAATGCTGGTTGGAAGCCTCCCTAATACTAGACACATATTTAGGAGCGGAAGCTAAAAACAGAATACAGTTTCAAAATGCCAAATACTTTAGATTCGGCAATAAGGCTGGGTCACTATTAGCCAATATGGTAAAAACAAAAGGACACAATAGAACTATAAACACTATAAAGGATGCAACCACGGGACACAGGACACATGACCCTGACAAAATAGCAAAACAATTTGAAGGATACTTCAAAGAATTATATTCTCCCACTGCAACGAACTACGCCACCACACAAGACATGCTTGACAGGACACAACTCCCACGACTTACAACAGAACAAAGAAGCATGCTGGAAGCAGACATAACAGATCAGGAAATAGAAAACACAATCAGAAATCTTAAAAACCAAAAGACCCCGGGCCCAGATGGCTACACAACCGAATTCTACAAACTGTTGAACCCCGCAATAATACCCACGCTTCGGGAAGTATTTCATAACATCACGCACCACGGGACTCCAATGCCCCGATTCACAGAATCTTATACGATTCTCCTACCAAAACCAGACAGAGACCCAGAATTAGTCCAATCCTACAGACCAATATCATTATTAAACACAGATTATAAAATCCTTTCTAAAATAATGGCGGATCGGCTCCAGTGTATTCTCCCGGGGTTGCTTACCAAGCACCAACTGGGCTTTGTCAGGGGCAAACACATCTCAATAGGAATTCGAACAGCAATAGCAGCAATCACTACCAATGGTAAATCTAAGAGTCTCCTCCTCAGTTTGGATGCTGAAAAAGCATTTGATAAAATCGCGTGGCCATGGCTTAACGCTATATTAGCGGAAAGAGCCTTCGGTAACACGTTCAAATCCTTAATACAATATATATACAAAACACCAACTTGTCAATTGCTAGTCAATGGACAACTCACAAATGGTATCCGACTGGGGAGAGGAGTCAGGCAAGGATGCCCCTTGTCACCACTCTTATTTAACCTAGCCATTGACCCACTATTTAGATTACTGGAAAAGGAAACCGCCTTTCAGGGAATAAAAATAGGCAAGGAGGAAATAAAAATAACGGCTTTTGCAGACGATGTTCTATTATACATAGCGAATCCCCAAACCACTCTCCCGCGAATATTAGCAATCATAACCCAATTCGGTACTATCACGGGTTATTCAATTAATTTAGAAAAGTCGGCAGCATTATACCTTGGTGATTGTACAAAACCGACCTGGGGAGAGGGCTTCCCCTTCAAATGGAATAAACAACATGTTAAATATCTAGGTGTTCTGTTACCCAAAAACCAACACTTGCTCTATGACATCAATATTAAACCTGTCATAAGGGAAATTCAAAGAAACCTACAAACCTGGGCTAGCCTGACCCTTTCATACTTGGGGCGAATCCATTTAATAAAAATGATAGCGTTCCCGAAGCTATTATTTTACTTACAAACACTCCCTATACTACTAAAATACAAGGAAATCACAGAACTACATAAAAGGTTCAGAGAGTTCATCTGGGGCAAAAAAAGAGCAATAATAAGCAGAAGGGTGCTGCAGCAGCCACGGGAGAACGCTGGAGTAAACCTCCCAGATCCACTCAATTACAACATAGCGGCACTGCTTGGAGTGCTGAGAGACTGGATTAAGAACACGCACATACATACAGATCCACAATTAGACCAGAATATGATTCCAGATATTAAACTAACTTATCTGATCCATATGCCAAAAACGGGACTGCCTGAGCGGGTCACCTCAAACCCGCTATTGATGTCCATCTGGGGTCTTTGGCAAAAACTGAGGAAAAGATATAAACTAAACCCTCACTCATCAGTATTATTACCCATCACGGGCAACCTAGATTTCTTGCACGGGACCCAAACACGCCCATTCACAGAGTGGGAAAAAGCAGGACTCACACATATTGGTCAATTACTGAAACGGAATGGCAAAAGAGTACTTACACTCCAAGAAGTCAGGGAAAAATTCCCATTCACGGCCCCATATACTTTTGCATACTTTCAAATATCATCTTATATAAAAAAAACAATCAAAAGTTTTTCCACTCATGATTGGGAAAACGAGCTAGATACGCTGCTGAACATAACACCACCAAGTGACAAAGCCGTAGCAACACACTACAAATTTTTAAGACATACTCTTCATTATGAAGAACTCAGTACAGGTATGATCAAGTGGTGCGCTCATTTTCCAGAATTGGATGTCGCTGAACTGCTCCAAATGTATAACTACTCCTGGACAACTCTGCAGGCATCCTCTTATAGAGAAATGCTGCTCAGATTGTACCACTACAATTATGTATCGCCAGCCCGTTCAAGACAGATGAAGCTGTCTGACTCCGACCAATGCAAAAAGTGTGGGAAAGAGGGAGCAGATTTATACCACTGTTTGTGGGAGTGTCCGGTGATTAATCGGTTCTGGAGGAAAGTGCACAGATATATGGTTACAAAATTAACAAGCTACTTACCCCTCACTCCAAGGTGGGCAATCTTCGGCTCCATAGACACTAGCACTCAGAGGATAGACAGAGGAACTAGAAAATTAATCCTACTGATAGCCACAGTGGCAAAAAAAGTTATTCTTCAGGGGTGGATAGGGAGTAACCCGCCCCCATTCCAGCACTTTATGGAAAAATTGCAACAGCTCTTTAAATTTGAATGGGCTGAGGCAACATTAGATAAAGAAAAGAAAACGCCCAAATTCTTTAACACATGGGAAAGCTTTATTGAGACCTTAAATACAGAAACCAAACAAAAACTATACCAGACATTTCGAGACACCACTTGGTATCTGACCAGACTGGTGGAGGGAGACGATCCAATTGATCTGGGGGGGGGGGGACGTGCGCGGCCCTCACCCTGAGCGGCGGGAACAAGTGGGTGAAGTCTTGCTACCAAGCAATGATGCCTCGGACCAGATGCTCTAATGCTGGTTACCTGGATTTGACAAATAATGCTAATAAGAAAAGGAAATGATGTCCATTCTTGCAATGTCATGTCTGTACCCTTTTTTCACATTTTAGTATGCTGTAATCTCTTGAAAAGATCAAACTATGTAACTCATTGTTGGAAAATGTTGAAAACCCAAATAAAAAGAATTTGAAAAAAAAAAGAATAATGCCATCAAAATGCTTTTGATTTGGGAAGTCCAGGCGCGGCTTGGAAGTCCGAAAGAATTCCCCTTTTTGAGGAGCAGCCTCCTCAGGAGGAGAAATTGCCAGAACCTCAAAAAGGTGAGCCAAGACCTTCGGGGTATCCAAGCATCCCCCTGCCCTTGCTCAATATCAGCACCAACAAACTGCTGATTGTCAGAACCCTCAGAATCCTCAAATAATTCCCCCTCTTCTAGCGGGGAATAATCAGACCAGTCAAGGAAATCATAATCATCAAACTCAAAGGCCAGTGCGGCTGGAGACAAATGCTTTCGCTTAGCCGAGGCCTTTCTGGCAACAGAGCCAGAAATAAATCTCTCAATATTAGCCAGTCTGGCACATACATCAGATTGCGACTCCCCACCTGTGACAACATCACTAGGGGTACGGATAAGGCAGGGTGGGGAAGGAGATGAGGCCGGGACCCCGGACCCAGACGCCTGGGCCCCCGACTGCTGCGTTATGGCCTGCTGAGCACAAGGTATGCAAACAAGTACATTATCCCCTGCAAGGGATGCCCCACAACCCACACACTGCCGGGGTTGCCCCGAGGGGAGCCCGAGCCTGGTATCTTAAGAAGCCTTCATATGGTGATTTTTAATGTAGTCACAATGACCAGAGGGATTTACGCTATTAAGCTACCCGGGATGCCCCTTCAGGTCCCAAGTGGGAGGATTTTTTTTTTTTTTTTGGGAACCCTAAATTAAACTCTAAGGCAGTGATTTTCAACCGGTGTGCCGCGGGGTCAGGTGTGCCGCGGGGAAAGTTCCCCAAACTAAGGTGCCCCCTGTTCCCCGGCAACGCGCAGCGATGCGGCTTCCGCACAAGGAACAGGGCCGTATTTGCCTTAAGGCAATGCCTGCGAGGAAGGCACTGTCACTTACCAGCCAGTGGATCCGGGGGGCGGGGGCATTTTCCAGCTAGTGGATCCATCTCGCCGGCCTCCTCGCTTCCCCCCGAACAGCTGCTTCGCGGCGCGCGCCCGCCTCCATCTCGCTTCCCCTCCCCCCCGATCAGCTGCTCCGGCACCCGCCCGCCTCCATCTCGCCGGCCTCCTCGCTGCCCCGGCACCCGCCCGCCTCCATCTCGTCGGCCTTCTCGCTGCCCCCCTCCCCCGATCAGCTGCTCCGGCACCCGCCCGCCTCCTTCTCGTCGGCCTTCTCGCTGCCCCCCTCCCCCGATCAGCTGCTCCGGCACCCGCCCGCCTCCTTCTCGCTGGCCTCCTCGCCACCCATCCCCCCCATCAGCTGCTCCGGTGCCCACACACAACTTGCCGGCCTCCTCGCTACTCGCCCCCCCCCCCCGATCAGCTGCTCCGGTGCCCACCCACGGGGGTCGCTCCGTGCTCCTCACTAACCCCCCCAGTCCAGTACCAGTGCGGGACATGTGAGCGGGATGCCAGGCTCTGGCCACCCGCTGATTCATCACTCCCAGACGCGTGACTGCTGAGGACCCCGGAGGATAAGGTAAGGAACTTTATAATATTTTATATATATAAAAAAATAAATAAATTATGATTTTGGAGTGTGTGTGTGCTTGCTTGCATGGCAGAGGGCAGCCTTACATGACTGCAGCAAGCAAAAAAATCTTTTTTTTTTTACAGTTCGGCCATGGGGCTCCCGCGCGTGTGCCCGCAGGAGCGCACATGCCCCGTGAAGTAAATCTGGCCAGCTGGTGTCAGCAACCCCTCTGCCTCAGCGGCTCCAGCGCCCTTCCCCAGGGGAATCCCGATCTGGAATGCCCTGGGCGGAAGGTCAGAGGCCAGCCCCCACAACACCCATAGACACTCACCTTTTCCCGGTCCAATGGTGCATGCGCAAGCTCTGGTCCAGTGAGAGCCGGCCACTGTCACTAGGTAATTCGGCAGGTGGCTTTCATTAGAATCAATAGGGATCCCAGCCTGTTGAATTACGCAGTGACGGTGAGCGGCTTTCATTGGACCAGAGCCCGTGCATGCACCGTTGAAGCCAGGTAAGTGTTAACTGGACTTTCTGGGGGTTATACACAGCAAGGTATTCTAAACTGGTATGCTCCGCTGGGTAACCCCCCCCCCCCCAGAAGCCCCATTTCACTCACCTTGTCCCAGAGACCTCACCACATATCTGCACAGCGGCCACATCCCGGCTCACCTCTGCCCGAACCTGCGCTTGGCCTTTCTGAATGGGTGCACCACCCACACGTCCACCGCACATGCAACGGCTGATAGGTGAGCGGGGAATGCGGCTGGATGCCACTCTGCTCCCTTTGGCTGCTTAGCCTTCAGTGGTGCCAAAGGGTACCAAGTGAAAGGCGCTCAGGCTATCAACTAGTGCGCTCGTTCTGACCCCAGTCTGGGCTGTGGGAGCAACAGGAAGCAGGAAGGTGAGTGAATAGGGCAACCTGGGAGGGTACACACAGTGGGGCATCCCAAATCAAGATGCCCTCACCGAGAGGAACAACACCAAGTGAAACAAGTGAAAATCTTTAAAGTGGACCAACACCCAGGATTTTGACTATCCTGGGTTTGGTCCTTTCCAGATCGGGGTGCCCTGCTATGTGAAACCCCCCAGATCGCAAGTTACAACTCACCTCACCCTGCTCCTATGGCGCATGCGCGGGCACTCGTCCAATCAGCGCGCTCTGAGCCGCTGTGGTATGCGCGTCAATGAGACGTCTTACCGCAGCGGCTCCGAGCGCGCTGGCTGCTGCATCTCACGCTTCCCTCTAACAGGGAGCGCGCCCTCGCCGGCCATTCACAAATGTGAATTCACAAATGTGAGCTGGGCTTCTCAAGCTTGACTGCGATAAAAACTAAAAACAGGGAGAGACTGAGAACTGTTAAGGAAGAGCTTCGTGTGTGTCTTTCCACCATTCCTGCCAGGATATCCCTTTTGTGTTCATCGAAACAGGCCCAGGTTTCACACTGAGTGGTAAGAAATACATTTAGAATCTATATTATTAACTATATGTATAGTATGTACTGTTTTAGTGTCATTTTGTGCCATTTTGGTTGGTGGTGTGCCGCGGGATTTTTTAAGTATAAAAAGTGTGCCGCGGCTTAAAAAAGGTTGAAAATCACTGCTCTAAGGGACCCTAAGACCGGAAGAATTCCCTCTTTAAACTTCAAAAGAAGGAATCCTACCTAGAAGACATGAGAACAGACATAAGTGTCAACATGCACATCACCAACCATATAAGACAGTTAAAAATGGTGAAATAAATAAAATCCACTCACCGCAGCAAAGCAGTGACCGTCAACCCTCACAACAGCAAGGGAATGAGAGGGAGAGCAGCAAAGCAGGCAGCGAGGCCGGAAAGAGTGCTCGACAGAAGCCGGCCTCGAGGGAGGGGTGGGGTGGGGGTGGACGAGCCACAACGAGCACCTGTTGAAAGTGAAGCCCAGCAACAACGGTCGCAAAAACACATACAAACACACACACACAATCCACACACCTTTTCCCCCAAATAAAGTAAAACAACCCACAGGAGAAAAGGCCTCCCCCCCTCCCCCCGAGGGGCACAGGTAGGGGGGAGAACCCACACCAATAGGTGAAAGGGTAAGATGGACGGGGCATCCCAAGCCGGGATCACCAACCCGGACACCGCCTACCCCTTTGTATGGGGTCTCACAGGGGAGCTAGCTCTCATATACACCACAAGGTGCAGCCTACCATTGCCTGGCCTGCAAGCATGGTAATTACCCAACTGTATGCTAATTAACATATATAGCTTTATTAATTTACATTAATCTATCGGCTTACCTCGTGTGTTGTAATGTTATAACTATATATCAATATCCATATACAGTTATAAAAACACAAGGTAAGCCGAAAGACTCATGTAAATTAGCGTCCAATTGGGCCATCACCAAGCACGCAGCACAGCTGTCTAGATAGAAACAACACCTGGTCTTTGGTAAAATGGCGCAGGATGGGACACAGGTACATAGACAGACATAGGCCCCTTTCCATACCCGGCAGACACGGTGGTAATACCTTCCGGTACATAACAAACTTTACCATCCTGTGAAATACAGAGTAGTTAAAACTATATATATGACACAATAAGAGAGATATAAGAATTTATTATATTATTTACTGCAGAGACATTAAAGGGGTAGTGACTAACTATAATTTTTGATCTATAAACAACAGGTCACTTGCATCCTTCCATCAGTGGTCCATACAACGACATATGTAATGTATTGTATACATTATATACCTTCTGATTAAGAGAACAAACACATTTTTATGATTATAATTAATCAAAACATTGCTATCTTATGCCTACATATATTGATAAAGCCTGGGTGGGCGAAACATATTTAAGAAAGAAAACTGCAATCAAGCGGCATATGAGATTATATGTTATTTGAGTCTTTTTAAAGGAATGTGTACAACATTAAATAACTTTAACAAATATGAAATAAATTGTTTTTTATATGTATTATGTCTGATGTGGTCAAATACATAGGCTGGGTAATACATACATAGGTTGGGAAATGCCTAGTTCCCATAAAAAGAGATATGGTATTTTGGGCCTGTATTTGCACCAATACCAATGATAAAAAATATATGGGGGGGGGGGGGGGTCACTAAATAGGTGAACAAATCTTAAGAGTCACATTTTTCTTTTGGGATTAACTTTAAAAAAGGAATTTGTTTGATCCGCGTTACGCTGAAAAAACGGTTTTAGAGAATCATTAACATATGGTTCATTAGTTGTTCTCTTAAATAGATATATATATATATATATATATATATATATATATATAAACACAGAAAAAAATTGGGGACCGCACTGACCAATTATTCAAAATAAGTGTGCACACGGGATAGGAACACAATAAGTGTAACAAAACAATCTACTAAGAAGAGGAGTCCCACTGCTCCTAACCCTATCCCAATAAATGCGTGGCACCACTATGTGGATATCAAGACATATGGTATTTTATTAATGAATACATCTAGTTACATACATTAAGACATATTAAAAACAGAATAAAAAACATAAAACACAGCCTGAGAGGAGAAAGGGGAACAGATGACAAAAGGCTTTTATAGGCCATACATAACTGCCATATAAGAATTTTAAGATTTTAAGTCCTCCTTAACCAAGCTGGAAACACAAAAAAGTGCTGTGCTAGTGTGCTATGTGCTAAAGTGCTCTACAAGTAATTATAAGGACCAGCCGGTTAGGTACCAGAGGAAACATACAATCCAAAGATTCCAAAGAAATCTCACATATCAATGAGGCCATGCATTGCGATGCACTTCCTCAGTGCAAAAGAAGGCTAATGAAATGGTTGTTATTTTTCCAGTGTTTGATCCGCGTTACGCTGAAAAACACTTTCAGGGCATACAAGTCCAGGCTGTTAATTCACAGGTTCCAAGAATGGATAACACAAAGTCTGTAGCAATTCACCACTTGTAGTATTGGGAGCAGCAAGGCCTGGGCTCCTCATCCCAGCCCCTTCAACTCCACTCTGAAAGCCTCAGAAATTCCTTTTATAGGGCTTCCTTCAATTAGTCTCATCACCTGGGAAGACCTGTGAGTAGGGGAAAAACCCATAGAGGACCCGGGATGTAGATTGGATCTCAGCTATCCCGGCATGGATCGTGCCTGAAAGACATGGGAAAAATAGACCCCATCCACCACTTTTCCATACACTTTACAACATATCCCCCGCCTCTTCTTCAGACCCGAGCTCTGGGAATTTTCATTGACCATACAATACACTCTGCACAAATCATCCGCATTCCCCTTAGGGTTTACCTTACTATGGGGTTCAGTTTTCATATGTTGTTCTATTAGGCAAGTAAGGCCCGGAAGGTCAGAAAACTTACATCTGCTTTCCTGTAAGAACTCTCTCACCTCCTGCTTCTGGTGTCCTGACAGGGCCCACCTATTTTTACTGTGACCTTTGCCCTTGCGGTCCCCAGAGTGGGGTCTCTTAATTGCTCAGTCCCAAAATGACCCCAACCCCTTCTAGGTCTAAGACCCGCTGATCAGGCAGGGAAGTCTTGTCATCTTCGCCTGCTAACACCTGTAACGGAAACCGGTCAACACTGCACAACTCAGATGAACCCATATTTTCATTAGGCACCGCATGCCAACTATTGTTCCCAGAATAAGGGAAAATCATGACCTATTACCACTTCATACATAAGGCGTTTTACCACACCGACTTCGTAGGTCAGTGTTCCAGATGAAGTCCCAAACTTAACTGTGGCCACAGGGTAGTTTACAGTATCCCCGTGGATACAAAGCACTTTAAAATGTTTGTTCAGCACATAGTTCCTAGCCACAAGACTGTCCAGAACTAAAGTAACCCGACTCTCCAAATCCAAGAGGGCCTTCTCTGAGTAGTCATTTATTTTTATCATAGAAATATGTGGGCTGCACAAGCGGGTTCTACAAACAGGGCCATTCGGCGGCTAGCGTCACATTCCATGGGCTTTGGAGAAAGAGGGCAATAAGCGGCTATGTGTCCCCACTCACGGCACTTCCAGCACTGGGAAACACTGGACCTCCTCCCTAGGATTAGGGAGCATCTGGGGGTCAGTGTCAGTCTTTTGCCTCGCTCAAAGTCTAGAGGCCTGCTCACTCTCACACCTTTCCACACACCTCCAGCTGGATCTCTCTTACCCACAGATGTCACAGGTTTGATGATCCTGGAAGGTACTGGTGCTGCAGGGGCATCCCGGAGATAATCCTCAGTCGCTGTGTACCGTTCCACCATATTGACGAGATGCTCAGCAGTTTGAGGGTTTCCTTGTCCAACCCATTGCTGTAGCTCTGCCGGAAGGGTCCTGAAGCAACGGTCCACCACAATCTTTTCCACAATCTGAGCTGGTGTTCTCTGGTTCCAGCCACTTTTGTACCAGATGAATCAGGTCATACATCTGCGACCGGGCAGGCTGGTCAACGGCAAAACTCTCCAGCTGTGAACTCTCCTGGCCCAAACCGCTGGCGTAACACCCAGGCGAGCAAGGATCTCACTCTTTAATTTAACATAGTTCCTGACATCTTGCTCCCTGAGATCATCCATATGCTTTTTGCGGTTCTCCTGTCAGGAAGGGCGCAATCACATCTGCCCACTCTGCAACAGGCAGCTTCTCTCTCTCTCTGTCACTCTCTCGAATACAGTGAGGTAGGCATCATCATCAGGTGTCATCTTTTGCAAGACCTACTGAACGGCCCTCCTCGCACCACCAGTCTCAACCGAGATTCTCTCCTGTTGTGAGATCTCTGTGCACACAGTCTCTCTGAGTGCAGCAGTCTGCTCCATTAACAGGCAGTTTGTTTCTTGCTGTTGTGCCATGGTCTGCTCATGCTGGAGATTAGCCTGTATTAGCTGCTTTATCACCTCCTCCATTGTACTGGATGAGCCTTAAAATGTCCACAATATTCAAATGCAGCGTTTTGTCATTCCATGGCTCCTAGCAACAATCAACTGCACGCATCCTCCACCAAATGTCAGGATCACTTTTCAGGTTCCCAGAACAGATAACACAAAGTTCTTCAGCTGCAATTCACCACTGGCAGTATTGGGAGCAGCAAGGCACGGGCTCCTCATCCCAGCCCCTTCAACTCCACTCTGAAAGCCTCAGCAACTCCTTTTATTGGACTTCCTTCAATTAGTCTCCCCTGGGAAGATCTGTGAGTAGGGAAAAACCCGTAGAGGACCCAGGATGTGGATTGGATCTCTGATATCCTGGCATGGATAGTGCCTGCCTGAAAAACTTATGGGGAAAATAGACCCCATCCACCACTTTTCCATACACTTCACCACAATATATAAATATATATATATAAACATAATTCAATAAAAAAACTAAATAGAGGCATCATTATTTTTAGTGATACACGTCAGTTTCTGCCACTTACTTAGATGTATCAAAATAGTAAGGAAATCATTGACAGGGATTTAGTTAGTGAGACATACGCGTGTGGTTTCATGAGAGGCTAAAAATATCTCCACTACCAATTGCATCTAATTAGGGTCTAATATTATACTCTTATACAAACAAATCAGATTAACTATCTACTGGTATACAAATAATAATTATTAATAAATACACTAATCATTTTTACAATCATAATAAACTTTGCTTCCAGTTCTTGAAGATATTCTCTTTGATATGGGTGCCATAACTCCCCCAAATACCCTATATTTCCTAATAAAGTAAAAAAATGCCAATGATCTATTTGCATGTATGTCCCTACTTAAATAGGATGGGACTGCATCATTTGCTCCTGGGGATTAGGCATTGGGTACTGAGCTTCAGCTTGAAGCACAGCGTTCCAGCGTCTGTCAGTGGGATATGCTCTGTTTCTGGAGCAGAGAAATCTGTGCCATTTCTTCCTTTGTCATCGTCCTCCGCACTTTAGGATGGCACAATGGAAAGACCCTGGTTAAAAATGCAGTAGACAATGTCGCAAAGACACCAAGAAATTTGGATCAACAAAAGATTAATCAGAGAACAACAACACAAATATACCACTCACAGAAAGTGCTGGAGTTGAACCATTTAACTGCCAAGCTTCCTAGAGATTTTGACACCCTCTGTTGGCAAACATTTTTTCACCATATTGAGCTATACATGTTAAACTGTGATTTTTGCAGGAATGTCTAGGGATTTCCCATAAAAAAAAATACCATTTTGTGAATACTCTCCTGTAAAATGGGTATTATAAGTATGTCACACACCCCGCTTCAAGACATTCATTACACTTGGGTATACTGACCTGTAGATGGCGATCTTGCAGAGATGATTATAAAAAAAGGTCAGACCCTCCCGGCCCATAAATACCTGGGACCTCCCACTCATTACCCAGTAAAAAGATAGCAGTAAGATCAAGGGACCAGGAAAGCCAATTAAAACTAACAAAGGTTCACCATATAAAGGATCCAGAATACAAAAGGGCAAGGTGAAGCGGGGTGTGTGACATACTTATAATACCCATTTTACAGGTGAGTATTCACAAAATGGTCACACACCCCGCTTCAAGACATTCATTACACTTGGGACATCCAATAGCAGTGTCCATAAAGGGCGGGGATCCAAAAAACAAGGCACAAACTTAAACCACTGCAGCTTGCAGAACTTTGCGGCCAAAAACAGCATTCGCTGAGGCCCGAACATCAACCTTGTAAAACTTGGAAAAAGTGTGAACCGAAGACCAAGTAGCAGCCTTACAAACCTGCTCAACAGAAGCCTGGTGCTGGAAGGCCCAGGACGCCCCAACAGCACGAGTAGAATGAACAGTAACATGAAAAGGGGGAATCTTCCCCTTAGCAGAATAGGCCCCAACAATGGCCTGGCGAATCCATTTACTAATGGAAGACTTGGCAGGAGCCAAACCCTTCCTAGGCCCAGAGGGCACCACAAAAAGGGCGTCAGTCCTACGAAAGGGAGAAGTAGCCACCAAATAGTACTTCACACAGCGAACCACATCCAAAGAATGTAAAGCCCTCTCCTTGTCATTGCTGGGCTTAGGCCAGAGGGAAGAACAACATCCTGATTCAAATGAAAAGCAGAGACCACCTTAGGAAGGAAATCTGGTTTGAAGCGGAAAACAACCTTGTCCTGATGCCTCTCAAAGTAAGGAGCCTTAATAGACAAGGCTGCCAACTCCGAAACACGTCGAACGGAGGTGATGGCAACCAGAAAAACAACCTTCTGAGTAAACGTAGAAAGTGCAATATCCTGCAAAGGTTCAAAAGGAGGACCCTGCAAAGCAGACAAAACCAAATTCAAATCCCAAACTGGGAGCAAAGGCTTCCTATGAGGCCGCACATGCATAGCCCCCTGGAAAAAGGTCTTAACCAGAGGATGAAGGGCAAAGGACTTTTGAAAGAAAACCGCCAGGGCAGAAACCTGCCCCTTCAGCGTACTAAGCTGCAAACCTTGGTCAAGACCATGTTGCAGAAATTCCAAAACCCTAGGGATAGAGAACGCCCTGCAAGGCAAGGCCCTGACCTCACACCAATCAATATAAGACCTCCAAGTCCTATAATAGATGGCAGAGAAAGACTGCTTCCTAGCCCTAACCAGAGTCTGAATGACAGCATCAGAAAGACCTTCCTCCCTCAAGATGGAGGTTTCAGCAACCACGCCGTCAAAGCCAGCGTTGGTAAATTGGGGTAGAGCAGTGGCCCCTGAGTGAGCAGATCTGGCAGAAGGGGCAGCTCTAACTGATCCTCCGCCAACCTTACCACGTCTGCGAACCACACCTGTTTTGGCCACCTTGGAGACACCAGGATTACTGACGCGCCCTCTAGGGCCAGCTTGTGCACCACTCTGCCCACCATGGGAAACGGAGGGAACAAGTACAGAAACCCCAGATCCCTCCAGTTCAGAGACATGGCATCCACTGCCAGAGCCAGTGGATCCCACGAGAGAGACACAAATGCCGGAAGCTTGTGATTGTGACGAGAGGCAAAGAGGTCCACCTCCGGAGACCCCCACCGTTGGCAAAGCGACCGAAACACCTTGGGGCAGAGCGACCATTCCCCCCGGCGAGATGACCCCCTGATCAGGGAGTCCGCCTCCGTGTTCTCCACTCCCGGAATGAACACCGCCGAGATGCATGGGACATTGCTCTCTGCCCAGGCAAGGATCAAGGACACTTCCCTGAGGGCATGCCTGCTGCGAGTCCCTCCCTGGTGATTGATGTAGGCAACCGCCGTCCGATTGTCCAACCAAACTTGGACCGGTAGGCCCCGCAACTGAAGAGTCAAGTGAGCCAGAACCAGCCTGATGGCTCTCAACTCCAGAACACTGATGGGATCGTGAGCCTCCAGAGGCCCCCACAGTCCCTGAAACTGAAGATCCTTCCAAAATCCCCCCCAACCTGACAGGCTGGCATCTGTGGTGACCGTCTCCCAACGAGGGGTCAGAAAGGACCTGCCCCTGGTTAGATTGCTTGGTTTCAGCCACCACCGAAGGGAACGCCACACCTGGGGGGACATCAGAAAAGACTGATCCAATGACAGCGGGGACCCGTCCCAGGCCGCCAAGAGATGGAGCTGGAGCGTCCTTGTGTGAAACTGGGCAAAGGGAACCGCCTCGAACGACGCCATCATCAATCCCACAAGTCGCATCCCTAGCCGGATGGACGGGCGGGGGATGGATAGAAGACGCTGAGTCAATTCCTGAATCAGAAGAACCTTGGCCTGAGAAGTATCCAGCGACATTCCCAGGAACTCCACCACCCTGGAGGGAGTGAGGCAGGACTTGGAATAGTTGATCACCCAACCGAAACTCTCCAGAGTGGACACCCCATTCCTGGTATCCAGCTGCGCCTGACTGAGGGAAGACGCCATGATGAGAAGATTGTCCAGATAGGGCATGATGCGGATACCCCTGGCTCTGAGGATGGCCATCACTCCTGCCATACGGGTTGTGGTGATTCCAGGGGTCACACTGTAGACTGTACCACTCGTTTCAATTTTATTGCTATGCTATTTTAAGTATTTATTCAGTAAACGCTACGTTTTATCTACCAGCTGGATACACTTTTTTCATCACTCCTGCCAACACCTTGGTAAAAACGCTTGGAGCCGAGGTAAGGCCAAACGGAAGAGCCACAAACTTAAAATGTCGATGGTCCACGACAAACCTGAGGAATCTCTGGTGTGCCAGAAATATTGGAATATGCAGGTAAGCATCCTTGATGTCTATGGACGTCCAGCCCTGATTGAGCAGATCGGGCCGAAGAGGCAGAAAGAGCTGATTCACTGTCAGCCAAACGATGTCTGCGCACCACACTCGTCTTGGTCCTCTTGGGGCCATGAGAATGGCGGACACCCTTTCCAGAACCAGCTTCCGTACCACTCAGCCTAGCATGAGTATCGGAGGAAACAGGTACAGAAAACCCGGGTTCCCCCGGCTCAGGGATATGGCTTCCGCCGCCCGAGCCAAAGGATCCTGGGAGGGTGACACAAAGATTGGGAGCCTGCAATTGTGGCAAAAGGAAAACAGGACCATCTCCAGTGTCCCCCACCAGAGCGGACTGCAGACTGCCGAGAGACAAGGAACATGTGTCTTCGCCCAGGTCAGGATCAGGGACTCCACTCTGAGAGCACCCAGACTGGAAGTCCCTCCCTGATGATTGAAGTAAGCAACCGCTGCTTGACTGTCCGAGCGTAGCTGAACCAGAAGGCCCAGACCATGATGGGACAAAAGAGCAAGAACCAGACGGAAGGCTCTCAGCTCCAGAACAGACGGCCGAGGATTGGAAAGAAGGATCCAAACCAACTCCTGAATCAAACAGACCTTGGACTGAGTGAGCAACACCCTGTGTTGACCGAAATCCGACCGTATTCCCCGAAAGGACACCACCCTGGCTAGAGCAAGCTGACCCGTCCTTGTAGGGGACTGCGAAGAGAATGGTGTAAAAATTGAGGCCCACCTCTAAGTGCGGCACCCGCCGGATGACCGCCATTTCCAGGAAAACCCTCGAACTTTCGAGACTCGAACTCCGGTCTGTAACCGGGCGACACTACCTCCCAGATCTATGTGTCCGGAGACTCCCGGCCTTAAACCAGGGAGGAGTGTCGCAATTGTCCCCCCACCCACACGGGTGAGGGCAGCCCCTCATTGCTGAGCGGGCTTAGCAGTAGGTTTGGGCTTGGCGCCCCAGGACTGACTGGGATGGCCACGACCTCTTCCCCGGGACCAACCTACAGCCCCGGTAACGGGAAGGGAAGCCCCTCTGCCCGCTCTGGCTCCTCGAAAGGAGGGACTAAAGGAACTCGCACCCCTGAAGGAGCGACGAGGTTTCTTGAATTGAGGCAACTTACCATCCTTGGTAACAGTATCCAATTTCTCGCCAAAAAGGCGTAAACCTATGAAGGGTAGCGCTGTAAGCGCCTTTTTAGAATTAAGGTCCGCCGTCCACTGGCGCAGCCATATAGACCGACGAATAGCCACCAGCAATGCCGTTGTCCTGCTACTCGTCGCAAGAGCTTCGTCCTGAGCAGTCAGGGCAAAAGAAACAAACGACTCACACTGCTTGAGAGAGCTAATCATATCACAAGCGGGATCAAGATCTGCAAGCAGGTCCCTAATCATGGATCTAACAGCCAGCAAAAGAAGAGCCGAAGCACAAATTGGCCGTAGTGTCGAGCTGGCACTGATAAAACCATGGCGAGCCAATTGATCAATCCGACGATCCTCACCATCCTTAATGGAAGTGGTGCCAGAAAGGTGCAACGCAGCCGGGCCAGTCAACCCCAACACCGGGGTGTCGACCTCGGGGGGCACTGACCAAAGCTTCACCAAGTCCTCTGGAAAGGGATAACGCTTATCCCAATTAGGAGGAGTTCCAGCCAGGCGCGTGGGTTGTTCCCATTCCTTAAGGACAAGCTTCTCAAAGTGCTGTTGCCTGGGTAACACCAAACGCGGCTGGGGTACATCAAACAACTCACCTTTTGGCAGAGGGACCACCGCAGGCGGATCCAAGGCCAAAACTTTAAACATTTGAGTCAAAATGGAAGGAGTGTCAAGGGACACCCCCACAGCCTGATCACCAGCAGTATCAAACAATAGCTGGCCTGCAGGCTCATCCGATTCCTCAAGAAGTCCCCCCTCCTCATCAGGGTGACAATCGGAATAATCCAAAAATTCAGATACCTCATCCTCCGGGGCAGGTACTGCCGGAGCAAGGTGCTTCCGCTTTGCCGTAGCCTTCTGAGCCACTGAAGCGGAGATTATTTTCTCGAGGTTGGCCAACCGCGCATGCACCTCGGAATGCGAATCCCCATTTTTGACAGTGTCACACGGGGTCCGGACTAGGTTGGGGGGGATAGGAGATGACGGAAAATGCGAGGAGCCAGAAGCCGGAGCAACGGACTGGTGCGCAATGTTCTGCTGAGCACATGGAACACATAATATGACATCATCGCCTGGGAGCGGAACCCCACAGCCCCCACACAACCTGGATGGCCCCGAGGAGCCATTTCCGGTAACATTGGAAGCCTCCATATGGTGAATTTATGGTATTCGCAACAACCCAGGGTTTTACGCAATAAGCAACCCGGGATGCCCCTTTATAATTAAAGTCCCGGAAGTGGGAGGATTTTTTTTTTTTTTAAACCTAGGAAAAATCCCAATTTAGAGACTAAGACTAGCCAGGTATAACAGACCGGGAGAGCCACTGCAGTGAGGGGATCCCAGAATCTGAGGGGAAAAGAGACCACAGTCAGTCCCCCAGCTACAATCATACATAACCAATAAGGCAAACATAAATGGCTAGCTTAAACATCTTGAATAAATATACATGACACATGTAATTTCAAGGCAAAGCAGAGTGCAAAAAATCAGAGCACATACTGTGTATAAATACATGCCCATACACATACATATATATATACATACCTGTACATACATACACATACATATATAAATATAAATACATATATATATATAAATATATATATATATATATATATATATATATATATATATATACACATACACATACCTACACACTACACATTAATTATATATATATATATATACATCACAAAAGTAAAGTGAACAATCGCAGCCACTGGAGCACATATCCCACCTACGTAAAAAAACAACATTCCCCATAAGTAGGGAGAAAAATGCTGCACAAGCAGCCATAGCATAAGAACGGCCCCACGTGCGCAATGGTGGGGCCGTTTTACCTGTGTAGTTTTCAGCTGCAAGGAAGCTCTTCCCCCACCGGCTGCAGCGTCCAGGTCTCTAATGAGACCAGGGGCAAGGGGCGGGCCCGGAGACAGCGCATCCCGGCCACGCCCCCTTAACATGCAGAGCAAGGCCACAGAGAACGCGGCCCCGACCCCTAGTGACGTGGCTCGACCAATGGCGAGCCGCAACCGCAAAAGGAGGGAAAAACAAACAAATAAACAGTCAAAAACAGGCCCCAGCAGCCCTGGCCATGCGCTGACACTAAGACCTTTTCACAGTAAAGTAAAGCACTCATGCCGCAACCGTCCCCCCACCCGCAAGGGTGAGGGCGCCTCCTCATTGCTGAGCTGGCTTAGCAGCGGGCTTGGGTTTGGAACTCCAATTGTGACCTGGACGGGCACGACCTCTGCCTCTACTCCAGGAATCACCTCTGAGGGTAGAGAAGGCCAAAACTCTGGCACCACGAAAGGAAGGGTTAAAGGAGGCCGCCCCCCGAAAGGGACGACGTTGCCTCTTACGCTGAGGTAACTTCCCTCCTTTCGTGACAGAATCTAATCTTTCCCCAAAGAGCTGCAATCCCACAAAGGGAAGTGCTGTAAGCGACTTTTTAGCCACAAAATCAGCCGCCCACTGGTGCAACCATATCGACCGCCGAATAGCTACAAGCAAGGCCGAGGTTCTACCACACATGACCATGGTGTCATCCAAGGCGGCAAGCACAAAGGACATGAACAATTCACACTGCTTAAGGGCCGCGAACTCATCATTAGCCGGGTGAAGCCTGGAGGTACTAAACAGGTCTCTAACCACAGACCTGGTAGCCACTGCCAAAAGCGCCGAAGCACAAACAGGCCGCAAGGCTGAACCGACACTAGCAAACGCGTGGCAAGCCATCTGATCAATGCGTTTATCCTCACCATCTTTGAGAGTGGTGGAGTCAGGAGAATGCAAAATAGAAGTATTGGATAACCCGAGCACCGGGGCATCCACCTCGGGAGGGGACGACCATCGTTTTACCACGTCCACTGGAAAGGGATTTATTTATCCCAACCTTGAGGAATACCTGGAAGCCGAGTAAGCTTCTCCCATTCCTTAAGAATAATGCCATCAAAATGCTTTTGATTTGGGAACTCCAGGCGCGGCTTGGAAGTCCCAAAGAATTCCCCTTTTTGAGGAGCGGTCTCCTCAGGAGGAGAAATTGCCAGAACCTCAAAAAGGTGAGCCAAGACCTTCGGGGTATCCACAGCATCCCCCTGCCCTTGTTCAGTATCAGCACCAACAAACTGCTGATTGTCAGAACCTCAGAATCCTCAAATAATTCCCCCTCTTCTAGCGGGGAATAATCAGACCAGTCAAGGAAATCATAATCATCAAACTAAAAGGCCGGCGCGGCTGGAGACAAATGCTTTCACTTAGCCGAGGCCTTTCTGGCAACAGAGCCAGAAATACATTTCTCAATATTAGCCAGTCTGGCACATACATCAGATTGCGACTCTGTGACAACATCACTAGGATATTGGTTTTTATGATGGTTCTGAATATGAACTTGTACTAGGCAGAGCACTTTGGACAAATACAGCCGTGTTTTTATTAAGTGTTGTATGCGTCAGAGTCTTGTTTTTATGATCCACATTTGATATGTTTACAATAAAATGAACTTTGGATTTTTTATGGTGTTTTGGTGCTCCTATTTGGAGGGGATTGTGGATAGGGTGTAGTTCCCTAACCCCCCCCCCTCTGTGTTTGTATTGGCAGTAGGTTGTAGTGAGCACATATCTTTACTATTTGGTGCTACCCCTTGTTCTTGGTTCATAATTATGATCTGACTTATTATTGTGTAGACATTATACAACTCTATAGATAGAGTTATATAATTGTTCCTTACAATTCATGTCTTTTACCACCCCTCCACTTGTATCTCCAAAAGCACTACACCTCACATCTGTAACCTTACTAACCTCATAAACCAAACACCTAGCCCACGTTCCCCGATCTCTGTGCTCTATGGAATGCTAGGTCGGTATGTAACACTTACATCTGTCCTTGATTTGTTCCTCACCAAATCCTTTACAGTTCTGGGTCTGACAGGGACATGGCTAACCACCTCAGACACCTCAGACCAGTCTCCCCAGCTGCCCTTTCATATGGGGGGCTACAATTCAGCCACACCTCCAGGCCCACAAACAAAAAAGTGGGGTGTTGGGGTTCTACTCTCTGGGCAATGCTCATTCAGCCCAGTCCCTGTCTTGCCATCATTCTCCTTTCCTACCTTTGAAGTTCACTCTGTCCGCCTATACTCTCCCCTCCAGCTCTGAATTGCAGTTATCTATAGACCCCCTGGCCCCACTGCAATTTTTCTTGACCACTTCTCAACCTAGCTCCTTCACTTTCTCTCCACTGACATACCTGCAATAATCATGGGAGATTTCAAAATATCTATTGACACTGGCAGTCCGGCTGCTACCAGAGCACTTACACCAACTTCCTCCTTTGGCCTCGCACAGTGGTCCTCCTCTACCACCCACAAAGACTTCCATACATTAGCCCTCCTTTTTAATAGCCTCTGCTCTGGATCAAACTTCCTATCCTCCCCTCTACCACTCTCTGACCACAACCTGATAACTCTGACCCGCTCTTCTACAACCTCTACTTCTGCTACCCACGCGCAAGCAACCGCCAAAACATACACGCACTAGACCTTAATTCACTCGTTGACCCGCTGAAAACTCTACACACTCTCTCCTCATTCACTGACACAGGCTCTGTAGTCTTGCCTACCACAACACCCTAACTTTAGCCCTGGACTCTTGCTCCCCTCACCCCCAGCTACCATCATTGTGCTAACAACCAACCATGGCATGAACATTACTAAACTGCAAATGCACTCCCAAGTCACTGAAGGGCACTGACGGATATTGAAATCCAACAAGGCTTTCCTTCTATACAAACAAGCCCTTCGGGACAGCAATTTCATCTGCTAAGGCAAGGGTACTTTACCTCTCTCATATCTACACAGGACAGGAAACCCCAAACAACTGTTTAAAATGTTTAATTCTCTGCTTTGCCCACTACCTTATCCTCCCACCTGTCATATAACAGCTGAGCAGCTTATCACATTCTTCACTAAACCGTGTTAAACCGTGCTGGTTTAACACCTCTATCTACTCCCACCCCCTCCCCCAGAGACCCCTCTAATGACTTCCCTAACCCATTTCACGCCATGAGAACAAAGACAGTCCTCCCTCATCTCCAAGACCCACCTCACCACTTGCACTCTAGACCCCATTCTATCCAACCTTATTCCACAACTGGCCTCATCCCTCACACCGACTCACATTTCATCTGGCACTTTGAATTCCCTTTTCAAACACGCGGTTATAACCTCAATACTCAAAAAACCCTCTCTGAACCATTCGTCTCTCACCAGTTACCGACCTATGTCGTCGCTTCCTTTTTCAATAGACCCCCAGTCTGGTGCAGTGCAGCGGGTTATGGGGCCACTGGTGGAAGGCCCCTCACACTTATCAGACTGGCGGTCCAGAGACAGCAGCGATGGAGGGGGTGGGCCCTCACACCACAGAGAACCCAGGAAGCAAAGCGGCCAGCAGTAGATAAGCTGCACATACAGGTGGGCTGTCAGGAGCAGACTCCAGGGTCAGACATCAGCATGATCGGTGAGTGTTCGGTGGCCCAGTCCAAGCAGCTCTATGTAGCCCTCTAGCAGCTCAGAGAAGCCAGGTCTGTCCCTTTCCCACACATTGATTGCTTAACCTCATTGCCCTGGCTGTCTCCCCCTCCCCAGAAACTACAAAGCAAAACTAGATGAGCTGAAGTGGAGTCCAGGGAGTCTTTCCCACATATCTCACCATCACCCATGCCACCTCCACAATGGCCCATGACCTTGTCTATTGCTGTGGGGGTCTGGTCTGACGTCTCTTTACCTGGAGTTAGAAATTCTGCTAGGCCAAGAAATATTTTTTGTCAGCTGAGAGCAGTCTTTGTAGCATTTGTATGAGCAAGGCTGCAAATTAGGAAACTGAGGGCTTCAAAAAGTAGGGAAGGAGAGGGATTGCCAGACCGGGAGCTTTATCACAAAGCAGCGACATTATCTAGACTAGTGTACTGGTTCCACTATCCTGGAGTGAAGCAATGGATTGGCCTAGAGCAAGGTCTATACTCTTGAAGCCTCCAAGCATTGTCCTGGATAGAACCTTTAATCAGACCCAAGACCATTCCCTGTCGTATTTGACACAGCGTGCTAAGGGTATGCAACCACATCAACAGAAAATGATTCCTGTCCAAAACAATTTGCCAAATGACCCAGCATACAATTGGCCCAATGACCCAGCATAATACAGCATTATACAACATTATGCTTCACAACATATGCCTTGAGAAATGGACTTTGTCTGTGAGAAGGTACGAGAGCTCAGTCAGGTAATGGAAGAAAATGCATAGACCAAAACCCCTGGCACGGTGCCAAGACTCCTAACACTCCGCAGGAAACTTTGATTTCTATATTACAGGTGAAGATCGGGAGTTGTAATAGAGGGGCATTGTCTGCCACAGAGATGGTTATCCTTCACTAATGGAAATTGCGCCCTATCCCCACAATAACAGAGCGGTATGTCAAACTGAGCAGGATTATGGTGGCTTGGTTGATTAGTTACTGGTTAGGACCTAGTACATGACAAGTACGCAGGGAATGCTTGAATGATTGCGTGACTCAGTTTTTCTATTTATTTTCTGTTTTTTTATTTTCTGGTTCTATCGTCTTAACTTTCTTATGTGTTACATTGCAATGGGTAATGATAACCAAGGAGGATAGATATAACCTTGCACAATGACCAGGCCCTTTTTACACTTATTTTTCAAAAAACCCAGATTTTGTTCCAGATATCAATGCTGACACGTTATTGACCTGGAAAGCCTCTGACAACATTTGTAGTTTTTTTGTAATAAAAATGTAAGTTTTTCAATGAACTCTTATTGTGTATAAAAGCCCACTTTTTCTCTGTAACAATGGTACCACTTATGTATTGTTACACACCCTTTCTTGCCCAGGAGACTCCCCCAAACTGAAACAGCGCTTTAGGAGATATTCAGATAAAATCCAACAGCTATGCGCTCCTTGCAGTTTTTCAAGAAAAACAACCCTTCGGGCAGTCTTCGGGAGACTGGGGTGGACGTTTCCTGCCACCTAGTGGTCAAATAAGAGAATATTGATAAATAGCAAAAGCAAAGTTTACCGCTGCTGCCACCCGGTGGCCATACGTTATAACACACAATTAACTCACTATCAACAACAGTCAGAAATATACCAGCCCAGAGAGCTCTCAGACAGGCTCTCAAAAGCTCAAACACACTGAATTACACATATTAACAATTATTATTACAGGTTGAACCAAAGTAACGTAACTAATATACCTCACATTGCAGGCATAAAGCAGCAGAAATCTGAGGTGTAAATATTTGCTTTAAGTCATACACAAAAAATTGGGGAAAGTTCCAAATCTGGGTTTCTGGGGCAGGCACTGACACCTAGTGGTGATATTTGGAGGTGCAGGCTTCGGAAAACTAGAGCGGATGTCTCCTACCACCTGGTGGTCAAACAAGAGAATATTAATCATTAGCAAAAGCAAATTGTGTCGTTGCTGTTACCAGGTGGCCATACGTTATAACACAGGGGAATTATCCAACTCCAATATTCAGTGTCTATTGTGACCAATACTACTTCTGAATGCACTAATCACACTGCAACCTCAAGGTCCAAAACCCAAAGCCCGATTCAATTATAAATTACGGCATAAAAACTTGCGGCTACAAGGATAAATACAGGGGGATCGAACCAATAAACACGCAGTGTTTAGGCCTGAGTAAGGGCAATATGAGCCAGGTAATAACCAGAGGCATGGATAGATATATAGAGAAAGTTAACCCCTCAACCCAAAATAAACATAGATCCAAACCAAAACAGAGCATCCAAACGGACTCTAGACAAAACACAACCCCACCTTCCTCACCACGTATGCCTGACAAGCACATCTCCCCAACGGGATTTGCCTGACTCACCTAAGGGTAGGGATGATGAATCTATAGCACAAGAAGTCATGGCCACCTTGGTGCCATACTTTGATAAAAAATATTTGAGGCCCTACATCACATGCTCGCGGGGGCCATGGAACAAATTAACTCCCACTCTAAACAAATAACTGAGCTCCAACAAAGGGTTAGTGACCTGGAGGATTGTAACGTGATATTCAGCACTAAAATTAACTCACAAGAAAAACTGCTGGCCGCCCTAAGTGAGAAACCGGAAGACCTGGAAAACAGAAGTTGCAGGTCAAACCTCAGATTGGCAGCTGCCAGCGTGTGATCCCAGAAAGATTGAAAGAGCTCACAGACTGGGCCCAGAAAGGCAGACTGAGGGCAACAGGCTGAGAGCAACAATAGCTAAGTACTTACACTTTGAAGATAAAGAAGCAATTTTAACTGCATACCTTAACAGCTGGTGGTGGCAGGCAATAGGATTCTAATTTTCCAAGATTTCTCTGTGGCAGTGACTCTAAAACGCAAAGAATTCACCCCTATATGCAAACACCTGGTGCAGCAGGGAATTAGGTTCGCCCTGCTGTACCCAGCAAAGCTGAGAGTTTCCATCTCTGGAGAAACAAAACTATATGATGACGCCAAAAAAGCAAAATTTGACTTACTGCCACCAAATACTTGACACAGTGGACTTGCCCAAAAGGGTGATGGGTCATGGTATCGCTTAGTCACCCCTGATCCCAAGGCAAAATATGCATAGATTAAGGGATAACAGGGGCTACCTTTACCAAGGTAAAAAGTTTGAAACAGTTTGGAATGTTAAAAGTATTTTAAGAGTAAGACAAGCATTCATGAAGAAAAATACTTGTATTATGTTAAGGTTAATGTTCGTGGATCTCTCTGGTGCTCCGGGGGCAAGCCTTGGGGCTCAGCGCGGGAAGCTGGGGATAGAAATCCCCCCGCGGAGGGTCCTGGGCCTGTCCCAGCCATTCTGGCGGTGATTAACAGATCCAAAATTGCATTTGGGTCTAATGATTGTTTCTGTTTCTACTTAACAAAGTTACATAGGAAATTTTACAGCTCAAACCACTGTGGGATGTCTAGAATACAAGTGTACTAGCTAGTTGGCGGTATGCATCACTCAAGGTGGGGGCTGCAACAACTAAACACCCGGCACAGGGGAGAACCAAAAAAACAAATCGAAACCATGAAACTCCCAGGTATGTTCAGCTAAACAACAATCCAATTTGACATATGACCACTGACGGCACAACCTCTCAAACAATAGCAAAAAATACACTCAAAATCGTCTCATGGAATATAGGGGGCTTAAATCACCCCATCAAACGTAGAAAAACGTTGACATCCATCCGACGCTTCAACCCCAACATAATAGGTTTACAGGAAACACATTGGAAGGAGGGGGAAAAAGGCAACCTCAGAGCTAGCTGAATAGGGGAGGAGATTGCTACTATATACTCACAAAAGAAAAGAGAAGTGGCCATACTGATCAACAAAAATCTCCAATATAGCATAATTTAAAAATACATTGATCCTGAAAGCAGGTACACAATCTTAAAACTCAATATAGCAGGACAAATATCTCCTTAGTCAATATTTACGCACCTAATGGACCAACACATATTTTTACACAGAGCTCATGCAAAGGCTACTAACAATGCAGGTTCCTAATTTAATTGTGATGGGAGACTTCAATAGAGTCATTTGGGTTGATTCAAAGAAACATGTAACAGCTTGGATTTGGCTCACGATCATCCTATTTTTTACGTCCGCTCGTGCGTTCGTATGAACTTGCGAGTGATTCAATAAGCAAATACGTTTCTATCCTAAAATATACGTCCGTTCGTATGGCAGTTCGGGAATCAGACCTATGTCAGTTTCCATCCTGAATTTTCCGTTTCATTTCTCAGGTTGCAACATTGGTTTTGCCCTTTTTCCTTTTTTGTCTGGACGTAAATCCTTCTGATCTTGCGGCTCCGCACTACAAACTTACCTCATTAAAGTGCATTCTAAATATTTGGTCTTTTTCTTTATTTCATTCATTTTGTAGTAACCAACATGAATGCATTTGCATAAGTAAATCTTACTTTGTTTAATTTTTAGTTAACTTGCATTTTTTACTTGTGGATTTAATTTTAATATTTATGCTTCAAATGGTACAACTTTAAAATTTTTGTGTGGTTACCCACACCCTCTACATACAGATTGCTCACAATTATTAAAAAACACCCAGCAACTTCTGCATGTTATGAGCCTAGAAACAGCCAAGATGGCGGCTCAGGTATTATCGGGCAGCCTGCAAACAGAAAGGGCCTTGTGACTGTGTTGCTCTGGATTCTTTGATTTCTGACCTTTCCATGCCCCCAGCTCTGCTGTGTCTGTGCAAAATACAGCAGTAACCCACATCCTGCACTTTATCCCGCTCTCCTCTCCTCAGTAAGTGTGATGCATCTGCCCAAAGATGTGCTTAAATAATTAAACAAAGCAAAGGTAAACAACTACACAAATAAATGCAATCTAAAAATATTATTCTAGTACCTCAATTTTAAAATAAATAACAAAGGACATAAGTTTCTTTAATTAACGCAAATATATTGCAAAATAAAGGTTTACATGCAAAGGACTAATTAAGGTCCACATTAAAATGCTTTTATAAGGCATACATGAATCAGGTATGCATTGCCATACAATTTATGGCCTCGGCCATGCTGATACATGCAGTTCATTGGAGCACAAGACGCGCAGACTCCTCCACATAGCCAAAAAACCTGTTCACGAACAGCAATCCGGCTGCTAAAAGGTGTCGGCTGTGGCTTTCTTTTAAAACGCGTTTAGAGGTTTCTCTGAATCACACCTAAACACATCCAATTAACCTAAGTTTTACGTTTTGATCCTAAGTTTTAGGATTTGATCCTAAGTTTTACGTTTTGATCCTAAGTTTTACGTTTTGATCCTAAAATTTAGGAACGGACTTCCGCTGATCGTAAGAGCGTATACGCATTCGTACGTAGGCTCGTGCGAGTCGGAAATGGCCAAAAAAACAGGAAAAAATGACTAACACCCACCCAAACTTACGATTCTCGATACGAAATCAATTAACTTTTGCTCTTTGAATCGAGGGGATTGACTACAAAATGGATAGGCAAGAATCAGGAAACACTCAAACAGGGGGGAGCCCTCTCAACTTATTACTGCAAAATACAACATTGATAGATCCATGGAGACTGATATACCCAACAGCTAGAGAATACACATGCTACTCAGTAGCTCACAAAACACTGTCAAGAATCGATTACATCCTAATAGACGACCATCTGATGAGTGGGGTTCTGGACACGTCCATTAAGCCAATTACTCTATCAGACCATGCACCAATCTCATTGACATTCAAGCTGGACTTCACACAATCACACTCAAAAATATGGAGATTCCCAAACTATTTATATACTTCCCCAAACTTCAAAGAGTTTATAACGAAAAGTTGGGCAGACTTCATAGATAATAACATACAACACATCGACAATCCAACATTACTATGGGAAACGGAAAAAGGCTGTTCTGAGGGGGCAAATCATAGCCTACACAGCCAGAAAAAAGAAGGAAGCAGGGGAAAAACATGCTTCTTATACAATACACTTACGAAGGCATACAAAACATACCTAGAAAACAATACAGCAGAAAACAAGAAGCAATGGCTGGAGGCATCCTTGATATTAGATACACACCTAGGAGCGGAGGCCAAAAGCAAACTACATTTTCAAAGAGCCAAATATTTTAGATTTGGGAACAAGGCGGGCGCATTGTTAGCAAACATGGCAAAACCAAGGGGACATAAAAACTATAAATATCATAAGGGACAAGGACACGGGTCAAAGGACACACGATTCCAAAGTTATAAACAATGCTTTTGAAAGCTACTTTAAAGAATTATACACTGCCACTGCATCAAACTACACCACAAAACAGGAATTACTTAGTAAAGTAAGACTTCCAAAACTTACAGGGCCACATTAGGAGAAGACATCACAGAACAGGATATAGCAAACACTATCAGAAATCTTAAGAACCAAAAGACACCAGGTTCAGACGGATACACAACTGAATTCTATAAAATATTAAGCCCTATGATCGTTCCCACACTCAAAGAGGTATTTCATAAAATAATACACCATGGAACCCAGATGTCTCGATTTACTGAATCCTATACAATTCTATTGCCAAAACCAGACCGAGACCCAAAGCTGGTTAAGTCTTACAGACCAATATCACTATTAAACACAGACTATAAAATACTATCCAAGATAATGGCAGATCGACTCCAGTGTTTTCTCCCAAAGCTACTTACTAAACACCAGCTGGGCTTTGTTAGGGGCAAACATATTTCAATAAGCATAAGAATTGCATTAACAGCAATTACTACTAAAAGAAACTCGAAAGAACTACTTCTCAGTTCAGATGCTGAGAAAGCTTTCGATAATATATCATGGCCATGGCTAAACGCTCTACTAATGGAAAGAGCCTTTGGTAAGTCGTTCACCTCATTGATACAATATATATACAGGGCACCAACATGCCGACTAATAGTTAACGGGAAACTCACAGACAACATCTCACTGGGTAGGGGAGTCAGACAGGGATGCCCCCTTTCACCATTATTGTTTAACTTGGCCACTGATCCGCTCTTTTGACTATTGGAAGGGGAAACTACATTTCAGGGCATAAAGGTAGGAGGAGAAGAGATAAAGATAACAGAATTTGCAGACAATGTCCTCTTGTATATTGCAAACCCCAAAAACACACTCAGTCGGGTACTGGAAATTATAGCCCAATTTGGCTCGGTTACAGGCTAGTCGATAAGCTTAGAAAAATGAGCTGCCCTGTACCTGAGCAAATGCACAAAGCCCAGCTGGGGGAACAACTTTCCATTTAAATGGAATAAACAGCATATAAAATACCTGAGAGTCTTGCTGCCTAAAAAACTGAAAAAACTCTATGACATCAATATTAAGCCCGTAATAAGAGAAATTCAATGGGACTTGCAAACCTGGTCCAGTTTGACACTCTCATATTTGGGTCGTGTTTCCCTAATAAAAATGATCGCATTTCCAAAGCTGTTATTTTATATACAAACGATCCCTATACTCTTAGGAGATAAGGAGCAGCAGCCTAGGGAGAACGCTGGCGTCAACCTCCCAGACCTTCATAACTATAATGCAGCGGCGTTACTCGGTGTATTAAGATATTGGATTAAAAATACCCAAACCCGCAGTTAGACCAAAACATGATACCAAATATCAAACTAACCTACCTAATACAAATGCACAAAGCACTGCTACCTGAACACGTTACCTTGGATCCACTATTAATGTATCTGGGAACTCTGGCAAAAATTAAGGAAAAGACACAAGCTGAACCCCGATTCATCTACACTCCTACCCATAACAGGAAATTTAGATTTCTTAAATGGGGACACAACACGCCCATATACAGATTGGGAAAGGGCAGGAATCACTCAAATTAGACAAATACCAAGAACTCAAAGAAAAATTCCCATTCACGGCCTCACATACCTTTGCATCATTCCAAATATCATCGTATGTCAAAAAACAATCAAAAAATTATGGGACAATGAACTGAACACACTCTTAAACACTACCCCACCGAATCGCAGCGCTATAGCGCTACACTATAATTTCTTAAGCACCAGCACCTTCCAGGACCATGAAACCCGTGACATCTGTGGGTAAGAGAGATCCAGCTGGACGTGTGTGGAAGGGTGTGAGAGGGAGCAGGCCTCTAGACTCCTGAGCAAGGGCAAAAGACTGACACTGACCCCCAGAGGCCCCCTAGTCCTAGGGAGGATGCTCGGGTAAGGAGGCCCAGTGTTCCCCAGTGCTGGAAGTGCCGTGAATGGGGGCACATAGACGCTTATTGCCCTCTTTCCCCTGAGCCCATGGAGTGTGACGCTAGCCAGCGAATGTCCCTGTTTGCAGAACCTGCTTGTGCAGCCCTTCCATGGTCAGAGACTGAGCCACATATGTCTGTGATAAAAATAAATGACTACTCAGTGAAGGTTCTTTCGGATTCAGGGAGTCGGGTTACTTTGGTTTGGGACAGTCTTGTGGCTAGGAACTATGTGCTGAACAAACATGTCAAAGTGCTTTGTATCGTCGGGAAACTGCAAATTACCCGGTGGTCACAGTTACGTTTGGGACTTCATCTGGAACTGTGACCTATGAAGTCGGGGTAGTAAAAGACCTTATGCATGAAGTAATAATAGGCCGTGATTTCCCATTGTTCTGGGAGTTGTGGGATAGGGGTAACACTTCTGCCGCCAGCGAAGAATCTCCGGCAGAACCTGTAACCCTCCCCGTTAATGAGTCATGGGAAATGTCTAATGGAAACAATAGTTCCCATGAGGTGCCTAATGAAAATATGGGTTCATTTGAGTTGTGCAGCGATGACCAGTTTCCATTACAGGTGTTAGCAGGTGAAGATGACGAGACTTCCCTGCCTGATCAGTGGGTCTTAGAACTAGAAGTGGCTCGGGGTAATTTTGGGGACTGAGCAATTAAGATACCCCACTCTGGGGACCGCAAGGGCAAATGTCACCGTAAAAATAGGTGAGGCCCTGTCAGGACACCAGAGGCAGGAGGTGAGAGAGTTCTTACAGAGAAGCAGATGTAAGTTTTCTGATCTACCAGGCAGTACTCACCTAATAAAACACCATATTAAAACTGAACCCCATAGTAAGGTAAACCCTAAGGGGAGTGCGGATGATTTGTGCAGAGTGTATTGTATAGTCAATGAAAATCCCCAGACCTCGGGTCTGAAGAAGAGTGGGGGGATATGTAGTAAAGTTTATGGAAAAGTGGTGGATGGGGTCTATTTTTCCCATTAGTTTTTCAGGCAGGCACAATCCATGCTGGGATATCAGAGATCCAATCCACATCCCGGGTCCTCTACGGGTTTTTCCACTACTCACAGGTCTTCCCAGGTGATGAGACTAATTGAAGGAAGCCCTATAAAAGGAGTTGCTGAGGCTTTCAGGGTGGAGATGAAGAGGCTGGCATGAGGAGCCCGGGCCTTGCTGCTCCCAACACTGACTGTGCTGAATTGCATCCGAAGGACTTTATGTGTTATCTGTTCTTGGAACCTTTGGATTTACAGCCTGGACTTGTATGCCCCGAAAGAGGACCTGTTATATCAAGGACTTGCAATATGCTGTAATTATCCTACACTGGACATTGCTAAAGTTGGTGAGGTAACAGCTTGCTGTACTGCATTGTTCCTGCATTATACTCTGAAGTTAGGAGATTTTGCCTGTTGGACTTTACTTTCAATAAATCGCTTATTATTTGACTATGAACTGTCTTCAGAGTCATTGCCGTTTGCCCCAGATCCTGACACTTTGTTAAGAACTCTAACACCATAAAAGCAACCAATGCAATTGCAGCAAAACAGTAGGGTGGGTGTGGTGCCCCAGAATGGAAGATGACAAGAAAGGAAATTTACCAGTGCGTACACAAATTTCCCTTTTCTTCTCCCTTCCATTCTTGGGCACTACCATCAGCAACACATGGGATGTCCCAAATCAATACCCTTGGTAAGGCTAGAACTGCAACTGATCCTACTGCTCCGACATAACCAGGAACGGTGGCACTGAAAGCTCAAGACTAGACCCTTGGCGAAGGTTTCACCAGCATTTGCAACACCTTACCCAGACATCAACTCTGTAAAACTTGGTGAAGGTGTACAGAGAACCAGGTCGCCACCTTGCAACCTGGTCTACAGGTACCTGGTGCTGGAAAGCCCAAGATGTGGAAATCACCCTGGTAGAGTGAGCAGTGACTCGGAAGGGCACCTCCTTGCTCTTGCTGGCATAAGCTTGTATGACTGCCTGCATCATCCATCTGCCAAAAGCTGGCCTCTCCGTGGTCCTTCCTGGATCTCGAAAAAGACATCCGTCTTATGTACCTGACAAATAATAGTTTAATGTCTTGATGACATCCAGGGAATACAGAAGCTGCTCCTTATGATGAGCGGGGCGTGGACCCAAGAATGGCAGAGATATCTCCTGATTTAGATAGAGGGAAGAGACCCCCTTGGGCAAAAAATCCCATTTAACATGGATCATTGCTTTGCCAAAAATGGTGACTTCATAGACAGTGCAGCCAGCTCCGCCGGCCGCATGGAGGTGATCGGCACAAGAAAAAAACTTTGTTAAAGTGAGTATTATCAGATAGGCCTCCAGCATGGGTTCAAATGAGTGGCCACTGTGGCGCCGATAGGACGAGTTTGTGATCCCAGGGAGGGACCAACAAGTGCCTCGGAGTCCATGTATCTCACCATGCATGAACTTATGGACTAACCTGTGCTCCGCGAACAGCCTCTGGAAAAAAAATGGACAAGAACAAGACCTGGCCTTTGTGAGTGCTGGGCTGCAGACCAGCGTCCAGACCCTACTGAAGAAACTCTAGTATCCTGGGCAATGAAAGCCTCCTACAGGAGTAGCCCTTCGACTTACACCAAGCCAAAAAGTCCCTCCAGGTCCTGTAGCAAATTCTGGAGGATGTTTCAATACCCGAATCCAGGTCTGAATAAGTGCAGCAGATAGGCCCCTCTCCCCAAGATGCTGGTCTCCACAGCAAACGCGCTTGGGAATTGGGGTGTCGCAGTGGACCATGCTGCAGGTGATCCGGACGGTTCAGGAGTCGCCACAGGGGCTTTGCTGCCAGGCTTACCAGATCCAGGAAACACACCCTTCTGGGTGCTGTTGACCTTTTTAGACACAGCCCAGTAGCAACAATGGTGGAAACGTGTACAGCAGGTTGTACCCTGACTAGGGGATGGCCAGCGCATAGACCGCTATGGTCTGGGGTATCGCACCCTGGACACGAACCTCTGGACCAGCTGTGCCAAGACACAAAGAGGTCCACCTCTGGCACTCCCCACTGCCCACAGTGGGCAGACTGTTGCCTGTTGTCAGGATGGCCCACCGGACTGGCTCAAAGGACTGACCCACTGCCAGCGTATGCTGGTCCAGCCAACGTCCCTCAGAAAAGTGAAGGGCAGTAAGAGTCTACATCGAAGCAGCATCAGCTGATCACTGCTCCAGCCAGACCGCGTGCATTTGGATTTTTAAGGGTTAGGGTTATACAATAGGGTTAAAGGTTGATAATCGGCACACCAAAGTAAGAATCACAGAGTGTCTCACAACCTGGCACTCCAAAGCGGCATCTACCGTGTTTCCCCGAAAATAAGACCTACTCCGAAAATAAGGCCTACTGTGCTTTTAGCATGAAGGCTAAATATACAACCTCCCCCGAAAATAAGACCTCCCCCGAAAATAAGACCTCCCCCCGCAGCAAGAGTCCTCAGTCAGCTGCGGCCAGCTCTCTCTGATGACGAGTGACGCCCCTGACGTTACGCATAGGGGGACGTCACTCGTCATCAAAGCGGCCGCCACCAAAGTGAAAGCTGCTGTCTGCTGCTCGCTCTCTGACAGTAAGTTAGTGAGTAGTGGCAGCAGACTGTGAAGAAGAAAAAAAAAAGAATTTCTATGGGGGGAATGCCAGGTGAAGTGAGGGGAGGGGGGGATGGAAACTAGAGAATTCCCTGGATTCTCTAGACTCTACCCCCACCTCCCCCACCTTCACCCACTGATGATGATGAGGAGGGGGGGTTGTATGTCTTGGATTCCCCACATATGCCACTACCGGTAGTACAGGAGAAGGGGGGTAAATTGGGACAGGAGGATCGGGGGGGGGGGGGGGGTAACATGAAATTTTGACAGGAGTCACATTTTGTCTGGTTATGCTGGTTTGTGATGGCAACTACTACTGTTTAACAGTTAATAAATTTCCTTTTTTTGTGGATGCATGTGAATTCTTCTTCATGGAAAAATGTAAGACATCCCCTGAAAATAAGACCTAGCCCATCTTTGGGAGCAAAAATTAATATAAGACACTGTCTTATTTTCGGGGAAACAGGGTAGTAGGAAATGGGGGTGGATCTAAAGCACACCACACACAAACGAGTTTTCTTTGCAATTAAAAGTGTATTAAGGTATCAAAAAAGCAATGACAATAATTCTCTGATCATACATGTAGTATTCAAAAAAAAGGATACAGTGAATAATTCTGTACGTATGGATTTCTGGATGTCACCAGGAGCGTTTGATCACCTCAATGTAGAGAAAGAAAACGGTCGTAGCATTAGCACTATCATACATAATATGCGTTCTAGCTGCTATATAGGGGTAATAATGTATTACCATCAAGGACTATGAGGTGATACTATCACGATCCTGAAAGCAATCAATGCAAATAGCTTGTAAATGAGATATTTCTGGTCAGTAAAGAACATTTGGTTTGCCCTGCATCATGCCAGAAAAGGTCCATACAGTATACATATATAAGTGCACAATGTAATCATAATGTGAACAGCAATGATCATAAAATACAAATGGAAGATATTACCAATTGGTAGCAATTCAGACCGTGATCGCAGTGTACATGCCAACGTTTCGGGGCCCTCTGCCACTTTCTCAAGGCCTACAAAAGGGGCAGAGGGCCTTGAGAAAGGGGCAGAGGGCCCCGAAACGTTGGCATGTACACTGCGATCACGGTCTGAATTGCTACCAATTGGTAATATCTTCCATTTGTATTTTATGATCATTGCTGTTCACGTTATGATTACATTGTGCACTTATATATGTATACTGTATGGACCTTTTCTGGCATGATGCAGGGCAAACCAAATGTTCTTTACTGACCAGAAATATCTCATTTACAAGCTATTTGCATTGATTGCTTTCATAGTTCATTTTCCTTGACGAAACTTTGTAGCCTACATCCCATGCTCCCTCAACAGGATCGTGATAGGCTGGTAAGTCACCTGCGGCTAGTGGGTGACTTGCCATTAACCCCCGGTACCCCCAATTACCTGCCTCCCCAAAGCCCGGGGGGGGGGCAGAAGAGCCCGGCCAACGAGGCTTGCAGCCGGCAGGGAGGGGAGCCACCAAAACTGGCCCCTTCGCCCTGTTCCTACAAGCCCCCATAGCTGGTCCCGGGCTGGTTATGATGGGTAAGGGGGACCTCACGTCATTTTTTGGGGATTTTTAAGGGTTTTTAACCCTTAAAATTCCAAAGAAAATGCCCTCCCTCCCCAGGAGGGGGGACCCTATGTCATTTTTTTTTATTAACCCCTCATGTTTATAGTGTGGATAGTAGTATTTTATTTGTAAATGTTAAAAAGTGCTCTTTTCAGTTTGGGGGGTCTCCTGGGCAAGAATGGGGGGGGCTACCGATACATATGTGGTATCGTCGCAATCAGGAGAAACGGGGCTTTCACATGCAATATGGTTTTCATTAATAAAACAAATGTTTTATTAAACATAAAGGGGACAATTGTCCCCTATTTGTTTTTTTACGCAAAAATATTTTAAAAACAGTAGAAAAATTACAAACAAGACATTTCATGTTAAAGCCTAAACTCTGCTGCAAAATTATATATATATATATATATATATATATATATATATATTTTACTGGAAATTCCGGCAAAAATCACGGTTAAACATGGTGCAAAATGGGGAAAAATTACCTGTCAACAGAGAGTGACAAAACTTCAAGTAGGCTGGCAATTAAAAGGGTTAATAGTACCTATGCATGTTGGGTATTGTTTTGCTCGGGGGACCTTGCGCTTTTAGATTTAGCTTGTTTTTTCATGTTTGCATATTGATATTTTAGCAACCTAGGAATTCTTCAACGGATTACTTCCAGAAAGATGAGCCCACTACAACAAGCTGGGTACGCTTAGAAAGCTTAACATGTGTAATTTCAGGCAATATATGGTTTATGGGGGATATTCCAAATGTAAAGGGTTTTTTTGGTTGAAAAATTGCAAGGTGCGCACTTTGTCTGCAGAGCTGAAATTTTCAAGTAAAATTACAGTTACGCACATGCTTTACTTTGTGGTGTTTGCCAACTCTTCCCTTGACACTAGCTATGCATGTTGTGTACCATTCTGTTCGGGGGATGATGCTTTTTCAGATTTTACTTGTTTTTTCTTGTTTGCATATAGTTTTTTTTTTTTTTTTTAGGAAAATGTGGCTTTGTTTCTTCTTTTTTATTCTTTTTTAGGGAAACTTTGTGCAACCAAAGAATTTATTGGGGGATTACTTCCACAAAACTACACCCACATAAACAAGCCTGGTACGCCTAGAAAGCTCGAGGTGTTAACTTCCAGAGAATATATCATTTGGGGGGGTATTTCAAATGTAAAGGGTTGTTTTTCTGGAAACTCAGCAAGGATCACAGTTGTATTTTATCTGAAAATCTCCTAAAGCGCCGTTTCAGTTTGGGGGAGTCTCCTGGGCAGGAAAGGGTGTCTACCAATACATATGTGGTACCACTGTAACCAGGAGAAATTGGGGTTTCACGCGCAATAAGATTTTATTGACAAACTTACATTTTTAATTACAAAAAAACACTACAAATTGCAAAAAATCGATTTTTATTTTCTTGCACATTTCACCCAAAAGTATTGAGCATACACTAACAAAAGCCCAAACAAAACATTTCATGTTGAAGCCCAGACTCTTCTTAAAAAAACAATATATAATTTTCCTGGAAAATCCCTACAAAAATCAAAGCTGAACATATGTAGCGCAGAATAGTGAAAAGTGGTCTGGCAACAAAGGGTGACAAAAACGTCAGGTAGGCTGGCACTTAAAAGGTTAAAAGTTTTTTTTAATTTTTTTATCAGGTTTAGGAAAATAGCAATGTGGGGCAGGTAAATAGCCGCTCAGGCTAGGTCCTGATTTAAGACTATTGAGCATGTTAGTAAATGTGGGGCCAAAATCTCTTTAAATTTCTTGTAATAAAAGACTGAAAACAGTCAGGGCTGGGCATCTTAGAGGTTTTCAGGGACTTTATAACAGTGCCCTCTTGGCCAGTTTATATTAGACAGCATCATCTCCCACAGGCTAACACGTAAAACCACAAATCCTACATTGTCGGTAAAATAATTTTTTTTTAATCATACTGTTTTTATTTGAATTTTTCAAAAGTACACATAATGCAGAGTTACATGAGAACGGAGAAATAAGGACACATCAGTCACATATAATGCTCAAACATGTCATCAGACAATCCACCTGCAGGTTATACATAACAGGATCCAAAGGTGCTATTCGGGTGCAATATCACTTTCTTAACAGAGGAAAAACTCATCTTCAATCTGCCTTATCAACACTGCAGGGTTTGCGAGTTCTATCTAGAGTGGGGAGAAACCCCCCCCCCCACTGATAGCCTAGGATCCGCTGCTGCCATAGCCCAAAGCCCAAGCAAGCCCAGCTCCCCACCGAGGCACCACAACAGGAACCCTCTCCAACGTGCCCGGGCAGGAAGAACCATAGTTCCCTAACCTTTTAAATCTTTTCATCCTTTTCTCCCACCTTATCTAATCCACTATCCCTTTCTGCTATGTCCCAACATTTATCTAAAGGCCTCTTTATATACATCAGAATCTTTAAATATGTCCCAAATTGTCCAGGTCTTTCTAAAGGTTTCTAGTCTGTCCTGTTTTGTCAGTAAGATTTCCTCCATTTCTTCCAGATAATTAATTTGAGTGTACCATTCTTTAAGTGAAAGGGTCTTTTGAGTTCTCCAGCCCCTAGGTATCAGAACTCTCGCTGCATTCAGCAGATGGATCTCCAGAGGACTCAAACTCCCCACACCTCTCCCATCAGCTGACCAATTCAGAAAGTATCCAGCTGGTCCCCAATCCAAAGAACAACCCAAAATTTTCCCCGTAACCTCGTAAACTTTCTCCCAGAAAGTAGCTATTTTCGGGCACGACCACCAGATGTGAAGAAAGGAAGCGCCCCGGGCATCACACCTCCAGCATCGATCAGGGACTCCAGGTAAGATTCCATGAAGTCCTTCTGGGTTTCTATACCAACAAGTGGCTATTTTATAATTAGTTTCCTGTATGGAGCTATTAGCAACCCCTTTATGCAGTCCCTTGTACAAAGCTTCCCAATCGTCAGGTGCAAGGTCCAGGCCCAGGTCCTTTTGCCACTTGTCCTCCCAAGGTCTCTTGATTTCTGATTTAGCATCACTCAGGAAAGAGTAGGCCCAGGATAACAAGTGGTCCCTGGACCTTCTCCCAAGCATGCCTTTTCCACCTCTGAGAGCGCCCTTGCTCCCTTTCCCTTTATCTCCTTGCTCTTAGCAAAATGACGCAATTGGAAGTATGAAAGAGCCGGAACTGGACCTCCCCACTTTTCTTGTAGCTCCTGTCTTTCCAATAACTGAACTCTATCATACAGGTGTATCATTCTAGGGGACTTCAAACCCCTGCACTGTGCTAGGAAGTTTTTATCCAGCCCTGAGGGGAAGGCTGGGTTGTTTCTGATTGGGCTGAGTGGGCCCGGAACCGAGATCAAATCTGAATGCTTCTTGCCTATGAGTCTGACCCTCTTTAGTGTCTCTCGAATCAGTGGGTTTGCTTCAACAAAACCTGGAACATCTTTCTTTTCCAGAAAGCAGATACTACACAATTTCTCCTTACCCACCTCATCCTCTATCTTAACCCAATCTTTTGGGGATTTGTTGATCTGCCAATCCAGGAATCTGCCCAGATGGACCGCCTTAAGATAAGTTTCAATACAGGGAAGAGCGGTGCCCCCCCCCCCCCTCCCTCCTACAGACCAAAATCTCTCTCCTTATTCTTGAAGGTTTATTGTGCCACACAAAATCCCTGAAAGCCTTATTCATATCTTTAATGAACTGGGGGGGGGGGGGGGGTATCGCGATTGGAATGCATTGCAGAAGATAGAGAATCCTGGGTAAGATATTCATTTTCAGGATCGCTATTCTGCCAAACCAGGACAATTTCAGCTTACTCCAGGTCTCTAGGTCTTTCTTCAACCTGGCCCCTAGGGGAGCAAAGTTTAGATGAAACAACCCTTTCAATACCCTAGGAAGTTGTATCCCTAAATATGTGATGCTATCTTTTTCCCAAGGGAAGGAAAAAAGCTTGTTCAAAGCTTCTGCCTGTGTTGGTAGAGAAATATTGAGGACACAAGATTTGTTATAATTAATTTTCAAATTTGAGATTTTACCAAATGTTTCAAATTCCTTTAAAAGAGATGGAATCGATATCCTGGGGGAGTCTATAAAAAAAAGCATGTCATCAGCGTAAGCTGCCACTTAACTTTCCCAGTCACCTATCATAATACCTCTAATCCCCTCATTCAGGTTTGCCTTTTTAAGGAAGGGTTCCAAGGACAACGTGAAAATCAAGGGGGATAGGGGGCACCCCTGGCGTGTTCCATTCCGGATCTCAAATCTAGGGGAGGAGATGTTGTTCACTCTCACTCTCGCTACTGGATCAGAGTAGAGGGCTAGGATCCTTATGAGAGCTGCTTCCCCTAAACCTATATGCTTCAGAACAGCTTTTACCCAATCCCACCTTACCCGATCAAACGCCTTTTCGGCATCTGTTGACAGCATGATCGACTGGGATTTGTGATTTGTAGCCCACCAGTGGACATCTATGGCCTTAATTACATTGTCCCTCACCTCCCGGGAAGTAATAAAACCCACCTGAACCTGCAGGATCAGATCAGGCAAAAACGTTGACAGTCTCCTTGCAAGCGCCTTGGCAAAAATTTTCAGGTCTACATTCAGTAGGGCAATTGGTCTATAATTCTTACGGTCTGTAGCATCCTTGCCAGCTTTATGAATGACAACTATCTGGGCTTCTAGGGAAGAGGATGAGAGGGCACCGGTTTCAGCAGTTGTTTCAAAAGCCTTGGCCAAATGGGGGAGGAGCTGAGGAGAGAATGTCTTATAATATTGGCTCGGAAATCCATCAGGCCCAGGGGCTTTACCTGGCTTAGTACCCTTAATAGCCTCCTGCAATTCAGTGACAGTAATTGGAGACTCTAGCTGTTCTAAAATCTCAGCTGTAAGACTGGGCATCTGGGAGTCCTTCAGATAAGACAGCATCTTCTCCCTATAAGCTTCCCTTTGTCCCTGGTTTGGCAGATTATAAAGTGTAGTGTAGTAGGTTCTAAATTGCTCCGCTATGTCTCTGTCCTTCTGGTATAAGACTCCTTTAGTGTCCCGGATCCCCTCAACCCTGGCCCTCCTACCTCTTGGGTTCAATGCCCTTGCCAACAAATATCCTGACCTGTTCCCCAACTCATAGAACAACCCACTTCTATAGGTAAAGGCTCTCCTAGTAGCTCTCTCCATTAGAGATTTTTTTGTGTTTGGTCTCCAATAATGTCACCTGTTTAATTAATTCTTCCAGTTTGGTCAATCTCTCTTTTTTAAGTCTAGCCCCTTCCTGAATCAAAAGACCCCTAATTGTGCACTTATGAGCTTCCCAGATGGTCAAAGGGCTCAATTCCTCAGATGCGTTTTCTCTAAAAAACTGTATAATATTCTCTCTCACCTTGTCAGCTATCCTACTGTCTTTCAGTAACCCTACATTCATCCTCCAATTCCACTCCTTATGCTCCCTATCAGGAAATTCCAATCCAAAAATCACAGGAGCGTGATCAGAGAACGAGGAGCAGCCTATTTTAACTGACATTATCTTATCTAAATCTCTTTGTGATAGGAAACGATAGTCTATTTGTGAATATTTGTTATGAATAGATGAGTAAAAGGTGTAGTCCTTCTCGGTAGGGTGCATTCATCTCCAAGTATCTATAGTCTGAATGTTTGAAAGAGAGTTCTTAATCTGCTTCAGTGCTCTATAAGTGATGGTTGATTTGGCATCTGACGTGTCTACAAGTGGGTTAAGGGCACGATTTAGATCTCCCCCCAAAATCAAAATTCCCTCCTGGAATGACCTAAGCCGCCTCAGAGTTGCAGTCAAAAAACCCTGTTGGTCCTTATTAGGAGCATACACATTCGCAATCGTAATGGCAGTTCCAAAAGAAAGCTTACATTTCAGAAACATGAATCTCCCCTCATTATCCACACTTTCAGCTGTTATAGCAAGTTGCAGTGCTTTATCAATTAGGATCAAAACACCTTTCGGTCGGGGAGGGAGCATAGCGGTGAGTATTGTAAGTGCTATCACCCAAGTACGGGGTCTTATCCTTCTGGAAATGCGTTTCTTGAATCATAGCAATATGGATTCTCTGCCTCCTAAGATCCCTTAATAGAGAGTGTCTTTTTTATGGAGTATTAAGACCTCTAGCATTAAATGACATAACATTGATTTTGAGGTTGTCCCCCATCCTTACTGCCTATAAGTCCTCTAGGGTTCTCATAAGAAGTCCTAGTGCAAGCGAGCCCCAGTCCCCCCCTCTCCCCAGCAGGAGTAAGATGGGTACTGAATAGGGAGAAAAGTAGGGTAGAAACAGTGAAATGAGGGTAAGAAGGGAAAATAATTTAGACTATCAGGAAGAAAGGGAAAGAAGAAACTACAACCTACATGTGTTCCAGAGAACCACAGAGATTGACAAGGAACTAACCAGGAGTAGATTTATTATATGATCAAAGAACCACTCCAAATACTTCCCTTTAGCGGCAAGGCCGCACTCGTCTTCCCGGGAAAGTCAAGACCCTACTAGATAAGGTCCCGGGTGTTCCTGAAATACAGAAGATGTTAGGGAGAACATGGAAGGCCGGCCCAGGCAGCAGCAAACCCCCGGCCGAAGCTAGAAATAACGCATTACACAGTGAACGATCCCGAACCGACGCAACTAAACCCTTCCCATGGGCATGCACTGATTTTCAATATTGAGATAATTTTTTTCCTCAGGCACCCTGGATAGTGGAACCTCATCCTTAAGATCACCAGGAATGAGCAGTGCAGCAGTCTCCCCAGCATATGAACTACTAGAGTAAGGGGACAATAAAGCTTCAACAGGCTTCCCACAAAGCGGGGACCAAAAGGGTGTGAGCGACCCCACCCGCTTCGATACCAATCAAATTACAATGGCTGTGTCCATCAGGGAGACCCCAGCCCCAGCTCCCCCCTCCCGCCAGGGACCACCCCATAGTCAAAGCAACGAGGGAGTGACCAGCAGTGGGCATAGGGGCATCCCATGAGCCCATCCCAGACCGAAGAAACATCTGTCAACCCCACCCGCGTATCCAGCAGTAATAAAGCCTCAGATGACAAAAGACAGCACTCTACTATTCACGTGCCCTGATGCCTTAGAAGAGCCCGAGCTCACATCCACAGCCAAGCTGACAACACGTGTAAGTGCCAGGGATCTCCTCACCATTCCACTCCCCGTTTGCAGCAACTGGGAAAGGGAGGTCCAAAGCAGTAGAAAGCTGTCTAACGTCATGTGTAAAGCAAGGGCATCCCAATCATTCCCCCAGTACCACGACACCCCACCCCATCCTTAACAACAAACAAAATCATAACGCTGTTAAATCTCCGGCAGACCCAGCGTAGGAGGGATGGGCCATATGCGGAAACCAAAGAAGGGGAGGGGCCCCCACCCCCACATGGAGGGGTATGGCTCCATACAGTGTCCAAATTATAGCATAGTTTTAGAGCCCCCTCTAGCAATATAAAATCTCCAAAAACTCTTAGTGCAACTCCGGCTGTCGCAGGGGACTCAGGAATGAGCTATAACACAGCCGAGGCTGATACCCACCATGACTGCTCACATAGTTCAACGTGTATGAGCTAGTACTATAATAGCCGCCTATATCCAAAGTCGTCCTCGCCGCTACATGCGGAATGGGATGCGCACATTGGACGAGGGCGTCCACAAATATATCAGAGAAACTTTAATAACTCTATATAATACAGCCTTACTTCCCCACGAGGAGACCCGGGGAACGCCGCGCCCAGCGAGCACGAGCCCCCCCACCCCAGACCATAGAACCCTAGGCCATGCCAGAACAAGCGACCCCCCAAGCGATCTGCAGCATCTTCTTTAGACAGACCCACCGCCATACAGTTAGGTTGCCCAAATCCCTGGAGAAAAGGCTAGATATAAGACTTATCAAACACTTTGTTAAAAAAAAGCATAATAAAATAAATAGCACACTACCAATAATAGTTATAAACATTGTGGAGTTGGTCTAACTGTGCCCTCGCCGCAGCTTGCGGAATGGGATACATAGATTAGCGGTCAGCAGAAGACACCTCACAATCAAACAGTATTACCCCAAAAAGACAGCCAGCACGGCATAGCAGCAACTATACAGGGCTTCCTTCCATCCGTGCGGCCCGGTCGGGCTCTTCACTCCCTGCCCTCCTGCCATATCCCGAGGTTACGTCGATCTGAGGGACCTCTCGGCGAGAGTTCAGGAGAGGCTCTTTTTGGAGAGACTCCAGGGGATCCCGCCCTAGAAGGGAGCGCCAACAGATCTGGGATAGCAAAGTCCGCAAACCAGTCTGGAACCGACACTTGAGGTAAGTGAAGTGAATTGCGGAAGTCCGCCAGGTCACCCGGTACACGCAGAGTGCCCGTTTTTCCATTCTTAGTAGCCGAGAGCGCAAAAGGAAATCTCCAGCGGTAAGGGATGCCTCTCTCCCTCAATAGTGATGTGAGGGGTCTTAGGGCCCTACGGTGTTGAAGGGTGATGCCAGAGAGGACCTGGAATAGCTGGATCTCATCAGTATTAAACAGGATCGAGTTCCGAGACCTGGCCTTTGAGATAATCTCTTCCTTTAGAGCAAAGCTTTGTAGACAGCATATAATGTCCCTGGGGCTTGAATCTCCCATATTTCTCGGACAAAGTGCTCTGTGAGCTCGAACCAGGTCGATTGGAGTGTCTGGTGGACGCTCGAGGAGAGTGTTGAAAAATACAATTTTCTGAGATACTCACCTGTAAAATGGTTATTACGAGTATGTCACACCCCCCACTTCCCGATATTCATGAAACTTGGGAACCCGGCCTGTAGAGGGCGATCTTGCAGAGATGACATGGAAAAAGGAGCCCCTCCCAGTCCATAAGTACTGGGTTCCTCCCACTATTCCTCAGTCTTTTTAAACAGCAGTGAAGAACCAGGAAGAGCCAATTATATTCAATAACTGTAAAATAATATGAGAATAATAATACCAAATAAAGGATCCCTTAGAACAAAAAGAGCCAATTATATTCAATAATTGTAAAATTATTTCAAATAATAATAACCACCATATAAAGGATCCCTCGAACAAAAAAGGGCGGGGGAAGTGGGGGGTGTGACATACTCGTAATAACCATTTTACAGGTGAGTATCTCACAAAATGGTATTATTCCTAGTATGTCACACCCCCCACTTCCCGATATTCAAGACACTTGGGAAATCCAATAGCAGTGTCTATAATGGGTGGGGATCCCAGATGAATAATGCATAACTAAAATTACTGCAGCTTGCAGAACTTTGCGGCCAAAAACAGCATCCGCTGAGGCCCGCACATCAATCTTGTAAAACTTAGAAAAAGTATGCACAGAAGACCAAGTCGCAGCCTTGCAGACTTGTTCAACAGAAGCTTGGTGCTGAAAAGCCCAAGAGGCTCCAATAGCACGAGTAGAATGAGTGGTGACACGAAAAGGGGGAACCTTCCCCTTCGCCATATAGGCCCCAATGATAGCCTGACGTATCCACTTACTAAGGGAAGATTTGGCAGGAGCAAAACCCTTCTTGGGCCCAGAAGGCACAACAAAAAAGGCATCCGTCTTGCGGAAGGCCGAGGTAGTAACTAAATAATACTTAACATAACGAACTACATCCAAAGAATGTAAGACCCTTTCCTTGTCGTTACTAGGTTTAGGACACAAGGAAGGAAGAACTATATCCTGATTTAGGTGGAAAGCCGACACCACCTTAGGAAGGAAATCCGGTTTAAAACAGAAAACAACCTTATCTTGATGCCTCTCAAAATAAGGGGCTTGAATAGACAAAGGCGGTAGTTCAGGAACTCGGCGTACAGAAGTAATAGCAACCAAAAAGGCAACCTTCTGAGTAAGAATAGGAAGAGGAATATCCTGCAATGGCTCAAAGGGAGCAGCTTGCATAGCCGAAAGCACCAAATTAAGATCCCAAACAGGAAGTAAAGGCTTTCTGGGAAGCAGCACATGCGCGACTCCTTGGAAAAAGGTCTTAACCAAAGGATGAAGAGCAAACGATCTTTGAAAGAAAATAGCCAAGGCAGAGACTTGCCCTTTCAAAGTACTAATCTGTAATCCCATATCCAGACCTCGTTGCAGATATTCCAGAATTCTAGGAATAGAAAATAATCTACAGGGCAAAGCCCTGGATTCACACCAATCAATATAGGACCTCCAAGTCCTGTAATAAATGACAGAGGAAGACTTCTTCCTAGCTCTAATAAGAGTCTGAATAACCGCATCAGAAAGACCTTCTTCTTTCAAGATGGAGACTTCAGCAGCCATGCCATCAAAGCCAGCGTTTGTAAATTGGGGTAACAAAGTTGACCCTGAGTGATGAGATCTGGAAGAAGAGGCAGATGGACGATCCACTGCCAGCCTTACGACATCTGCGTACCACAGACGTCTTGGCCACCTTGGCGCCACCAAAATTGCTGGCACCTCCTCCAGTGCTAGCTTGCGCACCACCTTGCTGATCATGTAGAATGGGGGAAACAGATATAGGAGCCACTGCCAGAAGATCCTGGGATAGAGACACAAAAGCTGGCAGCTTGTGATTGTGACAAGAAGCAAACAGGTCCAACCGTGGAGTCCCCCACTTGTGACAGAGGAACTAAAAGACTCTTGGATTGAGAGATCATTCTCCCTGGCAAGAACATCCCCTGCTCAGGGAGTCTGCCTCCACATTCTCTATCCCCGGAATGTAAACTGCTGATATGCAGGGAACATTGATCTCTGCCCACTGAAGGATCAGAGACACTTCCCGAAGGGCACCCCAACTGCGAGTCCCTCCCTGGTGATTGATGTATGCAACAGCTATTCGGTTGTCTGACCGAATCTGAACAGTCGAAGTAGAACAAGACGTATGGCCCGAAGCTCTAATACATTGATTGGAGAATGAGTCTCCTGAGGCCCCCACAATCCTTGGAACTGATGCTTCTTCCAGAAGCCCCCCCAGCCCACCAGGCTGGCATCCGTGGTAACCAGTTCCCAACGCGGAGTCAGAAATGACTTGCCCTTCTGGAGGTTGTGCGATATTAACCACCACTTAAGGGACTGCAAAACGTGGGGAGACAATAGACAAGTCTGATTCAATTATAGTGGGCACCTGTCCCACTTTGCCAAGAGGAAGAGCTGAAGCGCCCTTATGTGAAACTGGGCAAACGGGACTGCCTCGAATGAAGCTACCATCAATCCCACTAGTCTCATCCCTAGATGGATAGACTGATGAGGGTTGGACAAGAATAGACAAATCAAGTCCTGAATCAGAACCATTTTGGACTGAGGAAGATAAACCTTGGCCTGAAATGTATCCAGAATCAGGCCCAGGAAGGGAATTTCCCTGGACGTACAGAGAGAGGATTTGGGGTAACTTATTACCCATCCGAACCTCTCTAGCATAGAGACCACCGTCCTGGTGTCCAACTCGGATTGTTCGAGGGAGGAAGCTGCGATAAGAAGATCGTCCAGAAAAGGCACAATGCGGATGCCCTGGACCCTGAATATAGCCATCACTCCTGCCAGCATCTTGGTAAAGACTCTTGGGGCCAAGGTAAGGCCGAATGGCAGGGCCACAAATTGATAATGCTGGTCTTCTATCGAGAACCTGAGAAATCTCTGGTGATCCGGAAAATAGGAATGTGCAAATAAGCATCCTTGATGTCTATGGATGTCATGAAGTCCCCCTGACGGAGAGCATCGATCGTTGATCGCAGAGACTCCATGCGGAATTTTCCAAAACTGATAAATTGATTGAGTCTCCTTAGGTCTAGGATAGGCCGAACAGAGCCGTCCTTTTTGGGTACCGTGAATAGGTTGGATTAAAACCCCAAACCCCTTTCCGCTGGAGGCACTAGGCCGATAACAGCCATGTTTAACAGATTTGCTACTGCTGCCCACAGTCCCTGCGCAATTGCCGGATCTGACGGCATCCGGGACATGAAAAATCTGGGAGGAGGCCGGGACTCGAATTCCAGTTAGTAACCGGAAAAGACTACTTCCAGAACCCAATTGTCTGATACCTCCCGAACCCAGACCTGGAAGAAGAACCACAGCCGTCCCCCCGTAAGGGTGAGGGCGTCCCCTCATTGTTGAGCAGGCTTAGTGGCAGATTTGGTTTTGAACCCCCAATTCTGACTTGGACGGCCACGTCCCTTTCCTCTATTCCAGGAAAGGAACGACGTTGTTTCTTATGCTGAGGTAATTTACCTCCTTTAGTGACAGAATCCAATTCTTTCTCCAAAGAGCCGCAATCCCACAAAAGGGAGTGCTGTAAGCGATTTCTTAGCTACAATATCAGCTGCCCACTGCCGCAACCATACTGACCGCCGGATGGCGACTAACAAGGCAGAGGTTCTGCTGCACATGAGCAGAGTATCATCTAAGGCAGAAAGTACAAAAGATGCAAACATCTCACATCGCTTAAGAGCGGCGTACTCATCAGAGGACGAATCAAGCCCTGAGTAATTCAATAGGTCTCTCACAACAGACCTAATAGCCACTGTCATGAGTGCCGAAGCACCAACAGGAAGCAAGGCCGAGCTCACACTGGAAAAAGCGTGGCACGCCATTTGATCAATACACTTATCCTCTCCATCTTTAAGTGTAGTGGAGTCAGGAGAATGCAACACAGAAGAATTGGATAAATTAAGCACAGGGGCATCCACCCATGAGCAGAGTATCTTTTAAAAATCCAGTCTCTCTATAAATTAATTAAATATTAATGCATAGATGGCCATTGTATGCTTGCGCACACATAGGAATTTGTCTTCCGCATTTAACCCATCCGTGCAGTGAGTGTAAACTTGCCCAGAGCGGTGGGCACAGGTGGTGATGACCAACGCTTAACAGTATCAGCTGGGAAGGGATATTTCTTGTCCCAGCCCAAGGGAATGCCAGGAAGCCACGCAGGCTTCTCCCATTCTTTAAGAATAATTTCATCAAAATGCTTTTGATTTGGAAATTCTAAACGAGGTTTAGAGACTCCAAAGAATTCCCCTTTTTGAGGAGGGACTACTTCAGGAGGAGTAATAACCAAAACCTCAAATAACTGAGCAAGAGCTTTTGGGGTATCCACAACACTTGCTTCACCCTGCTCAATCTCAGTACCAACAAATTGCTGTTCATCAGAAACATCTGATTCCTCATAATAATTCTCCTTCTTCTAACTGAGAAGGATCAGACCAATCAAGCAATTCACAATTGTCTGACTCCCTTGCCAGAGCGGCATGAGTCAAGTGCTTTCTTTTAGCTGAGGCCTGCTTAGGCACAGAGGTAGACATTAATCTTTCAAGATGAGCCAATCTGGCACATAAATCAGCATGCGACTCACCACCCATGACAATATCATTGGGGGTACGGACAAGACATGGCGGAGTAGGAGATGAGGCATTAGCCGCAGGCCCTGAAGCCTGGGCCTCAGTTTGCTGCATAATAGTTAATTGTGCACAAGGGACGCAAAGAATTGCGTTATCCCCAACAAGGGATGCCCCACATCCAAAACATTGCCGAGTCTGTGCAGAGGGAATTGCATGTCCGTTATCCTGGGATGCCTCCATATGGTGTTTAGTATTATACTATAATTGATTATAGTCGCCAAGTATATATGGGATTTACGCAATTGCTACCCGGGATGCCCCTTTAAATAGTCCCAAGTGGGAGGATTGAAACACAAATGGACCCCCAAATAAAGCTTAAGGGCTTTTTTTTCTTTTTATATAAGGACCAGGAGAAACCCCTTTTTAAATAAGGAGTTTCTACCTACAGAGAAAACAAAAAAACAGTCACCAAATGCACACAATATAAATAAATGACAGAAAAAAAACTCCCTTCAGCCAAGCTGAAGGGTACTCACAGCCCATGCAATAAGCTCACATCATGAGATAAGGACACATGGAAGCAGGAAACAGGAAGTCAAACAGAGCATACAGGTGCTCTCTGAATAAAAGGATGCCTAAGCTCCGCCCACTTCCAGGATCACATGGCCAAAAATGGAGGGGAAATTCAAATCTGAACACAGCCAGAAAACAAAGAGCTTTAATAGGTAAGCAAAAAATGCTGCCTAGACAGAGATAGAAAAATCTAAATAAAACATTTCCTATTAAATAGCATAGTAAAACATACATAATAAAATAAGAAATAAAGACTTATTATATATATCTCTTTTATTTATTTATTTTTTTTTGTGCATGGTGTGCATGGTGACAAATAAGCCCAGATAACACCCCCTCTTCCCCCCTCCTTTTTACCCAGCAGGGTTAAAGGAGACTAAGGGGAGAGGATAGAAATACACCCATAAGGCACAAGGGGATTATAAAGGGACAGGGGCATCCCATGCCGGGATCACCAACCCGGAAGCCGCCTACCCACATTTAGGTCTCACGGAGGAGTAATACTCCTGTATACACCAGAAGGTGTATGTATCTACCTTTGTCTGAACCACACAGTCAGGGCTGGGAGGCATACAATATAACTAAACAGGTTTAAAGAGTTTCAGACAGAAATAGAGAAAAAAAAAAAGGGCAGGGGCAAATCCGGCTACATGCAGCTTGAAGGAGAGTCATCTTCTGAATGCTTCGCCGACTGCAGAGACGAAAAGACTGAGGAATAGTGGGAGGAACCCAGTACTTATGGACCGGGAGGGGCTCCTTTTTTCCATGTCATCTCTGCAAGATCGCCCTCTACAGGCCGGGTTCCCAAGTGTCATGAATATCGGGAAGTGGGGGGTGTGACATACTAGGAATATAGATAGCAAAGCGCTCGCGATCTGGTCCTGCGCCAACACTTCTGGGACACCTCTCACCCTTATATTGCACCTTCTATTTCTGTTGTCCAAGTCTTCCAGGTGTCTGTGCACATTAAGCATGTAGTTGTTATGCGCATTAACGACCTCGCTCACCTCCCGCAGTCTGCGCCTTGTGATCACCTCCTCTCTCTCCACTCCCTCCATCCTCCGGGCCAAAGACCGCATGTCAGCCTTTAGGTCAGCTATTGCCTCCGCAATGGTGGACTTGATCTCCCCCGCAAATCTTGCCAACTCCAAGCGGGTGGGGAGCTGACTAAGCTGGGCTGCGACATCCTGCTCCTCTCTCTCAGAAGCCGCCACACTGGACCTGTCCGGGGAGCTTTCAAGTGAGAACGAGGCAGCCATCTTAGGCGCGTGTGGTACTGCGTCCTCTGGCCGCTGCGACTTGAACATTTCTGGTAAGTTCCTGGTGCTTGTGCTTGGGTTCTGGGGTGCCCTCGGTGTCTTAGCTGTTGTCCCCGATCTGTTGCTCTTGCCCATGGTCATCAGGGGATGCAGAAATCAATGCTTTCGGGAAACGCCACCACGAGCTCCGGTCTCAGGCTGTCATCTTGCCCACCGGCCAAGCCACGCCCCCTCGATTAAAATTTTTTGGAGATGTTGATCTCAATCTTGGGCTAGGTGTCTTTGCAGTATAGGAGGGAATTATTTTGTTTCTATTTAGTTTCTATGAGTGATGGGAACTAACAGGCCATAGCGAGGTAATGATACAAAAACAGGAGAATTATCAGACCAAGAGACCATAACATTAGTAAGGCTGGTTTAATGAATATGTGATCTATTTGGCAAAATAAGTTGTAGGACGCTGAGTAAAATGTATAATCATGTTGTTGGGGATGTAGTCCTCGCCATACATCAAAGGGAATAGTTTCTGATCTGAGTATCTGATCTTCCTGAACCACAGGGAGGAGGATGGAATCTATCTTTTGTTGAGTCAGTGGTTAGATTGGAATCCTCCAAAAGTATTAGGTTCCCTTTTGAATGTAAATTGTTACCTCAGTATCCAGAAAGGATCCATGTAAAAGGAGAAAGTGCCCTGTCTGCCACTTCCTGGTCGCACAAATGAGACCTCGTCTGAATGCAGTATACACACCCCTTTTCAGAGAAAGCAGATAGAATTGAGAATAGTAACAAGATGGCTGTGATGCAGAGGAACACCTAGTCTACTGCAGACTTACAATATCAGCATGGCAGGATTTGTAGTATCCAAAGGCCTCTGATCTCTTACAGGGTGATTATGGGTGATAAATATAAGGTTTGACTGTGCATGCTGATAAATGTTAAGGGACCTGCAGCCACATGTTGTTAAGTTGCCCCCCCCCCCCCCCCCCCATGAGAATCTTTAGAGATAAAGGGTTAGAGCCCTGGGCAGCCTTAGGTAAGTTCAGCTGTCAGTTTATCCATTACTGTGTGTGTCCCAACACTGGGGGAGCTCTCACTGTTAGAGCAGCCTTGACCGGACCCTGCAGCTTCCCATACATTTTGTGTGCAACGAAGACCTACTGTTTTTTTCAATTTAGACAGATTGTAGGATTTGTTGCAGGCTGGTGGTAGTCATTTTGTTTTGTCTGTGACTAATTGCCCAGCTGAATGTGCACTGCCCAGTCCAGGTATACATTGATGGTGCTGCTTGACATTTCTCTTTTGTCTGTTGTAGTGTGGAGTGCATGTGGATGAATGTTGAGGTGCCTTCAGCCGCAAGTTGTAAAGTTGAACCCCACACATTTGAATCTGAGGTAAATGGTTAGAGCCCTGGATAGCCCCAGGTAAGTTCAGAGCAGGGGTAATGGTGAGTAACACTAAGATACTGTCAGCACAGCAAAAAATGCCACGGTTTTGTAAAAAAGGGAAGAAGAAGGGAAGGGGGTAAAGAGGGGCAGGTAGCAGTGAACAAAGGGGGGATTAAGTAAGAAATACAATTCAAAGCCCAGAAAAACTTATATAGTGAGAAACACAGCCTACATAAGAGTCAGCACCAGAGGAGAGCTGTGCACACACTGGAACAGATCAATCAGCTTACACATGGTGAAAAAGTAAACAAAGTGCTCAGAACAAGCTTACCCCCAAACAGGGAAACCGGTCTAGGCAAATCTCATTCTAGTAACTTAGAACTGTATACTTAGAGATGTATAAAAATAAAGACATTGTTTTTAAACTGAATAAACTGGAAACCGATAGGTAAGCAATCATCCTTCATGGATTAGCTGAGGCAACCAGGTCCCAGTGAAAATGAGGGGTAAAAATTCAAAGGACCAAAAGGACCACAGAGGGTGTGGAGACCAGAAAATAAACTGGTCTCAGATCAAAGAATCAAACAGGGGAGGAACCACTGTCATCTTCCAGCTGGCTAGAGTTGAGCCATCCCATGCATGAGGGTTCCTAGGCCTGGAGACACCCCCCTGTTTGGGGTCGGTGTTCCAGATAGACTCCAATCTAGGTGACGCTCGGGGTTGACCTTAAGATGGGGAGCGTCAAGTTGGAGTTCCTCCAATTTCTGAATTGTATGGACCTCATAAGATTTTCCACCATGGCTAAACATCAGTCTGAAGAGAAAGCAACATCTGTAACGGATGTTGTGGGACTGAAACAAGACCAACAGCCTGGCCTAGTCAGAAAAGAAAGGTAGCAGCCATTTGGAGCTTCCGCTCCAGCATCTCAGCTATGCTGCTGCCTGGATTCAACCTACTTAACTGACAATGTACAGTACCAGGAAGCCCAGCAGCATTCCCTGTTTGCAGATGTCCTGCAAATGCATGAGCCGCCAAGTTTGTTTCTAAAATTTACAACAGCAGGAGTTAGAAAATGCAATTCTGTGATTACTCACCTGTAGAATTGGTATTATATGTATACAGTACGTCCTGTTCCAGAAGATATTCTTTACACTTGGGATATACTCCAGTAGATGGCGCTAGACTGCAGAGACAGAAAAGTGGCTGCTCCCGGCCCCATATATACCCGGGACCTGCCACAAAATCCCCAGTATTGAAAAGCAGTTAGCAAGAGACCGGGAGAACTATAACCATTATATGAAAATTTTAACATAAGAACAATCACTATAAAGAGGTAACTAAAGATAATGATAACAAGGTTGGGGTGGAACAGGACATGCTGTATAGATATAATACCAATTCTACAGGTGAGTAATCACAGAATTGTATTATTCTAAGTATACAGCACGTCCTGTTCCAGAAGATATTCCTTACACTTGGGATATCCAATAGCAGTGTCCGTAAGGTAGGGTGGGATCCCCAAAAGTAACAGCAGACAGTTTAAACCACTGCCACCTGCAGAACCTTGCGGCCAAAAGCAGCATCAGCTGAGGCCCTAACATCGGCCTTGCAAACTTGTTCAACAGAAGCTTGGTGCTGAAAAGCCCAAGAGGCACCAATAGCACGAGTAGAATGAGCAGTAAGGCAGAAGGAATGCTCCTTCCCCTTAGCAGAATAGGCCTGTATCACAGCCTGACGGATCCACTTGCTGATAGTGGACTTAGCTGGAGCCAGACCTTTCTTAAGTCCAGACGGAAGCACAAAAAGAGCATCAGTCTTCCTGAAGAATTCAGTAGCCACCAAATAGAACTTCAGAGTTCTGACTATGTCCAAAGAATGCAAAACCCTTTCCTTAGGGTTACTGGGATTAGGACACAGAGAAGGCAAAACAATGTCCTGATTGAGATGAAAGGCAGAAACAACCTTAGGCAGAAAATCAGGCTTAAAATGAAACACCACCTTGTCCTGGTGTCTCTCAAAATAAGGAGGCTTGATGGAAAGCGCCACCAACTCAGAAACACGCCTAACAGAAGTGATAGCCACCAAAAAGACAACCTTAAGCGTGAGAATCGACAAAGGAGCCCCTTGCAAGGGCTCAAAGGGAGACCCCTGCAGGGCAGATAAGACCAAGTTCAAGTCCCAGACTGGTAACATAGGCTTACGTGGGGGACGCACGTAACTCCCTGGAAAAAGGTCTTGACCAGGGGATGCTGAGCAAAGGATCTTTGGAAAAAAATAGCCAAAGCAGACACATGGCCTTTCAGAGTACTGAGCTGAATACCTATATCCAAACCATGTTGGAGAAACTCCAGAATCCTAGGAATAGAAAACACACGACAGAGAAGCGAGTGGGACTCACACCAGTCAATGTAAGTACGCCAAACCCTGTAATAGGTGGAAGAAGAGGACCTCTTCCTAGCCCTGATCATGGTATTTACCACCGAGGCAGGCAACCCTTTTTCCATCAAGATGGAGGTTTCAACAGCCAGGCCGCCAAAGCCAGCGTTTGTAAATTGGGGTGGCGTAGGTGTCCCTGAGTGAGCAGATCTGGAACCCGTGGCAGGGTGTACTGATCTACTGCCAACTGCACGATGTCTGCGAACCACACTCTTCTTGGCCAACAGGGGGCCACCAGGATGGCCATCGGTGATCGGAGCCCCCACCTTCCCCATGAAGAGGAGAGGCGGCGGGAGCCGGCGGGCGTGGAGGTGAGTAACTGACATTTTTTATTTTTTATTTTTTTGCAGGCAAATCCCGGCGGCTGCTGAAACGGGGGGGCACCCTATTTTGGGCACTCCCCTGCAGCCGGAGGAGCCCCAATGGGCGATCGAAGCCCCTCTGGCTGAAGAGGAGACCCGGCCGGATCAAACAAGGGGTCAGGTAAGTAAACTTTTTATTCTATTAATGAGGAAAGTCAGGCACGTAAAATTTACGTGGCTGGCGGTTAACTGCAGGGGAGGCAGCCACGTAAATTTTACGTGGCTGGCGGTTAAAGGGTTAAAGTGAGTTTGTTCAGGAAACTCCAAACGTGACAGTATGAAACAGCCCCCCTGCTGCCGCAGGGCAAAACCAGGAGGAGGGATTCAAAGTACTTCAAAAATGTGAGCCAAAAGTCTGTCAGTATCATCTGAAGCCCATGGGTCAGATCCAGACTCAGCATAACCCCTAGGCTGATCGTCAGATGATTCTGAATCAGAGGATAATTCCCCTTCTTCCAGGGGGGTATAACCAGTGACATCAAAAAACTCCTCAGCTTCCATAGGAAAGAGAGCAACACCGGGTGTCAGATGCCGCCGCTTAGCAGGAGCCTTACGCGGACCAGAACCCGCAATATGCCTTTCAATGCTGGCTACCCTGGTAGCCAAATCAGGTTGAGACTCCCCACTGGTATGCACCTCACTGGGAGTCAGGTGTAAGCGTGGGGGGGGTAGGCGAAGCCAGAGGGGGCGCAGCACTAGGCCCAGCCACAGGTAAACCAGACTGCAGGGCAAGTACCTGCTGGGCGCAGGGTACACACACCCTGACATCATCACTTATAGGGGTTACCCCACTCGCCACACACAGCCGGGCTTGTCCCGAAGGAACCCCGAGCACATTATCCTGAGAAGCCTCCATATGGTGACTATCACGGCACAACAGGCCAATAGGGATTGACGCTAATAAAAGCAACCCGGGATGCCCCAATAACCCACTAGGGAAGTGGGAGTAATGGTATGTAATAGCCCTCGAGTTAACACTAAATAGAGGGGATAGGACTGGGAGAAACCACAAAGTTTGACCCGCCTGCAAGACATAAGCAAAAGATCCCATAAGCGATATGCAATACAGATATATACATAAATAAATCAGCCCGCAGGGGCACTTACGGACCGCGACAGTGAGACGCCAGGCACACGCAGCAGAGAATTAAAATGTTGCCCGCATATACCTCGAGGGGCGGGCCGCGGAGACAGTGATGCAAAACGCGTCATCCGCAAGGCCCGCCCCACCCCCGGAGAGCGTGAAAACGCGCCCACCTGACAAGACCAGCCAATGATGGCGCAGCAGCGCCAGAGGCGATGTCGCCGCCGACCGCGGAGCGCAGTACAAACGTGCGGCGGCGGCAAAAGAAACCAGTGCAATCAAATCAACAGGGATCAAACACAACACACAATATATAGCAAAGACATGCACCCCCCCAGCCTAAAGGAAGCCAACTGTTGGGACAGGGGGCGAGAGGCATAAAATGCGGGAAGGGTATCTCATAAGGCTCACCATGGGCCTATACTGCCTACTCTTTGGTGGGGGACTGCGGTTGGAGCCGCGCTCCTTAGCACCTAACAGCAGTGCTGCCTACCTTCACCCGAACCAGAGCAGCCTGGGCTGGGAGGCAGTAGAAGGAAACGGGTGGGGATAGTCCTACAGGGCCGCAGGCTAATAGCCCCGCTCACCTGCGAATAGAGAGAGCCATCTTCTAGTCATCGCAGCCAGGACTGGGGGGAAGATCAGGAGCAATGTTAGAAAATATTATTTTACAGAAAGAGTAGTAGATGCTTGGAGCAAACTTCCAGCAGAGGTAGTTGAAAAATCAACAGTCACTGAATTTAAACATGCCTGGGATAAGCACACATCTATCCTAAGATAAAGAGTACATACAGTATACACATAACTGCAGACTAGATGGACCATATGGTCTCCTTCTGCCGTCAACCGTCTATGTTTCTATGACTGCAGAGAAGAACAGGGGATTATGTGGGAGGTCCTGGGTATATATGGGGCCAGGAGGAGCCACTTTTCTGTCTCTGCAGTCCAGCGCCATCTACTGGAGTATATCCCAAGTGTAAGGAATATCTTCTGGAACAGGACATGCTGTATACTTATTATTTGCAGCAATCTAAATTGCCCTGGGGAGGGATGCATATGAGCATAGTTTGGTCCGCTTTAAAAATTTCAATGTAGAGTTTCATCTCTGGATGGTAATAGGGCAGAAGTTTACAAAACTTGGTACAAGTTCCCCTGGAGTCCATGGTCTCCTTTTTCACAAGCTGATTGAAGAATGGCTTCCCATTGTAGTAGTAAGTGAATTTGATTTTTATATCTCTAAAAGGTCGATCTTGGCATCAGGGACCCAAAGAGCGGAGGGTTCTATCAAATTCAAGGCGATCAATGGGAATTGCCGGTTGGATCTCTTGGTACAGAGCCGTGCAAGTAGAAGTAGATCTTACTTCTACTTGCACGGCTCTGTACAAAGCGATCCGGTAATGGATTCAAGGAGAACCGGATACAAAGACTATCCCTCCTTAATCTATTTTCCTTATTCAAGGATGCATAAAAATCAAACTGCAAAGATTCGATTTACCACTCATGTGAACTAAGGATCATGGCAGCGTCATCCATCTTAGATTCAAGGCCGTCAAAACGCATTCCCAGGTTCTGATTCTTTAGTGAGGTTTCTTGTTTGAAGCCCACTTGCAACCTACAGTTCTCGCTGTAGGAGGATTTTAGAGCGTTCTAATTGTTGCGTATCCGTAATGCCAGGATCTTCCGGTGCAGGAGGCGATGAGGTTCTCACATACCTCGGCGACTGCTTGAGATCCCCCATTTCTTATTTTCCATGAGAGATATAAAGTAGCCTCTCTGTCTGCTCTGGGACCATGATGGGCAAGAAAAGGATTTGTGCCTGCAGAGTCTGCAGAATCTGCAGGGAGCAAGGTGTCACACTCTCCCCAGAGCCTAAGCCTCAGGGAAAAGTCAAGGGGAGCAGAGGCTGTAATGAGAAGGCACACCGGAGCCCCCAGCATCTGTAGAGGGTTACTAAGGCCCCAGATATCTCACGGTCTGCAAAACCAGCATTTCACAGCACTCAGCAAATGAAGATTGGCTGCCACTATCCACCCTCTGCCTCGCCTCGAATGCTCAGCAAAGACAATGTGGGTTAAATGAGAGGTTATTTCCACATTTTTATCGAAGCACTTTTGTTGTAGCACAATGTGTTCTGCTATTGTATTATACATTAGTTGGCATGCATATAGAATAGTGTATAGGGATGTTTTTTTGAAAATACGTGTACATTTATAGAAACTGTACATATTGTAGATTATTTGTCTCTGTCCTATGTTATATACCTAATACTAAATGTGCCCTTGTATCCTGATTACTCACCTGCCCCGTCCCTTGTCCCGCGCAGACTATTTGCACTTCCATCGGGTTGCGCCATTCACGCCGGAATGCATATGCTTCCGGGTGTTTGGAGCGCACCCGGCTCGCTGACGCATTTCCGGCCGGCGCGCGTCACGTGAGCCGGGCAGACTGACGCGTTTCCGGTTTCGAGCACGTTTCAGTTTTTCCCGATGCAGCTCGGCGCGAGACGGGGGAACGGGGAGGGTGTATCTGTATTTTCGCTGACTGGCTGTCCTCTTAGTTAGCATTAGCACTTTATGCACTTAGCACTTATATTCATTGGCACAGTTTCTAGTAATTGTTATAATATTAATTTATTAATTAGGTTAGCACTAATATATATTTATTCAGCCCGGTTAGGAATAGTAAAAAGATTATTATTGAATTGTATACATTTATGGCATAAAGCATTTATCATCTATGGGGCTTGGCATGTTCCTTCCCCTTTTCCCCTCCACTTCCTTTCTACAGGTTGTGTGTTTATGTATTTTAATGAGCTTTTAATGTGTCTGTATATGTATATATAGAGTTTTTTGAGTAATAAAGAAATCAAAAATTTAATTCATATATTGTGAGTGGTGCCATTACTCAATGAGGATAGACTGAGGAGTTGTGGGACTCCTCTCTTTCTGGGATAATATTTTCCTTATCACACGTATCTTGTGCCTTTTTATAATGTGATTCAAGATAAATTATGTTTTTATATGTACTGATTAGAGAATAAAATATAGCCTTTTATGGTTATTTTAAAGGTATTATTTCTTGTCTTGTGTAAAGTTTGTGCCCTGAAAAGGTCTACTTACCGCTGTCCTGATTTTATGACACAGCCTGGCACAGTTGGAAAAGAAAGGTAGCAGCAATTTTGGAGATTTCTTTCTCAGCATCTCAGCCATGCGGTTTGGATTCAACTGACATAGCTGACAGTGCACAGTAATAGGAAACCCAGTAGCACTTCCTGTTTGCAGGTGGCCTGCAAATGCATGAGCCACCATTTTGTTTCTAAAATTTACTACTGCAGGAGTTAGAAAAAGGTAAATTACTTTTTATGTGCACTTTTTTAAAAAAAAACGAGCTTCAATAGCATTCCCATCACCACCTAAGTGTTTTTTTTCCTGTTAGAGAATTAAAAGCAATTACTCTAGATATGGTTGGATTTGTGATGTCTGGTTGGGGTATAATTGTCTGTGATGTCTGGTTCGGGAATTAATCGTAGTCAAGGCAGTGGAATTAAAGAGAAACAAAACCCAAGATTATGACTTTTTGGACATTGTTTCTCTCTGGTGGGGCATACCTGTGTGTATTCACCTGGATCATGGGGGATACTCACATTTTCCTTGTTCCCATGCCACTCAGCACATCAGTGGCGCTCATTCCTTTAAGATTGCCTTTGCCACTCTGAGCCACTCACAAAGGCATGGCGTGGGTATGCACCTCAGCTAAAGGTATGAAGGAATGCAGCTGTAGGGGAGGGGTGGTGAAAGAGGTGAGTGGATCGAGCCATACAGGGGGTTCACACAGCAGGGGACCCCAATTGAAGATGCCCCAAAAAGAGGAAGACTAATTCCCCCAAGAGTCTCAGACTCAAGGGGGGTGGTGTTCCCCTTTATTGGTATTTTTGTTAACAAAGTTTTGCTAGTCAGCCAATTTATTTTCTCAGTTTTGAATGATTTACACAAAAAAAACATTCTGAATTGAGAGAGTAAGTTGGGTGTCCAGTTACACATCTTAAAAATACATTGTTTAGTTCCCCTGTCTTTATAATATAGATGTATTTTATTTGATCTTACAGTCGGTAGTGCGCACACAACACTTACATTTGGTTTCTTCAAAATCTGGATGCTAAACATCTGATTCTTCATAGGATAAATAACAAGCAGCACATCTCCAAACTCAGTGGGTATAATGCCTCTGCGATATTCTCGGCTATGCTCAGACCACACAATATGCACCTCATCATTACCAAGATGACGAAGCTTTGGAGAGAAGATAAATTGAAAAAATTAAGATGTGAACAAATGCATTAGAATGTAACTGAAAGCAAAAGTTCTATGGTATATTTGCAAATACAATTTTAATCTAATTAGCAATGTTAAGTGGTAAGGGAACAGGACAGATAATTATTTTATTGATTATTTTACATTTCCATGTGTTAGACAAAGACAATATAGTTGTGCATCCAGGAGAAGATAACTGCATTTGAATGTAAAGGTTTTACATTGAATGTGCATATTGTCAGACTGGTACAGACTGGAGGGAGAAGATAAAAAAAAGAAAACGACTAAAATTAAAAAATACTATTTTTGTACTTGTAAAATGGTTCTCTCTTAGCTGTCCATACAGGGACACCAAGCCGACAAGTAGCCAGAAGGCCAGACTAGAGCAGGATCGAGCTGAATTCCTCCCTATGTGTAGGTAACAGGCCAGACAGATGATAGTTTTCCCATTACACAGCCGTCAAGACTGGGTCTATGGGAGGAAAGTCTGAATGATAATAAAATGTAGTAACAAAAAAGACAAACTTGCAAAGGCAAAAGAAAGAGGCACAGTTTCAACACCCTTGGGTGGTATGACTTACTAAGGGAAAACTATTTTACAAGGCAAGTAAAAAAATTGTATTTTCCCTGTCAGGTTGTCCATACAGGGGAAATAATAAAATACCATTTTGTGAGTACTCACCTGTAAAATGGGTATTACGAGTATGTCACACACCCCGCTTCCAACATTCATGACACTTGGGATACCGGCCTGTAGAGGGCGATCCTGGTCCATAAATACCCGGGACCTCCCACTATTCCTCAGTCTTTTAAAAAAGCAGTGAAGAACCAGGAAGAGCAAATTATATAGTGAAAAATAATAAGAAACACCATATAAAGGATCCCAGAACAAAAAAGGGCGTGGGAAGCGGGGTGTAATAGCCATTTTACAGGTGAGTACTCACAAAATGGTATTATTCCTAGTATGTCACACACCCCGCTTTCAACATTCATGACACTTGGGACATCCAATAGCAGTGTCTATAATGGGCGGGGATCCCACAAGGAAAATAAGGCATAACTTCAATTACTGCAGCTTGCAGAACCTTGCGACCAAAAGCAGCAACTGCTGTGGCCCGCACATCAACCTTGTAAAACTTAGAAAAAGTGTGAACCGAAAACCAAATAGCAGCCTTGCAAACTTGTTCAACAGAAGCCTGGTGCTGAAAAGCCCAGGACGTACCAACAGCACGAGTAGAATGAGTAGTAACACGAAAAGGGGGAACCTTCCCCTTAGCAGAATAGGCCCCAACAATGGCCTGACGAATCCATTTACTAATGGAAGATTTGGCGGGTGCCAAACCCTTTCTAGGCCCAGAAGGCACAACACAACGAACAACATCCAAAGAATGTAAAACCCTTTCCTTGTTATTACTAGGATTAGGGCACAATGAAGGAAGAACTATATCCTGATTTAAGTGCAGACACCACTTTAGGAAGAAAATCTGGTTTAAAACGGAAAACCACCTTATCCTGATGCCTCTCATAGTAAGGAGCCTGTATTGACAGGGCCGCCAATTCAGAAACCCGACGGACAGAGGTAATAGCAACCAAAAAGGCAACTTTCTGAGTGAGAATATGAAGAAGAACCTCCTGTAAAGGTTCAAAAGGAGCCGCCTGCATAGCAGAGAGCAACAGACTAAGATCCCAAACTGGAAGTAGGAGCTTTCTAGGAGGCCGCACATGCGTGACCCCCTGGAAAAAAAAAATCTTAACCAAAAGGATGAAGAGCAAATGATCTTTGAAAGAAAATAGCCAAAGCAGAAACCTGCCCTTTCAAAGTACTAATCTGGAAGCCCAAATCCAGACCCCGCTGCAGTAACTCCAAAATCCTAGGGATAGAAAATACCCTGCAAGGCAGGGACCTAGACTCACACCAGTCAATATAGGACCTCCAAGTCCTGTAATAAACCACAGAGAAAGACTTCTTTCTAGCTCTAACAAGAGTCAGAATGACAGCATCAGAAAGGCATTCCTCCGTTAAGATGGAGATTTCTGCAGCGACGCCGTCAAAGCCACCATTGGTAAATTGGGGTAACAAAGTTGACTCCGAGTTTAAGAGATCTGGAAGAAGAGGCAGAGGCAACAGATCCTCTGCCAGCCTTGTGACCTCTGCGAACCACAGGCGTCTTGGCCACTTTGGAGCCACCAGAATTGCTGGTGCCCCTTCCAGAACCAACTTGCGCACCACCTTGCCTATCATGGAGAATGGGGGAAAAGGATACAGGAACCCGAGATCCTTTCCAGGCAAGAGACATGGCATCCACTGCCGCTGCCAGAGGATCCTGGGATAGAGACACAAAAGCTGGAAGCTTGTGGTTGTGGCGAGACGCAAACAGGTCCAACCGCGGTGTCCCCCACTTGTGACAAAGGAACTGAAAGACCTCGGGGTTGAGAGACCATTCTCCCTGGCGAGCGCATGCTCTGCTCAGGGAGTCTGCCTCCACCTTCTCTATCCCCGGAATGTAAACTGCCGCTATGCAAGGAACATTGATCTCTGCCCACTGAAGGATCAGAGACGCTTCCCGGAGGGCACCCCAACTGCGAGTCCCTCCCTGGTGATTGATGTATGCAACTGCTGTTCGGTTGTCTGACCGAATCTGAACCGGCAAATGCCGCAAGAGATGAGTCAGTCGGAGCAGCACAAGACGAATGGCCCGAAGTTCCAATAAACTGATTGGGGAATGAGCCTCCAGAGGCCCCCACAACCCCTGAAACCAGTGTCTCCTCCAGATGCCCCCTCCAGCCCGTAAGGCTGGCATCTGTGGTGACCAACTCCCAACAAGGGGTCAGAAATTATTTGCCGTCCCCGAGATTGCTCGAAATCAGCCACCACTGGAGGGACTGCAGGACGAGGGGAGACAACAGACAAGTCAGATTCAAAGACAACGGGCGCTTGTCCCACTTCGCCAGGAGAAAGAGCTGAAGCGTCCTCATGTGGAACTGAGCAAAAGGAACCGCTTCGAGCGTGGCCACCACCAACCCCACTAATCTCATCCTCAAGTGGAATTAAATCCTGAATCAGAACAATCTTGGACTGAGGAAGAAATACCCTGGCCTAAAGGGTATCCAGAATCAAGCCCAGTGTCAGGGATTTCCCAGCGGAGAAAGCTTCCCCGCTGGCAGGCGGGAAGCTCACACCTGGGGAGCTGGCAGGCGGGAAGCTCACATCCGGGGAGCTGGCATGCGGGCAGGTGCGGGCCCCGAAGCAGGCGAAGACCCAGCAGGTGCGGGCCCCGAAGCAGGCGAAGACCCAGCAGGTGCGGGCCCCGAAGCAGGCGAAGACCCAGGGGGACCGGGACCTTCACGGCAGCACCCAGGGGGACCGGGACCTTCACGGCAGCGCCCAGGGGGACCAGGACCTTCACGGCTGCGCCCAGGGGGACCGGGACCTTCACGGCAGCGCCCAGGGGGACCGGGACCTTCACAGCAACAACTGGGCACGCCGGTACGGAGGCAACAACTGGGCACGCCGATACGGAGGCAACAACTGGGCACGCCGATACGGAGGCAACAACTGGGCACGCCGGTACGGAGGCAACAACTGGACCAGGCAAGGCAGGCATTGGCATCAACGGCTTGGGCAAGGCAGGCACTGGTATCAGAGGCTCGGGCAAGGTAGGTGAACCAACCTCAGGCGCTCCCATCACAGGTGAAGGAGGAGAGAACTCGACAGGAGGAGAGAACTCGACAGGAGGAGAGAACTCGACAGGAGGAGAGAACTCGACAGGAGGAGAGAACTCGACAGGAGGAGAGAACTCGACAGGAGGAGAGAACTCGACAGGGCAGTCAGATTGGACAGACTGCACCGACAGGTCAGATTGGACAGACTGCACCGACAGGTCAGATTGGACAGACTGCACCGACAGGACAGACTGCACCGACAGGTCAGACTGCACCGACAGGTCAGACTGCACCGACAGGTCAGATTCAGCTGGAATTTTTGATTTCTTGGCTGCAAAAACTGTAATCAGGTCATGGCCAGCAAACACTGTCTCAGGAATATTTAAGTAGGAAGTAGCTATGAATAGCAGGAATTCAACCACATTTTCACTGAGATGTTTGCTATGATTTAACCAGGCTTCAGCCCAGAAAAACAGGTCATCCTCAAACAGGAAGTAAGCCACCTGACGACTTAAGGTTGTCATAGGAGACTGCCGAATATAAGACTCCAGCAGTAACTTTGCGACAGCCTGGAGGAACTGGGGGTAAGTGGCCAGGGTGAGCTCTTTAAAGCGAGGAGGAGGCACAAATATATGTCCGTCTGTGGGAACCGTGGGACATAGCAACAAATTCACTTTTGGACATCTTCGGTGCTAAAGCTGACTACACACGCAAACAGACAGACAACCCACCTGCACCACCAGGGAGGCAAACTGCCGATTACCCAGAAGCGTAGGGGACCTTGAACTCGAGGAGCCCGTAATCCACCTACTTCTTCGACAGAGCTTCTGAAGGTGAAGATGCACAGGCCCTGGGTAATCCCGTGGTGGTCGCAGACTTGGGAAAGGGAAACACAGGAGAGACAAATACAAGACAGACAAAGAACTGGGCCCCAGTACAGACCAAGATGGGGCTGGGCCCCAATACAGACCAAGACGGGGCTGGGCCCCAATACAGACCAAGACGGGGCTGGGCCCCAATACAGACCAAGACGGGGCTGGGCCCCAATACAGACCAAGATGGGGCTGGGCCCCAATACAGACCAAGACGGGAAGGCCGAAGGCCCAACTATGACTAGAAGGCACTACAAGACCCAGGACCCTGCACAACAAAGCCAGATCAGTCTCTACAGTCTCCTGGTCTATGGGATTAGCATTCTGTCAGGGATTTCCCAGCGGAAAAATCCCAATTGTAAAAAGTGATCAGAAATTGAGACTGAGAGGCAGAAATGGATACGGGGCAAACCGTGTTTAATAGTGAAAAAACAGTGGTAACTACACATCAAACACACTGCAATCAAACTGCTGTACAGATTACAAAGGGGAACATATATGTGTAAGGGAACTATACATACATACAGGTGAGATTAACACGCTCTTGCTGAACTATACAAATACAGGTGAAACCAACACGCTCTGGCTGTACATACACAAAATGGAGCCCGTAAATAAGTATGCATAGGGATCAAAGGAAAGTCCAAATTCCAGGGCGGAAACACGGCTGAGCAAACACAAGAGCTGAGGCAGGAGTCCTGGGTGCAGGGTTCAGATTTCAGAGTACCTGGGATCTAGGTACAGCATTCTGGGATCAAGATGACAAAACACAATGCTAATCCGCTGCCTGAATGGGCTGATCAGCTTATATAGGCTGAGGAGTTACAGGTGCTGGCTGATTACCAGCACCTCAGCAGGACAGAGCCATTTCATGGTGGATCAGCATATTGCAGGGGATGTTCCAGAGAAAGAGCCAGCCAGCAGTATTAACCAGCAGCACACTCTGAAGCTTAAGGAGGAACTCCAACCCTGACACCCAGAAAGGGAATCTCCCTTACTGGACAAAGAGAGGATTTGGCATGGTTTATCACCCAATCAAACCTCTCTAGTGTAGTCACTACTGTTCTGGTGTCCAGTTCCGTCTGATTGAAAGATGACGCTGTGATGAGCAAGTCGTCCAGCAATGGCACGATGCGAATGCCCTGGACCCTGAGAATAGCCATTACTCCTGCCAGGACCCTGGTAAACACTCTTGGGGATGGAGTGAGACCGAATACAAGAGCCGCAAACTGAAAATGGTGGTCTTCTACTGTCAGTCTGAGAAACCTTTGGTGAGCGGCAAAAATAGGAATGTGCAGATAAGCATCCTTGATGTCTATGGACGTCATAAAGTCCCCCTGGCGGAGAGCGTCGATCGTTGAACGCAACGACTCCATGCGGAACCTTCGGAAACGTATAAACTGAGTCGTCTCAGATCTAGAATAGGCAGGACAGAGCCGTCCTTTTTTGGGAACTGTAAATAGGTTGGAGTAAAACCCCAGACCTCTTTCCGCTGGAGGAACCTGGCGGATAACATCCATGTTTAAAAAGTTCGCCACAGCTGCCCCGGAGCCCCTGTGCAATCACCGGATCTGCGGGCATCCGAGACCTGAAAAATCTGGGAGGAGGCCGAACCTCGAATTCCAGCTTGTAACTGGAGGACACAACTTCCAGAATCCATCTGTCTGATACCTCTTGACCCAAGCCTGGAAAAAAGAATCGCAGCCGTCCCCCCACCCATACGGGTGAGGGCGCCTCCTCATTGCTGGGCAGGCTTGGAAGTGGACTTGGGCTTAGATCCCCAACTCTGACCTGGACGGCCACGTCCTCTTCCTCTGTTCCATGCAGTCCCCCTTGGGGCTGAAAAGGGCCGATCCTCTGCCCATTCTGGAACCACGAAAGGAAGGGTTAAAAGGAAGCCGATCCCCACAAGGAACGACGTTGCTTCTTATGCTGAGGCAATTTGCCTCCTTTAATGACAGAATCCAACTTCTCACCAAAGAGGCGTAATCCCCCAAAGCGACTTCTTTGCCACCGTGTCAGCCGCCCACTGGCATAGCCAAATAGACCGCCGAATCGCAACAAGCAAGGCAGAAGTTCTGCTACACAAGACCATGGAGTCATCTAAAGCAGAAAGTACTAAAGACACAAATAAATCACATCGCTGTGATTGATCTGTCATAGTCAGTCTAGTGAAGTTATGCCGAGAGTCTCAGGTCCTGGGTGGGAACTGAACTGACGTCTGAAGAACCTTTATTCCAAACACTGCATCTGCTGATGATCGGACAGCCACCTTATAAACCCCCGTAAAACTTACTGGTAACGGCTTTTTCATCAATACTTCAGGCTGACCACACGGAGAGAAGACTCCACCCCTGGAAGAAAACACGAACTGAACAGAGCTTAAAAGCCCCACCCTTTCCCTCCCACCTCAGTCTTTGTAAAGAAACCCATGTAACCCCTTGGACAAGCAGCGGGTAAGATATGGTCAAGTATTCATGAAAAAGCGGTTACAGGTAAGTCTATTGGGGGGTTTTCCATTTCATACTTCAGTCTGACCACAGGGGAGAGGGGACAAGTAATTATACCTTAGGGGCATGGCCATATTTAGGGTTCATGCTGCCCTAGGCACTATTTTTGTTTCACGCCCCTCCCCCTCAACCAAGTGGAAGAGGTAGAGTGGGTTGAAGACCCAGTACAGGAGGCTACAACAGTGAGTACATGGGGGATGCGGCAGGTCAGCAAAACTGGTGGAGACTGAAACAAAGTTGTCAGGGTTCAGCAGTGAGTGGAGATGGCACTAGGAAATAGAGAGTTAGTGGAGACTGGGGCCAAGTCAGGAGTAATGAGTGTAAGAACTGAATGCAGTGCTGAGGGCGGGCAGGCTAACATACAGAGCGTCAGAATGGCAAGGCAGGGGGCACTGCACTCAGTTTCCCATTGTAAGAGAGTAAAGCCAATGTCATTATTTGGAGACTGTTGTGCTGCTGTTTTGCCACAAGGGGCGACTGTTTCCCCCACGCTGAGTTACAATCAGAGGGAAGAAATTACTCTGCTGGTGTGTGTGGAACAAGAACAAGGAAGTGAAGCGACCTCCATCTTCAAAGAGAGCAGAAGGCTGTGTGAGGAGTTTTGCGTGTCGTGCGGAGACATGGCATAGCAGGACTGAATACGGATCTTTCCCTGTAGCAGAGGATTCCTCGAGTTCAGCTACCGAGATCTATGGAGCCAGCATGCTATTCGTCATGGATGTGAGAAAGACTTGCTGCGGTCCAGCCGAGACATCATTGGTCAGTAATGATACAGCATGCATGCTTAACTGTACAGACTGAGACTAGGCTTATTAGTTAGTTAGATAGGATTTACATGGGCCCAAAGAGTTTTCCTTTTCCCTGTTTTGCTGCCTAGATTTCTGGTATGGTGGGACGTTCTAGTGCACCCACTAGTAGGTGAAATTACCAGTGCTTTCCGTAATATCCAATCAGGGTCATCTGGCTGTGTAGCACAGGGGTTCTCAGCTCAAGCTGAGTGTGTGTAATCAAGTTTTATTGTTCCTCCCAGTTGTCTTTTTGAAGTGGGTCTGATACTCTTTTGTAGTAAAAGTTTGATTCACAAACGCTGGTGTCAGTGTCGCTTTTCCCACACGTGGCTTCGCTGTATCCTGGGGAGCCTACACCGGTTCAGGTCTTACACCATTATTTTTGTCTCTAGTACCTGCACTTTATTACCCTCCACTACACGCACATTATAACCCCCACACCTAACCCTCACACCTGTTACCAGATCAGCACCAGCCAATTACCTCTCCCCAAGGCACCCTGATTCAGGATGCCCCACTTTCTATTCATCCCACAGCACATACGCGGCCCGCTGTTGCATTCCTCTGTCTTAGAACAGGCATGCACATCAGGAGGTGAGCAGCCAGCAGGTGGTTCCAAACCTTCCATTAATAATAGATAGCCAGGTGACGCATGCACCAGTAAACCTTCCACACATACAGTCAAAGTGGAACAAAACCCCAATATTGACTTTCCTCATTTTGTTCCATTCCCCGGGGGCATCTCAAATTAGGATGCCCCGCTGTGTGAAACCCTCCAGGGTGGAGGTATTCACTCCCCTACCGGGTCCAACAGCACATGGTCGAATGAGAGAAGCCATTTGGCTTTCACTGAATTCAAAGGGTAGCGCAAGTGGCCTCATCCCCAGCGACGTGTGCGCTCCTGCCCCAGCCAATCCCTTTGAAAACAATGAGAGCCGTTTGCCGTATGACATTGTCACAGCAAACGGCTCTTATTGGACGAGAGACTGCACATGCTCCGCACCCACGAAAGGCGAGTGATTACCGGCACCCCAGGGGGGGTTAACACAGTGGGGCATTCCAATTAGGGATGCCCCACTGTGTGAAACCCCCTAGGTCTCCCTGTACACTTACCTTACTTCCCCGTCCAACAGCCGCATCCCTGCTATCCCTCTAGCAGGGCGCGTGCCCGTGCCAGGCATTTGTGAATGGCCAGCGCAGACACGCTCCCTGTGAGAGGGAAGCAGGGGATGCGGCCGCCAGCACGCTCAGAGCCGCTGGCCTTAAACGCTGGCTTAGACGGCGTGACAGGTAAGTTACGCTCAGCGATCTGGGGGGTCTCACACAACAGGGCATCCCTGATTGGGGTGCCACGGGGGAAAGGGCCAAAATCCAAGATAGTAAAAAATCCTGTGTTTTGGTCCACTGTAAGTGGATTTTATGCATTTTATGAGCCAGCCCCACTCCTTGTCCTGCCCCCCAGTGGGGTGGGGCAGGCTTTGGCGGGACGGGGAGAGGTGGGGAAGGTTCCCACTGATCCACCAATGTGTATTATCGCTGCCCTCCCCGCATCGCTGGCAGGATCACTGCTGGCAAGGTTTTTTTTTCTATTATTGATGCTGGTCTCTGCCCTAAACCCGCCCCCATCTGTAGCTCTGCCCTAGGCACGTGCCTACATGTGCCTTGTGGCAAATACAGCCCTGACCACCAGCCCAGAGTCTCTATGACCCTCTTTTGAGGGTCAAAACTCACCTTTCTGGGCTCCTATCTGAAAGCTAGGCACAGTAGAAGGGAAGTGGCAGTGAAAATGTCTGTCACTGCGTTTCCATTCAGCTTTTTATTCCATTTGGCATCTAGAGCTGATTGGAGGAGAGCCCACACATGTGCTGTGGGATTGCTGGTGAGGTAAGAATTCTTGACTTTACTCAGACAGGTTGTCCTAAATTAAGACGACCCTTGGAATATGAACAAATCTTGGGAGAGTGAAAACCCAATGTTGGATTCCTCTTCAAAGCAGTTATGTTTTGGTTCACTTTAAAGTGTACCAGACCCCCAGTAATGCTGGCTCTGGAGTTGACTCCTCTGGAGTTGTCCTAAATTAAGACGACCCTTGGAGTATGAACAAATCCCGGGAGAGTGAAAACCCAATGTTGGATTCCTCTTCAAAGCAGTTATGTTTTGGTTCACTTTAAAGTGGACCAGACCCCCAGTAATGCTGGCTCTGGAGTTCACTCCACTGCCAGCCATTTGACTACCCTACTGGGATTGCCAATAAACTGACATTTCTGATGATCCCATGATGCATGCATGAATGATGTGCAATCCAGTACCCAGCCATTCAGATAGGCTGTCTTGAAAACGCATGTTAATCTGGGCAGGACCAGGTGCTGCCCTCTCTCTATGCCAAGCTATGTTTGTAAACAGAGCAGTTATGTCATGCTTTATTATGCACAGTATCTGATTGGACGAGAGCCCGCACATGCAGCATGGGATCGCCAGAATGGTGAGATTTGACAGCAACCTGGGGCGTTTCACACTACAGGGGGCATCCGATATTGTGATTTCCCAGGAAACAGGACCAAAATCTGGGATGGTCAAGATGTTCTGTACAAGAGGCTCGATTCAGAGAGACAAAAAAATACTTTCGTTTTAGTGCCGATCTGTTTTTTTTATTTTTATTTCCCGCTCTCGTATGAGTGTGCGAGCGATTCTATGCATGCATTGCTAACCTTCTGTAAAGTTTCCGTCCGTTCGTATGCCAGAGTACGAGTATGTCATTTTCCATTGTGACTTTTCTGTTTCATTTTTTCATGTTCCAACGTCGTCTTTCGATTTTGCCCTTTTTGCATCGAATCCTTTACGTTTCCCGATAGATTCTGTTTCAATAAATAATCGTCCACACGGAAATCCTTACAATCTTGCAGCTGCGCACTACAAACTTAACTCATTAAAGTGCTCACCTACATATTTGCCACCCTCACTTCTACTACAATGTTTAACTTAATCAATTAGCGCTATCCTCCATCTTCCCTTTTGGACCCTTAAAGATCACCCCAACCACTTAGCGCTATCCTCCATCTTCCCTTTTGGACCCTTAAAGATCACCCCAACCACTTTGCGCTATCCTCCATCTTCCCTTTTAGACCCTTAAAGATCACCCCAACCACTTAGCGCTATCCTCCATCTTCCCTTTTGGACCCTTAAAGATCACCCCAACCACTTAGCGCTATCCTCCATCTCCCCTTTTGGACCCTTAAGCCTTTAAATACCAGCCTACCTGGAGTTTTTGTCACCCTTTGTTGCAGACCATTTTGCACTATTTTGCACTCCCCATGTTCAAATGTGATTTTTGAAGGGATTTCCAGGGATTTCCCAGAAAAATGATATATTGTTTTTTCAGCATAGTCTGGGCTTTAACATGAAATGTCTTGTTTGTCATTTTTTAGGTGTATTCTCAATATTTTTGGGTGAAATATGTGCAAAAAAATAAAAAAAAATCTATTTTTTTACAATTTGTAGTGTTTTTTTGTTATTAAAAATGTAAGTTTGTCAATAAAATCTTGCGTATGAAATCCCAATTTCGCCCGGTTACAGCAGTACTACATATATATAGGTAGACACCCTTTCCTGCCCAGGAGACTCCCCCAAACTGAAACAGCGCTTTAGGGGATTTTCAGAAAAAATACAACTGTGATATGCGCTATGCGCACCTTGCAGCTTTCCAGAAAAACAACCCTTTACATTTGAAATTCCCCCAACAAACTATTGGGTTGATTCAAAGAAACATGTAACAGCTTGGATTTGGCTCACGATCATCCTATTTTTCACGTCCGCTCGTGCGTTCGTATGAACTTGCGAGTGATTCAATAAGCAAATACGTTTCTATCCTAAAATATACGTCCGTTCGTATGATATCTCCCGAACTTGCCTCAGTCAGTTGGCAATCGTAAAAATCACGTTCATGTGCTCACCTGTTGCGGCGGCAGCCTGTTTTTTCGGCTGCTTCCATCGTCAAGCTCTTCCAATTACTTGCATTTGCCTCTGGTTTTCATTGGTTTTTGGCCTCTTAGATTCGTGCGTTCGTATGTTTATAAGATCTTGCGCATGCGCACCCTCAACCAGAAACTTACCTAAACCCCGTAGCGGCTGCATCCAACTTCATTTCTCGGTCCCTCAAACTTACCTAAACCCTTTAGCGGCTGCATCCAACTTCATTTCTCGGTCCCTCAAACTTACCTAAACCCTTTAGCGCTTGCATCCAACTTCATTTCTCGGTCCCTCAAACTTACCTAAACCCTTTAGCGCTTGCATCCAACTTCATTTCTCGGTCCCTCAAACTTACCTAAACCCCGTAGCGGCTGCATCCAACTTCATTTCTCGGTCCCTCAAACTTACCTAAACCCTTTAGCGCTTGCATCCAACTTCATTTCTCGGTCCCTCGAACTTACCTAAACCCTTTAGCGCTTGCATCCAACTTCATTTCTCGGTCCCTCAAACTTACCTAAACCCTTTAGCGCTTGCATCCAACTTCATTTCTCGGTCCCTCAAACTTACCTAAACCCCGTAGCGGCTGCATCCAACTTCATTTCTCGGTCCCTCAAACTTACCTAAACCCTTTAGCGCTTGCATCCAACTTCATTTCTCGGTCCCTCAAACTTACCTAAACCCTTTAGCGCTTGCATCCAACTTCATTTCTCGGTCCCTCAAACTTACCTAAACCCCGTAGCGGCTGCATCCAACTTCATTTCTCGGTCCCTCAAACTTACCTAAACCCCGTAGCGGCTGCATCCAACTTCATTTCTCGGTCCCTCAAACTTACCTAAACCCTTTAGCGCTTGCATCCAACTTCATTTCTCGGTCCCTCAAACTTACCTAAACCCTTTAGCGCTTGCATCCAACTTCATTTCTCGGTCCCTCAAACTTACCTAAACCCCGTAGCGGCTGCATCCCACTTCATTTCTCGGTCCCTCAAACTTACCTAAACCCCGTAGCGGCTGCATCCCACTTCATTTCTCGGTCCCTCAAACTTACCTAAACCCCGTAGCGGCTGCATCCCACTTCATTTCTCGGTCCCTCAAACTTACCTAAACCCCGTAGCGGCTGCATCCAACTTCATTTCTCGGTCCATAAAACGTAAGAAAATCACATAATTTACATATGTCTATATGTTTCTAAGCGTGTTGTTTCTGGTTTCTGTAATTTTTTGGGTGTGTGCATATTAGAAAAGACACATTTAGGAAGGCTTAAAATCTAATTTATTTAAATTATTTTCTTTGTTTTGTTTTTAATAATTTTAAAAACATCTTTTTTTTTTTTGGTTGTTTTTTTTAAAACTTTTTTTTTTTTTTTTCTCGGTAAAACACATATAATTTTTAATTTTGTTTTTAACAGTAAAACACATATATTTTTTTTTTTTGTGTTTTTTTTATAAACATATTTTTTTGTTTTTTTAAAAAACCATAAAACACTTTTTAAAATTGTACAAACTTTAAAAACAAGTTAAAGAAAGGAGCCAGGACCAAGGGCACTATTCATCATCCTCTTCTTCATCTGTTGGCCCCAACGTCGCCTGTATGGCCAGCAGCTCGGCCACCAACTCCTTCATTCTTTTTTTTTTTCCCGCCAAGGTTTGGGGGATCATCCCTGTAACCAATAGAGAAAGAAACATAAATAGGAGTCCCAGACCGGTTTGTATGCTGGAAATAGATTTAGGGTTAATCAAATACATGTAAATGCATGACATATGTCCTTCTTCAAAGGGATACAGTTAATGCATTTCCCACAGGTAAGTGTTTAAACTCCTTAAACCGGACCTTCAACATTATTTAATGAAAACCAATAACTATTCACAAATGATTCTGCACCACCTCAAAGTTATTTAGGGTTTTTTGGGGATTACAGCGCCGCCATCTGGACTCTGAAGCATAACACTTAATGAGGAGTGGAGAGTTGGATAAAGTACAGGGGAGTAGGTTACAGTGGTGCGTTGGGAATCCCGAGCATAGCTGGGTTGAGGGAAAGGTCATCACTCACACAATGCATGGCAGCACCTTCCTTTTTTCAATCTGTATCCCATGCTGCCTGTAAATATTGCGCATTCCATATTCCCCAATATTGGTTTTGTTCAGTCTAATAACATGCATTAGATGGGTGAAGGGTGTTTTTCCATGTTTCTAATCTGTAGGTACAGTGTGATGGCTAAGTCTTTGGTTCTTAATACTAGTTAGGGTCCTCTTTAAGCTAACGAAGTGCCCACATGAAAGTGTGAACTACACATTGGCTACGCCTTTAGTTATGTGTGTGTTATTAGCTAAGCAAACATTAATATGAATAATGGCATGGAGACTTACGGAGTTGGTGGCCGACAGATGGCTGGTTGGGGCCAACAGGCTGCCCTTGGTCCTGGCTCTGCTGTGAAGAAGTCCCTGGAGAAACATGTGACATTTGGTTAGTACTTGTATAGAGTCACTATTCCCAACATATCTGGCTCCCAGTCTGGCTGACATCACTCACCTTCGCCAGGATCGACTTCAAGCATCTCTGCTGCCTCCTCCTCCACTATCTCACCCGCTCCAGAAGCTTCTACAAATACATAATACAGGATAACTTAGTTTTTGGCCTGCCATGTATATCTTTGTGCCTATACATGAAGAGTGACATACCAGAGCCTTCCCCATGCGTGGCCAGGTATGACTCCACGCCCACGCGCCTTGGCCCCTCCTCTGTGGTAAGGTCCAGGGGCTGGTCTGAGGAGGCCACAGAGGAGGGGTAGGTCCGTCGCCCGGGAGATCCACCACCTTCACTCACAGATGCAGAGTCATGCAGCACTGGTCGGCCTGTACGTCTCCGGGTGCGGCGAATTCTGAAATCCATTTCCAACACTACCAAAGAAAAGTCATTATAAATAAAGGCATAACTTATACATTTGGAACATATACCATGCTATTGCTTTGTACTTACTTGGGAAATGGATCCCAAAATACCTCCGCACCCGGGGCATGTGCAGACGTTTCAGGTCCGACCAATGCTGCATTATCTGGGTGTGAGTGAAGGTGGTGCTGGTCACACGGTGGATTTCCGCGATGATCTCCCGGGCGATGTCCCTTTTCTCGCACACATTGGGCGCGAAGTCATACCGGCGCTGAAGCATGATCTGAAAAACATAATGGACACAGAGCTTTTACTTTTACACACAGACCCATATGTGTTGCATCACAAGTTGAGAATTTAATGTCATTAACACACACATTTCGAGTGGCAGCCATTTTTGGGGAGTGCCTTAAAGAGGACGTTGACTGTGATTGACAGTCTGGTCTTATGTTATATGTATCACACACCATGTACATACAGATAATAGCCAACATCAAAAATCAGGCCACCTGCATCTATGGTAGGATGGTTTAAACATACAAGATGTAGCCTAATGCTTAGGCTTTTGGACCACGTGTGTGGCTTCCCGTTGTGTTTTTATGGCTTAGGAAAACAGTGTTCCTCAAACATCCGCATCAAGGTCCGAGACAGGCCAGGTTTGCCAGCTCGCCCCGCTACTCCACAGGTTAATTAAGTGTTGCTAAGCCGGAGCAATTGGCCGAATTAGGACATCAGCATAGACAGTTGAAAACGTGGCCAGGCTCGGCCCTTGAGGATGAAGTGTGAGGAGCCAGTGATTAAACATTAAGAGACCCCAAACTAGTTCCAAACGCATCATTTACATTTAGGCCATCATTGACTATTCGATTAAAATGCACAGGCAGCCACTTACCAGCATGAGGATCTCTTCCTGTTGACGGGTGAAGATAGTGGGCGCCATCTTTAAGCTTCTTCAAGGCAGCAGATAAGTGAAACCCCAGCGGTTTCCTGGTTCCGCTCGAACGTACGTTCGTACGAGCGCGTAGTCGTGCGCATAGGCGTCACACGCTGGGCTCATTATTTAAAGGTCCCTGCACCCAAAGCTCATTCTCTTTGAGCATTTGTGTACGATGGCACCGAAAAAGGCGATGAGCAAGCGACCCCAGCCAAGCAAGACCGCGGAGGGCCCAACAACAAGGTCCCAGCAAGGTCGGCGAAAACTGAGAGGCAAGACTCCCACCTCGGCCCCACCAAGGGACCCTGGACCCTCAGGTACCAAAAAAAGGGGCCCCAAGCCCCGTGCCCCTGCAGCCAAAAAGCTGGCAACTGCAGCACCCACCACCTCTGCCCCCAGAAGAGGCAGCACAAGTGAGCCCACACCGGCCATGCCTTCAAGTAGGGCAGTTCGGCAACCCATGCCCCGCAGCAGGGCCCGAAGCCCAGCCAGAGGCCGAAGAACCCCATCCAGGGCCCGAACCCCATCCAGGGCCCGAACCCCATCCAGGGCCCGAACCCCATCCAGGGCACGAAGCCCAGCCAGGGCACGAAGCCCAGCCAGAGGCCGCAGAACCCAATCCAGGGCACGAAGCCCAGCCAGAGGCCGCAGAACCCAATCCAGGGCACGAAGCCCAGCCAGAGGCCGCAGAACCCAATCCAGGGCACGAAGCCCCTACAGGGCCCGAAGAACCCCATCCAGGGCCAGAAGCCCCTACAGGGCCCGAACCCCATCCAGGGCACGAAGCCCCTACAGGGCCCGAACCCCATCCAGGGCACGAAGCCCAGCCAGGGCCCGAACCCCATCCAGGGCACGAAGCCCCTACAGGGCCCGAACCCCATCCAGGGCACGAAGCCCAGCCAGGGCCCGAACCCCATCCAGGGCACGAACCCCCTACAGGGCCCGAACCCCATCCAGGGCACGAAGCCCAGCCAGGGCACGAAGCCCCTACAGGGCCCGAACCCCATCCAGGGCACGAAGCCCAGCCAGGGCCCGAACCCCATCCAGGGCACGAAGCCCAGCCAGAGGCCGCAGAAACCAATCCAGGGCCAGAAGCCCCTACAGGGCCCGCCGAACCCCATCCAGGGCCAGAAGCCCCTACAGGGCCCGCCGAACCCAATCCAGGGCCAGAAGCCCCTACAGGGCCCGAAGAACCCCATCCAGGGCCAGAAGCCCCTACAGGGCCCGAAGAACCCCATCCAGGGCCAGAAGCCCCTACAGGGCCCGAAGAACCCCATCCAGGGCCAGAAGCCCCCGACCTGGCACCAGCCGGGAACCGAGCCCCCGACCTGGCACCAGCCGGGAACCTAGCCCCCCAAGAGGGCCCCGAATTGCAACCATGACCACATCTACACCTGGAAGTTCGGTGGCCAGCCACGCAAGAACACCCAGTCCCTTGGCCAGTCCAGTCCAGTCATTGGGAAGCCACCAATCCGGCCATTCCCCTACCCAGCCCCAGGCCATAATGTCACCACATGTGTCTGCACACATGGAGGAGCAGCCAAGCCAACCATCTGGCCGCACATTGCGCCGCGGCCAGTTGAGTGGGAGATTCTCCCATGACCAAAATATGGCATTGGCTAGTGGCCTTACATTATACTATGACGAGCTATATGGGAGCAAATCCAAACACACCACCAAGCAGCGCAAGATGGAATTGTTTGAAACCATCCTCCGACAAGTAAATGCAGCGGGGGAAGAGAGGAAAGATGTGTCCCAAATTCAGAAGAAAATCTCTGATCTGAAGTATGCTGTACGGCAAAAAGAAATTAAAAGGCATAATTACAGGTAAATAAATTTTTTCGCTAAATATAATGTTTTGCATGTACTGTATGCACCTTTTCTGAGTACCAAACGATTTTCTCTTTTCAGCATGAAAACTGGAGGTGGCTTTCCATCTAAATTGAGTTTACCCCTGCTGAGGAGATTGTGCTTGGACTTCTCCATCCGGTCGCGGTCGGTGGACATGCTGGTCTAAGGGACACAGACTCACCGACCCGTACCCACGGTGAGTACTCTTAAATCTGCATGTTTGCCTGTTTGCTAAATAATCTACAGTTCACTAGTAACAAAATAACGGGATGCCCCTATGGTTTGCCTTGCTTGGCCTCGCACTACTGTGGCTGTTTGTGTCCTCTTTTGGTCCCTGGGAATCACACATTTAGGCCCACAGCCATTATGGCTAAGATAAAATGTCCAATTGGATTGTTAAAGTCATGAAGTTTCGCAAGATTTGTGATATATTTGGAATCAATCACAAAACACACATCATTATGTATGTGTTGCCTTTTGGTTGTGTGAGTTGTGTTTGAGTTAACAATTTAATTAGCCACCCACAAACATATCTGACCTAGAGCAGCGAGACTCAACTGGCGGCCCGAGGTCCCAATGCGGACCTTGGCACCACATTCAAGGACCCCTGCCCAGACAGCCCTGCACTCAGTTACTTCTGTGTTGACGTGCTCAGAGCTGCCCCCTTGATCGCCGATGTAGTGTTTGGTCTCCTGCCCAATGTGCTGGCTCCCTGAAACATAGCATTGCAATATGAAGTACTGCACAGGAAGTGGCATTGCAAGGTACACAGTAACTTTGTAAAAATTTCTCTGGCCACAATCGTGTCCCGCTGCCCCTGCTCTGGCCCATCTGCCACAGTCCCCCCATGCCCCCCCCCCACATAAGCCCCATACATTTGTAACCGATTGGCTCCATCCATCCCATCACCATCAATACGTTAACTCCCCCCTTTAGCCATCCAATCCCTGTCCCCTCAGCTCTGGCCCATCCAGCCCAGCAAGGGCAAGCAGCCTTTAATAGTTGGCACTTTGAAATCTCCAGCCCCTCCACCAGTGTATTTATTTTTAACTAGACACCCCCTGCGTCAGCACCATGGCCAGACATTCACCTCTCACCACATACCTTGAAATGGGCCTTTACAACAATTGTTTGAGTACCACGGACCTAGCGAATGGTAGGCTAAATCCAAAAATGTGCGTTGAAAGTTGTATGCTGACTGGGTACACTTCCTGACTTCGAACTGAGGTCAGTTAGCAGTTTTTCACAGCCATTGCACCTATGTAAACTTGCGTGTGTTTGAACAAAGGTCACCATTGCTCTAGACTTGAATAATATTACAAATAGAGCTATATTTGATTACCTATCCAAAAAAAGGTTATGTGTGTGTTTACGTGGTTTGTTTTTCTCTTCTTCAGCCCAGCATGATCCCTCAGCAAGGGTAAACTCACCCCCCAGTTTGGTTATGCCTACCAGGTCCGTACAGCATAGGAGCCCAGATCAGAGATTTCCGGTAAGTTAATTTAGTATCATAAATACTAACAAGTGCTTAAGAATGTGTTAAACTGTTGAAATCCAAAATTTGGACGCAAACTTACCCTTTTTTTTTGGATATGTCCCTACAGACCCGCACACTCATGGAAGAGATCCAGGACATGGAGGAAGATGATGATGTCTCCGTACAGGGCACGTCGGATGAACTCCCCCTGGGTCCCAATTTGGAACTGCTCCATAATGTTTCTCTGGCCAATCCTCAGCAGCAGAGTGAATCTCCATCCATTGTGCTTGCACATGGGGAGACTGACACTACAGTCCCCAGTGTTCACTCTGCTGCTGAGGATTTGCAAAGCAGGCCGGTTGCTGTTGAGGGTACGACACCACGCGGCAGGGCACGCCCAAGAGCCAGGGTAATTGTGCGGCGGACGCCATTACGCCGCCCCACAATTTCCCAGGGGAGGCAGAGTGCCCTGCTTCAATTATGGACCCAACAAAGGGACTCTTATGACGCCCAGCTCGTTACAGAGCGTGAGCAAAGGCATGCCGACATGGTCAACATCCATACCAGTCTACAGGGCATCCTCGCGGAGTTGCGTACCCTCAACAGCAACGTGGCCAATGCAAGTAATGGCATCCAGTCAGCCATGGCTGAGATGACCAATATGCAGAGAAACATTGTGGAGCAGTTTCAAATTCACAATGCTGCCATGGCCCAGGCTAGGTCCCATTCACATGGACCTCCACCTGGACCTCCACCTGGGTATTATGGGCAGCCACCCTATTAAGCCATGGGTGTGTGGGACATCTTTTCTCTTAACCCCCACTGTATTTACTTGTCCTTTGAGGTTTCAAACAATCCATTTTGTGTTGCTCTGGCAGGTTGTGTTTTGTATTTGCTCCCATATAGCTCCTTAGAGTAATGCTTAAGGCCACTAGCCAATGCCATAGGTCTATGTGGAGTGTATCTGGCCACTTATGGCTTTACATATGTATTTGGTTGGTGCTCCTCCTGTTTGCAGACATGTTTGTGTGACATTATGGCCATGCCCAAATATCCCTGGGCACAGGCAAGATTAATGACTGGACTAGGCTGGCCTTTGGACTGGGTGTCCTTGTTTGGTTGTGCCACTCACTTCCAGGTGTAGATGTGCTCGATGTTTTTTTGTAATGTTATCCATTTGTAACCACAGATGTATGTGGACTGATTTTTGTTAAGCACTATAATTTTTCCTTTTCAAAGTAAAAAAACAACTTCACTTACAATACTTGTGGCGTTTTTAGTGGGAAGACATTTTAAACAGCTTGGGCTAAACCAGATAATTTGGGTGGGAAGAGGTGTAACAATGCCAAGCTAAAGCTAAGGAAACTACATGAAATACATTAGGCAACAATTAAGGTCTAAATGTTTTACTTAGAGGTAATGCCACATTACGGCAAAACAACATATGTAACAAAAAGGATAACACAGACACACAGAATGGTGAGACAGGGAAAAAAGTTAAGTAAAATGCTGGCTGATCAGGTTGGCTCGAACAGATTGGCCAGACTCACTGGGGGGCCCCACAAAATTCTCGACTTCATCCTCGACGGCTGAAGAGGGCAGGCTGTCCACATAACGTGGGACACGTTCCATGATGGCAAAATTGTGCAAAACAGCACATGCCATTATAATGTCGATCACTTTCTTGGGATCATATTGCAGGGCCCCCCCAGTATGGTCAAGGCAACGAAAACGTGTCTTCAGCAGACCAAAGGCCCTCTCCACAACAGCCCGGGTCTTGCGATGCGCACGGTTATACGCTTCCTGAGAGGCATCCTGGGGCCGCAGCACAGGCGTCATGAGCCAGGGTAGAAGTGGGTACCCGGAATCACCTTAAACACAGAATTAAATGTAATCAAAATTAAAAAGGCAACACAACCAACACCAAAAATTTCACAGATATCATAATGATGTAAGGTAAAGTGTTCCCCCCAAAAAAAAAAAAGGGCACATTAGGGCCCCCAAAAATTCCACTAAGGTATAACCTAAATAAAAATGGCACTTCTATATACCAATTAATTAACAAACATCTGCACGGCCAAGGGTATTTGGATTTTACATATATTTGTAGTTTTCAGACATGTTACAATTAGGATGCTGCTGAGGGCCTATCCACATTTCTCTGGAAACTACAATGTATGCAGTTTAAGTCCACTTTGACATTTAAAGACCAATAGTACAAAAGGAGCCAAAGGTCAAAGATCCTTGGGTATAAACTCCAAACCAATATATTTAGGCACAAGGAACTTACAGACATCCTAACTAAAGGGAAAACATTCTGAAGGCCAAAGCGAGGCAAGCATTTTTTTGGGAAGTTCCTAATATATGAGCCAAGAAAAAGGCAGTTGGACGCTTATGTAAAGAATTCAAAAACAAACATATCAACAAATACAAGATTAATGCCACATTTAATAACACACAAATAGGACACACTTACCAAGCAGCCATGCCCCCGAAAATTCACCTGCCTCAAATCTCCGAAACAACCCAGATCGCCGGAGGATATAGGAGTCGTGGGACGATCCGGGGTAGCCGGCAAGGACACTCATAAACCGCATATCCGGACCAACCATGGCCTGGACATTAAGGGAGTGTCCCATTTTACGATTCCTTAAGGCAAAAACATACAAAAAGGGTAATTGATATTTGACCCAAAATAATAAATTAACCACAAAACATGTCTGCACTCTATTGGGAAAGACTAATGAAAAGCCGAGATAAAGCAGCTACACAAATGAGGGATAAACAAATATGCTGCCGCAAAGGAAAACAGGTTACATGACACGTTGGGCAACATAATAACCAATCTCAATACCTATATATATACTCGTCGGCTGCCCTAGGTACGAGTGCCACATGTGTGCAGTCAATTGCACCAATAACGTTGGGCATGTCGGCCACATTATAAAACCCAAGCTTAATGGCGTTTCTGGCTGCCATATCATCAGGAAAATAAATATATTTTTGAGTTATGGCAGCCATGCCTTCCAAAAATTTAGACAGTGCGCGGCTCAGCGTAGGCTGTGACATCCCCACAGAGAGGGCACCCAGCCTCTGGAACGAGCCGTTCGCCAAAAATTGCAGGCAGCCAAGCATCTTGGTCATACCTGAAATTGCATGCCCCTTCCTTGTGGTGCGGGCTAACCATGGCCGCAGCTCACTATATAATTTATGGAGGGAAGCGCGATTAAGCCTGGTCAGCTCGAACAGCTCAACATCATTCATGCTATCGATGTTCATGCGACGACGCAGGGGCAATCTGCTCTCAGACATCTCGATCAACTCAATGCCAAAAAGCATAAGCCCTTGATGTGCCACAAACTCGCTCCGCTCCATCCTACTCCCGAGGCCAAATAGCTGCCGGCAAACATTTCGTAAAGCAGCTCTTTAATGGGCTTCAAAACAATTAGCAATCACCTCTCTGAATTGGGCGCAAGCCCATGTGAAGGACGTAAAAAATAGGATCGGACGCAAATAATACGATTTGGACGGGAAAAACACACGAACTAACGCAAATTATACGATTCTCGTACGAAATGCGTATGTTCATATACGTCTATGCGCGAACGATCGTGCGAATACGAAATGGCCAAAAAAACAAGAAAAAATGACAAACACCCACCCAAACTTACGATTCTCGATACGAAATCAATTAACTTTTGCTCTTTGAATCGAGGGGTATATCTTCTCTGGAAGTACACACCTCAAGCTTTCTAGGTGTACCAGGCTTGATGATGTGGCCATAGTTTTCTGGAAGTAATCCCTCAATGTATTCTTTGGTTGCAAAGAGTTTCCCTAAAAAAAGGATAAAAAAGCAGAATCAAAGCCACATTTTCCTAAAAAAAACTATATACAAACAAGAAAAAACAAGTTTAATCTGAAAAAGCAACATCCCCCGAACAGAACAATACCCAGCATGCATAGCTACTGTCAAGGGAAGAGTTGCCAAACACCCCGAAGAAAAGCATGTGCATAACGGTCATTTTACTTGAAAATTTCAGCTCTGCAGACAAAGTGCGCACCTTGCGATTTTTCAACCAAAACAACCCTTTACATTTGGAATATCCCCCATAAACCATATATTCCCTGAAAGTACACGTTAAGCTTTCTAAGAGTACCCAGCTTGTTGTAGTGGGCTCATATTTCTGGAATTAACCCTTTGGTTGCCAAGCCCGTAACACCTACGTGCTGGCTTGGCTGGGCGTTAAGTGCCAAGCACGTAGGTGTTACGGGCTTGACATTCACTCACCTCCTGACGATCAGCGGCCGCATGCAGCAGGGATTCCGGCTCCACATTCTAGAAGGGTCCTCGGGGGTCATCTGGAGGTGACCCTGACCTCACCCCAGTCACCAGATCGTCGCTGGACCAATCAGAAGAGGGGCGCACGGCTGCTGTCATCAGCCGGCGCCACCACTACATAAGCAGCCTGCGGTCTCCTGCTGCCCTCTTTGATCGTCGGATCTCAGGTAGGAGGGGTGTGTGGGGGTGTGTTGCGGGGGTTATTGGTGTTTTGGGGGGGTGAGTGCCTGGGTGGGTGGCCGTAGTCGCGATGGCATACCCCAGCAGGGATCGCGATGACAGGCAAGTGCGCCCATCACATCAGTCGCTCTCCGCTTTCACAGGAGGATTGCAGTGATCAAGTGTTACTATTTTTTCAGCGGGCTGGCAGTCCGCCTACTCGGATCGGGTGTTTTGGGGGGAGATTGCCCGGGTGGGTGGCCGTAGTCGCGATGGCATACCCCAGCTGGGATCGCGATGACAGGCAGGTGCGTCCATCACATCAGCCGCTCTCCGCTTTCATAGGAGGATTGCGGTGATCAAGTTTTATTATTTTTGTGCATGCTGGGAGTCCGCCTACCCGGATCGGGTGTCACTCTTCGGGTCGGTCACAGGCTGTGGCCATGAGCTGCAGTCAGCAACAGTACTGATGAGCAAACCGTGTACACATAGGAGTCCTGTCTGTACTGCCCTGCATCAGCATGGCAAATCTGACTTAGTAGGTAGGATTAGGTTTAGGAGTAGATAAGATTCTGCCCCCTGCAAACATCACAGTAAATGGAAACCTGCATATACTGCCCAACATGGGTCTCTCCCTAACCAGACTTATCAGGATGCCCGCAGGAAGAATGGGACTAGATCTGTAATAGCGGGGTAAAACCAAGTATGAATAAAAATATAAAAAAACAAAACAAACTGCTGACCAGATGCCTGTCACATATGCCTCCATTTGGATCAGCAGAGGTATAAACTGTAGCAGGGTTTCAAAGTTTGCAATTTTTATAATTTAACTTTTTCCAGGACCAGGAAAAAAATGGTCCTAGATAAGATTCTGCCTCCCCTCCCAGCACTGCAACGAGGTCTTCCCCCGGATCTATGTGGGCAACGCGTGAGTGTGTCTGTGCCTGGGCACGTGCGGGGGGGGGGGGGGTTGGACTTTGTGCTGGATGCCGCCCTGATTCCTAGATCGGATCACTGTTTACCTACTGATGAGGGTGGAGGTCCTCCATGACAGGGGGTCACTGTTTACCAGCAGGGGCAAAACTTGAGGGGGTATGGCCCCAGAAGGTCAGTGGGGCCCCATTGTTGCTCCTCCACCATTTTCAGTCTTCAGTTGTTTAGCTGCATCCAACTTAGTTGAAAGAAAAAAAAAGTGGACCGTAGGATCTGTGAAAGGGCCCCATCACATTTAGTTACGCTACTGAATACCAGCTTTAGGTTTTGCAGCAGTGGCATCTGTTCCTAATTGACATCTCCCAACTTGTATTCCCCAATTTTAGGGTGGTGTTTATTGTGAATTTAATTAAATTCTCTTTTACCCATGATGATCTTGTCGTGTGGGCTAGGACTACCATGTGACCGCTGGCCATGTGGCCTTCTGTGCTGGAGGGGGGACTGGAACTCTTTATTGACCAGCTTCCCCAGAAGCATCAGGTTATGTGAACCTCCTCTGCGCAGTGGTGGACTGGCTGTAGGGCATACCGGGACAACTCCCGGTAGGCCGCTGCTTCCATCTGGCCACCTGCCTGCCACCCAGAAGTCATTGCGGCTCGCCGACCGCACCGCTGCCAGCAGTGTTCCCGCCAACCCGGTAGGGAGTGCACACCCGCCAACCCGACCGGCCGCCTTCTCGGCAGCCTCCCCGCCCTGCACGCTGCCAGCCTGTCCGGGCAAGGTGAGTGGTCAGCTGGCTGTTACCTCGGTGCCACCGCGGGGAGGGAGTTTCCCACAAGCCCCCGGGATCACGGAGCGCTGCAACAAAGGACAGCCTCCATGCTGACTGCCTGCCACACTGCAGCCGGCAGGTCTATCCCCATGACCCAGCCTTTGCAGACCAGCTGCACTGTGCCACCAACACAGGCGCCATGCCCGGAAATGTGCTGCTGCACTGCAGGAAGACGCCCTATTACCCCACCGACAGCTGCCCCATACACGCCTCCCATGAGGGGATCTAGGTGTGTGTGTGTCCATTTATGAACACATGTGTGTATATAATTTCCATACAGTGTTTGTTCATTATTATACATATGCTATTGCTTGCCAGTGATTTGTAGTGGTCCTAGATAGAACAGTATATACATAGTAATAGTGTCATTGTGCCACATGATTTGCATATAGTGTGTGTGGTATCTAGAACATATAATATATATATATATATATATATATATATATATATATATATATATATATATATGTAATCTGTGGGGTTTCACACAACTGGGCATCCCAAATCTGGATACCCTCGGCACAAGAACTAATGACAAGGATAGGAAAAATCCTGGTGATTTTGACTATCCTGGGATTTGGTCCAATTCCCCCTATGTGAAACCCCCCAGAATGCCCAGATCAACTCACCTCACCCCGCTTCTACTGCGCAGGTGAGGCCGCTCGTCCAATCCAGTGCGCTAGTAGAGTGAATCCCCAGTAAAACTTACCTTACCACCGCTCTAGCTATAGCATAGTGCGGCTGTTGCCCATGCATGTGTCGTTAGATTGGGGGATCAGGTAGTTATTATCAGGCATTCAGTTCACCCACACTCCCTAATCTTAACATTTTGCCTTAGGTGGTTCGCTGAGATTTGAAGATCGCTACTGCCTTTTGTTTGGACTGTTTAACTTGCTCTTTTGGGACCCTAGCCCCTTCCTCCTTTTGGGACCCTAGCCCCTTCCTCCTTTTGGGACCCTAGCCCCCCCCCCTCCTTTTGGTAGCCCTAGCCCCCCCCTCCTTTTGGTAGCCCAGACCCCCTTCCTTTTGGGAGCCTAGCCCCCCCTTCCTTTTGGGAGCCTAGCCCCCCCTTCCTTTTGGGAGCCTAGCCCCCCCTTCCTTTTGGGAGCCTAGCCCCCCCTTCCTTTTGGGAGCCTAGCCTCCCCTTCCTTTTGGGAGCCTAGCCTCCCCTTCCTTCACCTACCTTTTGTTAGCCTAGCCTCCCCCACCTTTTGGTAGCCTAGCCTCCCCCCTCCTTTTGGGAGCCTAGCCTCCCCCCTCCTTTTGGGAGCCTAGCCTCCCCCCTCCTTTTGGGAGCCTAGCCTCCCCCCTCCTTTTGGGAGCCTAGCCTCCCCCCTCCTTTTGGGAGCCTAGCCTCCCCCCTCCTTTTGGGAGCCTAGCCTCCCCCCTCCTTTTGGGAGCCTAGCCTCCCCCCTCCTTTTGGGAGCCTAGCCTCCCCCTCCTTTTGGGACCCTAGCCTTCCCTAGCTTTTAGGACTCTATTTCTGCTGCCCCAGAAAGACCTTCTTCATCTGCTGGATCTGCTGCTCCAGGGATGGCCTAAGTGCGCTGGGATCCCGTGACCTGCTGCTCCTGACTCCACCACTTCTCATCGGGTTGTAGCTATACACTTTTATTTCTATTTTTGACTGTTTATTTGCTTTGTTTTATTGTTTAACTGTGAAATTGTAATTTGCCTTTAGTTTTAGCCTTTAGTTCGGGAAGACCCTTTAGTTTAATTTTTTTTAGTTTTTTTTTCACATTGGGGTATGGCTGGTAAGCGGTACACTGCACAGGAAGCTGCGACTTACCTGATGGCGTCTGACTCGGAAGATTTTAGTGAGTCAGGTTCTGAGTACTTCCCATCAGACAGCGAGTCAGACAGTGTATCACCAGTAGTAGCCACCGTAGAAGGGATAGTGCCGCACAAAGTGAGGCCACGCTACAGGCGAGTGTAGTGCAGGATGAGGCATCGAGTGCTGCAGCTGGTGAAGGAGCATCTGCGTGGAGACCTCCTAATAATATTTCCCCCGAAATTCCCCCTTTTGATTCGGTCCCCGGGGTCAATGTAGACACCACAAATTTTGATGTCATTGACTTTTTCAAACTGTTTCTCACAGAAGCCATCCTACTGGATATGGTCTTCTTTACTAATCGCTATGCCGAGCAGGTCTTAGCGCAAAACCCCCTGCAGAGGCACACCCGAGCTCAGGCATGGCATCCCACAAATTTGAGTGAGATAAAGAAATTTTGGGGGCTCACTCTAGCAATGGGTATCCTAAAAAAAAATTAGTATTTCCTCCTACTGGGATACCCAAACCATATTGGCAACTCCATTATTTCCGGGCGTAATGTCCAGAAACCACTACCAAATTTTACTGCGGTTTCTGCATTTTAACGACAATTCCACTTCTATTCCCCGTGGTGAGCCCGGTCAAGACAGGCTGCATAAATTACGGCCCCTGCTCAACAGCCTGTCAGATCGCTTCGCAGTAGTGTACACCCCCGGCCAAAAATTATCAATTGACGAGTCACTACTGCTTTTCAAAGGGCGCATTGTTTTTCGGCAATATATCCCTAGCAAGCGTGCCCGCTACGGGATTAAATTTTACCAATTATGCGATAGTGTGACCGGGTACATCAAATATTTTCGAATCTATGAAGGAAAGGACACCTATCTGGACCCCCCTGGTTGTCCCCTTGATTTGTCAATAGGTGGAAAGATCGTTTGGGACCTTATGACTCCACTGTTGGGTAGAGGTTACCACTTATATGTGGACAGCTTCTATACCAGCATCCCCTTATTTCGCGCCCTTTATTCGTTGGATACCCCGGCTTGCGGCACCATCAACCCTAATCGCAAAGGATTGCCCAGGCCACTACTTGAAAAAAAATTAAAAAGGGGGGAGTCTTACGCTCTAAGAAGCGATGAGGTCCTGGCCATGAAATACATGGGCAAAAAAAATGTATTCCTCCTGACAACACTCCACGATGAGTCAGTTGTGAATGTAAGGCAACGTGGTACCCGAGCCCCTTCCCAAAAGCCACGTTGCATAAAAGATTATAATAAATTTATGGGTGGCGTTGATAAAACGGACCAAATATTAACTTATTACAACGCCACCCGAAAAACTAGAGCCTGGTACACTAAAGTTGCTATACATTTGGTCCAAATGGCAACTTACAACAGCTTTGTTGCCTTCAAGGCAGCAGTGCCAGGCTCCAATTTATCGTACATAAAATACCAGCAGCAGTTACTCCCTGCTTTGTTGTTTGGGGATACTGCGGAGGAACCAGATATGCCTAGCAATGACAACCAGGCCAGATTAGTGGGGAAGCACTTTATAAAGTTGCTTCCCAATATTGGTAGAAAGCGGTATCCCCAGAGAGCTTGTAGGGTTTGCAGGAAGCGTGGCATTAGAAGAGATGTGCGGTATTATTGCCCGACCTGTCCCAGCCAACCCGGTTTATGCCTCGAAAATTGTTTTGAGGTATACCATACTCAATTAGATTATTGAGCAATGCATTTTTTTCTCCTGCATTTTTTGTTTTAGTCTGTAGGTGGGCCCCTTTTAGTTAAATTATGTTTCCTGTGTGCTGGCACAGGTATTTTTTGTTGCCATTATATTTTATTTTCTTTTAGTTTCTTTGGAGCTGTTGCTAATCCGATGGGAAGTGCTGGAGCAGGAGCAGCTGGTTACTTGTGGCAAGTGATGATTAAAAAATGTGACCCATTTCAGGTTCTTGATTCCTGATATTGGTCATTGATCACCGCACTGATCTTATAATCTGATGCCACAGCTACAGTATCCTAATTGCACTTCTTAGTACAGGTAAGAAATTGTTTTGTTGTTTTTCCATAGCGCATGTGTTAGTTTTGGGTGATTGGTAACTGTACCCTTGCAGGTAGCTATGCATGTTGGGAATTGTTCTGTTCGGGGGACCTTGTCGTTTTGAATTAGGTGTGTATTTTTATGATTGGCCTATTTTTTTTTAGGAAAATGTGGGCTTGATTTAGCATTTTAACTTTTTTTTTAGCAAAATCCAGTGCAACCAGGCCATTCCTTGAAGGTTTGCGCCCCGAAAGCTGCACCCACGGCAACAAGCCTGGTATGCCTAGGATGCCTAAGAGGTGTACTTTCAGAGAATATATGGTTTGTGGGGGGTATTTTAATTGAAAAGTGTTGTTTTGGTTGAAAAAGCGTAGGGTGTGCATGTTGTCCGCAGAGTAGGAATTTTCAAGTGAAATGCCCTTCATGCGTATGCTTAACTTTGGGGTGATTGGTAACTGTACCCTTACAGGTAGCTATGCATGTTGGGTATTGTTCTGTTCGGGGGACCTTGTCGTTTTGAATTAGGTGTGTATTTTTATGATTGGCCTGCTTTTTTTTAGGAAAATGTGGGTTTGATTTAGCATTTTAACTTTTTTTTTAGCAAAATCCAGTGCAACCAGGTCATTCCTTGAAGGTTTGCGCCCCGAAAGCTGCACCCACGGCAACAAGCCTGGTACGCCTAGAATGCCTAAGGGGTGTACTTTCAGAGAATATATGATTTGTGGGGGGTATTTTAATTGAAAAGTGTTGTTTTGGTTGAAAAAGCGTAGGGTGTGCATGTTGTCCGCAGAGTAGGAATTTTCAAGTGAAATGCCCTTCATGCGTATGCTTAACTTTGGGGTGATTGGTAACCCTACCCTTGCAGGTAGCTATGCATGTTGGGTATTGTTCTGTTCGGGGGACCTTGTCGTTTTCAATTAGATGTGTATTTTTATGATTGGCATACTTTTTTTTAGGAAAATGTGGGTTTGATTTAGCATTTTAACTTTTTTTTTAGCAAAATCCAGTGCAACCAGGTCATTCCTTGAAGGTTTGCGCCCGAAAGCTGCACCCACGGCAACAAGCCTGGTACGCCTAGAATGCCTAAGGGGTGTACTTTCAGAGAATATATGGTTTGTGGGGGGTATTTTAATTGAAAAGTGTTGTTTTGGTTGAAAAAGCGTAGGGTGTGCATGTTGTTCAAGTGAAATGCCCTTCATGCGTATGCTTAACTTTGGGGTGATTGGTAACCCTACCCTTGCAGCTAGCTATGCATGTTGGGTATTATTCTGTTCGGGAGACCCTGCTGTTTCCAATTTGGTGTGTTTTTTTAAGATTAAAGTTTCTTTTTAAAAACAATGTGGGTTTGATTCTGTTTTTTTACTATTGTTGTCAATAAACCCTGTGAAAAGCCTGCATTTGTCAATGGATTCCACCTGGACATCTGTGGCCACAACATCAAACCTGGTACGCCTAGAAAGCTTAAGGTGTGTACTTTCAGTATATATATATATATATATATATATATATATATATATATATATATATGTATATATATGGTATTGGGGGTGTATTTCAGATCTAAAGGGGTGTTTTTGTGGAAAAACTGCAAGGAGTGCGGAATAGTTGTTTTTTCGTTGAAAATCCCTTCAAGCACTCTTTTCAGTTTGGGGGGTCTCCTGGACAGGAAAGGGTGTCTATCAATACATATGTGGTACCGTTGTAATTGGGAGGAATTGGGCTTTTACACACATTATAATTTTCTGGTAAACTTGCATGTTTTACTGAAGAAAAAAACACTACAAAATGTTAAAAAAAATATATATATTTTTTTTTAACGACTTTTCCACAAAAATAACAAAAAAACACCAACAAACTTAAAAACAAGACATGTAATATTAAAGCCCAGACTGTGCTGAAAAAAACAATATATAATTTTCCTAGGAAATTCCTGGAAATCCTTTCAAAAATTACAGTTGAACATGTTCAATGCAAAATGGCAGAAAAGGGTCTGGCAACACAGAGTCACAAATGCCGCAGGTAGGCTGGCAGCGAAAGGGTTAATCACCCAAAAAAGCGAAAGGGTTAATCTCCCTAAAAAATGTATTAAAAAGCTGAATAAAAAACACCTTTTCCTAAAATATAAATATGCAAACAAGAAAAAACAAGCTAAGTCTGAAAGCGCAATGTCCCCCGAGCAGAATACCCAACATGCATAGCTACTTTTAACCTTTTTAATTGACAGCCTACTTGAGATTTTGTCACCCTCTGTTGACAGGTCATTCTTCCCCATTTTGCGGCATGTTTTGCAACATTTTTGCTGGAATTTTCATGAAAATTTATATATATTTTTTTGCAGCAGAGTTTAGGCTTTAACTTGAAATGTCTTGTTTGTAAATTTTATTCTGTTTTTTACAATATTATTAAGTAAAAAAAAGAACCCGCTAGTCGCAGGTGACTTGCCATCCCCCCAGCCTTGTGAACTGGTATCTCTTGGACCCCTTACCAGTTCACAAGTGTAAGTGTAAAAAAAAAACAAAACACACCACACACAGAGAAAAAAATATATATTTTTTTAATACTTACCTCCCATCCATCCTGGAGCACTGTGTCTCTCGGCAATCACTGGCTTCTGCTCACCTGCTGGAAGCCTTTTATAGCTTGCGGGGGGAAAGAACATAAGGGGTTAATTTAAAAAAAAAACGACATAGGGTCCCCCCTCCCGGGGGGGAGGGGGGGCATTTTTTTGGGGGAATTTTAAGGGTTAAAAACCCTTAAAACTTTCCCAAAAAATGAAATGGGGCCCCCCTTACCCAGCATTACCAGCCCGGGACCAGCTATGGGGGCTTGTAGGAACACATAGCCCACATAGCCTATGTGGGCCCGGGCTCTTCTGCCCCCCCCCCCTGGGCTTTGGGGAGGCAGGTAATAGGGGGTGCCGGGGGTTAATGGCAAGTCACCTTACTCTAAGCAAGTGGGCATATGTCAGTCTGCTAAGTAATTACTCTAAGCAAGTGGGCACTGGTCATTCTGCTAAGTAATTACTCTAAGCAAGTGGGCACAGGTCAGTCTGCTAATGCCATTGACTATGGCTTGATGTATCTGGGGTCATGTCACTTAACACATACTGCAAAGAATGACATTACAACTTATTTGGTTGGTGGCCGACGGATGCCTCGTTGGGGACAACCCTACGTCCTGGGCCCTGCCACTGTTGTGAAGTAGAGGCTGTCGAGACATGGCAAATAGGGTCACTTATAATGTCTTAGTCAACAGTAATCAAAATTCATTTTCAATGTGTGTGTCACATCACTCACCTTCTCCCTGTGCCTCCTGGGCGAGATCTGCTGCAGCCTGTGCATCTTCACCCGCTCCAGAAGCATCTACAAAAACAGATTAAGGGAATCAGCTTGGGTGGAAATTGCATGTATATGTGTGTGCAGTTACATGAAGAGTCACATACCAGAGGCTCCCGCCTGCTTCGCTGGGTATGACTCCCTGCCCACGCCGTGCCGCCCCTACTCTGTGGAAAGGTCCAGGGACTGGTCGGAGGACCCAACAGAGGAGGGGTAGGACCGTCACACTGGAGATCCACCACCTTCACTTTCAGCTGCAGATTCATGCAGCACTGGTCGGCCTGTGCGCCTCCGGGTGCGGCGGATTCGGTAATCCATTTCCAACACTAGAAAAGAAAACAATTATAAATAAATGCCTACGTTCTGCATGAGTTGCATCTGGCATGCAATCGCTATGTACTTACTAGGGAAATGGATTCCGAAAAAGCGCCGCACCCGGGGCATGTGCAGCCGTTTCAGGTACGACCAATGCTGCATGATTTGCGTGTGGGTGAAGGTGGTGTCCGTCTGATGTTGGATTTGGGCAATGATCTCCAGGGCGATGGTGCGCTTCTCAAAAGAGTTGGGCAGGTACCTGCGCTCCAGCATGGTCTACAAAACACAAAATAAAGCTAGGTTTTAGTTCAAACTGCATACAAATATCTTTCAACAATCGATCATTTGACTAAATGACATTAACAGACACATTTGTAGCCTAATACAATCCTTTAAGCTGGCCTCAGTGTTGGTTCGCACGTGTGGGCCCTCACTTCAGTTTGGCACGGAGTTTGAGACACTTTTTAAACCAACCGTTTCTTCATGCGCTTCCTTAAGGGCTAGGCATGCATTTCGATGGCAAATCAAAGGCAGTAAAAGATACTTACAAGCATGATGATCTCCTCTTGTTGGCGGGTGAAGATTGTAGGCGCCATCTTGCCTCTTGTCTGCAGCAGATAAGTAATGCCCCTGCGGTTTCCAGGGTTCTGCACGGCCGAACGAATGGCTGTACGCACGTCCGTATGCACGCGTAGCGTGAGACCCCGGCAATCTTATTTAAAGGGTCCTGGACACACAGCTCATTCTCTTTCAGAGTCCATGAGCAATGGCACCAAAAAAAGCTCCTCAAAAAGCAGCAAAGGAGGCCACCACCAAACAGGCAGCCAAATAGCAGGAGCCTGCTGAGGGCCCAAGACTCGGTCCCAGATGACCAAAAAGAAGTTGCGGCCAACCTGCAGTGCCCAGGCAAAGGCAACCAGCACAACTAGGCAAAAAAAGGAGGCCGCTGGAAAAAGCAAGCCACAGGCCAGAAAGCCAACCCCAACGGAGGGGAAAAAAGGGATCAAGAGGGTGCGAAGCCCCAGCCCCCCAAGGTCACCATCACCCCACCCACGTGGCTACCATGGCAAGACAACCAAAAGGAGACACCGGGAAAGAAGCCCCACCAGTTCAACTTCCCCATCCACACCACCCGCACGGGGCCACAAGGCTCATGTCAAGAGGGCAAGGCACAGGGCCCGAAGTCCGAGTTTGCCCTCCCCACCCGCACGGGTGTCCAAATCAGCGGACAAGAGAGCAAGGCACAGGCCCCAAAGCCCAAGCTCTGGGTCACCCCTGGACCAGCCGTCTACCTCCAAGGGGCATGGGTATTCTAAGGGCCCTAAGAGGCACCGGGCCCCAAGCACGACTTCATCCACAACACCCTCTCCTCCTCGGCCACATTTGGCACCGGCACAGGTGGAGAGGCAGGCTGAAGATGCCACAGCAACGCCTGCTAGTTCAGTGGCCACCCAGCCAAGAACCCAAAGTCCATATCCAAGTCCAGTTCAATCAGAAGCCAGCCACCTGTCCTACATTTCTCCCCAACACAGCCAGCCCAGAATGACCCCCAATTTGCCGCCAACCACTGATGAGCCAGAACGTCTAGCAACAGGGCGCACATTGCGCCGAGGCCACTTGAGTGGCCGGTTTGGTGAGGCCCAAACTCTGGCATTGGCAAGTGGCCTCACCTTGTATTATGATGAGCTATATGGGCGCAGATCCAAAGCTACAAGCAAGCAGCGCAAAGTCGAGATTTTGGAGGAGCTCACCAGACAGGTCAATGCAGCGGGAGAAGAGCTCAAAGATGTGGAGCAGATACAAAGGAAAATATCGGACCTAAAGTATGCAGCACGGAAGAAAGAAAATAAACGGTGTAATTACAGATACATATATACTTTGTGGATTTGGCTTTGTCTTGTATTGCAAACATTTAGCTAAATGTGTGCAACTCTCTTTTTCAGCTTACAAACTGGCAGCGGATTCCCCACCAAACTGCAATTTACCCGAGCTGAGGAGATGATGCTGGGCCTGCTACATCCTGTGGCCTTAGAGGGACACTCGGCCCGACAGGACACGGACATCCCTACTATTCCTGCAGGTTAGTAATGTTAGTGTGTATGTGAAATGTGAGCTACGTGTAAAATTAGGCACAAACCCATATATTAACACATGCCCCTAGGGTGTGCCTTGTAGTGGAGGTAACAATTTAAACAGGGTGTGTTATGTGTGGCGACTCATCATTTGCTTTTTTCCTTGCTCATACATATATTTGTGAGAGTCTTGAGGAACGCTATTGAGATTAGCAAAGGACTGCCTGTTATGTATTTAGAGTCAATTACATACAACACTTCCAGCTTTATCTGTAGGCAATTGGGTTTTGAGCTGTGCTTTGCTCAGAAAGTTGGGATCTGGGGTGCTTGAAACTTTGACCTAGAAAGAATGGCAAACAGGCTAATCTAATGGCAAATGCTATTTGCAAGCTGAGTGTGGTCACATAATGGGCTTTTAGGGATGTGTGAAGCCTCAGAACAGCCAGTACATGCATGTTTATTTTGGAGACCAATGTGTATGTACTTGGTGACTAATACATCTAACAGATAATGGAATTCATAGTCAAGTTAAACTTGGTCCATTGGAGGAGTTGCCATTCATGCATGGGCCCGTGTTTTAGTGAACCATATGTGTTAATACACATCAGCAATGCCTAGTTGTGTGTTAACATGCCTTCTTTTCCCCAATGCAGCCCAGCATCATCCCTCAGCTAGTGGGGAATCCTCTGCCAGTTTTACCATACCGTCTACTTCCGTGCTGCCTCGGACCCAGGATCCCATATATACGGTAAGTGTCTTTTTATGATGTTGCTTATGCATGTGCCTTGCCATGTTTCTTTTTACTGAATTACATATGTATTCCCCAAACTGAACCTTTGTTATTTACATGTCCCAACAGACCCACACACTGATAGAGGAAATCCAGGAGCTGGAGGAAGATGGAGCCTTCATTGAACCTTCAGAACAGCTCCCCCTGGGACAGAATCTGCAACTGTCCCAACATGTTTCTACACCAAATCCTCAGCAGCAGAGTGAAGCTGGCTGCATGCTGCCAGCTCATCGTGGGCAGCATGCAGAGACTGAGCCGACAGTCCCCAGTGTTAGCTCTGCTGCTGAGGATTTGCCAAGCAGACCTGTGGCTGTTGGTGGACCTAGAGGCACATCATCTGCACGCCCCCCAACCTGGGGAATAGGGAGGTGTAGTCAACTACGTCGCCCAGTTGCCCAGGGGAGGGGCGCGCCGATGATGGAGTCAGCATGACACCATGAGAGGAGGCTATTTCGCCTCCAAAATCAACGAAGCCACGAGCATCTTCATGGGCAATTAGAAACATTAAACAACACCTTAAACTCCATTCTGACAGAATTTAGGTCCAATAACAGCCACATGGCCACCTTATCCAATTATTACAGTGCCATGCTTGAGGAAGTTCGAAATAGCAACAGCCACATGGCCACCTTAACTAACAATCTCAGTGCCATGATGGCTGAATTTCGAACTTCCAATAGAAACATGTTGGAACAGTTGCAGATTCTGAATGCCACACAGGCCCAGGTGAGGGCCCACCTCCAAGGGCCCCAACCTGGGTTTTATGGGCATCCCCCATTTTAAGGCCTTTTTGGCCTGTATCTGCTCCACATCTTTGCTATACATCCCCCACTGTATTGACCTTTCTGGTGAGCCCTACCAATATACCCTTTTGGGATGGCTTTGCTTGTTTGCTTTGGATTTGCGCCCATATAGCTCATTAGAGAAAATGTGTCTCAATTAAATTAGACCGCACGGCTTGGGCAGACGCACTCGGTGGGCCACGATAGTCCTCGTCTGGGTCATCGGTGGGTGGAGAGGGGGGCAAATCCACATACCGGGGGGACACGCTGCAAAATAGCAAAATTATGCAACACTGCACAGGCCATTATAATATCTATGACCTTTTTGGGGTCATACTGAAGTGCTCCCCCGGTATGGTCCAAGCATCGGAAACTGGTCTTCAATAGGCCAAATGCCCTCTCCACCACAGCCCTGATCTTCCTGTGCGCCCTATTATATGCCTCCTCGGCTGCATTCTGGGGCCGGAGGACGGGCGTCAACAGCCACAGAAGGAGTGGATAGCCGGAATCACCTGCCAAAATGTATTATAAAAAACATAAATTACACATTACTCAATAAATGGAATCCCCTAAACGGCCCATCAACATGACTAAGAGGCTAGGTCACATTTGCTACACAGCATGAGAATACATAGTGCACAGGCCAAAAAAAAAAAAAAAATCAAATGGATGTGGAAACAAACTAAACATCAAAGATGGCGGATGAGGGCCATTCAGCCAGACTGCTAACAGGTATTGGTTTCAGACTGTGCTGTTCAGCATTCTTGGATGTCTTAAATTTTCAGGAACCTGTATCTGCTTGGTATGAGTCCAAAACAGCTCTAACCCGCCCCCTGCACTTTATCCCGCTCTCCTCTACTAAGTAAGTGTAATGCATCTAATCAAAGATGGCACAGACCCCATTATAAATTCAAGGACATAATTTAAGCAGAGTGTGGGGAAGACTAATTCTTACTTTACTCTAAATTCAATTTCAACATTTTGCTAATGCAGGACTAACATTTGGCAAGGCTTGGTTGCTTGAAAAATCTAATGGTTAAGGTTGTGTTTCACATGTAGACAAGGTGTTCAAAAAGGCATAGTTTCATAAATGGAACACAAATTAAATTCATAGCCATACATATTAAAAAAAGGACGTTATTGGCGTCAACTTATCAAGGAGCCATCCACCGGAAAATTCCCCAGACTCAAACCGACCGTACAATCCAGATCTTCGAAGAATGTAGGCATCATGGGATGAGCCTGGGAACCCGGCGAGCAGACTAAGGAACCGCATGTCCGGGGCCACCACTGCTTGGACATTCATTGAGTGGCCCATTTTGCGGTTCCTGGGATAAAAAAAAATAAAACACTAACTAATCACACCCTAAGCAAAACCTGTGGCCCAATTAAAATAGCAATAAACAAGTACATAAGTATTTGGTCTTGCCAAAAAAGAATATGTTTGAAAAAGGAAAGATTAACTTTCCAGGGTCTACAGGTACACATTAACATGTTTCCTTGGTGAACACATGTGACATTTATATGCAACTAAATACGTTCCATGGGGACTCTTTACAAGGAGGGAATACTTAAAAGGAGGGATACATTACAATGAGGGCTAAATTACAAGGAGGGATTACTTACAAGGAGGGAATATTTACAAGTAGGAAATAATTACAAAAAGGGATTAATTGCAAAGAGGGATTATGTAAAAGGAGGGATAAATTACACGGAGGGATTAATTAAAATAAGGGAAGTATTTGAAAGGATGGATAACTTACAAGGAGGGATTAATTACAAGGAGCGAATAATTCTAAGAAGGGGCATTTTACAAGGAGGGACTTTTTGAATTTTTTGGGACATAAAAAAAAAAAAAAAAAGAAAAAATTACGACTGATTGTACTTGCCTGTAGATATACTCGTCGAGTGCCGGAGGGACCAGGGAAACGTAGGTGCAGTCAATTGCACCCATGACGTTGGGCATGTCGGCGATGTTATAAAATGCCAGCTTAATCGCGTTTCTGGCTACCATGTCGTCAGGAAAACAAATATATTTGTGAGTAATGGTAGCCATGCCTTCCAAAAACTTGCATAGCGTGCGGCTCAGCGTAGGCTGGGAGATCCCCATGGAGAGGGCACCCAGCCTCTAGAACGAGCCGTTCGCCAGAAATTGCAAGCAGCCAAGCTTGGTCATACCTGAAATTGCTTGGCCCTTCCTTGTGGTGCGGGCTAACCATGGCCGCAGCTCACTATACAATTTATGGAGAGAAGCGCGATTAAGTCTGGTGAGCTCGAACAGCTCAACGTCATGCCATCGATGTGCATGCGTCGCCGGTGCAATCTGGTCTCAGCCCTCCGGACAATTTCAATGCCCATGAGCTGCAGATCCTCATGCTCCTCAAATACACTAGAGTCATCCATAGCTGCTAGTCTCGAGGTCAAAATGGTCCCGTAAGGGGATCGCAAAGGAAACGGATTTATAGGGTGGTGGTCCGTTGGCAATCAGCTCTCTGAATGAGACGCAAGCCCATAGCAATAACGTAAGTTATCTGAACGAATGAAAAATATCAGATTTGGTTTGGAAAATGACCTGAACTAACGCAAATGTTCTGATTTGCTTTCGTTCATCTTAAGCGCATATATGCATTTGGCCGAACGTTCGTACGAATGAAAAATGAACGAAAAAAAGCAAAAAAACACCCACTAAAACTTTCACAGGGAGCTATGGAAGTGCAGACGAATGTGCCTCCGAATCGAGCCCAAGGTGCGGGTCCGGCTCCCTAACCCACTTATGCCTAATGCCAATTAGCCCCAAATTTAGGAGAGACTAACCTTTTTGCCCACAAAGCTCACACAACTGCACTTTATGGCCCTGTTTGTTTTTTTATCCCTGCCATGAGGTGAAGCGTCCATGGTCACTGTCCCTACTGGTCCCCAGCCTGGCCCATAATAGCCCAAATGTCACACACAGCGCAATGTGACAGCAACAAACTTCCCATGTGGGGACCCGGACCCCCTCATGTCGCCCACAGCGTGGCCACAGAGAAGTAACCAGGGCAGGGCACACCAATAGCTGGCAGCTATAGCAGCAGCGCTGTCACTGGCGAGCAAGTTCACCACATAGTCGCCGAGGTAGCAGTTCAGCAGGGGGGCAGTGCGAGGTGGGGGCGGAGGCTGCGAGCAGCGGGAGGGCAGCAGGAAATGGTGCAGGGTGCATTGAAGACAGGCAGAGGCTGCGTGCGAGGGGGCAAGGTGAGGAGGGGGGCGGTGCTGCATCTTATGAGCCGCCCCACTCCTCGTCCTACCCCCCGCTCGCAGCCGTCGCCTGTCTTCTATGACAGGAGCAGCACACTAGCAAATAGGCGGCAGCAGGGTGGGGCAGGCTGGGGCGGGACGGGAAGAGGCAGGGATGGTTCCCACTGATCCACCAATGTGTGCTATTGCTGCCCTCCCCGCATCGCTGGCCAGTTTTTTCTTTTTTTACCGTTATTGATGCTGGTCTCTGCCCTAAACCTGCCTCCATCTGTAGCCCCGTCCTAGGCACGTGCCTACGTGTGCCTTGTGGCAAATACAGCCCTGCTTAGGGCTGGGACATTGCAAGTAGTACCCTTCTACCGAAGGCCTGATGCTTTGCAGATAGTAAATCAAATCTATAATGTTTAAAGGAAGGTGTGGGGCAATGACCACATTGCTGCTTTGATCTGGAAGCCGACAAGGACCATTCTTCATCATTCTTAACTCCGCTAACCATGCTCTTTTGGGCCAGAACAGAGCTACCAGGATGACTTGAATCCTTTCCTGTGCTATCTTGTGGATGACTTGTGGCAGAATTTTGAAAGAAGAAAAAGCATAAACAAGGTGAAACCTCCATGGCTGAGCTAGAGCTTCCACTGCTAGCGCACCCTCAACCCTTACGAACGAAAACATTTTTATGCACTTTGCATTGCTGGCCCTGGTAAACAGATCCACCTGTGGAAGCCCCCAAACACTTACAATCTGATGAAACACTTCCTGGATCAGGTACCACCCTGTTTGCTGAACCCTTACCCTGCTAAGACAATCCGCTAAAATGTTGAGGGCTCCCTTCAGATGGATTTCTGTGATGCACCAAACCTGTGTCTGAAGGGGTAGAAGGATTTCGTTTGACAGCTTCATCAGCTGTCATTAACTTTTGAACTTCTGTCCTGATTTGTCTACCTTTTCCTGCGAAAGAAGAATTCTTTGCTGGTTCCTGTCTACAATGAACCTTAGAAACTGTGTATAAGGGTGGATTTCTCTAGGTTGACTAGAGATGTACCAGAAGTAATTGTTCTGTCTTGTTTAGAAGGAGAAGGTCGTCTAGATAAGGAATCACCATGGTTCCCTGTTGTCTATCATAAGCCATCGGTTCCACCAGAAACTTTGTGGAATGAGGACAGACTGAAGGGCAGTTCTGTACTGGTAGTGCAGAATCTCTTGGTCTATCCGTATTGAAAATCTCAGATACTTGCAGTGAGCAATCAGAATGGGTACATGTAGGTAGACATCCTGTAGATCCAGGTTATCCATTCATGCATTCTCTATTAGAATGTACCTGACCGAAAAGATTGACTCTATTCTAAACTTGTATAATCTTTAACATCCTGAACCTTATCCTGACCTCGAACACAAAAGATAATTCTGTGAGTACTTATCTGTAGAATTGATTTCTCTTTCAGATGCAGGACCGCTCTGCTGAGATGATCGGCCCGCAAGTTGTCCACTCCAGGTATGTGTACAGCCAAGATGCATGGAACCGGTTTCTTGGCCCAAAGTAAAATCCGGCTCACTTCCATGAGGGCTTTACTTCGTCTGGTGCCCCCCTGGTGATTGATGTATGCCACCACCATCTAATTGTCTGTCTAAAACTGGACGGGATGTCCCCTCAGATGGGATGTTCAATGTCTGAGTTCTAGGATATTTATGGGAAGTCTGCTCTCCTTTGGACTCTACTGTCTCTGGATCGTTTGCGACTCCATTGACACCCCTCAACCAGATAGAATGGCATCTGTGGTGATGATCTTCCACTGTACTGGAAGGAAGGAAGGATTTGCCGATCTAAAGAGACTGAGGACTCAGGCACCAGGCTAGAGACTGTCATGCAAAAAAGAGTAATCCAGAGTCTCTGTCTCTCAATCCCAGATTTGGAGCAATACCATCTGCAGGGGTCTTGTGTGAAACTGTGCAAAAGGTACTGCTTTGAAGCAAGATACCATCAGTCCCAACAGACGCATTCCTTGACGAATCATCAGGTGAGGGCAAGACAAGAGACCCTGTACCCTGGCTTGAAGTAAAAGTCTCTTCTGCCTGAGATGTGTCTAATGACATTCCCAGAAAAGAAATAACTCTTGAAGGTATGATATTAGACTTTAGAATTCGACTGGATAGTCAGTTTTCCAATGTCGATAACAGTCTGTGTATCCTTCTGGGTGCCCTAGCATGATGGGGCCCATATCAACAGATCATCTAAGTAAGGGATTATATGTATACCCTGACTTCTTAGAGAAAATAGGAGATCTGCCATCACCTTGGTAAAAACCCTTGGTGCTAACGATAGACCAGAAGGGTAGAGCCACAAACTGAAGAGTAAGCCACCTACTGCAATGTAGGTATGCATCTTTATTTATAGACTGTGTAATTAAACCTCCCGACTGGAGTAACATCACTGTGGATCAAAAAACTCCAATCTCTAATAGGGGAGATACGGCAGACCTCATTGCTTCCATTTTCTACGGAAATCGGGATACCCCTGACCAAGAAAATCTCTGAGGAGGTCTGGCTCCTAATTCGATCTTGTAACCTGAGGATACAACTGTTACATGAAGCCTCCAAATATGAGCCAAATGCAGAAGCTTTCCCCCCACACCTGCAATGTTGGGGACGTCCCTTCATGCCTGAGCAGACTTTGAAGAGGGCTTGGCTTTTTCCGCCACACACCTCTTGCCTTAATTTGGGACTTTGTATTATTCCAAAATTCTCTTCGGTATCCCAAAGAGGCTGAACCTCTAGCCGGAAACCCGGAGGATTAGAGGCCCTGCGGAAAGCAGTATTAGACTTCGGCCCCTGTGGCAGATTAGTAGATTTACCACCAGTAGTTTGCTTTACCATGTCAACAAAGCACTCCCCAAACAGATACCTCGCCTTAAAGTGGACCAACACCCAGGATTTTGACTATCCTGGGTTTTGGTCCACATCGGGGGGGCACCCCGATTGGGGGTGCCCCGCTGTGTGAAACCCCCCAGAAAGCCCCAAAAACTCACCTCAGCACGCTCCCATGTGACCGTGCCGTCCAATCCCCACCGACGGACAAGCGGGTGACAGCGACGGACAAGACAGCACGTCCGCCGCCGCCTCCCACACGTCACTCTTACAGGGCGCACGCCCACGCCGGGCATTCACAAACGGGCGGCGCGGGCACGTCTAGAGGTAAGGTAAGGTTTTTTGGGGGTTTTGGGAGGGTTTCACCCGGCGGGACATCCCGATCTCGGATGTCCCGCGGTGAGGGAGGTGATCGGCCCGGGAATCTTAAAGATTCCCGGGCCGATCACCCCTGGGTGTTGGTCCACTTTAAAGGGGAGTCCCGTCAGATTCTTTTTAGAGGCTGTGTCAGCTGGCCATTGCTTAAGCCATAAAGCACGCCTTAAGGCTACCACCAGAGCTAGGCCTCTGGCACTTAACTTGATCAAAACCTCCATAGCCAAGATCACATACTTGTTGATATCCAAACTGGTTTTGATCAACTGGGAGCATGAATTCCATGAATGACCCAAACGAGTCTTAGAGTCCAGTTGTTTTAACAACTTATGAAAGTATAGACGGCCAGCTCATCCATTACACATAGATGGCCAGCTCATCCATTACCCTCGGCTCTTTCCAAAATCCAATTGGGATACCCTCTTGTTTTTAGTCTATCACATAATTCTTTAGTCTCTGTACGATATTCATGCTCTAGTGTACAATTCCTTTTTATTCTAGAAAGTTCTCCCACAGGTATGGCTTTTTTTTTATGTGTAATGGAGTATAGACGGCCATGTCCCACTGCAGCTTCCACAGATGCACTGAGGCTCAGGACTCACCAGCAAGGTCCATATACATGAAAAATTTCCATTGTTCAGCACTCAAGTGTTCCTTAAAATTTCTCAGTTTATTGGTCAAGTTAAAAGTTACATGGTTTCCATTCCAAGAATAGTTCACATATTACGCGTTTCAGGCAACATCCTGTGCCCTTCCTCATATAACAAGTGAAACAAACAAACTCACATTTAAATAAAAACACTTTACCTCACATCCAATGGCGTCAGTGTGTTCCTCTAATGCAGCTTGCAAGCCAGGTGCTCCCTCTGCCAATCAGCGCAAGAGAGCACTGATATCCAAGATACCTTCCAACTACCTAGTCCAGCTCAAGCAGGAGGCGGAAGGGAAAATAAGGACAGGAAAATACCCCATTGGCCCTGACAACACAGAACACAAGGGGGGGAACCACTACAGAACAACAATGGATGAGGTCTGCCAGAACATACGAGATTACATGTGATATGTGTCAAAATATGAGAATAACATTAAATCCTAATAAATCCTAATAAACAACACAATTAATTAACATCACTATGTGGTTGAAACAAACAGAGCCAGGAATATTGACACATCTCCAGTATTTTGAAGTAGTATGCACATGTAAGGATAAGAAGAAAAAGAAAAAAAAGAAAAAAAAAGAGAGGGAAAAGAAAGAAAGAAAAAACGATGGATGGCGGAGGGGTGGGGGGGGTGGGAGGGAGGGACTCTGGATAAATTAACAAATATACTAAAGTCCTGTACATAGGCTGATATCAAACCGTGAATTGAGGCCTATCGGCATTCTAGTTCCCAACAAAAATATCCACTTAGATTCCCTCATATGTAAGAGGTTTCTCAAATCTCCCCCACGGGGACCCAGGGTAACCTTTTCTATGCCCTGTATCTCAAGTACTGTAACGTCCCTCTGATGACACTGTATTTGTTTGGTGTTTGGAGACCTGAGAAATGTTACTGATGAACTCTTTCTTTGCACCATACATATGCTCTGCAAACCTCTTTTTGAGGCTGCGCATCGTGCAGCCCACATATTGTTTTAGGCATGCTTGGCATGTAATTAAATGACACCTTTTGTTTCGCAGTTAATAAATTGGCGCATGTCAAATCTTTTATTCTGGCTTATAAATGTGAACATTTTGGATGATGTTACATAATTACACATGCCACATCTTGATTTCTCACATTTATGCATACCTAAAGTGGTAAGCCATCCTGTTTGCAATCTTTTATTCATTATTAAGGATGGTGAGATCTTGTTTCCTATTGTTTGTGCCCGTCTGGCCACTGTCTTTATCCCCTTCTTAAGAACCTTATCTAACTTCTCATCACAGCGTAATATATGCAAATTATTCTGTACAATTTTAGCAATCTCATTAAATTCAAGACTGTAAGGAGTCGAGAATATAATCGGTTTAGGTCCCCATTTTTTCTTTGTGACAGGTTCTGACAGTAATTCCTCTCTCTTCTTAGCATTCACAATTCCCTCGGCTCTTTCCAAAATCCAATTGGGATACCCTCTTGTTTTTGGTCTATCACGTAATTCTTTAGTCTCTGTACGATATTCATGCTCTAGTGTACAATTCCTTTTTATTCTAGAAAGTTCTCCCACAGGTATGGCTTTTTTGGGGGGGGAATGGATGTAAACTTGAAGCATGTAGGAGGGAATTGCCTGCCGTTTGTTTTCGATAATTACTGGTCACTATAACAGTGTTCTCATGCCTCAATCTAAGATACTAGGAAATATGTATGGCGGCTGACCGGCGCTGGTTGAGTGGGGCCCTCTGGCCGCGGGGTGGGTCACCCCTCCTTTGATGGGGGGCCTTCCGCGTGGACATTGACTGCTGTTATGGGTGTCTGATGACTGTGTCTGCGCAGTGCCCTGCTGGTCCCGATGTCCCACCTTACGGTCTTCAGCCACTGAATCATCTGTATCCTCCCCGGTAATACTGACGCCTTAGAGTGCAACAGATTGGAAATTTGCAATATAGTGCGGTCCCTCCCCTGTGGATTGCGGCCCCTGTCCTCCTCTTCCCCTATAACATAGGTGCACCCCTCTACTGACGACTTTAGTCCTCGTGGAAGGGAAAACAGAAGCGGTCTGCTATCCACCCCCATATTTGGGGAGATAGAGCGGAACTCCACTGTCCTCCGCTAAAAAGCACCATCCACGGAACACGTGTTTCGTGATTTACCGGTTGACTATTACCTAGTCTAGTTATTCGTTACTCAATTGTTTGCTCCCTCGTCCCCGTGTTCCCCTAGGCCTTTATTGCTGTCCCTACTCCTAATTCCCTTCCCGATCACTCAAAACCCCGGAAAGCCCCTTTAGCAGCGGCTCCCTTTTATCAATTTTTTCTCGGGCGCGGTCTGCAGGCACTCAAATAGCATGGGCTTGCTGAAGGTTGTATCCCTTAATGCGAAAGGCCTTAACACGCCAGAAAAAAGAACAATACTGTGGCAAGAGTTGAAGAGATATAAGGCGAAAATAGTCTTTATCCAGGAGACGCACTTTAAAAGAGGGGCTTCCCCCAGGTTGAATAGTAGATTATTTCCGCACGTCTTCACCAGCTGCGCCTCAGAGGGCAAGAGGAAGGGGACGGCTATCTTGCTAGCTAGAGACACCCCATTCTCATTGCTGGATTCCTGGGCTGACGATTCGGGGAGAGTGGTCATGGTCAAGGTTACTATTAATCAGAAGCGATACACCCTGATCTCGATATACGCTCCCAACCAGGGTCAGGTTCAGTTCCTCAAGCAGACGCTGGATAAAGTGGAAAAATTTGCTGAGGGCGAACTGATCCTCGGTGGTGATTTTAACTTGCCAATTGACCCTCTCATCGACACTTCAGCGGGGAAATCGACGATTACCCAACCGGCATTGCGATCCCTGAGGAAGAGACTGCATAGTCTGCAGCTGGTGGACGTGTGGCGAATTAGAAACCCCACGGCCAGGGACTATTCATTTTATTCGAAGGTCCACGGGACTTACTCCAGGATTGACTATCTCTGGGTCTCACATAGCATGCTGGAACGAGTTTCAGGTGATGGCATTTACCCCACCTCATTCTCGGACCATGCCCCGGTTTACTTGGATTTGGATCTAGTAAACAGGCCCCTCTCCCCCTTTACTTGGAGGCTGAACGAATCCCTGCTGCAGAACTCGGTGGTGCTGCAGGCTGTCAGGGATGGTATTACCTCATACTTTAATGAGAACGACAATGGGGAGGTCTCGCCCCTGACCCTTTGGGAGGCCCACAAAAGCGTTATTCGGGGCATTTTAATTAGCCACGCCTCAGGATTAAAGAGGGAGAACACAGCTCTATTGGCGAACTTGACGGAGAGGGTCAATACCCTGGAGCTTTCCCACAAACAGACTGAGGCGGCGAGTGTACTCGGCGAGCTTACGCAAGCTAGAGTGGCTCTTTAACGCCTTATTAAGGCAAAAAGCTAAGCATGTGATCAGGAAATGTAAAAGGAGATACTATGAGTTTGGCAACAAAAACAGTGCTCTCCTTGCGAGAGCCCTCAAACAGCAGCAGGCCCAGAACTTTATATCGGAAATTATGGACGATTCCCAACAGCGACAGCATACTTCTGAGTCTATAGCGGGCACATTTAGGAACTATTACGCAGATTTATACGGGCTATGTGGGGATACATCGGGGCTGAGGCAGATAGAGAGAATTAGGCAATACCTTGCAGACTCTAATATGCCTAAGATCTAGGAGGAGGCCGGGCCCTTGGTTGAGGCTCCAATTGGCGCGGGAGAGCTGGCCGAGGCCATTAAACATACACCAGTGGGCAAGGCGCCGGGGCCAGACGGATTTACGTCTCGGTACTACAAAACTTTTGAGGCCTTGCTGGGTCCGCGATTGGTGAGGGCCTGGAACACAATATTGGATGAGGAGAGCCCGGGAGCTTTTTCTAGCAGGGAATTAGAAGCCCATATCACGGTCATACATAAGTCGGGTAAAGACCCGTTATCCTGTAAAAGTTATGGGCCCATCTCCCTGCTCAACACAGACATGAAGCTTTATGCCAAAGTCTTGGCTAACAGGCTGGCACCTCTGGTCCCTCACCTTGTGCACCTGGATCAGACTGGGTTTGTACTCCGTAGAGAGGCCAAAGACAACGTTATCCGCGCCGTTAACGTCATTCATGCGGCCAAAACCTCGGGGACCCCCCTGATGCTCCTCTCCACCAACGCCGAGAAGGCTTTTGACAGGGTAAGCTGGCCTTTCCTGAAAGAGTCTCTTCGATACATCGGGCTGGGGGACAATATGAGATTGCTTATAGAGGCACTTTATACCACTCCCTCGGCTCGAATAAGAATTAACGGCCACCTCTCGGACCCGGTGTGGATCAGGAATGGGACCCGCCAGGGCTGCCCCCTATCGCCCCTCCTCTTTGCTCTGTCACTTGAGTCGTTCCTGTGTGCAATTAGAAATAATGATGACATCAGGGGACTCGTCTCCCGGGAGAATACCCGCAAGGTCGCCGCCTACGCGGACGATCTGCTCTTTTTTATCACTAATCCATCCGTAGCTATCCCCGTCCTGATGAGGGAATTTGAGACATACGGGAGGCTCTCATACCTAAAAATTAATTTTGATAAGTCTGAGGCCATGAATGTCTCCCTCCAAGGGGATCTAGTTCGGACCCTACGACAGTCCTTCCCCTTTAGGTGGGCCAAGGCCTCATTAACATATCTGGGAACCCAGTTGCCATGCTCCCTGTACAACATAGTGTCCCTGAATTTCCTTCCCTTGGCCAGAAGAATCAGAGCTGATTTGGAGAGGTGGGACCTTCCCACATTTTCCTGGATGGGGAGGGTGAACATAATTAAGATGACGATATTGCCCAGACTGCTATATTTGTTCCAGGCCCTACCGGTCCGGATCCCTGCGGGTCTCTTTGCTGATCTTAGCAGGTCCCTCTTGAGCTTCGTTTGGAACAAGAACGCAAGTTTGGAACGCACACTTTGCAGACCCAAGATTCAGGGGGGCATGTCTCTGCCAGACATTAAGCTCTATTGGGCGGCCTCACATCTACAGAGAGTTTGTGAGTGGGCGACATGTTGGGACACGAAGAGATGGGTTCAACTGGAGTGTGCCGTGACCCTTACACTGCCGGACGTCTCGTTGTGGGGCAGGATGGCCCTACCCTCAGACCTAAAAAGGCACCCGACTATCGCTGCAACATTATGGGTTTTTGGGAAGTACAGATCTTATTCAGAGATCTCTCCGTGGCCACGGTACCTATAATCACTAACCCACTACTGGCCCCTGGAACATCAAGAGCAGACCTCAGGGAGTGGAGTGGGTTGACCCAGTTGAGAGCAGGGGACCTGATTACGGAGAGTGGGTGGACTTCGTTGTCAGATTTGAGATCCAGATGGGAAAATGCGGACCTTGACCCTTGGACCCTGATTAGGTTGCAATCCTTTGTAGCAGGGCAGGGATTGAAGAAAGACAAGTGCAGGCCCCATACTGAACTCGAGAGGATTTGCCTGGGTGAGGTGCCAAACGGCCATCTGACCTCCAAATTGTACTCGTTATTGGTAGGAGAGGGGGATGACCCTCCGGCGTTCTGGAGGGAATGGGAGGCAGACTTAGGGATGGAGTTAGATAAGGAGCAGAGAGAGAAGATTGCATCTCTTGCCCACAGATCCTCGATTGCCACAAGAGTACAGGAATCTAAATATAAGGTTCTAACCAGATGGTACTACACTCCCGACAGGCTCAATAGAATGTGTGCCTCGGTGGATCCACATTGCTGGAGGTGTGGGGTCGAGTGGGGTACCTTGATACACATCCTGTGGTCCTGTCCCAAGATCCGTGCAGACTGGGAGGGTGTGTTGGCCGTGGTCTCTCAGCTTACGGGGGGCCAAATCCTCACTGATCCAGCTCAGATTCTGCTGCATTCGACGAATCTCTCCGTAAGCAAGTATAAGAAATCATTGCGGGTCCATTTGTTGAACGCAGCTAAGCTAGCGATTCCAAGATTTTGGAAGCAAAAAAGACCCCCCACGGTGAGGGACTGGGCCTCGGAGGTTTCAAGCATCTCGGAGATGGAGGATCTCCCACTTTCTATGCACGATAGGGACGAGCAGTACAGGAGAACGTGGATGCCCTGGTTAATCTACCAGGAGTCTGAGGAGTTCAAGCAGTTATTCAAGGAGCCAGAGAATCACTGAGTTAATATTGTACCGTTGCACTGGCGCGTTGTACTTGGGATTCTTCCCTGCCTCCCCCTCTTTACTTTTGATCCTCCTTGTGACGGGTCTTTATTTTAATTCCAGGAGGCCCAGTGGGCGCCATGCGGTGAGAAACGTTGGCATCTTGGGCCCGGTCGAGATCGTACTGTGCCCAATGGGAGCGGCCGCGCTTGGCGGCCTCTAAGTATTGTTAAGATACGTGCCTGTAGACCTGCGTGCCATATCAGCTGCTACCTTGCCCTTCCCTACACCTGACCCGCGCTCACTTGCCCTCTCCCCTTTACCCTACTGTGTAGTGTATTGTATTGTATGGTGTAATGTAAGTTTCTTGTGTCTGTTTATATGCAAAAACCTTTAAATAAAGAATTAAAAAAAAAAAAATAAGATACTAGGAAGGCAATCCCTTCTTTATCTTGTTCCATCGTAAATTTAAGATTGTATTTATTTGAGTTTAGGTACTCTTGAAAGACATTCAGTTCAGTACACAGACCTGTCCAGATGATCAACAGATCATCAGTGTATCAGCCATAAAAATAAATATTCTTACAAAAAGGATTAGTATCACAATAAATATAGAGCTCCTCCCACCATCCCATATACAAGTTTGCGAGTGATGGGGAAAAGGGTGAGCCCATAGAGGCTCCACATCGTTGAAGATAATAAGTGCCATCAAAGTAAAAATAATTGTGTTTCAGTAGAAATTCTGAGGACATAATAATTAACTGAATGTGATTCTGTGCATACCCAGAATATTTATTCAGGTGGACAAGTAGTGCTTCTATAGCATAATGATGAGGAATGCATGAATATAGAGAAGTGACATCTGATGTACACCATGTCGCCCCCTCTGGCCATTTCATGTTCTGCACAATTTGTAGAATATGTTTAGTATCTTTAATGTACCCTGGTAGTCTCCTGACCAGAGGTTGTAACTGTAGGTCCACCCACTGTGCCAGTTGTAACACTATGTGGAACAGAAAATGATCCCAAGAGGACTGAGAATCAAAAAATTACCTACCTATGTGTTTAATGAGGAATTTAGGTCCGCATGGGACGCAATTTTAACTGATGCCTCACTTGCACTCATGAAACTTAGAGTAGGAGCAACAACGTCTGAAAGACATGGATCAACAAATACAGGAGGTAAAGGCATCATTAGAGCCACTACACAATAATAAAGAGTATGATTCATTAATTAAAAAGATGGACTCAATCCTAAAAAAATGGGAAAATGAAATCATGATGGTGAAACGCACAAAGTTATCACGAGACCAGGAGGACTACAGGAATAACATGGTATATGCATGGCAAAGAGCTAATAGATCATATCCACGAAAGTCTCCTAAGGGGCCCTATCAGGGGAGCAGCAACAGAGATACTGGAAGGAAGTCTATTATAAAATCAGGAAAAGCTCATTCAGTAAGTTTCTCTGAATTTGATAGGACTTATTCCAGTTCAGAGGAGACACAACAATCATACGATTCAAGTGGAGAGGGCCCCGGAGGCGTTTTTGAGTCGTCAAGGGTCCCATCGAGCACCCAACTCCCAAAAATACGTAAAAGGCCGGCAAAAAACGCAGACGAGCGGGGAGGAGATTCAGAAACAACATATCGCTTGAGAGCCCGAGTGGGACAATCAATACGGTAATTAACATCTCCTCGAGTACACTCAGTCCTGATCAGATGAGTGTGCTCGCAAAGGGTTTATCCTTTTCCCCCGCCACTCATTTCAATGTATTTAGTACCATAATTGATATCAATTGTTTTGTAAGACAACTGGTTTTGGATCTACATTTTTATGATGCTTTTCAGGATGACACATCTCCACTTACTATACCTGATAGGGGTGACAATCAAATTTCAAGACTAGATTTATTTAAAGAACAAATGTCTCTCAACACTGCAGAATCTCAATACACAGGGAGAACCTAACTCTTCCCTCATTTCATCTCCAGTGCCACTTAGGATTAAGAACCCTTCCTTTTATCCCGTCCAACCAAGACCTCACTGTATTGATCTATTTCAAGATAGAATAGAACAAGATCTTGTTGCTCTTAGTAATAGGGTTAAAGAAAAACCAGAATATAGAAAGGATAATTTAACAAGAGGGGAGTGGAAAGCTCTAAAGGAACTCTAAGTTTCATGAGTGCAAGTGAGGCATCAGTTAAAATTGCGTCCCATGCGGACCTAAATTCCTCATTAAACACATAGGTAGGTAATTTTTTGATTCTCAGTCCTCTTGGGATCATTTTCTGTTCCACATAGTGTTACGACTGGCACAGTGGGTGGACCTACAGTTACAGCCTCTGGTCAGGAGACTACCAGGGTACATTAAAGATACTAAACATATTCTACAAATTGTGCAGAACATGAAATGGCCAGAGGGGGCGACATGGTGTACATCAGATGTCACTTCTCTATATTCATGCATTCCTCATCATTATGCTATAGAAGCGCTACTTTTCCACCTGAATAAATATTCTGGGTGTGCACAGAATCACATTCAGTTCATTATTATGTCCTCAGAATTTTTACTGAAACACAATTATTTTTACTTTGATGGCACTTATTATCTTCAACGATGTGGAGCCTCTATGGGCTCACCCTTTTCCCCATCACTCGCAAACTTGTATATGGGATGGTGGGAGGAGCTCTATATTTATTGTGATACTAATCCTTTTTGTAAGAATATTTATTTTTATGGATACATTGATGATCTGTTGATCATTTGGACAGGTCTGTGTAATGAACTGAATGTCTTTCAAGAGTACCTAAACTCAAATAAATACAATCTTAAATTTACGATGGAACAAGATAAAGAAGGGATTGCCTTCCTACATCTTAGATTGAGGCATGAGAACACTGTTATAGTGACCAGAAAATACAATTCTGTGAAATACTCACCTGTAGAATTGGTATTATACGTATTACAGTACGTCCTGCTCCAGATATAATACTTACAATTGGGTTATCCTCCGCCAGAGGGCGCTGTGCACTGCAGACATGCAAAAACAGGCTCCCCCCGGCCCTTCATATACCCAGGGACCTCCCACAAATCCCCAGCATTGAAAAGCAGTGAACCAGAAGCCGGGAAAATTAAACCACCAAAAACAACTGGTAATGATAACAACAACAACAATCACCATACAGGGGATCCAGAATAATGCAAAAACCAGGGTGGGGTAGAGCAGGACGTACTGTATACGTATAATACCAATTCTACAGGTGAGTATTTCACAGAATTGTATTATTCTAAGTATACAGTACGTCCTGCTCCAGATATAATACTTACAATTGGGACATCCAATAGCAGCGTCCATAGAACAGGGTGGGATCCCCAACAAAAAAGGCAACAGCAGACAGTTGAAAGCACTGTCACCTGCAATACCTCGCTATCAAGAGCGACACGAGCAAAGGCTCTAACTTCAACATCAAAACAACCCTTGAAGGGTACAAACAAGAAAACAAGTAGTGTTCAAGCAACCTGTTCAACAAGACCTGGAGCTGAAAGGCCCAAAGATACCAAGGCACCAGCGTAATCAGAATAGAGTGAGAAGAACTCTTCCCCTTAAGGAATAGGCTTGAGTAAAGGCCTAACAAGAGCAAAAACTAAAAGTAGCCCAGGAAGAAGCCAAGCCTTCCCCGGGACCAGAAGGGACATCTTATACAGGTAAAGGCCAGGCCCAAGGCCACCTAACCCCTAGAGGCAGACGAGATCAGGCACATCCAGATGTAAGTGCCCACAACCCCGAAGAACATCAGTCCCCTAAGGGACAGGAGACAACCCAGGAAAAAAATTCCAGCACCTATTGAAGGAAAATAGATTCCCGTGCCTCAGCATTACAAGGAATAAATCCCAGAAAAAGGATAATGTCTTAATACCTGAGCCTAAGACACCACCTTAGGCAGAATAACCGGAGTAAGGCGGAACGCCACCTCATCTCGGTGAAGAAACAGTAAAGAAAACGAGGGCTAGCTAAACAGATCCTCCCGCTCAGGCGCACGGCCGACTGAGGTAACAGCCCCAGAAGGGCAACCTTATGGATAAGAACAGTCAGACAGCATCCGGAATAGAGCCAAAGGGGAACACCCCGCAAGGCAAACCGAATAGAAATCAATCCCAACAGGGACCCTAGAACTGCGTGGGGGATGTCACTGAGCAATCCCTGAAAGAAAATCAACCCAGGTAAGGAACTGAGTAAGACTTCTGCAGAAGACGGACAGGGCAGAGCCTGAACCACCAGGGCACCGAGTAGGAGAGCCAACTCCAACCCATGCTGTAATAACTATATAACCCTGGGAACAGAGCTCGCCCACAGGGGAGAGACCAAAAACTCAACCCAATCAACATGGGTAAACAATACCCCACAATAGACGGAAGAAGAGGCAGAAGAAGCCAACTCCTAGGCTTCCAGAAGTCACAGACACCCAGAAGGTACACCCACTTCCATCAAGGTGGATGAACCAACCGTCAGACCATCCAGACCAGAGTCTGTAGATAGGGTGAAACAGAAAAAGGGGGGCCTGAGTGAGCAGGCCAGCACTCCTGACAGGACGTACAGGTCCGCTGTCAACATAACCACATCTGCAACCACACTCCACTAGGCCACCCAAGGGTCGCCAGTATCACTGGTTCCCCCTTCCAGAGCAAACTTGCACAGAACCCTGTTTCCAGCAGGGTGAATCAGGATAAGACATATAGAAACAGAATGTCCAGCATAAAGTCACGCAACCTCATGACCAAGGACAGAACAATCTGAGACAGGGAAACAAGGGCCTAGGACCCATGAAGGTGATGGGCCCAGAAAGATCCACACTAGACGGATCACATGGAGACACAAGAATTAGCACATCCTGTCGCAGAAGGACATCCACCGGAGCGTATATCGCAGATATGCAGGGAACGCTGTCCTCCACCCAGATCAGGATCAGATACCTTCCTGGGGGATCATCCTGCTTCCGAGTCCACACAGGTAATTAATACAGGCCACTGTCGTCAGACAGATCAAGGGGCCCCCAAATAGACCAATCCCGCAAGGGAGAAGTCCAGCGATATAGAGTCAACCTGAAGGCCTACCGCTTCCAAATTAGACAGGTGGAAGGACCCCTAAATGCCCCACCCCCCCGGAATCAAAGGGGAATTTAGGAGAAAAAAGTCCCCCTCCGTCGACCTGATAGATTTGGTATCCAACTGCAGGAAGACGCAAGGAAGGGGGCGCCCCCGATTGGTACCCCTAGTACCACAGTCTCAAGGGTAACCACCGTACCAAGGTGGAAAGGGTACACAGACCCAGCTCCAGGGAAGCTGGAACCCAGTCCAGCATTTACAATATGAGTAGCAGAGGAGCCCAAGGGCTCTGAGCATAGGGGACAACCTTTGAACAGCCACCAACAGGCCCGCCAGCTGCAATCCAGCCTGGTGAAGAGACGGGGACAGCAAGAGGGACCGAGCCCCTGCAAACAGATTGTCCATTTATAGTCAAGGAAGCAGGTTCCCGTCTGAACCGAATCCAAGTTCAACCCTAGGAATGGAGATACCACTAAGGGGAAAAAGAGGAATTGAGGTGATTGAGCACCCATCCAAAGACTCCCAAAAGACACACCAACCGAGTAACAAGCTCGGACTGACGCAGGGATTGGGAAGCAAAGAGGGACAGCCAGGCAGTTCCTCGTGCGGACGCCCCCTTGGTCTCAGTAGAGATATCACCCCCGTCATCGCCTAGGCGATCACTCAGGGAGCAGAACCAAGGCCAGATAATAGGGCCACAATCAGCAATAATGGAGCGCCAACACAAACTTGTAAGGTCCTTGGTGCCCGGAAGGCACAATGGCAATGAAATAAGCGTCTTAGGTCCCTACCGACGGCAAGAGGTCCCTGGACACAGGGCACTGGCGGCCCAACTCAGAGAAACCATGCAGTAAAACCGCCTGTGAATGTAAATTGCCTCACCTATGGAAGGCCATAATGGACAGAGTGTCTCATCCTTTTGGAGGAATGTGGCAAGGTTAGTGTAGAGGCCCCTGCCTCTGTCTGTTAAGGGCAACCAGCAGGTGACCCCAGACCTCGCAGATCGCGCGTGGCCTGCGCCAACACAAGAAGAGAGGCAGGGACCAGAAGCATCCTGAATATCTTGGGAAGGGGCCGCCCAGCAGACACTATCCTGCATCCAGAGGAAACTTCCTCTTGACTCCATCAGAACGAGGCATGCCGCCTCCTGATAGGGGCAAGGTGCTGCGGCCATCCCCTCGCCCAAGCGGGGGAGGGCGCCCCATCATGCTTGAGGGGTTTTGGTAAAAGGTTTGGACTTAGTCCTGCCAGAGGGACCAGGGCGTTGTCTGCCACTCCTGGGGCAGAGATCTATACCAAAAAGCTGGAAGGACACCCCTGGTTCGGGTTTGACGCTAACATAGGGGGGGTGGAGGGGTGCCGCTGCCTCGAGAAGGCCGAGACCGCCTTCTGTAAAGGGGTGTTTTGCCCTTTTTTCCAAACAGGTCCAGACGGGCCCCGAATAGGCGTCGCCCTCTAAAGGGGAAGCCCAGTAAGAATCTCTTTCGTAGCATCGTCAACACCCCACTGTCGCAGCCAGACCAGTCGGCGTATAGCTACAGCAAGGGTGGAACTTCTTGCGCACATGCTGATGGTGTCATCCAGCGCCAAAAAGATAAATCTTACAAATACATCACAACTGGAGAGTGCATTAAACACCTCCCAGGGGAGATCCTCAGGTTGATGATCAATCATCTTTCTGATGAGGGTCCTAGCGGCCACTGCAGCGATGGCCGCGGCACAGACCGGGTGCAGAGTTGTCCCTGCACAAGAAAAGGCGTGGGAAGCCAGCCTATCAATGCGCCGGTCCTCCGCATCCCGAAGGGTACGATAAGTAGGGGCCGCAATAAGGGGGGGTTAAGAACCCCAATGATCGGTGCATCCACCACGGGAGGTGATGACCAGCAGTTAACCACATCAGGGGGAAAAGGGTATTTCCAATCCCAGTCCCCTGGAAGTTTACTAGGGGCATTGCCATTCTTTGAGTACAAGAGACTGGAAGTGATCCTGCTCCAGAAATTCCAAAAGCGGCGGCGCTGTATGGAAACTCTCCCTTCTAGGCCTGGAAGCCTCACCAGGGAGAGAGATAGACAAGACCTCGAAGATCTTTATCAGTAATTCGTCTGCGTCACACAGGCCCCAAGAACCAAGGCCCGGATCATCATGACTCCTCAGCCCCTCGTCCGATGAGCCCGAGTCAGAGAATAGCCGACCTTCATCAGAAAGAGCAAAACCCTGCTCAGCAGTGAACTCTTCAGATTCAGAAGGAATGGGCGAAACCGGAGGCGTCAGGGACCGCTTTTTACCAGGGCCCAAGCGCTCTGCCAACCTCGAAATCACCTGATCGGCCGTAGTCAGTCTGCGCGGCACGACTTGCTGTTCATTCCCTGCTCGAGTGCGACTCATCAGGAGTGAGATTTAAGCACGGGGAGAGAGGTGTATTGAAATGAGGCGCAGCCACTGGCAACCCTGACTGCAGGGCCAGTACTTGTTCCGCAGACCCGTGCTCTGTCCGCATCAGCATGGGGCAGTCCACACGCTGTACACAGCCGGTCTTGTCCCGGAGGGACCCCGGTCACGTAATTCTGAGATGCCTCCATATGGTGATTATTAATGTAATATATACCAGTAGGGATTTACGCAATAGGCAACCCTGGATGTCCCAAAGACCAGCTAGGAATGTGGGAGAATTTGTAAGCCCGCTACAATATATGTTAGGCCGGGAGAAGCCACGGACTCTTCGACGTCTGAAAGACAGAAGGGGAATAAGGGTCAGGGCCATGCGCAACAGAAAGAATACTAATGATGAAAACGCCCGCGAGGGCACTCACCGACCTGGGGAGGAGAAGGACCGCCAACACGCGCGCGAAGATCAACAAAATGGCGCTGACCAAACCTCGGAGGGCGGGTCTAAACTGGGCGTGACGCGGAGCGCGCCACTCCAGGTCCCCGCCTCCCCCAAAGAGTGCGAAGCTCTGAAGCAGCCGTTAAAGGCTTGAAAAGCCAAGTATAGAATATGCCAATAAAGGCATCTGCTAGTGGATACTCGTAAAGTCTAAATACGCCGCCACCATTCTGACACCCGTAGGCGTGCACAAAATTAATTTCCTGCCCAAGATGCAGGATAATAAAGCGGGACGAGCTGTACACTATTGCATATTAAATTGAGAAAGGCCCAAATAGAAGGGCAGCGCGGCTCTGACACCTAGTTGCCGGTCAGGGGCAAAAGCACGGCATAAGCGTGACAATACCGTACACTGAGACCGCCAACAGGCACACACACACCTCCCCCTTCTTTTCCCCCGAATACGGGGGGAAACGAGGGAGGACGGCGACCCTTTACACAGGGTTCACCTCTACACGGGGCATGGGGCAATAATGCGGGAGGGACATCCACTATGAGGCTCACCATCAGCCTAAACCGCCTACCCTTTGGTGGGGGACTGCGGTGGAGCATGGCTCCGTTAAGCACGCATAGTGCTGTCTACCTTCACCCGACCAGCGCAGCCCAGGCGGGGAGGCACATCACAAGGAGGACGGGTGGGAATAGTCCAACAGGGCCGCAGGCTGTAATAGCCCCGCTCACCTGCGAGAGAGTGATACTTCATGTCTTCGCAGTCAGCACTGCACAGAAATCTGGGGATTTGTGGGAGGTCCCTGGGTATATGAAGGGCCGGGAGGAGCCTGTTTTTGCATGTCTGCAGTGCACAGCGCCCTCTGGCGGAGGATAACTCAATTGTAAGTATTATATCTGGAGCAGGACGTACTGTATACTTAGAATATTATCAAAAACAAATGGCAGGCAATTCCCTCCTACATGCTTCAAGTTTACATCCATTACACATAAAAAAAGCCATACCTGTGGGAGAACTTTCTAGAATAAAAAGGAATTGTACACTAGAGCATGAATATCGTACAGAGACTAAAGAATTACGTGATAGACTAAAAACAAGAGGGTATCCCAATTGGATTTTGGAATGAGCCGAGGGAATTGTGAATGCTAAGAAGAGAGAGGAATTACTGTCAGAACCTGTCACAAAGAAAAAATGGGGACCTAAACCGATTATATTCTCAACTCCTTACAGTCTTGAATTTAATGAGATTGCTAAAATTGTACAGAATAATTTGCATATATTACGCTGTGATGAGAAGTTAGATAAGGTTCTTAAGAAGGGGATAAAGACAGTGTCCAGACGGGCACAAACAATAGGAAACAAGATCTCACCATCCCTAATAATGAATAAAAGATTGCAAACAGGATGGCTTACCACTTTAGGTATGCATAAATGTGGGAAATCAAGATGTGGCATGTGTAATTATGTAACATCATCCAAAATGTTCACATTTATAAGCCAGAATAAAAGATTTGACATGCGCCAATTTATTAACTGCGAAACAAAAGGTGTCATTTATTTAATAACATGCCAAGCATGCACGATGCGCAGCCTCAAAAATACCGTTTTGTGATTACTCACCTTTAAAACGGATATTTTAAGTGTGACATATACTCCGCTTCAATACTTCTTGACAGTTGAGTTATTCTCCAGTAGAGGGCGAACTTCTGCAGAGATGAATGCAAAAAAGAAGCCCCTCCCGGTCCATAACTACCTGGGACCTCCCACCAATTCCCCAGTGTAAGATAGTAGTAAAGGGACCAGGAAGAACCAAATATAACAATACTAACAAAAAACAATGGTTCACCATATAAAGGATCCAGAATACCAAACAGGGTGGGTGAAGCGGAGTGTATGTCACACTTATAATATCCATTTTAAAGGTGAGTAATCACAAAACGGTATTATTCCAAGTGTGACATACACTCCGCTTCAATACTTCTTGACAGTTGGGACATCCAATAGCAGTGTCCGTCAATGGTGGGAACCATAAACAGCAAAGAATGCAACTCAAACCACTGCAGCTTGCAGAACCTTGCGGCCAAAAACAGCATCCGCTGAAGCCAGCACATCAACCTTGTAAAACTTGGAAAAAGTATGAACAGAAGACTAAGTAGCAGCCTTACAAACTTGTTCAACAGAAGCCTGTTGCTGAAAAGCCCAGGATGCACCCACAGCACGAGTAGAGTGCGCAGTGACCCTAAAAGGGGGAGTCCTCCCCTTAGCAGAATAGGCCCCAACAATGGCCTGACGAATCCATTTGCTAATCGTAGACTTAGCAGGTGCCAAACCTTTCCTGGGCCCACAGGGCACTACGAAAAAAGCGTCCGTCTTGCGGAAGGAAGAAGTAGTCACCAAATAGTACTTCACACAGCGAACAACGTCCAAATTGTGCAGAACCCTCTCCTTGTCATTGTTAGGCTTAGGACACAAGGAAGGGAGAACAATATCCTGATTGAGGTGGAAAGCAGACACCACCTTAGGAAGGAAATCCGGCTTAAAATGCCTGAATCGACAGAGCCGCCAACTCAGAGACACGCCGAACCGAGGTAATATCCACCAAGAAGCCAATCTTCTGAGTGAGAACCGAAAGAGCAATATCATGTAGTGGCTCAAAAGGAGGACCCTGCAGAGCCGAAAGAACCAAATTCAAATCCCAAACAGGAACTACAGCCTTTCGAGGGGGCCGCACATGCGCCACCCCTTGGAAAAAGGTCTTAACCAGCGGGTGTAAAGCAAAAGACCTCTGGTAGAAAACCGACAGAGCAGAAACCTGTCCTTTCAAAGTACTAAGCTGGAACCCAAGGTCCAGATTATGCTGAAGAAACTCCAAAATACTGGGTACAGAAAAAACCCTGCAAGGCAAGGCCCTAGCCTCACACCAATCAATATAGGACCTCCAAGTCCTATAGTAAATGCCAGAAGAGGACCCCTTCCTAGCCCTAATCAGGGTCTGAATGACAGCCTCAGACAAACCTTCCTCCTTCAAGATGAAGGTTTCAGCAGCCAAGCCGTCAAAGCCAGCGTTTGTAAATTGGGGTAAAGTAGATGACCCTGGGATAGCAGGTCCGGCATCAAGGGAAGCCAGCACTGGTCTACGGCCATCCTTACGACCTCTGCGTACCAAACCCTTCTTGGCCACCTTGGAGCCTCCAGAATCGCTGGTGCCCCTTCTAGAACTAGTTTGCGAACTACCCTGCCCAGCATGGAGACAGGTGGAAACAGGTACAGAAAACCCAGGTCCTTCCACGCCAGAGACAAGGCATCCACTGCCAAGGCCAGGGGATCCTGAGAAAGAGACACAAATGCCGGAAGTTTGTGATTGTGCCTCGAGGCAAAGACCTCGGGGTTGAGAGACCACTCTCCTTGGCGAGAGGACCCTCCGCTCAGGGAATCCGCCTCCGTATTCTCCACCCCCGGAATGTAGACTGCCGAAAGGCAAGGAACATTGCTCTCCGCCCAGCGCAGGATCAGAGAGACTTCCCTGAGGGCACTCCTGCTGCGAGTCCCTCCTTGGTGATTTATGTAGGCCACTGCCGTTCGGTTGTCCGAACGCACATGAAGCGGAAGACCCCGTAACTGTGGGGTCAACCGAGCCAGAACCAGACGAATGGCTCGGAGCTCCAATACATTGATGGGGGTGTGAGCCTCCTGGGGACCCCACACCCCGCTGAACTGCTGACTCTTCCAATAACCTCCCCAGCCCGACAGGCTGGCATCCGTGGTAACCGTCTCCCAACAAGGGAACAGAAAGGATCTGCCCTTCACCAGATTGCTCGAGTCCAGCCACCACCGAAATGACTGCCGAACCCTGGGAGACATCTTGAAAGGTTGATCCAATGACTGTGGGCTCCTGTCCCAATAAGTCAATAGGAGAGGTTGAAGAGATCTCATGTGAAATTGTGCAAACGGCACCGCCTCGAAGGAGGACACCATCAGATCCACCAGTTTCATCCCCTGTCGGATAGAGGGACAAGGACTGGCCAGAAGAAGACGGATCAGGTCCTGAATCCCCTGCACCTTGGTCTGGGGCAGAAACACTCTGGCCCGACTGGTATCCAGATTCATGCCCAGAAATGAAATCACTCGAGATGGGGAGAGAGAAGACTTGGTGCGGTTGATCACCCACCTGAACCTCTCCAGGGTCGACACTACCTGGTGGGTGTCCAGTTCTGCCTGCTGAAGGGAAGAAGCTGAAATCAACAGGTCATCCAGATAAGGCACAATGCGAATGCCCTGAGATCTGAGCAGAGCCATTACGCCCGCAAAAACCTTGGTGAAGACCCTCGGTGCCAAGGTCAGACCGAAGGGAAGAGCTACAAATTGATAATGTTGATCCCCTACCGCAAACCGGAGGAATCTCTGATGTGCCTGAAAAATCGGAACATGCAGATATGCATCTTTGATGTCTATGGATGTCTCCATGTGGAACTTTTTGACTCTGATAAACCTGTTGAGAAACTTGAGATCTAGAATGGGTCTCACTGAACCCTCCTTTTTGGGAACCGTGAAAAGGTTGGAGTAGTAACCCCTGCCTCTTTCCAACGGAGGCACCGGGCATATACCCCCATGTCCAGAAGGCTTTTCACTGCCAACAGGAGCCCCTGTGCAGCCTGAGGGTCCGAGGGCACCCAAGACCTTAAAGTGGACCAACACCCAGGGGTGATCGGCCCGGGAATCTATAAGATGGTAAGGTGAAGCCCCCCAAAACCCCCAAAAAACCTTACCTTATCGTGCGCGCCCACACCGGCCGCGCCCCTGTAAGAGTGACGTGCGGGAGGCGGCGGCGGACGTGCTGTCTTGTCCGTCGCTGTCACCCACTTGTCAGTCGGCGGGGATTGGACGGCGCGGTCACGTGGGAGCGTGGTGAGGTGAGTTTTTGGGGCTTTCTGGGGGGTTTCACACAGCGGAGCACTCCCAATCGGGGTGCCCCCCCGAAGTGGACCAAAACCCAGGATAGTCAAAATCCTGGGTGTTGGTCCACTTTAAGAATCTTGGGGGCGGCCAGTATTCGAACTTCAGTTTGTACCCGGAGGAGACCACTTCCAAGATCCAATTGTCTGTGACCTCCCGGGCCCAGACCCAGAAAAAAAGCCGCAGCCATCCCCCCACCCTTACGGGTGAGGGCGCCCCTTCTTTGCTGGGCCGGTTTAATGGCAGGCTTGAGCTTGGAACCCCAGGCAGGAGCGGGACGTGCCTGACCTCTGCCTCTGTTCCAGGATGAGCCCCTGACACCTGAGAAGGCCAGACCCCTAGACACTCTGGCCCCTCGAAAGGAAGGAGTGAACGCGCCCGCCCCCCGAAAGGGACGGCGCTGCTTCCTCCGCTGAGGTAACTTACCGCCTTTAGCAACAGCATCCAATTTATCTCCAAACAGCCACGCACCCAAGAAGGGGAGAGCTGTGAGTGACTTCTTGGCTCCAATATCCGCTGTCCACTGACGGAGCCAGACCAGTCTGCGCATGGCCACCAGTAAGGCTGACGTCCTACTACACACGACAATGGAGTCTTCCATCGCAGCCATGACAAAATCCATGAACAATTCGCACTTCTTAAGTATAGCGAACTCAGCGCCAGCTGGATCCAGCTGAGCGTTATTCAGCAAGTCCCTGATAAGAGACCTGGTAGCAAGCGACACCAGGGCAGATGCACTAACTGGCCGCAGGGCCGAGCCCACGTTGGCAAATGCGTGGCACGCCATCTGATCAAGGCGCTTGTCCTCGCCATCCTTAAGGGAGGAGGCGTCAGGGGTGTTCAGTACAGAAGAGTTGGTCAAACCTAACACAGGCGCGTCGACCTCGGGAGGAGAAGACCAGCGCTTGACCGCCTCCACCGGAAAGGGATACTTCTTATCCCATCCCTGAGGCACACCAGGAAGCCGACTGGGCCTCTCCCATTCCCTAAGTATCAGCGCATCAAAATGACCCTGGGTAGGGAATTCCAGACGGGGCTTGTAGGCCCAAAAAAATTCCCCCTTCTTAAGAGGGGGCGCCTCAGGTGGATCAATATCCACCACCTCCAATAAATATGACAAAACAGTGGCCGTATCAACGGCATCACCCAGGGCCTGCCCGACATTGGAATTCCCAGGCTGCCCAGAAGTCAGCCTCTGAATCCTAATACAACTGCCCCTCCTCTAGCGGGGAATAATCGGACAATTCAGCGGAATCATCGTCAGCGTCCCACAAGGGCTGGGCTGACGACAACTGTCTCTTTTTAGCCTGGGGCTTCTTGCCCACCGTGCTAGCAATCATTTTCTCTATGCTGGCCAACCTAGCCCAAACATGAGAAAGCGACTCCCCACTAGTACCAATGTCACTTGGGGTACGGATCAGGTGGGGAGGGGAAGGCGATGAAGCGGGAGGAGCCGACCAAGGCTGGGTACCCGACTGCCACGTTATGGCTTTTTGTGTGCATGGTATACAGATCAGCACATTCTCCCCCGTAAGGGATACCCCGCACCCCACACATGGCCCGGATTGTCCCGAAGGGATCCCGGGCCTGGTATCCTGCAGAGCCTCCATATGGTGAATTTTTGTGGTCAGTCACAAGACCGTAGGGGATTACGCATAAGCAACCCGGGATGCCCCTTAAAAGTCCCGGTGGGAGGATTTTTGGGTGGACAACTTTTATATCTAGGGACCCCAGGACCAGGAGGGACCCCTTAAAATGCACGTATACAGGGACACCTGTAACACACAAAATAAGCCACATAAGAGCAGAGCATAGTAAAAAATGCCATAGCATTTGATCCTACAGTCACACAACAGAAATATACATATACAGGTATATATCTATATATATATAAATATTACATATATACCACCGAGCAGCCATACAGTGCAAATAAAAGGCATATACTATGTATAGACACCCATAATTATACATATACATCTTGGGGATATATATATATATATATATATATATATCCCCAAGATGTATATCGCCCACGGGCACCAATAACGCCCGGCAGCATGTACAATATTAATGTGCATAAAACGATATATATCCAGCATAAAGGAGCCCCGTATGGGGCACTCACGGGCCGCAGTATGAAGATGGCGTCCCCTCGGTGGAAAGGGTGAAGGAGGCGGGCCAGCACATGGCCCCGCCCCCTTCCGACGTGGGATACACACCCAAGCCGCGCTTCCAGCCGATAGGGCTGGAAGCCAGCCGACGAAGCCAAGGGGGGCGGGCAGACACCGGCGCAGTCTTCCGACACGGGAGAGCGCCAGGCCACGCCTCCTTCACTGAGAGAAGTAGAAGGTCGCGCTCCCCGGCCAATATGGCCAATATGAGAGAACCGGCCCGCCGCCGCATGAGAGCGTGTGTGCGGGCCGAGCGTTAAACACACACACACGAGTAAAATCACACACACACAGTATAAAGGCCAGGCAGCTAGCCACCCCCCCCCCCCGGAGAAGAGTAAGGGACCCAGAAGGGGGGGGAACCCTGCCAGAATCCGGCCCTAAGCCTAGCGGGACGGGGCACCCCACACCAGGATCACCAAATTCTGGATAACCGCCTACCCCATAGTGAGGTCTCACGCTGGAGCGGTGCTCCTACTGCACCCATAGGGTGCTCCTACCTTTACCAGGACCCGCAGCCTAAACTGGGAGGCTCAATACAGGGACAATTTAGGAGGGTCCTGGCAGCAATAGGGACGAAAATGGCCCGGCTTACCTGCAAGTAAGAGAAGTCTTCATCTTCTGTCTTGCTCGCTTCCTGCAGAGAAGACAACTGGGGAATTGGTGGGAGGTCCCAGGTAGTTATGGACCGGGAGGGGCTTCTTTTTTTGCATTCATCTCTGCAGAAGTTCGCCCTCTACTGGAGAATAACCCAACTGTCAAGAAGTATTGAAGCGGAGTGTATGTCACACTTGGAATAAGAGGTTTGCAGAGCATCTGTATGGTGCAAAGAAAGAGTTCATCAGTAACATTTCTCAGGTCTCCAAACACGTCATACAGTGTCATCAAAGGGACGTTACAGTACTTAAAATACAGGGCATAGAAAAGGTTACCCTGGGTCCCCGTGGGGGAGATTTGAGAAACCTCTTACATATGAGGGAATCTAAGTGGATATTTTTGTTGGGAACTAGAATGCCAATAGGCCTCAATTCATGGTTTGATAACAGCCTATGTACAGGACGTTAGTATTTTTGTTAATTTTTTTAAACATACTCAATTTTTATTGATATTTACAGTACAACAAAAAGAAATACAGGGCATACATAAAGTGTCCGCATCTGACATTCCAGCAGAAATGCATAAAGGTGCAGCATATATCCAGTAAAGCATAGGCACGGTAATCAGAGATAAAATGTGTGACATCTATTGAGAACTAAACAATATAATATACAATATAATATACTCTCTGGGGTCCCAAAGAAAGGAATGCAGAAGAGGAAAGGGGACGAGATCCCCTCACCACCCTACATCCCAGCACACAGTAAGCCGCCCAGCCCAGGGTATCGCTCTTCTCCCTTTCCCTGCATATTTCTCCCGTGTTCAATTAGCCATGTATATACCAAAGCTAGGCCCCAAATTCTACAGAGCCGCCTTTAACCACCATGCTGGATGTCTAAGGTAAGACATGTGAATGAGGAGACACATCACACTTAACATACTCACCACAGAGACGGACCAACCCCAAAACTAGGGCAGTTTGGGGGGGGACACATGAGGGGGATGGGGAGACATAGGGGGGAGAGGAGGGAAAAAAGGGAGAGAAGGGTGGGGGAGAAAGAGAAACCCGCCTAGGCAGATGTAGCGGGCATGTGTAGGAGCCCCGGGGGGGGGGGGGGGGGGTCAGGCATGAGACAGGGGACAGCTTCTCATCCCCTATTCAGGGCTCCTAATCAGGATCATAACCTTGCTAACCATCAGCAGCGCAATCCCCTAGTTTATATCCCTCTACCAAGGCTCAGGGGTCCCACATCCTTTTGTAAAGAGCAGAGTCCTTAAACATGACCCAGATCGTCCAGGTTTTAAGATAAGCACCCATTCTGTCTTGTTTAGCGTGACAAACTTCTTCCATAGTCTCAACGTGATTGATTTGCCTGAACCAGTCTTTAACTGAGCTTTAACTGAGTTCTTGGATCTCCAGTTTCTTGGGATCAAGACCTTAAAAGATGCGTTTAAAAGATGTCGACCCAGGGGTACCCCTCCCGCCACCCCCTTGCCATCCGGTGACCATCCCAGGAGGACGCTCTCCACATTCCAGTCGATAGGCTCGCCCAGTATCTGACAGCAAACATCTCTCACCTGTTCCCAGTAGTCCCTAATCCCCGGGCAAGACCACCAAATGTGAACCAACGAGGCGCCATCATTACCACATCTCCAGCACACGTCTGGAACAGAGGGGAAGATAGAGTGTAAAAACTTTGGGGTCCGGTACCATCGTGTAATCAGTTTGTGGTTTGCTTCCTGCATCGAGCTACTTACTAATCCCTTATGTGCATTTCTATAAATATTGCTCCATTCATCTTCTGAGAGAGGTCTTCCTATATCAGCTTCCCATTTCCCTTCCCAGGGTCTAACTTCCTTCTTCCCCAGTCCTCGGATCAATCCATACGCCCAGGACAGAAGGTGAGCTTTGGGGCCGTGTCCCAAACATGCCTTTTCAAACTCTGTTAGTCCTTTCTTCAAGCCCTCCCTCACATCCCCAGAGGTAAAAAAATGCCTTAACTGTAAGTAAGTGAAGGTTGAGATCTCCCCCTCAAGCAACTCCTGCAGGCTCTGTTTGTCCCGAAACGTTCCGCAATTCTGTAGGTGAAAGAGCCGTAGGGGCTTTGGGCCGCCACAATCGAGCAGCTTGGAGAGCTGTCTTCCCGGGGGGGAAGGCCGGGTTGCCTAGAATCGGCGTTAGAGGGCCCGGAAACGAGGACAAAGCGTTTTTCCCTTTGCAGAGAGAGTCCAGCACTGACAAGGAGGACCCAACATATGGATGGTTTTTAGCGCTCATCGGGATCTCACACCTACGTAGGTTGCAGACAGTTTCCAATCCCCCCCCCCCCCGGTAGCTGCCTCTCCCTCAATTCTCACCCAATCCTTCTGAGATCCATTAACCTGCCAATCGACAACTCTGCCCACATGGGCTGCCAGATAATATGATCTTATGCACGGCAGTCCTGAGCCACCTTGATCCTTTGGAAGCAAAAGGAGACTACGTCTGATCCTAGGTGGTTTGCCCGCCCAAACAAATGCCCGGAAAGATCTTGATATAGATTTGAAAAAGGAATCTGGTATTTTAATTGGTATGCACTGTAATAAATACAATATTCTCGGTAGTAAATTCATTTTTAGAACTGCCATGCGCCCAAACCAGGACAATTGCAGCCTGTTCCACCTTTCCAGGTCCCTTTTAATCCTAGATCCAAAAGGCACAAAATTCAGTTGAAACAGGTTGGAGGGAATGGCCGGCAGCTGAACTCCCAAGTATTTAAGGCCTTTTCTTTCCCAGTTAAAGGGAAATAGGCTCTGAAGGGTTTCCACCTCAGAGTTTGGTAACAAGATATTCATGGCACTAGATTTGCTAAAATTAATCTTCAGGTTCGACAGTCTCCCATAAACCTCAAATTCCTTTAACAGGTTCGGAACAGACACCCTCGGGGAACCCAGGAAAAAAAGCATGTCATCTGCGTATGCAGCCACCTTTCGTTCTCTGCCTCCAATCTGAACACCCCTGATACTGCCATTCAGATCAATCTTCCTCAAGAAGGGCTCCAGAGAGAGGGCGAAAATCAGGGGGGATAACGGGCACCCCTGCCTCGTGCCGTTCTTAATGTGGAAAACAGGGGAGGAGCAGTTGTTCACTTTCACTCTCGCTATGGGGTCTGAGTACAGAGCCAATATCCTATTTTTAGCCGCATCACCCAATCCAATAAATGCTAACACCTTTCCAGCCCCAATCTACCCGATCAAATGCCTTTTCGGCGTCGGTGGAAAGCATCATAGCTTGCACCTTCTTAGCTCTGGCCCACCACTGTATATTTAGTGCCTTTATCACGTTGTCCCGGGCCTCTCTACCTGGGATGAATCCTACCTGGTCCTGCCCAATCAAGGCCGGTAATAGGTCTCCCATTCTCCCGGCTAAAACCTTTGCAAAAATGTTTACATCTACGTTCAAGAGGGAGATCGGTCTATAATTCCGGCAGTCAATAGCATCTTTCCCCTCCTTCGGGATCACAGCAATTTGGGCCTCTAGAGCTGTGCTGGGCAAAGTTCCAGAGGAGGCAGTGGACTCAAAAGCCCGAGCCATAAGTGGAGCTAGTTGGTCAGAGAAGAGTTTGTAGAACTGGGTTGGAAAACCATCTGGACCAGGGGGGCCCTCCCTGGTTTAGATGCCTTGATGGCTTTCTGTATTTCCAGTACCGACACCGGGGCCTCTAGCTGCTCCACAACCTCCTCGGGCAGAGACGGCATCCTGGATTCTCTCAAATAGGCCTCCATGATGCTGTCTCGGTCTACCGACTTCCGGTGGCCTGGCAAGTTATATAGGGACGAGTAGTATCTGCTAAATGCTTCTGCAATGTCTTTCTGGTGCAAAACCCCATCTGGGCCCCTAATTCCCTCCACTCTGGACCGGGCAATCCTGGGGTGCAGCGCTCTAGCCAGTAGGCGGCCCGTCTTGTTTCCCTGTTCGTAGAACAAGCCACATCGCCTAGTGAAGAGCCTGCCCGACTCTCTAGTTAAGAGGTCTCGCAGTTCCTGCCTTTTAGATTCTAATTCCTTTAAATGCCCCACCTGAAGTGACTGTTTGTGCTGCGATTCTAGCTCTGCTATCTGCCGGGACAACCGGTCTAGGTTCATCCCCCTCTCCCTTTTGAGTCTCGCCCCCTCCTGGATCAAAACACCCCGCAACGTGCATTTTTGGGCCTCCCAGAGTATAACCGGATCCACTGCGCCCGTGTCATTTTCCCTAATGTAAAGCGAAATGGACTCTCTCAATTTTTCTACCACCGCAGGGTCTTTCAGAATACCTTAATTCAATCTCCAATTCCATTCCCTCCACTCTCTGTACGGCAAGGCCAGGGAAAGTAGGACCGGGGCATGATCGGAAAAAGAAATATTTCCAATCCGTACCGCCTCCACCCTCTCCAGATCCCTCTGCGACAGGAAAATTTAATCAATTCTAGAGTATTTTGCATGTATGGGTGAGTAATAGGTGAAATCTTTATCGGACGGATGCATCATACGCCAAGTATCTACAAGCACCAGGTCCTGTAGTGCCCTCTTTATTTGTTTCAGGGCCCTATAGGATATGGCTGTTTTGGCATCTGAAGTGTCTAGTAGGGGGTTTAGAGCGCAATTCACATCCCCGCCCCGAATCAGGATTCCCTCCTGAAATCCCCCTAAACACCCAAGGACCTTCCTGCAAAAGGCCTGCTGATCCCTATTCGGGGCATATATGTTTGCAAAAGTAACCATCTGACCGTTAGGGAGTTTCCCTTTCAGGAAAATATACCTCCCATCTTGATCTCTCTCGACCGCTAGAACTTTGAGGTCCACCTCCTGAGCAATCAGGATTGCAACCCCCTTAGCCTTGTTGTTAGGGGATGGGGCAGAGTGACATGTCGTGTAGGTCCTATTCCCCAAGTATGGTGTCTTGTTTCTTTGAAAGTGGGTCTCCTGCACCAGGGCAACATGCGCCTTGAAGGTCTTAAGCTCTCTGAGTAACGCATGCCGTTTCTGGGGGGAGTTCAAGCCTTTGGCATTCATGGACAAGACGTTTAGACAGAGAGGCCCCATTGTTGGAACGTTTTAGACAGCTCGTCCCCTGTCTCCGCCCCACACTCCCAGATCACCAAGCTCACCAGATCCCACCCCCTCACACAGCAGGCGAGAGAAAGGGAAAGTAAGAAAGAACAGGAGAGGGGGACGCAGGAAGATGAGGGAGGGATAGACAACAAGGGCGCACAGACACACCGCAGGTTAACACAGACACAAACAGGGGACAAACCTAAGTACCTAACTAAGAATATGAGGAGGGCCTAGAGGAGATCAACTCACTCTTATATAGTGGTGGAAGCTACTAGGATAACTATTCACAGAGAGGACAAACCTCCCCAGTTATCCCCCACAACCCTGGACAAAGTTACCAAGGTCCTAGTAGGATGAGAGTATCCCACCGGGCTCCCTCCTACTCCACCCAAAACAGAGGCCCTTTAGGGGGGATACGAGGAGGGCCGAAGAGCGACACCCCAACACTCAAAACAAGCCAAGTACTACCGGCGCAGCCCAGGTATGGTCGGCGTAGTCCCCACCACAGATGCCCATAACACTCCCTCCACCCCCAGGGCCCGGACTATGTGAGAAAGGCTGCCGCCACCTCCATCTCGCTTATATATACCAGTTAGCTCTAACTAGCACAGGATCCTACCAGCGAGCCATAGGAACAGGGCGCGAGACTCGTAGTAGGCAGTGAGTAATACAGTAATATGAGGCTCCTCTCCCTACCGAGTAGCAACAGCCCGATAAACTGAGCAGGTGTTTTCCCGTCAACATTAATAGGCCCCCCTCTTAATTGCATAGCCCAATTTACCTAACACAACATATTTGCAGCTTGTCCCGAATCTGAGTACCAAACCTGTGGGCCCCAGCCCTCGGGAGAAGCGCAGGAACTTGGATAACATATATACTGAGATGACCCACATGAAAATAACACAGCAGCCGTGGTGACGCTACTAGAGCAAATACCGTATGCCCCCCATTCAAAGAGCTTCTGTCCCTACAGTCCACTCAGCGGCGCCCCCGCCAACTACGTGGGCTAGGGGTACACCGCCTAGGGGACCTAGTGAGAGGGTCCCATATAGATATTCTCCCAGTTCTAGGTTATCAAGTAAAAATCAACACAGGAACAGGTAACTGCCTATAGGATACAGATATGCTTATTTCAAAGTTTCTATGTTTCTATGTTTCGGCCCGATCGGGCTGCAGCAGCCGCTATAAGCTGAGCAGGCGTTTTCCGGTCAGCATTAATAAGCCCCCGCTTAATTGCATAGCCCAATTTACCTAACACAACATGTTTGAAGCTTGTCCCGGCTCTGAGTACCAAAACTGTGGGCCCCAGCCCTCGGGAGAAGTGCAGGAACTAAGATAACATAAACACTGAAAAGACCCACATGAAAATAGCACAGCAGCCGCGGTGCCGCTACTAGAGCAAATACCGTTTGCCCCCCGCTCAAAGATCTACTGTCCCTACAGTCCACTCAGCGGCGCCCATGCCAACTATGTGGGATAGGGATACACCGCCTAGGGGACCGAGTGAGAGCGTCCCATATAGAAGTTCTCCCAACATTAGGTTATCGAAAATATCAACACAAGTACAGGTAACTGTCTACAGTGAACAGAAAAGCTTATCTCTATGCGTCGGCCCTGCCGGGCTGCAGCAGTCGCTCAGCTCCGTGATCTCGACCGGCTCCGTTCTCTACCGAAGCGCGGAGGGGGGGTTTCCAGGGCCCATCGCGGGGAAGCGTCATCATGATCCAGCCGTCCCGTTCTCTGGATCAGTTGAGGGATCGAAAAGTCACCAAGCCAGTCTGGTAGGGAGATCTGAGGGAGCCGCAACAGCTCGCAAAACTCCGAGAGGTCCTCTGGCGTCCGGAGGACACCTGTGCTGCCATTGCTGGTCGTGGAGAGAGCAAAAGGGAAACGTCAACTGTAAGGTATGCCCCGTTCTCTCAGAACCGCTGTAAGGGGTCTCAAGGCTCGGCGGTGTTGTAGTGTAATTCCAGACAGGTCTTGGTAGAGCTGTACTTCGCTGTTGTTAAAGATGATGGCTTCTCTGCTTCTGGCTTCGGCAAGAATCTCTTCCTTAAGCTGGAAACTCTGCAGCAACAGATGATATCACGGGGGGAGGATTCCCCCATGCTCCGCGGGCGAAGAGCTCTATGTGCCCGTACAAAGTCTATCGGGGTGTCCGGCGGTCTCTCGAGAAGGGAGTTAAAGATAGAAGTCAGGGCCTCCTGGGTTTGGTCCAGCGCAACCGCTTCTGGGACCCCTCTCACCCTGATGTTACACCGCCTGTTGCGATTGTCCAAGTCCTCTAGGTGCCGGTGAAAATTCAGGAGATGTCGATTATGCGCCAAAATGACCTCTTTAACCTCCGAGAGCCTGGAGCTGGTGCTGGCCCCCTCCCGCTCGATCTTGTCCACGCGGTGGGAGAGTGAACGCATATCCTCCTTAAGATCTGCTATCGCCTCGGCGATGGAGGATTTTATTTCTCCTGCAAACTTGGCAGATCGCTGCGGGTGGGCAGTTGGCTGAGCTGTGCCGACAAGCCATGCTCCTCGCCGTCCGAGACCTTCTCCTCTCTCCTGTCCGGAGAGCCGCGTGGGGGGGAGGAGTCTGCCATCTTGGGCCCACGTGTAGCCGAGTCCTCCAGACGATGGCTAGAAAACATCTCTGGTAGGTTCCTGGTTCCCGTCTTTGGGGTCTGCGAAGGTCTGGGGTCTTTGTGGGGACCCCAGATTTGTTTATGCGGCCCATCTCCAAGCTGGAGCGCTGAAGTAGCTGCGTTGGTGGAGACTCCGCCGAGAGCACACAAACTAAGCCGCCATCTCGCTCCTCGGCCAAGCCACGCCCCCTATTTATATTTGTTAATTTATCCAGAGTCCCTCTCCTACCACCCCCCCCCCCCCGCCATCCCCCTTTTCTTTTTTTTTTCCTCTCTCTTTTTCTTTTTTTTCTTTTTCTTCTTATCCTTACATGTGCATACTACTTCAAAATACTGGAGATGTGTCAATATTCCTGGCTCTGTTTGTTTCAACCACATAGTGATGTTAATTAATTGTGTTGTTTATTAGGATTTATTAGGATTTAATGTTATTCTCATATTTTGACACATATCACGTGTAATCTCGTAAGTTCTGACAGATCTCATCCATTGTTGTTCTGTAGTGGTTCCCCCCCTTTGTGTTTTGTGTTGTCAGGGCCAATGGGGTATTGTCCTGTCTTTATTTTCCCTTCCGCCTCCTGCTTGAGCTGGACTAGGTAGTTGGAAGGTATCTTGGATGTCAGTGCTCTCCTCCTGCTGATTGGCGGAGGGAGCACCTGGCTTGCAAGCTGCATTAGAGGAACACACTGACGCCATTGGATGTGAGGTAAAGTGTTTTTATTTAAATGTGAGTTTGTTTGTTTCACTTGTTATATGAGGAAGGGCACAGGATGTTGCCTGAAACGCGTAATATGTGAACTATTCTTGGAATGGAAACCATGTAACTTTTAACCAATAAATGGAGAAATTTTAATTAACACTTGAGTGCTGGACAATGGAAATTTTTCATGTTTTAACAACTTCCTGCTCGCCAAAGATGCTATGGATGTAGCACAGGTCAACCCCATAATAGAATAAGCATGACGTGCCACTTGATCCATGCGCTTAACCGCTGGATTCTTTGAAGAATACTAACAGAGGATGGCATAACCAAAGACTTAAAAAGACCTGGCACCAGAGCGTCCACCACAGGAGGGTGAGACCATAATTCAATCTAATCTGGAGGAAAGGGATACATAGTATCTAGTACTTTAGGAATGGGCAAAAGACTATCTGACTTTTGCCATTCCCTGTTGATCAGATTAGAATAATGCGTATGCACCGCAACCTCCTCCAGAATTGGGGAAATCAAACCATCCATCTTCATCTTAACTTGAGCGCCCCCTTGTATAGAGGACTCTGAATCCCTACTGGTTGAATCCTCCCCAATGGATAACTTCCTGGGAGACATGGTAGCCACATATATCCTCTTCAACTCAGAGGAAGCTTTTTTTTTTTTTTTAAACCTTTTTAGTAGCCAATACTTCTTAAATGACTCTCTAAAGGTTTAGGACCACTTGAGGGCTGCCAACAGAGTTCAAAGACTCAGAGGGAGACTATGGCAGCCACAGCCACACTCAGGAATTTTTTTTTTCTTCCAAAAATCTTCTTAGTAGCCGATATTACTCACTAAAGGTTTAGGTCTGCTGGAAGCCTGCCAAGGGGGTTTTAACCCTTTCGCTGCCAGCCTACCTGGAGTTTTTGTCACCCTTGTTGCCAGACCATTTTGCACTATTTTGCACTCCCCATGTTCAAATGTGATTTTTGAAGGGATTTCCAGAGATTTCCCAGGAAAATGATATATTGTTTTTTTCAGCATAGTCTGGGCTTTAACATGAAATGTCTTGTTTGTCATTTTTTAGGTGTATTCTCAATATTTTTTGGTGAAATATGTGAAAAAAAAGAAAAACATTTTTTTACAATTTGTAGTGTTTTTTTGTAATAAAAAATGTAAGTTTGTCAATAAAATCTTATTGCGTGTGAAATCCCAATTTCTCCCGGTTACAGCGGTACCACATATGTATTGGTAGACACCCTTTCCTGCCCAGGAGACTCCCCCAAACTGAAACAGCGCTTTAGGAGATTTTCAGATAAAATACAACTATGCAATGCGCTAAGCGCACCTTGCGCACCCTTTACATTTGAAATACCCCCAACAAACTATATATTCTCTGGAAGTACACACCCCAAGCTTTCTAGGTGTACCAGGCTTGTTGATGTGGCCATAGCTTTCTGGAAGTAATCCCTCAATGTATTCTTTGGTTGCAAAGAGTTTCCCTAAAAAAAGGATAAAAATGCAGAATCAAAGCCACATTTTCCTAAAAAAAACTATATACAAACAAGAGTTTACTCTGAAAAAGCAACATCCCCCGAACAGAACGATACCCAACATGCATTGCTACCATCAAGGGAAGAGTTGCCAAACACCCCAAAGTAAAGCATGTGCGTAACAGTAATTTTACTTGAAAATTTCAGCTCTGCAGACAAAGTGCGCACCTTGCGATTTTTCAATCAAAACAACCCTTTACATTTGGAATATCCCCCATAAACCATATATTCCTTCAAAGTACACATGTTAAGCTTTCTAAGCGTACCTAGCTTGTTGTAGTGGGCTCATCTTTCTGGAATTAATCCCTCAAAGAATTCTTTGGTTGTGCAGGGTTTCCCTAAAAAATGTATAAAAAAGCTGAATAAAAAACACCTTTTCCTAAAATATAAATATGCAAACCAGAAAAAACAACCTAAGTCTGAAAGCGCAAGGTCCCCCGAACAGAACAATAAACACATGCATAGGTACTATAAACCCTTTTAATTGCCAGCCTACTTGAGATTTTGTCACCCTCTGTTGACAGGTCATTTTTCCCCATTTTGCGCCATGTTTTGCGCCATTTTTGCTGGAATTTTCAGGAAAATTATATATATATTTTTTTGCAGCAGAGTTTAGGCTTTAACATGAAATGTCTTGTTTGTAAATTTTATTTCGTTTTTTACAATATTATTAAGTAATAAAAATAAATAAATGCAATTTTTTTTTAGAAAATTGACTCCTTTATTTGAAATAAAAAATGTATTTTATTAAGGAAAACCATATTGCATGTGAAAGCCCCATTTCTACCGATTAGAACGGTACCACATATCAGTAGCCCCCCGTTCCTGCCCAGGAGACCCCCCTAACTGAAACAAGTACTTTATACTTTTACAAATAAAATACAACTACCATCCACACTACAAAGGGTTCGGGGGGGGGACCCCATTTTTTGGGGGGGATTTTTCAGGGTTAAAAACCCTTAAAAATCCAAAAAAAATTACATGGGGTCCCCCTTACCCGAAGTAACCAGCCCGGGACCAGCTATGCAGGGCTTGTAGGAACAGGGCACAGGGGCCAGCTTTGTGGCCCCTGGCCCTGCAGGCTACAACCCCGCATAGCCTGCGGGCCCGGGCTCTTCTGCCCCCCCCGGCCTTTGGGGAGGCAGGTAATGGGGGTGCCGGGGGTTAATGTCAAGTCACCCCCCCCAGCCTTGTGAACTGGTATAGGGGTCACATGGACCCCTTACCAGTTCACAAGGGGTTAACAGTAAAAAAAAAACACACACACACACATTAAAAAATTACTTTATTATTACTTTACTCACCTCTGATCCTCAGCTCCTGTGTCCCTCGCAGCTCTGATGACAGTTATTGTCGTTGCTGGGCAGTGGAGGAAGGAGGCAGGCGATCAGATCATCACCTGCCTTCATCCTCCTGTGGCCAGCGATGACAAGTGTGAGAAATGACAGCCCGGAGCCAGGACGACACCCAGGAGTGACGTCATAAGCCCCCCAAAGGGGCGGGGCTTAGCGGCAAGATGGCGGCGCCCGTCGAGGAGGACAGGGAGAGGGCCTTTTAGACCCTCTCCTGAAGCTGGAGAGCCGGGGGGGGGGGGACGGAGGCCCCCCTGGTGAAGAGGAGACCTGGCGGGAGCGATCGAACACTGAGGTAAGTAAATGTCATTTTTATAATTTTTTTTTTTTTTACATGTATTTCGGCAGCTGCTGAAGGGGGGGGGGCTATTCCAGGCCCTCCCCTGCACCCGGGGGGACCTGGGTTGGGGATCGAAACCCCCCCGGATGAAGAGGAGACCCGGCCGGATCGAACAAGGGGTCAGGTGAGTGTTTTTTTTATCTTACTTTTACTGTAGCAGGGGGGAAAGTCAAGCACGTAGATTCTACGTGCTTGGCACTTAAGTGGAGTGGAAGCGAGCACGTAAAGGGTTAAGGCTCAGGGCACCGGAGACAGGGGTCAGACCCCCTGCACACCCTGCTATGCTTCTCCAGTGTCTCCTGCATGCAACTGGAAATGGGGTAAATTATCTGCTGAGGATCAGATCCATTTACCACAAATGCCTCCGTCATGGTGAAATAATACTAGTCTATGTCCCTGGGGATCTGAGAACAAGTATATAACAGTTCTCGTCACAAGAGACTATACTCCGAGACCTAAGGGGGTGAACCACCATATATACATATATATTACCTGCTCTTTCAACAATATTAATTATTATATATTATTAAATTATAAAAATATAGGTTAAACAATATTATTATATATTATTAAAACTATATTAATAAACATAAGTTCAGATACACTCTTGCAGTCCAGTTCAAACTGCAAGAAAGAGACTGGATTGGAGTAAGTCAGCTGGAAGGATATAGGCCTGGGAGGAGGAGCCACGCCTTTGTTCTTGCAGTTCACGCCCTTCGGCTAAGATGTTAACCCAATCGTGACTGAATTACTCTGATGGCCTTAAGTAAAATGAAAGAGAAAACAGCCACGGTCCTATCGGTTTTTGGAGTATGTCAATCTCTGGTCTTGTGTGTTTAAGACCCACGCTCTCAGCTGGGCTGGCCGGTACTGCCGTATGGGGTGCTGAACGGACTGACCCCCCCTCGGACATCTCACCACCACACTGCCACTCCTGCTGTCCTGCCTCCCTCTGACTTGAATGCTGGCCGGGGAGAAATGCCGCCTTCTACCTTCCGGGTCTCCGCATGTGTCTTTGCCGGAAACCGGAAGTGACATCAGTGTGCCCAGTCTTGGCCTTAGGCTCCGCACCTAAAATTTGAAAATGTCTTTAGGAATACAGCCGCAATCAAAAACAGCTGATACAACCAAAAGCCTGAACTCAGCTCACCAGTCACATTTTTTTTTTTTTTAATTCTTTATTTATTTATTTATATAACTTGTTATCCATACAGGAAGAACAGACATCATGACATAACAAATACAACAGTGGCTCCAGCTGGTGATAATATAGAAAGCACTAGGTTATGAACAATATGGATCAGGTTTCAATGCGAGAAAGGTTCATCGTAATGTTGACCAAAAAAGAGAAATAAAGAAAATACAATCTGTGAACCAATCAATTGCATTCTCATTTCACCAGAGGACGGGAACAACCTGAGGAGGGGGGGGGGGGGGGGAGGGAGAAGGGAAGGGAGAGCTCGGGGATGGGGACTGGAGGAGACCTATGTGTTTCCAAGCAGCATCTTGCATTCATTAGATTCGGAGAACTCATTCCAGCTACACCATGTACGCATAAAGCTCTCCTGCCTGCTGTCCTTAGAGAGAATCAGGCTCTCGAACCGCATAATTTCGTTGACCTTTAATACCCACATGGCTATAGAAGGGGGGTCAGGTTTTTTTCCACATTTGGGGAATGCATGCTTTCGCCGCATTTAGCAGGTGGCACAACATGGATTTCTTGTACCGCTTAGTTGAGATTTTCGTTGAGTGGAGCAGGCATATGGCTGGATCCTCAGGGATATCCATGTCAACTATTCTCCCCGCTATTTCCCTAACCGCATCCCAGAATGGTTTAAGTTTGGGACAGGACCAAAAAATATGCAATAAATCGCCCGGTGCCGCTCCACACCTCCAACACGCAGCTGGGGTATCTGGGAACCATTTATTAAGAAGAGACGGCACCCTATACCATCTGGTGAGGATTTTGTAGCTGCACTCCTGAAGTCTGGTACAGATAGCCGTTCTATGTGGCATCGCCAGGATCTTTTTACTCTGCTTGGGTGAGAACACGACTCCCAGGTCCTCCTCCCATTTCCTGAGGAAGGGCCGCTCATCTCCCTCGGGGGGGGGGGGGGGGGGGGCAATCAAGGTTTTATATACGAATGAGAGCGTATCTCTCCGCATTGCTGCTCGCGAACAACTCCTCGAATGGAGTGAGCTTTCTTTGCCCTTCAACAAGATCCTGGAGCGAGGAGAGGAAGTGTAGAAGCTGCATACGCTGCCAATACGGCCAAGCTGGGAGGCCCCTAGAGCCCCCCAGGCTGTCTAAATCTGTCCATCCTTCAGCCGCCCAGAAGTGTCCTGCCCTATAAATACCACCTCCCATCCATGACTTGGCGATGCGCCCCTCACACCCGGGTGGGAAGCAAGGGTTACCGAGGATTGGGAACATCGGGGAGGGCGAGGGAGAGAGGTCAGGGCAACCCAGATATTGCCTACCAATCCTTAATGTGGTACCCAGAGTGGGGTGTTTCATCTCCAATGGGGTATCTTTGCATGCAGCCACAGGACTCCGGCCAGTGGGGAGTCTGAGAACTCAAGTTCCAGGCCCACCCACTGTTTGTGGTTGACATGAATACACCAGTCAATGGCCCTGTTCAAATGGACTGCTGCATGATACAGCACCGGGTCTGGAAATCCAAGGCCCCCATGCTCCTTATCTCTGGTCAAGATATTTCTACTGATCCTCGGTTTTTTCCCCTTCCAGATGAACTGAACGAAAAGGGCTCTGACCTTTTGCAGAAAGGTCTGCGGGACTGCCACTGGGAGATAAAGTAAACGAGGGAGGAGGTTCATCTTGAGGGCGTTGCAGCGACCAAACCAAGACAACCAACCTTTGGACCATCGGGACGTCTCCCCCTCAAACTCTTTCAGGAGAGGGGGGAAATTAAGAGTGAAGATGTTCTTTAGGTTACTTCCAATTTTGGTCCCAAGATACGTTACATATTCTTTCGCCCATTTAAAAGGGAAAGAGTTCTGGATATTAAGGAACCTCTTGGGGGGTATGTTTATGTTGAGTGCCTCAGACTTTTGGTAATTGATCTTGTAGTCTGAAAGCTCCCCATAGCTCCTCAGTTCCTCCAAAAGGTTAGGCAGTGACGTTTCTGGCCCCGTCAAGCTGAAAATTAAATCGTCCGCGTATGCGGCTACTTTGTAGTGATTGTGGGGTCCCACCAGCCCTTTAATATCAGGGTTTCGCTGGATCTTGCATAAGAGAGGTTCTAGGGTGATGATAAAGATCAGCGGGGAGAGAGGGCACCCCTGCCTGGTCCCATTAGAAATCTTAAAGGAGTCTGAAAGAGTCCCGTTCACCTTCACCGACGCCGAGGGCGCGCAATAAAGGCTGGAAATCCAACTCATTGCATTCGGCCCGAGGCCGATATGCCGCAATGTGGCATGCATGAACTGCCAGTTCACTCGGTCAAACGCCTTCTCGGCGTCGGTGGCGAGAAGCAGGGAGGGGAGGTTCTTCCGCTGGGCCATATGGATCAGGTTTAGTACCTTTATCGTATTATCCCTAGCCTCCCTAAGCGGCATGAACCCTACCTGGTCGAGACCTATTATATAGTGCAGATGAGGTGCGATCCTGGAGGCCAAAACCCTCGCGAATAATTTCACATCAGAATTTAGGAGCGAGATTGGTCTGTAACTAGTGCAACAATTTGGGTCTTGACCCTCTTTTGGGAGCACTGAAATGTGAGCCCTAAGGGAGTCCTGCGGGAGCGTTCCCCCATCCCTGAGGGAGTCAAACACCCCCAGCATTCTAGGGGCAAGGATAGGAAAGAATGTCTTGTAGTATGGTAGACTCAGGCCATCTGGGCCTGGGGCTTTTCCTCCCGCGGTCCCAGCCACTGCTTTTTGCAGTTCCAACAGGGAGATGGGCTCTTCCAATTCTCTCAGAACCTCTCTGGGGAGCTTAGGCATTCCCGACTCCTGTAAATACTGCTCTATGCGAATTTCTTGTCTCTCCCCCCTTATGCTGGGTAGATTATACAGTGAGTCGTAAAAGTTGCGGAAAGCCTTAGCTATATCTCTAGTGAGGTGAACTATTTGGCCCTCCGCGTTAGCGATCTTGGGGATGTATGTTCTAACCCGCTCTGCTCTTAAGGCTCTCGCCAGCATTTTCCCGCATTTATCTCCAGATTCATAAAAAGCTTTTTTACATTTGATTAGCTGGGTTTTTATTCTATCACAGCTGTGAATTTTCAATTTCTCCCTGAGGGAGGTCAACTCGGCAAGATGGGAAGCCACCAGGGACTTCTTATGAATCTTCTCCAACCTCCCGATCTCGCCAAGGAGCCCCAGAGTAATTTCCGCCCTCTCCCTCTTAATTCTGGATCCCAGCTTAATGAAGGTCCCTCTTATGAAACATTTATGGGCCTCCCACAGGACCCCCGGACCAATCTCGCTTGAGGTGTTTAACTCAAAGAACTCCTTAAGATCCTTCTGGACTTCCGTCAGCACGTTTTGGTCTTCCAGCAATGAAGTATTCAACCTCCAGGACCAGCACCTCGGGGCAGGAAGGGGCAAGGAGACAGTAAGCGCGACATGGGCGTGATCCGAGACCGTGATGTTCCCTATGGTCGAGTCTACAACTCGAGACAAGGAAGCATGTGGGATCAGAAAAAAGTCCAGTCTCGAATACGACCCATGCGGCGCAGAGAAAAAGGTGTAGTCCCGTTCGCTCGGGTGGAGTATTCTCCAGGGATCCACCAGTTGATGGAGGGCCAAAATCTTTTTAAGTCATTTCAGCCTAGCAAAGGATTCATGGGGGCTCCCCTTAGACGTGTCCAGGAGAGGGTCCAGTGCTACGTTGAAATCTCCACCAATTATCAACTCCCCCTCTCTAAAGGGAGCCAGCTCCTCCAAGACTCGTTCCAGGAAGGTGATCTGGCCCGAGTTGGGCGCATAAATATTGACAAATGTATATACAGAGGTAGCAATCTTCCCCTTAAGGAAGATCCACCTCCCATCCCCGTCTGTCTTGAGATCCATTAACTCCCAAGGGAGGGCAGCCCCCAACAAAATGCTAACCCCCCTGGACCTGGAGTCCGAGGAGTGGCTATGGTAAACCCTGGGATACGCCTTATTACAGAGGGAGGGAGGGTTACTAACCCTAAAATGGGTCTCCTGTAAGAAAGCGACCCCGGCCCTCAACCCCTTAATATTTCTCAATACCAGGGACCTCTTTTCTGGACTGTTCAGGCCCTTGACATTAAGTGAGACGACTTTTAGGTCGGACATGGCGCCAGCTGCGAGTATAGCTTGGTCAAAGGTTCAGAGACTCCTATGGCAAGGCCTCGGGGCTACCAAATGGACTAGCTAGTTCAACCAGAAGGGTCTCAGGGCCCCTCCAGGTAGGATAAGGGTAGGGAGTGGGATGGAAAAATGGGGGGCAATCGAGAGGGGGAAAAAAGGAACACAAATACACTAAGATATCCAACACTGATAGAAAGGAGGACCAAGTCAGCCGGGCAACCAGTCCCGACTTGGTCAGCCTATTGGGGGTAACGCGTCCCTACTCTAGCTAGGGCCCTTCACAAGCCAGGACTCAACACCCTCCACCCCCATTTAAGCTGAAATCGCAGTGGGCAGCAAACAGATAAGAAAGAACCTGAAAGGTTAACTTTACACAGGGCCCGGAGGCACCACAAACATCAACCCTTGGCAGAACTGAAAAGGAGAAGGGTAAAATTCACCATAAAGAACACTCAACGCTAAACGTCAAAAGTAACATAGTGCTCCGGGAAGCACATACAAGAATGGCACGCCGAACAGGACCCCCCACGGCATCCTTCGCCTCCACCCCAGAGGGTTAAGCCAGGGGAAGGCCAAGGAGGGACCGTTAAGGGAGCGCCAGTAATCAGGGCTGTCCATAGCTAAAGAAATCTGAACCAAAGCGGGACTCAGCGTTCCGTCCGGCGCGGACGCCTGGGTCTCCCAACACGTTTCAGGTCTCGGAAGCTCCTCGGACCCCCACGTCCCGCTCTCTCATCACGCTGGGCCAGCCGGTGCAAATCCGGCGCCAGCCAGTCCGGGACCTGTATTGGGTCACACCGAAGGAAGGCGAACAGGTTTTGAAGGTCACGCCGAGATTTCAGAAAAAAGGTGTTTCCGTCTTTCCTGACAATCAGGTGGAAAGGAAACCCCACCGATAAGCTGCTCCCGCCGCGACTATTACGTCCAGCAGGGGTTTCAGCGATCTCCTCATCTGTAAAGTATGTCTCGAGAGGTCCGGCAGAATTTTGACCGACGAGCCACCGAAGTCGATCGAGCCAATCTCCCAACTTTTCCTTGCAATTTCCTCCTTCAGAGTGTAGAAGTGAACCCTGCAAATTACATCCCTTAGGGTTCGACGGGTCTTGGCTTCTTGGGCCCAGCGACCTGTGCACTCTATCCAGCTCGATCGTGTGGAGGGGTCTCTGCCGAGAACCTTGTTGAAAAGAGATATGACGATCTGCCTCAGGTCTTCGCCAGGGGAACCCTCCGGGATGCCCGAGTCTCAAATTATTTCTCCGGTTCCGGTTTTCAATATCATCCAGTTGGAGCTGATATGATTGCAGCAGGGCTTCCTGTCTTTCACATCTCTCCTCCAAGGCCTGGATGCGGCACCTTGCGTGTTGGGGCATTGCAGGGGATCATTTTCTTCCCTCTGTCAGTGCCCAGCGTGTGTGCACTTTCCTGCAGCGCAGTGTCCACTGCAGTATTAGCTAGGGATTCCCCAGTCCCCAGCCCCTCCCTGTTCCTCTCAGGGGCTGTGAGCTCGGTCTGCGCGACGTCACTTCCTGTGGGCGGCGGCTCCACTACACCCTCGGCGACGGCCGCCATCTTGGTGCACCCACCTCCTCCCGGCGGCTGCTGATGCTCCTTTTCTTCACTCTGGCGGCGTCCCCCGCCACCGCAGACACCTCGGCGCTGCTCCTCCGCATCCCGCTCGCCAGTACTGGAGCCCCCATAGACGTAGGTCCACCTTGTTGCTATGAAAAATCGGGAAGGTGCAAAAGATAATGCTGCCAGCTCAGATACTCTGCGAACCGAAAAAACACCAAGGGTAAAATGAATAAAGAAGCATCACACCACCGTGAAACTCCCCATAAGCCATCTATAATGCCTGAGGACTTTCACACCTGCATAGTCTGCATCCAGCAGAGTCATTACACTTGTCGCACTCCATAGCAGAAGCGGTAAAAATCAATATCAGCAAAGCCATGAGGGGGCTACCAACTTTGACGGATATGTCTCTAGAAATAAAAGGGAGCTAGCTGCACTGCAGAGGTCAGTGGCGGAAGTCATCCAGAGAGCAGAGCTTTGCATAGGGTGCTCGAGACTCGACTTGTGGCTCTTGAACAACAACAGGAGAGCAATAAGCACCTACAACTATTTCTGTCCCGAGATGATGAGGAAAATGGGAGCCGCAGGAACAACCTTCGCCGAGTCCCAGGAATCGGTGGGAATCCAAGATCTGCTACTGGTGGTAATCTCCATCTTCAATTCGCTCCTAGATCTCCTTAACAATAAACCACATAGAGCTGGACCGGGTTCACAGAGTGTTGGGCCCCCGTTCTCAAGACGTGATCAGACCTAGGGACTAGGGGTGTGAATTGGCAAGAATCTGGTGATACGATACGCATTGTGATACATGTGACGATATGATATATCCCGATTCTGTCTCAAAGACGATATATTGTGATTTTTTAAAATTCAATTTTACTTTTAATTTAAAAAAATGACAGTGTCCCCCTTCACAGGGGGGCCCATAGTTTTAGGATTCTAAAGGTTAAAACCCTTTAAAAACCTCCCAAAAAATGGCGTGAGGTCCTCTTTACCCAGCAGTGGCCAGCTTTGGTGGTCCCTGGCCCTGCAGGCTACAAGCCAGCATAGCCTAAATGGCCACTGGCTCTTCTGCGCCCCCTGGCCTTTGGAGAGGCAGGTAATGGGAACACTCAGGGTTAATGGCAAGTCATCCGCTAGCCCCTGGTGACTTGCCAGACCCAGAGCCTTGTGAACTGGTATAAGGGTCACATAGATCCCTTACCAGTTCACAAAGAGTTAACAGTAAAACACCACACATAGAGAAAAAATTTCTTTATTAAAAAAAATTTTTTTTGTTACTCAACTCCGATTGTCAGCTCCTGTGTCCCTCGCCAATCCGATGACAGATGCGGTGATTGCTGGCCAGAGAGGATTGCCTCTGGCCGGCGCTAGGAGCCGGGATGATGCCCGCAGATTTTATCAGTGAAGATGGCGGCACTCATCGGAAGCGGGCCTGACGGACTCTCTTCTGAAGACTGAAAAGCCCTGGGGGGGGGGGGGGATCGGAGGCCCCCCAGGTGAAGAGGAGATCTGGCCAGATCAAACAAGTCAGCATTGATACTAGAAAGAAAGTATCGACTAGTATTGTCGAATGCAATATCGCGATACCTGACAGAATCACATTTTTCTGACACCCTACTAGGGACATCATCTGTAGAGTCCACTTTTTCAAGATAAAAGAAGAGTTGATTCGCTGGGCCTGGGAAAAAGGCCCAATTTCGTATAAGGTTCAAAAGGAATTATACTCCAGGATCTCTCCCGGCAGACCCTACAAATGTGCAAGCTTTTAAAACCCCTCTTGGAAGCTGTGCAGCGACAGGGGGCAACGTAAAGGTGGGGGCACCCATTCCAGCTCATAGTTTGGAAGAATGGAGGATTCTTCGTTCTCACGCCACTAGGTCAGCGGCTCAACCTGTTTAACTTCCTAGAAGCAGAATCGGTCCATGTCCCTGAATAGTAACATAGTATGTAAGGCTGAATAAAGACTTTAGTACATCCAGTTCAGCCTGTTTAACTCCTTCCAGTGGTCTAGTAGCCATAGCTGGAAATGTTATTACATGCCAGGAAGGCATCAAAGCCACTTTTGAACGTTTTTACTGTATCCATCATTACTACCTCCTCTGGCAGCGAGATCCATAGTCTCACTGCTCTTACAGAGAAGAATACCCTCCTATGTCGGTGGAGAAAGCACCTTTCCTCTATCCTTAGTGGATGCCCCCGGGTTATGGTTACACTCCGGGGTATAAATAGATTGTGGGACAGATCTTTGTATTGACCCCAAATATATTTATACATAGTTATTAGATCACCCCTCAATCGTCTTTTTTCTAGACTAAATAAACCTAACTTGGACAATCTTTCCGGGTACTCTAGCCCCCGCACTCCTTTTATTAACTTTGTTGCCCTTATTTGAACGCGCTCCAGTTCTGATATGTCCTTCTTAAGCACAGGTGCCCAGAACTGTACACAGTATTCCATATGGGGTCTGACCAGTGACTTGTACAGGGGTAAAATGATGCTCTGGTCATGAGCACCTATGCCCCTCCTGATGCACCCCATGATCCTATTTGCCTTGGCAGCAGCTGCCTGGCATTGATTACTACAGTTGAGCTTATTGTCATCTAAAACCCCTAGGTCCTTTTCCATTGTTGTTTTACCAAGTGTTTCTTTATTTAATGTGTAATCATGACACAGATTTCTCCTTCCCATGTGCATAACCTTACATTTATCTGTGTTAAACTTCATTTGCAATTTAACTGCCCATGCTTCCAATTTATCAAAATCTGTTTGTAGCTGCCTGCTGTCCTCTTTTGTTTTAATTACTTTACTCAGCTTAGTATCATCTGCAAAGATTGAGACTTTACTGTTTAATCCATACCCAATGTCATTTATAAATATATTGAAGAGAATTGGTCCCAGAACTGACCCTTGTGGTACTCCACTAGTAACAGTGACCCAATCTGTGTACCATTGATAACCACCCTCTGCTTTCGATCATTACGCCAATTTCTCACCCATCTGCACACGTTTTCCCCCAGTCCAAGCATTCTCATCTTTTGTACCAGCCTTTTATGTGGCACAGTATCAAATGCTTTAGAAAAGTCAAGATATATGATATCAAATGACTCCCCCTGATCCAATCTTGAACTTACCTCCTCATAAAAGCTGATTAGGTCTGTCTGGCAGGAGCGATTCCTCATAAATCCATGCTGATATGGAGTAATAAGGTCATTTTCCCCAAGGTGCTCCAGGATAGTATCCCTTAAGAAACCTTCAAACAGCTTGCCCACCACAGATGTTAAGCTTACCGGTCTGTAGTTCCCAGGTTCCCCCCTAGATCCCTTTTTGAATATTGGCACCACATTTGCCATGCGCCAATCCCTCGGAACAGACCCTGTAGTTATGGAATCCACAAATATTAGAAATTAATGGCTTGTCTATTACTGTACATAACTCCCTTAAACACAAGGATGTATGTCATCTGGTCCCGGTGATTTATCGATTTTTATCTGCTTGAGACGGTGCTGGACTTCTTCCTTGGTTAGACCAGTGACATTTAATGGAGGGTTTTGGTTATTCCCCTGCATTTCACTCGGCATGTCAAATTCTTTTGTGAATATAGAAGCAAAGAAGTTGTTAAACTTTCTCCTCATTTCCCTCTATAGGGGTCCCCTCCTTGCTTTTCAGGGGGCCCACACCCTCAGGTTAGTACCTTTTACGGTTTATGTAGCTAAAGAATAATTTGGGGTTAGTTTTACTCTCTTTCGCGACCAGTCTTTCTGTCTCCAGCTTAGCTGCCCTTATCTGTTGTTTACATTGTTCATTTTCTTCTTAATATTTTTTTAACGCTTCCGCTGTCCCTTCCTGCTTTAAACGTTTAAATGCATTTTTTTGTTGTTTATTGCCCCCTTAACCTTTTTATTTAGCCACATCGGTTTACATGTGTGTCTAATAGTTTTATTCCTGTAAGGTATATATCTGTCACAATGAAAATTAAGTATTCCTTTGAAAGTATCCCATTTAGCGTCCATGCTTTTGTTTTTAAGGGCATTTTCCCAGTCAATGCAGTGTAGGGCATCTCTAAGTTGGTCAAACTTTGCCTTTTTGAAGTCCCGCGTTTTTGTGGCTCCTTGATAAGGCACCTTAGTGACTGCTAATTGGAAATTAATGATATTATGATCACTGCTTCCAAGGTGTCCCCCAACCTGTACCTTTATTACTTTGTCTGGTACATTGGTTAGTATTAGGTCCAATATGGCTTTCCCCCTGGTTGGAGCTTGTACTTGTTGGGAAAGGTAGCCATCTTTTGTTTTAGATAAAAAACAATTACTTTTATGCGAAACACATGTTTCAGCATCCCAGTCTATATCTGGGTAGTTAAAGTCCCCCATAATCACTACCTCATTTAGTTTAGCGGCTATATCTATTTGCCTTAGCATCATATTTTCTATGGATTCGGATATATCTGGAGGTTTGTAGCAAACCCCCATCAGTATTTTATTTTTGTTTCTCCCTCCATGTATTTCTACCCATACAGACTCCACATGGTCATTCCCCTCACATATATCCTCCCGCAGAGCAGGCTGTAGAGAGGATTTCAAAACACACAGTATCCCTGTAAATTTACTGCCCAGTCATAGCTTTTATCCAGCCAGGTCTCTGTTACCCCCACTATGTCATATTGCTCTTCTGTTATTATTAGTTCTAGTTCATCCATTTTATTAGTAAAGCTTCTAGCATTTGTAAGCATGCATTTCATGTGCTAACCCCTCCCCCCTCTTCACCCCCAGTTTCATGTCTACACCCACTGTCACTTTCTTTCCTAACTTCCCCTTTGTAACTGCTTTTACCCTCCCCCCCCCCCCAGTGCTCAGTTTAAACACTCCTCTAACCTTTTAGCCATCCTCTCCCCCAGAACAGATGCACCCTCCCCATTGAGGTGCAACCCATCCCTGCCAAAGAACCTGTAGCCCACTGTGAAGTCAGCCCAGTTCTCTAAGAACCCAAACCCCTCCTTTTTACTCCAATTTTTTGAGCCACCTGTTTACATCTCTAATCTCCCGCTGCCTCTCTGTTGTGGCTCTTGGTACTGGTAGTATTTCTGAGAATACTACAGTTGAGGTCCTTGCCTTAAGCTTACGGCCTAAGTCCCTGAAATCATTTTTAAGGAACTTCCACCTACTTCTTCCTATGTCATTTGTGCCAATATGCACCATGACCGCTGGGTTCACGCCAGCCCCTCCCAATAATCTGTCAGCCCGCTCCGCTACATGCCGTACTCTTGCCCCAGGAAGGCAACACACTGTTCGGCAATCCCGGTCTTTGTGACAGATTGCCCTGTCTGTTCCCCTAATAATACAGTCACCCACTACCAGCACTTGTCTGGCCTGCCCTGTTCTCCCATTTCCCCTCCCTTTCTTACTGGAGCCGACAGATGTGTCTTGCTGCAGCTGTGCCATCCCTGAGCTAACATCCTCCTCATCTGCCAACCGGGCAAACTTGTTTGGAGGTGCCTGTTCAAGGCTAGCCTCCCTGTAACTTTTACCCCTACCCTGCCTTCTAACTGTTATCCAGCTAGCTGCCTCATTTTCCTACATTTCCTCTCCCCCCATACTACCACCCTCCCCCTCCCCTGACCCATGGAGTGCCAGATCAGTGAGATCCAGACTCTTTTGCATGATAACAATGTCTCTCAGTGTTGCCAATTGCTTATTTAGATCGTGAATCACGGCTTTCAAATCAACGATTCGCAGACATCCGGGGCATATATATCCACCGTCGACCGATTGATCAAGAAGTGCATACATAGCACAAGATGTACACTGGACAGCATTGTTAGGCATGGAACCCATTGTATCAATTTGTGGGGACACCAAGTGTAGAAATTACAACACTTAAAATAACAATAAGAAATCAAGGCAGATACTTACAGCTTCAGCACTTCTGCTTTTAACTCCTGCACAAGAATTGGCCATCTACGCAAGACAGCTAGACAGCTAACACAGCAACCGGGGGTGGTCCCCGTAGTGACCAAAGAGGAGGAAGAGGTCGCTGGATTTGAGGTTTGACCCCCCCCCGTAGCATCCTGTGTATGTCTCCACCTGAGTTGTTGTAGATCAGTCGAGGGACTCAGTGGCGGTGTAAGGGACATGATCTTGGGTGCTCCGATCAGATGTGGCACTCTGTTGGCACCCCTGGTGGACTCCAGGAACAGCTAACCCCAGCCACCCTCCGCACCTCCCTAGTAGAATGGCAAATTAGGTGGAAGCCTTAGATTTGACTGGCTCATTAGCCTCCCCCCCCGCTTCTTGGGAGCTGGTCTGGTATTTAAAGTGGACCTTCGCTCTGAATAAGAGCATATCTTATATGTTTCCCACACCCTTTACATACAGATTGCTCACATTCAAAATCATCCTATCTGTATCTACTGCATGTTATTAGCCTGAAACATCCAAGATGGCGGCTCATGGAATATCAGGCAGCCTGCAAACAGGAAGTTCCTTATGACTGTGTTGCTCTGCATTCTGGGATTGCGGACCTTTTCCTGACCCCAGCTGTGCTCTGTCTGTGCAAAGCACAGCTATAAACCTCCCCCTGTACTTTATCCTACTCTCCTCTCCTCAGTAAGTGTGATGCTTCTAAGTCAAGATGGCGGCGCCCATATCCTAAAGTCCTGAACAGAGTTGCAGCCCAGTGGGGGAAAGGATAATAAGTAAGTGACTAAAAACGTAAAATATATTAACTTTAGATGCTGGGGAATCATTTTTTAAGGGTTTGGGCTTTTCAATAAATCATGGTGAAGGTCTGATTTAAGATAATCAGTTGTTACTTTAAATGTTGCACATTTGACTTGGCCATCATTCCTTTTTTGTTATATCTACGAGAGTCTAGCAATAAGTTAAAGTTTGGTTCTGTGTGTTTTCTGGTTCACATGCCTATACTTCGGAAGTGCTAGGGCGAATTCAACCCCTTTGTAGCAGCGCCTATATGTGGTCTAAGAGGTTTAATTAATCATAGCGTACCTCCCCCTCACCGAACTCAAGTCCAGCCCTCCAACCCCCCATCACTTAGTGTGCCCCTCTGGGGAGACCATCAGCCACCCCCCACCCCCCCCCAGGATGAGAGGAAAAGGCTCATTGGCCTGAGGGGGCTTGGATTTCTAACCACCCTTCCTTGACTATAGATACTCCCTCCGATGCCCGCATTTGGCGAGGCTTCGGTTGACTACCTGATAGTCAAATAACTGCTAATCCCTACCTATTACCCCAAACTTACCTATTACCCTAGCTCACTCTGTATCCCACCCGGATCCCTTTTCCCCCTCCCCATATCCTTATCCCTTCTGCCGGATTCCCACATGGATAGACAAGGAGATAGGATTTTCTTCTGATTCTTAGTGGTCCATAGGTGTCCCTTGGTAGTCCAAAATGTGCTCCCTGAAGGTAATCTCTGTGAGCGTAAAAGGACTTAACTTCCCAGATAAGAGAATGATCCTCCGGCAGGAGCTGAGAAGGCAAAAGGTAAAGATTGTCTTTATACAGAAGTAGAGACCCATTTTAAATGGGCAGCTGCCCCCCACTTATGCAACAGGAATTTCCCTCATGTGTTTACCAGCTGCACAGCAGAGGTAAAGAAAGGATAAGTGGTTAAAATCCTGCTCACAAGAGACATTCCGTTTACCCTGCGAGAGGAGTGGGGGGATGAGTCCGGTAGAATAGCAATGGCCAAGGGACTCAACCAAAAGATGTAGACTTCGGCCTCCATTTACACCCCCAACCAGCGGCAACTTAAATTGCTTGTTCATGCCCTGGATAGACTAGACGGGGAGATCATACTGGACAAAGACTTTACCCTGGACATCAAGCCCATTTTGGACTCATCGACAGGTGGATCTGCGTTGTACCAGATGACCCTTAGGGTAATCAGAAAAAAACAACATAGCGTGCAGATGGTGGATGTGTGTCGGACAAAGATTACTCACTTTTCTCAAAGGTGCATGGGACATACTCCAGGATTGACTACCCGTGGGTCTCGCATAGTTTACTGGGGGCAAGTTGTGGATGGGGGCATATAACTGATCTCTTTTTCAGATCATGCCCCAATTTTTCTTAGACATGGTCATTTAAGATCTGCTGCTGACATAGAGGCTGAATGAGTCTCTACTTTGAGAAGAGGTGGTGGTCAAAGAGATCCGGGGAGGCATGGAAAAACTGGCCCAGATTGCACGCCTCGTGGAAAAGGTCAAACTGGAGTTGTCCAATAAGCAATCTGAGTGAAGCGATAAGCGAGTGCTTGGCGAGCCGACCAAGGCGAGAGAGGCTCTCATCGATTTGCTTTTACACAAGGCAAAATTTATAATTAAAAAGTGCAAGGACACATATTATGAATATGGAAATAAAAGCAGTTCATTACTTGCCCGAGCCCTACAACAGCAGCAGTCTCTATATGTCAGAGCGGAAATATTTGATAAGCAACAGAAACAACACACCACTGACAACAGATCTTTAGGTCGTACTATGCAAACCTATACAATGTATCCGCTGGTTCAGTGGCACGGGCACACCCAGTTAGAGTGGGGGAATACACAAGCAGATCGGGTATGCCAACGCTCACTAAGGAGATAGCAAGCGTCACTGGAAGACCCTATTAGTATAGAAGAACTAGCAGAAGCTGTTGAACTATTCTCACTGGGAAAGGCCCCAGGGCCAGCCAGTTATACTATAAAGTAGCAGGAAACACAATTGTGGACACAGAAGCCCCAGGCTCCTTTTCCCCTTGAGGCCCATATTACAGACCTCCATAAACCAGGTAAGACCCTCCTTTCTTGTAAGAGTTATCGGCCCATCTACGTCCTCAGTACAGACCTGAAGCTGTATGCTAAAATCTTGGCCAAAAGATTTGACCCCGGTTGTAGCCCAAGTAGTGCATATAGACCAGATGGGGTTTGTCCTAGGTAGAGAAGCCAGGGACAACATGGTTCAAGCCATTAATGTGATGCTCCTCTCCACTGATGCAGAAAAGGTCTTTGCTAGGGTCAACTGGTCATTCATGCAGGAAACATTCTGACACATAGGCCTAGGGAGTAATATGAGGAAATATATAGGAGCACTGTACACTACTCCGTCTGCATGAGTTAACAGCCTCCATGAGTTAACAGCCTCCTATCGGACTCTTTACACATCTGCGCACTGGTACACGCCAGGGCTGCCCGCTCCCCCCTACTATTCGGCCTCTCAATATAACCACTCATGTGTAGGGTAAGGGACAGCATGGACATTCAGGAGTTGGAATCCTCTGAGGAAGCTCATAAAGTGGCCGCGTGGATGTGCATGACTTCCTCTTTTTCGTCACAAACTCATCAATCTCCCTTCCGGTACTAATGAAGGAGTTTGAGACTTTTTGGAAGGATTTATTTTCTCAAAATAAATTTCCAAAGTCGGAGGCATTGAATGTCTCTATAACCTACCTAGGAACGCAGTTGCCAGGCCAACATATTTGCCCTGAACTTCCTGTCTCTGGCCCAGAAGATAAAAGCAAACGAGATGGGACCTCCCCACCCTCTCCTGGATGGGCAGGGTCAATATTATCAAAATGTTGGTGTTGCCTAAGATACTGTTTTTGTTTCAAACCCTCCCAGTCCGCATCCTGATGCAGTTCGTTAGAGACCTGAACAGAGCATTTGTGAGATTTATTTGGCAAAAAGGATTGGATAGGCTTAAATTAAAGCTTCTATGCAGGCCCATTTCAAGGAGGAATGGCAATGCCGGACATCAAGCTGTATTGGGCAGCAACCCACCTGCAGCATGTGTTCAGATGGAACACGCTGTGGCCCTGATACCCCTTGGATATTACCCCATGGAACAGCGAGATCAATATGTCTCAAATTAATGCACACCCAACGATATCTGCAACCCTGGGCACTTTCCAAAGGTTCAGGGAACAAGCAGGAATCTCACCCTGGCCACCCACCCTGACACCACTATTGATCAACTCCCTTTTACCCATGAGTTGGTGTAGGTACAATCGCAGAGAGTGGGGGAATATACATTCCCTGAGATGCGGGAATCTGATCACTAGAACTGGGTGGACTCCGCTGGGGGAAACCGATCTCCAGATAGTCCAATGGTAACCTAGACCCTTGGACGTTGCTGCACTTTCAGTCATTTCTGTCTCTATTAGGCTTCAGGAGGGAGAGATGTAGGGAACTTACGGAGCAAACAGGTGGCGTCTCCTGCATTTTGGAGAGAGTGGGAGTCCGACCTGGGCAGACCCCTCAGGGGGAAACCTAGGGAAAAAATATCAACACTAGCCCACAAGTCCTCCATCTCAGCTAGGGTTCAGGAAGCCAACGATAAGCTGCTAACCATATGCCAGAGAAACTCAATAGGATGTTCACAACTGCAGACCCCCACTGTTGGAGATGTGGTACGGAGAGGGGACATTCTTGTTGTGCCCTAAAATCTAGGAGTATTGGGGGGAAGGTCATTCCCATAATCTCAGCAATCACAGACCTCCAAATTCAGAGACACCTGGCATTGATTTTATTACATCTAACAGAATGCTCAGTTGGGATGTATAGGAAGGCTCTACTGGCCCACTTCCTAAATGTGGGCAAACAGGTGTTACCCCAGTAATGGAAGCTGAAACAAGCCCCTACTGTGAGGGATTGGCTTAGAGAAGTCCAAACTATCAAAGAGATGGAGGACACGACACTCTCTCTATAAAATAGGGATGAACAGTTGAGGATCACGTGGCTCCCCTGAATAGAAGTCATATGGACTACCACATAGAATAGATGTCATATGGGCATAGAGGAAGAGACTGGGGCCATGCGGCCCGGTAGGGCCTGTAGCCAGGCACTCGCATTTCCACAGCACCAGGCGTGTAGGAGTTCGCCCAGAGAAACTGGAAGGAACAAAGTTAAATGCTCACACACAATGGTGATATTGTAGCTGTCAAATATAAATATGTGGTATGTTGATTTGACTTCTGTTTTACACCTGCTATGCTAATTGTGAAAGAGTGTAACTTGTGAACTTGGACGATCCTTCCCTTCTGTACTTGTCCCTGTTTTCTATGTATTTCTTAAATAAAGAATATAAAAAAAAAAAAAAATCTCGTTAGGAGGCAACTACCAAATACTATATCCATTTGGCATACAGTATTAAAAGAGACATGAAACAGCATTTTTAGAAAATAAACGGGTAATTGTACATGGAGAAAAAAAAGCCCATAATGACACTAGTTAAAGCTAGATGAAGTGGACTATAAAACTCACATACCAGTATACAAATATCAAGACATTCGTTGAAACCATGTGGAATCTTTGTCTCAAAGTTCAGGGTCCACCATCCTCCCTGAGGTCCTAAATTTAATTTTTCCAAGATTGTGACTTCTAGGGATTCTGCGCTATCAGGATGACAATTCCAATGTCCATTCACAAGCAACATTTGATTTTTGTATCAGGGATTTGGTATCATAAATGTGTTTTACAATGCATTTTTTTAAAACTGGTAGTGCAACCAATGTATTGGAGTGCATATAAGTTGCAAAAGACTAGAAATGCCACCTTGTTAGTGTTACGGTTGTAGTGTTGGAGATGCCACATTCTAGTTTTGTCTAGTATTTGCTAGAGTGAAAGCAGTTTACATTTATGACACTAAATGTTGCTGTTACCAAATGCTTGTCTGTAGTCTCTCTCTCTGTCTTTTTAGAATTTGTTGTTTTTCCTGTACATTGAGCTGTACTCTATGACTTTTTCCTGTTTATGTTATCCACCTTGTAAGGTGAATTTCACTTACTGCACTCAGGTTCCAGTAAAGCCAGTTCCGGTTACTCCACAAATGTCTATCCGGAGTAACCCTTTGTGAACTGGTAAGGGATTCATGAGACCCCTAAACTGGTTCACAAGGCTTAGGACCTGGCAAATCACCTACGGCTAGCGGGTGACTTGCCATTAACCCCAGCCCCCTCATTATCTGCCTCCCCAAAAGGTTTTTAACCCTTTTAAATCTCCCAATCTGTATTGTTAAATTAACCCTTTGACTCCTTTCACTCAGAAAGTAAAAAGGCTTCCAGCAGGAGAGCAGAAGCCAGGCGTGGGACAAAGTGTTCAGGGATGGATTGGAGGTAAGTAATAAAAAGAATAAACATTTTTTTCTGTGTGTGTTTTTACATGTAAGCCTTTGTGAACTGGTAAGGGTTCCATGACACCCCTATACCAGTTTATAAGTTTGGGGGGTTGGCAAGTCACTTGCCATTAACCCCCAGCCCCCCATTACCTGCTTCTCCAAAGCCCGGAGGGACAGAAGAGCCAAGGGCCATTTAGGCTGTGGGGGCTTGTAGCCTGCGGGGGGCACCAAAGCTGGCCCCTGTGCCCTGTTCTAAAAGCCCCCATAGCTGGTCCCCAGGCTGTTTTTTCCTCTGGATCAAACTTGATCCACATCCCTCCGGATATCCGGATTTAGGATGCCCTGGAGGAAGGACAGTGGCCAGCCCTGGAACCTTCAAGATTCCAGGGCTGTGAAACCAACTAGATTGGCGATAATCACTCACCTCTTCCAGATCCAATGGTACATGCGCGGGATCTGGTGAAATGAGAGTCGCTTGCTGTCACTACATAATTTGAATTTACGGTGGGTGGCTCTCATTGTAAGTGTTTACTGGGCTCTCTGGGGGGGGGTTACACACAGGGTTATACCAAATCGGGATGCTCCAGGACAAAGTTAATCTTTCAGATTCCAGCCTGGGTGCTGCTGGGTTTTGTTCAGCTTTAATGAGTGTGTCTGTGCAGGCCAGGGGTTGTCAGCCGGTGGATTGGGGTGTATGTGTGTGCATGGGGGTGGCGTCTGACAGATGAATGTGTGTTGTCCCATACACCCCCCCCCCCCCCGCACCTGCATTGGTTGAAAAGGACTAACCACATTCTGGTCAGTATTTGGTCCTGATTTGGGATGCCCAGCAGCATGTAACCCCACTCCCCTGTTCCTGAACAACTTACCTTACCTAGATCCTACAGTGCATTGGTGGGCCAAATGTTAATGTGGCATCCCCAGCACACATTTAGGTGTAAGCTGTTGGCAAGATAAAGACAGCAAAGGATTTAATACTTATCCTCCGCCACAGATTAATATGCAAGGCAAAGGATGCCCGTTGTTTGAGGCCCCATGCATGCAACGTGGGATCAGTATAGGTGAGCGAACTTTAATTTGGAAGATTCCTAGAAATTTGTAACATGGACCAAAACCCATCACAGGCAGCCATGGAATCTATAAAACTCCAGGGTCACCCAATTCCCTCTTCCCAGGGCATCCAGATTCGGGATGTCCCACTGTGTGAAACCCCTGAGTCCCCTGTAAAACCTACCAATCACTGGCACATGCGCGGGACGTGGCTGCACCACGCTATACCCTTTACCAGAGACCTTGCCAGACATTTGTGCATGGCAGGCACACACTCTGTTAGAACCTAGTGGGGCTGCAGCAGCTGGCATGCTTAGCTGCATACAGCTATTTTTCCATTCGGCCCCTAGCCCATTCTTAGCCGAAAATTATGACGAATGGAACAGAGCGAGCTTATTAGGTGAGAACCCAAGCATGTGTCATAGGACCAGGGAAAGGTGAGTTTTACTGGGCAACCTGGGGGTTTCACACAGCAGGGTATCCCAAATGAGGGTGTTACGGGGACAAAGACCAAAACCGGGGATAGTCAAAATCATGGGTTTTGTTCAACAAACTCTTACTATAATATTGTTGGGGGTAGATCAGCGCAGAATTGTAGCTGCACCTGATAAGGGAGAACCTATCCCTTGATTGATAGTTTGGTTTGGTAGTATTTGCCTATTCCTGTGCACAGGAGTTTAGGTAAAATTGTAGGTGCGCTAGAGGAAGGAAGAGTGGTTAGTGGAAATTCTGAAATAAACTTTTCTAGGTAGAAAGAAGTTTTGTCTTTAGTGATGCATTCAAAATTCCCGTTGTAAATGCTGGAAAGGAAAAAAAGTTAGGTATGTTTGAGGGCGGTATGTCTACCAAATTAATCAAGCCAACAACAACCAGTATTATTGCTTCTGGTTGATTACTCCTCAAAAAACCCCAGGTTTAGTGGAGGTTTTTTAGTCTCTCTGTCTCTCCAACTTAATGGTGAAACAGATTGGAAATGCCCAGTGTGAAAAACACGCTATGGGGCACTTAGATTCTTTATACAGGCACCTTAATAAATTGATCGTGGGTGCACTTGTAATTGTAGGTGCACTTTAGGACTCACCTGTTGATTGTAGGTCTTCTTTAGGGTACAGATGTCTTCTGTGTTCTTATTGTAGGAAATATGGTGCTTATTTCTAGAGTTGGTTGTAGCTGAGAGGTGTGGCTGAAATTTAATTAAAAGATGTTGTTTTGTTTACTTGAGAGTGGACTGGGGTTGTATAATTTATTGAAGGAAATGCAGATGCTGTGATTGGTCAGTTGGTAGCCGCTGACTAAAAACGGTGTGGATGCCGTTTATGAGTAAAATGCTATGTAGAGGTTAGGGTCCGCTATGTTATCTGTTTATACTAAGCGCTTGCTGTTGTAGGTGGAGGCGGTGCGGGGGTTAATGGCCGCTCTCCTACTGTATGCGGCAAGTGCTTGTTGGGGGAGGCTGTGCCGGGGTTAATGGCCCCTGCTTATGGAGGTAGTGTTAGAAAAAAGAGAGAGAGAGTGCGGCTGTTTGCCGCAGGTGCCGTCTGTTAAATGCCCGTGGTTTAGACCCCGTAGGCAATGGGTAGTGTATCGTGGCCGGCGGAGGAGAGTGCGACTGTCAGCCGCAGGTGCCGTTCGCTGAGTGCCCTTAGTTTAGACGCCGTAGGCGAGGGGTAGTGTAGCGTGGCCGGCGGAGGCTTAGCTAGTGTTCCGGAGTGAGGGAGAAAGTTTCACCAACGCGTGTTTTGTCGGTAGATGCCGACGTTGTCAAGGTGAGGGGGCGGGCGCTATGCCCGGTATTCTTATTCTGAGTCTTCGCCGATAGGGTTGATGGGAAATGTAGTCTTTAGATGTAGTCTTCTATTTGGAGAAGCAGTTAAATTCGTTGAGCGCTAGGTGGCGCTCTTGTATTGTATTGCTATGAAGCTGTGTTGTACATTAAAAGCTCTAACATGTAGTACTTTCTTATGAGCAGCAGGTGGTGCTGTAGTTACATGATGTCTTGTTATACTGTTTTGAAAGTGGTGAGGTCAATGAAGGTCAGGAAAGATACAAAAAAAAGAAGATGTATTTGTTTTGTAACCTTTAAAGCAACAAATGAAGGTGGATAAAATGTAATTATCCAATTTAAATGGCAAGGAAGAGAGATGTATCTATTTTGTCAGCTTTATAGCAACAAAATGCAGGTGGATAAAATGTGATTATCCACTTTTAATGGGATGAAGGTAAATGTTGTTATTTACTAGTCCTCAGTTTAAAAATAGGGAGGATGGTCCCAAGTGGGAGGATTTTTATTTTTAATTTTTAGGAACCCTAAATTAAATTCTAAGGGACCCTAGGACCGGGAGAACCCCCTTTTTAAACATCAAAAGCAGGGATCCCACCTGGAAGACATGAGAACAGGGAGAACATAAGTGTCAACATGCACATCACCCAACACATATATGAACAGATAAAATGGGGAAATAAACAGAAATTACTCACACCAGCAAAGCGGCGACCGTCAACCCTCACAGCAGCGAGGGAATGAGAGGGAGAGCAGCGAGGCCGGAAGAAGAGGTGCAGGCCAGCGCACAACGTGGCCGCGCCTGGCTCCGGCCCTGCCCCCTCCCTCATGCAGGGCCCGGCCTCAGCCAGCAGAGCGCCTCAGCGAAGCCGACCTCGAGGGGGGGCGGGCTGCGACGAGCACGCCGAGCGCCCCGCCCCCTTCTTAACTGCACCTGAGTAGAAACCGGCCCAGCTAACAATGGCCGCCAAAAAACACCACATATACACACACCATACACACACCTCTTCCCCCAAATAAAGCCAAACAACCCACAGGAGAAAATGCCTCCCCCCCCCCCAAGGGGTACAGAGGGACACGGTAGGGGGGAGAACCCACAATAGGTGAAAGGGTAAGAGGGACGGGGCATCCCAACCCGGGATCACCAACCCGGACACTGCCTACCCCTTTGTATGGGGTCTCACGACGGAGCACACTCCCATATACACCACAGGTGCAGACTACCATTGCCTGGACCTTCAGCCTAGGCTGGGAGGCATACTGCTATAGTTTAAAGAAAAAAGGTTCAGGCAGCAATAGAAACAAACGGACGGGGGGTTACCCCGGCTACCTGCAAGGAGGAGACAGCCATCTTCTGACTTGCTTTGCCGACTGCAGAGACGAAAGACTGGGGAATGGTGGGAGGTCTCAGTTATTTATGGACCGGGAGGGGTTCCTTTTTTTCATGTCATCTCTCCAAGATCGCCCTCTACAGGACAGTTACCCAAGTGTCATGAATATTCGGAAGCGGGGTGTGTGACATACTGGGAATAAAAGTTTTCTCATTTACCACAACCCAATAAAAGTTAAATAACATTCTACAGACACTCTGAACTGTGTACGGGGGGGCACCTTCAATGCTCCCTCCTGCAACACCAGCAGATTACCCTTAGCATTTGTCCCTCCCCTTTCCGACTCCGTACCGTACCCTACTACCAGACCCCGGCGAGTGACCCCCTCCCCCAGGATCTGTGCAAGACCAGATCGTCCTGGGATTCTTAGAGGTGAAATACAACCATTTTAAGGGATTGCAGTTTCCTAGGTGTGCTTTTGACAGAAGATTGAGGTAGAAAAAAAAGAAGGAGAACAACAGAACAAAAGGAGAGTAAGCTAAGCGAAGAAAAGACATTGGGGAAGAGAAAAAAAAGACAGGTGACTGAAGAGGAATGGGCAAGGAGGGGACAAGAGAGGGGTAGGAGGGGGGAGGCAAGAGGTAGGGGGTGAATGGTATCTGGCGGCTCTGGCCTCCCCGACTGGATCCACCTTTTCCATCTCTGTAACCAAATTCTGCCTTGGGTCCGAACTCTTATATGGCTACATTAATGAAAGCAGTGCTCAAAATTCCGGTGTGTTCTGGGATGTCATCCAGGTCAACCGAATTATCTCCCTCGCCCTCCAACACCAGTTCCTCCATTCTCTACCTCCTGTAGCCACTCCAAGATGCCTGGAGTGTTTTGGGAGTGCCAATGTCAGGGAACCACCGATCTGGCTGGCGTTAAGAGTCCCTTCTTTGCGACTGAGGTCGACCTAGGCACCATGGACAGTAACCTGAGTTTGGAAGGCTCTCCAGTCAGGGAGTAATACACTGAGAGCACTTGGTCCCAGAACCTGTTTATCAGAGGACAACTCCAACAAATGTGAATCATGGTACCCTCTGCTCTCTCACACTGCCAGCACGTGCCTGAATCGACCCCCCCCCCCCCAGATCGGCCAAGATCAACCGGGCACCTATACCAGCGAGCCAATATCTTGTAGTTCTTCTCCTGAGCTTACATGCCAAGGAGAACCTGTGGGTCAGTGTAAATTACTTTTCCCAGTCCTCAGCCCCCGACCCAGCTTTGATTCCCACCTCCTAACAAACCTGGGCTTCTCAGTAGAGCCTTCCTCTGCCTGCAAAACCTGATAGAAGAGTGAAAAGTCATGGTTAGGTGCAGAGTCTGACCTCAAGATTCTCTCAAAAGGGGTCAGGGGCTGGAAAAGTGAAGTCATCAGGCAGTGGGAGTAGAGAAAAGCAATGAGCTGATGGTGAAGGAGCCGACAACCTGTCGCCCTGACCCTGCGTCCGAAGTTCCTGCAGGTTTGGGGGGCGGTTACTCTGTAAGGTATCGCCAAGCCTTGTGATTTGCCCCAGATTAGAAATTTACTTATTCCCATTCTTGGAGGGAAAGAAGGGTTATCAAACAGGGGTGTAAGGGATCCTGGCCTTTGCGATAGCTGCTTTTTCTTAAGCATTAAGTCCCATAAGGTCAACAAAGAGCGCGTCAGAACATTCGGGCTATTTTGGGTCTCAAGAAGGGTTCTATCCATGGAAGCGCAGTGAGACTCAGAGGAGAGGCGCATATCCTCAATAGCCACCCAAAGTTTATTTGTCTTGTAGTGAAACCAATCGGATAGCCTGACTAGGTTCGCTGCCATGTGATACATTTCCAAGATCTGGAAGATCTACGCCCCCCTTTCCCTTGGGCCTTGTTAGAACCGAGTAACTAATTCTTGGTTTCTTACCATTCCACACAAATTTGGTAAAGGCTGTCCTCAGGATTTTAATGAAGCCCCGGTCCGGTACAATAGGGACAGCCTGAAATACATATAGGAAGAGAAGCAGGATATCCATTTTGAGTATATTTATGCGTCCCAGCCAGGAGTACTGTGCTTTTTGTATGACTTGAGTCCCTCCAGCGTTTTGGAGAGGAGTGGGGCATAGTTTAATCTATATAGGCTAGCCCGGTTAGTAGGAAGCTGGACTCCCAAATACATAGTGGACTCCTGTTTTTATAAAGTTAACTTTGAAATTACTGAGATGACGAAATATTTCAAATTCCTTGATTATAGAAGGCAAATAAAGATGTGGTAATGAGATATATAACAGGAAATCGTCAGCAAACAAGGAGCTTCCTCCCGCCACAGGGGGAGGATTTGTTGCGTTCTATCCTTTTTTTAGTCTAGCCCCATGTTTTATGAATATACCTTCAATACCTCCCATTGAGTAGGTAATGGGGTATCGTCATTTGAGTGGTCAGCAGAAAAAGTGCGTTATAGGGTCCTCAACTTCTGTTATGCACAGGGCGTCCTTAAAGTGGACCAACACCCTCCCATGATCGGCCCGGGAATTTATAAGATTGTGTACAAAACACTGAATTTCAGGAAGGCCAACTTCCCCAGGCGCAGAGCTGCACTCCAGGACATAGATTGGGAGCATCTGTTGCGGAATAAGGCTACAGATGCCAAATAGGAGTGCTTTAAATCAATTGGGAGTCGCAAACGTTGCAAAATGTATTCCTATGGGTAACAAATATAACGGCTAAAATTAAACCCCTCATGGCTGATACTTGGGGTTCAAAAGGCAAAAAAGAACCTGAAAAAAGGCTGAGCTCTCCCTTGAAAAGTATAAAATTAGTAAATAAAGAATGTAGGAAATAAATAAGGTTGGCACAAGCACAAAATGAAAGATGCTGGCAAAAAAAGCAAATCAAATCCTAAATGTTATTTTAAATATATAAATTCAAAGAAAACTAAGTCAGAACAGGTAGGTGCCCTAATTAATGGTAATGGGGAAATGGTCACTGGGGATGAAGAGATGGCAGAGCTGTTAAATGAATTCTTTAGCTCTGTGTACGCAATCCAAGAAAGACTAAATAATTTAAATGTGGATAAGACTGCAGGACCAGATGAACTTCACACAAGAGTACTTAAAGAACTCAGTTCAGTTATCTAATCACCCCTGTTCTTGATCTTAAAGAAGGGACTGGCAGAAGGCAAATGTGGTGCCCATTTTTAAGAAGGGCTCTAGGTCTTCTTTGGGCAATTACTGACCTGTAAGTTTAACAACGATTTGTGAAAATTGGAGCTATTAAGGGACTTCACATACACACATACACAAATATGTTGCATAATATGACAACCAGCACGGGTTTACAGAGGACAGAAGGACAGAAGCTGTCAGACTAACCTGCCATTTATGGGGATGTGAGTAGAAGCCTAGACAAAGTGGCGGCGGTGGATATAGTTTTTCTGCATTTTGCAAAAGCATTTGACACTGTTCCCCATAGACGCTTATTGGGGAAATTTAGGTCTTCGGAATTAGAAAATACAGTTTGTAACTGGATTGAAAACTGGCTCAAAGATCATGTGCAGAGATTTGTGGTTAATTATACCTGCTCCAAATGGTTACTGGTTGTAAGCGTACCCCCAGGGTTCAGTGCTGGGCCCACAATTATTCAGCTTGTTTATAAACAACATAGAAGATGGAATTGAATGCATTGTGTCTATTTTTGCAGATGACACATATGTAGCACCGTGCAGTCTATTGAAAATGTTCACAAACTTCAGGATGACTTGGACACACTGAGTGTCTGGGCATCGACTTGGTAAATTAAGTTCAATGTGGAGAAATGAAGTGACGAAGTCATGCACTTGGGATCTAATAACCTGAGGGCCACATATGTCCAGTAAAACTGGGAGAATCATTTGTTGAGAAGGACTTGGGGATACTAGTAAATCATAGGCTAAACAACAGAATGCACAGTCAAGCAGCTGCTTCCAAGGCTACCAATATATTATCATGCCTTTAAAGGGGCATGGAATCACAGGATAGGGATGACATTTTGTCTCTTTACAAGGCACTGGTGCTCCCATATGCCGTCCATAGTTCCGGGCACCAGTTCATAGAAAGCACACTCAATGGAAAGGGTGCAGAGGAGAGCCACCAAACTAATAAGAGGAATGAAGGATCTTAGTTATGAGGAAAGATTATCAGAATTATATCTGTTTAGTCTTGAGAGGAGATGACATGATTAACTTGTATCAATATATAAATGGGCAATACAAAAAATATGGGGAAACACTATTTCAGGTAAAATCCTCTCTAAAGACAAGGGGCACTCTCTTTGACAGGTAAAAATGAAATTCAATTTTCGGAGGCGACAATTTTTTGCCATAAGAACTAGAAATCTGTGGAATAGCCTCCCACAGAAGCTTGCTATGGCACTGCCACTGACATCTTCAAAAAAGGATTATATGCTTATTTAGAAGAAAATAACATTAACAGTTAGTATCATCTGTTATCAGTGAAAACATTTTTTAAAAAACTCTGCTCCCTACCCCAACACCCTTGGTTAAACTTGTTGGACATGTTTTTTTTCAACCTTATTGTCACGCTCCAGGTACCGCAATTAACCACTTGGATAACTCCAGCTCTCTTGGTAAGGACCTCAACCCCCAATCTCCGCAGCCAGCTTCACCTATAGGAGCCCCCGCTTGCCGAGACGCAGAACACGCCTGCTCGGGATCGGTTGCCCCCAGGACTTTATGGCTCAAAGGATGAAGCCTTACTGTACAGAGGACTGGAGAACCCGCGGCTGGAAGTGGAATTGGGTAGCCCGAATTTGAGCGTAAGACGGAAGTCCAAGGACAGGCTGGAGGTTGGCAACAGGAGATCTGAGGAGGCGACAGAACAATAGCAATAGACAGATCGTGGTCTAGGTTCAAGGCAAGGGTCGGCAACACGAGTGTAGATCGAGGATGGTCAAAGGCAGGCAAGGGTCGGCAACAGGAGTGGAGATCGAGGATGGTCAAAGGCAGGCAAGGGTCGGCAACAGGAGTGGAGATCGAGGATGGTCAAAGACAGGCAAGGGTCGGCAACAGGAGTGGAGATCGAGGATGGTCAAAGCAAGCAAAGGTCGGCAACAGGAATCAAGATCAAGGATAAACAACTACCAAGGGTCTAAGCACTATAACAGGCAATGAGCAACTGGCTGAAGAGCGTTTATAAAGGAAACAGGTATGATTGGGCTAGGGGAACAATTCTGATGATTGGTGCAACTAGAATCTAAGATCTGATAAGACAGAACAGGGCGTACCGCCCAGGAGTCTGAAAAGACTGATTGGATGAAACATATGAGGAGGATAGCGTCCTGATAATCCAGAGGGAGATTGGCCAGTACCTACATGGAGCACTCCCCCACCCACAGTGTCGCCGGAGGGTATAACTGTAACGTGCTCGCGCGAACTGGAGCCGGGGACGCCGGCTGGAGGAGAACGAGGCGCGTGCGCGCCAGGCGGAAGGGAGGCTGCCGCCCGCCGTGGCTGCCGAACAGAGAGCCGCGCGGCGGGACGGGGAGCGCCGCAGGAACGGGACACAGGTAAGTGGCTACTGACACTTATTAACTATGCAACTATGAATTACATTTGGGAAACAAGCAGCAGGAAGCTTTTGAAAAAGCTAAAGGGCCAGTTCAGCATTCCTTAGATCTGTGGCAAATGACAGAAGGGGAGCCAGTTGAGTTAAATGTGACAGTGGCTGAGGGTTATGCTTGGAGGTTGTGGCAGAAACAAGGGAGGAGTAAGGTTTCTTTAGAATTTTGGAGTAGAAAATTACCTGAAGCTGCACAAGATATACCCCATTTGAGCAACAGCTTTTAGCTTGCTATTGGGCTCTGGTGGCACAAAACAGCTTACCATAGGACATAAGGTTATCATGAGACCTGAGATACCCTTTAGGTAGTCCTTTATGTAGTCCATACAAAGCTGTCCAAAGACAGGGGACATGCTCAGGAAGCCTTGGTCATTAAATGGAAGTTGTGCATATAGACAGAGCCAAAACAGGATGAACTTGGATAGCTTTTTTGCATGAAAAGGTGTCCCAGGTTACAAATCAGGAGCAGACTAAACGAAGTAGCAAAGGAAGTAATGAAGTCACCTGTAAAATGAAGTGTTCCATATAGTAAACTGATGAAATTGCATGCTTGGTTTGGGTTCGCTTGTTACGGGGGAAACACTAGAATTTGGAAAGCAGTGGCTTACCAGCCTCCCACCCATACACTCAGTACTACAGGAGAGGGTAAAACAGTCAGTTTGCAGATATTACCAAAAGTTGGGGGCCAATACATATGCACAGCTGTTGACTTACTCTGGATGTTTATTGCCATACCCATGCCCATATTTGTACACTTGATTATTAGGGACAGAGATAGTGTAGGGATGAATCCAATACTTTTCCACAGGTCACCAGCCTCTCTGAGTTTCTCCATGAGCAATCTCTTTATTCCAATAGAGTGTGTACAAGTTGTCAAGAACAAGTAAAGTGGGGGAAGGGAACTAACATGGGCACCACTTCCATGCATGAGCACATTAAACACCACCACAGTGCTGCTAGAGAGAATCGTGGACAACCTGTTTTGCTGCAGGATCCACCAACTACATTTCCCAGTTGGCAGACAGGACTCCTCATCATCTGCAGCGAGTAGCAGTTTTTCTGTTCCATCCACCACATCTCCTCCATTGCTCACACTCTTGCTCTATTAAAACGACAATCACTTCCTGAAGTGATTGCAAGGAAACAGCAGCAGATTATGCCTGTAATCGAAAAAAAATGCACAACAGAGAGCCCAGTATCAGGGGAGAGCCTGGCATAATGGCAATGGGGCCATGCTGCTGTCTAGTGAGGATGCTGGAGAGGCTCTGTGGCTGCTGAAGGTAGATTCAGCAGGGGACCCCGATCTGGAGACATGCTCTGGACCATATTGAGAGGGCAGGGTATTGAGAGGGCAGGGAGCAAATTACGCCGTGGGATACCTAGCTTCCTTGGCTGCATCTAATAAACTCACACCCAGTGCAGAAATACTGGATTCGGCTAAGACCGGAGTAATGACGGTATTGTGTCCCCCCCCCCCCCCCCCGTGTTCCTCCTGCGCAGCGGTCATGGATGGTAGCTCACAAACGTCTCCTCTCTCTGGAGAGCATTAGCTACCAATTTGCGGTGACCTCCTCGCTCACATTGGATGCGGGCACCAGGGGTGAGGGGAAAGGTATTTTTTAGAGTGCTTGTCTCCAAATCCACGGATTACAGTATCCCTGTAGGATGATGAGGAACATATATTCCAAATGTAAAACAAAAAGCAAAATTTGTTACATAGCTGCCCAATTATACTTATATTTTTGCTTTCACTCTATCCATTAGAGAAGTTAGTATAAAACCATTTTAAAGATAATAATTATGAGACATAAATTTCTGCTCACCTTTTTGGTTAGGCAGTCATCAGAATCTGAAAACATCCTGGTAGATACATGAAACATAACTTCCAGAACAGAGGTGGCATAATAGGGTGTGCTAAGACCAGTACTTTTGTTTCTCTGAAGTCCTCCTAGGAAGCCATAGTGGTTAGCCAAATTTACCTAAAGAAAATGAAGACATTATAAGATGATCAGTGTTTTATCAGTGCCTTTTTTATGTGTAAGGTAGGCAACTGCATATACTCAAATTATATTATTTATAAATTGACATGAAAACATCTGGGGACATTCAAGTGTTTCACAGTATAGGGTCACATGTAACCAGAGACACACATCGCTCTCATATCTTACAACTCTGTTCTACTTTCAATCTTCAATACATATTAGACATACTGTATTTTTGCTCCATAACATGCATCCCTTCCTCCAATGACAAATGCGCACCTACACCAGCCATTTAGAAATGGCTGGCGTGGGTGCGAGCATGAGCTGAGAAAAGCCAGTGATGCCAGTGTTCCAGTTCACGTGCCATGGGATTGCTGAATCACTAAGTATACTGGTCAACCAGGAGGGTATCAAAGAGCCTGGTCATGGAGTATTTTAGACTGCAGGGCCCCAACCAAATGTTTTTGTTCTGCTTAAAAGGACATATTTTGGGAAAACACAGTGCAGTGGGGGGAGGGAGTGAAAGGTGATTTCTGTGGGCTACACCCCCCACCCACAGAAACCACCATACCAGTTGGTACAGAATATTTTTTTCACCCTAGGTATGTCTTATGGTGCAAAATACGGGAATTGCAAAGGATAAAAAGTCTTAGGCCTAGGTCAATGCTTTCAGTCACAAATCTGTAGTGTACACATGCAAACTCAAGTATATTCAGATTTGTGACTGAAAGCATTGACCTAGGGCTGAGGGCTACCCTATAAAATTACACGCCTAATGCAGGGCAGTTTCTTGAATGTTTCAAAACAGTTTTAAAAATGTGCCCCCCATTCTATTGTTGTCTACCTGTAGACTATAAAGGTACACAGGTACCAGCTGGGTGTACCACATTGGGAACTGTGATTTTGCCATAAACCTTCCAATGTAGTGCAATGCATGAAAACTTAGTTCTTTACCTTCACTGATTATGGAACTGTAATCTACTGTGTTCAAAAACACAGTTTTATGGACTAGGATGCACTGCACCATTAGCTGATAACCGGCCCTTTCAGCACCCCTCCATCTGATAAACACACTTCTGCCAGTATATCCAGAACAGGTGCATACAGCTGGAGAGAGATGCCAGCCGAGCCTCGGCAATCCAATATTCAGAATAGATTGCTAGGCATTAAAATGCACCACTACCTATTCCAATTAACTGGGAGTCTGTAAATGTGCTATGGAGGCATGGATGAGGTAAGAGAACCAGTGATTTGGGATGTTTCACACATAGGGTCATCCCCAGGCTGGACTAGGTGGCCCAACGGTAGGACAAGGGCAGCAGTACGGCACAAAAAAATGATGCCCTCTGTAGTTATATATATTTATCTGATTTAACCATAGTCTCCAAGAGATGGAAAACTGGAACCTGCAGCACACACATATACACACTGGCTGCTGCAGTGTGTATGTGTGTGTGAATCATAAAACTGCATTAGAATCTAATATTTTAAAATGCCTTTACATGATTTTAAGGGAGTGTGAGTAAGTGTGTTAATGTGTGTGATTGGAAAGGGATATTATACCATTTTCTGATATTTATTATCAGTCATAGAGGACATTGATCCTCCTTACAGCTGGCATTAGCTGTGAGGAGTGGCTGTTGAATTGGACATTAGCACCCATCCCCATAGCAGGCTAACTTTACCAACTGACTCAACATACTCTTTAGCTCCAAAGGATGCAGACAAGTACTGTCCATAGACAGGGTGGACCTGTTCTATCCCGAATTACTAGACTAAGGTGCTTTTCCTGTGTAAGAAATACCTTTACCTACATAGATATCCAAATATATCAAAATGACTCCAAAGCCATTACTGATATCCTTTCTGTCTAAACAAACAGACTAGTAAATTGTCCAAGTAGGGGCTGACATTGATACCCTGGCTTTGTAGGCTGAACTAGACTATGGGCAGTCCTTTCAGACTATAGACAGGGCCACAAATAGGAAATGGTGATTTCTTAGTACGCACCTCAGAAACCACAGATGTGTGACATAAGCAACTAAAAATTTGCAGTGTTACAGGAAAACTCACTATTTATGCTGCCATAGCATCCCACGAAGATTTCGAGGGGGAACTCTCATCCAGTAGGGAAGAGAGTAATTCAGATTCAGTGTCATCGGAAATGGTGGGGGGGGGGGGGTCTCTGCTTAGAGAGCGGATGAAGTCTGATATTTTCTATTTGAGAAATTTTGGATATCCCGGTTCCTAAGGTTTCTAGGAGACAAAAGGGGGATCGCTACAAACCAGAAAAACAGAGGCATCCGTTTTCCGGCCAGTTTCATTTTACCAGACGTATCCAAAAGCAATGAGAAAAACCAGACAGGCTCTCCTTGATTCCCAGAGTTCTGGATACTAAATACCCTTTTCCCTCAGACTTGATTAGGTTATGGTCATTTCCCCCCCACTTTGAGGTGGATGATCCAGTTTCAGGACTCTCTAGTAACACTATTATTCCTACTTCTGACAGTGCCTTCCTAAAGGATCCAGTGGATCAGCGTACGGAACAGGTGGCATGGAATGCTTTCTTTTTGGTAGGATTGGCCTTGCAGCCAGCCTGCACCACATCCATGGCAGGCAGATGGTTGTTAAAGCAATTGAATTTTCAGACTCGTTTGGGTCATTCCCGTAGTGTATGTACCCAGTTGATGGATTGAGACCTGTATGGAAATCAACAGGTACATCATCTCTTCTATTGATGATATGGTCAGATTAAACGCTAGAGGTTTAGCTCTGCTTGTGTTTCTGAGACGATCAATATAACAAACAGTGGTTGTCAGAGGCAGCATCCAAGAGGACCTTGACAGGACTCCCCTTCCTGGGGGGGGGGGGGGGGGGGGTGTCTGTTCGAGGAGCATTTGGATGACATACTAAAGAAGCCTACTGGGGGGGGGCAGGTCTAACAGACTCCCAGAAAGAAGGAAGTCTAACCCCTATTTTCGCAGATCTTTCAATCCTCTGCCCTTTCATGGAGGAGGGGGTAGAAGTTTTTTTTTAATTTTTTTTAATTTTTAGAATAAACCAAAAGACCTAAAACAGGGCAAGATCTTTCAGGCAAATGGCTTCTGCATTTTGCTCCCGTTTGGAGGCTCCATGTAACAGATGCTTGGATACAGGAAATTATTTCTTCATGTTACAAGATCGAGGTGTAAGTAGTGGTTAAGAAAAGCCAGGTGGAAAATAGGATCTTTCTTTGCCAATTAGTCGTGTCTAAGTGAGTATGGCTAAGAACACTTTTGCCAAATACACTGACTGTATTGAGGTACTTATAAGGTGTTCTCTGAAAAGTTTGGTCTTGGCTGTTTAGGTATGCTTAACTTCTTCAGCCGTATATATATATGTATTAGCAGGTCTATGTAGAAAAAAATGCTGACTTCACTATTGGGTGGAAAGGCATTTACTGCCCCAGGGTTAAAACAACCTTCCCTGGGCCACTGAGGGTTAATAACTGTGCTTGAAGGTGCTCCATAGGTATACTGACATTTATACTTATGTTGATAAGTATAAGCAATAAAATGCCAGCTTCAATGTAGAATGAAAAGGCACTTACTGCCACGGCTTGGGGGTTAAACAACCTTTCCTGGGCCATTGAGGGTTAATGGCTTCTCTGCGTGGAGGCGCTTTTTAGATGTGCTGCTTGCTACTGCTCCAAACTCCAATACCTTTCATTCTTTTTATTATAAAGGACACTTACACGGAGTTAAAATACAAAATAAAAATAGAAAAAAAAAGAGAAAATTATGGTCCAAAGTACTTAAAATCTAAGGTCCAATTTGTGATCCCCTGTCAGGGAATAGGGGTGTTTGGCTCAACCGTGACTCCAAGAAGGCTTGTTTCTAGCTTTAAAATGGAGGGAGAGGGAACTTCTGGTTACAGCATTGTTGATTTATTACAGGGATTAAACTTGAGTCAAGTTTCTACATGCTCAAAAAAAAACAATATGATTTCTAGTTTAAGAAATATAACGTGTTCCTTTAGTATGAGAATTAATCAAAAATATATATTGTATAAATTATCAATATGCAGGAAGGGAAGATAGTGGAAGATCTAATGATCACAGTTAATATATTAATTAAAAAAATAATAAAATATATATATATCATATATAATAATTTATACAATATAGATTTGTAATTAAATATAGGCAAAAGTGTTCTTAGTCATACTCACTTAGGCGCGAATAGTTGGAAAAGAAAGGGCCTATTTTCCGCTTGGCTTCTCTTTACCACTGCTCACCTTTATCTACAAGTGTCCTTTGGGCTAGCCCCTCAACCTAGTCGCAGCAGCCCTCACTGATCACAGCCCTACCCTAACCATCGACATCTCCAGCTTACAAGATCGAATTGGGGGCCAGACCTCCTTGGAGGGGTATCCCTGAATCCGGGAAAAGCAGAAGCATTGAGATCCGCTGTAGCCCACCTGTTGTAGTTTGGAGTAGTCCATCACGTTCCCCTTTTAGAGAGAGGTCACAAATGTATTCCAATTTGTTCGTAATTCCCAAGGAGGACGGTTCCATTCGCCCAATATTAGACCTCAAGGGCCTCAACAGCTTAGCCCCTCTGAGAAGATTTTGCATTTAAGATCCACAATAGTGACACTTCAGCCGGGGGATTTTATGACCACAGTGGATATAAAGGATGCGTACCTACATATCCCTATCTTCCCAGGTCATCAAAAATGTTTGCGCTTTGCAGTAGACAGCCTACACTTTCAGTTTGTGGCTCTGCCCTTTGGCCTGTCTTCAGCCCCAAGGGTGTTTACCAAGGTTCTGGCTGGTCTCATGGTTCTTCTAAGAAACCAGGGGATACAAATAATCCCTTACTTAGACAATCTGTGGGGGGCCTGAAAGATACAGAGACTGTTTTATTGACTCTAGAAAAAAATTGGCTGAATAGTCAACTATCCAAAGTCGCATATCATGCCCCCAAGAGTTATCTATTTCCTGGGAATGATATTAGATACAATTCAGGCCAAAATATTTCTTCCAGAACAAAAGAGGCCAGGGTACAGGCCAGACTCTCTTGTTCTGCCCTCACCAGATGATCCAACAAGGAATGCATCTATTGGGTCTGATTGTGTCTTGTTTTGTGTTGCCTTTTGCACAATGTTCACAAAGTGCTTAGATGCTGAACAGATTTGGATGGGTGGCTGGAGTTCTTGTTAAGCTGAGACAACAAAATAATGTAATTCTACATTTGCCCAATTCTTTATCAGCCGCAAGAGGGGAGCCTGTTTCTATGCGGGGCAACCCCGGCTGTGCTTTAAATGTGGAAAGGCTGGCCATGTTGCTGGTGTCTATACAGTCATCAAATGCAATCTATGTGGGGAGATAGGTCACACCAATGCCACCTGTAGAAATGTCAGATGCGGCCTGTGTGGTAAGCTACAGCATTATCATGCTGTGATTGCTCTGATGTCCAGTTAGATAATAAAGCAAGTGTTAGGTGAAACGCCTGGAAAACCAAATCCGGTAGATATGACCTATCACATCTACACCACAGGCTGCACTAGAACAAGCCAGTAGCTCCCACCTTGTTGAAGCCCCTCCTCCTGCTGTAACCCTTCTGGACACTTCAAAATTTCTGGCCGCAAGAAGGGAAAAAAAAGGTTAACTCCACCAGCAGACCAGAGGGTGAGTGTTTTTTGGTGCAAAAAACAGCTAAGAAGCCAAAGAGAAGCAGAGATGGGGGGGGGGGGGGGGGCGGTCACCAACAGAGATTATGACTCAGCATTGGAGAGAAAGACACACCAACAAAGGAAAAATCACCAGCAGTACCAGAACATGTGGGTTCATATATGGAGACAAGTGGCAGACAATAAAACTCTCATGTAGACTTATGATGATGGCTTATAATAATTTTCTGCTCTGCATAATGATGGCAAGCTTAGTTTGGTCACCTGTAATGTAAATAGCATGCATTAGCATGCTGTGTATGACCATTTAAGATACCTGGATGAAGACATCTTTTTCATATAGATACACCGTCTATCCACCACCCGAAAGATCCAGGAAGCACAGCATGAGTAGCAGGCAGGACCCTCCTTTTGCATTTGCTGGATGTTACCCAAGATGTAACAGTACATAGGTGCATAACCCAAGTGTTAATGGGCAGGTGCCTGATCCTGGAGATCACAGTCCATGGTAGAAGGCTAAGGCTCGTTAAAGTGGACAAAACCCACACAGATAGATTCCCGGACCGATCAATTACCTCCCCTTGGGGTGTCCAAAATAGGGATGCCCTGCTGTGTGAAACCCCCCCCGGGTCACCCCATACACTTACCTTGTTTATCAGTCCAACAGTGCATCCAACCGCATCCCCGCTATCCCTCTAGCAGGGCACGTGCCTGCGGCAGGCATTTGTAAATGGCCAGTGAAGGCATGCCCAGTTAGAGGGAAGCGAGGGATGTGCCTGCCAACGCGCTCGGTGCCGCTGGCCTTAGATGAAGGCTTAGACGGGCGTGCTAATTGGATGAGCGCACACACATCCCGTAGGACCGGGAAGAGGTGAGTTGGCAACAGCAATCTGGGGGGTTTCACACAGCGGGGTACCCCCGATCGGAAGGACCAAAACCCAGGATAGTCAAAATTTGTTCCACTTTAATATCTATGGGTGACAAACTGTGACCGGAAGGACAAATGTATTTAACCCTTTAAGTGCCAGCCTACCTGGAGTTTTTGTCACACTCTGTTGCCAGACCATGTTCAAATGTGATTTTTGAAGGGATTTCCAGGGATTTCCCAGGAAAATGATATATTGTTTTTTTCAGCAGAGTCTGGGCTTTAACATGAAATGTCTTGTTTGTCATTTGTTAGGTGTATTCTTAATATTTTTGGGTGAAATATGTGCAAAAAAAATAAAAAAAAAAAAGCTTTTGTGGCCCTCCCACCCTGCAGCCTACGAGCCCACATAGCCTATGTGGGCCCGGGCTCTTCTGCCCCCCCCTGGCCTTTGGGGAGGCAGGTAATGGGGGTGCCGGGGGTTAATGGCAAGCCACCCACTAGCGCAGGTGGCTTGCCATCCCCCCAGCCTTGTGAACTGGTATAGGGGTCATGGACCCCTTACCAGTTCACAAGGGGTTAAAAGTAAGAAGAAGACACAAGGAAAAAATATTTATTATTTTTTTATTACACTGTACTCACCTCCGATCCGACGTCCCTCGCCGCTGTCCAGCGCCGATCATCTCACTGACAGATGCCGCTGGTGATCGGCGCAGGGCGGGTGACAGGTGAGGGGGCTCCGATCGGAGCCTCCTCACCTGACACCCGCCCTGCTCCGATCACCACCGGCATCTGACAGATGCCGGAGCTCGGAGGGGGTATAGGAGGAGCAGGATGACGTCATCCCGCTCCTCCCACAATGGGCGGAGCTAAGCGGCGGCGGCCATCGCCGCCATTACAAGAGGTGAGGACCCGGAAGAGGGTCCTCACCTGAAGACTGCGCAGCCCAGGGGGATCGGACCCCCCCCCCCCCCGGTGAAGAGGAGACCCGATAGAAGGCTCGGGCGCGGAGGTGAGTAAATGACAGTTTTTTTTTTTTTTTTTACAGCGGCGATGTCAGCGCTGGAAACGGGGGGGGGCGGCTGGTTTCGGGCCCCCTCCTGAAGACGGAGGACGACTGGGGGGCGATCAGATGCCCCCCGCAGGAAGAGGGGACCCCAGGCTTCACGGGGATACCGGAGGTAAGTGGGTTTTTTTTTCTATTTTTTAACTGTTAGTGGTAAATGCCAGGCACGTGAAATTTACGTGGCTGGCACTTAAGTGACGGAGAGGCAACCACGTAAATTTTATGTGGCTGGCATTTAAAGGGTTAAAGAATTTAGACAATACCTACACTATACCTACACATTTCAGTGCCAGTAATCTGCTGGAGATATTTACTGTGCTGGAACATCAAGCGACTGTCTACCTGGAAGAGGGGGCAGCACAGATGCCAGGGTCCTCAACAGCATCAATGAGCTCTCTGTGATGCTTTTGAACAGAATGGTAGGATGCCAAGTTCTACTTATTCCTGTGCTGAGGACAAAGTCGGATTGACATGGTGCTGGTAAGCCCTATGGAAGATGTTGACTCCCTGGAGGAGGCCGCACATGAGAAAATTCTACAAGCCAATCCCTTGGACTCGCACCAAGCGATAAATGCTCGCCAAACTCTATAGTAGATCATTGATGAAGACTTCTTCCTGGCCTGAATCATAGTCTGGATGACTCCGGCAGAAAAACCCTTTTCTGCCAAGATGAAGGATTCAATGGCCAGGCCGTCCAAGCCAGAACTTGTGAATTGGAGTGCCTTAGAGGCCCCTGTGTGAGAAGATCTGGATCGTCGGGTAACCTCCACGGGTCGCCTACTGACATCCTTACTATGACCAGCTTCTTCTTGGCCACCGAGGAGCCACCAGAATGGCTGGGACTCCCTCGCTATCATTTTTAGTACTCGCACTAGGAGTGGAATCGAAGGGAATGCATAAAGAATCTTGAACGCTGACCACTGAAGTGTCAGGGCATCTGTTGCTTCTAGCGGGTCCCTGGACCTGGACGCAAACCTTGGCACCTTCCGATTGTGCCGTGATGCAAAAAGATCTATGTCCGGAATCCCCCAGCGCATGCATAGGGATTGAAAAACTCTCTGACTGAGAGACCATTCTCCCTGATGCAGGACCTTTCTGCAAGTTGTCCACTCCCAGTATGTGTACTGCCGAGATGCAGGGAACCTGTTTCTCGGCCCAATGAAGAATCTGGCTCACTTCCATGAGGGCTTGCCTGCTTCTGGTGCCGCCCTGGTGATTGATGTATGCCACTTCTGTCCGATTGCCTGTTTGAACCCGGACGGGATGCCCCATCAGATGGGACATCCAATGACTGAGACACAACTGAATTGCTCTCAATTCCAAAATATTTATGGGAAGTCTGCTCTCCTTCGGATTACACTGTCCTTGGATCGTTTGTGACTCCATGATAAAACTGGCATCTGTGGTGATGATTATCCACTGTACTGGAAGAAAAGATTTGCCAATCTGAAGAGGCTGATTCAACCACCAGGTTAGGGACTGCCTTGTTGACTGTGTCATGCAAAAAGAATGATCCAGAGTCTGCGGATATTGAGCCCAGACCGAGAGCAATTCCATCTGAAGGGTTCTTGTGTGAAACTGTGCAAAGGGCACTGCCTCGAAGCAAGATACCATCAGGCCCAACAAACTCATTCCCTGACGAATTGTTGGGTGAGGGCCGGCCAGGAGACCCTGTACCCTGGCCTGAAGTACCAATCTCTTCTAAACTGGTAGAAACAACTTTGCCTGAAAAGTGTCCAATGAGATTCCCAGAAAAGACATAACTCTTGAAGGTGTGATATTCGATTTTAGATAACTCACTATCCAACCAAATTCTTCCAATGTCGACAAGACCATCTGTGTATCCTTCTGGGCCTCCTGACAAGATGGGGCCCGTATCAACAGATCATCTAGGTAAGGTATTATACTTATACCCCGACTTCTCAGATCTGAGACCTGCCAATATTTTGATGAATACCCTTGGAGCTGATGACATGCCAAAGGAGGACAAACTGAAAATGGAGGCCATCTACTTGGATCAGGGGGAGTCATTGGATATCATATATCTTGACTTTTCTAAAGCATTTGATACTGTGCCACATAAAAGGCTGGTACAAAAGATGAGAATGCTTGGACTGGGGGAAAACGTGTGCAGATGGGTGGGAAGTTGGCTTAATGATCGGAAGCAGAGGGTGGTTATCAATGGTTACACACTCAGATTGGGCCACTGTTACTAGTGGAGTACCACAAGGGTCAGTTCTGGGACCAATTCTCTTCAATATATATATAAATGACATTGGGTATGGATTAAACAGTAAAGTCTCAATCTTTGCAGATGATACTAAGCTGAGTAAAGAAATTAAAACAAAGGAGGACAACAGGCAACTACAAACAGATTTAGATAAATTGGAAGCATGGGCAGTTAAATGGCAAATGAAGTTTAACACAGATAAATGTAAGGTTATGCACATGGGAAGGAGAAATCTGTGTCATGATTACACACTAAATAAAGAAACACTTGGTAAAACAACAATGGAAAAGGACCTAGGGGTTTTAGTTGACAATAAGCTCAACTGTAGTAATCAATGCCAGGCAGCTGCTGCCAAGGCAAATAGGATCATGGGGTGCATCAGGAGGGGCATAGGTGCTCATGACCAGAACATCATTTTACCCCTGTACAAGTCACTGGTCAGACCCCATATGGAATACTGTGTACAGTTCTGGGCACCTGTGCTTAAAAAGGATATATCAGAACTGGAGCGCGTTCAAAGAAGGGCAACAAAGTTAATAAAAGGAGTGCGGGGGCTAGAGTACCCGGAAATATTGTCCAAGTTAGGCTTATTTAGTCTAGAAAAAAGACGATTGAGGGGCGATCTAATAACTATGTATAAATATATTCGGGGTCAATACAAGGATCTGTCCCACAATCTATTTATACCCCGGAGTGTAACCATAACACGGGGGCATCCACTAAGGTTAGAGGAAAGGTGCTTTCTCCACCGACATAGTAGGAGGGTATTCTTCTCTGTAAGAGCAGTGAGACTATGGAACTCGCTACCAGAGGAGGTAATAATGAGGGATACATTAAAAATGTTCAAAAGTGGCCTTGATGCCTTCCTGGCATGTAATAACATTTCCGGCTATGGCTACTAGACCACTGGAAGGAGTTAAACAGGCTGAACTGGATGGACTAAAGTCTTTATTCAGCCTTACATACTATGTTACTGCAAATCGTAAATACCTCTGATGACCCAGAAAGATCAGAATGTGCAGGTACGCATCCTTTATACCCACTGTGGTCATGAAATCTCCTGGCTGAAGTGCCATTACGGTGGATTTCAATGTTTCCATGTGAAACCTCCTCAGAAGGACGAATCTGTTGAGGCCCTTGAGATCTAATATCGAGCGTACTGATTTGTCCTTCTTGGGAATTATGAAAAGATTTGAGTAAAACCCCTGACCTCTTTCTAAGGGAGGGACAGGACATAATACTCCAATCTCCAACAGGCGAGAGACTGCAGATCTCATTGCTTCTGCTTTCTGTGGATTTCGGGATACCCCGGACCGAAAGAACCTTCGAGGAGGTTTGGCTGTTAACTAGATCGTGTAACCTGAAGTCATGACCTCTTGTATCCAAAGATCTGTTACATGGCGCCTCCAAACGTGCGCAAACTGCAGAAGCCGTTCACTTCATCCCTTCATGCCTGAGTGGGCTTTGAAGGAGGTTTGGCTTTGTTTCGCCAAGCTGCTTTTGCCCTAACTTGGGACTCTGATTTATTCCAGAAATTTCTATGGTATGCCAGAAAGGCAGTACCTCTACCTCCCCGAAAAGTCAGAGGGTTAGAAGGCCTGTGGACAGTAGTACTAGACTTCAGCTTCTGTGGCAGAATAGTAGACTTACCACCAGTAGCCTCCTTAACCATGTCATCTAAGCACTCCCCAAACAGACGCCACCCCTTATAGGGGAGTCTTGTTAGATGCTTCTTAGAGACTGTGTCAGCTGACCATTATTTTAGCCATAAGACATTCCTCAAAGTCACCACCAGGGCTAAACCTCTGGCACTTAACATCATCAAATACTTGTTGATATCCAAACTAGTCTGAATCAGCTGGGAGCATGACCTCCGAGAATGACCTGAAGAAGTCTTGGAGTCTAGTTGTTTTAACAATCTCCTGCTCGCCAGAGGCGCTAAGGATGTAGCACATGCCTGCCGCAAGGTCGACCTCCCAATAGCATAAGCATGGCGTGCCATCTAATCTTTGCGTTTATCCGCTGGATCCTTTGGAGAAACACTGTCAGAGGGAGGCATAACTGCAGTCTTAGAAAGAGCTGACACCTTAGGGGCACAAGACCATAGTTCAACATCCTCAAAAGCATACATAATATCTAGAACTCTAGGAATGGCAGGAAGACTATCCGGCTTCTGCCATTCCTTTTGAATTTATTTCGAATAATGTGTATGCACCGGAAAAACTGTCCTCTGTTTTTCCGGCTTAAACCAGTCCCCCTTTTTCTTTTTGGGGACTTCTGGGCCCGAAAAATCCATAACCTCCAAAATGGATGCAATCAACTCATCCATCTTCTCCTTAAAAGGAGAGCCCCCTTGCTTAGGGGACTCTGAATCCGAGTCGCTACTGGATGAAGCCTCCCCAATGGAATCCTCCTGGGAGACTATGGCAGCAATAAAATCCTCTTCAGATTCAGAGGAATTCAAATGCTTCTTTTTTCCCGAAGCTTTCCTAGGAGTTGGTGATTCTGAAAGACTCCCTGGGCGAGCCTATCTATCTGCCAACTCTTTAAGGACATCTTTGTCCAGAGGTTGGGCTGCCGAGGGGGACTTAGGACCTAATTGCACGGAGACAGGGGACGAAACCCTTGCAGGAGGCGACATCTGTCTTCCATATTCAGCAACTATCACTGTTGCACATTGCCTGCACACCGTGCGATCCTCATCCAGTGTCTGTTTGTATACTGGACATGGGAAAAAATACAATTTTGTGAGTACTCACCTGAAAAATGGATATTGTTGGTGTGCCACACACCCCGCTTCACCTTTAATATTCTTCACGATTGAGTTACTCACCGCCAGGTGACGCTGTGCAGAGAGGAAGTCTTGTAACGAGCCCCCTTCCGGCCTATATATACCTGGTACCTCCCATTTATCACCAGTGTATTAAAAAGCAGAGAGACAAGGTACCAGTATTTTAACGGTAACCTCCAAATAAATCAATATAAATAAAAGCTTCACCATATTAAAGGATTCGGAATACCGAAAAGGGTGGGAGTGAAGCAGGGTGTGTGGCACACCAACAATATCCATTTTTCAGGTGAGTACTCACAAAATGGTATTATTCTTGGTGTGCCACACACCCCGCTTCACCTTTAATATTCTTCACGATTGGGACATCCAAAAGCAGTGTCCACAATGGATGGGCATCTCAAGGCCAGGTGAAGCATAACTTAAATGACTGCAGTCTGCAGAACTTTGCGGCCAAAAACAGCATCCGCTGAGGCTCGCACATCAACTTTGTAAAACTTAGAAAAAGTATGAACAGAAGACCAAGTGGCGGCCTTACAAACTTGTTCAACAGAAGCTTGGTGCTGAAAAGCCCAAGACGCTCCAACGGCGTGAGTAGAACGAGCAGTGATACGAAAAGGGGGAACTTTCCCCTTAGCAGAATAGGCCGCAGTAACGGCCTGACGTATCCATTTGCTAATGGCAGATTTGGCTGGTGCCAAACCCTTCTTAGGCCCACAGGGCACAACGAAAAAGGCATCCGTCTTACGAAAAGGAGACGTGATAATCAAGTAGTACTTAACACAGCGTACTACATCCAAACAATGCAAAACCCTCTCTTTGTCATTGTTAGGATTAGGACACAAGGAGGGAAGAACAATATCTTGGTTCAAATGAAAAGCAGAAACCACCTTAGGAAGAAAGTCTGGCTTGAACCGAAAGACCACTTTATCCTGATGCCTCTCAAAGTAAGGCGCCTGGATAGACAAGGCCGCCAACTCTGAGACACGCCGGACCGAAGTGATAGCTACCAAGAAGACAATCTTCTGAGTCAGGGTAGACAAAGCAATATCTTGCAAAGGCTCAAAGGGAGGAGTCTGAAGAGCAGAAAGAACCAAATTCAAATCCCAAACCGGGAGTAATGGTTTCCTGGGAGGCCGCACATGCGTAACCCCCTGGAAAAAAGTTTTAACTAAAGGTTGAAGCGCAAAACGCTTCTGAAAAAAGATAGATAAGGCAGAAACTTGCCCTTTCAACGTACTTAGCTGAAGACCAGAGTCCAGCCCTGATTGTAAAAACTCCAGAATCCTGGAGACCGAAAAGACCCTACAAGAAAAAGATCTCATCTCGCACCAAGCGATATAGGCTTTCCAAGTCCTATAGTAGATGATAGAAGAAGACCTCTTCCGGGCACTGATCAGAGTCTTAACGACTGAGTCAGAAAGACCCTCCTCCTTCAGCGCTGGTAAATTGGGGTAACACAACCGACCCTGAGTGAGCAGATCGGGCCGAAGAGGCAGAACGAACTGGTCCACTGCCAGCCGAACGATGTCTGCGAACCACACTCGCCTTGGCCACCTTGGGGCCACGAGAACGGCGGACACCCTTTCCAGAGCCAACTTCCGAACCACCCTGCCCAGCATGGGTATCGGAAGAAACAGGTATAGAAATCCCAGATCCCCCCAGCTCAGGGACATAGCGTCCACTGCCAGAGCCAGAGGATCCTGGGAGAGCGACACGAAGTTCGGGAGCCTGTGATTGTGACGAGAGGCAAACAGGTCCACCTGCGGTGTCCCCCATCGGAGACACAGTGAGCGAAAAACCTGAGGATGGAGAGCCCATTCTCCCAGACGGGGAGAGCCCCTGCTCAACCGGGTTCGCTTCCTGGTTCTCCACTCCTGGAATGTATACCGCCGAGAGACAAGGAACATGGGCCTCTGCCCAGGTCAGGATCAGGGACACCTCTCTGAGAGCACTCAGACTGCGAGTCCCTCCCTGATGATTGATGTAAGCAACCGCTGTTTGATTGTCTGAACGCACCTGGACCGGAAGGCCCAGAACGTGTTGAGTCAGGAGAGCAAGAAGACGACGGATGGCTCTCAGTTCTAGAACATTGATGGGTAAGTGGGCCTCTTGAGGTCCCCACTGCCCCTGGAACTGAAGCTCCTTCCAGAATCCGCCCCATCCCGACAGACTGGCGTCCATGGTGACAATTTCCCAAAGGGGGGTCAGGAAAGACCTGCCCTTCACGAGATTGGTCGAGACCAACCACCACTGGAGGGACTGCCGGACCCGGGAGGACAACTGGAAGGGCTGATCCAGCGACCGAGGCTGCCGGTCCCAAGACGCCAACAGATAAAGCTGAAGTGTCCTCGTGTGAAATTGAGCAAAAGGAACTGCCTCGAAGGAGGCAACCATCAACCCTACCAGCCTCATCCCCAGACGGATGGACGGCCGAGGATTGGAAAGTTGGACCCGAGCCAACTCCTGAATCAGATGAATCTTGGACTGGGGGAGAAACACTCTGTGTTGATGAGAGTCCAACTGCATCCCCAGAAAGGACACCACCCTGGCCGGAGCGAGGGAGGACTTGGATAAGTTGATCACCCAACCAAAGCTTTCTAGCGTGGAGACCACCATCCTGGTGTCTGTCTCCGATTGATTGAGTGCAGGGAGGGAGGGGTAGGGGATGATGGAAGTTGCGAAGGGCCAGCAGCCGGAGCAACGGACTGACGCGCAATACCCTGCTTTGCACAAGGAATGCATACAAAAACATCATCAGCTGGGAGTGGAGTCCCACATCCTCCGCACACCCTAGATGGCCCAGAAGAACCATTTCCGGTAATATCGGAAGCCTCCATATGGTGATTTATGGTATTCGCAAAATTTTGGGTTTAAGGCATAAGCCACCCGGGATGCCCCTTTTTGTAAATGTCCCGGAAGGGAGGATTTAATTTATAATAAAGATCCCCTTAATAATCTTTGTATCGTATAAATAAAAAAAATATTATTATAATTTTTTTAAATATATATATATATATATATATATATATATATATATATATATATGTCCCAATCTAGAAAAGAAGGACTAGCCAGGTAATATAGAACCGGGAGGCCGCTTTATTGAGGGATTCCCAGGATCTGTGGGGGAAGAAAACCAACAGTAAGATCCCCTGACAACAAATGGCAACATGCAAAACAATACTCATGCACAGCACCAAAGTGCTTATAAATAGGCAAAAGAAATTTGCCCTCTATTATTCCTCCTTTTCTTAACATATATATAAATTAATACATCCTCTTTAATATTTCCCCCTTTTTATAAAAGTCAGCCATAATAAAAAATAGACGGCCCCACGCAAGGTGAGGCCGCTTACCTGAGTAAGGCTGAAACGACCAGTAGTATAGCAGGGAAAATGGCAGCGATGTTCAGTGATGCAACAGCAGCAGCCTGAAGCGACAACCGCAGCAGCAACAGCAGCAGCAGCGGTAAATAGTAACAGTAGTAGGCAACAGCAGCAAGCGCAAACGGCGGTAGCGGCAATAGCAACCAGAGGCATATGCGGCCGAGAGCCCCGCACGTGTCTTCCTCATAACCGGAAGGAAGTGCGGCTGGGGCCGGCCGCATGACGCCGCCGCCGCCACCACGCCCCCAGCTCCGACGTCATCCGGGCCCTGCCCCCTTCAAAGTCCAAACAGTGCTGCCCGCCAGACGGCGGCCGCAAAACAAGAGGCAAAGGAAGGGGGGAGGGGGGGAACTAGAGTTCCTATGCAGCAGCTCTGCCCAAGCTGATAACGCGGGCCGCCAAACGGCGGCCGTTCACAGAGGAGACCAGGGGAGAGGGGAGAAGGGGGAGGGAGGCTGTAACTACCAAGAAAGGCGCAGGCAGCCATAAGCCAGCCTGCCACAGCGCAGCCCACCCCGGCTTTAAAGCTGACCCAAATTCTGGCCATGCCGGCCAGCAGCTGCTTGAAAGACCTGCCAGAGGACAAAAATAAGCTCTATAAGGAGGATTAGTCAGGCCAAGTGCACTCTTGCGGTGCAGCCTGACAAGTGCAAATAAGTAAAACACACATGAAATATAGACACACAGTGAAACACACATGCAATACACATCCCTCTACCCCCCCCCCCATAGTGAAGGGAGAAGGGACCGCAACGGGAAAGTAAGGGGCTAAGGGGACCCTCGGGACAGGGGCATCCCACTTCCGGATCACCATGCCGGATAGCCGCATTGCCCCCAAAAGAGGGGGTCGAGCGGAGGAGATAAGCTCCTAGGCACCTATAGTGCCATCTACCTATTGCCCAGTGAGCAGCCTAGGCTGGGAGGCTTCCATTTAACCACAAAGGTAACAAAACAATCAAAAACCGGGAAGAAATAGACCAAAGGGGGTGCCGGGGTAAGACCCCGGCTACCTGCAAGCAGGAGACTTCATTCTTCTGTCTTGTCGTCATGCAGAGAGAAAAACACTGGTGATAAATGGGAGGTACCAGGTATATATAGGCCGGAAGGGGGCTCGTTACAAGACTTCCTCTCTGCACAGCGTCACCTGGCGGTGAGTAACCCAATCGTGAAGAATATTAAAGGTGAAGCGGGGTGTGTGGCACACCAAGAATATCTATCTGCTAAACGGCCAGATCCGATTACCCCAGATGCCTCCGTCATGGTGATTAATACTAGATTACCTCCCAGGGGGTCTAAAACCTAGTATATGAACAGATCCAGATAGTCGCAAGACTATTCTAAGACCTCAGAGAGTGAACCACACCAATATATTTCAAATTTTCCTCACACCAATATATTGCCTGTCTTTTCTCACAATCTAAAAGACAAAAAGAAGAAAATAAAAATAAAGACATTAATATATATGAAAAACAATTATCATATTATTACATATAATTGTTAAAAAATGACCTACCTAAGATTTAAGTTCGCTTGAAGGTGGCCGTGCAGCCATCAAGCACTACCAGAGAAGAACCGCTTTGGTCCTTCACCCGGCCGAAAATCTTCCAGTGAGAGCGGCCGGAGGAGAATCACGATGTTAGTGGTACTTGCCACTTAGTCCTGGACGAAAATGTTGCAGTGTGAGCAGCCAGAGGAGAACCACGATGTTAGCGGTACTTGCCGCTTAGCCCCGGCCGAAAATGTTGCAGTGCGAGCGGCTGGAGGAGAACCGCGATGTTAGCGGTACTTGCCACTTAGTCCCAGCCAAAAATGTTGCATTGCGAGCAGCCGGAGGAGAACCGCGATGTTAGCGGTACCTGCCGCTTAGTCCCGGCCGAAAACGTCACAGTGCGAGCGGGGTAAGAAAGGAGCTGCACACCGGTGATCGCTGCTATGCTAAGCCAAAAATGTTTCCATGTTTCCAAATGTAGCTTCAGTGCCTCGAGTCGGAGGAGGCAAACACTCCTCATGAATTGCTGGAAGAAGCCCGCTTGACCCCGCCCCCTTCAAGGAGTGCGAAATTTGAATCTTCTAGCCAGTAACCTGTGGGAAAGAGCTAAAGGGAAATGGATTTCCCTGGTTCCTCTCAATCAGGTTCACCAGACAAAAACCTTCTGGTGACACCCCACAGCACCCCAAGACCCTGGCGCTTACCTTACCATCCTGATCCGAATGCAGCTTAGCTGTGGAGGCAAAGTGGGTCCATTCAGATCCAAGGAGTATAAGGGCCAAGGAACAGTCAGGTTTCCATTACCCCCGCTTCCAAGGCATATTTCCTTTAAAACAAAAAAAAAATAAATGGGAGAGGAGTTCAGATACAACCTTGCAGACCAGTTCCAACGGCAAGAAATAAAAACTGAAGTGGAAGAAGTCAGCCAGGAGGATATAGGCCCGGGAAGTGGAGCCTTCAGTTGAGATTAACCCAATCGTCTCTGAATTAAGTCTGAAGCCCTGAAGTAAAATGGAAGAGAAAGAACGTTATCTTTCAAATGGTGGTGGGCTGTGCTCCCAAGGGCTACCCCTGAACAACCAATGATGACCCACACTGGGGTGCTCGGCCTAACAGAGTATACCTATTTAATGTCTACTATGTTTAACTTGTTTATTTTGTTAAGTTTCCTTCTCTCTTTCTCTGTAACCCTCTTTGTTCTCTCCCCTCTGTACCCTGAGCTCCCCCCTTATCCTGAACCCCTCATGCTCTGCCCAACCAGCTATACTTAGTCGTACACCAACTGCCACCCTATGGTTGGGTTAAGCGTTAAATTCATCTCCCACAATGTTCATGGCTTCAATGCACCTGTTAAGCGAAATAAGGCCTTCCACTACTACAAGTCCTGCAAGGCCCACAATCTTTCTCCAGGAAACTAGGTTCTCTACCCACTCCAAGCCAAACCAAGTAATCGTTTCCCTATGTGCTACCTGGCATGTGCTAGGGAGTAAAAAAGATGAGTACTGATCGCTTTCTGTAAAAAATATCCCATTTATTCGCTCTAAAAAAATTGTAGACCCGACATGCAGGTACCTCATACTACAAGGCTTCCTCTATGACACCGACATAACCCTGGTCACATACTATGCACCCAATACCTTCCAAACTCGTTTTCTGAAACACCTAATGAGAGTGGTCCAGGACAACACCAAAGGTTTCTTAATAATGGGTGGGGACTCGAATCTGGTAATCAACCCTAAGTTGGATAGGCAGAGGACGGGCCAGCCAGGGAACATATCGCTGGACTCAGACCCCCAATCCTCTACCTTTAACGAACTCCTCAATACTCACGGTCTTTGTGATGCTTGGAGGGAAAAGAACCCTGCCACTAGAGACTTCACATTCTACTCTAATCCTCATGGTACCTTTTGTAGGATTGATCATATCCTAGTCCCCCAAGCTACGCTCCCGGCCATCCTAGAGACTAAAATTTACAGCTCAACCTGGTCTGACCACAACCTGGTGATGGAGGCTGTTGATCTGTTGGTCACAACCAGACGCTCCTACAATTGGAGACTCAGCAACTCCCTTCTTTGTTCCCCGGATACTTGCTCCAAAATTGATGATGCTCTCCAAGAATATTTCGCGCTGAATACCAACTCGGTTTCCTCTCCGATCTCCCTTTGAGAGGCCCAGAAAGCAACCATGAGAGGAAATATTATAGATATAGCCGCTTTCAAAAAGCAAGAGAGGCTGAAAAAAATAAGGGACCTAACTTTAAAATACGATCAAGCTGAGATACAGTGGAGGAGAGCCCTGAGCTCCAAAAATATCATTTTGTGAATACTCACCTGTAAAATGGTTATTACGAGTATGTCACACACCCCACTTCCAAAGATCCATGACACTTGGGAAACCGGCCTGTAGAGGGCGATCTTGCAGAGATGACATGGAAAAAGGAGCCCCTCCTGGTCCATAAGTACCGGGTTCCTCTCACTATTCCTCAGTCTTTTTAGAAAGCAGTGAGAACCAGGAAGAGCCAATTATATTCAATAAATGAAGAATATTTAAAAAAAAAATAATCACCATATAAAGGATCCCTAGAACAAAAAAGGGCGGGGGAAGTGGGGTGTGTGACATACTCGCAATAACCATTTTACAGGTGAAAATTCACAAAATGGTATTATTCCAAGTATGTCACACACCCCACTTCCAAAGATCCATGACACTTGGGACATCCAATAGCAGTGTCTAAAATGGGTGGGGATCCCCAAGGAATAATGCATAACTTAAATTACTGCAGCTTGCAGAATTTTGCGGCCCGCACATCAACCTTGTAAAACTTAGAAAAAGTATGCACAGAAGACCAAGTCGCAGCCTTGCAAACTTGTTCAACAGAAGCCTGGTGCTGAAAAGCCCTAGAAGCTCCAATAGCACGAGTAGAATGAGCTGTGACACGAAAAGGGGGAACCTTCCCCTCAGCCATATAGGCCCCAATGATGGCCTGACGTAACCACCTACTAAGGGAAGATTTGGCAGAACCCTTCTTGGGCCCAGAAGGCACAACAAAAAAGGCATCCGTCTTGCGGAAGGCCAAGGTAGTAACTAAATAATACTAAACAAAACGAACTACATCCAAAGAATGTAAGACCCTTTCCTTGTCGTTACTAGGTTTGGGACACAAGGAAGGAAGAACTATATCCTGATTTAGGTGGTAAGCAGACACCACCTTAGGAAGGAAATCCGGTTTAAAACGGAAAACAACCTTATCTTGATGCCTCTCAAAATAAGGGGCTTGAATAGTCAAAGCCGCCAGTTCAGAAACTCGGCGGACAGAAGAAATAGCAACCAAAAAGGCAACCTTCTGAGTAATAATAAGAAGAGGAATATCCTGCAAAGGCTCAAAGGGAGCGGCCTGCATAGCTGAAAGCACCAGGTTAAGGTCCCAAACAGGAAGTATAGGCTTTCTGGGAGGCCGCACATGCGCGACTCCTTGGAAAAAGGTCTTAACCAAAGAATGAAGAGCAAATGACCTTTGAAAGAAAATAGCCATATCCAGACCTCGTTGCAGATATTCCAGAATTCTAGGAATAGAAAATACTCTACAGGGCAAAGCCCTGGATTCACACCAATCAATATAGGCCCTCCAAGTCCTATAATAAATGACAGAGGAAGACTTCTTCCTAGCTCTAATAAGAGTCTGAATAACTGCATCAGAAAGACCTTCTTCTTTCAAGATGGAGACTTCAGCAGCCATGCCGTCAAAGCCAGCGTTTGTAAATTGGGGTAACAAAGTTGACCCTGAATGATGAGATCTGGAAGAAGAGGCAGATGGAACCGATCCACTGCCAGCCTTACGACGTCTGCGTACCACAGACGTCTTGGCCACCTTGGCACCTCCTCCAGTGCTAACTTGCGCACCACCTTGCTGATCATGGAGAACGGGGGAAACAGATATAGGAACCCCAGATCCTTCCAGGCCAGAGACATGGCATCCGATGCCACTGCCAGAGGATCCTGGGATAGAGACACAAAAGCAGGCAGCTTGTGATTGTGACGAGAAGCAAACAGGTCCAACCGTGGAGTCCCCCACTTGTGACAGAGGAACTGAAAGACCCTTGGATTGAGAGACCATTCTCCCTGGCGAGAACATCCCCTGCTCAGGGAGTCTGCCTCCACATTCTCTATCCCCGGAATGTAAAATGCTGATATGCAGGGAACATTGATCTCTGCCCACTGAAGGATCAGAGACGCTTCCCGGAGGGCACCCCAACTGCGAGTCCCTCCCTGGTGATTGATGTATGCAACAGCTGTTCGGTTGGCTGACCGAATCTGAACTGGCAGACCCTGTAAGAATTGGGTCAGTCGAAGTAGAACAAGGCGTATGGCCCAAAGCTCTAATACATTGATTGGAGAATGAGCCTCCTGAGGCCCCCACAATCCTTGGAACTGATGCTTCTTCCAGAAGCCCCCCCAGCCCACCAGGCTGGCATCCGTGGTAACCAGTTCCCAACGCGGAGTCAGAAATGACTTGACCTTCTGGAGGTTGTGCGATATTAACCACCACTTAAGGGACTGCAAAACGCGGGGAGACAATAGACAAGTCTGATGATAGTGGGCACCTGTCCCACTTTGCCAAGAGGAAGAGCTGAAGCGCCCTTATGTGAAACTGGGCAAACGGGACTGCCTCGAATGCAGCTACCATCAATCCCACTAGTCTCATCCCTAGACGGATAGACTGACGAGGGTTGGACAAGAATAGACGAATCAAGTCCTGAATCAGAACCATTTTGGACTGAGGAAGATAAACCTTGGCCTGAAATGTATCCAGAATCAGGCCCAGGAAGGGAATTTCCCTGGACGGACAGAGAGAGGATTTGGGGTAACTTATTACCCATCCGAACCTCTCTAGCGTAGAGACCACCATCCTGGTGTCCAACTCTGATTGTTCGAGGGAGGAGGCCACGATAAGAAGATCGTTCAGAAAAGGCACAATGCGGATGCCCTGGACCCTGAATATAGCCATCACTCCTGCCAGCATCTTGGTAAAGACTCTTGGGGCCGAGGTAAGGCCGAATGGCAGGGCCACAAATTGATAATGCTGGTCTTCTATCGAGAACTTGAGAAATCTCTGGTGACCCGGAAAATAGGAATGTGCAAATAAGCATCCTTGGTGTCTATGGATGTCATGAAGTCCCCCTGACGGAGAGCATCGATCGTTGATCGCAATGACTCCATTCGGAATTTTCCGAAACGGATAAATTGATTGAGTCTCCTTAGGTCTAGGATAGGTCGAACAGAGCCGTCCTTTTTGGGTACCGTGAATAGGTTGGAGTAACACCCCAAACCCCTTTCCGCTGGAGGGACTAGGCTGATAACAGCCATGTTTAACAGATTCGCTACTTCTGCCCGCAGTCCCTGCGCAATTGCCGGATCTGACGGCATCCGGGACATGAAAAATCTGGGAGGAGGCCGGGACTCGAATTCCAGTTAGTAACCCGAAGAGACTACTTCCAGAACCTAACTGTCTGATACCTCCTGAACCCGGACCTGGAAGAAGAACCGCAGCCGTCCCCCCACCCAAAAGGGTGAGGGCGTCCCCTCATTGTTGAGCAGGCTTAGTGGCAGATTTGGTTTTGGACCCCCAATTCTGACTTGGACGGCCACGTCCCTTTCCTCTATTCCACGAAAGGAATGACGACGTTTCTTACGCTGAGGTAATTTACCTCCTTTAGTGACAGAATCCAATTCTTTCTCCAAATAGGCGCAATCCCACAAAAGGGAGCGCTGTAAGCGATTTCTTAGCTACAATATCAGCTGCCCACTGCCGCAACCATACTGACCGCTGGATGGCGACTAACAAGGCAGAGGTTCTGCTGCACATGAGCAGAGTATCATCTAAGGCAGAAAGTACAAAAGATGCAAACATCTTACATCGCTTAAGAGCGGCGTACTCATCAGAGGACGGATCAAGCCCTGAGTAATTCATTAGGTCTCTCACAACAGACCTAATAACCACTGTCATGAGTGCCGAAGCACCAACAGGCAGCAAGGCCGAGCCCACACTGGAAAAAGCGTGGCACGCCATTTGATCAATACGCTTATCCTCTCCATCTTTAAGTGTAGTGGAGTCAGGAGAATGCAACACAGAAGAATTGGATAAATTAAGCACAGGGGCATCCACCCATGAGCAGAGTATCTTTTAAAAATCCAGTCTCTCTATAAATTAATTAAATATTAATGCATAGATGGCCATTGTATGCTTGCGCACACATAGGAATTTGTACTCCGCATTTAACCCATCCGTGCAGTGAGTGTAAACAAGCGGTGGGCACAGGTGGTGATGACCAACGCTTAACAGTATCAGCTGGGAAGGGATATTTCTTGTCCCAGTCCAAGTGAATGCCAGGAAGCCGCGCAGGCTTCTCCCATTCTTTAAGAATAATTTCATCAAAATGCTTTTGATTTGGAAATTCTAAACGAGGTTTAGAGACTCCAAAGAATTCCCCTTTTTGAGGAGGGACTACTTCAGGAGGAGTAATAACCAAAACCTCAAATAACTGAGCAAGAGCTTTTGGGATATCCACAACACTTGCTTCACCCTGCTCAATCTCAGTACCAACAAATTGCTGTTCATCAGAAACATCTGATTCCTCATAATAATTCTCCTTCTTCTAACTGAGAAGGATCAGACCAATCAAGCAATTCACAATTGTCTGACTCCCTTGCCAGAGCGGCATGAGTCAAGTGCTTTCTTTTAGCTGAGGCCTTCTTAGGCACAGAGGTAGACATTAATCTTTCAAGATGAGCCAATCTGGCACATAAATCAGCATGCGACTCACCACCCATGACAATATCATTGGGGGTACGGACAAGACATGGCAAAGTAGGAGATGAGGCATTAGCCACAGGCCCTGAAGCCTGGGCCTCAGTTTGCTGCATAATAGTTAATTGTGCACAAGGGACGCAAATAATTGCGTTATCCCCAACAAGGGATGCCCCACATCCAAAACATTGCCAAGTCTGTGCAGAGGGAATTGCATGTCCGTTATCCTGGGATGCCTCCATATGGTGTTTAGTATTATACTATAATTGATTATAGTCGCCAAGTATATATGGGATTTACGCAATTGCTACCCGGGATGCCCCTTTAAATAGTCCCAAGTGGGAGGATTGAAACACAAATGGACCCCCAAATAAGGCTTAAGGGCTTTTTTTTTTTTTCTTTTTATATAAGGACCAGGAGAAACCCCTTTTTAAATAAGGAGTTTCTACCTACAGAGAAAACAAAAAAAGTCACCAAATGCACACAATATAAATAAATGACAGAAAAAAAACTCCCTTCAGCCAAGCTGAAGGGTACTCACAGCCCATGCAATAAGCTCACATCATGAGGTAAGGCCACAGGGAAGCAGGAAACAGGAAGTCAAACAGAGCATACAGGTGCTCTCTGAATAAAAGCATGCCCAAGCCCCGCCCACTTCCAGGATCACATGGCCAAAAATGGAGGGAAAATTCAAATCTGAACACAGCCAGAAAACAAAGAGCTTTAATAGGTAAGCAATAAATGCTGCCTAGACAGAGATAGGAAAATCTAAATAAAACATTGTTCTATTAAATAGTATAGTAAAACATACATAATAAAAATAAGAAATAAAGACTTATTTTATATATCTCTTTTTTTTTTTTTTTTTTTGTGTGTGCATGGTGACAAATAAGCCCAGATAACGCCCCCCTTCCCCCCTCCTTTTTACCCAGCAGGGTTAAAGGAGAACTAAGGGGAGAGGATAGAAAAGCACCCATAAGGCACAAGGGGATTATAAAGGGACAGGGGCATCCCATGCCGGGAACACCAACCCGGAAGCCGCCTACCCACATTTAGGTCTCACGGAGGAGTAATACTCCTGTATACACCAGAAGGTGTATGTATCTACCTTTGCCTGAACCACACAACCAGGGCTGGGAGGCATACAATATAACCAAACATGTTTAAAGAGTTTCAGACAGAAAGAGAAAAAAAAAAAGGTCCGGGAACAAACCCTGCTACCTGCAGCTTGAAGGAGAGTCATCTTCTGAATGCTTCGCCGACTGCAGAGATGAAAAGACTGAGGAATAGTGGGAGGAACCCAGTACTTATGGACCAGGAGGGGCTCCTATTTTCCATGTCATCTCTGCAAGATCGCCCTCTACAAGCCGGGTTCCCAAGTGTCATGAATATCAGGAAGTGGGGGGTGTGACATACTAGGAATATAACCCAACCACCAGGGCATCAACCCCGGACGGGGAAGAAAGTCAGGCTAGGGAGCGCCTCTAATAGTGTCATGTAGAGCCACATGTATTATCACGGGTGGCTCAGTGTATAGAGCTGGCACACTAGGTTCAGTAGCCTCATGTAGCATGTGTCGCTCAGTAGCGCTCTCCCATATATTTCAATTGTGTTTCATTTGGTTGTGTTAAAATAGCGTGATGCTAAAGTAAACTGAAACATTTTTGGGTCAAATCATTGTGTGTCTGGAAGCCGAGTAGGCCTCCCCATTCCTAAAGAATAATACAAACGAAAATGCTTTTGATCGGGGAATTGCAAGCGCGGCTTAGGAGTTCCAAAAGAACTTCCCCATCTGCGGAGGAGCCTCCTCTGGGGGAGAAATCACCCAATATCAGCACCAATAAATTGCTGATCATCGGAACCATCAGATTGCTCAAATAATTCCCCCTCTACTGGCGGGGAATAACCAGACCAATTGAGTAAACCATAAACATCAAACTCAAAAGCCGGTGTGGCTGGAGACAAAAAGTTTTTGTTTTTTTTTTAGCCGAGGCCTTTCTGGCCACAGAGCTAGAAATAACTTCCTGAATATTAGCCATCTGGCACACATATCAGATTGCGACTCCCCAACTGTGACAACATCATCTGGGGTACGGTTAATGCGGGGTGGGGTAGTAGAAAAGGCCAGGGCCACAGACCCAGAGGCCTGGGCCCCCAACTGCTGCATTATGGCCTGCTGAGCACAAGGTATGCAAACAAGTACATTATCCCCCACAAGGGATACCCCACAATTCACACACTGCCGGAACTGCCCCGAGGGGAGCCTAAGCCCGGTATCCTGGGAAGCCTCCATATATCTTTAAGGTAGTCGCAATGACCAGAGGGAATTACGCTGTTAAAGCTACCCGGGATGCCCCTTCAAGTCCCAAGTGGGAGGATTTTTTTTCTTTAAATCCTTTAGGACTATTTAAGGGCAGACTAGATGGAGCATAAGGTCTCCTTCTGCCGTCAACCTTCTATGTTTCTATGTTGTTGGTCTTTAACACATAGAGCCAGGTAACATGAATCCAGGTCCACCTTAAAGTGTAACACAAAACCTGAACATAAGGGCAGGAGGACATAAGCCAAACATACACATCACTCAAAACAATACATGTATCTGTGTATCTATAAGACAAATTTTCTTCAGTAGTCAAAACCCAGCATATCCAGAGTCAAGGCTCCAATGAAGGCTGAACAACAGGCTAGCTGCTCCAGCCACAAGTAATGACGTAGCAGCAGTTAGGCTAGCACACAGGAGGGAGAGACAGGAAGGAGAGGGGCCGGCCAGAAAAAACACGAGTGAAGTCAATATAGCTGAGCTCCTGGCCCTGCCCTCTCCTTAACCACAGCTGAGGAGCAGCAGCCTAAACCAGCTGAAAATCAACAATGGCCGAATTTGATGATTTTAACTGTTTCTAATGCTCAAGCCAGCTCCTAACTACTTTCATTTCACCATTTATTTTAAAAGCAAAGACTTGCCACAAGCTGAGCTTCCTGCAATACTTGTCCGGTAGAACAGTGCAAAAACACACTTACAGACACACACACTTTTCCCATGATTATTTAGCTTTATTATGGGAGAAAGGCCACCCCCCCCCCCCCCAAAGGGGCATGGAGAGACACTGCAGGGGGGGAAAACCCACAACAATAGGTGAAAGGGCAAGAGGGACAGGGCATCCCAAGCCGGAAATCATCAACCCGGACACCGCCTACCCCTTAGTATGGGATCTCATGGGGGGGAGCTAGCTCCCCTATGCACCCAGAGGTGCTGCTACCATTGCCCAAGCCTGCAGCCTAAGCTGGGAGGCATAATGTTATAGCTTAATTTTTAAAAGAAAAAGAGGGCCGGGCAGATAATAGACATAAAAAATGCCGGGAGTTACCCCGGCTACCTGCAAGGAGGAGAGAGTCATCTTTCTGACTTGCTTCGCCGACTGCAGAGACGAAAGACTAGGGAAATAGTGGGAGGAACCCGGTACTTATGGACCAGGAGGGGCTCCTTTTTCCATGTCATCTCTGCAAGATCACCCTCTACAGGCCGGTTTCCCAAGTGTCATGGATCTTTGGAAGTGGGGTGTGTGACATACTAGGAATAGTAGAAGGGTAGTTGATAAACTGATACTAGAAATCAAATCACTGAAAGCCTCTAAAACTCCGGGGCCTGATGGGTTCAGTGGCCTATATTATAAGAAGTTTGCCCCCATCTTGGCGCCCCATCTAATTTCTTCAACTCTCTCTGTGTGGAGTCATCCCTAAGCCCAAGCTCACTGCTAGCAGACATTTGTATGATTCCCAAGCCCGATAAAGATAGCTTGCTAATCCCCAATTACAGACCAATATCCTTGATCAACATTGACGTGAAACTGTTGGCTAAGGTGCTCGCAACCAGACTAAACACATTTGTGGAGGATGTTATTAATACAGACCAGGTGAGGTTTGTGCCAGCTCGTCAGGCTGGGGACAATGTTAGGAGGGTCATCCATCTGGTCCACCATGCCCGCTCTAGAAGTATCTCAGCCTTCTTATTGTCGCTAAGCATACAGAAAGCCTTTGACCCCTATAGAGGGAAATGAGGAGAAAGCTAATTTGCTTAACAACTTCTTTGCTTCTATATTCACAAAAGAATTTGACATGCCGAGTGAAATGCAGGGGAAAAACCGAAACCCTCCATTAAATGTCACTGGTCTAACCAAGGAAGAAGTCCAGCACCGTCTCAAGCAGATAAAAATCGATAAATCACCGGGACCAGATGGCATACATCCTCGTGTTTTAAGGGAGTTATGTACAGTAATAGACAAGCCGTTATTTCTAATATTTGTGGATTCCATAACTACAGGGTTTGTTCCGATGGATTGGCGCTTGGCAAATGTGGTGCCAATATTCAAAAAGGGATCTAGGGGGGAACCTGGGAACTACAGACCGGTAAGCTTAACATCTGTGGTGGGCAAGCTGTTTGAAGGTTTCTTAAGGGATACTATCCTGGAGCACCTTGGGGAAAATGACCTTATTACTCCATATCAGCATGGATTTATGAGGAATCGCTCCTGCCAGACAAACCTGATCAGCTTTTATGAGGAGGTAAGTTCAAGATTGGATCAGGGGGAGTCATTGGATATCATATATCTTGACTTTTCTAAAGCATTTGATACTGTGCCACATAAAAGGCTGGTACAAAAGATGAGAATGCTTGGACTGGGGGAAAACGTGTGCAGATGGGTGGGAAATTGGCTTAATGATCAGAAGCAGAGGGTGGTTATCAATGGTACACACTCAGATTGGGTCACTGTTACTAGTGGAGTACCACAAGGGTCCGTTCTGGGACCAATTCTCTTCAATATATATATAAATGACATTGGGTATGGATTAAACAGTAAAGTCTCAATCTTTGCAGATGATACTAAGCTGAGTAAAGTAATTAAAACAAAGGAGGACAACAGGCAACTACAAACTGATTTAGATAAATTGGAAGCATGGGCAGTTAAATGGCAAATGAAGTTTAACACAGATAAATGTAAGGTTATGCACATGGGAAGGAGAAATCTGTGTCATGATTACACACTAAATAAAGAAACACTTGGTAAAACAACAATGGAAAAGGACCTAGGGGTTTTAGTTGAAAATAAGCTCAACTGTAGTAATCAATGCCAGGCAGCTGCTGCCAAGGCAAATAGGATCATGGGGTGCATCAGGAGGGGCATAGGTGCTCATGACCAGAACATCATTTTACCCCTGTACAAGTCACTGGTCAGACCCCATATGGAATACTGTGTACAGTTCTGGGCACCTGTGCTTAAAAAGGACATATCAGAACTGGAGCGCGTTCAAAGAAGGGAAACAAAGTTAATAAAAGGAGTGCGGGGGCTAGAGTACCCGGAAAGATTGTCCAAGTTAGGCTTATTTAGTCTAGAAAAAAGACGATTGAGGGGTGATCTAATAACTATGTATAAATATATTCGGGCTCAATACAAGGATCTGTCCCACAATCTATTTATACCCCGGAGTGTAACCATAACCCGGGGGCATCCACTAAGGTTAGAGGAAAGGTGCTTTCTCCACCGACATAGGAGGGGATTCTTCTCTGTAAGAGCAGTGAGACTATGGAACTCGCTGCCAGAGGAGGTAGTAATGAGGGATACATTAAAAATGTTCAAAAGTGGCCTTGATGCCTTCCTGGCATGTAATAACATTTCCGGCTATGGCTACTAGACCACTGGAAGGAGTTAAACAGGCTGACCTGGATGGACTAAAGTCTTTATTCAGCCTTACATACTATGTTACTATGTTACTATGACACAATATCCTGGGACTACCTACTCTGGGTGCTGCAGTAGTGGGGCTTTGGGCAGCGATTCCTGGATTGGATCAGAGCCCTTTACGCCTGTCACGCTCTGGGTACTTCAATGATCCGCTCAGGTAACTCCAGCCCTCCAGGTAAGCCCTCAACCCCCAATCTCCGCAGCCAGCTTCACCTATAGGAGCCCCCGCTTGCCGGGACGCAGAAAACGCCTGCCCGGGATCGGTTGCCCCCAGGACTTCAATGGCTCAAAGGATGTAGGCTTACTGTTCGGAGGTCTGGAGAACCCGTGGCTGGGAGCGGTATTGAGTGAGCCCAATAGCAGGAGCGTATATAGCGGAAGTCCAAACAGGCTTAGTGTCAGCAGCGGGAGTTCTGAGATGGCAGCGGTACAATAGGGTTGGACAAATTGTGGTCAAGGATCAGAGCTGAGGTCGGCAACAGGAGTTCAGATCAAGGACGGTCAATACAGGCAGTGGTCGGCAACGGGAGTTCAGATCAAGGATGGTCAGCCCTGGCGTGAACATCCCTTGCTGCAACCCAGCACCTCTCCTCAGGACCATAGCCCACCCAGTAACCAAATACTGTAGCGAATTATGGACCTTACGCGAATCCAAGATTTTGTTTACCTCATATTCTGGCTCATTATCAACCAAGATTGGTGAAGGACCAGCAGGAGGAGTACTCTTAGCTGGTTTAAGCAGCGATACATGAAAGGAATTAGGGATTTTAATAGTCGGTGGAAGTTGAACTTTAAAGGTTACATTGTTCAACTTCCTAATAATGGGGAAAGGACCAATAAACTTAGGACCCAATTTATTGGAAGGCTGCCGGAGAGCGATGTTCTTAGTGGATACCCAAACAAGATCCCCAATCTGAAGGACAGGTCCCTGAGACCTGCGGCGATTGGCAAATTTCAACCCCATAGTTTTTAAAGTCCCTTGGACGCGTACCCAGATTTCTTTCCTTTCTTGGAGCCACTCTTCCAATGCCGGTAAATCAGAAGGTGACCCTGAGAGTGAGGAACCTCTGGGATTCTTTCCTAAATTGCAAAAAAATGGGGATATCTTAGTGCTTTTGGCGCATTATTGTACGCGAATTCAGCAAAATCAATGAAGTCCGACCATTGCTCTTGAGCATCAGAAACATAACATTTTAAGTATTGTTCCAGACTTTGATTAGTTCTCTCAGTCTGCCCATTAGTCTGAGGATGGTACGCAGATGAAAATGATAACTGGATTCCTAAGCGTGAACAAAAATTCCTCCAAAAACACGAAGTAAATTGCACACCCCGATCAGAAACTACATTGGACGGTATGCCATGGAGACGGAAAACAAGCGAAATAAATAACCGCGAAAGCTCAGGAGCCGACGGTAGTTTAGATAAAGGAATAAAATGTGCCATCTTACTGAAACGATCGACGACCACCCAAATCACAGTGTTCCCATGTGAAGGAGGCAAATCTACAATAAAATCCATTGAGATATGAGTCCATGGCTCTTTAGGAATCTCAAGTGGAACTAAACACCCACTAGGGGCCTTGTGAACCCCCTTACTTCGCGCACAAACAGAACATGCGTCGATAAAGGCAGTAATATCGCGTTGCATAGTAGGCCACCATACATGGCGTCGGGCTAAAATGAAAGTCTTACGATTTCCCAGATGCCCAGCAGTTTTGGCATCATGAAACTCGCGGATTACATCAGGACGCAGGTGCGGCGGTACAAACTGACACCCTAAAGGTACATCTACAGGGGATTCATCTTGAAATGGCGCCAAAGCATTAGAAAGATCAGGAAGCAAAGCCCCAATCACACAACTCACCGGCAAAATAGGTTCACCCATATCACCCCGATCCTTGCAATCCCCAAACATGCGGGATAGAGCATCCGCTTTAGAATTTTTAACTCCTGGCTTAAATGTAATTATAAAATTAAAGCGCGAAAAAAATAATGCCCAACGAGCCTGACGAGAATTCAGTCTCTTAGCTGAACTAATGTACTCGAGGTTTTTGTGATCGGTATAGACCATGATCGGATGCAATGAACCCTCCAACCAGTGACACCATTCATCAAAGGCCAGTTTTACCGCCAATAATTCCCTGTTCCCAACATCATAATTCTGTTCCGCGGCACTAAATTTCCGTGAGAAGTAGGCGCAGCGGTGCAAACGTTCAGGATGACCAGAGTATTGCGACAACACTGCCCCCACACCCAACTCGGACGCATCTACTTCGATGGTAAAAGGTTTATTCACGTCAGGGTGAACTAACACTGGTTCTGAAGTAAAAGCCTGTTTAGCGTCAGGAAGGCTTCTTTGGCTGATGAAGACCAGTTTGCAGTAAAGGCGCCCTTGCGGGTAAGGTTGGTGAGAGGAGCAACAATATTGGAAAAACCCTTAATAAAGCGTCGGTAGAAATTAGCGAAACCTAAAAAACGCTGTAGTTCTTTCAAGGTTTTGAGTTGTACCCAATCCCGCACCGCCGAAACTTTCCCCGCATCCATCTCCAATCCCTGGCTAGAAATTACATAACCCAAAAAAGGAACGGTGGTGACCTCAAACATACACTTAGAAATCTTGGCATATAGGTTATTCTCTCTCAATTTTTGAAGAACCATCTTCACATGTTGTCTATGTTCGGACAAAGAATTAGAGAAAATGAGGATATCATCCAAATAAATTACCATGAATCTGCCCAAATAGTCTCGGAAGACATCGTTAACAAAGTCTTGGAAGACTGCAGGAGCATTACAAAGGCCAAAGGGCATGACTAGATATTTGTAATGACCGTCTTTAACATTAAATGCCGTTTTCCACTCATCCCCTTGCCGAATACGAATCAGGTTGTAGGCCCCCTTTAGGTCTAACTTGGAGAAAACCCGAGCACCTATTACTTGATTAAATAAATCCCTGATCAAGGGAAGGGGATACCGTTTTTTTACCGTAATCTTATTCAGGGCCCTGTAATCTATGCAAGGCCTTAAACCACCATCTTTCTTCTCCACAAAAAAGAAGCCAGCCCCCGCAGGTGAAGTAGAAGGACGGATGAGCCCCTTGCTCAAGTTCTCAGCAATGTATTCCTTCATTGCCTGTTCCTCCGGCCGGGTAAGATTATAAATCTTCCCTCTAGGAGGGATCGTTCCAGGGAGCAGGTCAATGGGGCAGTCATAGGCCCTATGTGGGGGAAGGGAACGCTCAGAAAAAACATCAGCCCAATCCGCATAAGGCTGAGGCAGCCCCTGGGGCAGCATCTGAAAACTTCTAAGGGCAGTGGAGAAACAGTGCGTCTTGCAGTAATTACTCCACCAAGTCCCCAGTCTGCCAGTCTAGAATGGGGTTGTGGAGCTTTAACCATGGGTATCCCAGAACTACTGGGGTTTCTGGACAATCGAAAACCAAGAACTCGATGTACTCAGAGTGGGAAGAGCCAACAATTAAATTGAGAGGAGGGGTCTTGGTACTGACTGGACCCCCCTGGATGGCCTTCCCATTTATGGCCAGAACCTGTAGAGATTTCCCAAGGGGTACCAGAGGAATCCCCAGGATGGAGATCATGCTCCGATCCAGGAAATTGCCCACAGCTCCACTATCGATAAAGGCGGACACTGCTTGTTTGGAAGGACCCTAGGAAAGCTCTATGGGAATTAACATCTTGTTTAAATGAGAGTAATTAACAGACTCACCTAGATCAGTTTCCCGCCGGGTATCCCTTGTTAGGACAGGACCTAGCAAAATGTCCCAGATTCCCACAATATAAGCATAGACCCATGGAGCGTCTTCGCTGTTTTTCGTCCTGGGTAAGGCGAGCTCTTCCGACCTGCATGGGTTCCTCCTGTGAGGAAGAGGGTGTGTTTACCCCAAGGGAAGACAGTGGGTTGGGGTTCTGAGATGGCTTAAAGGACGGAGAAGTCCTAACCCTTTCCCTAGCTCTTTCCCTAAGACGCCGATCTATTTTGATGGTGACCTGCATTAGCTGGTCAAGGTCTGCTGGCGTAGGGAAATTAACCAATGCATCCTTGATACCCTCCGATAGACCCATACGGAACTGGCTACACAGGGCTGGGTCATTCCATCTGGACTCTACTGCCCACCGCCGGAATTCAGCGCTGTAATCTTCGGCAGTATTCCGACCTTGCTTCAAGGCCCGAAGCCTGTTTTCGGCTGTGGACTGCTGATCTGGGTCGGCATATAACACACCCATGGCCAGGAAAAAAGATGTGACGGAGTGCAGGGCAGCATCATCGGGAGGCAGGCTAAAAGCCCATGATTGGGGGTCTCCTTGCAATAGGGAGATAATTAACCTGACCCGTTGGGTCTCAGTGCCCGAGGATAAGGGTCGCAACCTGAAATAAAGCTCACAAGAATTTGTAAAATTGGAGAATCTGGCTCGGTCTCCAAAAAATTTCTCCGGTAGCGGGACCTTTGGTTCTGGAACGTTAGGTGATACAGTGGGTGTAGATATCTGTCTGGTTTCTTGATTGGCCACTCTCTGGGCTAGTTGATTGATAGCTGTGGCCATAGCCTGCACCTGCTGCACCAGGTCTTCCATGTGGGTGGCCTGTTATAATGTCACGCTCTGGGTACTTCAATGATCCGCTCAGGTAACTCCAGCCCTCCAGGTAAGCCCTCAACCCCCAATCTCCGCAGCCAGCTTTACCTATAGGAGCCCCCGCTTGCCGGGACGCAGAAAACGCCTGCCCGGGATCGGTTGCCCCCAGGACTTCAATGGCTCAAAGGATGTAGGCTTACTGTTCGGAGGTCTAGAGAACCCGTGGCTGGGAGCGGTATTGAGTGAGCTCAATAGCAGGAGCGTATATAGCGGAAGTCCAAACAGGCTTAGGGTCAACAGCGGGAGTTCTGAGATGGCAGCGGTACAATAGGGTTGGACAAATCGTGGTCAAGGATCAGAGCTGAGGTTGGCAACAGGAGTTCAGATCAAGGACGGTCAATACAGGCGGTGGTCGGCAACGGGAGTTCAGATCAAGGATGGTCAAATACAGGCGGTGGTCGGCAATGGGAGTTCAGATCAAGGATGGTCAAATACAGGCGGTGGTCGGCAACGGGAGTTCAGATCAAGGATGGTCAAATACAAGCGGTGGTCGGCAACTCAGATCAATCACTAGAGACAAGCTAGATAAACTAAGTACTAGGCGCTATAACAGGCACTGGGTAAATGATGAGGTAGGGCTTTATAGACACCAGCATGATTGGGAAAAAGGGAAGGGCGCATGTGATTGGTGCAACTACAAAAACTGTCACTGATTGGTCCAATTGGACCAAAAGGGCGAATGCCCACAAACCTCCCCTTCCTGGGCTCATTGGCCCAACCCTGAAACCTCTGGGCTGATTGGCCCTTTAACTCTGTCTCTCAGCCAGTCACCTCCCTCCCAAACCTGTATGCCATTCTGAATCACTTCGCCCAAATTTCAGGCCTAACCATAAACAGCCAAAAATCCCAGGCACTCAATATATCCCCGCCGATGGGGGTGGTGGATCAGATAAAGGCCAATTTCTTTTTCCGATGAACCACGGAGCCACTCCCATACCTGGGGGTGCACATTCCTGCGAGTTAAGCAGACCTCTATGGGGCCAACTACCCACCCCTATTCAGTTCCTTGGGGCGATTGCTGGACACAATCTCCTGGCTGGGACGCATCAATGCCATTAAGATGTCAATACCCCCAAAACTTTTATATTTCTTTAGAGTCCTACCAGTGAAGATCCCAATGTATATGCTCCGCGTTATGCAGAAGAGAATATCGGCGTTTGTGTGGTCGGGCGGTCGCCCACGGGTGTCTAAGCATACCATGTTTTCTCACAAATTCCAGGGGGGTCTCGGGGTCCCTAACATTGTGAAATATTAGAAAGCCTCTCAAATTTCCCAATTAATGCCTATGCACTCCCACCTTAAGCCTCCGCTGTGGACATTCCTCGAACTCCCAAATTGTTCACCAACCGCTATTGATGGTCTGCTTTGGACAGACCCGGTGCTCAGGCCCAAAACGCTCAGCCCCGTAATGAGACATTCGCTTTCTATATGGGACTCAGTTAAATATTCTGCTTTTTGATCTCTCCCCCCACTCCCTTGATTAATCTATGGGATAACCCAAACTTTCTACCGGGTATGGAGAACAAACCAGCCTTTAGATGGTGGATCGACCATGGTAGAACCAAATTGCTGCATCTCCTCTCGAATGAAGGACTTAGGTCTTTTAGCGATTTCAAAGAGAAGCATAATATCCCCCAGGGGGAGTACTTTTAATACCTTCAATTAAGGCATTGGTTACTACCTTTAATTAAATTGAGGCCTTTGTTCCAGAAATGGACCTCCTTCGAGGAGATATGCAGCAGAGACCCATTTCGCAGGGAATAATCACCCTGTTGTATTCTGCGCTGAACGGCACAGGTTCGGATGTCCATAGATATGTGGGGAGCTGGGAGAAAGACCTTGGGCCCTGCCAATCGGAGAAGGGGTGGGCTGAAATCTGGGCTACCGCCTCTAAATGCTCTATAAATGTACTAATGACCGAAACAGCTTATAAAGTGCTGTTCCGCTGGTACTTGGTACCAAGTCACCTTAGTAAGATGTTCCCAGGGCAGGCTAGCACATGCTTTAGGGGCTGTAACACGGAAGGCGATTTTATGCACACCTGGTGGACATGCCTCATGCTGGCCCGCTTTTGGACCCAGGTCTATAAGATGGCCAACACAATATTTCAAACAAATAATAAAAAGGACCCATGGGTGGCCCTTCTCAACTGCAGGACCCCAAAACTTACAAGAAAACAGAATAAGCTATATGTCTACCTACTCCTTGCCGCAAAGCAGACCATTGCCAGGGCTTGGAAGAAGCAATTTGCCCCATTGTCAGAAGTGTCGGCAAGGATGAATGGGTTCTTCATAAATGAGAGAATTTTGAGTATCTTGACTGACTCAACATGGGAGCCCTGGAGGCGGTACACTTGGCCCAATAACCCTTTGGGAGCACTGAACTGATAATGGTTAACAGGGGCAGAGCGCAAGGGCCCCCCTTCCCTTTGTCCTCCTCACCCCTCCTTTCCTGACTTTCTCCCTTTTCTCTCTTCCTAATACTCCCTCTAGTTTTCTACCTTCTTTCCTCTCCTATTGACTTGTTCCTGTTTTCTAACTGAAGTTTTACATTTGTTGCAGTCTAAAAGACACCTTATTCTAGTACAGTCAGAAACCGCGCAACAAAGGTGTGCGGTCGCTGAGCATCCCACATGGGCTAATACTAGAAATAGTTTCCCCATGCAGGAGGAGGTGAAATAAAGACCAAGACACCAGTAACACTTATTAATAAACTGTTATTTTATTGCTCTTGTATTTTATTTCTGTGAAAACTGAAATATTCTGTTTGTAAAGTATAGACTATCGCTTGGTTCATGCCTCCCCTGCATGGGATGGATACTCCGACTGTAAAGTTTATTATGCCTGTACTACTGTTCCTAAAATACTATAAAAATATTGAAACAGAAAACTGAAATCTCTCTTTTCTAAAGGGTCAGGGGCACAAAATGAGAGCTAAAGTCCGAGATCAGACAACACCAGTACAGCTGCTAGTGATAGTGAAGTGGGACTATAGTAGTGTCCTCCAAGGTACACCAGACCCCTATGAGAACCATCATCAAAAAGTGGCTAATAAGTTTGGTGACAGGTTTTTTAAGACACACTCCCTCCATAAATGAATGTGCAAGGAATTAATATAATTTATTTAATTTTTACTTTATTATATCTATATATGCATATAAGCTGGCAAAGCAACATAATCACTACATTCTTTCTGTAATTATATCACAGATATGTATGTACTGATAAAGCGGTATCCCGTGAAACTTGTCTGCTAAAAAGCCTAATTGAAATACATTACTTGCTACAAACTGCTTGTTACAAACCATCTGCTTGCTACAAACTTTCAACAGAAGGACCAATAAATGAGACAGTAATCTGTTTGCTATGATCTTATCCCATTGCATATTAGATTTTTTTCTGATTTACTTGTTTACGTATGGAATTACTTGTATAAAACCAAATATGTATAAAATTAATGTTAGGTCCTTACCTCCTCCTGGCGCCCGATCCCGCGGCGTCTCTGCGCGGTGGCGTGCAGCTCCGGTCTTCGGGCGGCCACCGCCGCCGCATCTGCTGCGGTCTCGCCCGCCACCGCTCCCTCTACCTTGGCAGGGGTGGCCGGCATCGCAGGGCCCCCCTTCGCTCCTTCTGGCGGCTCCATCGCCTCTCCGGCCGGCGCGGTTTCCCCTTCCCTCTCGGGGAGCGCGCCCGGCCCTCTGTCACGGGCTCGTGCGCGCAGTTCCAATATGCCCCTCGGCGGCGCTGCTCCCTGCGCATTCGCCGGGGGCAGATTAAAATGGACCAGTCAGGTCCATAGCCTGGGTGGGAATGAACCCAGGGACTGGACAGCCTGACTGGCCAGGGCGGTCCAGTCCCTGGGGCTGCTCCAATAGGGAGCTACATCCTAAGTAGCACCAATCACTACATTTCCCCCCAAATCACAGTTGCACCAATCACCAGTCCCCCCTTCCCATTGGCCAGTTCCCCTTTAAATATGTTTTGGTCCCGTCCACTAGTGCCCGTCCACTAGTAGCCTTTGATAGCTAGGGTTTGCGTTTGGATCTTGTTTAAAGTTACTATCCAGCTTTGTTCCTGACCATCCCTGTCTGCTGCCCGCACCGACCATCCGCCTGTCCGACCATTCCTGTCTGCTGCCCGCTCCGACCATCCGCCTGTCTGACCACGTCTTTGTCTAGCCCTTCTGATACCGCGTCTTGGTGACCACCTGGTTTTGACCTCGGCCTGTCTCGACTACTCTACGTTTTGACTCTGCCCACTCTACCTACCAATTTGGGATACCATGCCGTTCATCCGTCTCCACTTAAGCCAGCAATCTTTGCGCCAAATAAGACCTGGGGGAAACAGAGTCTGGAGAGGCATATCCCGTGTCTCCAGCGAGCGGGGGCTTGTCTATAGGCAGAAGAGGTGGTGGAGATTGGGGATTGCTTGGCTCAAGAGAGAAGGGTGTCCAGCGGTCCCTTACAGTATAACGGGCCCAAAGATACTCATGGACCAAATTTTGGAACAGGTGCAGGCCTTAACGGCGGCCGTGGAGCACCTGGCCCATCGTGTGGCGGCTCAGGAGAATCGTCCAACTCCTATCAACACCGGCCCTCATGGGGCCTCGGCCGCTCACCCGGGGGAACCTAAGGTCCCACTTCCAGACAAATTTTCTGGAGACAGAGGTAAATTTTCTAATTTCCGGGATGCTTGCAAGCTTTATTTTCAGCTCCGTCCGTTCTCTTCAGGGTCACAGGAGCAGCGTGTGGGACTGGTCATTTCCCTCCTCCAAGGAGACCCGCAATCCTGGGCATTCAGCCTGTCGCCTCAGGATCCAGCAAGACAATCCGTGGAAAATTTCTTCTCCGCGATGGAGATCTTGTACGATGATCCAGACAGAGGTGCCACCGCGGATGCCAAACTCCGAACCTTGCACCAAGGACGTCGGCAAGCTGAACAGTATTGCTCCGAGTTCCGCCGCTGGGCTGTGGATTCACGTTGGAATGACCCGGCCTTATGTGGTCAGTTCCGTCTGGGCTTGTCCGATGCCATCAAGGACATTCTAGTGAATCATCCAGTTCCCCAGTCTCTGGATGAAACTATGCAGCCTGCGATCCGGATCGACCGACGTCTGCGGGAGAGACGCCTTGAAAAAGGGGTGCATCCCGACACCAGCTGGAAAGCTGGAGCTCCAGCACCGACTCCCACCGAGGAACCCATGCAACTGGGAGCTACCAAGCTTTCCGAAGCTGAGAGGTGTCGGCGATTGTCGGAAGGCCTGTGTCTTTATTGTGGCGGTACCGGTCACCTGGTCAGAGTCTGCCCTAAGAAGCAGCCGGAAAACTTCAGAGCCTAGGTGAGGTCGAGGGGACTCACCTAGGCTGCAAGGTATTTCCTCAAGTTCTATCACCATTTATGGTTCCGGTCCAGGTTAAAGTGGACCTTGAATTTTTTGATTTGGAGGCCCTTTTAGATTGTGGAGCGGCAGGGAATTTTCTTGATTTTGACTTAGCTCAGAGTCTAGGAATTCCTCTCCAATCCCTGCCTAAAGTAATTCGAGTATCCGCAATCGATGACACGCCGATTGCTGGAGGTCCAATTTAAGACTCCAGGTTGATGCCTCCGAGCTTGGCGTTGGGGCAGTCCTGTCACAATATAGTGGTTCTCCAGAACGACTTCACCCCTGTGCTTTCTTTTCCAAGAAATTCACTTCTGCCGAACGAAATTATGATATTGGTAATCTTGAGCTCTTGGCAGTCAAATTGGCCTTTCAAGAGTGGAGGCACTGGTTAGAAGGGGCTCAATTTCCTGTTACGGTCTTTACCGACCATAAAAATCTGGAGTATATCCAGTCCGCTAAAAGATTGACTCCTAGACAAGCTCGCTGGTCCCTGTTCTTTTCCCGGTTTAATTTTAACATAACCTACAAACCAGGGTCAAAGAATGTGAAAGCCGACGCTTTGTCACGTAGTTTTTCTTCGACCAGTTTACCTGAGGGGAAAAACTTGCCCATTTTGCCACAGTGCCTGGTGGTAGCTGCGATCCAGCCAGAACTCCCTGATTTAAATCAGTTCCAGTCTGAAGCCCCGTCTGGAAAGCCTGCCTATGCCCAGTTTGTGCCCATGTCCCATCGTGCTGCAACCCTACAGCAATTTCATGATTCAAAGACAGCAGGTCATCCAGGAGTCAGGAAGACCATCTCCTTGTTGGGCCGCCAAGTTTGGTGGCCGTCTTTTAGGAAAGACGCTCAAGAGTATGTGCGGGCCTGTAAAGTCTGTGCCCGGAGTAAGCCCCCGAGACACTCTCCCGAGGGTTCCCTGTTACCTTTGCCCATTCCCTCCCGCCCCTGGACCCATCTTGCCATGGATTTCATTACCGATCTTCCGCCTTCCCAAGGGTGTACAGTCATTTGGGTGGTGGTCGACCGGTTCAGTAAGATGGCTCATTTTATCCCGTTAAAAAAGTTACCCACAGCTCAAGATCTTGCTCAACTTTTTTTGACACACATATTTAAATTCCATGGCATTCCGGAGGATGTAGTGTCCATTAGGGGGGTTCAGTTTGTTTCTCGCTTTTGGAGGGCTTTTTGTGCCAAGTTGGGGTTCACGGTCTCCCTGTCCTCAGCATTTCACCCCCAGTCCAATGGGCAAACAGAGAGAACTAACCAATCCCTGGAGCAGTATTTACGTTGCTTTGTTTCCAATATCCAGACGGATTGGTTACTATTTCTCCCATTTGCAGAATTTGCTCTGAATAATGCCACTCACACTTCCACTGGGGTATCGCCGTTCCGTTGTGTTTTTGGGAGGGACCTGACATTTTCAGCCTTGTCAGATCAGCCTTCTAGCGTGCCCTCTCTTGACGAATGGGTGTCCCAGAAAAAATTCAGCAACATTTGTCTAAGGCTGTCTGCCAACAGAAAACTTTTGCTGATCGAAGTCAGTCCAGTAATCCTGATTATGTGGTCGGGGAGCTGGTTTGGCTTTCTACCAAGAATTTGGCTTTACGTCAACCTTCTGCCAAGCTGGGTCCAAGGTTTATTGGTCCTTTTCCCGTACTGCAGAAAATTAATCGGGTTACTTACCGTCTGGATCTTCCACACTCTTTGAAGATTTGTAACTCCTTCCATGTGTCCCTGTTGAAATCTGCCAGAGGTATTGAGCCTGATAATCTTCTGGAACCCATTTTAGTTGATGGGCAGCAAGAATTTGAGGTTGCCCGGATTTTGGATTCACGTTTTTTCCGAAATTCTTTTCAGTATTTGATAGATTGGAAGATTGGAAGGGTTACGGTCCGGAAGAAAGGTCTTGGGTTCCAGCCAGAGAGGTTCACGCAGAGAGGTTGGTTAGGAAGTTCCACAGGGAAAACCCTCAGAAACCCAGGTTGGAGGGTCCAGTGGCCCCTCCTCGGGGGGGGGGGGGGGTAATGTTAGGTCCTTACCTCCTCCTGGCGCCCGGTCCCGCGGCGTCTCTGCGTGGTGGCGCGCAACTCCGGTCTTCGGGCGGCCACCGCCGCCACATCTGCTGCGGTCTCGCCCGCCACCGCTCCCTCTACCTTGGCGGGGGTGGGCGGCATCGCAGGGCCCCCCTCCGCTCCTTCTGGCGGCTCCATCGCCTCTCCGGCCGGCGCGGTTTCCCCTTCCCTCTCGGGGAGCGCGCCCGGCCCTATGTCACGTGCTCGCGCGCGCGAGCACAGTTCCAATATGCCCCTCGGCGGCGCTGCTCCCTGCACATTCGCTGGGGGCAGATTAAAATGGACCAGTCAGGTCCATAGCCTGGGTGGGAATGAACCCAGGGACTGGACAGCCTGACTGGCCAGGGCGGTCCAGTCCCTGGGGCTGCTCCAATAGGGAGCTACATCCTAAGTAGCACCAATCACTACATTTCCCTCCAAATCACAGTTGCACCAATCACCAGTCCCCCCTTCCCATTGGCCAGTTCCCCTTTAAATATGTTTTGGTCCCGTCCACTAGTGCCCGTTATAGCCTTTGATAGCTAGGGTTTGCGTTTGGATCTTGTTTAAAGTTACTATCCGGCTTTGTTCCTGACCATCCCTGTCTGCTGCCCGCACCGACCATCCGCCTGTCCGACCATTCCTGTCTGCTGCCCGCACCGACCATCCGCCTGTTGACCACGTCTTTGTCTAGCCCTTCTGATACCGCGTCTTGGTGACCACCAGGTTTTGACCTCGGCCTGTCTCGACTACTCTACGTTTTGACTCTGCCCACTCTACCTACCAATTTGGGATACCCTGCCGTTCATCCGTCTCCACTTAAGCCAGCAATCTTTGCGCCAAATAAGACCTGGGGGCAACCGAGTCTGGAGAGGCATATCCCGTGTCTCCAGCGAGCGGGGGCTTATCTATAGGCAGAAGAGGCGGTGGAGATTGGGGATTGCTTGGCTCAAGAGAGAAGGGTGTCCGGCGGTCCCTTACAATTAATATGTGAAGGAAATGGGACATCCTTCCAGGGTCATTGGAAAACTCCCCACACTAGGTATTTCCCTTTCAAATAAAGGGTGAACCACCCCAAATATTTTAATAAAATAAATGTTTTATTTAAAATAAATGAGAGAATTAAAAAAAAAAAAGATCATTCTGTGAGTACTCACCTGTAGAATTGATTTCTGTTACATTATTACTTCAGGACATAAGGGTAATTTAGTCGTGATTGGGTTAACATCTTGGCCAAAGGGCGTGGACTGCAAGACAAAGGCGTGGCTCCTCCTTCTGGGCCTATATCCTTCCGGCTGACTTCCTCCAATCCAGTTAAATTGAGCAGTAGAACCAGCCACCCGGGAGGCATATCTATATCTCTTGTTGGAGACAAAAGGCTAGAGACAAAATACAAGACTCCTCTCTTCATTTAATTTTTTTTTTCAATTCTTTCTATGATGATCATTATTTACAGTAACTATTTAGATATATACAAATTTACCACTCCACTAAGACTAAGCATCCATGGATCCATGGACATAGCAACCTAGCAGACAGGGAGGGTCTAATGTCCTGAAGTAATAATGAAAGAGAAATCAATTCTACAGGTGAGTACTCACAGAATTATCTTTTCTCTTTCCTTTTACTTCAGGCTATCAGAGTAATTCAGTCACGATTGGGACCGTCAAAAGCAGTACCCTTTCTCAAAACGACCAAACAATCCAGCACCACCTTAAATCTGTACAATTGTGCCCGGCCCAAAAAAATCTTAATACCATGCATAAACTGCAGACAATTCTAACTGGGAAGAGTGCTTCGAGTTACCACCGATTTATATTTTAGGCCAGCACAAAAATTTTTTTTAATTAAGCTATGAAGTCAAATCATCATCATCATTTATTAATTAAAAGACATTTATATCTACAATACTCCATCTAAGACATAATATACAAAACATTCCATATTAAAAACATTTTTTGCAGTGGTCATGTCCCCTTTAAATGTGCAACCAAACAATCCAATATGTACAAATATATATATCTCCAACCTCTTTGTGCAAACACATATAAATAAAGGGACCTAGTGCTAAAGTGCTTTTGCATAAGATGATCAAAAACACATGATCAAGTAAGAAAGAGAAATCAAACTACAACTAATCAGGCCAATAAAGCAGTACCCTTAATTCGGGTGGGATCCCCAAAACCTTATTCCTTTCTATCAGAAAAAAGTAATTCCAAAAACATTTAGTTTACTACTGTCTGTAATACCTTTTCACCAAAGGCGGCATCTGCCAAGGCTCTAACATCTACCCTCTAAAATTTGGTAAATGTAGGAACTAAGCCCAAGTAGCCCAAAGCCAGAACTTGACTTGGGATGCCTCAGTGGCCCCTGTGTGAGAAGTTATGGATCATCGGGTAACCTCCATGGGCAGCCCTCTGACATCTTTACTATGTCTGAGAACCAGCTTCTTCTTGGCCACCGAGGAGCCACCAGAATGGTTGGGACTCCCTCGCGAACTATCTTTTTTACTACTAGACCCAGGAGTGGAATCTGAGGGAATGCACAAAGAAGCTTGAATAATGACCACTGAAGAGTCTGGACATCTGTTGCTATTGCTAGAGGATCCCTGGACCAGGACACAAACTTTGTAACCTTCCGATTGTGCCATGACGCAGAGATCTACATCCGGAATACCCCAGTGCATGCATAAGGATTGAAAGACCCTCTAACTGAGAGATCATTCTCTCTGATGCAGGACCACTCTGATGAGATGATCGGCCTGCAAGTTTGTCCACTCCAGGTATGTGAACAGTCGAGGTGCATGGAACCAGTTTCTTAGCCCAAAGTAAAATCCAGCTCACTTCCATGAGGGCTTTACAGCCCCCATGGTGGTTGATATATGCCACCGCCGTTTGGTTGTCTGTTTTAATCTGGATGGGATGCCCCCTCAGATGGGATGTCCAATATCTGAGACACAATAGAATTGCTCTCAGTTCCAGGATATTTATGGGGAGTCCACTTTCCTTTGGACTCACTGTCCCTGGATCGTTTTTGACTCCATGACACTCCCTCAACCAGTTAGACTGACATCCGTCCTCTGTACAGGAAGGGTCTGCCCAACTGAAGAGGCTAATGGCTCAGCCACCAGGCTAAAGACTGCCTTGTTGAATGTGTCATGCAAAAAGAGTGATCCAGAGTCTGTGTGTCTCGATCCCAGATCATGAGGAATTTCATCTGCAGGGATCTTGTGTGAAACTGTGCAAAAAGTACTGCCGCAAAGCAAGATACCATCAGGCCCAAAAGATGCATTCCTTTACGAATTTTCGGGTGAGGTCAGGACCAGAGACCCTTTACCCTGGCCTGGAGTAAAATTCTCTTCTGTTCTGGAAGAACTCTTTTCCCTGACATGATGGGGCCCATATCAACAGGTATATGTATACCCTGACTTCTTTGAAAAACCAACAACCTTGGTGCTGAAGTTAGACCGAATGGTACTGCCACAAACTGAAGATGTAGGCCACCTACTGCAATGTAGGTATGCATCCTTATATATACAATGTACTTATATATACAATAAAATCTCCTGGCTGGAGTAACATCATTGTGGATCAAACTACTTTAATCTCTAAAAGGCGAGATATGGCAGATCTCATCGCTTCTGCGGAATTCAGGATACCCCTGGCCAAGAGAATCTCCGAGGAGGTCTGACTCCTAATTTAATCTTGCAGCCTGAGGATACAACTTCCTGTATCCAAAGATCTGTTACATGAAGCCTCCAAATATAAGCAAAATGCAGGAGCTGTATCCCCACACCTGCAAGGTTTGGGGTGTCCCTTCATGCCTAAGCAGGCTTTGAAGGGGGCTTGGCTTTATTCTGCCAGACTCCTCTTGCCTTAATTTGGGACTTTGTCTTATTACAAAAATCTCTTCGGTATCCCAGGCCGAACCTCTATCCCCACTAAAAGCAAGAGGATTAGAGGCCCTGTGGAAAACAGTATTAGACTTCGGCTTCTGTGGCAGATCAGTAGATTTACCACCAGTAGCCCGATTTACCATATCAACCAAGCACTCCCCAGACGCCCTGCCTTAAAGGGGAGTCCCGTCAGATTCTTTTTAGAGGCTGTGTCAGCTTGCCATTGCATAAGCCATAAAGCACGCCTTAAGGCTACCATCAGAGCAAGGCCTCTGGCACTTAACCTGCTTAAATCCTCTATAGCCAAGATCACATACCTGTTGATATCCAAACTGGTTTTGATCAACTGGGAGCATGACTTCTGTGAACAACCCGAACGAGTCACAGTCCAGTTGTTTTAACAACCTCCTGCACGCTAAAGATGCTATGGATGGAGCACAGGCCGGCTGCAAGGTCAACCCCATAACAGAATAAGCTTGATGTGCCACCTGATCCATGCGCTTATCTGCTGGATCCTTTAGAGAAGCATTTACAGAGTATGGCATAACCAAAGTCTTAAAAAGATCTGGCACCAGAGCATCCACCACAGGAGGGTGAGATCATAATTCAATCTGATCTGGAGGAAAGGGATACATAGTATCTAGTAATTTAGGAATGGGCGGAAGACAATCTTACTTCTGCCATTTCCTATTGATCAGATTAAAGTAATGCATATGCACCGCAACATCCTCCAGAATGGAGGAAATCAAACCATCCATCTTCTCCTTAACTGAGCGCCTTTTATGTAGAGGACTCTGAATCCGAGTCCCTACTGAATGAATCCTCCCCAACAGATAACTCCTCCTGGGAGACTATGGCAGCCACAATATCTCCTTCAACTCAGATAAAAAACGTTTTCTTTAAAACCTTTTTAGTAGTCAATACTTCTTAAATGACTCTCTAAAGGTTTAGGACCACTTGAGGGCTGCCGACAGAGTGTTAAGACTCAGAGGGAGACTATGGCATCCACAATATCCTTTTCAAAACTCAGAGGACATTTTTTTCCTAAAAACCTTGTTAATTGCCGATATGACTCACTTAGGTCCGCTTGAAGCCTGCCAAGGGGGTTTTAAGGCTCAGAGGGCACCGGCGACAGGGGTCAGAACCCTTGCAGGGGGGAGACCCCCTGAGCACCATGCTATCGTCGTCCAGTGCCTCCTGCATGCAAAGTGGACATGGCATAAATCTGTTGCTTACTAATAAAAAACACGGGGGCCCTCCAAACACCCAATGCAAACTATGCGATCCACACTCACATCCACACACTAAATATATCGCTGGCCAGCAAAAGAGATATTTAGCAGCGACATGTGTGCGAAAATGCGATCGTTAAATTTTCGAAGTGATCGTAAAAAGGCTGTAGCATATCATAACTATTGGAAAATGTGCTCGAATTTTCCAGTAAGCATTCTTAACTGTGTGTGTGCGTTTCTGGGGAGTATTGTTTCTCTGACTGTTGCATGTTTTTAGCCTTTTCATAGATTATTTTTGCATGCATTCATTTTACAACTATTTTATTTGCCTGTTTACCTATATTTACATAGTTAATATTGTGTCTACACTTAAGCAAAAGGCAAGGTATGCTGTAGTGTAAGCACTAATGAAACTAATTTTTTGGGGGAGGGGGATAGGATTGGCAGCCAGCTGGTTGTTGGGATTAGTTCAACAAACAGAAAATTTGTTTTGGTTGGAAAATTCGAGTCTTTACCCCAAATAGTGCATTTGTTTTCTACATTTCACACAGCTTCAGAATGATCAGATGATGTCCCCATGTGATATATCTCAGATGACAATTGTTTTTTATAGCACTTGTGCAAATAGTCATCTTGTTATGAAGGCTCACAGTCAGGGCTGGCTCTAGGTTTGTGGGGGCCCTTGGGCAAGAGAGTCTTAGTGGGCCCCAAAGTAGTGATTCACATGATGTCACTTTCCATCTCTGCTGTCACAAATGGGTCATCTTCTGCCCTCCAGTTCTTATTGCCTTCCCTATAGCCACCAATCATCTTCCAGTCCATGTCGCATTCTCTTTTGCCACCAAGCACCCTTCAGCCCTTACTGCTTGCTCCGCTGCCACTAAAGACTTCATCATTGATCACCACCTCCCTTTCATGCCACCTTCTCCATTGTTGCTGATCGTCCCCTGTTTCTGAGGCCAGCCATGAGCAGGTCTGCACACAACACCTACCATTCGGTGGTTCGAGACCACTGTAAAACAATACCATGGACAAGTGTGAGCCTAAGTGGACCCCTAAAGATGCCAGGGGCCCTGGCAATTGCCCAGGTTTGCCCTGGGCTGGCGCTGGCCCTGCTCACATTAATCCATGTAATGCTAGTTATGTATTTAGCAATAGATCAGGGCAACTGGATATGTGGTTTTCTTTTGCTTCACATGTTTTGCTATCTATCCCACTATTAGAAAAGGCAGCTGGATGACTTGTGAAATGTGTTGAGTAAAAAAAAAAAAAAAAAACGCTATTGCAGTTGCATAGATATACAGTATTCCTATAGATATGCTGGAGTTAACTTTATATATTTATTTTGTAACTGATAAACAGATAAAATGACAGAAGAGTCATGGCCCTTCCTTCAGATTATCAGACTGGTGCACCAGGCATAGTAAGCCCAGGGTCAAAAAGCCAAACAACTTTCCAACCCCAAAGGCTATGGCCAAGGTTTAGCACTTTTGCTTGGGTGTCAGCTTTAATATTTTATTAAAACAGTAATTAAAAATATATTAACCCTTTCGCTGCCAGCCTACCTGCAGCATTTGCCACTCCCTGTTGCCAGACGATGTTTCACCATTTTGCGCTACACATATTCAACTGTCATTTTTGAAGGGATTTCCAGGGATTTCCCAGGAAAATTATATATTGTTTTTTTCAACAGAGTCTGGGCTTTAACATGAAATGTCTTGTTTGTATTTTTTAGGTGTATTCTCAATTTTTTTGGGTGAAATGTGTGAAAAAAAATAAAAAAAAAACATTTTTTTACAATTTGTAGAGTTTTTTTGTAATAAAAAATGTAAGTTTGTCAATAAAATCTTATTGCGTGAGAAACCCCAATTTCTCCCGGTTACAGCGATACCACATATGTATAGGTAGACACCCTTTCCTGCCCAGAAGCCTTTTATAGCTGCTGGATGACAAATGGTTAATTAAAAAAAAAAATGACATAGGGTCCCCCTTCCCGGGGAGGGGGACCCCATTTTTTTTTTTGGATTTTGAAGGGTTAAAAACCCTTCAAAATCCAAAAAAAAAAATGACGTGGGGTCCCCCTTACCCAAAGTAACCAGCCCGGGACCAGCTATGGGGGCTTGTAGGCACAGAGTGGGGGGGCCAGCTTTGGTGGCCCCCCCACCCTGCAGCCTACGAGCCCACATAGCCTATGTGGGCCCGGGCTCTTCTGCCCCCCCCTGGCCTTTGGGGAGGCAGGTAATGGGGGTGCGGGGGTTAATGGCAAGCCACCCGCTAGGGCAGGTGACTTGCCACCCCCCCAGCCTTGTGAACTGGTATAAGGGGTCTCATGGACCCCTTACCAGCTCACAAAGAGTTAATGTGAAAAAAAAACACCACACAATAATAAAAAGTATTTTATTAGAAAAAAAAAAAAATTTTTTTTACTGTACTTACCTTCGATTGCAAGCTCTTGTCCCTCGCCGCTCAGCTGACAGATGCCGGTGATCGGCATCCAGAGAAGGAGAAGGCAGGAGATCAGAGGATCTCCTGCCACCTCCTTCCAGGGCACCGATCACCGGCATCTGAGAAGCTGAGAAGGCTGAAGCCTGAGATCGGGGCCGGGATGACTTCATAAGCCCAGCCCCAAGGGGGCGGGGCTTAGAGGCATGATGGCGGCCGCCATCGTGAAGAAGAGAGGAGAGAGCCTCCCAGGCTCTCTCCTGAAGATCGGTAAGTCCTGGGGGGGGATCGGAGGCCCCCCAGGTGAAGAGGAGGGACAGCGGGAGCCAGCGCACACACAGGTAAGTGAATGTTATTTTTATTTTTTTTTTTTTTTACAGTTAGAAGCTGCTGCTGCAGAAGCGGGGGGGGGGGGGCGGCCTATTCCGGGGGCTCTCCTGGAGCCATCCGACCCCCCACGGGGGATCGGATGGCACCAAATTAAAGAGGAGACCCGGCCGGATCCAACAAGGGGTCAGGTGAGTATTTGTTGTTTTTACTTTTTAAACTACAAGCGAGGAAAGTCAAGCACGTAACACCTACGGGCTTGGCACTTAAGGCCCAGCCAAGCCAGCACGTAGGTGTTACGTGCTTGGCAACAAAAGGGTTAAAACAGTAATTAAAAATATGTAACATTTCTGAGTCTCTCCAGGAAGGTCCATTCTCAGAGATTGGGGAGAAATACACTCCCTCAGAAGTGGAGACCTGCTTAATGCTAATGGGTGGATCCCTCTGGTAGAGTTGAGAGTCAGGTATTCTGCGTGTAACTTGGATCCGTGGACTCTCCTGCACTTTCAGCTCTTCCTGACACGACTGGGCTTCAGAAGGGATATGTGCAGACTTCCCACAGTTTATGAGAGGATGTGTCTGGGAGAGCAGGACCACTCGCACCTGATCTCTCAGATCTACTTACTCCTTTAGGGGGAACAGGGGAGCCCCCAGCATTTTGGGGAGAATGGGAGGCTGACCTGGGTAGGTGTTTCACGGATAAGCAGAGGGAGAAGATGGCAGAACTGGCCCACAAGTCCTCTATGACAACTAAAATACAAAAAGCCAACTATAAGCTGCTAACTAGATGGTATTATACACCAGATAGGCTCAGCAAAATGTTCCCGACAGCAGATCCACTCTGTTGGAGATGTGGTAGGGAGAGGGGTACGCTATTGCATATATTCTGGGATTGCAGGGGAGCCCAGGACTTCTGGAGAAAAGTCATCCCGGTAATCACAAAGCTTACAAGAGCAGAGGTCCGAGAGGACCCAGCTCTGATCTTACTACATTTGGGGGACCGTCCGATAGGCAAATACAAAAAATCCCTGCAAGTACAATTAAATTGAATGCGGCCAAATAGGTGATACCCTGGCTTTGGAAACAGAAAAAAACCCCGGCAGTGAAAGACTGGATTAGAGGGGTCCTGCATATTAAAGGAGATGGAGGACATGACGTCATCCCTACATGATAACGATGAACAATTCAGGAACACATGGTTACCATGGTTGATGTTCCAAGAGTCGGATGAGTTCTGAGAGCTGATGAACGGGTAGACTCCTGAGGTACATGATAGTGTTATTCGGGGCTTTGGGAACCCGAACTTATAGAGAAGGTATGAAGGTACAGTGCGATGAGGCCGAGACGCCCCGAGGGAAGGGCCCTCCCCTCTCACCCCCACCCTCCCTATATGTATCCCCCCCCCCTTCCCCTTAAACTCATGCCCTCCCCTGCGTTAGATACCCTACTTAAGTCAGTAGTTATATTAAAGAATTGCAGGAGAGAGAGTGTACATAGATAGTGCTGCAAGATAATGGATTCAACGGGGCGTGGCTTGGCTATGGTGGCGTGAGGACGCAGAAAAAGGAGCTCTGCACCTCTATTGCGAAAACTTACTATTATACCACAGAAAAACACTCGCCTGCTGGAATGTTCAAGAGGAAGAAGAGCAGAGCGGTGTCCAGAGGTGGGCAATGCGGTGGCAAGATACATCGCTTTTTTGCTGCCACTCAGAGAGGAGAGGACGGTGTGGCTGATGGCAAGATGGAGGAGGCAGTGGAAGAGCGGCGAGAGAGGGGCGACCAGAGCCCTCCATATAGCGGTGGAGAGACCCCAGTCCGGACAGCTTCCCCGACCTAGAGCCCGCGGGGACCCGACGGCCCGATGATGGGCTGGGAGGCCAGAAGCGGCGCCAGCTGAAGCCGACGGAGAGAGGAGGTGGCGCGATGCGCGCGTGCTGCGGCTTCCCGCGGCGGAGACAGCGCGCCCGAGCTATTTCTGCATGCTGGTGAGGAGAGAAGGTGCGAGCCCCCAGCTGATCTAGCCAGCGCTCGGCCCGCAGGGAGGAGGCAGCGGGGACCACACAGGGCGGCCTCCCGCATGTTAGCTGCAGTGCACGGGAGGCGGGAGCCAGACTGGGTAAACAGCATCGGGGAGATTCCCCGGCGGAACATGTGGAAAATGTGCTGCTGGAGGACTTGGCACCCCCGGGGAATAATATGCAGAGGAGGCAAGATGCAGAGCTGGAGGGCCCCCGGACACCAGGGGAGGCTCGATCACCCGGTGACCTGGGAACAGTGCAATGCAACGTGCCTTGCCCAGGGAGGCTAAGAATAAGGCACCTTTCTGAGCCAGGTGACCGTCGGGAGGTTTCTGAATGGAGTGCAAGAGCATCCAGCCTGGGGCCCCATGCAACAACTCTAATAGCAGCAGCGGAGGTACATGCTCCACCTGGCAACAACCTAGATGAGCTCCACGAGAAAAAGGGGCCCAAGGAAGAGACACCTTCTGGGAAACGTGCCATCGATGCCAGTAAGTGGGCCCTGGGAGATCAGGGGCGTGTTTCCAGGCCCGCCAGTGCTGCCGCCTGGGAGATGCCCACAGGGGGCCCAGTCCTGAATAGCCCTGGAGGGCAATACTCCGATTTCTCTGACGGCGATGCTCGACTGATGGGTGCGATGAGCCCGGCTCCAAGCAGTCAGGCTTCGCTGAGATCTCCCACCCGGTCCTGAACGGCGGTGGACTCCCCTTAACAGACCTCATTTCAGAGAACAATATAATCTCGACATACTACTAAAGTTTCTCCCATCCCGGGAGGATTTTGAGAATTTCAGCAATAGGATGGAGTCCCTACTGAGGAGGGAGCTTGAGGAGGTCACCGGAGCGGTTTCTAAAGTGTCCAATAGGGTGAGCTCCCTTGAACAACAGCAAACAACCACGGATCAGCGCCTGGAGGCACTGGAAAGAGCGCAGGCTATAACGGACACTAATCAACAAACCACTAGGATTTTAATGCATTTAGACGACTTGGAGAACAGGAGTCATAGGAATAACATCCGGATCCGTGGGCTGCCAGAGGGGCCCGAGACCAGCAACCTCAGGGACGTAGTCACCAAGATATTCAACGGCGTCTTGGGCAAACCTGTGGAAGAACACATTGAGATTGATAGGGTCCACAGGGTCCTGGGCCCACGCTCCATTGATCCTGTAAGAACAAGAGATGTGGTGTGCCGGGTGCATTTTTTTTGGGTCAAAGAGGACATAATGAGGAAAGGGTCGCAGGTCATCCTCCTCCCCGACTTGGCCAGGCACACTCTTCAAATGCGCTGTGTGATGAAACCGCTGCTGGAGGCTATCAAATCCACTGGGGCCACTTATAGGTGGGGCCATACTTTTCACTTGGTGATCACAAGGAGAGGCCGATCATTTATGCTGTGATCCCATGCACAGCTCCCGGAACTTTTTCGCTTTCTGGAAATACCACATGTGCAGCTGGAGGACTGGCTGCCTCCCTCGCTAGGGGATAACAAGGAACCGGGCCCGCGGCCGGGTCGTGGGGAGCCACAGGGCCCGTGCCCGGAAGAACCGCAGCCACAAAGAGACAGGAACAGAGGAGGAGTGCAATGTCGAGCTGTTTAACTCCGCTGGGAGGCAATCCGAGAGACCGGTCCTACAGTTTCCCCTCTAGTGACATTTGCAGATACTGCAGAATTGGAGAATCTTTGCCTTTGATGTTGCCTTGTTCTTGTTGCTTTCCGCATGACCAGTAATGATCTGTGGGGAGTTGGGCGGGGGGGCGACCCCCCCCCTGTTTTTCTTGTTGCCCCGCCTGCTGTCCTGGTGCCTGGCTGCTCCCGCCTGAAGGCTGCCCAGCCATGGGCTGATTCTGGGAGTTTGCGGCCCGGGCACCTGCCCTGTCTGTTGGCCAGATATGGACTATAGGCTCCAATTCAGAGGCACATTCGTCTGCACTTCCGTAGCTACCTGTGAAAGTTTTAGTGGGCGTTTGTCATTTTTTTGCTTTTTTTCGTCCATTTTTCATTCGTACGAACGTTCGGGCAAATGCGTATATGCGCTTTCGATGAACGAAAGCAAATCTGAACATTTGCGTTAGTTCGGGTCATTTTCAAAACCAAATCTGATATATTTCGTTCGTTAAGATAACTTACGTTATTGCTATGGGCTTGCGTCTCATTCAGAGAGCTGATTGCCGACGGACCACCACCCTATAAATCCGTTTCCTTTACGATCCCCTTACGGGACAATTTTGACCTTGAGACTAGCAGCTATGGATGACTCTAGTGTATTTGAGGAGCATGAGGATCTGCAGCTCATGGGCATTAAAATTGTCCGGAGGGCTGAGGCCAGATTGCACCGGCGGCGAGGCATGCACATCGATGGCATGCAAGACGTTGAGCTGTTCAAGCTCACCAGACTTAATCGCATTTCCCTCTATAAATTGTATAGTGAGCTGCAGCCATGGTTAGCCCGCACCACAAGGAAGGGGCAAGCAATTTCAGGTATGACCAAGATGTTTGGCTACCTGCAATTTTTGGCGAACGGCTCGTTCCAGAGGCTGGGTGCCCTCTCCATGGGGATCTCCCAGCCTACGCTGAGCCGCGCGCTATCCAAGTTTTTGGAATGCATGGCTACCATTACTCGCAAATATATTTGTTTTCCTGACGACATGGTAGCCAGAAACGCCATTAAGCTGGCATTTTATAACATCGCCGACATGCCCCACTGCACCCACTTTGCCCTGGTCCCTCCGGCAGTCGACGAGTATATCTACAGGCAAGTACAATCAGTCATATTTTTTTCCAATTTTTGTTTTATTTTTTTATGTCCCAAAAAATTCTAAAAGTCCCTCCTTGTAAAATGTCCCTTCTTAGAATTATTCCCTCTTTGTAATTTATCCCTCCTTGTAAGTTATCCATCCTTTCAAATACTTCCCTTATTTTAAGTAATCCCTCAGTGTAATTTATCCCTCCTTTTAATTTATCCCTCCTTTTACATAATTCCTCCTTGCAATTAATCCCTCCTTGTAATTATTTCTTACTTGTAAATATTCCCTTCTTGTAAGTAATCCCTCCTTGTATTTTTCCCTCCTTGTAATTTAGCCCTCATTGTAATGTATCCCTCCTTTTAAGTATTCCCTCCTTGTAAAGAGTCCCTGTGGAACCATGGACCGTATTTAGTTGCATATAAATGTCACATGTGTTCACCAAGGAAATATTTTAATGTGTACCTGAAATCGACCCTGGAAAGTTAATCTTTAACCTTTTTCAAACATACATATTCTTTTTTGGCAAGACCAAATACTTATGTACTTAAACAGAAAAGTCATGATGGAAAAGGACAGCCTTGTAGTCTGCCGTACGAACGGACGGAAACTTTACAGAAGGTTAGCAATGCATGCATAGAAACGCTCGCACACTCATACGAGAGCAGGAAATTAAAAAAAAAACAGATCGGCACTAAAACTAAAGTATTTTTTTGTCTCTCTGAATCGAGCCTCATGTGAGAGGAAAATCTGGGAGCCCCCCTACGCAATACGAGGACTCTCGGGGGCGTCGGGTGGCCCGGGATGCCGGCGGGGTTGGCGCTTGGGGGCGGGCCGACGTGAATTGTTGGGTCGGCTTGTTCCGGGCATCGCCCGCCTCTGGCCCTGGTTGGCTGTCATAGAGAGGGGTTGACGGGGTAATTGAGAGGGGATCCCTGGCCGACTGGAGATGGGTCTGACGAGCCTGGGCTCAATTGAGGTGGTGGAGGACGGGGATGCCTGCCTGATCGGGATGCCTCACTGGCCCTGTTGGAGGCCTGCACAAGCTCTTTGGTGTTCTTTCCCTTTTTTCCAAGCAAATCCTTATTTTGCTGGTAGATTTTTTTTTTCTATCCTTTTTTTTCTACTATCTTAAAAATTTTCCTAAGACTTCCTTCCATATCTCTTCCTTCTGTCTAACTCCCCCTTCACTCAACCAACCACCCTTATCCCTACCGTCTGTGCTGGGAGCGGGAGCGCGTGGGCAATGGCAGAGATAATTATAGGCTCCTTTAATGTCAGGGGGTTGAACATACCAGAGAAACGATTACAGGTATTATATGGTATGCATAAGCAGAGGGTGGCCGTTTTACTCCTCCAAGAAACACATTTCAAAAAGGGACATATACCAGTTATTAAAAACCGGTACTACCCCTCTTGGCATCACGCTCCTAACCCCAACATCAAGGCAACTGGGGTCTCAATCGCCATTCATAAATCCCTCCCCCACAAGGTGCTAGATCTCAAAGTGGATCCGAATGGGCGATTCATCTTTCTTAAAATAGAGCTGTTGACAAGGGTATATACCATAGCTAATATCTATGCCCCTAATAATGGCCAGGTCAGTTTTTATATGAAGGTGTTGAGGTAATTAGCAGAATTTTTAGAAGGCACACTCTTGGTGGGGGGAGATTTCAATATTCCTATGCAGCAGGAGCTGGATACTTCCTCGGGTGGGTCGGCTGTGTCCCTGAGCAAGAGAAACAGATTGCGGATACTACTCTCTGACATGCAGCTGGTGGACTCGTGGCGGGCTCTGCATGGTCGAGACAAGGATTTCTCGTTCTTCTCGGCCGCTAGGAACTCATACAGCAGAAATGACTATATCTTTTAGGTCATCACGCCTTGGAATGGGCTCCACGAGTGTGGATTGGCCAGATATTGTGGTTAAACCATGCTCCATTCTTTCTATTGGTGGCTTTACCTGGACTCTACTCCAAAAATTGGAGTTGGAGGCTTAATAACAACTTGGTCAGAGATGCAGTGTGCCTGTCAGGGGTAAGAGAGGTTATAGCGGACTTCCTTAGGAATCATAACAGGATTGTACGCCCCTTCCGTACCAGTGGGAGGCATTAAAATGTGTGATCAGAGGAGAACTCAATAAGCACGGAGCAAGATTAATGAAAGCCAGAGATATGCTACAGGGCTTATATAACCAGGCATACTTAAGATTCAGAGAGCGGCAGAAGGTGCTTTATTATAACTCTTCGGACAAGTGCTGGCGGCTTCTCGCCAGGGCTCTGCACCCCAGGTTCGCAACTGCATATATTCCTACTATCAAAGGGGCGCAACCTGCAGTAATACCTCCCCAAATTGTAGGTCATTTTAGGGAATATTATCAACCTCTGTACAACTTGAGACAAGATAATTGCACGTCGGCTGGAATGGAGATGTCAGAAAATGTGGTGGGGTATGTGCATAACACATCCCTTCCTCGCATACCTGGGGAGGAGGCGGAGGCGATGGAGGAGCCTTTCTCGGAGAAGGAGGTGGCCAAGGCGATTAAGGAAATGCCACAGGGCAAGAGCCCAGGGGCCGATGGCTTCACCCCTAAATTCTATAAGCAATTTGGGCCCGAGCTGGCTTCCTTTAGGACTAAGATTTTCAACTCTATAGGACCAGAGTGCGGGTTCCCTAGACAGTCTTTAGAAGCAATAATCTCGGTTCTTCCTAAACCAGGAAAGGACCCATCATTATGTAGCAGTTACAGGCCGATCTCTTTGATAAATGTTGATATCAAATTATATGCTAAGATTTTGTCCTCCAGGCTCAAGCCACTTCTCCCAGATTTGATAGGCCTGGATCAGACTGGATTTGTGCCTGGGCGGGAGGCACGGGACAACACCAATAAGCTCTTTGATTTAATAGCACATACCATGATGGAGAGAGCCCAGGTAAGCCTTCTCTAGTGTGACGCGGAGAAGATGTTCGATAGAGTGGACTGGACGTTCCTTAAGGCGTCTCTGCTGCAGATTGGTGTTGGCCCGGTACTCCTGTCCACGATCATGGCACTGTACTCTGAGCCTACTGCAAGGGTGAGGGTGAACGGCCTTCTTTCCACCCCGTTTAGGATTAGTAACGGCACGCAGCAGGGTTGTCTGCTATCCCCATTGTTATATGTCATCACTACGAAGCATTTGGCCGTGGCTATAAGGCAGAATCCAGATATTAAAGGTATTAAGGCTGGGGATCAGGAATACAAGGCCTCCCTATATGTTGATGACCTGCTCCTACACCTGACTGCCCCACTGACATCCTTCCCAGCCTCTCTCAGGGAATTCAAGATATTTGGCCGGGTTAGCAATTTTAAGATCAATTACACAAAATCAGAAGCCCTATAACATCCCTCCCCAAGCAGATTGTAGAACAACTTAAAGCAAACTTTGACTTCAAATGGCAACCCCACTCTATAAAATACCTCGGGGTGCAGATCCCCTCGGATCTATCACGTCTATACGAGCTTAACTACTCCCCGCCACAGGTGGCTTTACTGTCCTTGCTCCCGGGCCCCATCTCTGGTGGTAAAAAAGGGGTCCTGCGGCACTTCCTGACTGCGCTGAGAACAATCATTCCCAGGCGATGGAAAACTACAACCTCGCTTTCACTTGTTTAGTGGGGACAAGAGGTGGAGGTCATCCGCCGCATGGAGGAATTGAACTCAGATACAGAAGGCACACAGGAAAAGTACATGATGACGTGTGCAATTTGGTTAGATTATAGGGACAACCGGCTGCCAATGGAGGCTCAATAGAGGGGACTGGGCTTGTGCGCTCCTACTCCTACCATACCATAACCCTTGCCCATGGTTCCATACCCACACCTATCCCCGTCTGTACCCCTGATCCTTCCTATTCCTACCTCTCCTCTACTTACCCTTTGTTTTCTTCTTATATCTCAGCATTCTCCTTATACGTGCTCCTTAGGTCCCGGGGCTTTCGGGCTCCTCTCCACCCTCCTTCGCCCTGACGGTCACGTGTTTATCTCATGCGGGGGCCCCTTGCGGTACTCTATGGGACTCCAGCTGCCTGCGGCCAGCCCTGGCCTGGAGCGCCATAAGACTGCAATAGTTACATCACAATAATTGGCGGTGAAGTCCCTCTGGCTGGTGCCCTGGGTCGGGTGGGCCGGGGCTGGGGGGGCATCGTGGGGCCTCTTGATCCTTTGCGTGGAGTGATGCTGCGGTGGTGGTGGGCATGCAGGGGGGGGGGGGGTGGGAGCACATTGGAATGTTGCAAATATGTGAATGTATTGGGACAGGGAGAATGATACCCTGTTTCTATCCTTTTCTACCTATGTACAATGTTGTACTGTTTTTTATTTGATGCAAAACTTCAATAAAAAGATATTGAACTAAGATAATGGAATCGACATGGCAGCGAACACTTCATGTCTTTCGGCGCTTAGATAAAGCAGTACCAACGGATAACAGATGACATAGAATACTGAAATGCATGATAAGGCAAGCAATGTCCGGTTAGACTTAAGGGTCGATTCAAAGAAACATGTAACAGCTTTGATTTGGGTGCCGATCATCCTATTTTTCCCGTCCGCTCGTGCGTTCGTATGAACTTGCGAGTGATTCTATAAGCAAATACGTTTCTATCCTAAAATGTACGTCCGTTCGTATGTTATCTCCCGAACTTGCCTCAGTCAGTTGTCAATTGTAAAAAACAGGTTGATGTGATCACTTGTTGCGGCGGCAGCCTGTTTTTTCGGCCGCTTCCATCGTCCACCTCTTCCAATTACTTGCGTTTGCCTCTGGTTTTCAATGGTTTTTGGCCTCTTATATTCGTTCATTCGTATGTATATAAGGTCTTGCGCATGCGCGATCCAAGCTACACTCCACAAACCAATGTGGGCCCTATCTGACACTACCAATCTCACCACTACTGCCTCGCGCCAGGCTACCACTTACCTTTAGGAACCATAAAACTTACCCAAACCCCTTAGCGCTTGCATCCTTCTTCATTTCTCGGACCCTCAAACTTACCCAAACCCCTTAGCGCTTGCATCCTTCTTCATTTCTCGGACCCTCAAACTTACCCAAACCCCTTAGCGCTTGCATCCTTCTTCATTTCTCGGACCCTCAAACTTACCCAAACCCCTTAGCGCTTGCATCCTTCTTCATTTCTCGGACCCTCAAACTTACCCAAACCCCTTAGCGCTTGCATCCTTCTTCATTTCTCGGACCCTCAAACTTACCCAAACCCCTTAGCGCTTGCATCCTTCTTCATTTCTCGGACCCTCAAACTTACCCAAACCCCTTAGCGCTTGCATCCTTCTTCATTTCTCGGACCCTCAAACTTACCCAAACCCCTTAGCGCTTGCATCCTTCTTCATGTTGACGACCCTAAAACTAACCCAAACCCCTTAGCGCTTGCATCCTTCTTCATTTCTCGGACCCTCAAACTTACCCAAACCCCTTAGCGCTTGCATCCTTCTTCATGTTGACGACCCTAAAACTTACCCAAACCCCTTAGCGCTTGCATCCTTCTTCTTTTGGACGACCCTAAAACTTACCCAAACCCCTTAGCGCTTGCATCCTTCTTCATGTTGACGACCCTAAAACTTACCCAAACCCCTTAGCGCTTGCATCCTTCTTCATGTTGACGACCCTCAAACTTACCCAAACCCCTTAGCGCTTGCATCCTTCTTCATTTCTCGGACCCTCAAACTTACCCAAACCCCTTAGCGCTTGCATCCTTCTTCATGTTGACGACCCTAAAACTTACCCAAACCCCTTAGCGCTTGCATCCTTCTTCATGTTGACGACCCTAAAACTTACCCAAACCCCTTAGCGCTTGCATCCTTCTTCTTTTGGACGACCCTAGAACTTACCCAAACCCCTTAGCGCTTGCATCCTTCTTCATGTTGACGACCCTAAAACTTACCCAAACCCCTTAGCGCTTGCATCCTTCTTCATTTGGACGACCCTAAAACTTACCCAAACCCCCTAGCGCTTGCATCCTTCTTCATGTTGACGACCCTCAAACTTACCCAAACCCCTTCGCGCTTGCATCCTTCTTCATGTTGACGACCCTAAAACTTACCCAAACCCCTTAGCGCTTGCATCCTTCTTCATGTTGACGACCCTAAAACTTACCCAAACCCCTTAGCGCTTGCATCCTTCTTCTTTTGGACGACCCTAAAACTTACCCAAACCCCTTAGCGCTTGCATCCTTCTTCATGTTGACGACCCTAAAACTTACCCAAACCCCTTAGCGCTTGCATCCTTCTTCATTTGGACGACCCTAAAACTTACCCAAACCCCTTAGCGCTTGCATCCTTCTTCATGTTGACGACCCTAAAACTTACCCAAACCCCTTAGCGCTTGCATCCTTCTTCATGTTGACGACCCTAAAACTTACCCAAACCCCTTAGCGCTTGCATCCTTCTTCATTTGGACGACCCTAAAACTTACCCAAACCCCTTAGCGCTTGCATCCTTCTTCATGTTGACGACCCTCAAACTTACCCAAACCCCTTAGCGCTTGCATCCTTCTTCATTTCTCGGACCCTCAAACTTACCCAAACCCCTTAGCGCTTGCATCCTTCTTCATTTCTCGGACCCTCAAACTTACCCAAACCCCTTAGCGCTTGCATCCTTCTTCATTTCTCGGACCCTCAAACTTACCCAAACCCCTTAGCGCTTGCATCCTTCTTCATTTGGACAACCCTAAAACTTACCCAAACCCCTTAGCGCTTGCATCCTTCTTCATGTTGACGACCCTAAAACTTACCCAAACCCCTTAGCGCTTGCATCCTTCTTCATTTGGACGACCCTAAAACTTACCCAAACCCCTTAGCTCTTGCATCCTTCTTCATGTTGACGACCCTCAAACTTACCCAAACCCCTTAGCGCTTGCATCCTTCTTCATTTCTCGGACCCTCAAACTTACCCAAACCCCTTAGCGCTTGCATCCTTCTTCATTTCTCGGACCCTCAAACTTACCCAAACCCCTTAGCGCTTGCATCCTTCTTCATTTCTCGGACCCTCAAACTTACCCAAACCCCTTAGCGCTTGCATCCTTCTTCATTTGGACGACCCTAAAACTTACCCAAACCACATAATGTACATATGTCTATATGTTTCTAAGCATGTATTTTCGTGTCTGTGTAAATGTCTTTTTGGGCGCATATTAGAAATGACACATTTATGAAGGCTTAAAATATTATTTATTATAATTTTTTTTTTTTGGGTAGTTTGGGTTTTTTTAAAACATTGTAAAATGTTAACATTTTTTTTTTTTTTTTTTAAACTATAAAATTATGTACAATAAAAGCTAGTTTAAAACTATTTTACAAAATTAGCCAGGACCAAGGGCACTAATCCTCCTCCTCTTCTTCTTCTGTTGGCCCCAACGTCACCTGTATGGCCAGCAGCTCGGCCACCAACTCCTTTATTCTTTTTTTTTTGCCCTCCAATGTTTTTGGGATCATCCCTGTAACCAATAGAGAAATAAACATAAATAGGAGTACCAGAACGGTTTGTATGCTGGGAATAGATTTTGGGTTAATCAAATACATGTAAATGCATGACATATGTCATTCTTCTAAGGGATAAAGTAAATGCATTTCCCACAGGTAAGTATTGAAACTCCTTAAACCGGACCTTCAACATTATTTAATGAAAATCAATAACTATTCCCAAATGATTCTGCACCAGATCTAAGTACATTTTGGTGGATTTTTGATTACTGCGCCGCCATCTGGACTCAGAAGCATAACACTTAATGAGGAGAGGAGAGTGGGATAAAGTACAGGGGAGTAGGTTACAGTTGTGCTTTGGTAATACAGAGCATAGCTGGGTTCAGGGAAAGGTCAGCAGTCCCACAATGCATGGCAGCACCTTACTTTTTTAAATCTGTATGCCATGCTGCCTGTAAATATTGCGCATTCCATATGCCGCCATCTTGGATGTTTAAAGGCTCCTAACATGCAGTAGATGCCGGTAGCCTGTTTTGGAATGTTCGCAATCTGTATGTACAGTGTGTGGCATAATTATTAGCTAGGCTCTTAATACGAGTTAGGGTCTGCTTTAAGCTAACGAAATGCCCACATGAAAGTGTTAACTATACATTGGCTACGCCTTTAGTTATGTGTGTGTTATTAGCTAAAAACACATAAATATGAATAATGGCATGGCTACTTACTTTGTTGGTGGCCGACAGATGGCTGGTTGGGGCCAACAGGATGCCCTTGGTCCTGGCTATGCTGTGAAGAAGTCCCTGGAGAAACATGTGACATTTGGTTAGTAGTTGTATAGAGTCACTATTCCCAACATATCTGGCTCCCAGTCTGGCTGACATCACTCACCTTCGCCAGGATCAACTTCCAGCATCTCTGCTGCCTCCTCCTGCACTATCTCACCCGCTCCCGAAGCTTCTACAAATACATAATAAAGGAGCACTTAGTTTTTGGCCTGGCATGTATATCTTTGTGCATATACATGAAGAGTGACATACCAGAGCCTTCCCCATGCCTGGCCGGGTATGACTCCACGCCCACGCGGTTGGGCCCCTCCTCTGTGGTAAGGTCCAGGGGCTGGTCTGAGGAGGCCACAGAGGAGGGGTAGGTCCGTCGCCCGGGAGATCCACCACCTTCACTCACAGATGCAGAAGCATGCAGCACTGGTCGGCCTGTGCGCCTCCGGGTGCGGCGAATTCTGAAATCCATTTCAAACACTAACAAAGAAAAGTCATTATAAATAAAGGCATAACTTATACATTTGGAACATATACCATGCTATCGCTTTGTACTTACTTGGGAAATGGATCCCAAAAAACCTCCGCACCTGGGGCATGTGCAGACGTTTCAGGTCCGACCAATGCTGCATTATCTGGGTGTGAGTGAAGGTGGTGCTGGTCACACGGTGGATTTCCGCGATGATCTCCCGGGCGATGTCCCTTTTTTCGCACACATTGGGCGCGAAGTCATACCGGCGCTGAAGCATGATCTGAAAAACATAATGGACACAGAGCTTTTACTTTTACACACAGAGCCATATGTGTTGCATCACAAGTTGCGAATGTCATGTCATTAACACACACATTTAGAGTGCCAGCCATTTTTGGGGAGTGCCTTAAAGCGGACGTTCACTCTGATTCAGAGTCTGGTCTTATGTTATATGTTTCACACACCATGTACATACAGATAGCCAACATTACAAATCAGGCCACCTGCATCTATGGCATGTTATGATGGTTTGAACATCCAAGATGTCGGCTTATGCTTAGGCTTTTTGCCCACGTGTGTGGCTTGCCGTTGTGTTTTGAGGTCTTAGGCAAACAGTGGTCCTCAAACATCCGCATCAAGGTCCGAGACAGGCCAGGTTTGACAGCTAGCCACGCTACTCCACAGGTTAATTAACTGGTGCTAAGCCAGAGCAATTGCCCTAATTAGGACATCAGCATAGAGAGGTGAAAACGTGGTCTGGCTCGGCCCTTGAGGATGAAGTGTGAGGAGCCTGTTCTTAAACATTAAGATCCCCAAAACTAGTTCCAACCGCATCATTTACATTTAGTACATCAGTCAGTATTAGCTTAAAAGGCAGAGCAAGGCACTTACCAGCATGAGGATCTCTTCCTGTTGACGAGTGAAGATAGTGGGCGCCATCTTTATGCTTCTTCAAGGCAGCAGATAAGTGAAACCCCAGCGGTTTCCTGGTTCCGCACGAACGTACGTCTGTATGAGCGCGTAGTCGTGCGCATAGGCGTCAGATGCTGGGCGCATGATTTAAAGGTCCCTGCACCCAAAGCTCATTCTCTTTGAGCTTTTTGCGAAAATGGCACCCAAAAAGGCAGCAGCTAAACGCGCCCAGCCAAGGCAGACCTCTGAGGGCCCAACCACCAGGTCCCAGCAAGGACCCAAGAAGCTAAGGGCCCAGAAGGCAAGTACCACCTCGGCCCCACCAAGGGACACTGGACCCTCCCTTTCCCAAAAAAGGGCCCCAAAGGCACGTGCCCCTGCGGCCAAAAAACAGGCCACAGCAGCCACCACCACCTCTGCCCCCAGAAGAGGCCGCCCAAGGGAGCCCACACCACCCATGCTTTCAAGCCGGGCACTTAGCCAACCCAGGCCCCGCAGCAGGCCCAGAACACCATCCAGGCCCCGCAGCAGGGCCAGAAGCCCAGCAGGCCCAGAACACCATCCAGGCCCTGCAGCAGGGCCAGAAGCCCAGCAAGGCACCACAGCAGGGCCCGAAGCCCAGCAAGGCCCCGCAGCAGGCCCAGAACACCATCCAGGCCCCGCAGCAGGGCCAGAAGCCCAGCAAGGCAACACAGCAGGCCCAGAACACCACCCAGGCCCCGCAGCAGGGCCAGAAGCCCAGCAAGGCAACACAGCAGGCCCAGAACACCATCCAGGCCCCGCAACAGGGCCAGAAGCCCAGCAAGGCAACACAGCAGGGCCCGAAGCCCAGCAAGGCCGCGCAGCAGGGCCCGAAGAGCATCCAGGCCCCGCAGCAGGGCCAGAACACCATCCAGGCCCCGCAGCAGGGCCAGAAGCCCAGCAAGGCAACACAGCAGGCCCAGAACACCATCCAGGCCCCGCAGCAGGGCCAGAAGCCCAGCAAGGCAACACAGCAGGGCCCGAAGCCCAGCAAGGCAACACAGCAGGGCCCGAAGCCCAGCAAGGCCGCGCAGCAGGGCCCGAAGAGCATCCAGGCCCCGCAGCAGGGCCAGAACACCATCCAGGCCCCGCAGCAGGGCCAGAAGCCCAGCAAGGCACCACAGCAGGGCCCGAAGCCCAGCAAGGCCGCACAGCAGGGCCCGAAGAGCATCCAGGCCCCACAGCAGGGCCCGAAGCCCCCGACCTGGCACCAGCCGGGAACATAGCCCCCGACCTGGCACCAGTCGGGAACATAGCCCCCGACCTGGCACCAGCCGGGAACAGAGCCCCCCAAGAGGCCAAAGAATGGCCACCCAGACCACATCTATACCTGGAAGTTCGGTGGCCAGCCACGCAAGAACACCCAGTCCCTTGGCCAGTCCAGTCCAGTCATTGGGAAGCCAGCAATCCTTCCATTCCCCTACCCAGCCCCAGGCCATAATGTCACCACATGTGTCTGCACACATGGAGGAGCACCCAAGCCAACCATCTGTCCGCACATTGCGGCGTGGACATTTGAGTGGGAGATTCTCCCATGACCAAAATATGGCATTGGCTAATGGCCTTACATTATACTATGACGAGCTCTATGGGAGCAAATCAAAACACACCACTAAGCAGCGCAAGATGGAATTGTTTGAAACCATCCTACGACAAGTAAATGCAGCGGGGGAAGAGAGGAAAGATGTGGCCCAAATCCAGAAGAAAATTTCGGATCTCAAATATGCTGTACTTTAAAAAGAAATTAAAAGGCATAATTACAGGTAAATAAATTATGTCTCCAAATGTAATGATTAGGATGTACTGTATGCACCTTTTCTGGGTACCAAACTATTTTTTCATTTCAGCATGAAAACTGGAGGTGGCTTTCCAACCAAACTGGAGTTTACACCTGCTGAGGAGATTGTGCTGGGCCTTCTCCATCCTGTCGCGGTCGGTGGCCATGCGGGTCTAAGGGACACAGACTCACCGACCCGTACACAAGTTGAGTACTCTTAATCTGCATGTTTGCCCAGAAAATTAAAGCTCACTAGTACCAAGATGACGGTATGGCCCTATGGTGTGGCTTGCTTGGCCTCGCACTACTGTGCCTGTTTGTGTCCTGTTTTGGTCCCTGTGAATCACACATTTCGGACCACATACATTATGTAAAAGAACAATTAACACTAATTATGTGTGAAGTAACGAAGTTTATGAAGAAAAGTGATATATTTGGACTCAATCACAAAACACACATCATTAGGGATGTGTTGGCTATTTGTTGTGTGAGTTGTGTTTGAGGTACCAATTTAATTCAACACCCCCAAACATATCTGACCTAGAGCAGCGATACTCAACTGGCGGCCCGGGGTCCCAATGCGGACCTTGCCACCAGATTCCCGGACCCCTGCCCAGACAACCCTGCACTCAGTTACTTCTGTGTTGACGTGCTCAGAGCTGCCCCCTTGATCGGCGATGTAGTGGTTGGTCTCCTGGCCAATGTCATGGCTCCATGAAACCTAGCATTGCAATATGAAGTACTGCACAGGAAGTGGCATTGCAAGGTACACACTAACTTGGTGCATCATTCTCTTTGTCCAATCCTGTCCCGCTGCCCCATCTGCCCCTGTCCCACCATCTGCCCCCCCCACATCAGCCCCATCCATTCCTAACAGATTTGCTCCATCCATCCCATCACCATCCATTCCTAACAGATTTGCTCCATCCATCCCATCACCATCCATTCCTGTCCTCCCAGCTTTAGCCATCCAATCCCTGTCCCCTCAGCTCTGCCCCATCCAGCCCAGCAAGGGCAAGCAGCCTTTATTAGTTTGCACTTGGCAATCTCTAGCCCCTCCCCCAGTGTGCTGATTTCTAACTAGACACCCCCTGCGACAGCCCCATGCCCGGACTTTCACCTCTCACCGGATACCTTTAAATGGACCTTTACAAGAAGTGGTTGAGTACCCCTGACCTAGAGAATGGTAGTCAAACTCAAAATAGTTGCTCTGCAAGTTGTATGCTGACTGGGTACACTTCCTGACTTCGAACTGAGGTCAGTTAGCAGTTTACTCGATCCATTGCACATATGTTAAATTGAGTGTATTTTACCAATTGGACCCATTGCTGTAGAGTTGCTTAATATTAGAAATAGTGGCTTGTTTTATTACCTACCCAAACAATGCTTATGTGTGTGTTTACCTTGTTTTGTTTTCTCTTCTTCAGCCCAGCATGACCCCTCAGCAAGTGTAAACTCACCCCCCAGTTTGATTATGCCTACCAGGTCCGTACAGCATAGGAGCCCAGATCCGAGTTTTCCGGTAAGTTGATTTAGTACCCAAAATGCTACCAAGTGCTTAAGCATGTGTTAAACTGATGGAATCCTAATTTGGGACGCCAACTTAACCTTTTTTTTTTATATGTCCCTACAGACCCACACACTCATGGAAGAGATCCAGGAAATGGAGGAAGATGATGTATGGCCACGTCCGATGACCTCCCCCTGGGTCCCAATCTGCAACTGCTCCCTAATGTTTCTCTGGCCAATCCTCAGCAGCAGAGTGAATCTGCATCCATTGTGCATGCACATGGGGAGACTGACACAACAGTCCCAAGTGTTCACTCTGCTGCTGAGGATTTGCCAAGCATGCCTGTTGCTGTTGAGGGGACGACACAACGCGGCAGGGCACGCCCAAGAGCCAGGGTAATTGTGCGGCGGACTCCATTACGCCGCCGCACAATTTCCCAGGGGAGGCACAGTGCCCTGCTTGATTTATGGAACCAAGAGAGGGACTCTTTTGAGGCACAGCTCCTAATTGAGCGGGAGGAAAGGCATGCCGATATGGTCAACCTAACTAACACCTTACAGGGCATCCTCGCGGAGTTTCGGACCCTCAACAGCAACATGGTCAATGCAAGTAATGGCATCCAGTCAGCCATGGCTGAGATGACCAATATGCAGAGAAACATTATGGAGCAGTTGCAAATTCACAATGCAACCATGGCCCAGGTTAGGTCCCATCCCCACGGACCTCCACCTGGGTTTTATGGGCAGCCACCCTATTAATCCATGAATGTGTGGGACATCTTTTCTCTTCCCCCCCACTGTATTTACTTGTCCTTTGAGGTTTCAAACAATCCATTTTGTGTTTCACATGCAGGTTGTGTTTTGTATTTGCTCCCATAGAGCTCCATAGAGTAATGATTAAGGCCACTAGCCAATGCCATAGGTCTATGTGCTGTCTAGTTGGCAACTATCATGTGCCAATTATGGCTTTTGACATTTGTTTGGTTTGTTGGTTTGTGCTCCTCCTGTTTGCAGACATGTTTGTGTGACATTATGGCCATGCCCAAAAATCCTTTGGCACAGGCAATATTAATGACTGGACTAGGCTGGCCTTTGGACTGGGTGTCCTTGTTTGGTTGTGCCACTCTCTTCCAGGTGTAGATGTGGTAGATTTAATGTTAATACCTTCTTGGTTTTTGAGCCACAGTTGTATGTGGATTTTTATTTGTTATGCACCACCAATCAAAGTGCAAAAAGTAAACAAATTTCAAACTTACAATACTTGTTGCGTTTTGAGTTGAAACACATTTAACATCACCTTGGGCTAAAGCAGATACATTTTTGGTTAAGAGGTGTAAAAATGCAAAGATCAATCTAAGTAAACACCAGGAAAAACATTAGGCAACAATTAAGGGAAATTGTGTATTTATTTAAGGTAATGCCACATTACGGCCAAACAAATATTTGAAAATAAAGGCAAATACACACACACAGAATGGCAAGCCAAAAAAAGGCTTTAACTAAAATGCTGCAATATCAAATTTGCTCTCACTGATTGGCCAGACTCACTGGGTGGGCCCACATAATTGTCACCATCATCTTCTCGGGCTGTAGAGGGCAGAACATCCACATAACGGGGGACACGTTCTTGAATGGCAAAATTATGCAGAACAGCACATGCCATTATGATGTCTATCACTTTGTTAGGAGCATATTGCAGGGCGCCCCCGGTATGGTCCAAACAACGAAAACGTGTCTTCAACAGTCCAAATGCCCTCTCAACAACAGCCCTGGTCTTGCGGTGCGCACGATTGTAGGCTTCCTGAGAGGCATCCTGGGGCCGCAGCACAGGCGTCATGAGCCAGGGGAGAAGTGGGTAACCGGAATCACCTTAACAAGACAATTAAATAACAAAAATTAACACATTGCAAGACAACAAACACAAACAATTTGACATATATCAAAATGAGGTAAGCTAAAGGGCCAAAAAAGACACCCAGGGCACATTAGAAAAAACACTATTGGGCCAAATGTAGTACATAACTAAAAATGCAGCTTAAATAAAGCCAAGAATGAAAAAACATCTGCACGGACAAGGCTTTTTAGAAATATGTTTTTGATTCTGGCTTCGCAAATGTTACAATTAGGATGCTGCTGAGGGGCCCACACCATTTCGATAAAGAATGCACTGTATGCAGTTTAAGTCCACTTTGGCGTTGCAAGACCAATACTACAAAAGGACAAAAAACTAGCAGATACTTCGGGACAATCTGCTACCCAATATATTTTGGGACATGGAAGTTACAGACATCCTAACCAAAGTTAAAAAAAAAACAGAAGCACAAAGTGAGCAAAGCGTTTGGTTGAAAAACAAAATACAATCCACAAAAGCCCCCCCAAAAAATGCTGGTTCGTTTTTCTGACAAGAATTATAAAGCTAAAATAGGCAAACAATACAGATTCCTGGGAAATATCAGTAACCAAAAATAGGACACACTTACCAAGCAGCCATGCACTCGAAAATTCCCCAGACTCAAATCTCCTAAACAAACCAGATCGTCTCAGGATATAGGAGTCGTGCGACGATCCAGGGTAGCCGGCAAGGACACTCAGGAAACGCATGTCCGGCCCCACCACGGCCTGGACATTAAGGGAGTGTCCCATTTTTCGATTCCTTAAGGCAAAAACAAAAAAAAAAGGGTAAGTGATAAGGGCAAAAAACATTTAGAAAAAAAAACATGTCTGCACACAAATTCAAACAACAAATGAGAAGCCTAAATAAGGCATGTACACAAAAGTCCAAACAAAAATATGCTGCCGCCAAGGAAAATAGGTTACATTACACGTTGGGCCCCATAATAACCCAAACCCAAAATATATACCTATATATATATTCGTCGGATGCCCTAGGTACGAGTGCCACATGTGTGCAGTCAACAGCACCAATTACGTTGGGCATGTCGGCCACATTATAAAAACCAAGCTTAATGGCGTTTCTGGCTGCCATATCATCCGGGAAAAAAATATATTTGGGAGTTATGGCAGCCATGCCTTCCAAAAATTTAGAGAGTGTGCGGCTCAGCGTAGGCTGGGACATCCCCACGGAGAGGGCACCCAGCCTCTGGAACGAGCCGTTCGCCAAAAATTGCAGGCAGCCAAGCATCTTGGTCATACCTGAAATTGCATGCCCCTTCCTTGTGGTGCGGGCTAACCATGGCCGCAGCTCACTATATAATTTATGGAGGGAAGCGCGATTAAGCCTGGTCAGCTCAAACAGCTCAACATCATTCATGCTATCGATGTTCATGCGACGACGCAGGGGCAATCTGCTCTCAGACATCCGGATCAAATCGATGCCAAAAAGCATAAGCCCTTGATGTGCCACAAACTCGCTCCTCTCCATCCTACTCCCGAGGCCAAATAGCTGCCGGCAAACATTTCGGGAAGCAGCTCTTTAATGGGCTTCTAAACAATTAGCAATCACCTCTCTGAATTGGTCGCAAGCCCATGTGAAGCACGTAAAAAATAGGATCGGACCTAAAAAATATGATTTGGACGGGAAAAACACACGAACTAACGCAAAATATACGATTGACGTCCGGAAAGCGTATGTTCATATAAGTCTATGCGCGAACGTTCGTGCGAATACGAAATGGCCAAAAAAAAAGGAAAAAATGACAAACACCCACCCAAACTTACGATTCTCGATCCGAAATCAATTAACTTTTGCTCTTTGAATCGAGGGGTTAGTGTATGAAGCGGGATGTGTATCTTCTGTACTCTTTGTATTTTCCAATAAGCATCAATGTGAAACCTGTAAACACTGACTAATCTGTAATGTTTGTGTTGTCTATACCCTGTATTGTTTTTCCTGATTGGAAAATTTTAATAAAGAATAAATATATATAACTAATAAAAAGATGTATTGAGTAATAGATCAAGGCAACCGGACTTGCTGTTTTGTCTTGCGCCACATGTTTTGTTATTCATCCCAGTGGATGTATGGTAAGTTTTTATTTATTTTTCTATTTTTACTGTTTCAGTAAAAATGAAAACAAATCCTGCCCCCTCTCTTCAAATTACCAGGCTAGTGCAACTCAGGTTGCACACAGGTCCTAGCAAATCACTATCCACCTTAGTCTTTGGCCCAGGTGTGTTGCTCTGCTCTAAAAAATATAAAGTTACTTCAGCATGTCTTTTACACTGATAAAAAAATACATGCTGGCAGTTGCTGAACTGGCTTTTTTGGGTAAAATAACCATAAAGAAATGTGCTGAGAATTTTTTACACCTGTACAAAACAGTAGTAAAATCTAGAGTCAAAACATTGCTGAATCACACATTTTTACACATCATTTTTTTACAATTGTAAATTTCAGTTGAATTTTTTTCACTTTAGACGAATCCTTTTCACTTCACGAGAAAAGAGAAAAAAAGAGAAAAAAATTAGCGTGGAAAATGAAGCATGTATTTTTCTTTGTTGAATCACAAGAATTTGTGAAGCTAAAGCAGTAGTATTTTTTTCTCAAGAAACAGACTAATTTCTTGTTACAAACTTTGTTGAATCAAGCTCCTTACCTGCAAAAAGACATTATTCAAGTAGGACGGGTCCAAAGGCAGGCAACAAAAATGGTAGAAGGACTTAAACTTAAAACTCAGGAGAGACTTAAAGAACTTAAAGTGGACTGCAATCTATAAGATTCCCGGTCCGATCCATCCCCTCCCCGTGGGGCATTCAAAATCGAGATGCCCCGCTGTGTGAAACCCCCAGGTGGCCGGCTACACTTACCTGAATTCTGGTCCAACAGCACATGCGCGGGCCTCAGCTGCATCCCCGCTATCCCTCTAGCAGGGCGCGCATCCGCGCCGGCCATTCACAAATGCACGAGATGCGACCCCCAGCACATTCTGGTGGGACAACCAGCTGCTCGTGCACTGTAAGAGATCTGGGTGGTTTCGCATACTGGGGGAGTGGACCAAAACCCAGGATGGTCAAAATCCTGGGTTTGGTCCACTTTAATTTGTACAGTCTACAGGAAAGAAGGGAGTGAGGGGACATGATTGAGACTTTTAAATATGTGAAAGGATTGAATAAGGTTCAGGAGGGAAGTGTTAAGAACAAACTTAATGACAGAACAAGGGGGCACAAAGTGAAGCTAGTCGGAGATAAGATCAGGAGCAATGTCAGAAGATATTATTTTACAGAAAGAGTAGTAGATGCTTGGAAATTCTAGCAGAGGTAGGTGAAAAACTGTCAGTCAGTGAATTTAAACATGACTGGGATAAGCACACATCTATCCTAAGATAAAGAGTACATACAGTATACACATAAGGGCCTAGATGGACCATATGGTCTCATTCTGTCATAAATCATCTATGTTTCTGAAGCAACCCCAGAAGTAAAGGCGTTAGCCCGGGAGCTGACAGCTAACCCCAGAAATAAAGGGGTTAACCCAGGGGCTGACAGCTAAGTGGCACCTTTAACTGGAGGCACTCAGAACCTCTGGATGGGTCAGTATGGTCCATACAAAAGACTCTGCCCAGCATGCATCGCTCGGCACCAGCTGCAGGAGGTAAAACCATCCTGGTCAGCAGCACTGACAGCCACCCCCAGCAGTAGCTAGCTAGTAAGAAAAGCACAGAATCTTCCACTGATTCATCCATTTTCTCTTCTAACTCTATGGTTCTGTTCCCCAGGTCCCTAAGGCAAAATGTCAGGTCAGCTCTGAGTTGTACTGTAGCAATGCTTAGTTCTTGTAGAAGCTGTTAAAATTTATTAAGGAGACTTGAGCTCTGCAGCCTCCAAGTTTGGCTCTTGCGGCAAGAGGGGATTTGCAGGAGTGGGGGTGCTTCTCTCCCCGGGGGATGCACTGTGAGGAATGGTTGGACTACCTGCCATCTTGTCATGTAATGCCTGATGCATGTAGACCAGGCTGTCCCCTGGTCCCTGCAAAGCTGTTAGTCTGCTTCCCCCTGCCTAGGCTGTGACTGGGGGGAGTGTGGGCTTCCTGGTTTGAAGGGGCTGGTATTCTCTTAGGCAAAGGTGTCAAACTTCTTTCTGAAAGACAAGCAATAGGCCAGGTTTTGCATATCTCCACACAGGCTCGCAGGTGGAGTAATTTATGCTCATCCAAGGTCTAAAGAGACAGTTATGTGGAGATCCACAAACCATGACCTGTTGCTGCCCTTCCGGAGTGAGTTTGACACCCCTGTCCTAAGGGGAAAACCAGAGATACACCGCACAATGCCCCTGTCCTCAGTCTCCGACATCTTTCCACTGTCAGCGCATGGGTCCTGCTTCTCTGCCAGTGGTGCTTCAGCAGCCTCTGGTTTGCCGCTCACTTCCCCATCACTTAATGCAGGTGTCCCAGCTCACAATCTAGAGTTACAGCCAGTTCAGGATCCTAAAATATGATTTTTTGTACTGTCAAATTGCCTGGAGTGCAGAGCAGACTCAAAGTGCAGCCACCATATCAGCTGCTCACCAAGCCCCCTTTTATAAAACTTTTTTTTACTGGGGGCCTTATCAGTACCTGAGGTTCACTTACCTGTAGTGAGGTCCACCTGGGGCTTCTACATAACCAGCAGACGAAGGTATGACTGGAAGATGGAAACGGCTGCACCAACGGCCAGATCGGGATGTCACGTAAACTAGCCTGTTCAAATAAAATCTTTACAGGAGCTCCAAGTTAATAGCCGCAGCCCTTCAGGTCTCCCAGAGCGGCATCCCACAGCAGGAGGTGGCCCGTGGCGACTGTGAGCGGAGGACATGCAGTTGGCAGAGACCGCAGAATGTCTGGTGGCAAGAAGGCAACAGAGGGGCGCTTTCACCCAAAGCCTCTCTAGCACTGGGGTGAAGCACCAGTCACAAGGTAGGCTCCCAGCTGCAATCCTCCATTCAAATTTAGCTAACACCCTCCACTGAACACAATAGAAACGAATGAAAAGAAAAATACCATTTTGTGATTTCTCACCTGTAAAATGGTTATTACAAGTATGTCACACACTCTGCTTCCGAATATTCATGACACTTGGGAACTGACCTGTAGAGGGCGATCTTTGCAGAGATGACATGAAAAAAAGGAGCCCCTCCCGGCCCATAAATACCTGGGACCTCCCACTATTCCCCAGTATAAGACAGCAGTAAAGGGACCAGGAAGGGGCAATTATAAACAGTACAGCAAAAAAAGGTTCACCATATAAAGGAGTGCGGAGTGTGTGACATACTTGTAATACCCATTTTACAGGTGAGTAATCACAAAATGGTATTATTCGCAGTATGTCACACACCCGCTTCCGAATATTCATGACACTTGGGACATCCAATAGCAGTGCCCATAATGGGTGGGGATCCAAACAAGGCAATAATTGCACAATTTAAACGACTGCAGCTTGCAGAACTTTGCGGACAAAAACAGCATCCGCTGAGGCCCGCACATCAACCTTATAAAACTTAGAAAAAGTATGAACGGAAGACCAAGTAGCAGCCTTGCAAACTTGTTCAACAGAAGCCTGGTGCTGAAAAGCCCAAGACGCTCCAACAGCACGAGTAGAATGAGCAGTAACACGAAAAGGGGGAACCTTCCCCTTGGCAGAATAGGCCCCAACAATGGCCTGACGTATCCACTTACTAATGGAAGACTTGGCGGGCGCCAAACCTTTCCTAGGCCCGGAGGGCACCACGAAAAAAGCGTCAGTCTTACGAAAAGAAGAAGTAGTCACCAAATAGCACTTCACACAGCGAACCACATCCAAGGAATGCAAGACCCTCTCCTTGTCATTGCTAGGCTTAGGACACAAGGAAGGGAGAACTACATCCTGATTGAGGTGGAAGGCAGAAACCACTTTAGGAAGGAAATAGGCTTGAAGCAAAAAACAACCTTGTCCTGATGCCTCTCAAAGTAAGGGGCCTGAATGGACAAAGCCGCCACCTCTGAGACACGGCGAATTGAGGTGATAGCAACCAAAAAGGCAACCTTCTGAGTGAGCATAGAAAGAGCAATATCCTGCAACGGCTTGAAAGGAGGACCCTGAAGAGCAGAAAGAACCAAATTCAAATCCCAAACTGAGAGCAGAGGTTTCCTAGGCAGCCGCACATGCGTAACCCCCTGGAAAAAATTCTTAACCAGAGGATGAAGAGCAAAAGACCTTTGAAAGAAAACCGCCAGGGCAGAGGCCTGCCCTTTCAATGTACTAAGCTGGAACCCCAAATCCAGACCGTGTTGTAGAAACTCCAAAACCCTAGGAATAGAAAACGCCCTGCAAGGCAAGGCCCTAGCCTCACACCAGTCAATATAAGACCGCCAAGTCCTATAGTAGATGTTAGAGGAAGACCTCTTCCTAGCCCTAACAAGAGTCTGAACCACCGCATCAGAAAGACCTTCCTCCTAAGAAGGAGGTTTCAGCAGCCACTCCGTCAAAGCCAGTGTTGGTAAATTGGGGTAGCGTAGCTGACCCTGGGTGATAACATCCGGAAGAAGAGGCAGATAAAACTGATCTACTGCCAGCCGCAGGACGTCTGCGAACCACACTCGTCTTGGCCACCTTGGAGCCACCAGAATTGCTGGTGCCCCTTCTTGAGCCAGCTTGTGCACCACCTTGCCCACCATGGAGAAAGGGGGAAATAGGTACAGGAACCCCAGGTCCCCCCAGGCCAGAGACATGACATCCACTGCCAGGGCCAGAGGATCCTGAGACAGAGACACAAAGGCAGGAAGCTTGTGATTGTGACGAGAGGCAAAATGATCCACCTCTGGAGTCCCCCACTTGAGACAAAGGGACCGGAATACCTTGTGATTGAGGGACCATTCCCCTCGTCGAGAGGAGCTCCTGCTTAGGGAGTCCGCCTCCGTGTTCTCCACTCCCGGGATGTAAACGGCTGAGATGCATGGGACATTGCTCTCCGCCCAGACAAGAATCAGAGACACTTCCCTGAGGGCACTCCTGCTGCGAGTCCCTCCTTGGTGATTGATGTAAGCGACCGCCGTCCAATTGTCTGACCGGACCTGAACCGGCAATCTCCGGTCAAGCGAGACAGAACCAGCCAAATGGCCCGCAGTTCCAAGACGTTGATGGGAGTGTGAGCCTCCTAAGGCCCCCATAATCCCTGGAAATGATGTCCCCTCCAGAAGCCCCCCCAGCCCAACAGGCTGGCGTCTGTGGTGACCGTTTCCCAACAAGGGGTCAGAAAGGATCCGCCCTTCAACAGACTGCTCGACACTAGGCACCACTGAAGGGACTGCTGAACACAGGGAGACAACAGACAAGACAGATCTAATGAAAGGGGACACCTGTCCTAAGTCGCCAGAAGATGGAGCTGAAGCGTCCTCATGTGAAACTGGGCAAAAGGGACTGCCTGGAAGGAAGCCACCATTAATCCCACCAGTCTCATCCCTAGCCGGATAGATGGACGAGGGTTGGATAGAAGAAACCAAATCAAATCTTGAATCAGATCGGCTGAGGAAGGAAAACCCTGGACTGAAAAGTATCCAGAATCATGCCCAGAAATTAAATCTCCCTGGACGGGGAGAGGAAGGACTTGGGATAGTTGATCACCCAGCCGAACCTCTCCAGCGTGGATAACACAACTCTGGTGTCTAGCTCTGCTTGGCTGAGAGAGAAAGCCAAAATGAGAAGGTCATCCAGATATGGTACAATGCGAATGCCCTGGACTCTGAGGATGGCCATCACCCCCGCCAGTACCTTGGTGAACACCCTTGGAGCCGAGGTAAGCCCGAATGGAAGGGCCACAAACTGAAAATGCTGATCTTCCACAACGAACCTGAGGAATCTCTGATGTGCCGGGAAGATTGGTACATGCAGATGAGCATCCTTGATGTCTATGGACGTCATGAAGTCCCCCTGATGAAGTGAATCGATGGCTGAACGCAAGGTTTCCATGTGAAACTTCCTGAAGCGGATAAATCGATTGAGGACCTTCAGATCCAAAATGGGTTGAACGGAGCCGTCCTTCTTGGGCACCGTGAATAGATTGAAATAGAAGCCCAAGCCCCTTTCCGCGGAAGGCACTGGGCAAATGACAGCCATGTCCAGCAAATTCCTTACTGCCGCCCGGAGCCCCTGTGCGGCCAGTGGATCCGAAGGCACCCGAGACCTGAAAAATCTGGGAGGAGGCCGGATCTCGAATTCCAGCTTGTAACCGGAAGACACCACTTCCAGAATCCATTTGTCTGAGACCTCCCGGTCCCAGACCTGGAAGAAGTGCCACAGCTGTCCCCGCACTCGCAAGGGTGAGGGCGCCCCCTCATTGCTGAGCTGACTTGGCAGCGGGCTTGAGCTTGGAACCCCAGTTGTGACCTGGACGGGCACGTCCTCTGCCTCTATTCCAGGAATCACCTCTGTGGGTAGAGAAGGCCAAAACTCTGCCAGTTCTGGCACCACGAAAGGAAGGGTTAAAGGAGGCCGCCCCCCGAACGCGACAACGTTGCTTCTTACGCTGAGGTAACTTCCCTCCTTTCGTGATAGAATCTAATTTTTCTCCAGAAAGCCGCAACCCCACGAAGGGAAGAGCTGTAAGCGACTTTTTGGCCACGAAATCAGCCGCCCACTGGCGCAACCACACCGACCGCCGAATAGCCACGAGCAAGGCCGAGGTTCTACTACACATAAATCATGGCATCATCCAGGGCAGCTAGTGCAAAAGACATGAACAACTCACACCGCTTAAGGGCGGCGACAGGTCCCTAACAACAGACCTGGTAGCCACCGCCGTAAGCGCCGAAGCACCAACAGGCCGCAAGGCCAAACAAACACTAGCAAAAGTGTGGAAAGCCATCTGATCAATGTGTTTGTCCTCACGATCTTTGAGAGTGGTGGAGTCAGGAGAATGCAAAATAGAAGAATTGGATAACCCAAGCACCGGGGCATCAACCTCGGGAGGGGACGACCAACATTTTACCGCGTCCACCGGAAAGCGATATTCCTTATCCCAACCCTGCGGAATACCTGGAAGCCGAATAGGCCTCTCCCATTCCTTAAGAATAATGTCATCAAAATGCTTTTGATTTGGGAATTCCAGGCACGGTTTAGAAGTCCCAAAGAACTCCCCCTTCTGCAGAGGAGCCTCCTCTGGGTGAGAGATCGCCAGAACCTCAAAAAGGTGAGCCAGGACCTTCAGGGTATCCACAGCATCCTTATACCTATAAAGGATTGTCCCCCCCTAGGGGAGGTCAAATGCAAATTAACCTGACCCACCGATAACCAAATTTTGAAGCTATTGCAATAAGGGAAAAGATGAAAATTGTATGGGCTGGTTGGTAAAGTGGCCCCTTGTTTAACAATAAGAAATTATTTTGAACACGGGAGTCCTTGGACTACCTCCCCATTCAGTAAAACACCAAGAAGGGGCTCACCCATTACTAACCACACCAATAGATACAATTGTACATATCCACATATTATATAAAAAATGCAAAATATACTTTATTATAATTAAGTACACATTAAAAATAAAGAAAAAATACCATTTTGTGAGTACTCACCTGAAAAATGGATATTGTTGGTGTGCCACACACCCTGCTTCACTTTTAAATATTCTTCACTTAATGGGTTAACTCGCCGCCAGGTGACGTAGTGCAGAGAGGAAGTCTTGTAACGAGCCCCCTTCCGGCCTATATATACCTGGTACCTCCCTTCAATCACCAGTATATTAAAAAAGCAGAAAGACAAGGTACCAGTATTCCACCGGTAACCTTAAAATCAATTTGATATAAATAAAAAGCTTCACCATAGAAAGACTTCGGAAATACCGAAAAGGGTGGGAGTGAAGCGGGGTGTGTGGCACACCAACAATATCCATTTTTCAGGTGAGTACTCACAAAATGGTATTATTCTTGGTGTGCCACACACCCCGCTTCACTTTTAAATATTCTTCACTTAATGGGACATCCAAAAGCAGTGTCCACAAGGGATGGGCATCTCAAGGCCAGGTGAAGCATAACTTTGTAAAACTTAGAAAAAGTGTGAACAGAAGACCAAGTGGCGGCCTTACAAACTTGTTCAACAGAAGCTTGGTGCTAAAAAGCCCAAGACGCCCCAATGGCGCAAGTAGAATGAGCAGTGATACGAAAAGGGGGAACTTTCCCCTTAGCAGAATAGGCCGCAGTAACGGCCTGACGTATCCACTTGCTAATGGCAGATTTGGCTGGTGCCAAACGCTTCTTAGGCCCATGGGGCACAACAAAAAAGGAATCCGTCCTACGAAAAGGAGACGTGATAATCAAGTAGTACTTAACACAGCGTACTACATCCAAACAATGCAAAAGACCACTTTATCCTGTTGCCTCTCAAAGTAAGGCGCCTGGATAGACAAGGCCGCCAACCCCGAGACACGCCGGACCGGCGTGATCGCTACCAAGAAGACAATCTTCTGAGTCAGGGTAGACAAAGCAATAACTTGCAAAGGCTCAAAAGGAGGAGCCTGAAGAGCAGAAAGAACCAAATTCAAATCCCAAACCGGGAGTAATGGTTTCCTGGGAGGCCGCACATGCGTAACCCCCTGGAAAAAAGTTTTAACTAAAGGCTTAAGCGCAACACGCTTCTGAAAAAAGATAGATAAGGCAGAGACCTGCCCTTTCAACGTACTTAGCTGGAGACCAGAATCCAGCCCTGATTGTAAAAACTCCAGAATCCCGGAGACCGAAAAGACCCTACAAGGAAAAGATCTTATCTCACACCAAGCGATATAGGCTTTCCAAGTCCTATAGTAGGCGATGGAAGAAGACCTCTTCCGGGCACTGATCAGGGTCTTAATGACTGAATCCGAAAGACCCTCCTCCTTCAGGATGGAGGTTTCAGCAGCCAGGCCATCAAACCCAGTGCTGGTAAATTGGGGTAACACAATTGACCCTGAGTGAGCAGATCAGGCCGAAGAGGCAGAACGAACTGGTCCACTGCCAGCCGAACGATGTCTGCGAACCTCACTCGCCTTGGCCACCTTGGGGCCACGAGAACGGCGGCCACCTTTTCCAGAGCCAACTTCCGAAGCACCCTGCCCAGCATGGGCATCGGAGGAAACAAGTATAGAAATCCCAGAACTCCCCAGCTCAGGGACATGGCGTCCACTGCCAGAGCCGACGGGTCCACCTCCGGGGTCCCCCAGCGGAGACACAGTGAGCGAAACACCCGAGGATGGAGAGCCCATTCTCCCAGACGGGGAGAGCCCCTGCTCAACTGGTCCGCTACCTGGTTCTTCACCTCTGGAATGTAAACCACCGAGAGACAAGGAACATGGGACACCACCCAGGTCAGGATCAGGGACATTTCTCTGAGAGCACTCAGACTGCGAGTCCCTCCCTGATGACCGATGTAAGCAACCGCTGTTTGATTGTCTGAACGCACCTGGACCGAAAGGCCCAGAACGTGCTGAGTCAGGAGAGCAAGCACCCGACGGATGGTTCTCAGTTTCAGAATATTGGTGGGTAAGTGGGCCTCTCGAGGTCCCCACTGCCCCTGAAACTGCAGCTCCTTCCAGAATCCGCCCCATCTTGACAGACTGGTGTCCGCGGTGACAATTTTCCAAAGGAGGGTCAGGAAAAACCTGCCCTACACCAGATTGGTCGAGACCAACCACCACAGGAGGGACTGCCGAACCCGGGAGGACAATTGGAAGGACTGATCCAGCGACCGAGGCTGCTGGTCCCAAGACGCTAACAGAAAAAGCTGAAGCGTTCTCGTGTGAATTTGGGCAAAAGGAAGAAACACTCTGTGTTGACGAGAGTCCAGGCCAGGCAAACCGACCCATCTTTCTCGGGGACTCGAATTCCAGGTCGTAACCGGCCGACACTACCTCCTGGATCCATCTGCCTGGAACCACTTGGTTCCAAACCTGGCAGAAGTGTCGCAATAGTCCCCCCACCCGCACGGGTGAGGGCAGCCCCTCATTGCTGAGAGGGCTTATCAGCAGGTTTGGGCCTGGTGCCCCAGGACTGAGTGGGCCGGCCACGGCCCCTCCCCCGAGTCCAACCTGCACCTCTGGTAGCGGGAAAGGAAGCCCCCCTGCCCGCTCTGAATCCTCGAAAGGAAGGCCTACCGGAACCTGCCCCCCTAAAGGGGCCACAAGGCCTCTTGCGTTGTGGCATCTTACCACCCTTTGCGACTGAATCAATTTTCTCCCTAAACAGACGCAACCCCAAAAAGGGGAGAGCTGTGAGCACCTTCTTAGAAACTGCGTCCGCCGACCACTGATGCAGCCATACTGACCGGCGAATAGCCACCAGCATAGCCGCTGCCTTGCTACTCATAGCCAGCGCATCGTCCTGAGCAAAAAGGACATAGGACACAAAAGATTCACACTGCTTAGGCGCAGTAAACTGTTTACAAGCGGGATTGAGATCCTCATATAGCCCCTGAATTAAAGACCTAATCGCCAATAGAAGAAGGGCTGAAGCCCACACCGGGCGCAACGCTGACCCAGAATAAATAAAACCATGGCGCGCGTATTGGTCAATCCGACGATCTTCCCCATCTTTAGGGACAGTGGTCTCAGCAGACTGTCCCATAGCCGTGCTGGAGAGCCCTAGCACAGGGGTATCGACGTCAGGAGGGACAGACCAAAGCTTTACCAACTCTGGCGGAAAAGGATAACGCTTTTCCCAACTGGAAGGGATTCCAGATAACTGCGTGGGATTTCCCATTCCTTAAGGACCACCCTCTCAAAGTGGTGTTGTCTGGGAAAAACCCAACGCGGCTGAGGCTCCTTAAACAACTGACCCTTTGGCAGGGTGACAGCCTCAGGTGGATCTAAAATCAAAATTTTTAAACATTTGAGCCAGAATGGAGGGGGTGTCAAAAACAACCCCCTCCGACCAATCGCCATTCGCATCAGCCTCCAGCTGATCTGCAGGCTCATCTGACTCCAACAGGAATTCTTCCTCGTTCGGGGATCCATCGGACCATTCCACAGGCTCACATAACTCGTCCTGTGGAGCAGAAGGTACCGGAGTCAGGTGCCTCCGTTTTGCAGCGGCCTTTAACCCTGCTTTAACGGGCACTACTTTCCGGGGGCTGGCCGATCGTGCCGCCACCTCGGACTGCGAATCCCCACTTTTGACAGTGTCATGCGGGGTCCGGAACAGGGAGGGCGAGGTAGGCGATGATGAAGGTTGCGATGGGCCCGCAGCCGAAGCAACGGACTGGCGCGCAATAGTCTGCTTTGCACAAGGGATGAAGATAAAGACATCATCAGCTGGGAGTAGAGCCCCACAACTTACGCACCCCCCGAATGGCTCAGAAGAACCGTTTCCGGCAATTACGGAAGCCTCCATATGGTGATTTATGGTAATCGCAATATTTGGGCTTTTAGGCATAAGCCAACCCGGGATGCCCCCTTATTTGTAAATGTCCCAAAAGGGAGGATTTTTGTATAAATATATTTTTTTTTTTTTAAAAAGGAAGGTCCCCCTTAATAATCTATATATATATATATAATATATATATATATATATATATATATATTTTTTTTTTATTTTAAATATATATACGCAAGTATATATAAATAAATATGTCCCAATTTAGGAGAAAAAGAGACTAGCCAGGCAATAAAGAACTGGGAGGCTACTAATTGAAGGAATCCCAGGATCTGTGGGGAAAAAACAACCAACAGTAAAAAAACCCCAGAAACCAATGGCTATATTTCCATTAAATATATTACTTTTTAATAAACAGTCAAACCCATAAAAATATAGACGGCCCCACCAGGTGAGGCCGCTTACCTGCCCCAGTAAGGCTTACAAAAGCCCAGCACCCAACCAAAGAGGTGGTGGAGACAGGCAGAAAATGTCAGCGAAGGTGGGAGTGGCCGATTAAAACAAAGGAGAAAAGCGGAGGGGGGAGGGGAGCTGGATAAGGTGAGAAAAGCGCAAGAAGCCAAAAGCAAGCCTGACACCATACAGCCTGCCCTGGTCGCCCCTAAAGCTCTGGCTCTACAGGCCAGCAGCAGCAGCCCGCAAAACAGAGACTGCCATATAAGGAGGAATCAAAGTCAGGCCATATGCACACTCACTTGCAGTGCAGCCTGACAACGTTGAAATAAGAAAAACACATGAACATACAGTAAACCATACACACAATACACATCCCTCTACCCCCCCCCCCATAGTGAAGGGAGAAAGGACCGTAACGGGAGAGAAAGGGGCTACGGGGACCCTCGGGACAGGGGCATCCCATTTCCGGATCACCATGCCGGATAGCCGCATTGCCCCACGCATGAGGTCGAGCGGTAGGAGATAAGCTCCTAGGCACTTAAAGTGCCATCTACCATTTGCCCAGTGAGCAGCCTAGGCTGGGAGGCTTCCATTCCACCATCAAGGTATAAACACTCAAACCGGGCAGAAATAGACCAAAAGGGGGGTGCCGGGGTAAGACACCGGCTACCTGTAAGCGGGAGACTTCAATCTTCTGTCTTGTCGTCCAGCAGAGAGAAAAATACTGGTGATTGAAGGGAGGTACCAGGTATATATAGGCCGGAAGGGGGCTCGTTACAAGACTTCCTCTCTGCACTACGTAACCTGGCGGCGAGTTAACCCATTAAGTGAAGAATATTTAAAAGTGAAGCGGGGTGTGTGGCACACCAAGAATATAATTTTTTTACAATTCATACAAGTCAATAATTTCTATAATATTAAAAACAAGACAACAATTTCCACAACAATTTCAGTAAGTGATGGGAGAAAAATGATTTTATGCTTTCTTCTTTTTTGTCTGGGTAGACTAGTTTCGCCTCTATGGCTTCTTCAGTACCCATTAAAATTGATAAATATTGCTACAAATAATGTACAAATAAATCAGTTTCTTATGTAATTAGTATTCTTAGATTACATCTAATACACTGATTAAATGTTGTAATATTACCTGCGTCCAGATGGACAAGCGCTCACTGTGTGACCAGCATGGACTGTCTATGTACCTGTGCCACGTTCTCACATGGCACAGGTACATAGACGACATCTTCATTGTTTGGACTGGGTCCGAACCACAATTGATCCAATTTGTGACGGAATTAAACAAGAATACTCTTAATTTAAAGTTCACAATAGACTATAGTAGAACAAAAGTCTATTTCTTAGATTTGACTATCATCCTAGATCCTTCCGGACAAATTGTAACGGACTTTTATAGAAAGGCCACAGCGGCAAACACCATTTTGAGGGCCTCCAGTGCACATCCAAATCATCTTATGTCCAGCATCCCGTATGGTGAATATATAAGGGCCCGTAGAAATTGCTCACGTGATGCAGACTTCCAAAAGGAAGCAGATAATATACAGGTACGTTTATCTGGGAGAGGATACAAATCACATGTCCTGCGGAGGGCATATAAGAAAGCTCAGTCACGATCGAGACAGGAGCTACTTTATAAACCCAACCAAAAAAATAGGATTCCATCTCCATCTATGATATTAACGTATACGGAACATCATTCCGATATCAAAAGGATTTTTGCTCGCCACTGGCCGATATTAACCAGCGATGGAGAAATTTCTAGATTCATTACCCCAAAACCAAGACTTACCTTCCGCAGAGCTCGTAACCTGAAAGACCAGTTAGTCATTTTTCAGGTGAAACAAAACACACATGCTGCATAACTAGAGGCACCTATAAATGCCAGGATTGCAACATGTGTAAGTTTATTCTTCAAACTAAGACTCTATCATTAGAAAATAAACCATCCATCAAATTAAAGCACTATGTAAGCTGCAAATCAAAAAATATTATTTACGTAATAATTTGTCCCTGTGGTAGGTTTTATATAGGCAAAACAAATAGGCAACTTAAACAAAGGGTGTATGAACATACATATGATATCCGCAGTGCCAACACTAAAACTCCAATAGGGAGACACTTTCTGATTCATCACAATAAGGATCCAACTGGTATGAAAGTTGTAGGCCTAGATCGGATACATCCACATACTAGAGGGGGAAATATAGAGAAAATCACACTTCAGAGGGAGACTAGGTGGATCAACTTTTTTAAGGCCCACCATCCACCTGGCCTAAACTAATCTAGTTTTGCCCCATTCCTCTAGCTTGCCTTTCTTGGTGGGATTCTCAAAGTAGAGAGGATCTGGGTTCCCAAGGCATATACCAGATAATCATTCTGGGGCCTTCCTTTCCTGTATGCTATTTTCTGTAAAGATAAATTGATGTGGGACTATATTTATCCTGTTGACATTTACAGTGTTTATGTTCTGATGGACTAGTGCTACTGTGTGTGAATTCTTTTTGTGTACAGGAACAGCCGGTGTTGGTTGCCATCGCTAGGCACAGGGTACCTATTTGGGCTAAATAGCATTTATTGAATAGATGTAACCCCCCGTCACCGCCCAAGTGCTTATTTATTTTCTAGCCGTATGGCACTTTGTGGGATGGTTGTCACTTACACACTTGTTCCCCCATCTGGAGTATACAAGGCGATGCTTTTGCTTTTGGGCCAAGTTCTTTCACTGTCGTGCTTATACTCACAGATTCAGTTAAGAAAATTATTTTGCCTAGGAGGGCAGTGTTGCCCTTTGATGTATGTACTTTTAATCTTTCATAAAAATAAAAATCTTATTTGGCTAACCAACATTATACAACGGGGTCTTCGGCCTCTGTATCTTTTACATTTATACAGAAGTCCAGAGCAAGTCAGCGATATAGCCATATCTGGCCATTCATACATAGTGTCTATTGTATCCTCCATTTTGGAGGAGTCCAGTATGGTAACAGTGTGTTGTAAGTGGCTGGGTGCCGCCCCGCTTCCTGTCTAGGTCTGGAACGCTGCTGTGCACTGTGAAGGGCTTGCTCCCTCCACGCATGCGCTCCAGACATAGGTGAGCGTAAGAACGCTCTTTCCCCCTCCCGTACCAGCGCGGCTGCACGTTTTAAGCGGCCACAAACTGGAGGGGATGTGACGTCCTTTCGTCACAAGAAACGCCCCCAACCCTCGCATATAGCGTGCGAGTGTTTTCAATCTTGGCGGCAACGGAAGCGGTGGCATGGAGGACAGCGCACGTAGGTCTGGGCACAGGCGGCCACTACAGCATCCAAGCCCGGCCCAGCGTGTTTAAACTGTCCCAGCGCGGCACTCATTCTTGTGCCTGTGGGAATTCTGAACGCAACAGGTATTTAACCTTTATATGTGCCTCTTTTGTGATATGGTGATGGTTTGATTTGCATGCCTCTTCACAGGATTTTAAAAAAATAGGTACTATAACGGGACCCAATGTGAGAGGATTGGTTCTTCTGGGACGTTTGTTCCTCTATTCTATTAATATCCTCATTCTGTTGTATATGGCAGGATTAGTAGTCATCTTTCCTTTTCTTTTCACTCTTGGCAGATTGATCTTTATCTACACTTCAAACATCTATATGTGGTATTCCCAAGGCACAAATACCATCCCAAACTTATCAGCACTGGGTGAAACTTATGTGACTGGTTGGATTAAATGTCACTATCTATATTAGCCTAATCATTAGATCCCCAACATATTATCATGTGATCTATACCCCCCTTTTTCTTTTTCCCCAGGGTGTACTATCACCTATATGGGATTTTTGAATACTTTCTATGCTTGGAGGTACTGATGTGTCTTCCATTGCTGGCAATTTTTGTCCTTGTCCATAATGAGCATGGTCACACAGTGAGCGCTTGTCCATCTGGACGCAGGTAATATTACAACGTTTAATCAGTGTATTAGATGTAATCTAAGAATACTAATAACATAAGAAACTGATTTATTTGTACATTATTTGTAGCAATATTTATCAATTTTAATGGGTACTGAAGAAGCCATAGAGGCAAAACTAGTCTACCCAGACAAAAAAGAAGAAAGCATAAAATCATTTTTCTCCCATCACTTACTGAAATTGTTGTGGAAATTGTTGTCTTGTTTTTAATATTATAGAAATTATTGACTTGTATGAATTGTTGTAAAAAAAATCTTTTTCTTTATTTTTAATGTGTACTTAATTATAATAAAGTATATTTTGCATTTTTGATATAATATGTGGACATGTACAATTGTATCTATTGGCGTGGTTAGTAATGGGTGAGCCCCTTCTTGGTGTTTTACTGAATGGGGAGGTAGTCCAAGGACTCCCGTGTTCAAAATAATTTCTTATTATCCACAGCATCCCCCTGCCCCTGCCCTTGCTCAGTATCAGCACCAACAAATAGCTGATCGTCAGAACCATCAGATTCCTCAAATAATTCCCCCTCTTCCAGCGGGGGAATAAGCAGACCAGTCAAGTAAATCATAATCATCAAACTCAAAAGCCGGCACGGCTGGAGACAAATGTTTTCTCTTAGCCAAGGCCTTTCTGGCCACAGAGCTAGAAATACATTTCTCAATATTAGCCAATCTGGCACACACATCAGATTGCGACTCCTCGCCTGTGACAACATCACTAGGGGTACGTATAAGGCAGGGTGGGGTAGGGGAAGAGGCCGGGGCCACGGACCCAGACGCCTGGGCCCCCGACTGCTGCGTTATGGCCTGCTGAGCACAAGGTATGCAAACAAGTACATTATCCCCCGCAAGGGATACCCCACAACTCACACACTGCCGGGATTGCCCCGAGGGGAGCCCAAGCCCGGTATCCTGAGAAGCCTCCATATGGTGATTTTTAAGGTAGAGGGAATTACGCTGATAAGCAACCCGGGATGGCCCCTTTAAGTCCCAAGTGGGAGGATTTTATATTCTCTTTTTTTTTTTTGTTTTTTTAAAATATTTTAGGAACCCCAATTTAAAATTTCAAGGGACCCTAGGACCGGGAGAACCCCCTTCTTAACATCAAAAAAACAAAGGTATTCCACCTGGAAGACATAAGAACCGGGGTACATAAGTACCAAACATACACACCCCAACATCTAGCAATATGCCAAAAATAACACACATCTTGTAACAATGTAAATGCAACAGAGTAAAGACTTAACCAGGCCAAATAGCGCAGACTAGTAGGGTAGCACAGCACAAGGATCTAAGTTACTCACGACCAAAAATGGTAAATGGCGACCATCAGCCCTCACAGCGAGGGAAGTGAAAGAGAGACAAGGAAACAGAGGGGCAGGCCAGCGTGAGTTAAGCGCCGCGCCTGGCCCCGCCCCTTCATTAAGGACTCGGCCCCAGCCAGAACCCAAGCTCCACAGTGGAGCCAATCATCGAAAGAGGTGGACCGCGACGCCGCATGCCCGGCCCCGCCCCCTCCTCAATCGCACCTGAGGAGAGACAGCTCCCTGACTCCAGCTGCAAAGCAACGGCCGCATCGCCCAAAAATCAAGACAACGTGCCAACACACACACACACACACACACACTTTTTCCCCCAACTAAAAATCATAGAAACATAGAAGAAACATAGAAGGTTGACAGCAGAAGGAGACCATACGGTCCATCTAGTCTGCCCTTATGTGTATACTGTATGTACTCTTTATCTTAGGATAGATGTGTGCTTATCCCAGGCATGTTTAAATTCAGTGACTGTTGATTTTTCAACTACCTCTGCTGGAAGTTTGTTCCAAGCATCTACTACTCTTTCTGTAAAATAATATTTTCTAACATTGTTCCTGATCTTCCCCCCGACTAGCTTCAGGTTGTGCCCCCTTGTTCTATCATTAAGCTTCTTCTTAAAAACACTTCCCTCCTGAACCTTATTCAATCCTTTCACATATTTAAAGGTCTCAATCATGTCCCCCCTCTCCCTTCTTTCCTCCAGACTGTACAAATTAAGGGAGAAAAGGCCCCCCTCCCAAAGGGGCACAGAGGGACACGGTAGGGGGGAGAACCCACACCAATAGGTGAAAGGGCAAGAGGGACGGGGCATCCCAAGCCGGGATCACCAACCCGGACACCGCCTACCCCTTTGTATGGGGTCTCACGGGGTGGGGGGGCAAGCTCCCATATACACCACAAGGTGCAGCCTACCATTGCTTGGACCTTCAGCCTAGGCTGGGAGGCATACTGCTATAGTTCAAATTAAAAAAGGTTCAGGCAGCAATAGAAACAAAAGGCCGGGGGGTTACCCCGGCTTCCTGCAAGGAGGAGATAGCCATCTTCTGACTTGCTCGCCGACTGCAGAGACGAAAGACTGGGGAATGGTGGGAGGTCCAAGGTATTTATGGGCCGAGAGGGGCTCCTTTTTTTTTCATGTCATCTCTGCAAAGATCGCCCTCTACAGGTCAGTTCCCAAGTGTCATGAATATTCGGAAGCAGGGTGTGTTGTGACATACTGGGAATAAACATCCTGGACGGGAGAAGCAGTTTGCTAGAGAAGAGGGGGACACACGGGGGGGGGGGGGACATAGGCATCCTTTGGGTCCACATTGTGCCCCCCCATGTAGGAAGATTAAAAGTTGGCTTTCTTCAAACCTCTTTCTGTGCGGTGGCTGCGCAGATACCGGGAATGTGGTGCTGCCGCAAATTGAAGGGTTTTTTCCTTTGTAACCCCCCTTCCTGCCTCAGAACAAGGTAAGGGTGGCAGGGCGGGGGTTGTGTTCCGGTGGAATTCCACTTTAAAGTTCACTTCCTGCTCTAGTCTCTCTATAGAACTACTAGTGAACCAATTAGTTATTACTGTGTCCCTGTATTGACATGACAGGGAAATAGGTTTATGTAAATAAACATGCATACATGCGTGTTTACCTCCCATCCAAGTCCAGCAACAAAATCCTCATACTCCTGACTGCCACCCCTGTTGCAAAGTATGGATTGCTTATCTTCTTGTCCATCGGCAATATAGAAAACTGCTATCTTGTGTGTTTCACGGCTGAATGAGGGAATAAAAAAATGTTTTATTTTTTATAATATGTTAACATAACTAAAGTCTAAGCATTCTGTTGACTAAATCTTAAAGCACACCTACACTTGACTAAGTTCTATGGGGAAGCCTGTGTATGTACTGATACCTTCCCACCAACTTTATCCAACAGGGAAAAGCAAGTCAAAGCACAGATCAGTACATCAGATACCTCTTACTGGAGGAGGTGCTAGATGACATTTCAGTCTCTGTTCCACGGAGCTAATATAAGGCAAAAAAAAAAAAAGCTATACTCCACTTTTTCCCCATGCAGACTGTCGCTTTCGGGGCTGCAGCCCTTACCTGAAAGGCGTCATTGGCACCACGCGTAGAGCAGTTCTCTTATTGGGCTTTTAATCGTGTCTCCCTCCTACATGGAGGCACCCCCTCCATCAGTTATGGTGAGCTGCTACGTCCCACTCCATTAAATGCAATGGAGGGGGGAGTGGCAGCTCCCTGTGACTGATGGTGGGGCGTCGCCACATTGGAGGGATGCAGGAAGAGAAAAACCCGACAAGAGAATGGTTGCTGCACATGGTGCCAGTACAGCCAGGGACCTGGATAAAGCCTTTCAGTTAAGCGCTGCAACCCCGAACTAGGAGCAATGGTCTGCATGGTAGAAAAGGCGAGTATAGCGTTTTTCTATTTTTCATATGAAAATGTACTTTTATTTATTATACGTATAATCATTATTATTGCAAATAGGATGATGCACTGTGATGCTTGGCTAGTTTTGTTATCCATTTCCCCAGCCCAAATTTTTGATTTTCACAGTCAATCTTTGGACACAAGAAAAGATATTTGGTAGTACCACGGAGATATTGCAAGAATACAGTTAGTATACTTTCCAAAATTAGAAAAAAAACAGCTTGAAAGTAAGGTAAGCTGTGGTGGCCTAAGGGTGAATATTTTCTACTTTATAAAATGTTATTGTATCAATTAAATTAGTTAAAAACCAAAATCCTGATTGAGCCAAGACATGAAAAACCCCTGACCCGATGATCGCAGCCTGAACTGGCTCCTGAAATGCATATTGCCACTGCCCACATATATGGCTATCGGACATTGAGAAAGGCCTGCAATCACAATCCAGGAACTTCAGAGTGCCCAAGAGAGGACAAGCAGAATCCGGGGACTCTGTTCTTAGTGAGCCCTGATCGGCTTGCCCTGATCACGCATATTTCGTGCCCTGATCACGCATAATTTCCCAGCCCCAACCTCCCCAGCATCCTCATTAGACCAGCCTATGGCCGAGATACAGCTTGATGGTGCCCCCTATCCCCAGCATCACAATCCAGCATAGCCTTATGCAGCAGGAAAAACATTGGCTTTGGTCCACTTTCACTAGTCCATAACACATTTGGCATGGTAGTGTATAATAGGTAGCATGGAGTGTTTTTATTAATATACTGTCCATGATATATATATATATATATATATATATATATATATATATATATATATATATATTATATTAGAATCCCATGCAAACAAGTGTTCATGTACTGATAATCTGTGACAAATAAAATCCTCTGATTTACTGGTAGCGGTTCCTCTACGAATCCAACACGACCCAGGAGAGAGAGGCTCCACCACCTGGGAGAAAACACAAAACGGAACAGAGGTTAAAAGCCCCACCCCTACTTCCCCACCTCAGTCTTAGGCAAGTAACATTAGGTAAACCATAGGATATGGTAAGGAATTAAGAGGTCATGCTGAAGGATTTGTAGCAAAACATTACCGGTAAGTCTAACAGGAATTTTCACCCTCTATCCTTCAGCACGACCCACAGAGAGGATTAGGCAAGTACCTTAGAGGTGGGAAGTAAGACCCTTCTACCAAAGGCCTGATGCTTTGCAGACAGGAGATCTAGTCTATAATGCTTGAGGAAGGTGTGGGGTGATTTACAGATCTCTTCTATAGAGGACCCAGTTTTTTTTCTGCTCAGGAAGCAGACAGGAACCCTTCTACTTTGTTTGCATTGGCTTTGAACGTCTTTCAGATGATGTGGCGAAGAGAAGATGCAGACTGTCCATTCCAAGGTATTTTCACCCACGTTTGCATGTGGATCAGCTATCAGATCAAGCCCTTTTCAGCTTACAAGGCTAAATCATGCAGCTTTGGAACACCTCTATAACCCGCTGCATACATATTTGGCACTAGAGATGAGCGAATTTATGAAAAGTTAGTTTCGGTCGATTCGTCAAATTTTACGGAAAAAATAGCTTCGGTCCGAATTTATTCGCGGTGAATCGCTTTTAAAAACTGCTATTTCTGGCCTTCCAAGAGCCTCAATAGGGTTGTAGAACATTTTGCCTTGTTGTAACATGCATAGGATGCGTGCTGGGTTAGTGAAATAACACTGTAAAGAAGTATGACATGCAGATCAGAGGCATCGCTATTAGAATCGCTGTCGCAGAGCGGCACAGTTACAGAGCCTTGAGGTGGCATCAGCATAAGGAGTCCATATATTGCCTGGAAAACACACCCTGGAGTTGGCAGCAGCATAGGGAGCCCATATATTGCCTGAAAGACACACCCTGGAGTTGGCAGTAGCTGCGAGAGCCCATATATTGCTAAAAGACCCAGGGGTTTGCAGCAGCATTGGGAGCCCATATATTGTGTGAAAGACACCCTAAAGTTGGCAGCAGCATTAGGAGCCCATATATTGCCTAAAAGACACACTGGAGTTGGCAGCAGCATAAGGACCCCATATATTGCCTGAAAGACATACACTGGAGTTGGCAGCAGCATAAGGAGTCCATATATTGCCTGAAGGACACACACTGGAGTTGGCAGCAGCATAAGGAGCACATAAATTGCCTGAAAGACACACCCTGGAGTTGCCAGCAGCATTAGGAGCCCATAAATTGCCTGAAACACACACTGGAGTTGGCAGCAGCATAAGCAGCCCATATTTTGCCTGAAAGACACACCCTGGAGTTGGCAGCAGCATGGGGAGCCTATATATTGCCTGAAAAACACACCCTGGATTTGGCAGCAGCATAAGGAGCCCGTATATTGCCTGAAAAACACAATGGAGTTGGCAGCAGCTTTAGGAGCCCATATATGGTCTGAAAGACACACCCTGGATTTGGCAGCAGCATAAGGAGTCCATATATTGCCTGAAAAACACATTGGTGTTGGCAGCAGCATTAGGAACACATATATTGCCTGAAAAACACATTGGAGTTGGCAGCAGCATAAGGAGCCCATATATTGCCTGAAAGACACACCCTGGAGTTGGCAGCAGCAGCATATGGAGCCCATATATTGCCTGAAAGACACATTGGAGTTGGCAGCAGCAGCATACAGAGCCCATATATTGCCTGAAAAACACACCCTGGAGTTGGCAGCAGCACGAAGAGAACAGAAGAGAAGATTTTGGGCACATATATCTTATCCTAAGAATATTAATAAAAATTAAGATTAACGTAAAGCATTTCCTGATGGGGAGGAATGTCTGTAACTGGAGAGCAGTGCCTTAAATCTGTTTTGCACTATCCATATTTCTGAAGTGTTGGTCTGGCACCATGATCAATCTACTCTGATGCATTGGTGGGTGGAAATTTTGGCTGATCCATGCCCGATTCATTTTCATGCAGGCCAGTCTCTCAAAAAAAACATTTTTCAAGCGTACTGGAGCACATTGAACTGCCCTCATCAGAGCATCACATACACACATCTAAGGGTTTTACCACTTTGTTCCTGTTAAAGTCTTCAGGGCCTAGTTACTACTTAGTGAAAGGCCATAGATAGTTACACACCTGCTGCTGTTATAGACAAATCCTGTTTTATGCGTCGTGTAGCGTTTTGTTCTCCCCTCATATACGCACTAAGTATGTCAGGCAGAGAAGTGCCAGGATGGGCACAGAGGAGTTGCAGATGCCTGAATTAATCAAGCAGAGGTTGCAGCAGACTAGGGGTGAGTGGCAGCAGGAGTCTCAGTGAGAGGCCTGATCTCCCGGTATGAGCTAGCATTCGTGTCTCAACCAGCAACCCATCTGCCATCATCGATTGGTTAACACGATCATCCAGTTCTTCACAAGTGACATCTGACACCCCCCTTCAACTGTCGGTTATATCTTATGCTTTGAGTTCAGCTCCACTATTCAGTGAGGACGATCTGCTAGAGAAAAATCAGCAGCTACTGCACAGCCAAGAAGTGGGAGAGACACTCGCAGCTTCTTCCACTAGACGGGCAAGTAGTGATGAGGAGAGTGGCGTGGGAGGTGACGTTGCAAGCGTTTTGGCTTCTTAAGCAGAACCTGAGGACATCAGTGAATTTTGAGGGCACTTTTAAAGGCTTAGAGTGATGGATTTAGCAGTCAGCATGGTGGCAGAAGGGGAAAGTCTGGAGGCAAATGTGCTCGGGGTAGACCACTTGCTGCGCGGCAGGCTACATTCCCAGGAGGTAGAGGAAAAGGGTCCCCGGAGTCGTCGGCGGCGGCGGCAGCAGCAGTGAATTAGTGCGGACTGTTGGTAGGAAAATCAGCTACTCGGCGATGTGGCAGTTTTTTTATCAAGCATCCACAGGAGGTAAACATGGCTATATGAAAGATGTGTAGGCAGAAGGCGAAGTGTGGCCAGGGTCCCAATGTTGGCCCCACAGCCCTGAGTCAACAATTGCAGCGTCACTATAAAGCAGCCTGGGAGAGTTGGCTCCAAAGTGGTGATCCAGCCTGCTGCATTACCCAGTGGCACGCCGCTCCCTGTTCCAGCCAGCCAAGGCTCCACCACCTCCTGTGTGTCATACCCATCCTCTGTCGCTCCAGATGCTCCTCCTCCTCTTAATCCGAGTCAGTCATTCCGCCAGCAATCCATTGGCCAAGCCATGTCCAAAAGACAACAGTATGTGCCCACTCATCCAACGCGCAGAAGCTAAATGTGCTCCTGTATAAGTTGCTAGTGCTGCAGTCCCTCCCTTTTGAGGTGGTGAACCTTTCAGAGAACTGATGGCTTGTGCCGAGCCAAGGTGGAGAGTCCCAAGCTGTCATTTCTTTGCGAAGAAAGCAGTACCAGCCCTGTACAATTTTGTTGAACAGAAGGTGGGCCAGGCCTTGAGCCTGTCAGTGTGTACCAAAGTGCACGGCAGCGCCTACATCTATAGCTGTAAATATGGTCAGGGACAATACATATCCTTTAAGAACCACTGGGTGATTGTGGTTCATGCACAACCACAACAGCACTTTGGACAGGTCCCACCGCTGTGGCCTCCACGCTCCTAGGCCGTTGTGCCTGTGACAGTGCACTTGTCTATTTTGGTTCATGGATGTGCACGTTTTTTGCACTTTTTTTTGTGACACCATTGCTAATTGTCAATTACACATTAATTGTTAACATTCATCTTATTTGAACACATTTATAATAATAACATATAACAACATATAACATAATAATAATAACATATAAAATAAAACAATAATAAAATTTATCATATATTTTTTTTGGGTGATTTTTTTTTCATTTTTTTTCATTGTCTTTTTTTTAATATATATAATATATAATATTTTGTAAATTCTTTTTTTATTTTTATATATATATATATATATATATATATATATATATATATATATTTTTTTTTTGGGGGTATTTTTATTTATTTATTTATTTATTTATTTTCAGTGCCAGTCTACCATGTGTGCAGGACAGGGCGGTTTCACGCTGTTATTCACATGGTTTGCCTTGGCGCATGGAGTCACACATGGAAGGAACTGCTAAAAATCAATCAATAAATGAAATCATGGCTTACTCCACGAAAACTGCAAATGGGAACCATGGTGACCGACAATGGGAAGATGTAAGATGTTGGTTCCTTGTGTTAACTTTAACAAGTACTATTGGGCCATCCATTGCAGATACAATCTCAGCTATGAGAAATCCAGGAACAAGTATTGGGCTGAAACCAGCAATCGATAAGTGGATTTAATTTAAAGAGAGACGGTTACATTACAGAAAAAGTAATCATATGAACGGTGTAAATATGATGTAAAGTCAAGCATTTTCTGAAGTCTTCCCCCCATCTGCAAGACAACGGGAACTTCAGCCACTCCTACACGGCCAAGCACACCCTTCTTGAGCTACAGCGTCAGAACGGTATCCCCCAACACAGTCTGATTTGCAATGTTTCCACCCGTTGGAATTCCACCCTCCATATGTTGGACCGACTATACGAACAGAGACCAGAAAGCCATCACTGATTTCTTGAGGAAGGGGGGGGCACAGCAAAGCACAGTTTAGGTTCCCCCCCGGTGAAAGGCAATGGCTGCTGGCAATTTGACAATGTGACTTTCTTTACAAAATGCAAAAGGTTAGTAGACAGGTAGTCTTGAAATATTTATGCTAGTATTTAGGATGCCCCCTGGTGAAAGGCAAAGGCTGCTTTAAAAGTGAAAAAGTGACTTTCTTTACAAAATGCAAAAAGGTAAGTAGACAGTTACTCTTAAAAGACACATGCTAGATGCCCCCCCCCCCTTCCCCCCAGTGAAAGGCAATGGCTGCTGGCAATTTGACAATGTGACTTTCTTTACAAAATGCAAAAGGTAAGTAGAAAGTTACTCTTAAAAATACAATTCTGTGATTACTCACCTGTAGAATTTGTATTATGAGTATACAGTACGTCCTGCTCCAGATAGATTACTTACACTTGGGTATTACTGTAGAGACATCGAAAACAGGCTCCTCCCGGCCCCTCAAATACCCAGGGACCTCCCACAATCTCCAGCATTGAAAAGCAGTTAACAAGAAGCCGGGAGAATTAAAACAAACCCAAACTGGTAACTATAACAATGATAACAATCACCATACAGGGGATCCAAGACAATGCAAACCAAGGGTGGGGTGGAGCAGGACGTACTGTATACTCATAATACCAATTCTACAGGTGAGTAATCACAGAATTGTATTATTCTTAGTATACAGTACGTCCTGCTCCAGATAGATTACTTACACTTAGGACATCCAATAGCAGTGTCCATAAAGTAGGGTGGGATCCCCAAAGGTAACAGCAGACAGGTCATACCACTGCCGCCTGCAGACCCTTACGGCCAAAAGCAGCATCAGCTGAGGCCCTTGTAAAACTTTGAAAAGGTATGAACAGAAGACCAAGTAGTGGCCTTGCAAACTTGTTCAACAGAAGCCTGGTGCTGAAAAGCCTAGGAGGCACCAATAGCACGAGTGGAATGAGCAGTAAGGTGGAAGGGAGGATTCTTCCCCTTAGCAGAGTAGGCCTGAATCACAGCCTGACGAATCCACTTGCTGATAGTAGACTTGGCAGGAGCCAAACCTAGGACCAGAAGGGACCACAAAAAGAGCATCAGTTTTCCCGAAAGGTGCAGTAGCCACCAGATAGTACTTCAGACACCTAACCACATCCAAAGAGTGCAAAACTCTCTCCTTAGCATTGCTAGGATTAGAGCACAAAGAAGGAAGAACAATATCCTGATTCAAATGAAAGGCAGACACTACCTTAGGCAGAAAGTCAGGTTTGAAACGAAACACAACCTTGTCCTGGTGTCTCTCATAGTAGGGGGGCTGAATGGAAAGCGCCGCCAACTCAGACACACGCCTGACATAAGTGATAGCCACCAGAAATACAACCTTGAGCGTAAGAATGGCCAAGGCAGCATCCTGCACAGGTTCAAAGGGAGCACCCTGCAAGGCTGACAGAACCAAGTTCAGATCCCAAACAGGCACCATAGGCTTACATGGGGGCGCACATGAGTGACCCCCTGGAAAAAAGTCCTGATCAGAGGGTGCTGAGCAAAGGACTTCTGGAAGAAAATACCAGTCAATGTAGGCATGCCAAACCCTGTAATAAATGGAAGAGGAAGACTTCTTCCTAGCTTTAATCAAAGTATCCACAACCGAGGAAGACAGCCCCTTCTCCATCAAAATGGAGGTTTCAGCAGCCAAGCCGTCAAAGCCAGAGTTTGTAAATTGGGATGGCGTAGTGGGCCCTGAGTGAGCAGATCTGGCACCAAGGGCAGAGCGTACTGATCTACTGCCAGCTGCACCACACTCTTCTTGGCCACCTGGGGGCCACCAGAATTGCTGGCACCCCTTCCAGAGCAATCTTGCGCAGAACCCTGCCCAGCAGGGGATTGGAGGGAAGACATACAGGAACTGAAAGTCCTGCCATGACATTGCTAGCGCATCCATTGTGGCGGGACGCAAACAGATCTACATCTGGTTGGCCCCAACGGTGACACATAGATTGAAACACCCTGCTGCATAGGGACAATTCTCCCTGGCGAGAGGTCCCCCTGCTCAGAGAGTCCGCCAGGCGATTTTCCACCCCCGGGATGTACACAGATGATATGCAGGGGACATTGGTTTTCCGCCCAAATCAGCATCAGAGACGCTTCCTGGAGGGCCCCCTTGCTCCGGGTCCCTCCCTGATGATTGATGTAGGCAACTGCCGTCTGGTTGTCCGAGCGCACCTTAACAGGCAGGCCAGAAGGTGAGTAGTCAAGTGAGCCAGAACTAGCCTGATCGCCCGCAGTTCCAAGACATTGATAGGTGTGTGGGCCTCCTGAGGGCTCCACCTCCCCTGGAACCGAAGGGACTTCCAGAAACCCCCCCAACCTGACAGACTGGCATCTGTGGTGACCGTCTCCCAGGAAGGGGCAAGAAAGGATCTGCCCCCCAACAGGTTCCTTGAGTCCATCCACCACGAGAGGGACCTCCTGACCAGGGGGGAGAGCACACAGACCCTGTTCAGGGACGCTGGGTCCTTGTCCCATACTGACAATAGGTGAAGTTGCAGAGGCCTCAAGTGGAACTGAGCATAAGGGACCGCTTCGAAGCATGCCACCATCAGGCCCACCAGCTGCATCCCCTGCCTGATGGAGGGATGGGGACAAGCTAGGAGGGACTGAGCCTGTGCAATCAGACTGTCCACCTTCTGTTGAGGAAGGAAGACCCTTGCCTGAACTGTACCAGATTCATTCCTAGGAATGGAGTTACCAAGGAAGGGGACAGTGAGGACTTGGGGTGGTTGATCACCCATCCAAAAGACTCCAGAGTGGACACCACCAACTGAGTATCCAACTCTGCCTGATGTAGAGACTGGGAAGTGATGAGAATGTCGTCTAGATAGGGAAGCACGCGGACGCCCTGACACCTGAGCAGAGACATCACGCCGGCCAGCACCTTGGTGAACACCCTGGGAGCTAAAGTGAGGCCAAAGGGCAAGGCCCCAAACTGTTAGTGTTGATCCATCAGAGCGAGCCTGAGGAACGTTTGATGACCTGGGAACACAGGAATATGAAGATAAGCATCTTTGTTGTCCACAGAAGTCATGAAATCCCCTTGGTGCAGGGAACTGATGGCAGAGCGCAAAGTTTCCATGCGAAAGCGCCTGCCCCTGACAAACTTGTTGAGGATCTTCAAGTTCAGGATGGGCCTGAATGAACCATCTTTTTTGGGTACTGTGAATAGGTTGGAATTAAAGCCCTTGTCTTTTTCTCTTAAAGGGACCTGGCAGATGACCCCCAGCTCCAGGAGGCCTTGCACTGCTTGCACTAGCTCCTGAGCTGACACAGGGTCCTGAGGAATCTGGGATCTGATGAATCTTGGAGGGGGACAGGCAGCAAACTCTATCTTGTAACCGGAGGACACTACCCTGGTGAATCCATCGGTCTGAGACATGAAGCCTCCAGATGTGAGCGAAGTGCTGCAGCTGTCCCCCCACCCAGATGGGTGAGGGCGCACCATCATGCCTGAGGGGGCTTGGGGAAAGATTTTGTTTTGGGATCCCAGGAGGGGCCAGGACGCCCACGTCCTCTGCCCTTGCCCCAGAAATCTCCCCAGGTCCCAGGAAAGGAAACCCCCCTCCCCTGTCTGGCACCACAGTAAGGGGAGGAAAAGGAACCCTGAACCCGAAAGGGCCTAGATTGACGCCTGCGCTGGGGTAGCCTGCCTCCCTTAGCAAAAAGGTCCAGGTGGTCCCCAAACAGGCGCAGTCCTTTAAAGGGAAACCCAGTGAGGGCCTTCTTGGCAGCGTTGTCAGCAGCCCACTGGCGCAGTCAAACCGAGAACCAAAAAACTGAGAGGACAAAATTTACAAAAACATTACAACTGGAGAGTGCATTAAACACCTCACAAGGCAAATCATCAGGGGCACTATCAAGTATATTTCTGATTAGGGTTCTAGTGGCCACAGCAGTAATGGCAGAGGCACAGACCGGGTGCAGCGCTGTCCCCGCACATGCAAAGGTGTGGGATGCCAGCTGGTCAATGCGCCGGTTCTCAGCATCCCGCAGGGTAGTGGAGTCAGAGGAATGCATGACAGAGGCGTTAGATAGCCCTAGGATCGGGGCATCCACCTCGGGGGGGATGACCAACATTTAACCACCTCAGCAGGAAAGGGATACTTCCTATCCCAACTTTTTGGAACCCCGGGAAGTTTACTGGGGCGCTCCAATTCCTTGAGCACAAGGTTATGGAAATGTGCCTGTTCGGGAAATTCCAAACGTGATTTTGCCGTATGGAAAAGCCGCAACAGGGAGAGAGATGGACAGAACCTCAAAGATCTGGGTCAATAATCTGTCAGTGTCATCCGGGGCTCAGGGGTCAGAGCCAGAATTGTCATGACCCCTTGGTCACTCATCAGATGAGCATGAATCAGAAAAGAGCTCCCCTTCATCAGACGGGGTATAGCCACAAAGATTACAAAACTCCTCAGTTCCCATAGGGAAAACAGTGACATTAGGCGTCAAGTGCCGCTTCTTAGCAGGGGCCTTACGCGCTAAGGACTTAGCAATCAACTGCTCAACAGTAGCCAGTCTAGAAGACACATCAGGCTGAGAATCCCCACTAGTATGCAACTCAGTAGGAGTGAGGTTTAAGCTTGGGGGAGTAGGCGAAGTGAAACGAGGTGCAGCCACTGGCAGGCCAGATTGCAATGCAAGCACCTGCTCAGCACAGGGAACACAGACCCGCGCCTTGTCAACGTCAGCATGAGGCTGCCTACACGCTACACACAGCCGGTCTTGTCCCGTAGGGACCCCGGTTACATTATCCTGGGATGCCAACATGTGGTGATTATAGCGGCGCTATACGCCGATAAGGAATAACGCTAAATAGCAACCTCGGACTCCCCAATAACCCGCTAGGGAAGTGGGAGTATTATTTTTACAAGAGGGTTGGCCCCGCCTGAAAGACATAAGCAGATAAGACCTGTAAGTACACAGTAACAAAAGTGAAAGATATAAAGCCGCCCGCGAGAGCACTTAAGGACCGCGGTAGGTAGGGGGCCGTCGCGCATGGACCAACCAAGCAGGTTAAAGATGGCGTCGGTATACCTCGAGGGGCGGGCCGGTATCCGCGTTGACGTGGAGCGCGCCATAGACGGGCCCCGCCCCCCCCCCCGAAGAGCGCGAAGCCAGAACGTGCAAGCAGCCAATGACGGAGCACCAGCGCCTGAGGTAATGCCGCCGCCAAGCGAGGAACCAAGTCAGCGCGCGGCGGCGGCAATTTTTTAAAAAGACAGTAAAGGCAAGTCAGCGCGGCGGCTGACACAAGACTAAACAGAATGGAAAAATACCATTTTGTGAATTCTCACCTGTAAAATGGTTATTACGAGTATGTCACACACCCCACTTCCAAAGATCCATGACACTTGGGAAACCGACCTGTAGAGGGCGATCTTGCAGAGATGACATGGAAAAAGGAGCCCCTCCTGGTCCATAAGTACCGGGCCCCTCCCACTATTCCCCAGTCTTTTTAGAAAGCAGTGAGAACCAAGAAGAGCCAATTATATTCAATAAATGAAAAATAATTTTGAAAATAATAATCACCATATAAAGGATCCCTAGAACAAAAAAGGGCGGGGGAAGTGGGGTGTGGGACATACTCGTAATAACCATTTTACAGGTGAGTATTCACAAAATGGTATTATTCCTAGTATGTCACACACCCCACTTCCAAAGATCCATGACACTTGGGACATCCAATAGCAGTGTCCATAATGGGTGGGGATCCTCAAGGAATAATGCATAACTTAAATTACTGCAGCTTGCAGAATTTTGCAGCATCCGCTGAGGCCCGCACATCAACCTTGTAAAAGTATGCACAGAAGACCAAGTCGCAGCCTTGCAAACTTGTTCAACAGAAGCCTGATGCTGAAAAGCCCAAGAAGCTCCAATAGCACGAGTAGAATGAGTGGTGACACGAAAAGGGGGAACCTTCCCCTTAGCCATATAGGCCCCAATGATGGCCTGACATATCCACTTACTAAGGGAAGATTTGGCAGGAGCAAAACCCTTCTTGGGCCCAGAAGGCACAACAAATCCATCTTGCAGAAGGCCGAGGTAGTAACTAAAGAATACTTAACACAACGAACTACATCCAAAGAATGTAAGACCCTTTCCTTGTCGTTACTAGGTTTGGGACACAAGGAAGGAAGAACTATATCCTGATTTAGGTGGAAAGCAGACACCACCTTAGGAAGGAAATCCGGTTTAAAACGGAAAACAACCTTATCTTGATACCTCTCAAAATAAGGGGCTTGCATTGTTAAAGCCGCCAGTTCAGAAACTCGGCGGACAGAAGTAATAGCAACCAAAAAGGCAACCTTCTGAGTAAGAATAGGAAGAGGAATATTCTGCAAAGGCTCAAAGAGAGCGGCCTGCATAGCTGAAAGCACCAGGTTAAGGTCCCAAACAAGAAGTATAGGCTTTCTGGGAGGCCGCACATGCGCGACTCCTTGGAAAAAAGTCTTAACCAAAGGATGAAGAGCAAACGACCTTTGAAAGAAAATAGCCAAGGCAGAGACTTGCCCTTTCAAAGTACTAATCTGGAATCCCATATCCAGACCTCGTTGCAGATATTCCAGAATTCTAGGAATAGAAAATACTCTACAGGGCAAAGCCCTGGATTCACACCAATCAATATAGGACCTCCAAGTCTTATAATAAATGACAGAGGAAGACTTCTTCCTAGCTCTAATAAGAGTCTGAATAACCGCATCAGAAAGACCTTCTTTCAAGATGGAGACTTCAGCAGCCATGCCGTCAAAGCCAGCGTTTGTAAATTGGGGTAACAAAGTTGACCCTGAGTAATGAGATCTGGAAGAAGAGGCAGATGGAACCGATCCACTGCCAGCCTTACGACGTCTGCATACCACAGACGTCTTTGCCACCTTGGCGCCACCAGAATTGCTGGTGCCTCCTCCAGTGCTAACTTGCGCACCACCTTGCTGATCATGGAGAATGGGGGAAACAGATATAAGAACCCCAGATCCTTCCAGGCCAGAGACATGGCATCCGCTTCCACTGCCAGAGGATCCTGGGATAGAGACACAAAAGCAGGCAGCTTGTGATTGTGACGAGAAGCAAGCAGGTCCAACCGTGGAGTCCCCCACTTGTGACAGAGGAACTGAAAGACCCTTGTATTGAGAGACCATTCTCCCTGGCGAGAACATCCCCTGCTCAGGGAGTCTGCCTCAACATTCTCTATCCCCGGAATGTAAACTGCTGATATGCAGGGAACATTGATCTCTGCCCACTGAAGGATCAGAAACACTTCCCCGAGGGCACCCAAACTGCGAGTCCCTCCCTGGTGTTTGATGTATGCAACAGCTGTTCAGTTGTCTGACCGAATCTGAACTGGCAGACCCTGTAAGAAATGGGTCAGTCGAAGTAGAACAAGATGTATGGCCCGAAGCTCTAATACATTGATTGGAGAATGAGCCTCCTGAGGCCCCCACAATCCTTGGAACTGATGCTTCTTCCAGAAGCCCCCCCAGCCCACCAGGCTGGCATCCGTGGTAACCAGTTCCCAACGCGGAGTCAGAAATGACTTGCCCTTCTGAAGGTTGTGCGATATTAACCACCACTGAAGGGACTGCAAAACGTGGGGAGACAATAGACAAGTCTGATTTAATGATAGTGGGCACCTGTCCTACTTTGCCAAGAGGAAGAGCTGAAGCGTCCTTATGTGAAACTGGGCAAACGGGACTGCCTCGAATGCAGCTACCATCAATCCCACTAGTCTCATCCCTAGACGGATAGACTGACGAGGGTTGGACAAGAATAGATGAATCAAGTCCTGAATCAGAACCATTTTGGACTGAGGAAGAAAAACCTTGGCCTGAAATGTATCCAGAATCAGGCCCAGGAAGGGAATTTCCCTGGACGGACAGAGAGAGGATTTGGGGTACCTTATTATCTCTGTATGTAGGCAATTGGGGGAACATTCTGGGCTGGCTTTGTTGTGTTGAAATGTTGGACACGTGGCTTGAGAATGAATGGACTGGACTTGCAAATGGACTGGGGGTCCTTGTCTGGGTGGCCACAGAACTTCCAGGCGTGCATGTGGCATATGGATAGTTGGTTGCCACCTGTGCCGGTGGCAAATGTGGCCAAGGAGGAGAGGGTGTGCTTGAGGGTGTGGTGCTTCTGGCCCTGTGCCTCTTTGTGCCCTTGCCACTTGTGGTTCCATGCCCCTGGGAGGTACTTGCACATGGCTCAGGAGATGCTGAGCTGGCTGGACTTGGGCTTCTGGGCCTGTGGATCTTGGTGGTTCCATGGCCATGGGTGTGTTTCACACGTGGCTCCCGGGATGCAGAGCTGGCTGGGCTGGGGCTTCTGAGCATATGGCTCTTGGTGGCCTTGCCACTAGTGGTTCCATGGCCATGGGTGCGTTTCACACGTGGCTCACGAGATGCAGAGCTGGCTGGGCTGGGCCTTCGGCTCTTGGTGGCCTTGCCACTAGTGGTTCCATGGCTATGGGTGCGTTTCACACGTGGCTCAGGAGATGCAGAGCTGGCTGGGCTGGGGCTTCTGGGCCTGTGGCTCTTACTGGCCTTGCCAGTGGAGCGTTCTTTCTGGAGGGATGTGCTAGGCCGGGGAGAAGGGGAGGGTGTTTTTTGGGGGCTGGGGCTTCTCACCCTCTTAGTGGCCTTTCTTGCGGGGGTACCTGCCTGCTTTGTTGTTGGCTTCTTCTTTTCCGCTCCCTCCTTGGCTTTGCTGGTTGGTTTGGGTTTAGCGGACTTGGTGGGTAATGTCGCCTTGGGTTGGCCACTGTGGCTGCGCGTTTTCCGCGTATCCTGGTATTTGGGACCGAAGGCTCCTCAGGCCGCTGTGGCCTTTTGCTGGTGGCCTCCTTGGCTGGTGTGGCCTTACTGAGGGCTTTTTTAGCTGGCATGTTGAAAATCTCAAAGAGAATGAGTTGTGTGTCCAGGACCCTTTAAATCCTAATGCCTGGGTATGACGCATACGCGTGCGTACGGCCGTTCGTCCGGCCGTGTGGAACCCGGAAACCGTTGGGGCATTACTTATCTGCTGCAGACAAGAGAAAAGATGGCGCCCATGATCTTCACCCGCCAACAAGAAGAGCTAATTATGCTCGTAAGTGTATTGTAAGGACTTTGATTTGCCATCTAAATGCATGCCTAGGCCTTAAGGAAGCACTGGAAGAAACAGTTTTCTTTAACAGTTTTTAAAACTTTGTGCCAAACAGAAGTGCGCACATGTGCGAACCAACTCACTAACATCTAGGAGGATAGTTTGAGGCTAGAAATGTGTCTGGGAATGTCATTTAGTCAACTGCTCTAATTGTGACAGATATTTGTATGCAGTTTGATCTAACAACTATGTTTATTTTGTGTTTTTTAGACAATGCTTCAGCGCAGGTACGACTACCTGCCCAACTCTTTTGAGAAGAGGACCGTCGCCCTGGAGATCGTTTCCAGGATCCAGCAGGAGAAAGACACCACCTTCCCCCATAAGCAGATCATGCAGCATTGGTCGGACCTGAAACGGCTCCACATGCCCCGGGTGCGGCGATATTTAGTAAGTACATAGCGATTGCATGCTAGATGTACATAATACAGAAGGTAGGCCTTTCTTTATAAATGCTTTGCTTTTCTAGTGTTGGAAATGGAGTACCGAATCTGACGCACCCGGAGGCGCACAGGCCGACCAGTGCTGCATGAATCTGCAGCACCAAGTGAAGGTGGTGGATCTCCAGGACAACGTTCCTACCCCTCCTCTGTAGCGGCCTCCGACCAGCCCCTGGACCTTTCAACAGAGGATGGGCGTCACGGCGTGGGCAGGTAGTCGTACCAAGCGACGGAGCCTTTAGCCTCTGGTATGTGACTCTTAATGTAACCACACACACATACATGCTATTTAAACAAAAGCGGATTCCCTAAATCTCTTTTTCTAGATGATTCTGGAGCAGGGACTGCAGCAGATCAGGCCCAGGATGCACATGTAGAAGGTGGGTGATGTCACACACACATTCAAATTGTCATTTGCTTACTATTGACTCAGACATTAGAAGTGACCCTATTTGACATGACTCTAAGGCCTCAACTTCCCAGCAGTGGCAGGTCCCAGAACTGAGTGTGGTCCCCGAAGCAGACGTCGGCCACCAACGAAGTAAGTTGTAATGTCATTATTTTGAGTATGTGGGAATTGACATGATCACCAAGATACCTAAAGCCATAGTCAATGGCATTAGCATAATGCCATATGCCCTCTTCCTTAGATTCATTACTTAGCATAATGCCATAAGCCCTCTTCCTTAGATTAATTACTTAGAATAATGACATATGCCCTCTTCCTTAGATTAATTACTTAGCATAATGACATATGCCCTCTTCCTTAGATTAATTACTTAGCATAATTACATATGGCGTCATGAGTTAGCTTGCCACCTAAAAAAACATTCCATCCCCAGCTGAGAAACATGTATTTGCCTACAAATAATGTTTTTTTTCTTTTTTATACAGGGACAGTGTGGTTGAAATGAGTGCAAGGGTCCTTGCGTTGGTGGCCGACATGCAGGAGCTGCGCAACTCGTTGGGGACCACAGATGAAGACTAATGTTCTGGGTCCTGCCATTGCTATGTATATAGTTTTTTATTTGTCTTAAATTTTTTTAAATGTTAACAATTTTAATATTTTCTATTTTATTAATAAAAAAAAGTGTTTTAAATTTTTATATCAACAATTTAAAAAAAGGCCAACAAAAACTGGTATTTGTGATTGAAAGAAAAAAAAAACTTTCAGTGTCATTTCATTTACAAAATACATTAACACAAAACGAATGGGCCAAGAGATATTTAGAGATGAATATTCACATAATCGCGAAGTGATTTGGGTAAGTTTTAGGGGTGAGAAATGCAAGAAGAACATGACCGCAAAGTGATTTGGGTAAGTTTTAGGGGTGAGAAATGCAAGAAGAACATGACCATGAAGTGATTTGGGTAAGTTTTAGGGGTGAGAAATGGAAGAAGAATGAGAGCGCAAAGTGATTTAGCTAAGCATTGTAGCAGAAGTGAGTGAACAAAATTTGTAGGCGAGCACATTAATGAGTTAAGTTTGTAGTGCGCAGGCGTAAGGTCGTAAGGATTTTTATCTGGATGATTATTTATTGTAAAAGGAAAACAGAATCTAACGGGAAACGTAAATGATTCGTGGCAGGAGACGATGGAAAAAGGGCAAAAACAGAAGCCTACGTTGTAACATGAGTAACAAGCAGAAAACGAAAGCTGGAAAATGACATTCTCATTGGCATATGAACGGATGAAGACTTTACAGAAGGCTTGCAATGTATGCATAGAATTGCTCGTACACTCATATGAGAGAGGGAACATTTATAAAAAAATACCATTTTGTGAGTACTCACCTGAGTATATATTGTGCCACACACGCCGCTTCCCCTTTAATCCTTATGATTGGGTTACTCACCGCAGGTGACGACGTTGCAGAGAGGAAGTCTTGTAACGAGCCCCCTTCTGGCCTATATACTGTATACCTCGTACCTCCCACTTAACACCAGTGATTTAAAAAGCAGAAAGACAAGGTACCAGTAATCTAAAGGTAACCTCAAAATAAAGAAAAGCTTCACCATATAAAGGATTCGGGATACCGAAAAGGGCGGGTGAAGCGGGGTGTGTGGCACACTGACAATATCCATTTTTCAGGTGAGTACTCACAAAATGGTATTATTCTCAGTGTGCCACACACCCCGCTTCCCCTTTAATCCTTACGATTGGGACATCCAAAAGCAGTGTCCACAAGGGATGGGTATCCAAAGGCAAAAATGAAGCATAACTTAAATGACTGCAGTCTGCAGCATCCGCTGAGGCCCGCACATCAACTTTGTAAAACTTAGAAAAAGTATGAACAGAAGACCAAGTAGCGGCCTTACAAACTTGTTCAACAGAAGCTTGGTGCTGAAAAGCCCAAGACGCTCCAACGGCGCGAGTAGAATGAGCAGTGATACGAAAAGGGGGAACTTTCCCCTTAGCAGAATAGGCCGCAGTAACGGCCTGACGTATCCATTTGCTAATGGAAGATTTGGCCGGAGCCAAACCCTTCCTAGGCCCACAGGGCACAACAAAAAAGGCATCCGTCTTACGAAAAGGAGACGTAATAATCAAATAGTACTTAACACAGCGTACTACATCCAAACAATGCAAAACCCTCTCTTTGTCATTCTTAGGATTAGGACACAAGGAGGGAAGAACAATATCCTGATTCAAATGAAAAGCAGAAACAACCTTAGGAAAAATGTCTGGTTTGAACCGAAAGGTCACTTTATCCTGATGCCTCTCAAAGTAGGGCGCCTGAATAGACAAGGCCACCAACTCCGAGACACGCCGGACCGAAGTGATAGCTACCAAGAAGACAATATTCTGAGTCAGGGTAGCCAAAAAATATCTTGCAAAGGCTCAAAAGGAGGAGCCTGAAGAGCAGATAGAACCAAATTCAAGTCCCAAACAGGGAGTAATGGTTTCCTGGGGGGGCCGCACATGCATAACCCCCTGGAAAAAAGTTTTAACTAAAGGATGAAGCGCAAAACGCTTCTGAAAAAAAGATAGATAAGGCAGAAACTTGCCCTTTCAACGTACTTAGCTGAAGACCAGAGTCCAGGCCAGACTGTAAAAACTGGAGACCGAAAAGACCCTACAAGGAAAAGATCTAATCTCACACCAAGCGATATACGCTTTCCAAGTCCTATAGTAGATGATAGAAAAAGACCTCTTCCGGGCACTGATCAGAGTCTTAACGACAGAGCCAGAAAGACCCTCCTCCTTCAAGATGGAGGTTTCAGCAGCCAGGCCGTCAAACCCAGCGTTAATAAATTGGGGTAACACAACCGACCCTGAGTGAGCAGATCGGGCCGAAGAGGCAGAATGAACTGGTCCACTGCCAGCCAAACGATGTCTGCGAACCACACTCGCCTTGGCCACCTTGGGGCCACGAGAATGGCGGACACCCTTTCCAGAGCCAGCTTCCGAACCACCCTGCCCAGCATGGGTATCGGAGGAAACAGGTACAGAACCCCCAGATCCCCCCAGCTCAGGGACATGGCGTCCACTGCCAGAACCAAGGGATCCTGGGAGAGCGACACGAAGTTCGGGAGCCTGCAATTGTGACGAGAGGCAAACAGGTCCACCTCCAGCGTCCCCCATCGGAGACACAGTGAGCGAAAAACCTGAGGATGGAGAGCCCATTCTCCCAGACGGGAAGAGCCCCTGCTCAACCGGTCCGCTTCCTGGTTTTCCACCCCTGGAATGTACACTGCCGAGAGACAAGGAACATGGGCCTCCGCCCAGGTCAGGATCAGGGACACCTCCCCCGGACTGCGAGTCCCTCCCTGATGATTGATGTAAGCAACCGCTGTTCAGTTGTCTGAACGAACCTGGACCGGAAGGCCCAGAACGTGTTGAGTCAGAAGGGCAAGAACCCAACGGATGGCTCTCAGTTCCAGAATATTGATGGGTAAGTGGGCCTCTTGAGGTCCCCACTGCCCCTGGAACTGAAGCTCCTTCCAGAATCCCCCCCATCCCGAAAGACTGGCGTCCGTGGTGACAATTTCCCAAAGAGGGGTCAGGAAAGACCTGCCCTTCACAAGATTGGCCGAGACCAACCACCATTGGAGGGACTGCCAGGCCTGGGAGGACAACTGGAAGGGCCAATCCAGCGACCGAGGCCGCCGGTCCCAGGACGCCAACAGATAGAGCTGAAGCGTCCTCGTGTGAAATTGAGCAAAAGGAACTGCCTCGAACGAGGCAACCATCAACCCTACCAGCCCCATCCCCAGACGGATGGACGGCAGAGGATTGGAAAGTAGGACCCGAGCCAACTCCTGAATCAGATACATTTTGGACTGAGGGAGAAACACCCTGTGTTGACAAGAGTCCAACTGCATCCCCAGAAAAGACACCACCCTGGCCGGAGCGAGGGAGGATTTGGGAAAGTTGATCACCCAACCAAAGCTTTCCAGCGTGGAGACCACCATCCTGGTGTCTGTCTCTGATTGATTGAGGGACGGAGCCATGATGAGAAGGTCGTCCAGATAAGGTACGACACGAATGCCCCGAGATCTGAAAATGGCCATCACCCCTGCCAGCACCTTGGTGAACACTCTTGGGGCCGAGGTAAGGCCAAACGGAAGTGCCACGAATTGAAAAATGCTGATCTTTCATCACGAATCGAAGAAAACGTTGATGAGCCTGGCAGATGGGAACATGAAGATAAGCATCCTTGATGTCTATGGACGTCATGAAGTCCCCCTGCCAAAGAGAACCGATGGCCGTACGCTAAGTATCCATGCGAAATTTCCGAATACGGATGAACCTGTTGAGTAATTTCAGGTCCAGGATGGGACGAACCGACCCGTCCTTTTTGGGGACTGCGAAAAGATTGGAGTAGAAACCGAGGCCCATCTCTAAGCGCGGTACCGGCCGGATGACCGCCATTTCTAAAAGATTCCTTATCGACGCCAGGAGCCCCTGTGCGGCCAAAGGATCGATGGGCACCCGAGACCGAAAGAACCGTGAAGGAGGGCGAGACTCGAACTCCAGTTTGTAACCGGACGACACCACCTCCTGGATCCATCTGTCCGGAACCTCCTGGTCCCAAACCTGGGAGAAGTGTCGCAATCGTCCCCCCACCCGCACGGGTGAGGGCAGCCCCTCATTGCTGAGCGGGCTTACCAGCAGGTTTGGGCTTGGCGCCCCAGGACTGAGCGGGACGGCCACGGCCCCTCCTCCGGGTCCAACCTGCACCTCTGGAAGCGGGAAAAGAAAACCCCCCTACCCGCTCTAAATCCCCAAAAGGAAGGTCTAAAGGCACTTGCACCCCGAAAGGGGCGACGAGGCCTCTTGCGTTGAGGCATTTTACCACCTTTTGCAACTGAATCAATTTTATCACCAAACAGTCGCAAACCCAAAAAAGGAAGTGCTGTGAGCACCTTTTTAGAGACCAAGTCCGCCGACCACTGGCGCAGCCACACTGACCGACAAATAGCCACCAGCATTGCCGCTGTCCTGCTACTCATCGCCAGAGCATCGTCCTGAGCGGACAAGACAAAGGAAATAAATGACTCACACTGTTTTAAGAGAACTAAACTCATCACAAGCGGGATCAAGATCTGCGCACAGATCCCTAATAATGGATCAAACTGCCAACAGAAGAAGCGCCGAAGCACACACTGGCCACAGCGTCGATCCGGCACTGATAAAACCATGGCGAGCAAATTGATCAATCTGACGATCCTCACCATCCTTAATGGCAGTGGTGTCAGAAGAATGTACCACAGCCGTGCTAGACAGCCCTAACACAGGGGTATCGACGTCAGGGGGAACTGACCAAAGCTTCACCAAATCCTCCGGAAAGGGATAGCGTTTATCCCAACTAGGAGGGATTCCAGCCAGTCGCGTGGGTTGTTCCCATTCCTTAAGCACAACCCTCTCCAAGTGTTGTTGCCTGGGAAACACCAAACGCGGCTGAGGCACATCAAACAACTCACCCTTTGGCAGGGCGACTGCCTCAGGTGGATCTAAATTCAAAATTTCAAACATTTGAGCCAAAATGGAGGGGGTGTCAAGGGATACCCCTGTAGCCTGATCACCAACAGCATCAATCTCTAGCTGGTCTGCAGGCTCATCCGACTCCACAAGGAGTTCCCCCTCCTCGTCCAGGGAATAATCGGACCAATCCACAACTTCGCACCTCTCATCCTCCGAAGCAGGAGCTGCCGGAGAAAGGTGTTTCCGCTTCGCTGTAGCCTTCTGAGCTACTTTGGCGGAAATTATCTTCTCGAGGTTGGTCAATCGCGCACACACCTCGGATTGCGAATCCCCACTTTTGACAATGTCACACGGGGTCCGGAATAGGGAGGGGGGGTAGGAGATGACGGAAGTTGCGAGGAGCCAGAAGCTGGAGCGACGGACTGACGCACAATATTCTGCTTTGCACAAGGAATGCATAACCCCCACACAGCCTAGATGGCCCCGAAGAGCCATTTCCGGTATTGTCGGAAGCCTCCATATGGTGATTTTATGGTATTCGCAACAACCGTGGGTTTTACGCATAAAGCCACCCGGGATGCCCCTTTAAATTAATGTCCCGGGAAAGGGAGGATTTAATTTTTTTTTTAAATATATATATATATATATATATTTTTTTTTTTTTTAAACCTTAGGACAAAACCCAATTTAGAGCAATAAGGCTAGCCAGGTATAACAGAACCGGGAGAGCCTGCAGTGAGGGAATCCCAGAATCTGTGGGGGAAAAGAGACCACAGTCAGTCCCCCAGCCAGAATGCACCACAATCATGCATAACCAATAAGGCAAACATATATGGCTAGCTTAAACATCTTGAATAAATACACATGACACATGCATTTCAAGGCAAAGCCAAAAGTGCAAAAAAAAAATCAGAGTACATACCGGTATGAATACATGCCCATACATTATATATATATATATATATATATATACATATATATACACACACATACACAAACACCAATATATATATATCCATATACATTCATATCAGAATGGTAATGTGTAAAAACGCAGCAACTGCAGTTATGTGATATATTAAGTCAACCTATCAGAAGGCTGACATAAAAAATATACCCATAAGTAGAAATGCCCCAGGGAAACGCTACACAAGCAGCACATAGCACAAGAACGGCCCCACGTGCACAATGGTGGGGCCGTTTACCTGTGAAGCTTCAGCCGCACAGAAGGCTCTTCCCCCACCGGCTGCAGCGTACAGGTCTCTAATGAGACCAGGGAAACGAAGGGCGGGCCCGGAGCCGAGAAGAGAGGGAAATACAAACGTGCAGTAACTGAAAACAGTCCCCAGCAGCCCTGGCCATGTGCTGACACTAAAAACTGCCAAGGCCTTTTCACCGTAAAGTAAAGCACTCATGCACATTACACTCCCCCCCCCCCTAGCAAAGGGAGAAGGCCAAGCGGGAGAAGGTGACCTAAAGGGACATCGGGACAGGGGCATCCCAAATCCGGATCACCATGCCGGATAGCCGCATTGCCCCATGCGTGAGGTCGAGCGGAGGAGATAAGCTCCTAGGCACCTATAGTGCCATCTACCGTTTGCCCAGTGAGCAGCCAGGGCTGGGAGGCTTCCATTAACCACGTAGGTAACAAACAATCAAACTGGGCAGAAATAGACCCAAAGGGGGTGCCGGGGCAAGACCCCGGCTACCTGCAAGCAGGAGACTTCTTTCTTCTGTCTTGTCGCCATGCAGAGAGAAAAACACTGGTGTTAAGTGGGAGGTACGAGGTATATATAGGCCGGAAGGGGGCTCGTTACAAGACTTCCTCTCTGCAACGTCGTCACCTGCGGTGAGTAACCCAATCGTAAGGATTAAAGGGGAAGCGGGGTGTGTGGCACACCGAGAATAAATACAGAACAGCACAAAAACCAAAGTCTTTTTTTCTCTCTCTGAATCAACCCTTTTGTGCAGTACGTAAATTCTACGCGCCTGGCTTTCCCTCCTACTAGTGGCCAAAGTAAAAAAAAACGCCACTCACTTGACCCCTTGTTAGATCCGACTGGGTCTTCACCCGGGGGGGGGGGGGGGGAGCTCCGATCCCCCGACCGGGCTCCTCCGGCAGCAGGGGAGAGACATGAATAGGGTGCCCCCTTTTCAGCGGTGGCCAGCATCTCCTGTGAAAAAAAAAAAAAATAAAATGACATTTACTCACCTCCGTGTACGATCATTCGGCTCTCCTCTTCGCCCGGGGGCCTCCGATCACCCCCCCTGGGCTCTTCAGCCTTCAGGAGAGAGATGGACAGGCCCTCTCCCCCTCCATTCCCCACGAGTGCAGCCATCTTTACGACTAGCCTCGCCCCTTTGCGAAAGGCATCATCCGGCAGGCGCTGTCCCAGCTCCAGGCGGCTCAGCTGTCAGGTGCCCGGTGATCGGTGGGCAGAGGAGTATGGGGCAGCAGATCCTCTGGCCGGCAATAAAGTCATTTTTACTGTGTCTGTGTGTTTTTTTTTTACTGTTAACCCTTTGTGAACTGGTAAGGGGTCCATGAGACCCCTATACCAGTTCACAAGGCTCAGGGGCTGGCAAGTCACTTGTGAACTGCCATTAACTCCGAAGCCCCCCCATTACCTGCCTCACCAAATCCCTGAAGGGCAGAAGAGCCTGTGGCCATAGTCTATGCCGGCTTGTAGCCTGTCCCAGTCTGGTTATTGTTGGGGACCACACAACATTTAAAAAATATATATTTTTAAGGGTTTTTAAAATGGGTCCCCCCTCCCTGGAAGGGGGACGCCACGTCATTTTTTTTAATTTAACCCTTTATAGTGTAGATAGTATTTTATTTGTAAATGTTATAAAGTGCTCTTTTCAGTTTAGGGGGTCTCTTGGTCAGGAACGGGGACTACCGATACATATGTGGTGACGTTGTAATGGGGAGAAATTGGGCTTTCACATGCAATATAGTTTTCTTTAATAAAATAAGGGGTTTATTTAAAATAAATGAGACAATTTAAAAATATATTTATTATATATATTTTAATATTTTAATTTTCTTTAATTAAAAATATTAAAAAAAAAAACAGTGGAAAAAATATAGACAAGACATTTCATGTTAAAGCCTAAACAGTTAACATCAAGCAAAATGGTGAAAAATAACCTGTGAACAGAGGGTGACAAAATCTCAATTAGGCTGGCAGTTAAAAGGGTTAAAAGTACTTATGCATGTTGGGTATTGTTCTGCTCAGGAGGCATTGCACTTTCAGATTTAGCTTGTTTTGTCTTGTTTGCATATTGATATTTTAGGAAAATGTGTTTATTCCGCTTTTTTATTCATTTTTTTTAACGTAAACCCTGTGCAACTATTGCATTCTTCAAGGGATCACTTCCAGAAAGCTGAAGTCACTACAATAAGCCAGGTAAGCCTAGAAAGCTTAATGTGTGTACTTTCAGGGTATATCTGGTTTGTGGGGGGTATTCCAAATGTATAAGGTTGAAAAAGCTCAAGGTGCGCACTTTGAAGAAATGAAATTTACTTTTATGTGCATGCTTTACTTTGGGGTGTTTGGTGACTCTTCCCTTGACAGTACCTATGCATTTTGGGTATTGTCCTGTTCGGGGGACCTTGCTTTTTCAGATTTAATTGTTTTTTCTTATTTACATATTGTTTTATAAGGAAAATGTGGCTTTGATACAGCTTTTTTATTATTTTTTTATGGAAACCCTGTGCAAACAAAGAATTAATTGAGGGATTACTTCCTGAAAACTGTGGCCACGTCAACAAGTTTGGTACGTCTAGAAAGCTTGAGGTGTGTACTTCCATAGAATATATAGTTTGTGGGGGGGTATTGCAAATGTAAAGGGTTATTTTTCTTGAAAAACAGCAAGGTGCGCATATTGCATAGCATAGTTGTATTTTATCAAAAAAATCTCCTAAAGCGCTGTTTCAGTTTGGGGGGAGTCTCCTGGGCAGGAAAGGGTGTCTACCAACACATATGTAGTACCGTTGTAACCGGGAGAAATAGGGCTATTACATGCAATGTAAACTTAAGAAATTTACTTTTTTATTAGAAAAAAGCAGTACAAATAGTAAAACACAGATTTTTTGGCACATACTTTGAGAATATTGTGAATACACTTCACAAATGACAAACAAGACATTTCAAGTTAAAGCCCAGAAAAAAAAAATATAATTTTTCCAGGAAATCCCTTCAAAAATCACAGTTGAACATGTGTAGCGCAAAAAAGCGCAAAATGGTCTGGCAACAAAGGGTGACAAAATCTCCAGGTAGGCTGGCAGTAAAAGGGTTAAACTGCATTGCAACCATATGCTAATTTCTGGCCTGCCCACTTCCAAGGAATTTCGATAATTTTTTAGGTTCCTGAAGGTTATGTTATTACTAATTTTCAAACAGGTTTTAATAGGAATATGAAAAATAGTTTTACATAGTACCCATAGGCCATGAATATTGGCACAGTTACTGACCTGTAGGGAGAGCACTGTTGGCGGAGAGTCCTGGTTTTCCCTGCTGAGAATGGCACATGAAGACTACTGCCCAGTACCCAAGTCTAAGGACCGCCCCGGTCTTCTCTAGAGCCCCCCATGAGGGAGGATAGGTTTGCTGCATGGCTGGGTTTAGGTCGCTCCCCAGGGAGACAAGAGCCTAAGCAGACAACAGTGGTTACCGGACGAGGGAGAGGCAGACAATGTGGATAGCTGAGGTCTAAGTTGTCAAAGTTGCAGGGTCTGGAACGTAAGCAGGGCGTAAGTAAGAAGGTAGAGCACATGGTAACAGTCCGAGTAGAGCGTAAAGAGAGTGTAGACCAGCAGCTGTCATCCGATCACCTGGGGATAGGATCGCCAAGGGACACAGGATCTGAGGTGTGTGTAAAAATTTTTTAAATAAAATAATAAAAGTGTAATAAAAGAGTGAGTACCTATTACCTGCCTCTCCAAAGCTCAGGGGTGCAGAAGAGCCGGAGGCCATTTAGACTGTGCAGGCTTGTAGCCTGCAGGGTGGGGGGCCATCAAGGCTGGCCCCTGCGCCCTGTTCTACAAGCCTCCATAGCTGGTCCCTGGGCTGGTTATACTGGGTAGTGGGGGACTTCACACCATTTTTGGGGTAATTTTAAAGTGTTCTTAACACTTAAAATTCCCCCAAAAATGGGGTCCCCACTCCTGGAAGGGGGACTCCATGCCAATTTTTTATTTTAACCCTTTATAATGTAGATAGTAGTTGTATTATATTTCTAAATGTTATAAATTGCTCTTGTTTGGGGGGTATCCTGGGCAGAACGGGGGTTACTGATACATATGTGGTACTGTTGAAATCGAGAGAAATGGGGCTTTCACATGCAATATGGTTTTCTTTAATAAAATTTATTTTTTAGGGTGTGGTTTTGCCAAAACTGTGACAACCCAGGCTCGTGGCCCTAATGTCTAGGAGACGGTGGCGACGGGACAAACAACCGGCAGCTCCCACACTGCCGAGACACAGCACTTTTTTCGCCCAAGCGGCCCATCAGGGGAGACAGAGTCAACAGCGGCGGTGTGGGGGCAGTGTCCACCCAAAGCAGTGGAGACCAGGCTGCGAGCGATCCGCTGTGGATAACAGGCTGCCAGGAGCAGACTGGCAGGAACAAGTGAGTGACGGCCCCTGCCCGGGAGTGAGCGGGAAGGGTGGGATCAGATCAGGGCTGGCCTCTTCTCCCCGTGCTACCCCAGAGCTCGGGAGGGGAGGGCTGGCTCAGTGGGACTACCAACACAGCTTAGTCCACTCATCTCCGCGTGCCTCCCCCTCATTGGTTCGGGTAGACTCCAATGGGGAATTGGTATGCAGGTACCCAGAAGCACTACCTCCCCCGCTACAGGGGCACACTAGGCATGTCCCCCACATCGTTGTGACCTCCCCACAGTTGGGCCTGGAGGCACCCCGGGAGAGAGGTATGCACAGCCCAATACCTCACCACAAATGTGTCTTCAACAGCGGGGGGCCTCTCCCCCTCCCGCTGGAGGTGCATCCGCAGCTCCCCCCATGGCGAGGCCAGCTGACCTGTCCCCCCCGGTGGTTGGGCCCCCACTCACGCCTTGCCGGAAACAGAGGTGGAGATACGCAGGCCATCGCGATCGCGACTGGGGACCCCCACCGGACCTACCCCATCCGACGAGCAGGAAGCTGGCGCCCTAAGGGGTAACCCATCCACAGATGACCCATGTCTCGCAGCTCTTTTCACCGCTGGGCAGCGACAGCGAAGCGCTCCCAAGCGGGGTTTGCGCCTCCTCAACAGGAAATATGGGATAAGCTCAGTTTGATTCTCGACCGGGGGGCTTGGTACAACCCTTCAGCTTCAGAGAGGCTGCCAACCTTTCCCCTCTGCAAAATATAATCTCGACATCTTGCTATGATTTCTGCCCTCTAGGAAGAAGTAACAACATCTGTATCGAAGTCTAAGTCCTAGAGCACACCCAAATCTCCACAGATCAGCGTTTGGAGGCTCTGGAGAGAGCAAAACTTGCTCTAGAGACAGCCCAGACCGCATCAGCGCAGTATATCACCAGAACAATACTTCATCTTGATGCTATGGAGAATAGCGGGAGGCGTAACAACATCTGAGTTCAAGGCCTTTCTGAGTCTCCTGAAAACAACAACCTAGAAGCTACCGCTATCTTCAATGAGCTGCTGGGCCAGCCCCACGGTAAACATGTCAAAATTGATAGGATCTACAGGGTGCCAGGACCAGGCCTGGTGGACCTATCCAGGCCTAGAGACATTATTTGCAGGATTCACTATTATAAAGTCAAAAAAGAGATTTTGAGGGAGGCATAGGAGAGGGGCCCCTTTTCCTACTGTGGCTCGTCAGCCACGCTTCTATTGGATCTGGCGAGACGCACCCTTCGAATGCGGCGAACCCTTAAATTGCTAAGTAAATCATCAAAACAGCAGTAGCTACCTACTTGTCATCCATTTCATCTGACACAAAGAGAGGCCGCACCTTTATTCTGCCATTCCCTTCCCAGCTGGCAGACCTCTTCGACTTCCTGGATGCTCCCGCTGTCCCCTTAGAGGACTGGCTCTCCCCATACCTTGGGATCGAGGGGGCACCTCCAGCTCTGGGGCACGGTGGCCAGCGACCATGCAGCCCCCTGTAGACTCAACATCATAAGAAGAGGATGGGAGAGCCCGAACTGGCAGGTCTGAACTTCTTAAACCAATCTGAGCGTCGACGGCCCTGGGCGACCCCCTTGCCCCATAATCCTTCCTACTCCTAGGAGGTGGGGACCAGTAAACCCCTCCTTAGCTTGCTCGGTTGGACTAAGGCGGCCCTCGCCCCCTTGTTTGTCCTGGGACACAACACATACCACTCAGCCTTCAGGACCATTGACGTTTGATCTATTATTCTCAGCTCTTGCTCCCGTAGCCTGTCAGGCCGGGCAGATGCTATTAAAAATGGCAATTTCTGGGCATCCAAGAGGCTCCATAGGGTTGCAGAACGTTTTGCTTGGCTGTAACATGCATAGGATGCATGCTGAGTTAGTGAAATACTATTGTAAAGAAGTATGACATGCAGATCAGAGGCGTCGCTATTAGATTTGCTGTAGCAGAGCGGCACAATTACAGAGCCTTGAGGTGGCATCAGCATGATGAGCCCATATATTGCCTGAAAGACACACCCAGGAGTTGGCAGCAGCATAGGGAGCCCATATATTGCCTGAAAGACACACCCGGGTGTTGGCAGCAGTATAGGGAGCCCATATGTTGACTGAAAAACACACCCAGGAGTTGGCAGCAACATAGGGACCTCATATATTGCCTGAAAGACACACTCTGGACTTGGCAGCAATATTAGGAGCTCATATATTGTCTGAAAAACACACCCAGGAGTTGGCAGCAGCAAAGGAAGCCCATATATTGCCTGAAAAACACACTGGAGTTGGCAGCAGCATAGGGAGCTCATATATTGCCTGAAAGACACACCCAGGAGTTGGCAGCAGAAGAAGGAGCTCATATATTGCCTGAAAGCATTAGGAGCTCATATATTGCCTGAAAAACACCCAGGAGTTGGCAGCAGTTTAGGGGGCCCATATATTGACTGAAAGACACACTCTGGACTTGGCAGCAGCATAGGGAGCCCATATATTGCCTGAAAAACACATTGGTGTTGGCAGCAGCATTAGGAGACCATATATTGCCTGAAAAATGCCATTTTGTGAGTACTCACCTGAAAAATGGATATTGGTGTTCCACACACCCCGCTTCACTTTTAAATATCCTTCACTTATTGGGTTAACTCACCGCCAGGTGACGCTGTGCAGAGAGGAAGTCTTGTAACGAGCCCCCTTCCGGCCTATATATACCTGGTACCTCCCTTCAATCACCAGTATATTAAAAAAGCAGAAAGACAAGGTACCAGTATTCCACCGGTAACCTCAAAATCAATTTGATATAAATAAAAAGCTTCACCATATAAAGGCTTCGGAAATACCGAAAAGGGTGGGAGTAAAGCGGGGTGTGTGGCACACCAACAATATCCATTTTTCAGGTGAGTACTCACAAAATGGCATTATTCTTGGTGTGCCACACACCCCGCTTCACTTTTAAATATTCTTCACTTATTGGGACATCCAAAAGCAGTGTCCACAAGGGATGGGCATCTCAAGGCCAGGTGAAGCATAACTTAAATGACTGCAGTCTGCAGAACTTTGCGGCCAAAAACAGCATCTGCTGAGGCTCGCACATCAACTTTGTAAAACTTAGAAAAAGTGTGAACAGAAGACCAAGTGGCGGCCTTACAAACTTGTTCAACAGAAGCTTGGTGCTGAAAAGCCCAAGACGCCCCAATGGCGCGAGTAGAATGAGCAGTGATACGAAAAGGGGGAACTTTTCCCTTAGCAGAATAGGCCACAGTAACGGCCTGACGTATCCACTTGCTAATGGCAGATTTGGCTGGTGCCAAACCCTTCTTAGGCCCATGGGGCACAACAAAAAAGGAATCCGTCCTACGAAAAGGAGACGTGATAATCAAGTAGTACTTAACACAGCGTACTACTTCCAAACAATGCAAAACCCTCTCTTTGTCATTCTTACGATTAGGACACAAGGAGGGAAGAACAATATCTTGGTTCAAATGAAAAGCAGAAACAACCTTAGAAAGAAAGTCTGGCTTGAACCGAAAGACCACTTTATCCTTATGCCTCTTAAAGTAAGGCGCCTGGATAGACAAGGCCGCCAACTCCGAGACACGCCGGACCGAAGTGATCGCTACCAAGAAGACAATCTTCTGAGTCAGGGTAGACAAAGCAATATTTTGCAAAGGCTCAAAAGGAGGAGCCTGAAGAAGAGCAGAAAGAACCAAATTCAAATCCCAAACCGGGAGTAATGGTTTCCTGGGAGGCCGCACATGCGTAACCCCCTGGAAAAAAGTTTTAACTAAAGGCTTAAGCGCAACACGCTTCTGAAAAAAGATAGATAAGGCAGAAACTTGCCCTTTCAACGTACTTAGCTGAAGACCAGAGTCCAGCCCTGATTGTAAAAACTCCAGAATCCTGGAGACCGAAAAGACCCTACAAGGAAAAGATCTTATCTCACACCAAGCGATATAGGCTTTCCAAGTCCTATAGTAGATGATGGAAGAAGACCTCTTCCGGGCACTGATCAGAGTCTTAACGACTGAATCAGAAAGACCCTCCTCCTTCAGGATGGAGGTTTCAGCAGCCAAACCATCAAACCCAGCGCTGGTAAATTGGGGTAACACAATTGACCCTGAGTGAGCAGATCGGGCCGAAGAGGCAGAACGAACTGGTCCACTGCCAGCCGAACGATGTCTGCGAACCCCACTCGCCTTGGCCATCTTGGGGCCACGAGAACGGCGGACACCTTTTCCAGAGCCAACTTCCGAAGCACCCTGCCCAGCATGGGTATCGGAGGAAACAGGTATAGAAATCCCAGAACTCCCCAGCTCAGGGACATGGCGTCCACTGCCAGAGCCAGAGGATCGAGCGACACGAAGTTCGGGAGCCTGTGATTGTGACGAGAGGCAAACGGGTCCACCTCCGGGGTCCCCCATTGGAGACACAGTGAGCGAAACACCCGAGGATGAAGAGCCTATTCTCCCAGACGGGGAAAGCCCCTGCTCAACCGGTCCGCTACCTGGTTCTTCACCCCTGGAATGTATACCGCCGAGAGACAAGGAACATGGGACTCCGCCCAAGCCCTGATCAGGGACACTTCTCTGAGAGCACTCAGACTGCGAGTCCCTCCCTGATGACTGATGTAAGCAACCGCTGTTTGACTGTCTGAACGCACCTGGACCGGAAGGCCCAGAACGTGCTGAGTCAGGAGAGCAAGCACCCGACGGATGGTTCTCAGTTCCAGAATATTGGTGGGTAAGTGGGCCTCTTGAGGTCCCCACTGCCCCTGAAACTGCAGCTCCTTCCAGAATCCGCCCCATCCCGACAGACTGGCGTCCGTGGTGACAATTTCCCAAAGGGGGGTCAGGAAAGACCTGCCCTACACAAGATTGGTCGAGACCAACCACCACAGGAGGGACTGCCAGACCCGGGAGGACAACTGGAAGGACTGATCCAGCGACCGAGGCTGCTGGTCCCAAGACGCTAACAGAAAAAGCTGAAGCGTTCTCATGTGAATTTGGGCAAAAGGAAGAAACACTCTGTGTTGATGAGAGTCCAGGCCGGGATGAACCGACCCATCTCTCTTGGGGACTGCGAAAAGATTGGAGTAGAAACCGAGGCCCATCTCTAAGCGCGGCACCGGCCGGATGACCGCCATCTCTAACAGATTCCTTACCGACGCCAGGAGCCCCTGCGTGGCCAAAGGATCGGTGGGCCCCCGAGACCGAAAGAACCGTGAAGGAGGGTGAGACTGGAATTCCAGGTCGTAACCGGCCAACACTACCTCCTGGATCCATCTGCCTGGAACCACTTGGTTCCAAACCTGGGAGAAGTGTCGCAATAGTCCCCCCACCCGCACGGGTGAGGGCAGCCCCTCATTGTTGAGTGGGCTTATCAGCAGGTTTGGGCTTGGTGCCCCAGGACTGAGTGGGCCGGCCACGGCCCCTCCCCCGAGTCCAACCTGCACCTCTGGTAGCGGGAAAGGAAGCCCCCCTACCTGCTCTGAATCCTCGAAAGGAAGGCCTACCGGAACCTGCCCCCCTAAAGGGACCACGAGGCCTCTTGCGTTGTGGCAACTTACCACCCTTTGCGACTGAATCAATTTTCTCCCCAAACAGACGCAACCCCAAAAAGGGGAGAGCTGTGAGCACCTTTTTAGAAACCGCGTCTGCCGACCACTGACGCAGCCATACTGACCGGCGAATAGCCACCAGCATAGCTGCTGCCTTGCTACTCATAGCCAGCGCATCGTCCTGAGCGGATAGGACATAGGACACAAAAGATTCACACTGCTTAAGCGCAGTAAACTCTTTACAAGCAGGATTGAGATCCTCATATAGCCCCTGAATTAAAGACCTAATCGCCAATAGAAGAAGGGCTGAAGCACACACCGGGCGCAACGCTGATCCGGAATAAATAAAACCATGGCGCGTGTATTGGTCAATCCGATGATCTTCACCATCTTTAGGGACAGTGGTCTCAGCAGACTGTACCATAGCCGTGCTGGAGAGCCCTAGCACAGGGGTATCGACGTCAGGAGGGACAGACCAAAGCTTTACCAACTCTGGCGGAAAAGGATAACGCTTTTCCCAACTGGAAGGGATTCCAGATAACCGCGTGGGATGTTCCCATTCCTTAAGGACCACCCTCTCAAAGTGGTGCTGTCTGGGAAAAACCCAACGCGGCTGAGGCTCCTTAAACAACTGACCCTTTGGCAGGGTTACAGCCTCAGGCGGATCTAAATTCAAAATTTTAAACATTTGAGCCAGAATGGAGGGGGTGTCAAAAACAACCAATCGCCAATCGCATCAGCCTCAAGCTGATCTGCAGGCTCATCTGACTCCAACAGGAATTCTTCCTCGTCCGGGGATCCATCGGACCATTCCACAGGCTCACATAACTCGTCCTGTGGAGCCGAAGGTACCGGAGTCAGGTGCCTCCGTTTTGCAGCGGCCTTTAACCCTGCTTTAACGGGCACTACTTTCCGGGGGCTGGCCGACCGTGCCGCCACCTCGGACTGCGAATCCCCACTTTTGACAGTGTCATGCGGGGTCCGGAACAGGGAGGGAGAGGTAGGAGATGATGAAGGTTGCGACGGGCCAGCAGCCGAAGCAACAGACTGACGCGCAATGCTCTGCTTTGCACAAGGGAGCAGAGTCCCACAACTTATGCACCCCCCGAATGGCTCAGAAGAACCGTTTCCGGCAATAACGGAAGCCTCCATATGGTGATTTATGGTATTCGCAATTTTTTGGGTTTTAAGGCATAAGCCAACCCGGGATGCCCCCTTATTTGTAAATGTCCCGGAAGGGAGGATTTTTTTTGTTTTTTTTTTATATATGCATATTCTTAAATCTAGAAATATCCCATAATCTTTTTTTTTTTTTTAAAAAGAAAGACTAGCCAAGTAACATAGAGCCGGAGGGCCACCACAACAGGGATCCCAGGATCTGAAAAGGAAAAGAAACCACAATCAGATCCCCCAATAAGCCAAAAAACCTATATATATATGCATGGCATGAAAGTGTCTTTAAATGAACAAGAAAAGACCACAACCCTGCCCCTTAATAAAATCAAAAGAAATATGATGCCTCCTTAAGAAAAAACAACCACCCCCACATCTATATATTATAGAAATGTGACTCCCACTCAACGGCCCCACCAGGGTGGGGCCGCTTACCTTAAATGACCGAGAGCAGCGACCGGAGGACGAAGCAGCAGCCAACAGCAGCACAAGTAAAAACACAACCATGTGCGGCGGCCGCGCCCCCCCCACGTGACTTGCTTTAACTTAGAAAGGAAGGAAGTGAAGCTGGGGCCGGCCGCATGACGCTACCACCGGCGCCACGCCCCTGACGCCGCGTCACCGGGACCCGCCCTCTAAGCTCAATCAGTGCGGCCGAATCATCTGGGAATGAAACCAGATGAGCCGCTACACGCGCAAAACAAAGCCGGAGGCGGCGGAGGGGGGAGACGAAGGAGGGGGGAGGAGGAGAGAAAAAACAGCAAAGCGCAGCCAAACCGACAGGAGACCTGCCATACCATGGCCACAAGGAGACCAGCGGGGAAGGGGAGAGGCGGGAGGGGACTGTGGAACTCAGGCGCAAGTCAAGCTGCCCGGCGCGGTCCGCCCCTCAAGCTGACCTAAACACAACAACCGGCCAGAACAATAAAAAACAGACGTGGCCGAGGAAGCTCCCAGGAGGGAAAAGAGTGTACACTTGTTGTGCAGTCCGCTCAATGCACAAGGTAAAACCACATGTCAAAATAAAGTTATACTGTGAAAAACACATACATAATACACAACCCTCTAACCCCCCCCCCCCCCCCATAGTGAAGGGAGAAGGGACCGTAACGGTAGAGAAAGGGACTACGGGGACCCTCGGGACAGGGGCATCCCATTTCCGGATCACCATGCCGGATAGCCGCATTGCCCCACGCATGAGGAGATAAGCTCCTAGGCACTTATAGTGCCATCTACCATTTGCCCAGTGAGCAGCCTAGGCTGGGAGGCTTCCATTCCACCATCAAGGTATAAACACTCAAACCGGGCAGAAATAGACCAAAAGGGGGGTGCCGGGGTAAGACCCCGGCTACCTGTAAGCAGGAGACTTCAATCTTCTGTCTTGTCGTCAAGCAGAGAGAAAAATACTGGTGATTGAAGGGAGATACCAGGTATATATAGGCCGGAAGGGGGCTCGTTACAAGACTTCCTCTCTGCACAGCGTCACCTGGCGGTGAGTTAACCCAATAAGTGAAGAATATTTAAAAGTGAAGCGGGGTGTGTGGCACACCAAGAATAACACACCCTGGAGTTGGCAGCAGCATAGGGAGCTCATATATTGCCTGAAAGACACACCCTGGAGTTGGCAGCAGCATTAGGAGCCCATATATTGCCTGAAAGACACACTCTGGACTTGGCAGCAGTATTAGGAGCTCACATATTGCCTGAAAAACACACCCAAGAGTTGGCAGCAGCAAAGGAAGCCCATATATTGCCTGAAAAACACACTGGAGTTGGCAGTAGCATAGGAAGCTCATATATTGCCTGGAGGCTGACTCTAAGTGGCTGCTTGGAAGTGGTGAGTTAAAGCAGGAGTTAAAAGCAGAAGTGCTGAAGCTGTAAGTATCTGCCTTTGATTTCAGATTGTTATTTTAAGTGTTGTAAATTCTACACTTGGTGTTCCCACAAATTGATACAATGGGTTCCATGCCTAACAATGCTGCCCAGTGTACATCTTGTGCTATGTATGCACTTCTTGATCAATCGGTCGATGGTGGATATATATGCCCCGGATGTCTGCGAATCGCTGATTTGGAAGCCGTCATCCACGATCTAAATAAGCAATTGGCAACACTGAGAGACATTGTTATCATGCAAAAGAGTCTGGATCTCACTGAGCTGGAACTCAATGGGTCAGGGGAGGGGGAGGGTGGTAGTATGGGGGGAGAGGAAAAGCAGGAAAATAAGGCAGTTAGCTGGATAACAGTTAGAAGGCGGGGTAGGGGTAAAAGTTACAGGGAGGCTAGCCCTGACCAGGCACCTCCAAACAAGTTTGCCCGGTTGGCAGATGAGGAGGATGTTAGCTCAGGGATGGCACAGCTGCAGCAAGACACATCTGTCGGCTCCAGTAAGAAAGGGAGGGGAAAGGCAGGCAAGACAAGTGCTGGTAGTGGGTGACTATTATTAGGGGAACAGACAGGGCAATCTTTCACAAAGACCGGGATTGCCGAACAGTGTGTTGCCTTCCTGGGGCAAGAGTACGGCATGTAGCGGAGCGGGCTGACAGATTGTTGGGAGGGGCTGGCGTGAACCCAGCGGTCATGGTGCATATTGGCACAAATGACATAGGAAGAAGTAGGTGGAAGGTCCTTAAAAATGATTTCAGGGACATAGGCCATAAGCTTAAGGCAAGGACCTCAACTGTAGTATTCTCAGAAACACTACCAGTACCAAGAGTCACACCAGAGAGGCAGCGGGAGATTACAGAGGTAAACAGGTGGCTCAAAAATTGGAGTAAAAAGGAGGGGTTTGGGTTCTTAACTGGGCGACTTCACAGTGGGCTACAGGTTCTTTGGCAGGGATGGGTTGCACCTCAATGGGGAGGGTGCATCTGTTCTGGGGGAGATGATGGCTAAAAGGTTAGAGGAGTGTTTAAACTAAGCACTGGGGGGAGGGTAAAAGCAGTTACAAAGGGGAAGTTAGGAAAGAAAGTGACAGTGGGTGTAGACATGAAACTGGGGGTGGAGAGGGGGGAGGCGTTAGCACATCTAGCAGGAATAAGGCCAATATACAAAATTATCAAAATTGTCATAAGCATTTGAAATGCATGCTTACAAATGCTAGAAGCTTGACTAACAAAATGGATGAACTAGAACTGCTAATAACAGAAGAGCAATATGACATAATGGGGGTAACAGAGACCTGGCTGGATGAAAGCTATGACTGGGCAGTAAATTTAAAGGGATACTGTGTGTTTAGGAGGGACCGTAACAAACGCAAAGGGGGTGGAGTCTGTTTAATTGTAAAATCCTCTCTACAGCCTGCTCTGCGGGATGATATATGTGAGGAGAATGACCATGTGGAGTCTGTATGGGTAGAAATACATGGAGGGAGAAACAAAAATAAAATACTGATGGGGGTTTGCTATAAACCTCCAGATATATCTGAATCCATGGAAAATCTGATGCTAAGGTGTCACGATCACGCTCAGCCAATATGCCAGACAGAGTGTGATGGTACAAGGGTTAAGAGCCACCAGACCCCTGGGCATGCACTACTAGTCCCAGCGAGTCATCAATTAACCCTAATAAACATGTATCACCAGAGCTTCCCTCAGGAAGGTGGGCTCATCTATTTAGAGGTCAAAGACTAGAGCTGATTAGTTAAACATTTAATCTGATAAAAGGTATCACAGTGCTGGATGTAATTTACAACAATAAATTGACATACAAAAATACAGAAAGAGTATACAGCAAATAACAGTTCAAAAATAAAGTCCTTACGCAGTCCTTTTGTTGGAGTTTCCCGTGGTTGCTTGTTGCTTGGGAGGATGTTATGATCCCAGGTCCTTAGCTTGTAATGCCCCAAGCATGTGTCCTGTCTTGGCTTTTGTTAGCCAGAATTTGGAGGGAAAAATGGCTTAACAGGACACCTTCCATCTCCATGGAATTCCTAAGGGTGGGGTGGGGATTCTATTTCCCAGGTCCCCTTATCTGATTGCCGGTTTATGGCCAGAGCAAAAGGACAACAGCCTGGCACTTCAAAGAGATCTGACTTCAAACAAGGAAGTATCACAAACAGAGTCTTAATTAACAGACACACACATATATACACTCATAATATGTATGTTTATTCTAAAATCATTCCCTGGGCATGACACCTCCCCCTTAAGATGGGGCAGAGAGATCCAGCCTATCCAGGCTGATAAATCTGCGCCCACTAACCGTCTATTTCCCCCTGACGCGATAGTCCATCTGCATTTTGATGCAGGCTTCCTTTCCTGTGTTGGACCGTGAAATTATATTGTTGGAGGATAAGACTCCAGCGAAGCAGTTTGCCATTGTTACCTGACACCCTGTCTAACCAATGTAGAGGATTGTGATCCGTTATGACAGTGAAATCCCTCCCATACAGGTAGGGTTGTAATTTTTGCAAAGCCCAGACCATAGCTAGACATTCTTTCTCTATGACAGCATAGGCCACTTCTCTAGGCAATAGCTTCCTACTAAGGTATAGTATGGGGTGTTCTTCTCCATGGGAGTTCACTTGGCTAAGAACAGCCCCCAGCCCAAAATTGGAAGCATCCGTTTGTACCACGAACCTCCTGCTGAAATCAGGGGCCTGGAGGACCGGAGAGTTGGACAATGCTGTCTTGAGGGCGACAAAGGTCTTATTACAGTCCTCAGTCCAGGTAATTTGCTTGGACACTTTCTTTTTAGTCAGATCTGTGAGGGGTTTGGCTATCTTGCTATAGTCTGGGACAAATCTACGATAATAACCTGCTGTTCCCAGGAAAGACATGACCTGTTTTTTGGTCTTAGGAATTGGCCAGGCCATAATAGATTCCACCTTACTGGGCTCAGGGCGTAGAGTCCCTCCTCCTACCCGATGTCCCAGATACTGCACTTCCGTCATGCCAACTTGACACTTCTCTGGTTTGATGGTAAGCCCTGCCTCAGCTATTTGTTTTACCACCTTGTGCAGGTGAATCAGGTGTTCCTCCCAGGTCTTGCTAAATATGGCAATATCATCCAAGTAAGCTATTGCATATTCCTTGTGGCCCTCTAGCAGCTGATCGACTAGTCGCTGAAAAGTGGCTGGGGCATTTTTCATCCCAAAGGGCATGACACAGCACTCAAACAACCCAAAGGGAGTAATAAAGGCAGACCGTTCCTGGGCCTCTGGGGTCATGGGGATCTGCCAGTACCCTCGGCTCAAATCCATAATAGTGATGTATTGGGAACCTGCTAGCTGATCAAGCAGCTCATCTATTCTGGGCATTGGGTAGGCATCAAATGTGGTCACGGCATTTAACCTTCGGTAATCCACACAGAACCTCGTGGATTTATCCTTTTTGGGCACCAGAACTACTGGGGAGGCCCAGGGGCTTTTAGACTTCTTAATTACCCCTAGTTTTAGCATGTCCTCGATCTCCTTCTGTATGTGGGCCTTTATTTCTGGGGATACCCGGTAGGCTACCTGTCTAAGCGGTGGCTGGGCCCCCGTATCCACATGGTGGGTAGCTACGGTAGTTCGCCCCGGCTTCCCAGTAAAGTTTGCACTGAAGGGGCCTAAAACCTGATGTAGCTGCCTCTTCCTTTCATCTGGGAGCTGTGGATTGATCTGCACATCCTGAAGGGATCCCTGGCTCTTAGCTTCCTCCACAAGATCTAGTAAGGGATCACTACCCCCCTCTTCCTCTGGTGCACTGCACACACTGAGTACCACATCCTCCTGGTCATAGTAGGCCTTTAACATATTAATGTGGTACTGTCTCTGTCTCTGACTTTTCTTATCAAGGGCTACTACATACGTGGTTGATTCTGGGCGCTGTAAAATGGTGAAAGTACCCTCCCAGGCAGCCTGTAACTTATTCTGCCTAATGGGGTTTAGAACCATTACCTTCTGTCCCACCTCATAGACCCGGTCCCTTGCATTGCGGTCATACCAGTGTTTCTGCCTGGACTGGGCTGCTCTGAGGTTGTCGTGTACTAGCCCAGTCAACACCTGCATTCTGTCCCTAAACTTTAGGACATACTCCACCACCGAAGTTTCAGGGGTATGTTGCACCCCTTCCCACTCCCCTCTAACTAAATCTAGGGGCCCCCGCACTTTGCGACCATACAATAATTCAAAAGGTGAGAAACCTGTAGATTCTTGGGGTACCTCCCTGTAAGCAAATAACAAATAGGGTAAGTACTTTTCCCAGTCCCTGCCTTCTGACTCTACAAAGGTTTTTAACATTTGTTTCAGGGTCCCATTGAACCTCTCGCAGAGACAATTTGTTTGGGGGTGGTATGGGCTTGCTACCAAGTGCTGTGCATTTACCTTCTTACAGAGACTTTGCATTAGATTGGACATGAACTGTGTGCCCTGATCAGTGAGCATTTCTCTGGGGAACCCAACCCTGCAGAATATACTGATCAGCGCATCTGCCACCTTATCTGCCCGGATAGAAGATAAGGCAACAGCCTGGTTGCATAGTCCACCACAGTAAGAATAAACTGTTTCCCTGTGCTGCTGGGTATAGCTAGAGGCCCCACAATATCCACTGCCACACGCTCAAAGGGTACAGATATGATGGGTAGGGGCACTAGGGGAACACGAGATACATCCCCGGACTTACCCACCCTCTGGCAAACGTGACAGGACCTACAGTAACTAGCAACAGCAGTACCCATACCTGGCCAGTAGAAATTGTGTGCCAGCCTGGACTTTGTTTTGGCCACTCCCAAGTGTCCCGCCAGGGGGGTCTCATGGGCTAACCTCAGTAGCTCTTTCCTAAACTGCCTAGGAACCACTAACTTCCTTTCTCTCTCCTGGGGCCCTAGCATGGTTTTGGAAAGGGACTCCCAATACAGGATATTGTTTTCCCAATATACCCGATGCCCATCTGAGTTAGCGCCTGGCTGCTCAGCACGCTGTCTCAGCCCTTCAAGGGAAGGATCACTGCGCAGAGCTTCCCGGAAATGTTCATTGCCCTCCCCCCATCTCGTGGCATCAGGGGACACATTTCCCTCAGGTGAACTACCATCTCCACCCTCCTCTGCTTCGGCTTGTGAGTCATCACCATCCTCCCTTCTTTTTACAGCTGCAGCTCTGGCACACTGCTGACGTGTAACCACTGCCACCATTGATATGCCTCCCGGGGGTCTACTTTCCTCCCCCTCAGTCCTGGATATAACAACGCTACAGGCACCATATACAGCTACATCACTCCTTCCTCCCTCCTCCTCCTCAGCCATCTCCGGCTTACAGGATGGGGACACATCATTCACTGCTGGTCCCTCATCCTTACCTGTCACCAGGGGCCCACCAACCTCTCCCCCTAGCCCATCTCCTCTAGGTTTTGACACAGGCAACTCATTGGCATTACATTTCACAATACACCCCACTCCACTTTTGGAAGACACAACTGGTTCAGTTACAGGTAAACATTTATCAGCCCCCTGCACTCCCTCCCAGTTATCACATTTCTCAGTGTCCCCCAAAGTCTCGTACAGTACCTCAGAACGATTAGGGCTGTCTCCTAGCCCTTGTGGTGTGCAGGCACTGTCCTCTGGAGCATAATGGCATAGCATCCGACCCAAATCATTCCCCAGCAGAACAATGACAGGGATGTCCTCAGAGACCCCCACCTCCCAAAAACCTTGGCCTGTACCCCAATCCAGGTACACACGGGCCATGGGTACAGCCGGGCGCACACCTCCAATTCCTTTTAAAGCCATGGTTTTTCCAGGGATGATGTCCTCGGTATCCACCACTTCAGGTCGCACTAAGGTAAAGGAGGCCCCCGAATCATGTAGACCCACGGTCACCCGGTCACCCACAGTTACGCTCTGCAGGTTATCCGCTCTTTTCTCCACTGTTCCAGACACCAGAAAAACGGCTGGGTGTCCTTCCACTGCCGGTGGAGAATTCTTTTTGTTGGGGCAGGTGGCACTCAGGTGCCCAATCTTATTGCATCTGTAACATCGGCGGGTGTCCCCCTGACCCGATGTGGTTCCTGTTGCTCTTGGTGTGGACGGCAGGAATCTCCCAGTTGACCTACTGGCACTCTGTGGGTGTGTAGCTCCCTTCCAGGTACTTGATCCAGCTTGTGCAGAACCACGCTTCGCTGTTGGTGCACGGTTATTAGCAAAGTCATCTCCTAGTTCTGCGGCTTCTGCGACTGTCTTGGGCTTGCGGTCCAAAATCCACTCTCTGGCTTCACAGCTCCTTGTTTGGAGGAACTGATCCAGAACCATCAAGTCCTCCAGGGCCTCATAAGTGGTGACTTGTAGGCCCCCAGTCCATTGCCTGAATGCAGTCCTTAGCTGACCTGCATGTTCAGTGCAACTCTCTGTGGTGCTCTGTTGTAAAGTCGTACACTTCTTCCGATAGGTTTCTGGAGTCAGATTAGCACTTTTTAGCAGGGCAGATTTTATTGCCTCATAGTCCTGGTCTCTTTCAGAGGGAAGAGAAGCAAACACATCCAGAGTTTTTCCTCGCAGCCGTGGGGTTAGATATCGTCCCCAATGCTCTTTAGGAAGATGAAACTGCCGGCAAACCTTTTCAAATCCTCTCAGGAATATGTCCAAATCACCATCTTTCTCCATCATGGGGAAATGTTCCAAGCGGGGTTTGTGGTCACCTTCACCCTGCACATCACTGCGTGCGGATAAAGCGTCCCCTCTCAGCCTCAGGACCTCCAGTTCATGTCTGCGCTGGGCCTCTCTTTCTGCTGCCTGGGCCTCTCTTTCTGCGGTTTGGTACTGGAGAAGCAACTGGAGTTTAATATTAGCATCCACATCTCCAAGGTGTTGTAAAGCAGTCCGCATATAAGAGTCCAAGGCTTCATGTGGAGTACTGTCCTGATGGGGAGTAATGTGGTGTCCCTCAGTCCCCGCTGTAGGACTTAGCCTCACGTCACTCAGCTCTGCTGCACGGGCATCATTTTCCACAAGATCGGCAATAAGCTGGTCCTTGGTCTTTCCCGCTGTAGGGATCTCCTTTTCTTGGCACATTAACTCCAGTGCGGGCTTGGACTGCTTGCGATATTATTATTATTATTATTATTGTTTATTTATATAGCGCCATCATCTTCCGTAGCGCTTTACAAAGTAGTAATTACAGACAGGGTAGAAACATACGGTACATATACTAATTCAAATGCAGTTGTACAGAGTTGACAATGGATATTCTGAATACAAGATACAATAGGGGAGAGAGCCCTGCCCTTGCGAGCTTACAGTCTAAAGGAAGAGGGGTGAAGACGAGGGGGAAGGATCACAAACAGTCAGTATTGAGCTTTGTGGCATGTGCCCTTTAGAAGATTGGTTAGGCCAGATTATATGCTTGTCTGAATAAGTGAGTTTTAAGGGCGCCTTTGAAGGTTTTGAGGGTTGTGGAGTGGCGGATTGGGTGGGGGAGGGCATTCCAGAAGATTGGGGTTGCACGTGAGAAGTCCTGGAGGCGGGCGTGAGAGGAGGTGACCAGGGAGGAGGACAGAAGTAGGTCGGCAGAGGAGCGGAGGCTGCGTCTAGGTTGATACTGTTGGAATAGAGATGAGATGTAGGGAGGGGCCTGGTTGGAGAGAGCTTTGTATGTGAGAGTTAGAGTTTTGAACAGGATTCGCTGTGGGACTGGCAGCCAGTGTAGGGATTGGCAGAGAGGCGCAGAACTAGAGTAGCGAGAGGAGAGATGGATGAGGCGAGCAGCAGAGTTCAGGATAGATTGGAGGGGTGCCAGTCTGTTAGTTGGTAAGCCACAAAGAAGGATGTTGCAGTAATCCAGACGGGATATGACCAGGGCATGCACTAGCATTTTAGTGGTGTCAGGTGAGAGGAAAGGACGGATGCGGGAGATGTTTTTAAGTTGGAGGCGACAGGAGGTGGCCAGGGAGTGAATATGTGGTTTGAAAGAGAGGGCAGAGTCCAGAGTGACTCCCAGGCTGCACTATGCACTATGGCTGCAAATCAGACTCCATTCCAAGTCTGACTCCTTCTAAGTCTGCAGCGAATTTAACCTGAATTCACTCTATGGACCCAGAACCACATCACTCTTCCTCCATATCACCACCACCTGCATTCTGATATGTCTCCTCTCTCATTCACAGGTACGCATTTTGGCCTCACCAGCAACTTTTAACCCTTTCCTGCCTGTGTAATACCTGCTGCCATTCTCTCATCCTGGTACGCATTTTGGCCTCACCAGCAACTTTTAACCCTTTCCTGCCTGTGTAATACCTGCTGCCATTCTCTCATCCTGGTACGCATTTTGGCCTCACCAGCAACTTTTAACCCTTTCCTGCCTGTGTAATACCTGCTGCCATTCTCTCATCCTGGTACGCATTTTGGCCTCACCAGCAACTTTTAACCCTTTCCTGCCTGTGTAATACCTGCTGCCATTCTCTCATCCTGGTACGCATTTTGGCCTCACCAGCAACTTTTAACCCTTTCCTGCCTGTGTAATACCTGCTGCCATTCTCTCATCCTGGTACGCATTTTGGCCTCACCAGCAACTTTTAACCCTTTCCTGCCTGTGTAATACCTTGCTGCCATTCTCTCTCATTAGATTTACTATTTTAAACTTGATTTTTCCCTTGTCATCTTAACTGTGCATATGCCTTATTTAAGAGTTATGTAATTATTTTGAAAGCCCCATCTCGTTCCCCTGCCCATATCTATATTTGTGACACTATCATCTGTTACTATCTCCTAAATTTAAACTGACCAATATTGCCCCTTGTGTGTTCACTGAACCATAGCATCTAGCAACATTCCATGTGATGTTTTATTACCTTATGTGCCCTCCCTGACCAAACTTTTAGGACTGACCTAGCCCCACCCTTTAGGCCCAAGTGTTGTGCATGAACTAATCACAGGCACTTAGAAACTGGTCATATTGAGTGAATAGTGGCTGCAAGTCACTATGGCTGCAATTCAGACTCCATTCCAAGTCTGACTCCTTCTAAGTCTGCAGCGAATTTAACCTGAATTCACCCTGGAGGAAACCTGCACCAGATTCTGCTTGTCTGAATAGCCCAGCATCAACTAAAATGATCAACATCTACCTCATCACACTGCTTCCTCTTACCCTCAGAATCCTAGGCTCACAGTATCCCCCTGCTCCTGGTAAGTCCCTATATATCTCTCCCTCTCTGCTCTCCTCCCCCTACCTCTCTGCTCACGAATTCCTTTCCTTGGCAAAATCACACACCACCTCTATATCCAAGCACAAGGCACATTATTCCACCCTCAAAAGCCACAACCATCTCTTTTCTCTCCTTTTACTCTTACTTGCCGCTGGAGACATCAGTCCTAATCCAGGCCCACTCTCTCCACCCCCTCCTCCATAACTATACATTTTTCATCAAAGCCAAAAGTCTACAACCGTGTCAAACCGGGATACACACGCAACCTATCTAATCTGATACAGCTCACTCACTCTCCATCCCTTCCCGCCACTGTCACCTGCGCACTGTGGAATGCACGCTCAGTGCGCAATAAACTCACCTATATTCACGACCTGTTTCTCTCTAACTCTTTTACCTTCCTGGGACTCACAGAAACATGGCTTACCCCATCAGACACAGCTTCACCCGCTGCCCTCTCACATGGGGGACTACATCTCAGCCACACCCCCAGATCCAACAACAAACAGGGTGGGGGTGTTGATATGCCTCCATATTTCCGATATGAAGCAGAGGGAGTAAAACAACAGATGGGAAGGACAATTTACAACAATAAATTGACATACAAAAATACAGAAAGAGTATACAGCAAATAACAGTTCAAAAATAAAGTCCTTACGCAGTCCTTTTGTTGGAGTTTCCCGTGGTTGCATGTTGCTTGGGAGGATGTTATGATCCCAGGTCCTTAGCTTGTAATGCCCCAAGCATATGTCCTGTCTTGGCTTTTGTTAGCCAGAATTTGGAGGGAAAAATGGCTTAACAGGACACCTTCCATCTCCATGGAATTCCTAAGGGTGGGGTGGGGATTCTATTTCCCAGGTCCCCTTATCTGATTGCCGGTTTATGGCCAGAGCAAAAGGACAACAGCCTGGCACTTCAAAGAGATCTGACTTCAAACAAGGAAGTATCACAGAGTCTTAATTAACAGACACACACATATATACACTCATAATACGTATGTTTATTCTACAATCATGCCCTGGGCATGACATAAGGCAAATAGATATAGCCGCTAAACTAAATGAGGTAGTGATTATGGGGGACTTTAACTACCCAGATATAGACTGGGATGCTAAAACATGTGTTTCGTATAAAAGTAATAGTTTTTTATCTAAAACAAAAGATGTCTACCTTTCCCAACAAGTACAAGCTCCAACAAGGGGGAAAGCCATATTGGACCTAATACTAACCAATGTACCAGACAAAGTAATAAAGGTACAGGTTGGGGGACACCTTGGAAGCAGTGATCATAATATCATTAATTTCCAATTAGCAGTCACTAGGGTGTCTTATCAAGGAGCCACAAAAACGCGGGACTTCAAAAAGGCAAAGTTTGACCAACTTAGAGATGCCCTACACTGCATTGACTGGGAAAATGTCCTTAAAAACAAAAGCATGGACGCTAAATGGGATACTTTCTAAGGAATACTTCATTTTCATTGTGACAGATATATACCTTACAGGGATAAAACTATTAGACACACATGTAAACCGATGTGGCTAAATAAAAAGGTTAACGGGGCAATAAACAAAAAAAAGGCATTTAAACGTTTAAAGCAGGAAGGGACAGCGGAAACGTTAAAAAACTACAAAGAAGAAAATAAACAATGTAAACAACAGATAAGGGCAGCTAAGCTGGAGACAGAAAGACCGGTCACGAAAGAGAGTAAAACTAACCCCAAATTAATCTTTAGCTACATAAACCTTAAAAGGTAAAAACCTGAGGGTGTGGGGCCCCTGAAAAGCAAGGAGGGGACCCCTATAGAGGGAAATGAGGAGAAAGCAAATTTGCTTAACAACTTCTTTGCTTCTATATTCACAAAATAATTTGACATGCCGAGTGAAATGCAGGGGTATAACCGAAACCCTCCATTAAATATCACTGGTCTAACCAAGGAAGAAGTCCAGCACCGTCTCAAGCAGATACAAAGACATCCTCGTGTTTTAAGGGAGTTATGTACAGTAATAGACAAGCCGTTATTTCTAATATTTGTGGATTCCATAACTACAGGGTCTGTTCCGAGGGATTTGCACTTGGCAAATGTGGTGCCAATATTCAAAAAGGGATCTAGGGGGGAACCTGGGAAATACAGACCGGTAAGCTTAACATCTGTGGTGGGCAAGCTGTTTGAAGGTTTCTTAAGGGATACTATCCTGGAGCACCTTGGGGAAAATTACCTTATTACTCCATATCAACATGGATTTATGAGGAATCGCTCCTGCCAGACAAACCTAATCAGCTTTTATAAAGAGGTAAGTTCAAGATTGGATCAGGGGGAGTCATTGGATATCATATATCTTGACTTTTCTAAAGCATTCGACACTGTGCCACATAAAAGGCTGGTACAAAAGATGAGAATCCTTGGACTGGAGGAAAACGTGTGCAGATGGGTGGGAAATTGGCTTAATGATCGGAAGCAGAGGGTGGTTATTAATGGTACACACTCAGCTTGGGTCAATGTTACTAGTGGAGTACCACAAGGGTCAGTTCTGGGACCAATTCTCTTCAATATATATATATATATATATATATATATATATATATGTGTGTATATATATAAATGACATTGAGTATGGATTAAACAGTAAAGTATCAATCTTTGCAGATGATACTAAGCTGAGTAAAGTAATTAAAACAAAAGAGGACGGCAGGCAGCTACAAACAGATTTAGATAAATTGGAAGCATGGGCAGTTAAATGGCAAATGAAGTGCACAGAAAAAAACACAAAAAAAAACACAGAAAAATGTAAGGTTATGCACATGGGAAGGAGAACTCTGTGTCATGATTACACACTAAATAAAGAGACACTTCTTAAAAAAACAATGCAAAAGGACCTAGGGGTTTTAGTTGACAATAAGCTCAACTGTAGTAATCAATGCCAAGCAGCTGCTGCCAAGGCAAATAGGATCATGGGGTGCATCAGGAGGGGCATAGGTGCTCATGACCAGAGCATAATTTTACCCCTGTATAAGTTCCCCATATGGAATACTGTGTACAGTTCTGGGCACCTGTGCTTAAGGACATATCAGAACTGGAGCACGTTCAAAGAAGGGCAACAAAGTTAATAAAAGGAGTGCGGGGACTAGAGTACCCGGAAAGATTGTCCAAGTTAGGTTTATTTAGTCTAGAAAAAAGACGATTGAGGGGTGATCTAATAACTATGTATAAATATATTCGGGGTCAATACAAAGATCTGTCCCACAATCTATTTATACCCCGGAGTGTAACCATAACCCGAAAGCATCCACTAAGGTTAGAGGAAAGGTGCCTTCTCCACCGACATAGGAGGGGATTCTTCTCTGTAAGAGCAGTGAGACTATGGAACTCGCTGCCAGAGGAGGTAGTAATGATGGATACAGTAAAAACGTTCAAAAGTGGCCTTGATGCCTTCCTGGCATGTAATAACATTTCCAGCTATGGCTACTAGACCACTGGAAGGAGTTAAACAGGCTGAATTGGATGGACTAAAGTCTTTATTCAGCCTTACATACTATGTTACTATGTAAAGACACACCCAGGAGTTGGCAGCAGCAGAAGGAGCTCATATATTGCCTGAAACCATTAGGAGCCCATGCATTGCCTGAAAGACACACCCAGGAGTTGGCAGCAGTTTAGGGAGCCCATATATTGACTGAAAGACACACTCTGGACTTGGCAGCAGCATAGGGAGCCCATATATTGCCTGAAACACATTGGAGTTGGCATCAGCATTAGGAGACCATATATTGCCTAAAAAACACACCCTGGAGTTGGCAGCAGCATAGGGAGCCCATATATTGCCTGAAAGACACACCCAGGAGTTGGCAGCAGCATTAGGAGCCCATATATTGCCTGAAAGACACACTCTGGACTTGGCAGCAGCAAAGGGAGCCCATATTTTGCCTGAAAAACACATTGGAGTTGGCAGCAGCATAGGGAGCTCATATATTGCCTGAAAGACACACCCAGGAGTTGGCAGCAGCAGAAGGAGCTCATATATTGCCTGAAAAACACATTGGAGTTGGCAGCAGAATTAGGAGCTCATATATTGCCTGAAAGACACACTCTGGACTTGGCAGCAGCATAGGGAGCCCATATATTGCCTGAAAGAGACACTGGAGTTGGCAGCAGCATTAGGAGACCATATATTGCCTGAAAAACACACCCTGGAGTTGTCAGCAGCATTAGGAGCCCATATATTGCCTGAAAGACACACTCTGGACTTGGCAGCAGCATAGGGAGCCCATATATTGCCTGAAAGACACACTCTGGACTTGGCAGCAGCATAGGGAGCTCATATATTGCCTGAAAGACACACCGAGGAGTTGGCAGCAGCATAGGGAGCCCACATATTGACTGAAAGAGACACTGGAATTGGCAGCAGCATTAGGAGCCCATATATTGCCTGAAAGACACACCCAGGAGTTGGCAGCAAAATAGGAAGCCCATATATTGCCTGAAAGACACACCATGGAGTTGGTAGCAGCATGAAGAGAACATATACAGATTTTGGGCACATATATCTTATCCGAAGAATATTAATCAAAATTAAGATTAACGTAAAGCATTTCCTCAATAATTACTTGTGATCTAATGCAGAGGAATGTCTGTAACTGGAGAGCAGCACCTTAAATCTGTTTTGCACTATCCATACATTTCTTTAGTGTTGGTCTGGCACCATGATCAATCTTGGCTGATCCATGCCCAATTCATTTCCATGCAGGCCAGTCTCTCAAAAAAACATTTTTCAAGCGTACTGGAGCACATTGAATTGCCCTCATCAGAGCATTACATATGCACATCTAAGAGTTTCATCACTTTGTTCCTGTTAAAGTCTTCAAGGCCTAGTTGCTACTTAGTGAAAGGCCATAGATAGTTAAACACCTGCTGCTGTTATCGACAAATCCCGTTTTAAGTGTAGTGTATTTTTTTGTCCTCCCCTCAGGATGGGCACAGAGAAGTTGCAGAGGCCTAAATTCATCAAGTAGAGGTTGCAGCAGACTAGAGGTGAGTGGCAGCAGGAGTCTCAGTGAGAGGCCTGATCTCCCAGTATCAGCTAGCGGTCGTGTCTTGACCAGCAACCCATCTGCCATCATCCATTGGTTAACACGATCATCCAGTGACATCTGACACCCCCAGTCAACTGTCAGTTATATCTTATGCTTTGGGTTCAGCTCCACTATTCAGTGAGGACGATCTGATAATCAGAAAAATCAGCAGCTACTGCCCAGCCAAGATGTGGAGGAGAGACTCGCCGCTTCTTCCAACCTGGGAGGTGGTGTTGCAAGCGTTTTGGCTTCTTAAGCAGACACTGTTGAGGAACCCGAGAAGGACATCAGTGAGTTTTGAGGGCACATTTAAAGGCTTGGAGTGATGGAGAGTGACAGATTTAGCAGTCAGCATGGTGGCAAAAGGGGAAAGTATGGAGGCAAATGTGCTCGGGGTAGACCACATGCTGCGTGGCAGACTACCTTCCCAGGAGGTAGTGGAAGAGGGGCCGCAGCAGTGAATTAGTGCGGACTATTGGTAGGAAAATCAGCTACTCGGCGATGTGGCAGTTTTTCATTACGCATCCGCAGGAGGTTAACATGGCTATATGAAAGATGTGTAGGCAGAAGGCGAAGTGTGGCCAGGGTCCCAAGGTTGGCCCTGAGTCAACATTTGCAGCGCCACCATAAAGCGGCCTGGGAGAGCTGGCTCCAAAGAGGTGGTCCAGCCTGCTGCATTACCCAGTGGCACGCCGCTCCCTGTTCCAGCCAGCCAAGGCTCCACCACCTACTGTGTGTCATAGAAACATAGAAACATAGAAGGTTGACGGCAGAAGGAGACCATACGGTCCATCTAGTCTGCCCTTATGTGTATACTGTATGTACTCTTTATCTTAGGATAGATGTGTGCTTATCCCAGGCATGTTTAAATTCAGTGACTGTTGATGTTTCAACTACCTTTGCTGGAAGTTTGTTCCAAGCACCTACTACTCTTTCTGTAAAATAATATTTTCTAACATTGCTCCTGATCTTCCCCCCGACTAGCTTCAGGTTGTGCCCCCTTGTTCTATCGTTAAGTTTCTTCTTAAAAACACTTCCCTCCTGAACCTTATTCAATCCTTTCACATATTTAAAGGTCTCAATCATGTCCCCCCTCTCCCTTCTTTCCTCCAGACTGTACAAATTAAGTTCTTTAAGTCTCTCCTGATAAGTTTTAAGTTTAAGTCCTTCCACCATTTTCGTTGCCCGCCTTTGGACACGTTCTATTTGAATAATGTCTTTTTGCAGGTAAGGTCTCCAGAACTGCACACAGTATTCTAGCTGTGGCCTTACCAGGGCTCTATACAGCGGCATCACAACCTCCCTCTTCCTACTGGTGATGCCTCGAGCTATGCAGCCGAGCATCCTGCTTGCTTTTCCCACTGCCTGGCTACACTGTCCACTCATCTTGCAGCTATCAGTAATCAGTACCCCTAAATCTCTCTCCTCCGAGGTCCTGGCTAACACAGTACTGCCCATACGGTACTCAGAGCAGGGATTCCTTCTACCCAAGTGCATGATTTTACATTTAGAGACATTAAACTCTAGTTTCCACAGTTTTGACCATCTATCCAGTAAAGCTAAATCATTTTCCATGTTGCAGACACCTCCAGGAATATCCACCCTATTACTAACCTTTGTATCATCAGCAAACAGACAAACTTTTCCTACCAAGCCTTCTCCTATGTCACTTACAAATATATTAAAAAGAATGGGGCCCAGGACAGAGCCCTGCGGCACACCACTTGTAACTCGCCTTTGTTCAGATTGCACACCATTTACAACAACACTCTGATACCGATCCCTCAGCCAACTGGAAATCCACTGAACTATCCAGGGATTGAGTCCTACCTTCAATAACTTATCTATGAGCTCCTTATGTGGTACAGTGTCAAAGGCTTTGCTAAAATCCAGATAGGCGATATCCACAGCACCACCTTCATCTAACACTTTAGTGACATTGTCAAAGAAATCAATAAGATTGGTCTGACATGATCTGCCCTCAGTAAAGCCGTGCTGTTTTGGGTCCAATAGGTCATTAATTTTTAGATGGGAAATTATCTGTTTTTTTAAGAGTATTTCCATTAATTTGACCACTATAGATGTTAAACTAACTGGCCTGTAATTACTGGCTTCTTCTCTACTCCCCTTTTTATGGATTGGTACGACATTGGCCATTCTCCAATCATCTGGAACCTCACCAGTTGAAAGGGAATGGTTAAGTAAATCAGTTAAAGGGGCTGCAATCACAAACCTAAGTTCCCTTAGAACTCTGGGGTGGATTCCATCTGGACCCATTGCCTTACTTACCTTTAGATGTGCCAGCTCGGCTAAGACATCAGCCTCCAGAAACTCCGGAGCTGTACTCTCCCAGCTGGATGTTGTGCTATGACCATGCCTGCTACCATCTGAAAATACCGAACAAAAGTAGCTATTCAGATGGTCAGCCACAGCCTTATCTCCGTCAATATATTTATTTTCCCTATTTCTAATTTTTGAGACTGCATTGTTTTTCTTCTTTCTGTCACCAATATATCGGAAAAAGGTTTTATCTCCCCTCTTCATAGATTTGGCCATTTCTTCCTCTTTTTGCCCTTTAGCAGTCCTTATAATTAGTTTTGCTTCCCTCTGTTTAATTTTATACGCCTCTCTGTCAGCTACACTTCCACTTACTTTATACTTCTTATAGGCAGACTTCTTATCTTTTATGATAGTGCTGACTTCCCTAGTAAACCATAATGGTTTCTTCTTCCTTTTATTCTTGCTAGTTTGTTTCACATATTGCGTAGTTGCCTTTAAGATGGCCATTTTTAATAGTGACCACTGGGCACTCACTTCTGCTACTCTGTTCCACTCACCTAATTTTCTTTCTACATACTCCGCCATTTCCTTGAAGTTTGTCTTCCTAAAGTCTAGCACTTTGGTTCTGGTGTGTGATTGCACAATGTCTGTTTTTATTCTGAACCATAAGCATTGATGGTCACTGGAACCCAGATTTTCTTCAACCCTGACCTCGGACACCAGATCCCCATTGGTCAGAACTAAGTCCAGAATGTTATCTCCTCTAGTTGGCAATGTCACAAGTTGTTTTAGAGACACTCCATTAAGTGCCTCTAATATAGTCCTGCTCTTGCATGCCGATGCACTTGGGATATTCCAGTCCACATCAGGCATGTTGAAGTCACCTGTAATTACAACGTCCCCCTTCTCTGCCATTCCACTGATTTCATCTATTAACAGGTTATCTAGATCCTCAGATTGTCCAGGGGGCCTATATATCACACCAATTCTGACCACAGCTCCCTCCTTAGTCTGCATGGTAACCCAGAGAGTTTCTAGTTCATTATGTGTATGCTGAATTATTGTTGATTGAAGGGTAGTCTTGACATAGATGGCTACTCCACCGCCCTTTCTATCCAATCTGTCTTTTCTGTACAATGTGTAACCGGGTATGGCTATCTCCCAGTCATTGTGATCCTTGAACCAAGTCTCTGTTATTGCAACAAGATCCAATTCATCTCTGGATATGATAGCCATTAATTCACAGAGCTTGTTGCCCAAGCTGCGAGCATTGGTACACATCATGTGGATGTTGTTGGTATTGTATTTTAGTGTGTCCTTGATCTTTTCCACCTCTAGCCTACCACTAACCGGGTTTCCTGCTTCAATGTCCTGCTTCATCCTAAATGGTAGGGGACAGAAATCACCCTCGCAAGTTACATCTCTGTCCCCTTCCTCTAGTTTAAATCAAAAAATGCTCTGAGTTCCACTCCAAGTTCTTCTGTGCCTTTCTGTGAAGGATGCAAGCCATCCCTCTTAAACAACTCATTGTTCGACCACCTTCTAACATCATGACTAATACATCCAAAGCCTTTGTCTTCACACCACTGACGTAACCACAAGTTGAACTTGGCGATGTTGAGTGCCTTTTTTCCCTGATTACATACTGGCAAAACTTCAGAAAATGTGATGGAACCTGTTATTTTGCAAAGTTCCTGACTAAAATTTTGGAAGTCCCTCTGTACAACAAACAAATCTTTTTGGGATAAGTCATTTGTGCCAAGATGTAGCACAATGTCCACTTGGTTATGTTTGCTTGCAGACTTCACAATATTTATAATACGTTTCTTATCCCTATTAACCGTGGCACCTGGGAGACACCTCACTTCCTTTAGCTCATCTTTATCCTGTCCAAAGTCCACACCTCTAATTGTTGAGTCACCAACCAGAATATGTCTTTTCCTATTGGTTGGCTTGGTAACTGTTCCTTGCTGCCCTTTTGTACTCATTTTATATGGTCCCTTATTTAAGTCCACTTCCTTTGATCTTACCAAATCCTGCCCAGACTGAGAATTAGCAGATACATCCACATCAAGCTCAGAAAGAACAGCAAATGGGTTATATTGGCTTAGTCCAAAATGTTGATGTTTTTGTTCTACAATGCGCAATCTTCCAGAGCCAACAGTCTTCCACTCTGCCCTTCTCTTGTGAAGTCTTTGTGGGCGTGGTGGCTGTATAACAAGCTGCTTTACTGGCTGGGATAGCTTCATAACTTCAGACTGAAGAGTAGAAACTAAAGACTGTAATTTTGAAATCTTGTCATACAACCCCTTCATTTGCATACAAATTGGACAGCATACCCATCCTCGGTCGCTCCAGATGCTCCTCCTCCTCTAAATCCGAGTCAGTCATTCCGCCAGCAATCCATTGGCCAAGCCATGTCCAAAAGACAAGAGTATGTGCCCACTCATCCACTGTGCAGAAGCTAAATGTGCTCCTGTATAAGTTGCTGGTGCTGCAGTCCCTCCCTTTTGAGGTGGTGGACCTTTCAGAGAACTGATGGCTTGTGCCGAGCCGAAGTACAGAGTCCCAAGCTGTCATTTCTTTGTGAAAAAGGCAGTACCAGTCCTGTACAATTTTGTTGAACAGAAGGCGGGACAGTCCTTTAGCCTGTCAGTGTGTACCAAAGTGCATAGCAGTGCCTACGTCTGGAGCTGTAACTAAGGTCAGGGACAATACATATCCTTTAAGGCCCACTGGGTGATTGTAGTTCCTGCACAACCACAACTTGGACAGGTACCCTCCGCTGTGGTCTCCACGCTCCTAGGCTGTTGTGCCTGTGACAGTGCACTTGCACTTAGCAATGGTGTCACAGAAAAATACCGTTTTGTGATCACTCACCTTTAAAACGGATATTATAAGTGTGACATACACTCCGCTTCAATAAGTCTTGACAGTTGGGTTATTCTCCAGTAGAGGGCGAACTTCTGCAGAGATGAATGCAAAAAAGAAGCCCCGCCCGGCCCATAACTACCTGGGACCTCCTACCAATTCCCCAGTGTAAGATAGCAGTAAAGGGACCAGGAAGAACCAAATATAACAATACTAACAAAAAACCAATGGTTCACCATATAAAGGATCCAGAATATCAAACAGGGTGGGTGAAGTGGAGTGTATGTCACACTTATAATATCTGTTTTAAAGGTGAGTAATCACAAAACGGTATTATTCCAAGTGTGACATACACTAAGCTTCAATAAGTCTTGACAGTTGGGACATCCAATAGCAGTGTCCGTCAAGGGTGGGAACCATAAACAGTAAAGAATGCACTAACTCAAACCACTGCAGCTTGCAGAACCTTGCGGCCAAAAACAGCATCCGCTGAAGCCCGCACATCAACCTTGTAAAACTTGGAAAAAGTATGAACAGCCTTACAAACAAGTAGCAGCCTTACAAACTTGTTCAACAGAAGCCTGGTGCTGAAAACCCCAGGATGCACAAACAGCACAAGTAGAGTGCGCAGTGACCCTAAAAGGGGAAGTCCTCCCCTTAGCAGAATAGGCCCCAACAATGGCCTGACGAATCCATTTGCTAATCGTAGACTTAGCAGGTGCCAAACCTTTCCTGGGCCCACAGGGCACCACAAAAAAAAGCGTCCGTCTTGCGGAAGAAAGAAGTAGTCACCAAATAGTACTTCACAGAGTGAACAATGTCCAAATTGTGCAGAACCCTCTCCTTGTCATTGTAAGGCTTAGGACACAAAAAAGGGAGAACAATATCCTGATTGAGGTGGAAAGCAGACACCACCTTAGGAAGGAAATCCGGTTTAAAACGAAAGACCACCTTATCCTGGTGTCTCTCAAAGTAAGGGGCCTGAATCGACAGAGCCGCCAACTCAGAGACACGCCGAACCGAGGTAATCGCCACCAAGAAGGCAACCTTCTGAGTGAGAACCGAAAGAGCAATATCATGTAGTGGCTCAAAAGGAGGACCCTGCAGAGCCAAAAGAACCAAATTCAAATCCCAAACAGGAACTACAGCTTTTCGAGGGAGCCGCACATGCGCCACCCCTTGGAAAAAAGTCTTAACCAGCGGGTGTAAAGCAAAAGACCTCTGGAAGAAAACCGACAGAGCAGAAACCTGTCCTTTCAAAGTACTAAGCTGGAACCCAAGGTCCAGATTATGCTGAAGAAACTCCAAAATCCTGGGTACAGAAAAAACCCTGCAAGGCAAGGCCCTAGCCTCGCACCAATCAATATAGGACCTCCAAGTCCTACAGTAAATGCCAGAAGAGGACCACTTCCTAGCCCTAATCAGGGTCTGAACGACCGCCTCAGACAAACCTTCCTCTTTCAACTAGAAGGTTTCAGCAGCCAGGTAGTCAAAGCCAGCGTTTGTAAATTGGGGTAAAGTAGATGACCCTGGGATAGTAGGTCCGGTATCAAGGGAAGCCGGCACTGGTCTACGGCCATCCTTACGACGTCTGCGTACCAAACCCTTCTTGGCCACCTTGGAGCCACCAGAATCGCTGGTGCCCCTTCTAGAACCAGTTTGCAAACTACCCTGCCCAGCATGGAGACAGGTGGAAACAGGTACAGAAAACCCAGGTCCTTCCACGCCAGAGACAAGGCATCCACTGCCAAGGCCAGGGGATCCTGGGAAAGAGACACAAATGCCGGAAGCTTGTGATTGTGCCTCGGGGCAAAGAGATCCACCTCCGGAGTCCCCCACTTGCGGCAAAGATCCAGAAAGACCTCGGGGTTGAGAGACCACTCTCCATGGTGCGAGGACCCCCTGCTCAGGGAATCCGCCTCCGTATTCTCCACCCCCGGAATGTAGACTGCTGAAAGGCAAGGAACATTGCTCTACGCCCATCGCAGGATCAGAGAGACTTCCCTGAGGACACTCCTGCTGCGAGTCCCTCCTTGGTGATTTATGTAGGCCACTGCCGTTCGGTTGTCCGAACACACCTGAGCCAGAACCAGACGAATGGCTCGGAGCTCCAATACATTGATGGGGGTGTGAGCCTCCTGGGGACCCCACACCCCGCTGAACTGATGACTCTTCCAATAACCTCCCCAGCCCGACAGGCTGGCATCCGTGGTAAACGTCTCCCAACAAGGGACCAGAAAAGATCTGCCCTTCACCAGATTGCTCGAGTCCAGCCACCACCGAAATGATTGCCGAACCCTGGGAGACATCCTGAAAGGTTGATCCAAAGACTGTGGGCTCCTGTCCCAATACGTCAATAGGAGAAGTTGAAGAGATCTCATGTGAAATTGTGCAAACGGCACCGCCTCGAAGGAGGACACCATCAGGCCCACCAGTTTCATCCCCTGTCGGATAGAGGGACAAGGACTGGCCAGAAGAAGACGGATCAGGTCCTGAATCCCCTGCACCTTGGTCTGGGGCAGAAACACTCTGGCCCGACTGGTATCCAGATTCATGCCCAGAAATGAAATCACTCGAGACGGGGAGAGAGAAGACTTGGTGCGGTTGATTACCCAGCCGAATCTCTCCAGGGTCGACACCACCTGGAGGGTGTCCAGTTCTGCCTGCTGAAGGGAAGAAGCAGAAATCAACAGATCATTCAGATAAGGCACAATGCGAATGCCCTGAGATCTGAGTAGAGCCATTACGCCCGCCAAACCCTGGTGCCGAGGTCAGGCCGAAGGGAAGAGCTATGAATTGATAATGTTGATCCCCCACCGCAAACCGGAGGAATCTCTGATGTGCCTAAAAAATTGGAACATGCAGATACGCATCCTTGATGTCTATGGATGTCATAAAATCCCCTTGGCGAAGGGAATTGATAGCCGAGCGCAAAGTCTCCATGCGGAACTTTTTGGCTCTGATAAACCTGTTGAGAACCTTGAGATCTAGAATGGGTCTTACCAAACCCTCCCTTTTGGGAACCGTGAAAAGGTTGGAGTAGTAACCCTTGCCTCTTTCCAGCGGAGGCCCCAGGCATATAACCCCCATTTCCAGAAGGCTTTTCACTGCCAACAGGAGCCCCTGCGCAGCCTGAGGGTCCGAGGGCACCCAAGACCTTAAGAATCTTGGGGGCGGCCAGTCCTCGAACTCCAGCTTGTACCCGGAGGAGACCACTTCCAAGATCCAATTGTCTGTGACCTCCCGGGCCCAGACCTGGAAGAAGAGCCGCAGCCGTCCCCCCACCCTTACGGGTGAGGGTGCCCCTTCATTGCTGAACCGGTTTAACGGCAGGCTTGGGACCCCAGGCAGCCGCGGGATGTGCCCGACCTCTGCCTCTGTTCCAGAACTTGCCCCTGACCCCCGAGAAGGCCAGACCCCTAGACGCTCTGGCCCCTCGAAAGGAAGGAGTGAACGAGCCCGCCCCCCGAAAGGGACGGCGCTGCTTCCTCCGCTGAGGTAACTTACCTTCTTTAGCAACAGCATCCAATTTATCGCCAAACAGCCGCGCCCCCAAGAAGGGGAGAGCTGTGAGTGACTTCTTGGCTCCAACGTCCGCTGTCCACTGACGGAGCCAGACCAGTCTGCGCATGGTCACTAGCAAGGCTGACGTCCTACTACACACGACAATGGAGTCTTCCATCGCAGCCATGACAAAATCCATGAACACTTCACACTTCTTAAGTACAGCTAACTCAGCGCTAGCTGGATCCAGCTGAGCGTTATTGAGCCAGTCCCTGATAAGAGACCTGGTAGCAAGCGACACCATGGCAGATGCACTAACCGGTCACAGGGCCGAGCCCACGTTGGCAAATGCGTGGCACGCCATCTGATCCAGGCGCTTGTCCTCGCCATTCTTAAGGGAAGAGGCATCAGGGGTGTTCAGTACAGAAGAGTTGATCAAACCTAACTCAGGCGCGTCGACCTCGGGAGAAGAAGACCAGCGCTTGACCGCCTCCACCGGAAAGGGATACTTTTTATCCCATCCCTGAGGCACACCAGGGAGCCGACAGGGCCTCTCCCATTCCCTGTATCAGCGCATCAAAATTACCCTGGGTAGGGTAGGGGCAGATGGGGCTTGTAGGCCCCAAAAAATTCCCCCTTCTTAAGAAGGGGCGCCTCAGGTGGATCAATATCCAACACCTCCAATGAATGTGTCAAAACAGTGGCCGTATCAACGGCATCCCCCAGATGCACTTATACGGGGACACCTGTAACACACAAAATAGGTCACATAAGAACAGAGCCTAGTAAGGGATGCCCTAGCATAGATATTACAGTCACACAGCCGAAATACTCATATACAGGCATATGACTGCATATATATATATATATATATATATATATATATATATATATTATCACGTCTATATCGCCAAGCAGCCATGCATAGCAATTAAAAAGGCATATAGGCACACACACAAATATTATATATATATATATTATATATATACACCGAACTATGAATATATCCATATAAACATATATGCCTCCGATGTTTGTAGCCCACGGGCACAATAACGCCCGGCGACATGTACCGCAAAGAGAGTATAAGATTAGGTTACCAGCTAAAGGAGCCCGTATGGGGCACTCACGAGAAGATGGCGTCCATACGAGGAGAGGGAGAAGGGGGCGGGCCAGCGTGGAGCGCGCCAGCATATGGTGCCGCCCCCCTCCGATGCGGGATTCCCCCCCAAGCTGCGCTTCCAGCTGATAGGGCTGGAGCCGGCCGACGACACCAAGGGGGGCGGGCTGACGCAGACGCGCTCCGCCGACGCGGGAGAGCGCCAGGACCCGCCCCCCCCCCCACTGAGGAAGGCAGAAGGTCGCGCTCCCCGGCCAATATGGCCGCAGAGCCGACCATGAGAGAACCGGCCCGCCGCCGCAAGAGAGTGTGCGTGCAGGCCGAACGTAAAAGCACACACACATACACCTGATTAACAGTGAACAAACACACACACACTGCAAATAAAGGACAGGGAGTCAGCCCCCCCCCCCCCCCAAGAGGAGAGTAAGGGACCCGGAAGGGGGAGTGGGAACCCTGCCATTATAAGGCCATAGGCATGTAGGGACGGGGCATCCCACACCAGGATCACCAAAAACCTGGATCACGGCCTACCCCGTGGTGGGGTCTCACGGTGGAGCAGCGCTCCTACAGCACCCAGAGGGTGCTCCTACCTTTACCAAGGACTCGCAGCCGAAGCTGGGAGGCTCAATACAGGGACAATTTAGGAGGGTCCTGGCAGCAATAGGGACAAAAAAGGGGGCCGGGCGCGAGCCCGGCTTACCTGCAAGTAAGAGAAGCTTCATCTTCTGTCTTGCTCGCTCCCTGCAGAGAAGACAACTGGGGAATTGGTGGGAGGTCCCAGGTAGTTATGGGCCGGGAGGAGCTTCTTTTTTGCATTCATCTCTGCAGAAGTTCGCCCTCTATTGGAGAATAACCCAACTGTCAAGACTTAATGAAGCGGAGTGTATGTCACACTTGGAATAAAGTGCCTAATTGTCAATTACATATTGTTAACATGTAAGCAGGAAATCCAAGGTTAAGGTAATACCATTTATTGGCTAACTCAATAAGATTGAAAATGCAAGCTTTCAAAGCTGTTCAAGCTTCTTCTTCAGGCATAATACAGATCTGTAACTTAGACACACATTTATTCAAAACAAAACAACAAGAGTGACAATTGTTTTTACACTGACAGAAGAAGCTTGAACAGCTTTGAAAGCTTGCATTTTCAATCTTATTGAGTTAGCCAATAAATGGTATTACATCGATGGCCAACATAGTACAACAACTTACTGATATTGTTAACATTTATCTTATTTGAACACATTTATAATAATAACATATAACATAACAATAACATATAATAACAATAATCAATTTTTTTTTTTCATTTTCTTTTTTTTTTTATATTTTTTATTTTTAAAAAATATATATATTTTTTTTTTTTTGCATTTTTTTAAATATTTTTTCCATTGTTTTTTTTTTTGCATTTTGTTTTTTCTAAATATTTTTTTCCGGTATTTTTTGAAAATTTTTTTCAGTGCCCTTCCAGCCTAGGAACTGCTAAAAATCATAAATCGCCACCAAAACTGCCAATGGGAACCATTGTGACTGACAATGAGAAGAACATCTCATGTCTGCGCTGCGACAAGGAAGCCTGAGCCATGCGCCCTGTATGCCACACGTGCTCAACCTAGTTGTCAAGCCTTTTCTGAAGTCTTCCCCCCATCTGCAAGACATCCTAACAACGGGAAGGAAACTTTGCATGCACTTCAGCCACTACTACACCGCCAAGCACACCCTTCTTGAGCTACAGCGTCAGAACGGTATCCCCCAACATAGTCTGATTCACGATGTTTCCAACCGTTGGAATTCCACCCTCCATATGTTGGGTCGACTATACGAACAGAGAAAAGTCATCACTGATTTCTTGATTATCCAAGCGGATAGGGGGACTCCCCTGTGTAACTTCAATGTCAACCAATGGCAGCTCATACGTGACACCTGCGATTGGTCAGGCCCTTTGAGGAAGCCACTTTATTTGTCAGTCGCCAGGATTACGGCATGAACGATGTGATTCCACTACTTCATGTACTACAACACATGTTGGAAACCATGGCTGGTCAGGGCACTGGAGACATGGCGCCTACATTTCACGGCCACATAAAGCCTGTGGGGCTGAAGTGGAGGAGGAGGAGGAGGGAGTGGGGCACAGCGAAGCACAGTTTAGGTTTGACAAAATGGCCATTTTATCTAGTTATCTGACAGGAGATGAGGAGCAGCCAGAGGAGCTAGAGGGTTGTGAGGAAGGCGAGACAGAGGACCCAGACACACCGTGGCAGTATGCAGTGGCGTACCTCCGAGTCACTTGCACAAACGGCACGATGCATGCTCACGTGCTTGCGTAGTGGCCACAGAATTGTCTCCATTTGTCAGCGGGATTACTTCTGGCTCTCCCCCTTATTGGACCCTCGCTACCGGCACAAAATGGGGGCATTTTGACCTACTACAGAGACATTCTACGTAGTCAGTTGGCCGATGCCTATCTGCGCCATGGTCCATACAGTGATGCCCAGTGGGACACCACCGCCGCTTCTGCCTATAGTCAAGCCCCCGTTTGCCGTGACGCTAGGTACGCCTCACATGGTTGCCCCCAGGTCTTAATAGGCGCAAAGGATGGCTGCTTACGGTGAAGGCCGATGAACCTTGAGGGTATCCCGAAGCCGAGGTCAATCCGGAGGGTGCGTCAGAGTACAGGGATGAGACAGGTGCGTAGTCAGGGGTAGCCAAAGGGTCAAGCCGGGAGGTCAGAGATCGCAGGGTATCCAGAGGGGCAGGCAGGTTCGTGGTCAAACAAAGCGGTCGGTACAGGCAGCAGACAGGAATGGTCGATCAAGCCAGGTCGGAATCAGATAACAACTAACAGAATCACACCCTAATCACAAGCAACTATCACGGGCACTGAGTGCTGGGCTGACTCCATATTTATTGGAGAATTGACCAATGGCCACCCTGGGGGGGGGGGGGAGTATATGTGCTGATTCGTTAAACTTACAACACTAAGAGTGATTGGACACACTATCCAGGGGCTGGTCAGTCTTGCCTGCAAGGCTAATCAGCCCCTGATTCCCATCAGGTGTGGAAAACTGCGCTGCCTGCCACTCGCAGCACAGCGCCTCCTAGTGGCGAAATTTACAGACTGCGGGGCACGCGCCTGCACAGCTAGAGAGGGGCGAGGGAGGCTGCCAGAGTGACGCGTCGCGCTCCCAGCAGCGGGAGTGACGCGTCACGCTCCCAGCAGCGGGAGCGCTGCGTCGCCCAGCACTCGCCGCCGGCCCCCTGGCAGAGGTAAGTCCCTTACACATGGCTGATCCATGGTAGTAGCTGATGCATGGTAGCTCCTTATGCTGTTGCCAACTCCAGGGTGTGTCTTTCAGGCAATATATGGGCTCCCTATGCTGCTGCCAGCTCATATGTGGGTCTTTCAGGCAATATATGGGCTCCTAATGCTGCTGCTGTCAACTCCAATGTGTGCACTCTTAAAAGACACATGCTAGCAATGGCTGCTGGCAATTTGACAACGTGACTTTCTTTACAAAATGCAACCAGTTAATAGACAGGTACTCTTGAAATATTAATGCTAGTGTTTGGGATGCCCCCTACTCACATACAGAGGTTGGCTCCTTTGATAGTGGAAAAGTGACATTGATTACAAAATGCAACCAGCTAATAGACAGGTAGTGTTGAAATATTTATGCTAGTGTTTGGGATGCCACCTCCTCACATACAGCGGTTGGCTCCTTTGATTGTGCAAAAGTGACGTTGATTACAAAATGCAACCAGTTAATAGGCAGAATATTTATGCTAGCATGCTTTTTAAAGAATGACACCAGGAAAAGGAAAAGCTAAATTGGCAGGTGTGTTATTAACACTAAATAGGATTGGAAGCTAAAGCAAACACTTTAAACTGTCCCTGTCTTTCTCTGTCACTGTCACAGGCTCTCTCCTTCTCTATCTGTCCCTCGCTTCTTCTGTTCTATCAATCTATCTATCTCTCCATCGCTGTGTCCATCTATCTCTCCCTCGCTGTATCTATCTATCTATCTATCTGTCTGTCTGTCTGTCTGTCTGTCTGTCTGTCTGTCTGTCTGTCTGTCTCTCGCTCTCTCCCTGCCTGATCTGCTCTGGCCGCAAAACAGTGTCAGAATGATCTTCCGCAAAATGGCCGCCGCTTATATGGGGCTGTGACATCATCGGTAAGCCTGTCTGCTGATAGGTAGCATGTGACACCTACCCTGCACACTGCCTGTAATGTGGGATGTCACACACACTGCCTGTAATGTGGGGTCTATAATGTGGTGATTGTGGGGTTCTGCGCACTATTTTGGAACACCTTTTGGTTCAGAATATTTTTCTACTTTTTGTCCTCCAAATCCTGGGTGCGTCTTATAGGGCGAAAAACACAGTAATTTAAATTTACCTAAATCTAATACTGTACAGACTAGCCACCCCTAGGACTTTATTTAGGTGCTAGGGAAAACACTATTGGAATGTTTGGGGCTGTAAACAAGAGTAAAGAGTAAAGTTATATGGCACATACAGGTCAAACACCACTGATTTTTCTGCTTTATTTGTGAAATATCAAAGTACCAATAGTTGGTGCCTTTACTTTTATTCCATTTCTGCTATAATGCCCATCTGATATAGATTTCCAATAAGGATTTGAACACCTGCCACCTTCCCATCTGGGAAAACTACTATAGGCTGCCTAGTTACTAGGTGCCCTTTTGAGGCTCCCTTTTGTGCACAGGGCATATAAATCTGGATGCCTCCAAGTTGTAAGTGTAAGGCTCCTTTCACACCACTGCACTTAAGCACTGTGTTGGGTTTTGCTTGCATTTGCATTACATTGCCATAGATTTCTATGGAGCTGAATTTGCATTGCATTGGAAACAGCATGTAGGACATGTAAATGGCTAGGTGTGTAAGAGGCCCAAGAGTATGTCCAGTATCAAAACAAAGCAATGCAAATAATAGAGTGAGAAACTGAAGAAAAAAATTCAAGTGCCTCTGGCATACCCCGCTGTGAAAACCCCCAGGCAGCCAACTAAAACTGATGTTTTTCCTGGTCCTACGACACATGCATAGCCTCTCGTTCACGTCGCACTTCAGCTCCATCTGAGTCTAGGCAAGAGCAGCCTGGCACGGGTACGCCATTTGGCAAATTTACTGGGCCACCTGAGGGGGTTACGCCATGGGGCATCCTGAATTTGGATGCCGCTGGAGGGAGATGAGTAAGCCTACCCTGGAATCTCAGACTACAGGGTGGGTTTTGGTCCACTTTAAAGACCAACATTTTGACCTGAAGACACCATAGCTGTTTTGGTATTGTGTAGCAAAAATAGGAATTGATGCTAAATACCCTGAGTTAATACCCAGCAATAGATCATTCTGTGAATACTCATCTGTAGAACTGATTTCTCTTCCATTATTACTTCAGGACATCAGGAGAATTCAGTAACGATAGGGTTAACCTCTCGACCGAAGGGCGTAAATTGAAAGACGTGGCTCCACCTCCCGGCATATATCCTTCCGAATGACTTCCTCCACTCCAGTTTAATTGAAAAGTAGTAGAACCAGCTGCCCAGGAAATCACTGGTTGGAAACAAAATACAAGACTTCTCTCTCTGACTATAAATATCTATTTTTTTTTTTACACACATTTACCACTCCACTAAGACTAGGCATCCAAGGAATGGACAAAGTGACCTAGCAGACAGGGAGGGTCTGATGTCCTGAAGTAATAATGGAAGAGAATTCAATTCTACAGGTAAGTATTCACATAATTATCTTTTCTCTTCCATTTTAATTCAGGACATCAGGAGAATTCAGTAATGATAGGGATCTCTAAAAGCAGTACCCTGAATACGGGTGGGAAAAATTAATTATCCCTTTCTATCAGGAATAAGGCATTCAAAACCCTCTAGGTTACTACTGTAATACCTTTCTACAGGTATTTGCATCCGCTGAGGCTCAAACATCTACCCTATATAATTTGGTAAATATCTGAACTGAAGACCAAGTAGCAGCTGGTAGACTTTGCTGGTAGAAGACCTTTCCGTGAACCCTCAGGTATGACAAATAAGAAATCCAATCTACGGAAAGATTGTGTAGCAGTGAGATAATAACTTAGTGCTCTCACTAACTCACTACCTCCAGCCAGTGAAGAGCCCCCTTCCTTATCGGACACTGGAGCAGGAGGAAGGCAAAAACCATCTATTTATTATGATGAAAAAACACCTTAGGCAGAAAATCCTGTTTAAAACACAAGACATTCTTGTCCTGATGCAACACTAAATTAAGAGACTTAATTGATAAAGCTGCAAATTCAGAAACCCGCATTACTAAGGTTATTGCCACTAAAAAGATAACCATAAGAGTCATTAGACTTAATGGCGCAACTACCAATGGTTCAAAAGGAAGACCCTGAAGAGCTGATAAAACAAAGTTCAGGTCCCAAAACAGCAGAAGTGGCTTACGAGGAGGCCGCACCTGAGCGACTCTCTGCTATCGGTTTCTGAAAAAGGATAGATAAAGCAGATATTTGTCCTTTTAAAGTACTCAATTGAAGACCTTCATCAAGACCGTTCTGCAAAAAAAAAAAAAAAAAAAATACAAGATTCTGGCAACAGAAAAAGTTCTACAAGAGAACCCTCTGGATTCGCACCAAGGGATAAACGCACGCCAAACTCTACAGTAGATCATTGATGAAGACTTCTTCCTGGCCTGAATCATAGTCTGAATGACTCTGGCAGAGAGGCCTCTTTCTGCCAAGCTGGAGGTTTCAATAACCAGGCATCAAGCCAGAACTCGTGAATTGGGATGCCTTAGAGGCCCCTGTGTGAAGATCTGTCTGGTCGGTAAACTCTGACATCATTACTATGTCTGAGAACCAGCTTCTCCAGCGAGACCCCCTGACTCAGAGACCATTCCCCCAGATGCAGGGACTTTCTGCTGAGATGATTGGCCTTGAAGTTGTCCACTCCAGGTATATGTATTGCAGATATGCATGGGGCCTGTTTCTCGGCACAAAGTAAAATCCGGCTCACTTCCATGAGGGCTTTCTTGCATCTGGTACCTCACTGGTGGTTGATATATGCCTCCGCTGTCCAGTTGTCTCTCTGAATCGGGACGAGATGCCCCTCAGATGGAATGTCCAAAGTCTTAGACAGAATAGAATTGCTCTTGGTTTCAGGATATTATAGGAAGTCTTCTCTCCCTCGGACAGCACAGCCCCTGGATCATCCATGACACCTCTCCAACCAGCTAGACTAGCATCTGTGAACATAATCTTTCATTGTACTGGAAGGAAGGATTTGCTGATCTGAAGAGGCTGAGGACTCAGGCACCAAGCTAGCGAATGCCTTGTTGACATGCAAAAAAAATGATCCAGAGTGTCTCGATCCCAGATCCTGCGCAATTTATAGTGACATAGGGCTTGATTCATTAAAGGTCGAATTCAAATTTTCGCATGTTTTTTTGAGAAAAAGGTTCGATTTTGCGCGCGCAAATTCTACGCGTGATTCAACAAAGTTTTACTTTCGTTTTTGCTAATTCAATTCGAGTGAGAGAAAAAGCACTCAAAAATAATTCGATTTGCGAAAACATTTCTAGTGATTCAGGTGCTATGGATTGGCTCCACACATGAGTTAAATTCAAGTGTTTCACACGAAAGTCTGTTTTCTGACTTCCACCATGGAGTCCTTCTATCTACTATAACTGCAAAAAAAACCCATAGTACACCATAAGGAGGCCTATAAACATGAAATTGTGTAAAATGTATTATTATATTTAATTAATAAATATTTAATATACACATATTAGCAAAAACATTTATATAAAATAAATCATGTGCAGTAACATGTGCAATGTTTTATTTACCACATTGCATGCCGCTGCACAACTTGATAAATGTAAGTGATGTAAACAATACCTAACGCTATGACAACATAAATATAGCAGACAGAAAAATGACCATCCCAAAATATTAAAAAAAACATTTAGGGGTTAAAGTGGCCCAAAACCCAGGATTTTTACTATACTGGGTTTTGGTCCTTTCCCCTGGGGCACCCCAATCGGGTTTTGCCCCGCTGTGTAAAACCACCTCCAGATCGCCGATGCCAACTCACTTGTTCCCGGTCCTACGGCACATGCACAGCGGCTGGTCCAATCAGCGTGCTCGGAGCCGCTGACGCCACCTTGTCTAAGTCTTCGTCTAATGCCAGAGGCTCTGTGCGCACTGGCGGCCACATCCCCCGTTTCTCTCTAACAGGGAGCATGCCTGCACTGGCCATTCACAAATGCCTGTTGCGGGCACACGCCCATGTTAGAGGGATAGCGGGGATGTGGTCGCAGCTCGGGCATGCACCGTTGGACCGGGAAACAAGGTAAGTGTATGGGGCGACCTGGGGGGGTTCACACAGCGGGGCATCCCAATTTTGGATGCCCCTGGGGGGAGGGAATCCCTTTAAGAAACGCTAAGGCCACTTAGTGCCAGGTGTCAGGTGAATGTCAGGTCCCAGTGCAAAAGATGTATTTATCAAATCAAAAATCCAGAGCACATAGTAACATAGTATGTAAGGCTGAATAAAGACTTTAGTCCATCCAGTTCAGCCTGTTTAATTCCTTCCAGTGGTCTAGTAGCCATAGCTGGAAATGTTATTACATGCCATTATTACAGGCATCAAGGCCACTTTTGAACGTTTTTACTGTATCCATCATTACTACCTCCTCTGGCAGCGAGTTCCATACTCTCACTGCTCTTACAGAGAAGAATCCCCTCCTATGTCAGTGGAGAAAGCACCTTTCCTCTAACCTTAGTGGATGCCCCCGGGTTATGGTTACACTCCAGGCGTAGAGATGAGCGAACTTTTGAAAAATTCGATTCGACTGATTCGCCGAATTTTCCGACAAAAATCGTTTCGACCCGAATAAATTCGCGACGAATCGCTATTAAAAACGGCTATTTCTGAGCCTCCTAGAGCCTCAATAGGGTTGTAAACCATTCAGCCTTGCTGTAACACGCACAGGATGCGTGCTGGGTTAGTTAAATAATACTTTGAAGAAATATCACATGCAGATCAGAGGCATCGCTAATAGAATCGCAGAGCGGCACAATTGCAGAGAGTTGAAGTGGCATCACTATGAGGGGCAGAAGGAGCCCAAATATACACTGGAGTTGGCCTCAGGAGCCCAAAAATTGGATGAATCACACCCTGGAGTTGGCAGAAGTTGGCAGCAGCAGCAGCAGGAGCCCAAATATACACTGGAGTTGGCTTCAGGAGCCCAAAAATTGGATGAATCACACCCTGGAGTTGGCAGGAGTTGGCAGCAGCAGCAGCAGGAGCCCAAATATACACTGGAGTTGGCTTCAGGAGCCCAAAAATTGGATGAATCACACCCTGGAGTTGGCAGGAGTTGACAGCAGCAGCAGCAGGAGCCCAAATATACACTGGAGTTGGCTTCAGGAGCCCAAAAATTGGATGAATCACACCCTGGAGTTGGCAGAAGTTGGCAGCAGCAGCAGCAGGAGCCCAAATATACACTGGAGTTGGCTTCAGGAGCCCAAAAATTGGATGAATCACACCCTGGAGTTGGCAGGAGTTGACAGCAGCAGCAGCAGGAGCCCAAATATACACTGGAGTTGGCTTCAGGAGCCCAAAAATTGGATGAATCACACCCTGGAGTTGGCAGAAGTTGGCAGCAGCAGCAGCAGGAGCCCAAATATACACTGGAGTTGGCTTCAGGAGCCCAAAAATTGGATGAATCACACCCTGGAGTTGGCAGGAGTTGACAGCAGCAGCAGCAGGAGCCCAAATATACACTGGAGTTGGCTTCAGGAGCCCAAAAATTGGATGAATCACACCCTGGAGTTGGCAGAAGTTGGCAGCAGCAGCAGCAGGAGCCCAAATATACACTGGAGTTGGCTTCAGGAGCCCAAAAATTGGATGAATCACACCCTGGAGTTGGCAGGAGTTGACAGCAGCAGCAGCAGCAGGAGCCCAAATATACACTGGAGTTGGCTTCAGGAGCCCAAAAATTGGATGAATCACACCCTGGAGTTGGCAGAAGTTGGCAGCAGCAGCAGCAGGAGCCCAAATATACACTGGAGTTGGCTTCAGGAGCCCAAAAATTGGATGAATCACACCCTGGAGTTGGCAGAAGTTGGCAGCAGCAGCAGCAGGAGCCCAAATATACACTGGAGTTGGCTTCAGGAGCCCAAAAATTGGATGAATCACACCCTGGAGTTGGCAGGAGTTGACAGTAGCAGCAGCAGGAGCCCAAATATACACTGGAGTTGGCTTCAGGAGCCCAAAAATTGGATGAATCACACCCTGGAGTTGGCAGAAGTTGGCAGCAGCAGCAGCAGGAGCCCAAATATACACTGGAGTTGGCTTCAGGAGCCCAAAAATTGGATGAATCACACCCTGGAGTTGGCAGGAGTTGACAGTAGCAGCAGCAGGAGCCCAAATATACACTGGAGTTGGCTTCAGGAGCCCAAAAATTGGATGAATCACACCCTGGAGTTGGCAGAAGTTGGCAGCAGCAGCAGCAGGAGCCCAAATATACACTGGAGTTGGCTTCAGGAGCCCAAAAATTGGATGAATCACACCCTGGAGTTGGCAGGAGTTGACAGCAGCAGCAGCAGGAGCCCAAATATACACTGGAGTTGGCTTCAGGAGCCCAAAAATTGGATGAATCACACCCTGGAGTTGGCAGAAGTTGACAGCAGCAGCAGCAGGAGCCCAAATATACACTGGAGTTGGCTTCAGGAGCCCAAAAATTGGATGAATCACACCCTGGAGTTGGCAGGAGTTGACAGCAGCAGCAGCAGGAGCCCAAATATACACTGGAGTTGGCTTCAGGAGCCCAAAAATTGGATGAATCACACCCTGGAGTTGGCAGGAGTTGACAGCAGCAGCAGCAGGAGCCCAAATATACACTGGAGTTGGCTTCAGGAGCCCAAAAATTGGATGAATCACACCCTGGAGTTGGCAGGAGTTGACAGCAGCAGCAGCAGGAGCCCAAATATACACTGGAGTTGGCTTCAGGAGCCCAAAAATTGGATGAATCACACCCTGGAGTTGGCAGAAGTTGGCAGCAGCAGCAGCAGGAGCCCAAATATACACTGGAGTTGGCTTCAGGAGCCCAAAAATTGGATGAATCACACCCTGGAGTTGGCAGGAGTTGACAGCAGCAGCAGCAGGAGCCCAAATATACACTGGAGTTGGCTTCAGGAGCCCAAAAATTGGATGAATCACACCCTGGAGTTGGCAGGAGTTGACAGCAGCAGCAGCAGGAGCCCAAATATACACTGGAGTTGGCTTCAGGAGCCCAAAAATTGGATGAATCACACCCTGGAGTTGGCAGAAGTTGGCAGCAGCAGCAGCAGGAGCCCAAATATACACTGGAGTTGGCTTCAGGAGCCCAAAAATTGGATGAATCACACCCTGGAGTTGGCAGGAGTTGACAGCAGCAGCAGCAGGAGCCCAAATATACACTGGAGTTGGCTTCAGGAGCCCAAAAATTGGATGAATCACACCCTGGAGTTGGCAGAAGTTGGCAGCAGCAGCAGCAGGAGCCCAAATATACACTGGAGTTGGCTTCAGGAGCCCAAAAATTGGATGAATCACACCCTGGAGTTGGCAGGAGTTGACAGCAGCAGCAGCAGGAGCCCAAATATACACTGGAGTTGGCTTCAGGAGCCCAAAAATTGGATGAATCACACCCTGGAGTTGGCAGAAGTTGGCAGCAGCAGCAGCAGGAGCCCAAATATACACTGGAGTTGGCTTCAGGAGCCCAAAAATTGGATGAATCACACCCTGGAGTTGGCAGGAGTTGACAGCAGCAGCAGCAGGAGCCCAAATATACACTGGAGTTGGCTTCAGGAGCCCAAAAATTGGATGAATCACACCCTGGAGTTGGCAGAAGTTGGCAGCAGCAGCAGCAGGAGCCCAAATATACACTGGAGTTGGCTTCAGGAGCCCAAAAATTGGATGAATCACACCCTGGAGTTGGCAGAAGTTGGCAGCAGCAGCAGCAGGAGCCCAAATATACACTGGAGTTGGCTTCAGGAGCCCAAAAATTGGATGAATCACACCCTGGAGTTGGCAGGAGTTGACAGTAGCAGCAGCAGGAGCCCAAATATACACTGGAGTTGGCTTCAGGAGCCCAAAAATTGGATGAATCACACCCTGGAGTTGGCAGAAGTTGGCAGCAGCAGCAGCAGGAGCCCAAATATACACTGGAGTTGGCTTCAGGAGCCCAAAAATTGGATGAATCACACCCTGGAGTTGGCAGGAGTTGACAGTAGCAGCAGCAGGAGCCCAAATATACACTGGAGTTGGCTTCAGGAGCCCAAAAATTGGATGAATCACACCCTGGAGTTGGCAGAAGTTGGCAGCAGCAGCAGCAGGAGCCCAAATATACACTGGAGTTGGCTTCAGGAGCCCAAAAATTGGATGAATCACACCCTGGAGTTGGCAGGAGTTGACAGCAGCAGCAGCAGGAGCCCAAATATACACTGGAGTTGGCTTCAGGAGCCCAAAAATTGGATGAATCACACCCTGGAGTTGGCAGGAGTTGACAGTAGCAGCAGCAGGAGCCCAAAAAATGGCCTAAAGACATAAATATGTTTTGCACCATTTGGAAAGTGTAAAACGTGGCACCATGCTGAATCTAGTCGCATGCATCAGGCATTGGTGGGTGGAAATCCTGGCTGATCCATCCCTGATTCATTTTGACAAAGGTGAGTCTCTCCACATTTTTAGTTGACAGACGAGTTCTCCTCGCCGTAACTATGGCCCCCGCCGCACTAAACACCCGCTCAGATGGCACGCTACTTGCCGGGCAGGACAGCTTTTCCAGGGCAAACTCTGCTAGTTGCGGCCACAAATCAAGTTTGGCTGCCCAGAAGTCCAGCGGATCCGCAAGGTGTGTTGGCATGGTCATGTCAAAGTATGACATGACCTGCTGGTTCAGGTCCTGCTCCAGGTCTTCCTGCTGCTCATGAGTAGCCTCACTATGCGGGTGTAGAAAGCTACTCATTAGCGACTGAAGACTGAGGCTGCTGCTGCTGATGGAGCTTCTGCTGCTGCTGCTGCCAACCCCCCCAGCGGCCATGGCAGTGGAAGGTGAGCGCAGAGGTCCCCTCGAGTCAGACCTGCGAGAGTATGGACCATGGCGCAGATAGGCATCGGCCAACTGCCTACGTAGAATGTCTTTGTAGTAGTTGAGTTTGTCCTCCCTCTCGGTGGGTTTAAAAAATGCCCCCATTTTGTGCCGGAAGCGAGGGTCCAATAAGGTGGACAGCCAGAAGTCATCCCGCCGACAGATGGAAACAATTCTGGGGTCACTACGCAAGCACGTGAGCATGCTTCGTGCCATTTGCGCAAGTGACTCGGATGGACTACCTGTCTCCATCTCCACTGCATACTGCCACGGTGTGCCCGGGTCCTCTGTCTCTCCTTCCTCAAAAACCTCTAGCTCCTCTGGCTGCTCCTGCTCCTCCTCTCCTGTCCGCTGACTAGATAAACCAGCCATTTCGCCAAGCCTAAACTGTGTTTCGCTGGGCAACTCCTCCTCCTCCTCTTCCTCCTCCTCCTCCTCCAGTTCAGCTCCAAGGGGGTTCATGTGGCCGTAAGATGTAAACGCCATGTCTCCAGTGCCCTGACCAGCCATGGTTTCCAACATGTGCTGTAGTACATGAAGCAGTGGAATCACGTCGTTCATCCCGTAATCCTGCCGACTGACAAATAAAGTGGCTTCCTCAAAGGGCCTGAGCAAACGGCAGGTGTCACGTATGAGCTGCCACTGGTTGACATTGAAGTTACACAGGGGAGTCCCCCTATCTGCTTGGATCATCAGGAAATCCGTGATGGCTTTTCTCTGTTCATATAATCGGTCCAACATGTGAAGGGTGGAATTCCAACGGGTGGAAACATCGCAAATCAGACTATGTTGGGGGATACCATTCTGACGCTGTAGCTCAAGAAGGGTGTGTTTGGCGGTGTAGGAGTGGCTGAAGTGCATGCAAAGTTTCCGTGAAGTTGTTAGGATGTCCTGCAGATGGGGGGAACACTTCAGAAACCGCTTGACAACCAGATTGAAGACGTGAGCCATGCAGGGGGCATGGGTCAGGCTTCCTTGGCGCAGCGCAGACAAAATGTTCTTCCCATTGTCGGTAACCATGATTCCCATTTTAAGTTTTCTCGGAGTAAGCCATGTTTGGATTTCCTGATGAATACATTTAAGCAGTTCCTCCCCTGTGTGACTCCGTTCGCCAAGACAAACCATGTGAAGCACTGCGTGACACCTCCGTGCCCTGCACACATGGTAGACTGGAGGGGCACTGAGACTTGAGCCTACAGTGGAGGGTGAGGAGATGGCGGAGGATGAGGAGGCCGAGTCGCACGGTGTCACAGGCCCAATGGGCAGAGAGCGCGGAGGCCGAAGCGGCGTGACCTGTCCAAGTTGCTGCTGCAAAGGGACCACATTCACCCAGTGGGCCGTAAACGACATGTACTGCCCCTGACCGTAGTTACAGCTCCAGATGTCGGCGCTGCCATGTATTTTGCTACACACCGACAGGCTCAAGGACTGGCCCACCTTCTGTTCAACAAAAGTGTGCAGCGCTGGTACTGCCTTCTTGGCAAAGAAATGACGGCTTGGGACTCTCCACCTCGGCTCGGCACAAGCCATCAGTTCTCTGAAAGGTGCAGATTCCACCACCTGAAAAGGGAGCGACTGCAGCACCAGCAACTTGGACAGGAGCACATTCAGCTTCTGCGCCGTAGGATGAGTGGGCGCATACTGCTGTCTCTTGGACATGGCTTCGCTGATGGATTGCTGGCGGGATGCATGACTTGGAGGAGGAGGAGGAGGAGCAGGAGCGACAGAGGATGGGTATGACGCACAGCTGCCTTCGGCTGAGGTGCTGGAGCCTTGGCTGGCAGAAATTGGGAGCTCACTTGGTGAGGAAGCAGACTGGACCACCCCTTGGGAGCCTCGGTTCTCCCAGGTCGTTTTATGGTGACGCATCATATGTTGACGCAGGGCCGTGGTGCCAACATTTGGACCCTGGCCACGCTTCACCTTTTGCCTACATATCTTGCATGTGGCCATGTTACCCTCCTGCGGATGCCTCAGGAAAAACTGCCACACTGCCGAGTAGCTACTTTTCCCACCCCCTGGCCTCACTGATTCACTGCTGCTGTTGCCAACTCCAGGAACCCCTGCTCCACTACCTCCCGATAAGGTAGACTGCCGCACAGCAGGTGCTCTACCCCGGCCCCGGCCCCGGCCGGCTCCAGCCTTTGGAATTGTGCCCCCATGCTGACTGCTACCACTTTGCTGCCTCAGCTGCTGACTCCGGGGCAACCTGCACCCCTCTTCTCCTGATGATGACGATGAAGCCCCTTCATCACCCGGCTCCCAAGTGCGATCGGCTTCATCGTCATCATCATCACCGGGTTGTGGCTGTACGTCACTGATGTTCGTGGATTCGTCAACAGTGTCTGGCGCAGGAGCTGGAACGCTCGCAGCACCCACGACACTGTCCACATCACTATTTGTCTGCCTAGCTAAAGAAGCCACCTCCATTTCTTGGCTGGGCAGTAGCTGCTGACTGTCCTCTATCTGATGGTCCTCCTCACTAAAGAGTGGAGCTGAACCCAAAGCATAGGATACGTCGCTGGGGGAGGGAACGGCGTAGGCCAGAGGCAATGGGAGGACAGGGACTGCTCTCGGGGCATGCCAACTCAGGGTTGTGTCAGAGGAACCTACCGACCCTAGACTGGGGGTCTCAGACGTAAGTTGTGATGATGTTGTTGATGAGCGCGTCAACCAATCTACCACGGCAGATGCGTTACTGGTGGAGACCCGACCGCTAGCAGATACTGGCAGATTAGGTCTCTCAGCGTGACTCCTGCTGCTACTGGCCCCCAGTCTGATGCGAGCTCTTCCTGCGGAATCTTGGCCTCTGCCACTCCTCTTTTCACTTCCAGGCACTTGTCTGCCCGACATAGTCTAACTGGCGTGGTAGTAGGTGATATTTAAAAAAACCCCGGGCAGCGGTGGGTCTATATGAAACAGAATATAATGCACACCAAAAGTGAGCAGTAACACTCAGCCTCCAACAGGCCTGCTTAGTGTAAATAAGAGAGCTGCTTAGTGTAAATAAAGAGGGGTATGCTATGTTACAGAATGGGATGCCTCAACAGAAGTGCACCTGGCAGGCAGCAGTAAGCCTATGCCCAGCAAAAGTGTCTTATAATATAAATATAATAAGAGCAAATGCTTATATGGTCTTAAACAGAGGCTGCTTTAGTCACAGAATGGGATGCCCCGGGCAGGAATCGACCTGGCAGGGTCCAGTAGGGCTTTGGCCAGCAAAAGTGTCTTTATCAGGCCTAATTTCAAATATGATTAGAGCAAATGCTTATATGGTCTTAAACAGAGGCTGCTTTAGTCACAGAATGGGATGCCCCGGGCAGGAATCGAGCTGCCAGGGTACAGTAGTGCTTTGGCCAGCAAAAGTGTCTTTATCAGGCCTAATTTCAAATATGATTAGAGCAAATGCTTATATGGTCTTAAACAGAGGCTGCTTTAGTCACAGAATGGGATGCCCCGGGCAGGAATCGAGCTGCCAGGGTACAGTAGTGCTTTGGCCAGCAAAAGTGTCTTTATCAGGCCTAATTTCAAATATGATTAGAGCAAATGCTTATATGGTCTTAAACAGAGGCTGCTTTAGTCACAGAATGGGATGCCCCGGGCAGGAATCGACCTGGCAGGGTCCAGTAGGGCTTTGGCCAGCAAAAGTGTCTTTATCAGGCCTAATTTCAAATATGATTAGAGCAAATGCTTATATGGTCTTAAACAGAGGCTGCTTTAGTCACAGAATGGGATGCCCCGGGCAGGAATCGAGCTGCCAGGGTACAGTAGTGCTTTGGCCAGCAAAAGTGTCTTTATCAGGCCTAATTTCAAATATGATTAGAGCAAATGCTTATATGGTCTTAAACAGAGGCTGCTTTAGTCACAGAATGGGATGCCCCGGGCAGGAATCGAGCTGCCAGGGTACAGTAGTGCTTTGGCCAGCAAAAGTGTCTTTATCAGGCCTAATTTCAAATATGATTAGAGCAAATGCTTATATGGTCTTAAACAGAGGCTGCTTTAGTCACAGAATGGGATGCCCCGGGCAGGAATCGAGCTGCCAGGGTACAGTAGTGCTTTGGCCAGCAAAAGTGTCTTTATCAGGCCTAATTTCAAATATGATTAGAGCAAATGCTTATATGGTCTTAAACAGAGGCTGCTTTAGTCACAGAATGGGATGCCCCGGGCAGGAATCGAGCTGCCAGGGTACAGTAGTGCTTTGGCCAGCAAAAGTGTCTTTATCAGGCCTAATTTCAAATATGATTAGAGCAAATGCTTATATGGTCTTAAACAGAGGCTGCTTTAGTCACAGAATGGGATGCCCCGGGCAGGAATCGAGCTGCCAGGGTACAGTAGTGCTTTGGCCAGCAAAAGTGTCTTTATCAGGCCTAATTTCAAATATGATTAGAGCAAATGCTTATATGGTCTTAAACAGAGGCTGCTTTAGTCACAGAATGGGATGCCCCGGGCAGGAATCGAGCTGCCAGGGTACAGTAGTGCTTTGGCCAGCAAAAGTGTCTTTATCAGGCCTAATTTCAAATATGATTAGAGCAAATGCTTATATGGTCTTAAACAGAGGCTGCTTTAGTCACAGAATGGGATGCCCCGGGCAGGAATCGAGCTGCCAGGGTACAGTAGTGCTTTGGCCAGCAAAAGTGTCTTTATCAGGCCTAATTTCAAATATGATTAGAGCAAATGCTTATATGGTCTTAAACAGAGGCTGCTTTAGTCACAGAATGGGATGCCCCGGGCAGGAATCGAGCTGCCAGGGTACAGTAGTGCTTTGGCCAGCAAAAGTGTCTTTATCAGGCCTAATTTCAAATATGATTAGAGCAAATGCTTATATGGTCTTAAACAGAGGCTGCTTTAGTCACAGAATGGGATGCCCCGGGCAGGAATCGAGCTGCCAGGGTACAGTAGTGCTTTGGCCAGCAAAAGTGTCTTTATCAGGCCTAATTTCAAATATGATTAGAGCAAATGCTTATATGGTCTTAAACAGAGGCTGCTTTAGTCACAGAATGGGATGCCCCGGGCAGGAATCGAGCTGCCAGGGTACAGTAGTGCTTTGGCCAGCAAAAGTGTCTTTATCAGGCCTAATTTCAAATATGATTAGAGCAAATGCTTATATGGTCTTAAACAGAGGCTGCTTTAGTCACAGAATGGGATGCCCCGGGCAGGAATCGAGCTGCCAGGGTACAGTAGTGCTTTGGCCAGCAAAAGTGTCTTTATCAGGCCTAATTTCAAATATGATTAGAGCAAATGCTTATATGGTCTTAAACAGAGGCTGCTTTAGTCACAGAATGGGATGCCCCGGGCAGGAATCGAGCTGCCAGGGTACAGTAGTGCTTTGGCCAGCAAAAGTGTCTTTATCAGGCCTAATTTCAAATATGATTAGAGCAAATGCTTATATGGTCTTAAACAGAGGCTGCTTTAGTCACAGAATGGGATGCCCCGGGCAGGAATCGAGCTGCCAGGGTACAGTAGTGCTTTGGCCAGCAAAAGTGTCTTTATCAGGCCTAATTTCAAATATGATTAGAGCAAATGCTTATATGGTCTTAAACAGAGGCTGCTTTAGTCACAGAATGGGATGCCCCGGGCAGGAATCGAGCTGCCAGGGTACAGTAGTGCTTTGGCCAGCAAAAGTGTCTTTATCAGGCCTAATTTCAAATATGATTAGAGCAAATGCTTATATGGTCTTAAACAGAGGCTGCTTTAGTCACAGAATGGGATGCCCCGGGCAGGAATCGAGCTGCCAGGGTACAGTAGTGCTTTGGCCAGCAAAAGTGTCTTTATCAGGCCTAATTTCAAATATGATTAGAGCAAATGCTTATATGGTCTTAAACAGAGGCTGCTTTAGTCACAGAATGGGATGCCCCGGGCAGGAATCGAGCTGCCAGGGTACAGTAGTGCTTTGGCCAGCAAAAGTGTCTTTATCAGGCCTAATTTCAAATATGATTAGAGCAAATGCTTATATGGTCTTAAACAGAGGCTGCTTTAGTCACAGAATGGGATGCCCCGGGCAGGAATCGAGCTGCCAGGGTACAGTAGTGCTTTGGCCAGCAAAAGTGTCTTTATCAGGCCTAATTTCAAATATGATTAGAGCAAATGCTTATATGGTCTTAAACAGAGGCTGCTTTAGTCACAGAATGGGATGCCCCGGGCAGGAATCGAGCTGCCAGGGTACAGTAGTGCTTTGGCCAGCAAAAGTGTCTTTATCAGGCCTAATTTCAAATATGATTAGAGCAAATGCTTATATGGTCTTAAACAGAGGCTGCTTTAGTCACAGAATGGGATGCCCCGGGCAGGAATCGAGCTGCCAGGGTACAGTAGTGCTTTGGCCAGCAAAAGTGTCTTTATCAGGCCTAATTTCAAATATGATTAGAGCAAATGCTTATATGGTCTTAAACAGAGGCTGCTTTAGTCACAGAATGGGATGCCCCGGGCAGGAATCGAGCTGCCAGGGTACAGTAGTGCTTTGGCCAGCAAAAGTGTCTTTATCAGGCCTAATTTCAAATATGATTAGAGCAAATGCTTATATGGTCTTAAACAGAGGCTGCTTTAGTCACAGAATGGGATGCCCCGGGCAGGAATCGAGCTGCCAGGGTACAGTAGTGCTTTGGCCAGCAAAAGTGTCTTTATCAGGCCTAATTTCAAATATGATTAGAGCAAATGCTTATATGGTCTTAAACAGAGGCTGCTTTAGTCACAGAATGGGATGCCCCGGGCAGGAATCGAGCTGCCAGGGTACAGTAGTGCTTTGGCCAGCAAAAGTGTCTTTATCAGGCCTAATTTCAAATATGATTAGAGCAAATGCTTATATGGTCTTAAACAGAGGCTGCTTTAGTCACAGAATGGGATGCCCCGGGCAGGAATCGAGCTGCCAGGGTACAGTAGTGCTTTGGCCAGCAAAAGTGTCTTTATCAGGCCTAATTTCAAATATGATTAGAGCAAATGCTTATATGGTCTTAAACAGAGGCTGCTTTAGTCACAGAATGGGATGCCCCGGGCAGGAATCGAGCTGCCAGGGTACAGTAGTGCTTTGGCCAGCAAAAGTGTCTTTATCAGGCCTAATTTCAAATATGATTAGAGCAAATGCTTATATGGTCTTAAACAGAGGCTGCTTTAGTCACAGAATGGGATGCCCCGGGCAGGAATCGAGCTGCCAGGGTACAGTAGTGCTTTGGCCAGCAAAAGTGTCTTTATCAGGCCTAATTTCAAATATGATTAGAGCAAATGCTTATATGGTCTTAAACAGAGGCTGCTTTAGTCACAGAATGGGATGCCCCGGGCAGGAATCGAGCTGCCAGGGTACAGTAGTGCTTTGGCCAGCAAAAGTGTCTTTATCAGGCCTAATTTCAAATATGATTAGAGCAAATGCTTATATGGTCTTAAACAGAGGCTGCTTTAGTCACAGAATGGGATGCCCCGGGCAGGAATCGAGCTGCCAGGGTACAGTAGTGCTTTGGCCAGCAAAAGTGTCTTTATCAGGCCTAATTTCAAATATGATTAGAGCAAATGCTTATATGGTCTTAAACAGAGGCTGCTTTAGTCACAGAATGGGATGCCCCGGGCAGGAATCGAGCTGCCAGGGTACAGTAGTGCTTTGGCCAGCAAAAGTGTCTTTATCAGGCCTAATTTCAAATATGATTAGAGCAAATGCTTATATGGTCTTAAACAGAGGCTGCTTTAGTCACAGAATGGGATGCCCCGGGCAGGAATCGAGCTGCCAGGGTACAGTAGTGCTTTGGCCAGCAAAAGTGTCTTTATCAGGCCTAATTTCAAATATGATTAGAGCAAATGCTTATATGGTCTTAAACAGAGGCTGCTTTAGTCACAGAATGGGATGCCCCGGGCAGGAATCGAGCTGCCAGGGTACAGTAGTGCTTTGGCCAGCAAAAGTGTCTTTATCAGGCCTAATTTCAAATATGATTAGAGCAAATGCTTATATGGTCTTAAACAGAGGCTGCTTTAGTCACAGAATGGGATGCCCCGGGCAGGAATCGAGCTGCCAGGGTACAGTAGTGCTTTGGCCAGCAAAAGTGTCTTTATCAGGCCTAATTTCAAATATGATTAGAGCAAATGCTTATATGGTCTTAAACAGAGGCTGCTTTAGTCACAGAATGGGATGCCCCGGGCAGGAATCGAGCTGCCAGGGTACAGTAGTGCTTTGGCCAGCAAAAGTGTCTTTATCAGGCCTAATTTCAAATATGATTAGAGCAAATGCTTATATGGTCTTAAACAGAGGCTGCTTTAGTCACAGAATGGGATGCCCCGGGCAGGAATCGAGCTGCCAGGGTACAGTAGTGCTTTGGCCAGCAAAAGTGTCTTTATCAGGCCTAATTTCAAATATGATTAGAGCAAATGCTTATATGGTCTTAAACAGAGGCTGCTTTAGTCACAGAATGGGATGCCCCGGGCAGGAATCGAGCTGCCAGGGTACAGTAGTGCTTTGGCCAGCAAAAGTGTCTTTATCAGGCCTAATTTCAAATATGATTAGAGCAAATGCTTATATGGTCTTAAACAGAGGCTGCTTTAGTCACAGAATGGGATGCCCCGGGCAGGAATCGAGCTGCCAGGGTACAGTAGTGCTTTGGCCAGCAAAAGTGTCTTTATCAGGCCTAATTTCAAATATGATTAGAGCAAATGCTTATATGGTCTTAAACAGAGGCTGCTTTAGTCACAGAATGGGATGCCCCGGGCAGGAATCGAGCTGCCAGGGTACAGTAGTGCTTTGGCCAGCAAAAGTGTCTTTATCAGGCCTAATTTCAAATATGATTAGAGCAAATGCTTATATGGTCTTAAACAGAGGCTGCTTTAGTCACAGAATGGGATGCCCCGGGCAGGAATCGAGCTGCCAGGGTACAGTAGTGCTTTGGCCAGCAAAAGTGTCTTTATCAGGCCTAATTTCAAATATGATTAGAGCAAATGCTTATATGGTCTTAAACAGAGGCTGCTTTAGTCACAGAATGGGATGCCCCGGGCAGGAATCGAGCTGCCAGGGTACAGTAGTGCTTTGGCCAGCAAAAGTGTCTTTATCAGGCCTAATTTCAAATATGATTAGAGCAAATGCTTATATGGTCTTAAACAGAGGCTGCTTTAGTCACAGAATGGGATGCCCCGGGCAGGAATCGAGCTGCCAGGGTACAGTAGTGCTTTGGCCAGCAAAAGTGTCTTTATCAGGCCTAATTTCAAATATGATTAGAGCAAATGCTTATATGGTCTTAAACAGAGGCTGCTTTAGTCACAGAATGGGATGCCCCGGGCAGGAATCGAGCTGCCAGGGTACAGTAGTGCTTTGGCCAGCAAAAGTGTCTTTATCAGGCCTAATTTCAAATATGATTAGAGCAAATGCTTATATGGTCTTAAACAGAGGCTGCTTTAGTCACAGAATGGGATGCCCCGGGCAGGAATCGAGCTGCCAGGGTACAGTAGTGCTTTGGCCAGCAAAAGTGTCTTTATCAGGCCTAATTTCAAATATGATTAGAGCAAATGCTTATATGGTCTTAAACAGAGGCTGCTTTAGTCACAGAATGGGATGCCCCGGGCAGGAATCGAGCTGCCAGGGTACAGTAGTGCTTTGGCCAGCAAAAGTGTCTTTATCAGGCCTAATTTCAAATATGATTAGAGCAAATGCTTATATGGTCTTAAACAGAGGCTGCTTTAGTCACAGAATGGGATGCCCCGGGCAGGAATCGAGCTGCCAGGGTACAGTAGTGCTTTGGCCAGCAAAAGTGTCTTTATCAGGCCTAATTTCAAATATGATTAGAGCAAATGCTTATATGGTCTTAAACAGAGGCTGCTTTAGTCACAGAATGGGATGCCCCGGGCAGGAATCGAGCTGCCAGGGTACAGTAGTGCTTTGGCCAGCAAAAGTGTCTTTATCAGGCCTAATTTCAAATATGATTAGAGCAAATGCTTATATGGTCTTAAACAGAGGCTGCTTTAGTCACAGAATGGGATGCCCCGGGCAGGAATCGAGCTGCCAGGGTACAGTAGTGCTTTGGCCAGCAAAAGTGTCTTTATCAGGCCTAATTTCAAATATGATTAGAGCAAATGCTTATATGGTCTTAAACAGAGGCTGCTTTAGTCACAGAATGGGATGCCCCGGGCAGGAATCGAGCTGCCAGGGTACAGTAGTGCTTTGGCCAGCAAAAGTGTCTTTATCAGGCCTAATTTCAAATATGATTAGAGCAAATGCTTATATGGTCTTAAACAGAGGCTGCTTTAGTCACAGAATGGGATGCCCCGGGCAGGAATCGAGCTGCCAGGGTACAGTAGTGCTTTGGCCAGCAAAAGTGTCTTTATCAGGCCTAATTTCAAATATGATTAGAGCAAATGCTTATATGGTCTTAAACAGAGGCTGCTTTAGTCACAGAATGGGATGCCCCGGGCAGGAATCGAGCTGCCAGGGTACAGTAGTGCTTTGGCCAGCAAAAGTGTCTTTATCAGGCCTAATTTCAAATATGATTAGAGCAAATGCTTATATGGTCTTAAACAGAGGCTGCTTTAGTCACAGAATGGGATGCCCCGGGCAGGAATCGAGCTGCCAGGGTACAGTAGTGCTTTGGCCAGCAAAAGTGTCTTTATCAGGCCTAATTTCAAATATGATTAGAGCAAATGCTTATATGGTCTTAAACAGAGGCTGCTTTAGTCACAGAATGGGATGCCCCGGGCAGGAATCGAGCTGCCAGGGTACAGTAGTGCTTTGGCCAGCAAAAGTGTCTTTATCAGGCCTAATTTCAAATATGATTAGAGCAAATGCTTATATGGTCTTAAACAGAGGCTGCTTTAGTCACAGAATGGGATGCCCCGGGCAGGAATCGAGCTGCCAGGGTACAGTAGTGCTTTGGCCAGCAAAAGTGTCTTTATCAGGCCTAATTTCAAATATGATTAGAGCAAATGCTTATATGGTCTTAAACAGAGGCTGCTTTAGTCACAGAATGGGATGCCCCGGGCAGGAATCGAGCTGCCAGGGTACAGTAGTGCTTTGGCCAGCAAAAGTGTCTTTATCAGGCCTAATTTCAAATATGATTAGAGCAAATGCTTATATGGTCTTAAACAGAGGCTGCTTTAGTCACAGAATGGGATGCCCCGGGCAGGAATCGAGCTGCCAGGGTACAGTAGTGCTTTGGCCAGCAAAAGTGTCTTTATCAGGCCTAATTTCAAATATGATTAGAGCAAATGCTTATATGGTCTTAAACAGAGGCTGCTTTAGTCACAGAATGGGATGCCCCGGGCAGGAATCGAGCTGCCAGGGTACAGTAGTGCTTTGGCCAGCAAAAGTGTCTTTATCAGGCCTAATTTCAAATATGATTAGAGCAAATGCTTATATGGTCTTAAACAGAGGCTGCTTTAGTCACAGAATGGGATGCCCCGGGCAGGAATCGAGCTGCCAGGGTACAGTAGTGCTTTGGCCAGCAAAAGTGTCTTTATCAGGCCTAATTTCAAATATGATTAGAGCAAATGCTTATATGGTCTTAAACAGAGGCTGCTTTAGTCACAGAATGGGATGCCCCGGGCAGGAATCGAGCTGCCAGGGTACAGTAGTGCTTTGGCCAGCAAAAGTGTCTTTATCAGGCCTAATTTCAAATATGATTAGAGCAAATGCTTATATGGTCTTAAACAGAGGCTGCTTTAGTCACAGAATGGGATGCCCCGGGCAGGAATCGAGCTGCCAGGGTACAGTAGTGCTTTGGCCAGCAAAAGTGTCTTTATCAGGCCTAATTTCAAATATGATTAGAGCAAATGCTTATATGGTCTTAAACAGAGGCTGCTTTAGTCACAGAATGGGATGCCCCGGGCAGGAATCGAGCTGCCAGGGTACAGTAGTGCTTTGGCCAGCAAAAGTGTCTTTATCAGGCCTAATTTCAAATATGATTAGAGCAAATGCTTATATGGTCTTAAACAGAGGCTGCTTTAGTCACAGAATGGGATGCCCCGGGCAGGAATCGAGCTGCCAGGGTACAGTAGTGCTTTGGCCAGCAAAAGTGTCTTTATCAGGCCTAATTTCAAATATGATTAGAGCAAATGCTTATATGGTCTTAACCCTTTAAATGCCAAGCACGTAGTTTCTACGTGGTTGCTTCTCCTACCGTTAAGTGCCAAGCACGTAGAAACTACGTGCCTGGCATTTCCCCCAAACAGTTAAAAAATAGAAAAAAAAAATCACTTACCTCCGGTATCCTTGTGAAGCCTGGGGTCCCCTCTTCCTTGGGGGGGCATCCGATCGCCCCCCCGTCGTCCTCCGTCTTCAGGGGGGGGCCCGAAACCAGCCGCCCCCCCCCCGTTTCCAGCGATGATCGCCGATCGCCGCTGTAAAAAAAAAAAAAAAACTGTCATTTACTCACCTCCGCGCCCGAGCCTTCTGTCCGGGTCTCCTCTTCACCAGGGGGGGGTCCGATCCCCCCCCTGGGCTGCGCAGTCTTCAGGTGAGGACCCTCTTCCGGGTCCTCACCTCTTGTAATGGCGGCGACGGCCGCCGCCGCTTAGCCCCGCCCATTGTGGGAGGAGCGGGATGACGTCATCCCGCTCCTCCTATACCCCCTCCGAGCTCCGGCATCTCTGTCAGATGCCGGTGGTGATCGGAGCAGAGCGGGTGTCAGGTGAGGAGGCTCCGATCGGAGCCCCCTCACCTGTCACCCGCCCTGCGCCGATCACCACCGGCATCTGTCAGTGAGGTGATCGGCGCGGGACAGCGGCGAGGGACGTCGGATCGGAGGTGAGTATAGTGTAAAAAAGAAAAATAAAGATTTTTTTTTCTCTGTGTGTGTGTCATTTTTTTACTATTAACCCCTTGTGAACTGGTAAGGGGTCCATGACCCCTATACCAGTTCACAAGGCTGGGGAGATGGCAAGCCACCTGCGCTAGCGGGTGGCTTGCCATTAACCCCTGGCACCCCCATTACCTGCCTCCCCAAAGGCCAGGGGGGGGCAGAAGAGCCCGGGCCCACATGGGCTATGTGGGCTCGTAGGCTGCAGGGTGGGGGGGCCACATAAGCTGGCCCCCCCACTCTGTGCCTACAAGCCCCCATAGCTGGTCCCGGGCTGGTTACTGTGGGTAAGGGGGACCCCACGTCAATTTTTTTTTTGATTTTTAAGGGTTTTTAACCCTTAAAAATCAAAAAAAAAATGGGGTCCCCCCCCCTGGGAGGGGGGACCCTATGTCATTTTTTTTTTTGATTAACCCTTTGTGTTCTGTCATCCAGCAGCTATAAAAGGCTTCTAGCAAGTGAGCAGAAGCCAGTGATCGCCGAGGGACAGAGGGCTCCAGGATGGATGGGAGGTGAGTACAGTGTAAAAAAAAAAAAAAAAAAAATAATAAAATATTTTTTCTATGCTTGTGTCTGTGTGATTATTTACATTTAACCCCTTGTGAACTGGTAAGGGGTCCATGACCCCTATACCAGTTCACAAGGCTGGGGGGATGGCAAGCCACCTGCGCTAGCGGGTGGCTTGCCATTAACCCCCGGCACCCCCATTACCTGCCTCCCCAAAGGCCAGGGGGGGGCAGAAGAGCCCGGGCCCACATGGGCTATGTGGGCTCGTAGGCTGCAGGGTGGGGGGGCCACAAAAGCTGGCCCCCCCACTCTGTGCCTACAAGCCCCCATAGCTGGTCCCGGGCTGGTTACTTTGGGTAAGGGGGACCCCACGTCAATTTTTTTTTTGATTTTTAAGGGTTTTTAACCCTTAAAAATCAAAAAAAAAATGGGGTCTCCCTCCCCTGGGAGGGGGGACCCTATGTCATTTTTTTTCCCGATTTAACCCTTTGTAGTGTGGATGGTTTTTGTATTTTTTTTGTGAATGTTATAAAATACTTGTTTCAGTTAGGGGGGTCTCCTGGGCAGGAACAGGGGGCTACCGATAAGTATGTGGTACCGTTCTAATCGGTAGAAATGGGGCTTTCACATGCAATATGATTTTCCTTAATAAAATACATTTTTTATTTAAAATAAAGGAGTCAATTTTCTAAAAAAATGTTTTTATTTATTTTTTTTTTTTTCACTTAATAATATTGTAAAAAAAAAAAAAAAAAAATACAAACAAGACATTTCATGTTAAAGTCTAAACTCTGCTGCAAAAAATATATATATAATTTTTCTGAAAGTTACAGCAAAAATGGCGCAAAACATGTCGCAAAACATGACGCAAAATGGGGAAAATGGCCTGTCAACAGAGGGTGACAAAATCTCAAGTAGGCTGGCAATTAAAAGGGTTAATAGTACCTATGCATGTTGGGTATTGTTCTGTTCGGGGGACCTTGCGCTTTCAGACTTAGCTTGTTTTTTCTGGTTTGCATATTTATATTTTAGGAAAAGGTGTTTTTTATTCAGCTTTTTTATAAATTTTTTAGGGAAACCCTGCGCAACCAAAGAATTCTTTGAGGAATTAATTCCAGAAAGATGAGCCCACTAGAACAAGCTGGGTACCCTTAAAAAGCTTAACGTGTGTACTTTCAGGGAATATATGGTTTATGGGGGATATTCCAAATGTAAAGGGTTGTTTTGGTTGAAAAATCGCAAGGTGCGCACTTTGTCTGCAGAGCTGAAATTTTCAAGTAAAATTACCGTTATGCGCATGCTTTACTTTGGGGTGTTTGGCAACTCTTCCCTTGACAGAACCTATGCATGTTGGGTGTTGTTCTGTTCGGGGGATGTTGCGTTTTCAGATTAAACTTGTTTTTTCTTGTTTGTATATAGTTTTTTTAGGAAAATGTGGCTTTGATTCTGCTTTTTTATCCTTTTTTTAGGGAAACTCTTTGCAACCAAAGATTACGTTGAGGGATTACTTCCAGAAAACTATGACCACATCCACAAGCTTGGTACCCCTAGAAAGCCTGAGGTGTGTACTTCCAGAGAATATATAGTTTGTTGGGGGTATTTCAAATGTAAAGGGTTGTTTTTCTGGAAAAACCGCAAGGTGCGCATATTGCATAGCATAGTTGTATTTTATCTGAAAATCTCCTAAAGCGCTGTTTCAGTTTGGGGGAGTCTCCTGGGCAGGAAAGGGTGTCTACCTATACATATGTGGTACCGCTGTAACCAGGAGAAATTGGGATTTCACACGCAATAAGATTTTATTGACAAAATTACATTTTTTATTCCAAAAAAAACTACAATATGTAAAAATTTTTTTTTTTTTTTTTTTTTTTGCACATATTTCACCCAAAAATATTAAGAATACACCTAACAAATGACAAACAAGACATTTCATGTTAAAGCCCAGACTCTGCTGAAAAAAACAATATATCATTTTCCTGGGAAATCCCTGGAAATCCCTTCAAAAATCACATTTGAACATGGGGAGCGCAAAATAGTGCAAAATGGTCTGGCAACAGAGTGTGACAAAAACTCCAGGTAGGCTGGCACTTAAAGGGTTAAACAGAGGCTGCTTTAGTCACAGAATGGGATGCCCCGGGCAGGAATCGAGCTGCCAGGGTACAGTAGTGCTTTGGCCAGCAAAAGTGTCTTTATCAGGCCTAATTTCAAATATGATTAGAGCAAATGCTTATATGGTCTTAAACAGAGGCTGCTTTAGTCACAGAATGGGATGCCCCGGGCAGGAATCGAGCTGCCAGGGTACAGTAGTGCTTTGGCCAGCAAAAGTGTCTTTATCAGGCCTAATTTCAAATATGATTAGAGCAAATGCTTATATGGTCTTAAACAGAGGCTGCTTTAGTCACAGAATGGGATGCCCCGGGCAGGAATCGAGCTGCCAGGGTACAGTAGTGCTTTGGCCAGCAAAAGTGTCTTTATCAGGCCTAATTTCAAATATGATTAGAGCAAATGCTTATATGGTCTTAAACAGAGGCTGCTTTAGTCACAGAATGGGATGCCCCGGGCAGGAATCGAGCTGCCAGGGTACAGTAGTGCTTTGGCCAGCAAAAGTGTCTTTATCAGGCCTAATTTCAAATATGATTAGAGCAAATGCTTATATGGTCTTAAACAGAGGCTGCTTTAGTCACAGAATGGGATGCCCCGGGCAGGAATCGAGCTGCCAGGGTACAGTAGTGCTTTGGCCAGCAAAAGTGTCTTTATCAGGCCTAATTTCAAATATGATTAGAGCAAATGCTTATATGGTCTTAAACAGAGGCTGCTTTAGTCACAGAATGGGATGTCCCGGGCAGGAATCGAGCTGCCAGGGTACAGTAGTGCTTTGGCCAGCAAAAGTGTCTTTATCAGGCCTAATTTCAAATATGATTAGAGCAAATGCTTATATGGTCTTAAACAGAGGCTGCTTTAGTCACAGAATGGGATGCCCCGGGCAGGAATCGAGCTGCCAGGGTACAGTAGTGCTTTGGCCAGCAAAAGTGTCTTTATCAGGCCTAATTTCAAATATGATTAGAGCAAATGCTTATATGGTCTTAAACAGAGGCTGCTTTAGTCACAGAATGGGATGCCCCGGGCAGGAATCGAGCTGCCAGGGTACAGTAGTGCTTTGGCCAGCAAAAGTGTCTTTATCAGGCCTAATTTCAAATATGATTAGAGCAAATGCTTATATGGTCTTAAACAGAGGCTGCTTTAGTCACAGAATGGGATGCCCCGGGCAGGAATCGAGCTGCCAGGGTACAGTAGTGCTTTGGCCAGCAAAAGTGTCTTTATCAGGCCTAATTTCAAATATGATTAGAGCAAATGCTTATATGGTCTTAAACAGAGGCTGCTTTAGTCACAGAATGGGATGCCCCGGGCAGGAATCGAGCTGCCAGGGTACAGTAGTGCTTTGGCCAGCAAAAGTGTCTTTATCAGGCCTAATTTCAAATATGATTAGAGCAAATGCTTATATGGTCTTAAACAGAGGCTGCTTTAGTCACAGAATGGGATGCCCCGGGCAGGAATCGAGCTGCCAGGGTACAGTAGTGCTTTGGCCAGCAAAAGTGTCTTTATCAGGCCTAATTTCAAATATGATTAGAGCAAATGCTTATATGGTCTTAAACAGAGGCTGCTTTAGTCACAGAATGGGATGCCCCGGGCAGGAATCGAGCTGCCAGGGTACAGTAGTGCTTTGGCCAGCAAAAGTGTCTTTATCAGGCCTAATTTCAAATATGATTAGAGCAAATGCTTATATGGTCTTAAACAGAGGCTGCTTTAGTCACAGAATGGGATGCCCCGGGCAGGAATCGAGCTGCCAGGGTACAGTAGTGCTTTGGCCAGCAAAAGTGTCTTTATCAGGCCTAATTTCAAATATGATTAGAGCAAATGCTTATATGGTCTTAAACAGAGGCTGCTTTAGTCACAGAATGGGATGCCCCGGGCAGGAATCGAGCTGCCAGGGTACAGTAGTGCTTTGGCCAGCAAAAGTGTCTTTATCAGGCCTAATTTCAAATATGATTAGAGCAAATGCTTATATGGTCTTAAACAGAGGCTGCTTTAGTCACAGAATGGGATGCCCCGGGCAGGAATCGAGCTGCCAGGGTACAGTAGTGCTTTGGCCAGCAAAAGTGTCTTTATCAGGCCTAATTTCAAATATGATTAGAGCAAATGCTTATATGGTCTTAAACAGAGGCTGCTTTAGTCACAGAATGGGATGCCCCGGGCAGGAATCGAGCTGCCAGGGTACAGTAGTGCTTTGGCCAGCAAAAGTGTCTTTATCAGGCCTAATTTCAAATATGATTAGAGCAAATGCTTATATGGTCTTAAACAGAGGCTGCTTTAGTCACAGAATGGGATGCCCCGGGCAGGAATCGAGCTGCCAGGGTACAGTAGTGCTTTGGCCAGCAAAAGTGTCTTTATCAGGCCTAATTTCAAATATGATTAGAGCAAATGCTTATATGGTCTTAAACAGAGGCTGCTTTAGTCACAGAATGGGATGCCCCGGGCAGGAATCGAGCTGCCAGGGTACAGTAGTGCTTTGGCCAGCAAAAGTGTCTTTATCAGGCCTAATTTCAAATATGATTAGAGCAAATGCTTATATGGTCTTAAACAGAGGCTGCTTTAGTCACAGAATGGGATGCCCCGGGCAGGAATCGAGCTGCCAGGGTACAGTAGTGCTTTGGCCAGCAAAAGTGTCTTTATCAGGCCTAATTTCAAATATGATTAGAGCAAATGCTTATATGGTCTTAAACAGAGGCTGCTTTAGTCACAGAATGGGATGCCCCGGGCAGGAATCGAGCTGCCAGGGTACAGTAGTGCTTTGGCCAGCAAAAGTGTCTTTATCAGGCCTAATTTCAAATATGATTAGAGCAAATGCTTATATGGTCTTAAACAGAGGCTGCTTTAGTCACAGAATGGGATGCCTCACAGCAGACTTAAGATCAGTTCAGTATATATGCACAGTTAGTTACTATAAGCAGCCTGAAAACGCTAACAAAGGCTGGATGAAAAAAAAAAAATCTCCCTGTCACAGCCTCCGTTTTTCCTACCTTTCCCTGGCTTTCTGTCTGTCTCCCGTCTGTCTCCTGCCTGTCTCCTGCCTGTCTCCAGCCTGTCCCTGTCTGTCCCTGCCTGTCTAAGTGCCTCAGCTACACAGCGTTCTGTCTGTCACGAATGCAATAGAGAAATGAGGAAAAGCAAGATGGCCGCCGTTAAATACCGCTGTGTGACGTCACCGGGCTTGCTGGCTGCTGATAGGCTGCATGTGACTGCCCCAGCTTGCACTGGCGCGGGATACATGTCCAGACATGTCCCGCCCGCCATCTTAGAATGCCTGTAATGTAAATGAATGGATGTTAAAGGAAAACTTCGAGTGATCGAATCGCGGGGAAATTCGGATTCGATCCGAATCGAATTTTTCCTGAAATTCGGATCGAATCCGGGTTCGTCCGGATCGATTCGCTCATCCCTACTCCAGGGTATAAATAGATTGTGGGACAGATCTTTGTATTGACCCCGAATATATTTATACATAGTTATTAGATCACCCCTCAATCGTCTTTTTCCTAGACTAAATAAACCTAACTTGGACAATGTTTCCGGGTACACTAGCCCCAGCACTCCTTTTATTAACTTTGTTGCCCTTCTTTGAACGTGCTCCAGTTCTGATATGTCCTTCTTAAGCACAGGTGCCCAGAACTGTACACAGTATTCCATATGGGGTCCGACCAGTGACTTGTACAAGGGTAAAATGATGCTCTGGTCATGAGCACCTATGCCCTTCCTGATGCACCCCATGATCCTATTTGCCTTGGCAGCAGCTGCCTGGCATTGATTACTACAGTTGAGCTTATTGTCAACTAAAACCCCTAGGTCCTTTTCCATTGTTGTTTTACCAAGTGTTTCTTTATTTAATGTGTAATCATTACACAGATTTCTCCTTCCCATGTGCATAACCTTACATTACTGTGTTAAACTTCATTTGCCATTTAACTGCCCATGCTTCCAATTTATCTAAATCTGTTTGTAGCTGCCTGCTGTCCTCTTTTGTTTTAATTACTTTACTCAGCTTAGTATCATCTGCAAAGATTGAGACTTTACTGTTTAATCCATACCCAATGTCATATATATATATATATATATATATATATATATTAAAGAGAATTGGTCCCAGAACTGACCCTTGTGGTACTCCACTAGTAACAGTGACCCAATCTGAGTGTGTACCATTGATAACCACCCTCTGCTTCCGATCATTACGCCAATTTCCCACCCATCTGCACACGTTTTCCCCCAGTCCAAGCATTCTCATCTTTTGTACCAGCCTTTTATGTGGCACAGTATCAAATGCTTTAGAAAAGTCAAGATATATGATATCCAATGACTCCCCCTGATCCAATCTTGAACTTACCTCCTCATAAAAGCTGATTAGGTTTGTCTGGCAGGAGCGATTCCTCATAAATCCATGCTGATATGGAGTAATAAGGTCATTTTCCCCAAGGTGCTCCAGGATAGTATCCCTTAAGAAACCTTCAAACAGCTTGCCCACCACAGATGTTAAGCTTACCGGTCTGTATTTCCCAGGTTCCCCCCTAGATCCCTTTTTGAATATTGACACCACATTTGCCAAGCGCCAATCCCTCGGAACAGACCCTGTAGTTATGGAATCCACAAATATTAGAAATAACGGCTTGTCTATTACTGTACATAACTCCCTTAAAACACGAGGAGGTATGTCATCTGGTCCCGGTGATTTATTGATTTTTATCTGCTTGAGACGGTGCTGGACTTCTTCCTTGGTTAGACCAGTGACATTTAATGGAGGGTTTTGGTTATTCCCCTGCATTTCACTCGGCATGTCAAATTCTTTTGTGAATATAGAAGCAAAGAAGTTGTTAAGCAAATTTGCTTTCTCCTCATTTCCCTCTATAGGGGGTCCCCTCCTTGCTTTTCAGGGGGCCCACACCCTCAGGTTAGTACCTTTTACGGTTTATGTAGCTAAAGAATAATTTGGGGTTAGTTTTACTCTCTTTCGCGACCAGTCTTTCTGTCTCCAGCTTAGCTGCCCTTATCTGTTGTTTACATTGTTCATTTTCTTCTTAATATTTTTTTAACGCTTCCGCTGTCCCTTCCTGCTTTAAACGTTTAAATGCATTTTTTTGTTGTTTATTGCCCCCTTAACCTTTTTATTTAGCCACATCGGTTTACATGTGTGTCTAATAGTTTTATTCCTGTAAGGTATATATCTGTCACAATGAAAATTAAGTATTCCTTTGAAAGTATCCCATTTAGCGTCCATGCTTTTGTTTTTAAGGGCATTTTCCCAGTCAATGCAGTGTAGGGCATCTCTAAGTTGGTCAAACGTTGCCTTTTGAAGTCCCGCGTTTTTGTGGCTCCTTGATAAGGCACCCTAGTGACTGCTAATTGGAAATTAATGATATTATGATCACTGCTTCCAAGGTGTCCCCCAACCAGTACCTTTATTACTTTGTCTGGTACATTGGTTAGTATTAGGTCCAATATGGCTTTCCCCCTTGTTGGAGCTTGTACTTGTTGGGAAAGGTAGCCATCTTTTGTTTTAGATAAAAAACTATTACTTTTATGCGAAACACATGTTTCAGCATCCCAGTCTATATCTGGGTAGTTAAAGTCCCCCATAATCACTACCTCATTTAGTTTAGCGGCTATATCTATTTGCCTTAGAATCATATTTTCTATGGATTCGGATATATCTGGAGGTTTATAGCAAACCCCCATCAGCGAGTTGTGTGCTGCCTTATAACACACGTGCTTCAATTAGGCCTCAATTAGGCCTCAGCAGGAATCCAAGAAAGAGAAAGTGAAGAAAAAAAAAAACTTTTTCTTTTCTTTTGTTTAAATTTGTGCCAGCATTAACACACTGGCCTTGTTTCACTAAAGGTAAAAAAAAAATTAACGCTTGGAAAATAAATTCGCATGCGAGAATTTTTCAAACCTAGGAGTGATTCACAAAGGCAGTTGAATTAAATTCGTGTGTGCGAATTTGGGGGCGAATTATTTTCATGCGCAGTTGAAAATCACTTTACAACTGGAATACTCAGTGAAAAGGTGCACGAATTTTCCATACCCAAATGCTGTGTGTGAGAATTTTTTCTTCTGCTTCCTAATTTGTAGCAGAGCAGTATGATCCCTTGTTGCTCTTTGTTCTGTTTTGTTTTGTTTTTTGCTTTGGGTTTCTGGACTTTCTATTTGATGTGGACTAGTACATGTCATTGTTAATGTTTAATTATGTTTAATTTTGCACTTTGCATTGGTTCGGTGCCTCATTTTTTGGTGATGGTGGTTTAGGTGCCCTTTTGGCAGTGTTGCTTTGCATTGCTTTACATCTATTGTTATTGTAGCCATTAATTTGGGTAGTTTGTGGATTAACATTTCTTAGTTTTGATTTTGCTCTGTGGATCCATTAATATACGAATGTGAGTGCTGCCATGAGTGTCATCATTAGCATAGATATTGGTTTGGTCGCCCCATATAGTCCTGATGTACTTACATTTCCAAACCACATTAAAGGTTTCTGTTGCATCCAGGGCCAGCTCCAGAGTCCCAGCGCGCCCCTTGTGTCACGTCACTTGTGCGGCTCTGTGAATCCCCCTGGGATGTCCGGTATACTCACCACACATATTAAAGTGCATCAAAACCCAGGATTTTGACTATCTTGGGTTCTGGTCCTTGCCCCAGGTTGCTGAAACCAACTCACTTATTCATTTTCCCCAAGGTGCTCCAGGATAGTATCCCTTAAGAAACCTTCAAACAGCTTGCCCACCACAGATGTTAAGCTTACCGGTCTGTATTTCCCAGGTTCCCCCCTAGATCCCTTTTTGAATATTGACACCACATTTGCCAAGCGCCAATCCCTCGGAACAGACCCTGTAGTTATGGAATCCACAAATATTAGAAATAACGGCTTGTCTATTACTGTACATAACTCCCTTAAAACACGAGGAGGTATGTCATCTGGTCCCGGTGATTTATTGATTTTTATCTGCTTGAGACGGTGCTGGACTTCTTCCTTGGTTAGACCAGTGACATTTAATGGAGGGTTTTGGTTATTCCCCTGCATTTCACTCGGCATGTCAAATTCTTTTGTGAATATAGAAGCAAAGAAGTTGTTAAGCAAATTTGCTTTCTCCTCATTTCCCTCTATAGGGGGTCCCCTCCTTGCTTTTCAGGGGGCCCACACCCTCAGGTTAGTACCTTTTACGGTTTATGTAGCTAAAGAATAATTTGGGGTTAGTTTTACTCTCTTTCGCGACCAGTCTTTCTGTCTCCAGCTTAGCTGCCCTTATCTGTTGTTTACATTGTTCATTTTCTTCTTAATATTTTTTTAACGCTTCCGCTGTCCCTTCCTGCTTTAAACGTTTAAATGCATTTTTTTGTTGTTTATTGCCCCCTTAACCTTTTTATTTAGCCACATCGGTTTACATGTGTGTCTAATAGTTTTATTCCTGTAAGGTATATATCTGTCACAATGAAAATTAAGTATTCCTTTGAAAGTATCCCATTTAGCGTCCATGCTTTTGTTTTTAAGGGCATTTTCCCAGTCAATGCAGTGTAGGGCATCTCTAAGTTGGTCAAACGTTGCCTTTTGAAGTCCCGCGTTTTTGTGGCTCCTTGATAAGGCACCCTAGTGACTGCTAATTGGAAATTAATGATATTATGATCACTGCTTCCAAGGTGTCCCCCAACCAGTACCTTTATTACTTTGTCTGGTACATTGGTTAGTATTAGGTCCAATATGGCTTTCCCCCTTGTTGGAGCTTGTACTTGTTGGGAAAGGTAGCCATCTTTTGTTTTAGATAAAAAACTATTACTTTTATGCGAAACACATGTTTCAGCATCCCAGTCTATATCTGGGTAGTTAAAGTCCCCCATAATCACTACCTCATTTAGTTTAGCGGCTATATCTATTTGCCTTAGAATCATATTTTCTATGGATTCGGATATATCTGGAGGTTTATAGCAAACCCCCATCAGCGAGTTGTGTGCTGCCTTATAACACACGTGCTTCAATTAGGCCTCAATTAGGCCTCAGCAGGAATCCAAGAAAGAGAAAGTGAAGAAAAAAAAAAACTTTTTCTTTTCTTTTGTTTAAATTTGTGCCAGCATTAACACACTGGCCTTGTTTCACTAAAGGTAAAAAAAAAATTAACGCTTGGAAAATAAATTCGCATGCGAGAATTTTTCAAACCTAGGAGTGATTCACAAAGGCAGTTGAATTAAATTCGTGTGTGCGAATTTGGGGGCGAATTATTTTCATGCGCAGTTGAAAATCACTTTACAACTGGAATACTCAGTGAAAAGGTGCACGAATTTTCCATACCCAAATGCTGTGTGTGAGAATTTTTTCTTCTGCTTCCTAATTTGTAGCAGAGCAGTATGATCCCTTGTTGCTCTTTGTTCTGTTTTGTTTTGTTTTTTGCTTTGGGTTTCTGGACTTTCTATTTGATGTGGACTAGTACATGTCATTGTTAATGTTTAATTATGTTTAATTTTGCACTTTGCATTGGTTCGGTGCCTCATTTTTTGGTGATGGTGGTTTAGGTGCCCTTTTGGCAGTGTTGCTTTGCATTGCTTTACATCTATTGTTATTGTAGCCATTAATTTGGGTAGTTTGTGGATTAACATTTCTTAGTTTTGATTTTGCTCTGTGGATCCATTAATATACGAATGTGAGTGCTGCCATGAGTGTCATCATTAGCATAGATATTGGTTTGGTCGCCCCATATAGTCCTGATGTACTTACATTTCCAAACCACATTAAAGGTTTCTGTTGCATCCAGGGCCAGCTCCAGAGTCCCAGCGCGCCCCTTGTGTCACGTCACTTGTGCGGCTCTGTGAATCCCCCTGGGATGTCCGGTATACTCACCACACATATTAAAGTGCATCAAAACCCAGGATTTTGACTATCTTGGGTTCTGGTCCTTGCCCCAGGTTGCTGAAACCAACTCACTTATTCCCGGTCCTTCAGCGCATGCGCAGCCACTCATCCAATCAGAGAGCTCGGATCCGCTGACGTCACATCATCTAAGGCAAGCGGCTCCGAGCGTACTGACACGCGCATCTCCTGCTACCCTCTAACAGGGAGCGTGCCCGCGTCGGCCATTCACAGATGCCTGGCGCGGGCACCCCCCCTGCTAGAGGGATAGCGGAAATGCAGCTCACGCATGCGTCGTTGGACCGAGAAAGAAGGTAAGTGTATGGGCGACCTGGAGGGTTTCACACAGTAGGGTATCCCGATTTTGGATGCCACGTGGGGAGGGAATCGATCGACTTTAAAATGCACCAAAACCCAGGATTTTAAATATCCTGGTTTTGGTACTCAAATTGGGATGACCCACTATGTGAACCCCCCCCCCCCCCCCCCCCCCCGGTTTGCCTGTAAAAAATACTTGCCTGCCAACCCAACGGCACATGCGCAAGTGTGCAGGCAGTCAGTACACTTGTCTCCATTCTGCTTTGCTCAGTTGTCGAGAGGTCTCATCGGCTAAGGCCCCGATGAAGGCGAGTGCACCGATAACTGCATCACTGTTAGCTTCCAGCTGGGGGCATACCTGTGCCAGCTATTCACAAATCATTCATTGGAGGCCCCAAGGAGAGGGATTCAGCTGGCCCTGGAGTCTTATAGACTTCATGGCTGCTTCTGGTCCACTTTAATGCAGGGCATAGAATTCCGTTTGTCCACAGAGCACGGCATAGAGAGCAGGGAATGAACAGCATCCCCGGTTTCCCTCCGACTGATGTGTGTGCTCCAGCACCCAGGTTGTCTGTCTGAGCTCCCACCCGAACATAAACTGGGGATGAGCTGTGGGATCACAGGCAAGATGAGTATACAGGTGATCCCTAAGGGTTTTACACAGCGGGATGGCCCATGGATAGGGATTTGGCTGCATTAGGAGTTTGTTAGACTGCAGAGCCAGCTGGGTTTGGATCCACTTTAACAACAATCTCAAATATTCCACTGTACACTGGCTTTCTCCCATGGCATCCTGAGTTAGGATATCATGCTGTGTGAACCCTCCCCCCACCCCCCCCAGAATATCACTATTCACTCACCCCTGCCCCGTTCCTATGGCGCATGCGCAGGCTCTCCTCCAATGCGAGGCATCTGCCGTGGCTCTCATTGACTTCAATGGAGATCGCATGCTGGCGTATCCCCCCCTGTGGCATGTGCTTTCTCCTGCCCTAGCCAATCATATAGGCTGAGACAGGAGCGGGTGCCACTGGCGATGCATCAGCGCGCACTCCTCATTAAAGTCAATGAGAGCCATTTGTTGAATGACATAGTCACGGCAGACAGCTGTCACTGGACGAAAGCCCGGGCATGTGCCGCTGGAACGAGGAAGAGGTGAGTGAATAGCGACATTCTGAGGGGGTTTCATCCATGGGGCTTTGCGGGTTTTGTTCCACTTTAAAGTGGACCAATCACCAGGATTTTCACTATCCTTGTCCTACGGGCATCCTGATGTCCTGCTGTTACAACCCCCCTGATCTCCCACTCCAGTCATCTTTCTGCTGTACCCACAGTGCATGAGCTTATCCAATCAGTGATTTATGCCGTGCATACTAATGTAGGGCATAAAGCCGTTGTTTTGGATTCAGCGTCGGCATAGGGAGCAGGTTTCCCTGTGGAGTGCACGTTACCATGCATTTGGACTGTCTGAATGGATGGGTGTGGGAGCGCACACATCAGCAGGAATACTGGGGAGCCTTTTAGACTCCAGGGCCCTCCATCCTATTAGGTATGTTCTACTGTGTGAAACACCCTAGGAACCCCCACAAATACCTTTCCGTGGATCCACGCCAGATTTATGGGTCTCGGCATATCCTTGGCCTCCCTGCAGTCTGTGGTGCGCTCCCACGCTCAGGCATGGCCTAAATCACAAGTTTGCAGCGCAACACAAAAGTACAAAAAAATACTTCCAAAACAATTCCAAGCAGCCCAGGAATCCCGTGGCACATGCACCAGCCCAAAAAAATAACAAAAGTGGCCAAAATAATTTTAACAATCCCAGCCCATTGAAATGTAGTGGGATAAGGCCACACAGTGCAGGGTAAGCGCCTGGTCTGACACTGTAGGGAACTCAGCAATGGCAATGATGATAGATGGGACACTACCTGGCACTATCACAGGTGCTCTGGATTTTTGATTTGATAAATACATCTTTTGCACTGGGACCTGACATTCACCTGACACCTGGCACTAAGTGGCCTTAGCGTCTCCTAAAGTGATTCCCTCCCCCAGGGGCATCCAAAATCGGGATGCCCCGCTGTGTGAAACCCCCCAGGTCGCCCCGTACACTTACCTTGTTTCCCGGTCCAACGGCGCATGCACGAGCCGCGACCACATCCCCGCTATCCCTCTAGCATGGGCGCGTGCCCGCACCAGGCATTTGTGAATGGCCAGCGCGGTCATGCTCCCTGTTAGAGGGAAAAGGGGGATGCGGCCGCCAGCGCGCACGGAGCCTCTGGCATTAGACGAAGACTTAGACAAGGTGGCGCCAGCGGCTCCGAGCACGCTGATTGGACGAGCGGCTGTGCAGGTGCCGTAGGACCGGGAACAAGTGAGTTGGCATCTGCGATCTGGAGGGGGTTATACATAGCGGGGCACACCCGATCGGGGTGCCCCAGGGGAAAGGACCAAAACCCAGTATAGTAAAAATCCTTTTTTTTAATATTTTGGGATGGTCATTTTTCTGTCTGCTATATTTATGTTGTCATGGCGTTAGGTATTGTTTACATCACTTACATTTATCAAGTTGTGCAGTGGCATGCAATGTGGTAAATAAAACATTGCACATGTTACTGCACATGATTTATTTTATATAAATGTTTTTGATAATATGTGTATATTAAATATTTATTAATTAAATATAATAATATTGTTATATTAAATATAATAATACATTTTACACAATTTCATGTTTACAGGCCTCCTTATGGTGTACTATGGGCAGGTATAGTGGATAGAAGGACTCCATGGTGGAAGTCAGAAAACAGACTTTTCTCCTCCTGAAAGCTGCTGTAAAAAATTAGTATGAAACACTTGAATTTAACTCATGTGTGGAGCCAATCCATGGCACCTGAATCACTAGAATTGTTTTTCGCTTGTAAATTATTTTCGCAAATCGAATTATTTTCGAGTGCTTTTTCTCTCACTCGAATTGAATTAGCAAAAACGAAAGTAAAACTTTGTTGAATCGCGCGTAGAATTTGCGCGCGCAAAATCGCACCTTTTTCTCAAAAAAACATGCGAAAATTAGAAGTCGACCTTTAATGAATCAAGCCCACTGATTCACAAAAATAAAACAAACACAGTTTGCTATATTTTACTTACCAAATGAGCTCAGTTTCCCAAAGCTTACCACAGGAGATCCTGCTTTAACTCACCACTTCCAAGCAGCCACTTACAGTCAGCATCCAAGAGCAAGCACCTGTGATAGTGCCAGGTAGCGTCACATCTATCATCAGTGCCATTGCTGAGTTCCCTACAATGTCAGACCAGGAGCTTACCCTGCACTGTGTGGCCTTATCCCATACATTTCAATGGGCTGGGATTGTTATAATTATTTTGGCCACTTTTGTTAATTTTTTTTTTTGGCTGGTGCATGTGCCACGGGATTCCTGGGCTGCTTGGAATTGTTTTTGGAAGTATTTTTTTGTAGTTTTGTGTTGCGCTGCAAACTTGTGATTTAGGCCGTGCCTGAGCGTGGGAGCGCACCACAGACTGCAGGGAGGCCAAGGATATGCCGAGACCCATAAATCTGGCGTGGATCCACGGAAAGGTATTTGTGGGGGTTCCTAGGGTGTTTCACACAGTAGAACATCCCTAATAGGGATACCCCGGGGGTTGCAAGTTGCCGTGTGTATTTTAAGTAATCTTTTAGACCCCATGGCTGCCCAGGCGAATCTTCCTCTTTAAACTGGACCAGTCGCCACCATGGAAGGCCCTGGAGTCTGAAAGGCTCCCCAGTATTCCTGCTGATATGTGCGCTCCCACACCCATCCATTCAGACAGTCCAAATGCATGGTACCGTGCACTCCACAGGGAAACCTGCTCCCTATGCCGACGCTGAATCCAAAACAACGGCTTTATGCCCTACATTAGTATGCACGGCATAAATCACTGATTGGATAAGCTCATGCACTGTGGGAACAGCAGAAAGATAACTGGAGTGGGAGATCAGGGGGTTTGTAACAGCAGGACATCAGGATGCCCGTAGGGCAAGGATAGTGAAAATCCTGGTGATTGGTCCACTTTAAACCCCCTCAGAATGTCGCTATTCACTCACCTCTTCCTCGTTCCAGCGGCGCATGCCCAGGCTTTTGTCCAATGACAGCTGTCTGCCATGACTATGTCATTCAACAAATGGCTCTCATTGACTTTAATGAGGAGTGCGCGCTGATGCATCCCCAGTGGCACCCGCTCCTGCCTCAGCCTTTATGATTGGCTAGGGCAGGAGCAAGCACATGCCACAGGGGGGATACACCAGCATGCGCTCTCCATTGAAGTTAATGAGAGCCACGGCAGATGCCTCGCATTGGAAGAGAGCCTGCGCATGCGCCATAGGAACGAGGCAGAGGTGAGTGAATAGTGATATTCTGGGGGGGGGGGCGGTTCACACAGCATGATATCATAACTCAGGATGCCATGGGAGAAAGCCAGTGTACAGTGGAATATTTGAGATTGTTGTTAAAGTGGACCCAAACCCAGCTGGCTCTGCAGTCTAACAAACTCCTAATGCAGCCAAATCCCTATCCATGGGCCATCCCGCTGTGTAAAACCCTTAGGGATCACCTGTATACTCATCTTGCCTGTGGTCCCACAGCTCATCCCCAGTTTACCACAGTTTATGTTCGGGCAGGAGCTCAGACAGACAACCTGGGTGCTGGAGCACACACATCAGTCGGAGGAAAACCGGGGATGCTGTTCATTCCCTGCTCTCTATGCCGTGCTCTGTGGACAAACAGAATTCTATACCCTGCATTAAAGTGGACCAGAAGTGGCCATGAAGTCTATAAGACTCCAGGGCCAGCTGAATCCCTCTCCTTGGGGCCTCCAATGAATGATTTGTGAATAGCTGGCACAGGCATGCCCCCAGCTGGAAGCTAACAGGGATGCAGTTATCGGTGCACTCGCCTTCATCGGGGCCTTAGCCGATGAGACCTCTCGACAACTGAGCAAAGCAGAATGGAGCCAAGTGTACTGACTGCCTGCACACTTGCTCACGTGCCGTTGGGTTGGCAGTCAAGTATGTTTTACAGGCAAACCGGGGGGTTCACATAGTGGGTCATCCCAATTTGAGTACCAAAACCCAGGATATTTAAAATCCTGGGTTTTGGTGCACTATAAAGTCAATCGATTCACTCCCCAGGGGGCATCCAAAATCAGGATGCCCCACTGTGTGAAACCCTCCAGGTCGCCCATACACTTACCTTCTTTCTCGGTCCAACGACACATGCGTGAGCTGAATTTCCGCTATCCCTCTAGCAGGGGGCGTGCCCGCGCCAGGCATCTGTGAATGGCCAACACGGGCACGCTCCCTGTTAGAGGGTAGCAGGAGATGCGCGTGTCAGTACGCTCGCTGATTGGATGAGTGGCTGCGCATGCGCTGGAGGACCCGGAATAAGTGAGTTGGTTTCAGCGACCTGGGGGCAAGGACCAGAACCCAAGATAGTCAAAATCCTGGGTTTTGGTGCACTTTAATATGTGTGGTGAGTATACCGGACATCCCAGGGGGATTCACAGAGCCGCACAAGTGACGTGACACAAGGGGCGCGCTGGGACTCTGGAGCTGGCCCTGGATGCAACAGAAACCTTTAATGTGGTTTGGAAATGTAAGTACATCAGGACTGTATGGGGAGAGCAAACCAATATCTATGCTAATGATGACACTCATGGCAGCACTCACATTCGTATATTAATGGAACCACAGAGCAAAGTCAAAACTAAGACATGTTAATCTACAAACTACCCAAATAAATCGGTACAATAACAATAGATGTAAAGCAATGCAAAGCAACACTGCCAAAAGGGCACCTAAACCACCATCACCAAAAAATGATGCACCAAACCAATGCAAAGTGCAAAATTAAACATAATTAAACATTAACAATGACATGTACTAGTCCACATCAATTAGAAAGTCCAGAAACACAAAGCAAAAAAACAAAACAGAACAAAGAGCAACAAGGGATCATACTGCTCTGCTACAAATTAGGAAGCAGTAGAAAAAATTCTCACACACAACATTTGGGTATGGAAAATTCATGCACTTTTTCACGTGTTTTCCAGTTGTAAAGTGATTTTCAACTGCGCACGGAAATAATTCGCCCGCAAATTCGCACACACAAATTTTATTCAACTGCCTTTGTGAATCACTCCTAGGTTTGAAAACTCCTCGCATGCGAATTCATTTTACAAGCGTTAATTTTTTTTTCTACCTTTAGTGAATCAAGGCCATAGTATGTAAGACTGAATAGAAACTTTAGTCCATCCAGTTCAGCCTTCCATCTGCAGGGGTCCTGTGTGAAACTGTGCAAAGAGCACTGCCTTGAAGTGAGACACCATAAGGCTCAACAGAGGCATTCCTTGCCAATCCTCGGGTGAGGGCAGGCCCGTACCCTGGCCTGAAGTAAAATACCATTTTGTGAGTACTCACCTGGAAAATGGATATTGTCGGTGTGCCACACACCCCGCTTCCCTTTCAATACTTACGATCGGGTTACTCCACCAGCAGGTGGCGACGTGCAGGGAGAAGTCTTGAAAACGAGCCCCTTCCGGCCTATATATACCTGGGACCTCCCACTGAATCACCAGTTATTTAAAAAGCAGAAAGACAAGGTACCAGGAAATCCAACGGTAACCTCAAAATAAAGAAAAGCTTCACCATATAAAGGATTCGGGATACCGAAAAGGGCGGGTGAAGCGGGGTGTGTGGCACACCGACAATATCCATTTTCCAGGTGAGTACTCACAAAATGGTATTATTCTCGGTGTGCCACACACCCCGCTTCCCTTTTAATACTTACGATCGGGACATCCAAAAGCAGTGTCCACAAGGGATGGGTATCCAAAGGCAAGGTGAAGCATAACTTAAATGACTGCAGTCTGCAGAACTTTGCGGCCAAAAACAGCATCCGCTGAGGCCCGCACATCAACCTTGTAAAACTTAGAAAAAGTATGAACAGAAGACCAAGTAGCAGCCTTACAAACTTGTTCAACAGAAGCTTGGTGCTGAAAAGCCCAAGACGCTCCAACGGTGCGAGTAGAATGAGCAGTGATACGAAAAGGAGGAACTTTCCCCTTAGCAGAATAGGCCGCAATAATGGCCTGACGTATCCATTTGCTAATGGAAGATTTGGCCGGCGCCAAACCCTTCCTAGGTCGACAGCGCATAACAAAAAAGGCATCAGTCTTACGAAAAGGAGAAGTAATAATCAAATAGTACTTAACACAGCGTACTACATCCAAACAATGCAAAACCCTCTCCTTGTCATTCTTAGGCTTAGGACACAGGGAGGAAAGAACAATATCCTGATTCAAATAACAAGCAGAAACAACCTTAGGAAGAAAGTCCGGTTTGAACCGAAAGACCACTTTGTCCTGATGCCTCTCAAAGTAGGGCGCCTGAATAGACAAGGCCGCCAACTCCGAGACACGCCGAACCGAAGTGATAGCTACCAAGAAGACAATCTTCTGAGTCAGGGTAGACAAAGCAATATCTTGCAAAGGCTCAAAGAGAGGAGCCTGAAGAGCAGAAAGAACCAAATTCAAGTCCCAAACAGGGAGTAATGGTTTCCTGGGAGGCCGCACATGCGTAACCCCCTGGAAAAAAAGTTTTAACTAAAGGAAGAAGCGCGAAACGCTTCTGAAAAAAGATAGATAAGGCAGAAAACTGCCCTTTCAAAGTACTCAGCTGAAGACCAGAGTCCAGCCCTGATTGTAAAAACTCCAGAATCCTGGAGACCGAAAAGACCCTACAAGGCAAAGACCTAACCTCACACCAAGCGATATAGGCTTTCCAAGTCCTATAGTAGGTGATAGAAGAAGACCTCTTTCGGGCAGCGATCAGAGTCAGAAAGACCCTCCTCCTTCAAGATGGAGGTCTCAGCAGCCAAGCCATCAAAACCAGCGTTGGTAAACTGGGGTAAGACAGCCGACCCTGAGTGAGCAGATCGGGCCGAAGAGGCAGAACGAGCTGATTCGCTGTCAGCCAAACGATGTCTGCGCACCACACTCGTCTTGGTCCTCTTGGGGCCACGAGAATGGCGGACACCCTTTCCAGAACCAGCTTCCGTACCACTCAGCCTAGCATGAGTATCGGAGGAAACAGGTACAGAAAACCCGGGTTCCCCCGGCTCAGGGATATGGCTTCCGCCGCCCGAGCCAGAGGATCCTGGGAGGGTGACACAAAGATCGGGAGCCTGCAATTGTGGCGAAAGGAAAACAGGACCACCTCCGGTGTCCCCCACCGGAGCGGACTGCAGACTGCCGAGAGACAAGGAACATGTGTCTTCGCCCAGGTCAGGATCAGGGACTCCACTCTGAGAGCACCCAGACTGGAAGTCCCTCGCTGATGATTGAAGTAAGCAACCGCTGCTTGACTGTCCGAGCGTAGCTGAACCAGAAGGCCCAGACCATGATGGGACAAAAGAGCAAGAACCAGACGGAAGGCTCTCAGCTCCAGAACAGACGGCCGAGGATTGGAAAGAAGGATCCAAACCAACTCCTGAATCAGACAGACCTTGGACTGAGTGAGCAACACCCTGTGATGACCGAAATCCATCCGTATTCCCCGAAAGGACACCACCCTGGCTAGAGCAAGGGGGAACCTGGGAAGTTTGAAAAACTTCAGATGCAGGACGGGGCAAGCTGACCCGTCCTTCTAGGGGACTGCGAAGAGAATAATGTAAAAATCGAGGCCCACCTCTAAGTGCGGCACCGGCCGGATGACCGCCATTTCCAGGAAAACCCATGACGGAGGGCGAGACTCAAACTCCTGTCTGTAACCGGGCGACACTACCTCCCAGATCCATGTGTCGGGAGACTCCCGGCCTTAAACCAGGGAGGAGTGTCGCAATTGTCCCCCCACCCGCACGGGTGAGGGCAGCCCCTCATTGCTGAGCGGGCTTAGCAGTAGGTTTGGGCTTGGCGCCCCAGGACTGACCGGGACGGCCACGATCTCTTCCCCGGGACCAACCTACAGCCCCGGTAACGGGAAGGGAAGCCCCTCTGCCCGCTCTGGCTCCTCGAAAGGAGGGACTAAAGGAACTCGCACCCCTGAAGGAGCGACGAGGTTTCTTGAATTGAGGCAACTTACCATCCTTGGTAACAGCATCCAATTTCTCGCCAAAAAGGCGTAAACCTACGAAGGGTAGCACTGTAAGTGCCTTTTTAGAATTAAGGTCCGCCGTCCACTGGTGCAGCCATATAGACCGACGATTAGCCACCAGCAATGCCGCTGTCCTGCTACTCGTCGCAAGAGCATCGTCCTGAGCAGTCAGGGCAAAAGAAACAAACGACTCTCACTGCTTGAGAGAGCTAATCATAACACAAGTGGGATCAAGATCTGCAAGCAGATCCCTAATCATGGATCTAACAGCCAGCAACAGAAGCGCCGAAGCACAAATTGGCCGTAGTGTCGAGCCGGCACTGATAAAACCATGGTGAGCCAATTGATCAATCCGACGATCCTCACCATCCTTAATGGTAGTGGTGCCAGAAAGGTGCAACGCAGCCGGGCCAGTCAACCCCAACACCGGGGTGTCGACTTCGGGGGGCACTGACCAAAGCTTCACCAAGTCCTCTGGAAAGGGATAACGCTTATCCCAATTAGGAGGAGTTCCAGCCAGGCGCGTGGGTTGTTCCCATTCCTTAAGGACAAGCTTCTCAAAGTGCTGTTGCCTGGGAAACACCAAACGCGGCTGGGGTACATCAAACAACTCACCTTTTGGCAGAGGGACCACCGCAGGCGGATCCAAATCCAAAACTTTAAACATTTGAGTCAAAATGGAAGGAGTGTCAAGGGACACCCCCACAGCCTGATCACCAGCAGTATCAAACAATAGCTGGTCTGCAGGCTCATCCGATTCCTCAAGAAGTTCCCCCTCCTTATCAGGGTGACAATCGGAATAATCCAAAAATTCAGATACCTCATCCTCCGGGGCAGGTACTGCCGGAGCAAGGTGCTTCCGCTTTGCCGTAGCCTTCTGAGCCACTGAAGCGGAGATAATTTTCTCCAGGTTGGCCAACCGCGCATGCACCTCGGAATGCGAATCCCCATTTTTGACAGTGTCACACGGGGTCCGGACTAGGTTGGGGGGGATAGGAGATGCCGGAAAATGCGAGGAGCCAGAAGCCGGAGCAACGGACTGGCGCGCAATGTTCTGCTGAGCACATGGAACACATAATATGACATCATCGCCTGGGAGCTGAACCCCACAGCCCCCACACAACCTGGATGGCCCCGAGGAGCCATTTCCGGTAACACTGGAAGCCTCCATATGGTGAATTTATGGTATTCGCAACAACCCAGGGTTTTATGCAATAAGCAACCCGGGATGCCCCTTTATAATTAAAGTCCCGGAAGTGGGAGGATTTTTATTTTTTTTATATGTAGGAAAATCCCAATTTAGAGACTAAGACTAGCCAGGTATAACAGACCGGGAGAGCCACTGCAGTGAGGGGATCCCAGAATCTGTGGGGGAAAAGAGACCACAGTCAGTCCCCCAGCTACAATCATACATAACCAATAAGGCAAACATATATGGCTAGCTTAAACATCTTGAATAAATATACATGACACATGTAATTTCAAGGCAAAGCAGAGTGCAAAAAATCAGAGCACATACTGTGTATAAATACATGCCCATACACATACATATAAATAAACATACCTGTACATACATACATATATAAATATAAATATATATATATATATATATATACACATACCTACACACTACACATTATATAAATATATATATATATATATATATATATATATACGAATCACAAAGGTAAAGTGAACAATCGCAGCCACTGGAGCACATATCCTCCTATGTGAAACAACAACATTCCCCATAAGTAGAAATGCCCCCAGGGAGAAAAATGCTGCACAAGTAGCCATAGCATAAGAACGGCCCCACATGCGCAATGGTGGGGCCGTTTTACCTTTGTAGTTTTCAGCATCAAGGAAGCTCTTCCCCCACTGGCTGCAGCGTCCAGGTCTCTAATGAGACCAGGGAAGCGAGGGGCGGGCCCGGAGACAGCGCGTCCCGGCCAGCAAAGGGAGGGAAAAACAAACAAACAAACAGTGAAAAACAGGCCCCAGCAGCCCTGTCCATGCGCCGACACTAAGACCTTTTCACAGTAAAGTAAAGCACTCATGCACATTACACCCCCCCCCTTAGCAAAGGGAGAAGGCCAAGCAGGAGAAGGTGACCTAAAGGGACATCGGGACAGGGGCATCCCAAATCCAGATCACCAGCCGGATAGCCGCATTGCCCCACAAGTGGGGTCCAGCGGAGGAGATAAGCTCCTAGGCACCTAAAGTGCCATCTACCCTTGCCCAGCCCGCAGCCTAGGCTGGGAGGCTTCCATTTAACTAAGCATAATAAACACACAAGAACTAGAAATAGACCAAAAAGGGATGCCGGATTTTACCCCGGCTACCTGCAAGCAGGAGAATTCATTCTTCTGTCTTGTCGCTTCATGCAGAGAGAAAAAACTGGTGATTCAGTGGGAGGTCCCAGGTATATATAGGCCGGAAGGGGCTCGTTTTCAAGACTTCTCCCTGCACGTCGCCACCTGCTGGTGGAGTAACCCGATCGTAAGTATTAAAAGGGAAGCGGGGTGTGTGGCACACCGAGAATAAGTCTCTTCTGTTTTGGAAGAAACACTTTTGCCTGAGACGTGTCTTAAGACATTCCAAGAAAAGAAATAACTCTTGAAGGTATAATATTCGACTTAAAGGAGCAGTATCGCGAATTTTTCTTGGTGACTTATATTTAAATGGTACTTGGAATGTAGGTAGGTGTTGGAGTAAGAATTACAAATGTAGAAAAAAATGATGTGTGTGTTGAACAGCTGGAGTCTAATAGCTCATGTTTATGTCTTGTCAGTGTCGAGCCTACACTCTGGCCTGTTCCATGCTGAGGAGAGGGAGATACAAATGTATCAGTTCCACGCTGAGGAGAATGTATCAAAGTCTCAGCTGTTCAGTGCTGGCAGCCGTTCAGCATCAGATAACAACATTGCAACATTGCCTGGCCAGAACTTGAATATCTAAAACAGAGAGAAAAGCTCTAGAAGTCATTTAGCTGATTTTGACAGTTTTCCCTTCATGTTGGCTCTGCTGCAGAATCTTTCAGTTTACCATTTTCTCTTTCATATTCTTATTTTTCTTTTTTCCATATGATCATTCTTTCAGCTTTGTGTGTTTTGAGCAAAGCCCAACCCAGGATTTTCACTATCTGGAGTTTTGTTTTGTGCCCCTAGGGGCATCCCCACTTGGGATGCCCTGATATGTGAAATCCCCAAGTTCGCCTGTAAAAACGTACCTTTCCCTGTCCCACAGCGCATGCGCGGGCTCTCATCCAATCAGCTCTGTTTGCACGCAGATGGGGAGCCTGAGCAGTAACCTCCCTGGCCGCCCGGCCTGTCTAAATGACTATCTGCGTGAGCGCCAGAAAAATGGGGGGATCTGTGGTTATCCAGGGGTCATTTCACACAGTGGGCATCCTGATTTAGAATGGGGTTTTGTTCCACTTTAATACCTTTAGATTTTCCTGCACAGTTATTCAAAGAAGAATTTCAGTCATTTTCAGTCAGTTTAGTTTTAGAGATGAGCGAGTAGTATTCGACCGAGCCGGTATTCGATCGAATACTACGCTGTTCGTCATACTCGATTTCGATCGAGTACATCGGCGATGGCGCACTCACAATTCGTTTCCCCTCCCACCTTCCCTGGCGCGTTTTTTACACCAATCACCATGCAGGGGGGGTGGGACAGGTCCTGGGAGGACGCTGGCATCGCGAGAACGGCGTCTACACGCATTGGCTGGAAAAACCATGTGACCTCGAATATACAAAACTCAGCACTTCCTCTTCATCAGCATTAGCAGCTTGAACTTAGTGAGGGACAGACGCTCACAGCAGGGAAAGACAGGCTGTCGCTGGCAGGGCCCCAGAAGCTCGGAATCTCGCATTTACCACCATCTATACCAGCTACCAGAAGACAAGAGAGTCATTAAGAGCCCTTATTAGGGCTACTATGCTGAACGGTATATGGCTCATATGTAGGCAGGCAGGGCCCCAGAAGCTCAGAATCTCGCATTTACCACCATATATACCAGCTAACAGAAGACAAGAGAGTCCTTAATCCCTTATTAGTGCTGCTATGTTGAACAGTATATAGCTCATATCCTATGTAGGCAGGCAGGGCCCCAGAAGCTCAGAATCTCGCATTTACCACCATATATACCAGCTACCAGAAGACAAGAGAGTCCTTAATCCCTTATTAGTGCTGCTATGCTGAACAGTATATAGCTCATATCATATGTAGGCAGGCAGGGCCCCAGAAGCTCAGAATCTCGCATTTACCACCATATATACCAGCTACCAGAAGACAAGAGAGTCCTTAATCCCTTATTAGTGCTGCTATGTTGAACAGTATATAGCTCATATCCTATGTAGGCAGGCTGGGCCCCAGAAGCTCAGAATCTCGCATTTACCACCATATATACCAGCTACCAGAAGACAAGAGAGTCCTTAATCCCTTATTAGTGCTGCTATGCTGAACAGTATATAGCTCATATCATATGTAGGCAGGCAGGGCCCCAGAAGCTCAGAATCTCGCATTTACCACCATATATACCAGCTACCAGAAGACAAGAGAGTCCTTAATCCCTTATTAGTGCTGCTATGTTGAACAGTATATAGCTCATATCCTATGTAGGCAGGCAGGGCCCCAGAAGCTCAGAATCTCGCATTTACCACCATATATACCAGCTACCAGAAGACAAGAGAGTCATTAAGAGCCCTTATTAGGGCTACTACGCTGAACAGTATATAGCTCATATGTAGGCAGGCAGGGCCCCAGAAGCTTAGAATCTCGCATTTACCACCATATATACCAGCTACCAGAAGACAAGAGAGTCCTTAATGCCTTATTAGTGCTGCTATGTTGAACAGTATATAGTTCATATCCTATGTAGGCAGGCAGGGCCCCAGAAGCTCAGAATCTCGCATTTACCACCATATATACCAGCTACCAGAAGACAAGAGAGTCCTTAATCCCTTATTAGTGCTGCTATGCTGAACAGTATATAGCTCATATCCTATGTAGGCAGGCAGGGCCCCAGAAGCTCAGAATCTCGCATTTACCACCATATATACCAGCTACCAGAAGACAAGAGAGTCATTAAGAGCCCTTATTAGGGCTACTACGCTGAACAGTATATAGCTCATATGTAGGCAGGCAGGGACCCAGAAGCTCAGAATCTCGCATTTACCACCATATATACCAGCTACCAGAAGACAAGAGAGTCATTAAGAGCCCTTATTAGGGCTACTACGCTGAACAGTATATAGCTCATATGTAGGCAGGCAGGGCCCCAGAAGCTCAGAATCTCGCATTTACCACCATATATACCAGCTACCAGAAGACAAGAGAGTCCTTAATCCCTTATTAGTGCTGCTATGTTGAACAGTATATAGCTCATATCATATGTAGGCAGGCAGGGCCCCAGAAGCTCAGAATCTCGCATTTACCACCATATATACCAGCTACCAGAAGACAAGAGAGTCATTAAGAGCCCTTCTTAGGGCTACTACGCTGAACAGTATATAGCTCATATGTAGGCAGGCAGGGCCCCAGAAGCTCAGAATCTCGCATTTACCACCATATATACCAGCTACCAGAAGACAAGAGAGTCCTTAATCCCTTATTAGTGCTGCTATGTTGAACAGTATATAGCTCATATCATATGTAGGCAGGCAGGGCCCCAGAAGCTCAGAATCTCGCATTTACCACCATATATACCAGCTACCAGAAGACAAGAGAGTCATTAAGAGCCCTTCTTAGGGCTACTACGCTGAACAGTATATAGCTCATATGTAGGCAGGCAGGGCCCCAGAAGCTCAGAATCTCGCATTTACCACCATATATACCAGCTACCAGAAGACAAGAGAGTCATTAAGAGCCCTTATTAGGGCTACTACGCTGAACAGTATATAGCTCATATGTAGGCAGGCAGGGCCCCAGAAGCTCAGAATCTCGCATTTACCACCATATATACCAGCTACCAGAAGACAAGAGAGTCATTAAGAGCCCTTATTAGGGCTACTACGCTGAACAGTATATAGCTCATATGTAGGCAGGCAGGGCCCCAGAAGCTCAGAATCTCGCATTTACCACCATATATACCAGCTACCAGAAGACAAGAGAGTCATTAAGAGCCCTTATTAGGGCTACTACGCTGAACAGTATATAGCTCATATGTAGGCAGGCAGGGCCCCAGAAGCTCAGAATCTCGCATTTACCACCATATATACCAGCTACCAGAAGACAAGAGAGTCATTAAGAGCCCTTATTAGGGCTACTACGCTGAACAGTATATAGCTCATATGTAGGCAGGCAGGGCCCCAGAAGCTCAGAATCTCGCATTTACCACCATATATACCAGCTACCAGAAGACAAGAGAGTCATTAAGAGCCCTTATTAGGGCTGCTATGCTGAACAGTATATAGCTCATATGTAGGCAGGCAGGGCCCCAGAAGCTCAGAATCTCGCATTTACCACCATATATACCAGCTACCAGAAGACAAGAGAGTCCTTAATCCCTTATTAGTGCTGCTATGTTGAACAGTATATAGCTCATATCATATGTAGGCAGGCAGGGCCCCAGAAGCTCAGAATCTCGCATTTACCACCATATATACCAGCTACCAGAAGACAAGAGAGTCATTAAGAGCCCTTATTAGGGCTACTACGCTGAACAGTATATAGCTCATATGTAGGCAGGCAGGGCCCCAGAAGCTCAGAATATCGCTTTTACCACCATATATACCAGCTACCAGAAGACAAGAGAGTCATTGAGAGTCCTTATTAGGGCTACTATGCTGAACAGTATATAGCTCATTCTAGCTATATACACACTGCACACAACGGCTGCTTTAGTGAGGGGTAGCTGCTGCTGCTGGAATAGGGACAGAAAGACTTCAGTGGTGTATTACCACCTATATACAAAACTATATACACTCTGCTCAAAACGGCTGCTTTAGTGAGGGGTAGCTGCTGATGCTGGAATAGGGACAGAAAGACTTCAGTGGTGTATTAGCACCTATATACAAAACTATATTTTGCACTACTGTTTTGTGTCCTCTGTGCCAACAAAACACTGTTTTATACACGGTGCGTATAGGCACCATTTCACCTTCTGGCAGTATACGGCTGTATAGCCAGGTGTTCTTCTTAAAAATATATTTATATTTGGCACTACTGTTTTGTGTCCTCTGTGCCAACAAAACACTGTTTTATACACGGTGCGTATAGGCACCATTTCACCTTCTGGCAGTATACGGCTGTATAGCCAGGTGTTGTTCTTAAAAATATTTTTATATTTGGCATAACGCGTGGCCAAAAAAGTAAAACGTCTGAAATGCGGAGGGCTAGCGCAAAGGGACGTGGACGAGGACGGGGGCGCGGAAATGCTGGTGGGGGCACAAACCGCGTTGAAGCCAGTGGGGATACAATGCGTGCTGGTGAGGGGCAGCCAGCATTACGCTCATCCAGCTTCCCTGCCTTTATGGGACAGTTATGCGGGGGGCGGGGTACACCTCTGTTAAGGCCTGAGCAGCGTGAACAGGTGGTGCAATGGATGGCCGATAACGCTTCCAGTTACTTGTCCACCACCCAGTCATCCACACAGTCTCACTCTGACCCTCCTTCCTCCCAACCTGGCCAACAGAGTCAGCCCACCCTTGACCCCTCCCAGGACCTCTTTTCGGGTCCTTTTCCAGATGTGCTGCAAGAATCCCAGGAGCTAGCAGAGGAATTTGTTTGTAGTGATGCCCAAACACTTGAGTATCCGCCATCTGCTAGTGATGTGGACCCGGAACCAGCATCTGCTATCATGAGCGATGATGATGAGACGCAGTTGCCATCAAGGGAGGCTGTTGGAATGTCCAGTGGGCAGGAGGAGGAGCAGAGAGAGGAAGTGGAAGAGGAGGTGGTGGACGACGAAATGACCAACCCCACTTGGACAGGGGTGATGTCCAGCAGGGAAAGCAGTGGAGATGCGGTCTGCGCATCACCGAATAAGGCAGCAAGAGGCAGAGGACAGTCCAGACAGAGAAGGCAGGCCACAGCCAGCAGGGCCGAAGCTCTTCCCGGCAGCAGGCAGTCGCGCGAAGCTCCCCCATCGAGGCCTCGTACTTCTGTGGTGTGGAGATTTTTTAATGTTTGCGCGGATGACAAACTGAGCGCGGTTTGCGCAATCTGCCACTCAAAACTGAGTAGGGGCTCTGAGAAGAGCAATCTGACCACCTCAGGCATGCGCCGTCACTTGGAATTCAAGCACTGGGCTGAGTGGGAGAGAGCAAACGCAATACAACCTGCGCCCGGTCTTGCTGCCACTGCCTCTTCCCCTTTGTTGTGTGCTGCCACTGCGGTCCAGACCTCCAGCCAGGACACCTCCACATCTGCCTCTGTCTCGGCTACTTTGGGGCCTTCTCCTTCAGCCCCCCCTTCCCCCGCATCTTCGTCTGCACCTTCCATCTCCTCGTCCCATCAACTGTCCATCTTGCAGGCGTTCAACCGCAGGCGGAAGTACGCCTCCAGTCACCCCCAAGCCCAAGCCTTAACCTGCCTCATCTCCAAACTGCTGGCCCTGGAGATGTTGCCGTTTAGGCTTGTGGAGACGCAGGCCTTCCGCGACCTGATGGCGGCTGCCGCACCTCGCTATGCCGTCCCTAGCCGCCACTATTTTTCCCGGTGTGGCGTCCCCGCCCTGCACCAGCACGTGTCGCGTAACATCAGGCGGGCCCTGAGGTACGCAGTCAGCGCAAAGGTCCACTTGACCACTGACTCGTGGACAAGCGCTTGCGGCCAAGGACGCTACATCTCTTTGACGGCACACTGGGTGAATGTTGTGGAAGCGGGGACGGGGTCGCAAACAGGGACGGCCTACATACCACCCCCGCCCAAGATTGCCAGCACGGGTTCTGATAGACCCCCCTCCTCTTCCTCCTCCTCCTCTGCCTTAACATCGCCCTCAGCCCCTAGCTGGAAGCGTTGCAGCACTGGCGCGGGGAGACGTCAGCAGGCAGTGCTTAAGCTCATCAGCTTGGGCGACAGGAAGCACAGCGCCGCAGAGGTGAGGCACGCCATATTGCAGCAGACAGAGATGTGGCTGTCGCCGCTGCAGCTAGGACCAGGCATGGTCGTGTGCGATAACGGCCGTAACCTGGTGGCGGCTCTGGAGCTTGCAGAACTCAATCACGTACCATGCCTGGCCCACGTTTTTAATTTGGTAGTTCAAAAGTTTCTAAAGACTTACCCCAACCTGGCAGAGCTACTGGTGAGAGTGCAGTACTGTAGCTGCTGCTAGCTTAAAAAAAATCCAGCAACGCCTCCATTTGCCTCAACATCGGCTGTTGTGCGACCTGCCCACTCGCTGGAATTCCACCTATTGCATGTTGGCCAGGGTGTGTGAGCAGCAGAGAGCATTGATGGAGTACCAGATGATGCATCCACGCGTGCATCCAACTCAGCTCCCTCAGTTTGCCAACCACGAGTGGCCATGGATGGCAGACATATGCGATGTATTGCGTATCTTTGAGGAGTCCACTAAGAAGGTCAGCAGCGAGGACGCTATAGTGAGCGTAACCATCCCGCTCCTATGCGTCCTTAAAGAATCGCTCATCGCAATAAGGGAGAACGCATTGCACACAGAGGAGACGGGGGTAGGAGGAGATGCAACGCAGGTAGACAGTCAGACCACACTTTTGTCTGCTGCTCGGTGGCAGTTGCAGGAGGAGGAGGATGAGGAGGAGGAGGACAACGTGGAGGTGGCTGTGGAAGAGGATGCTGGCGGCGAGGGTAGCAGTCAGGCTGTGTGCGTCCCATTGGTTCAGCGCGGATGGGGCGGAGAGGAGGAGGAAGAGGAGGAAATGGAAAATGATCCTTCTGGTGGGGGCAGTGAGGTCATGCCTACTCAGAGTCTGGCACACATGGCTGACTTCATGCTGGGCTGCTTTTCCCGGGACATACGTGTTGTCCGGATATTGGAGAACAAACTATACTGGGTCTTCGCACTCCTGGACCCCCGGTATAAAGATAACTTCTCCTCTTTTATTCCGGTAGAGGAGAGGACGAATCGATTACTGGAATACCAGAGGGAACTCTTGCAGAACATGATGCAGATTTTCCCACCCAGCATCGCTGGCGGCAGAGAGGAGAGTGTCTCCCAGAGTCTGACAACATCGATCAGGCCCACAGCCACCAGGGGAACACTCTCCAAGGTGTGGGACACGTTCATGTCACCCCCTCGTGCAACTTCCATCACTGCGGGGCCCGCTATCAGCAGGAGGGACAAGTATCGGCGGATGTTGCGGGACTACCTGGCAGACCACACCCCTGTCCTCCCCGATCCCTCGGCGACCTGCACTTACTGGGTCTCCAAGTTGGACACGTGGCTGGAACTGTCCCTGTACGCCTTGGAGGTGCTTGCCTGCCCTGCCGCCAGCGTGCTATCAGAAAGGGTGTTCAGCGCAGCCGGGGGCATTATAACCGATAAGCGCAGCCGCCTGTCAACCGACAGTGCCGACAGGCTGACGCTAATCAAAATGAACAGCAAGTGGATTGACCCGGACTTTGCTTGTACAACAGTGGAAAGCAGCCAAGAGTGAAGTGCCATCTGTATGAAGTGCCATTTCCTACTCCTCCTCCTCCTCCTTAACCGCCGTAGAATTGCTGTATTAATAAAAAAAAATTATGGCTCACCTCTTGGGCTTAATACAATCAATTTTTAAGAGGTCTCAGCTCTTGGGCCTCCACACAATTTTTAAAAGGTCTCAGCTCTTGGGCCTCCACACAATTTTTAAGAGGTCTCAGCTCTTGGGACTCCACACAATTTTTAAAAGGTCTCAGCTCTTGGGCCTCAACACAATTTTTAAAAGGTCTCAGCTCTTGGGCCTCCACACAATTTTTAAAAGATCTCAGCTCTTGGGCCTCCACACAATTTTTAAAAGGTCTCAGCTCTTGGGACTCCACACAATTTTTAAAAGGTCTCAGCTCTTGGGCCTCCACACAATTTTTAAAAGGTCTCAGCTCTTGGGCCTCCACACAATTTTTAAAAGGTCTCAGCTCTTGGGCCTCCACACAATTTTTAAAAGGTCTCACCTCTTGGGCCTCCACACAATTTTTAAAAGGTCTCAGCTCTTGGGCCTCCACACAATTTTTAAAAGGTCTCAGCTCTTGGGACTCCACACAATGTTTGAGAGGTCTCAGCTCTTGGGCCTCCACACAATTTTTAAGAGGTCTCAGCTCGTGGGACTCCACACAATGTTTGAGAGGTCTCAGCTCTTGGGCCTCCACACAATTTTTAAAAGGTCTCAGCTCTTGGGCCTCCACACAATTTTTAAAAGGTCTCAGCTCTTGGGCCTCCACACAATTTTTAAGAGGTCTCAGCTCTTGGGCCTCCACACAATTTTTAAGAGGTCTCAGCTCTTGGGACTCCACACAATGTTTGAGAGGTCTCAGCTCTTGGGCCTCCACACAATTTTTAAAAGGTCTCAGCTCTTGGGCCTCCACACAATTTTTAAAAGGTCTCAGCTCTTGGGCCTCCACGCAATTTTTAAAAGGTCTCAGCTCTTGGGCCTCCACACAATTTTTAAGAGGTCTCAGCTCTAAGCTTCCCTTACTGCTGGGGTGACACACTGTAACAAACCTCCTCCTTTAAGCTTCCCCGACTGCTGGGGTGACACACTGTAACAAACCTCCTCCTGTAAGCTTCCCTTACTTCTGGGGTGACACACTGTAACAAACCTCCTCCTTTAAGCTTCCCTGACTGTTGGGGTGACACACTGTAACAAACCTCCTCCTGTAAGCTTCCCTGACTGCTGGGGTGACACACTGTAACAAACCTCCTCCTGTAAGCTTCCCTTACTGCTGGGGTAACACACTGTAACAAACCTCCTCCTTTAAGCTTCCCTTACTGCTGGGGTGACACAATGACACAAGAGGACATGTCTGACCACATCTCACACACACACACACAATGACAATTAGGGGTGGGGTCTATTTATTTTCCCCCTTGCCTATGTCATCTGTGGTTGTCATTAGGCAACGTGATTTTAAGGGGTGCAGAATTTTGTTCTTCTTTTTTGTACAGTTTGGCTTGGGGTCCATGGCAATGTAGAGGAAAGAAGGTTTCCTTGTCTTGTCTCACTTTACGTAGAAGTTATATTGTGTTTGGAGTGTATTGTTGAGTGGCTGTGATAGTGGCGTAATAGTGCGACTTGGGCGCGTTATATGCACCCAGACATGCTTCCCCTGCTGTCCCAGTTGCATTCCAGCAGTGTTGGCATCATTTTCTGATGTTTCAGGGTGGACTTGGTGACCTCCAAGTGGTCGAATTGAGTTTTCCAAGTGGCGAGCATTTTTTTCCCATAGACTATAATGGGATTCGATATTCGGTCGAGTAGTCGAGTAACGCGGTCTATTCGAAACGAAATTTCGAATATTTCACTACTCGCTCATCTCTATTTAGTTTATTTTGTATAGATTTTACACATTTGAGTCACCTGGTCTCATAACAAAAGCAGCACCTCACACACACACAGCCGTTACCACTGATTACAGTGTCAGCCTCTGAGGTAAAGTGTTGCTAGGAGACCAGTGGGCTAAATGAAGCAGCTCACTAAATACAAGCCAGCAGATCCCCCTATTCAGCAAATGGACTGAGCCATTTTAATTATACAATTTAAAAGAGAGGCATATATTTTCTTCTTTTTCTATCGCCAGATTATTCATACACAGGTTATAAGCTATTGTGTGGCTATTTAATTATTTATCTTTTTTAATGCAAATTTCGCGATACTGCTCCTTTAAGAAGAATTCGACTGGATAGTCAGATAATCCAATCAGACAGTCTGTGTATCCTTCTGGCCCCCTGACATGATGGGGCCCATATCAGCAGATCATCTAAGTAAGGGATTATATGTATACCCTGACTTAGAGAATACATGAGACCTGCCAAAACGTTGGTAAACAACCTTTGTGTCTGGAGGAAAGAAGGGAGAGGGGGGACATGATTGAGACCTTTAAATATGTGAAAGGATTGAATAAGGTTCAGGAGGGAAGTGTTTTTAAGAAGAAACTTAATGATAGAACAAGGGGGCACAACCTGAAGCTAGTCGGGGGGAAGATCAGGAGCAATGTTAGAAAATATTATTCTACAGAAAGAGTAGTAGATGCTTGGAACAAACTTCCAGCAGAGGTAGTTGCAAAATCAACAGTCGCTGAATTTAAACATGCCTGGGATAAGCACACATCTATCCTAAGATAAAGAGTATATACAGTATACACATAAGGGCAGACTAGATGGACCGTATGGTCTCCTTCTGCCGTCAACCTTCTATGTCTATGTTTCTATGTGCTGATGATAGACCAAAGGGTAGCGCCACAAACCGAAAATGTAGGCCACCTACTGCAATGCAGGTATGCATCTTTATAGATACACTGTGGTTATAAATATCCCGGCTGGAGTAACATCACTGTGGATCAAACAACTCCAATCTCTAAAAAGGCGAGATACGGCAGATCTCAATGCTTCTGCTTTCTGCGGAATTCAGGATACCCCTGACCAAGAGAATCTCTGAGGAGGTCTGGCTCCTAATTCGATCTTGTAACCTGAGGGTACAACTTCCTGTATCCAAATATCTTTTACATGAAGCCTCAAAATATATGAGCAAAAAGCAGAAGCTTTCCCCCCACCTGCAAGGGCGGGGGCGTCCCTTCATGCCTGAGCAGGCTTTGAAAGGGGCTTGGCTTTATTCCGCCACACAATGTCGCCTTAATTAGGGACTTTGTCTTATTCCAGAAATCTCTTCGGTATCCCAAAGAGGCCCAACCTCTACCTCCACAAAGGCCGGAGGATTAGAGGTCCTGCGAAAAGCAGTAATAGACTTCAGCTTCTGCGGCAGATTAGTAGATTAGCCACCAGTAGCTTGCTTTACCATGTCAACCAAGCACTCCCCAGACAAATGCCCTACCTTAAAGGGGAGTCCCGTCAGATTATTTTTAGAGACTGTGTCAGCTGGCCATTGCTTAAACCATAAATCACACCTTAAGGCTACCCCCAGAGCTAGGCCTCTGGCACTTAACCTGATCAAATCCTCCATAGCCAAGATCACATATCAGTTGATAGCCAAACTAGCTTTGATCATCTGGGAGCATGACTTCCGTGAATGACCCATGAGTCTTCGAGTCCAGTTGTTTTAACAAGCTCCTGCTCGCCAAAGATGCTATGGATGTAGCAGAGGCCGGCTGCAAGGTTGACCGCATAATAGAATAAGCATGACATGCCACCTAATCGATGCGCTGATCTGCTGGATCCTTTGGAGAGGCACTAACAGAGGATGGCATAACCAAAGTTTTAAAAAGACCTGGCACCAGAGCGTCCACCACAGGAGGGTGAGACCATAATTCAATCTGATCTGGAGGAAAGGGATATATAGTAACTAGTACTTTAGAAATGGGCAAAATACTATCTGACTTCTGCCATTCACTATTGATCAGATTAGAATAATGCATATGCACCGCAACATCCTCCAGAATGGAGGAAATCAAACCATCCATCTTCTCCTTAACTGAGCGCCCCCTTATGTAGAGGACTCTGAAGTCCCTACTGGAGACTATGCGAGACTATGGCAGCCCCATATATCCTCTTCAACACAGAGAATTTTTTTTTTGAAACACTTTTTATTGAGGAAAGGCATACAAATATAAAAGTCATGTACAATATATACAAAATCTTCTGACAGTATTACTGTTACTGCCTTTCACATACATGCAAACGAAATGATACAGTGTCTCGCTTACAGTTACACTGCAATTTGACAGCTCTCTTATAGATGAGTCGCTCCACTCAACCCTGTTTCCCCATCTCTCGACCTCGCGAGTTCCCACACAGGACTACGGCCCCGGCTCCATTCAGTCTCCACCTCCAATGTCGATTACCCTGGTGAGGGACTGGGAAGGCACTCCAGTCTCGGTCAATCCCCTATTGGAGTATATCCTGTTAGCAGTCTCGTCAAATACCACTCAGTGTCTCTAAATGTATTCTGATCTCTGGAGTCAACGTATTAATAAAACTCTCCCAGGTGCTAAAGAAGATTTCAACTTTGGATTCTTTATGGGATGCCGTGTCTGTCCAGTCAAATTTAAAGAACAGCTGCAATTTTTCTAAGAATACCCTAAATTGGGGCGGGTCTGGAGATGTCCAAGTCTAGCAATAGTCTCCTGGTGCCTTTGGACACTTTCAACCCTTCTATCATATATTCCCCAAAAATCGCCCACTGAGGGGGGGCAAGAGTCACCAAATTCGGAATTGTGTATTGGGTAACCCTTCTCCAGAATACCATAACTGCAGGGCAGCCCCCCAACCCATTGTAGAGATCTGCCGATTCCGCAGCACACTTCAAGCACCGGGGCGACTCTGATAGACCCATCTGGAAGGATTTAAGTGGGGATACATAGTTGTAATGATATTGTATTAATAACATCTCTCTGTAAGAGGACGCCGAGAGGATCAACCTACAATAATTGTAGTACTTTAGGATTTGACTAAAGGGCAAATTTGGAAAATGCTGGAGCCATTGGTCATACCCGGCGGCTGTGTTGCCCATCCTTAAATCCAAATTGCCCCCCAATGGTAGCAGCAGAGAGGAGAGTGAGTTAAGGTTTCTTTCCCTACAAATAGTGTGCCATAGTCCCCAAACAGTAAACAGCAGTGGGTTCTGAACTACTTCCCATGGAAGAAGCTCCCTGTGTTGATGTAACATGTATGTCAGGCTAGTAGAACCTAAAAGTCCCTGATCTAGTTCCGTATTCGTGTGGGCTTTGCGATTATTCAGCCAGTCTCTCAAGATACATAGATGGGCTGCCTGATTGTACTTCTCAGTGTCAGGGAGATTGACCCCAGCACACCTTGTGTCCTGGTGCAGTTTCATCCTACCTATTACAGCTCATTTTTTGGCCCATATAAACTCTCTAAAAAGTCTATATATGTACTTCACCTCCGACGTTCCCAAAATAATCGGCAGTGTCTGAATGTAGAAAATATGCCTGGGGAATGCGATCATTTTAAGAAGATTTATTCTGCCCAGCAAAGACAGAGTCAGTTTGGCCCAGCCACGGAGATCCCTTTCTAGATTCTTGATAACCGGTTTGATGTTATAATTATATCATTCATTTGGGTTTTTAGGGATAAGGGCGCCCAGGTATTTTATATGATGTTTATTCCACGAGAAGGGGTATCTATCTTTCCAGAGAGGCTTGGTCCTGGGACTTAAATACAGAGCCGAGGACTTATCCAGGTTAATGGTATATCCCAAGACCTGACCCACAATATCTATCAAATGTAGAATTCTTGGTAAGGCTAATCTCGGGTTAGAAATAAACAGTATAAGATAATCCACAAAAGCTGTTAGTTTCACCATTAAAGACCCCATCCCAATACCCCGAAATCCTTGCTCAGCCTCCAGGATCCTCAATAAGGGGTCAAGTGCAAGATTGAACAGCAGGGGTGACAGGGGACATCCCTGTCTGGTCCCTTTCATTCGTTGTATTTTGTATGACGTCCCGTTAATTAATAAGGTGGTCTGTGGATTTCTATATATGAATTGAATGTATTGCATAAAGCATTGCCTGAAGGCTTTCTCAGTAAGGATACTGTTCAGCCATGACCATTCCACCTTGTCGAACGCCTTTTCGGCATCCAGGCTTAGGAAGATTCCTTTAGAGTTTCGGTCAGCTATGGTTGCTGCTATTGCCATTGTAATTCCTAGTGTTATGCGTTTGTTACGTTTAAATCATAGTTTGTGTTCGCTAAGCAGGGATGGTAGGATTGTTTGCAATCTTTCCACCATGATCTTGGCCAATCATTATTTAGTAATGAGATTGGTCTGTAAGAAGTATGCATTTGGGGATCTTTTTGGGGCTTCGGGATCAGTGTTGTATAAGCTTCTGTGAACCGTGGCATTTCCGGCCGTGTCAAAGTATTATATTAAAGTGGACCAACACCCAGGGGGGATCGGCCCGGAAATCTATAAGATTCCCGGACCGATCAGATCCCTCCCCGCGGGGCATCCGAAATCGGGATGTCCCGCGGGGAGGAACCCCCCAGGAGGCCCACAATCCTCACCTTACCGGCGATCCAACGGCGCATGCGCGAGACGCGGCCGCGTCTCTCGCTTCCCTCTAGCAGGGCGCGCTCCCGCGCCGGCCGTTTTGTGAATGGCCGGCGCAGGAGCGCTCCCTGTTAGAGGGAAGCGAGAGACGCGGCCAATGACAGCGCTCTGGTATGCGCGTCCAAGCAGCTTTGGACGCGCATACCAGAGCTGCTCTGAGCGCTGTCATTGGCCGGACGAGGTCACGTGGGAGCGGGGAGAGGTGAGTTTTTGCGGCGATCGGGGGGGTTTCACACAGCGGGGCACCCCCGATCGGGGTGCCCCACCTAAGTGGACCAACACCCAGGATAGTCAAAATCCTGGGTGTTGGTCCACTTTAAAGAGATCTTGCAATATAGGGGCAATAACAGGGCCTTACATTTTATAAAATTCCCCGGTATATCTATCTGGTCCCGGTGTTTTATTATTTTTAAATTGCCTAATCGCCCAGGTTATTTCTGTCTCCGTGACTGGGCCACTTAACAACTACCTCTGTGAGGCCGATAATTTTCTAAGATCTGCCCTGCGGAGTATGGAACTTGCTAGCAAAGGGTCATTTGAAGTAGAGGTAAAGATCCTCTTAAAATATTCTTCAAAGGACCTTACAATATCAGAGATTTTGGTGTATACACGGCCAGATGTTGGGTTCTTAATTGCAGTAATACACTTCCTGAGTCTGAAGGGTTTGGTCATATTAGCCAACAATTTGCCTGACTTATTACCATATCTATAATATTTATGCTTCTGGAGATAATTGGCTTTCTTGGCTTCTGCTGAGAGGAAAGTATCTATAACCAATGAGGCTTCCAACCATCTTTTTTTTGTTTCTGGCGTGTTCAACTGTAAATGAGCCTTGTATGCTTTATTAACTGTATCATAAAGTTTCTTATGTTTAGCCCGAGAGTTTTTCCTCTTTTGAGAGACATATTCTATAATATGGCCCCTCATTATCGCCTTTGCCGCCTCCCAGGACCAGAACAGGACAGCTCATTTTTATGTTGAATGTTATCGTCTGTATAATTAGCCCACGCCCCTCTCAATGAGTCTTTAAAATGGTCCGAATTGATCAGGTAGGCTGGAACAATCATAATTGGGGAGAGAGCTATAGGTTTAATGTCGGTTTCCAGTATTTCAGTATTAATTCATGGGTCAAAATGTTTTCAATTTGAGATAATGATCTGTGTGCACTGGAATAACAGGTGTATTTGCCTTGCAGTCGGATTAAAAAATCTCCATGGGTCCACTAAGGGTAAATATTCATTAATGTGAAGGAGAGGTTCTGAAAATTTGGGTCTAGCCATAGGGACAGCATTAGCCGTATCCATTGTCATATCGGCTACGGTGTTAAAGTCCCCTGCAACTACCAACCTTGAGTCTTGCTGGTTTTTCAAACTCTGTATAAGATCAATGGAAAAGGGAAGGTTTGGGGCGTAACGTGCGTACAAATTTACCACTGTGTATATCTGCTCAGAGACTTCTAGTTCATGTACAATACTGTCATTTAATAACATGCCTATTACCTCTTTTTTTAAAACTTTTTTAACCAAAGAGCCATGCCCCTCATTTTCAGGGGGAGTGAAATCCATGCTACTTTCCCCTAAAGCCAACCCAACCATTAAAGAAGAAAAGAGAATTAGACAGATGGCCCAAAACTGCTCTATTATTCATTAATACAACTCTCATTTTCCACCAATATCCTAAAAGGAAAACACAGTAACGACAACTTAACATTATTCCTGGTTCATTTAAACACTTCATTGGTCCCTTTCTTTTTTAGAGTGCCTTTAAGGGAAATTTAAGTAGGCGCCTCCTGTGATGTGCGTGGGACGAGTTCGCGCTTCGCCTGAGAGGGATCTTCAAATATTTTGGGTTCTTCATTTATCAGGAGCCTTAATTTAGCTGGGTAGAGAAGGGCGAACCGCACTCCAGTATCTGCCAAATACTTACATACTGGCGCAAATTTTCGACTTTTTTGGGCCGCGAAGTACTGAAAAATCAGGATCCTGTGCCCATCTACATTTAAATATTTCTGTTCCTTGTAGACGGCTAGTATCGCTTCTTTATCAGTGTAATGGAAGTATTTGGCAATGAAAGGCCTGGGCCGCTTAGAACCCATGGACTGCCTCTCCTGGCCCAATCTATGTGCACGTTCTATTTTCCTTGGATCTGTCTCTTTAAGGCCAAGGGCGGACATAAGATCCTGAGTTAGCAATTTAGTTAAAGCTGTCGTTGTTTTGTATGATTCCGGCACTCCCACAAATGGTAGATTTGAACTCCTGCTTCTATTCTCTAGGTCTTCACATTTATCGTTTAGGAGATGATTATCTCTTGGGCAGACGACCTGGTTTGGTAATAATCTTCCAGGTCGAGTACCCTCTGTTCTAGTTCTGTGACCCGTTTTGTGTTAGAGTTTATTTGTACCATGGAACTAGCTATGGAGTCCTTTAAGGAGTTAAAGCATTTATCAAGATAAGGAGTAATCTGCACCAACACTTCTTTAGCTATGGTCCTGCTATTCTCCCTCTCTTGTGATGAAGCAGCTGCAGGCCCTGGTTCATGGTTCATATCTGGGTCCCCAGGGGAATCTGGAGGAGAGTCCTGAGAGCTTATGACTTTTTGTACGTGTTTAGATTTAGCTTTGTCCCCCTTTCCTGTATTGGCTGAAGGTTGTTTTTCCAAATACCGCTCTAGGCCCTTTCTGGTATTTTGTGACATTGTAAATTGGTTTGGGGCCTGAGTAAGGCGTTCCACCTAATACGATAGACCTGTAAATAAAAGTGCGGGTTAACAACTTTTGGCACCTTAGACTGCGGCTTTGTACCTACATTCAAGATGCCAATGCAAGTATGACTTAACTAGTTGAAAGCCACTTCGTGACTACCAGTTGTAGCGTCCCTTTAATGATGAATTAGATAATTCTGGCAAGCTGGATCAACATATTTTCAGGGACATAGTAATTTCTGCAGCCACTAGGTGTCAGTGTCCGGTGGTTAGTTTGCCTACTGAGGTTTTCTTTGTCATCTGCCTCCAGGTGGCGTCAGCAGAAGATGAGTGTCCATATGCAATTGCAGGTTTAGAATGGAAGTAGAGGTATAGCAAGTGACTCTTTAATAAAGCCTGTGGTGGTCAAAATGGTACAGGGTGGCTTCGGTTCCTCTGCAGGGAAGGCAGAGAGGCAGGCGGCAGAGTGCTCCATAGTTTGGAGAGGGGGGGAAGCCCCCTCCGCTCCGATGATTCACCCTCAGACGGAGGTATGCCGCCGGACCTGTCAGGCCAGGCCCGCCTCAGCTCTGTCTCTCCGGCGGAGAGACCCCGAACCAGCTGCTCAGTCGAGGGAGGTGGGGCCTCCTCCACCCCGATGACTCCCTCCCGGAGAAAAGCTCCGGCAAGGCAAGCAGGGACTCTCGGACTCAGAAAAAAGGGGGTTATTCGATGTCCTGTGGTTAGGTGGTTCTTCTCCCCTTATTTTTTTGTGCTCTCTCCGCCCTGTTTTGAAGGATGCTGCTGGATATTCTCACGAGGCGAGGGAGCTCAGCTAAAACACGGGCATGATACTTGGCTCCGCCACCGGAAGTTCGAATTTTTTTTTAACCTTTTTAGCAGCCGATACTTCTTAAATGACTCTTTAAAGATTTAGGACTACTTGAGGGCTGCTGACAGAGTTTAAAGTCTCAGAGGGAGACTATGGTAGCCACAATATCCTCATCAAAAACTCAGAGGATTTTTTTTTTTTTTCAAAAACCTTCTTAGTAGCCAATACGACTTACTAAAGGTTTAGGTCCGCTTGAAGGCTGCCAAGGGGCTTTAAGGCTCAGAGGGCACTGGCAACAGGGGACAGAACCCTTGCAGGGAAGAGACAACCGTCTTTCATATCAACTACTACTGTAGCATAATCCCTGAACACCGTGCTAACCTTGTCCAGTGCCATCTGCATGCATACTGGACATGGGGTAAATCTGTTAAAGACTAGACTATTAATAAACACAATCAAAATAAAACAAAAGGACCTACCTAGGTCATTTTGAGGGCGGCTGTGCAGCGGCTGAGAAGCAGCCCCTTTTACCAGTCAACAACTCCAGTAATTATGCGCTGCCAGAGGAGAACCACAATGTCGGCGGTGCTAGACGCCTTGCCTAGCCGAAAATGTGCTGTGTCGCGGAGAACCGGCCGCTTCAGCGGTGCTAGCTACTTCGCTAAGCCAAAAATGTTCCAGTGTCATTGGCCCGAGACACGCGCTGTGCCGCTGAGAAGAACTGGAGATCGTCACTTCGCTAAGCCAAAAATCTTTCCACGGCGGCGGCCGAGAAAACGATCCTTCCTTGCTGCCACCCCCTTAAAGGCGTGCGAATTTTGAATTTTACAACCAATAAAACACATAATTAACACTTGGGAAAAAGCAATAAAAGAGGGAAAATAATTCCCTTGATCACCCCCAATCAGGCTCACCAGACAAAAACCTGCGGCTGATTTGTTTTTCAATGAAAACTTCAGCCCAGAGTACCAATGACACCCCAAAGGACCCTGACGCTTACCCTTACCATCCTGACCCGGATACAGCTTAGCCGAGGAGGCATAGTGGGTCCAGACAGATTGGAGGAGCATAAGGGACCTAGGAATACAGACAGCTTCCAAGGTATAATCTTAAAAAATAAAAAAAAAAATGAGAGAAAAGTCCAGATAGAGCCCTGCAGTCCAGTCTGACTGGAAGAAAGAAACTGGATGGAGGAAGTCAGCTGGAAGGAACAACTCTGCCTGACAGACCCTTACCCCTTAACAGGCTCCATTCAGGATCCAAGCAGTCAACTGCAGGTTCTGGACCTGAGGATGAAGAATGGGCCCTTGCTGAATTAAGTCTACTGTCTCTGGCAGAGTGAACAGTGGTCTGGTTGTCATCTGAATCAGGAGAGAGAACCACAGCCTCCTGGGCCAGTGTGGAGCCACCAAAATTACTCTTGCTCCCTCTGTCCTTATTTTTCTCAAGACTCTGGGAAGCAGTTGAAAAGGTGGAAATGCATAGCATAGGTTGAATCTCCGCAAGTCCTGGGAGAGTGCATCCACTGATAGGGCTCCCTGGCTCTGGTGTAGAGAGAAGAAGTTTTGGCACTTGGAATTCCTTTTTGTAGCAAACAGGTCTATCTCCGGTGAGTCCCAAAGGTCTACTACCTGCTTGCAGACTCTCTGGCTTAGCTCCCATTTTGACTGTTTCAATTGAACCCGACTGAGCAAATCTGCAAGTACATTCAATTGTCCCTTGATGTGTACCGCCCTCAGAGACCTTACACAATCCTCCATCTTGGCGCAAATGATCTTGTAGAGAGCGTCTAACTCCACTGACCTTGTGCCGCCCTGATAGTTGATGTAACAAAAATTATTTTTGGATATGCACAGCCTGATAATTAAAGATAAGGGGTGCAGGTGTTAGGGGTAAGATCAGGGGAGAAAATTGTAGAAATTCCCCAACATATACTTCATAGAGAGGGCGCACACCCGCCAATTGTTAAAATAAATATTTATTTATTTGTCAATCACATATACGCAAAATCTACACAGGCAATGAACAATACAGGACAAATTTAAAAAACAAAAAGCTGTGGGGGACATCCTAATGAAGGATAATATTTTATGCAATATACTGTAAGTAAATGACAATAGCTCCTAATTAGATGTGGGCAAGTAGGCTGATGGCCACATCCTGATCCTGTAGTCTGTCTCTGACGTGGTTAACGCTAGATCCACAGCTTTTAGTTATCAAAAATTCAAAAGATCTTTGTGACAGATCCTCTGACCAGGCACCCTGAATTTGCTGCTGGGACCAATGAGCCCCCCCATTCCCAAGTGCCTGCATCTGTTGTGATCTAGATGGGGTGTATCTGATGCCAGATTGCCAGATTTCCCTGAATTGTCCACCACTGAAGGGATCTGCAAACTCGATCTGGGAGAGTTGTAATCATATCTAATGACTTCTGACTCCTTGTTCCGTGTACTCAAGAAAAATTCCTGCAGGGGCCTTGAGTGAAATTGGGCCCAGAATCTTCCTCAACGACACTCTGGGATCCTGTTGAACGCAAGAGGACAGGGAGGTAATTTTTTGTAGCTTTGAAGGAGGCAGGTACGTCCTTCTCCTCTAGACTGTTGATCAAATACCCCAGATATATGCAATCTGTCTGTGGAAACAGACTCATTTGTTATCCATCCTAGCTCTGACAAAAGAGACAATGTTCTCTTCACATTGTTCTCTAGGAGCTCCCTGGATGGTGCGAAAAGTAACAGATCGTCCAAATAAGCTACTTTGCCTATCTGATCCTTTCTCAGAAAGTCCATTACTTCTGCCAAGATCTTTGTAAAGATCCTTGGAATGGATGAAAGACTGAAGGGCATTGCCCTGTATTGCCAATGAAAGGTTACTCCACCAAACATTACTGCAAATCTTAGAAATCTTCTGTGAGCCGGAAGGATCGGAATATGCAGATAAGCATTCTGAAGGTCTATGGAGGCCATCCAAGGCCACCTTGAATAGAATATCATTGATGGTAAAGATTGTTTCCATCTGGAATCTTTTGCAATGGATATCCCTGTTTAACCTTTTTAGATTCAGGATCATTCTTAACTTTCCTGAAGGCTTTTTAACCAGGAATACATGAGAATACACTCCTGTATGCCTCAGTTGCTATGGGACCTCCTCATTGACCACCATTTCCTTTAGTTGTGAAATCACTAAAGGCTTTGTCTCGATCTTTGGGATAATGAGTTACCTGGAAGTGATCTTCCAGCCATGAGACAAATTCTAGACGAAGACCGTCCTGAATTGTCTGAAGAATAAAGGGGTTCTGAGATATCTTCTGCCAGGCCGGAAGAAATGATAGAAGTCTCCCCCACACCAGGCCTATGTCAGGGCTGCTACTTTATTAAATAATAAACCTCCCTTTCCCTCAATCTCTGGGAAGCCCAAGATTTCCTAGAGTCTTGACCCCGGGTTTACTTCTGGAAATATCTAGGCCTCTTCACCTCCCATCTGAGAGGCTGAAGGTGTTTCCTTTTAGCAGGAAATGTATTTCCCGTCTCCGTGGATCTGGTTAGTACCCTTTCTAACTCAGATTCAAACAAAAGCTTTCCCTCACAAGGGATACCACACAGGTGCGACTTAGAAGTTTGGTCGCCCTGCCACGTCTTGAGCCAGAGTGCCAGAACAGAATTAATCAGTGCCATAATTTTTGCTGTGGCTCTGACAGCTTCAGAGACAGCATCAGACATAAAAATGTACTGTTTTAAACACAAATATTAATGCATCTAATACCTCCTCCTTGGGAGCATCATTATTAATTCCAGACTTGACCTTATCAATCACATACTTCAGACACCCTACTAAGACAATCTGCTGCAAGTAGTGGTCTGAGCAAAAAAGTATCAGTATCCTAGGCTCTTGTGAGGAGGATATCTACTCTTTTATCCATTGGATCCCTTAGTGAACCCATATCATTAAAGGATAGATCCGATCTCTTGGAAACTTGCACCAAGGGAGCATCCACCTTTAGACATTTTATCCGATTCCTCAAGGGGGAACCATTTCTTCAAAGAATTGAGAAAGAAAAAATGGGCTTTGGGTGCTCTCCATTCCCTGGCCAAAATGTCCTTTAAAGATTGGTATATAGGGAAACACGGCTGTTTTTTCTCAGTTAAACCTCTATACAGAGAATCATGAACTGAAAGGGTTCTACTCTCACTTTCAAAATTTAGAGAGGCCCGAAACATCCTCAAAACAAAAATTAAATCTCCCTGGCTGATCAAGATGTGATGCCTCCGATACCCTATCTCTGGTTGAAGAATGGATCGGTTCATCCAAAAATACCCCCCGGGACCTGGGCGAAGGGTAGCTCCTGGGCGGCAGGTAGCTTCTGGGCAGAGGGTAGCTGGGAACAAGATGGCCCAGTATCCGATCTTTCACCAGGGGCCTGAAATAACTGGGACCTAAAATGCTCCATCTTTGGATCATAGTTGTCAAATAAACTTCTGAGGACATCCAGTATACTGTCCCATGCAGCCTCCTCCAAACATGCTCTACATAACAGTTTAGAGGAACCTTCAGGGAGAGCCACCAGGCAATTAGAGCATGATCTAGGGTAACCCATTCTGCTTTCCCTGGGCTCCTTCTGCTCCCTGGACCCTTTATGACTCCTGGAATCTCTGGAGTCTCTTTTGGGCTCCTTTGTGTCTTTAGCCTCCTTTCTCTTTAGCCCAAACAAAAGACACAACATCATCTATTAGTTGCTGTGGGGGGGGGGGGGTTTAGGGGGACCCTGGAGAACCAGAAGGCCCCCCTTGATCCCCCGACTTACCCCCTCCGACGAACCCTCCCCTGCCATCGGCCTCTGCAACCCACCAAGAGTGCCGCCAGTAGCGATTCAGCCGGTCTGGAGCACTCTTCCCCGCCAGCCAGATTGCAGCAAACCACGAGCCCAGCTCTTCCTGTTCTGCTGCTGCATGGAAATACGCTTTGGAGGGGCCCCCGAAATCCAAGAACAGTATGCCGACGCAGGCTGGCTTTTCCACGTGTGCGACGGCCAGAAGATCTGCTAGTACAGCTGCCGCAGTGTTCCAGTGGACCCCCGACCTGGAGCCCAGAAGGTACAGATAAGTCCTCCTAGGCCCCCTACTTACCCTTTCCCCGCGCGTGCCCTGGGGTGGTGGGAGGTCAGGGGGTCCTCACCAAACCCCATAATCCCCTACCCAGAAGAGGATTAGATGGGATCCTAAGCCCCCGATGGGGTCCCATTCTGGGACTAACTCCAGGATGAGGAATTCCCTCGGGACCTGGTTTCAGGGGGGAATTCTCTGCCTGTAGCAGGCCAGGGGCCGCCTAGACCCCTGAACGGCCTGCTAAAGCCAGGAGAGGGAGTCTGGGCCCGCCATTCTCCCTGGGGAAAAAAACAAAAAATGGACGATGTCCAGTCCTGTTTCCTAGGGAGGAAACACAAAACACTGAGGTCCTAGAGGAAGAGGAGGGATATTTAAACTTGTTCAGCTTTGTTTCCTGTAGGTGGGAGGAGCTACTCATCTGGAACATCCTGGACGACGTGTTGGGAAATAAACATTTGTGTTAGGAGTGTGCCCCCATACCTGTGATTTACTTATCAGCATTTTGTTTCCATGATTCTCATATTCCTGGGGCTCCGTTTTGCTACAGTTAAAGTGGTTTTCATGGCTTTGAAAAAAACACATGGACTGCAAGTCCCACAATTCTTCCAGTGTAACAAGTAAACTCTCTAGCAGCTTTGGATAAGTCTAAGCAGCCTATAATGACATATCCAGTTGAAAACCCAATCATTAACCCTTGAACACTTCAACTACTAGAACACAAAATGAAGAAATTGAATTTCAGAAAGTCTCAGTCACTTATGCCTTAGCCATCTATCCATCCAAAAGTCTATGATATGTACTCAAAATCACCACTTTGGTGTAATTAGCTAAGGTAAACACATTGTTGCTATGGAAAACTGTTTTCTTTTATAACACAGAATTGTAAGCAAATAGCGAATTAAAAAAAAATAACAGATAAGCTTGACACATTGATGACATTTTGCCGCACGATAATAGAAATATTTAAAAATGCAATCGAAAGCGGAATTATTGTTTAAAGTGGCTTAATATGCAGCTATTTTATGCTACACAGTTTCTGTGAAAACGAGTGTAGTGAGACAATGAAAAAACAAGCCAAGTTCCTCTTACCATTGCCTGGAATCGAGGTTTCTCAATTCTCTCAGCAACTTCTCACTTTTTTTAAGTAGGTGAAATTCTTTTCTAGAAATGTAAATAAAAAAAAAAAGACATGTCATATATAATATATATATATATATATATATATATATATATATATATATATACACACACACACACACAAAGTGAAGCAAAGCAATTATATATAAAGTTATCAGTACATGTTTAGCTTGGGAATACCGAGGAAATAAGAAAAAGGCAACTGGTAACGTATAAATAGCCAGCATAAAACGTACCTGTTCTCCCATGAGTTCATTCCAAAGATATTCAGCAAAAGTCTTGTGTAATAGAATGTAGAGTCTATTTTTTGTGTGACTGGTCCCTCTTGAGGAATGGCTCTCATGTGGAGATTACTGCAGAAGTTCTCAACAAATTCGCTCTCTTTTGCACTCTGCTTCAAAATTGCATTACTGACCTCATTCTCCAGTTTTTCTGAGAAGCAGGCAGGTGAAGGAACATTAAGAGGAATGTCTGCTCTTTGAAGGCACTCAGGCCCTGTTTCTCCTAGGTATTTCAAAAGCCAATCAAGCAAATCTTCTTCATTTGACAAGCTGTCCCATAAAGGTAGAGAATCTCCGTCTCTCCATATTGAGTGGGTGGAAAACTCATCTGAGTCTCTTTGAGGAGTTACATATACTCCATCCAATTTAACAGAAATTGGTGGTGACATTGGCAAAATGGAAGCACATTGTGAAATTTGTCCAGGATTTTCCAGTGCAGGGCCATAAATGATGGAAGATTCCCAACTATATTTACCAGAAAGATCTCTCATAATAACACGAACAGCTGAGCTTGCTGAAGAAAGGCATTCACTAGGAGATAGATTTTCTTCTGCTGGAATCTGCATGCAGGACACCAATGTAGTGTTGTTAAAAGCAAAGAACTGAAGGTTGGGAATAAAGAAAAGCTGAAGAGAGAGATCAGAACTGTCACTATACGGATTGTCATGATGTTCACATATTTGACTATTGAGCATAGCAGGGTCTCCATTTATAGGATAATGTCCTATGTGATTTACCAAATGTGTGAGAACCGTCCGTGCTGCTACAGGTATCATGCCTTGCTGCTTGGGTTTTTTCACTAGAAGAGAAAAAAAAACATTTAGTACTGTGTAGGCAAACACATAGAAGAACTTTGTAATAACCAAAAAGTCCAGATGCTATCCTTATGGGATTACATCTGGTTGGACTTTAGGGTAAAACACCAAATACAAGGTTCTGAATGGATACTTTTTAAGTATATATTAAAGTGGAGAGGCCAAGACAAGCCAGAGAGGCCAAGACAAGCCAGGAGGAATCCCCCTCCCCCTACCCACACCTGTCTTACTCTTTTGCCCTAATTCAGCTCATGGACATACATAACTTTAGTTCAGCTTTAAGTTAAAACATTTGTTTTATTTTAATATTTAAAAACAGGTTTGTTTTTTTTATTTAAAACATATGCCCCTTTTTTTTTTTTCAAAGAATAATCCAAAATACATGGTTTACTCTCACACGCAGTGGGAAAGAGTATGACACTTGCTGTACTTTGACAGTGCTTTGCCACCTGGACATATCAGCAACTCACGCTCTCCCTGTATGATCTTAATCCTGCATGATGTTTGGGCTTCATAATCAATGTGTATAACACCCTAAAAAAGGGGAGAGGGGAAGAATAGGGGAAAAATAAGAAAAGGAATAAACCAATATATAGCTAGACTTTTAGTATACTATACATTTCTATTTGCAGGATGATAGCTCTTCTTTAAAATACTTCTACCTCCATTATAAAAATGGGGAGAAAGTGCAATATTAATTTTGACCCAGTGGTCTACATGCTTGCAACATGTAGATTAGATTTCCAATTGCAATATTATATTCTCAAAATTTACATGACTACATTTTACATTTATTAACTTTACAATATTTGGAAATGCAGATCAGCTGGTTTGCTCCGATGTCTAAATTTAAAGTACCTCCCTATTGTACTTTTTATGTTTCCCTTCCTGATGTCATATATATGCTCTTATACCCTAAATGTAAAACCGGTTACACAGGCACGCAAGCATATATACGACATCGGTTGAATTACAATTCACAAAATCTCTAATTTCTAATTTCTCTTGATTGATAAACAATTATATAAAAGGTGCGAACAACTCATGAAATAAAGTCATAAAAAACCTTCTCTAACATGTAACTACAAGACAATAGACTAATCAAATACCAATGTAATATATAGACTTATATAGACAACACAGTAAACATCACTCTGAAGTATTGCAACATATTAAAGTATCTTCTACACAAGGGTATTCAAAATATATTATATAGCAACAAAAGTTCATAAAGCAGCAACAAAATGATACTCCGGCAGCAGCAGATAATATAGCAGCAAGGAATAAAATAAAATCATATACTGAATAAAGTGCTAGCTGCAGGTGAATAATATGACTTAACAGCAGAATAATAAGTTCATGTCTCTATTTAAACAAAGAAAGACACCAGGATACACCAGGTTTATTACCTATTTGCACTCTAGATGGTTTTCCATCGGTGGCAGCCCCATGCGCGCTGCCATGCTGTGATTGGCCGTTTCAAAGTCAGCAGAGGCATGGCTGGCGTGTTCCCCGGGACCGCTGTGGGATGTGAAGTGACCTAGAGTGACGAAGCCAGACAGCCACGTCACTTCCCCCCATACGGTTCCGGGGGAGAATGTACCATGACATTAAAGGGCCAGATGGAACCCATTACAATTAGTGTACCTCTGATAAAGGGTCAGGGTGACCCCAAAACCAGGCATAAGGTTTTTGTCTTGTAATATTAACATGCTGACATAATCAATATGCTCTTTAAAACTGTGAAATGTATTGTGATTATACAATACTGTAAAGGTGGGTGTATCTTGGTGTCTTTTTTTATTTAAAAAATACACAAACTTATGCTGATGTTACATTATATTATTCATTAGCACTTTATTCAGTATATCCTTACTGCTATATTAACTGCTTCCGCCTGAGTGTCATTTTGTTGCCGCTATAAGAGATATTTTTGCTATATGATTATTGATTAATACCATTGTGTAGAAGACCTTATATATAATTGTTTATGGATTAAGAGGGTTGAAATGGACCACTTGTATTTTTGAGGGAGCAGAACGATAAACGGTAACGATTATTGCTGCCATTGTTGAGATTCTTTAGAGTGCTGAGTTTTTACTATTGATCCTTAAGGGACCTCTCTCTCCTAAATTACATTGGGCCAAATCCCCTTCCAATACTCCCCTCTTAGGGTATAGAACTAGAAATTGATTTTTTCACTTTTTGAATCATCCTGGAACAATAACATCACTGCCACATACAACAGTGGCAATAAATGGAGGAGGCGGAGCTTTACAGCTAAAACAGGTGCCATTATCTGGGTTAGAGTAAAGTAGGGGCAGTGAAAATTGGCAAAAAGTACACCTCCGGGGGTGTTGTTTGGCTATGGCCATGTGAGGACGCAGGGAAAGGAGCTCCTGTCGGAACCATGAGGAAAAAGCCCGGAAAATTGTAGTAGCAGCAATACAACTCACCGTTTGAAGATGTCCAAAAAGTGGAGGAGCAAGACGCAATATGGTGGGCACCTCCCCTCAGAGAAGCCAGGCGGTGGAAACATGCCAGGCTGGGTGGCTGAGGCTGGACAGTCTGGCAGCTGTGGGCAAACGTGCTCCACCAATGCAGTTGGCAGATAGGGAGGAGAGAGAAGAAGGAGAGGCGGCAGAGAGGAGGTGCGGGACGGGAAGAGGAGCCCCCCATCTTGTCCTTCATGCCCAGATCGTGAAATGGAGGAGAGCGAGAGCCCGCTCTTGCAGCTCAGATTCACCGAGACCAGTGAGCTGGAGGAGAGGCGCGTTGGAAAACCAAAGGCAGGGCAGAGATATGGCCCGGGGAGAAGCAGCAGCTCACCATTACCACGGTGGCTCTGGTCCCTCGGCGCCCCCGGAGGGGAGGAGGAGGAGGGACAGGCAGACTCTAGACACCTGGCCTCCGCCCCCATGACAGCTGATCAAAGGAGTGGAGAAATGGGACCCTCAGTACTTGAAGCAGGTGAGCCACCGAGATGAATGTGGGAGAAGGAACAACATACGGATAAGAGGGCTTCCAGAGGCCCTGGAGATTGCCAACCTAACAGATACTGTGTCGCAAATCTTCAGTCAAGTCTTGGATCGGCCAGCAGAGGAAGCTATTGAGCTGGAGCCCTGGGACCCAAACACCCGTACTGGCGCAGGTACCGGGACATTATCTGTTGTGTACATTCTAAGTCATCATGCAGCAAGCTTGGGCCAGAAAATCCATAGCTTTTAAAGGGGCACAGATCATCTTGTTGCCCGACCTAGCATGTTGCATGCTTCCGATGCAGAAGATTATGAAACCACTGTTGGGGACAGCAAAGAAAGCTGGAGCTACTTACAGATGGGGTCACCTTTTTCATCTTGTCCTTCAACAACAGGGTCACAGCTTTGTCCCTCGCGTCCACTCTCAGCCCTCAGAGGCCTTTGAGTTCCTAGGTTCGCCGGACCGTGGAGCTGGAAAACTGGCTATCCACATTGTTGTGCTTGCCTTGGGTCGAAATAATCCCCAACCCAGAAGGAACAGAGGGGCTAGGTCGCCAGTCCCCATGCTGCTAACAAATGAGGTTGGAAGCTTCCAGATCACCAGAGTTTTCGTTAGGTCGGGTCATCGTCTCCTCAGGACTTAGACATGGCCGCTCCGTTTTCTTTTGCTTCATCGTTTGCTACTTTAAAGAAGTTGAGAGTTTACTATGCACAGCAAAAGTGTCTTTATCAGGCCTAATTTCTATTAGAATAAGTGCAAATGGTTATGGTATTAAATAGAGGCTGGTGTAGTCACAGAATGGGATGCCACAAAAACCAGAGAGCACCTGGCAGCAGTGAGACTATGCACAGCAAAAGTGTCTTTATCAGGCCTAATTTCTATTAGAATAAGTGCAAATGGTTATGGTATTAAATAGAGGCTGGTGTAGTCACAGAATGGGATGCCCCAACCAGAGAGCACCTGGGAGCAGTACTATGCACAGCAAAAGTGTCTTTATCAGGCCAAATTACTTTTAGAATAAGTGCAAAGGGTTATAGTAAATAGAGGCTGGTGTAGTCACAGAATGGGATGCCCCAACCGGAGTGCACCTGGGAGCAGTACTACTATGCACAGCAAAAGTGTCTTTATCAGGCCAAATTACTTTTAGAATAAGTGCAAAGGGTTATAGTAAATAGAGGCTGGTGTAGTCACAGAATGGGATGCCCCAACCAGAGAGCACCTGGGAGCAGTACTATGCACAGCAAAAGTGTCTTTATCAGGCCAAATTACTTTTAGAATAAGTGCAAAGGGTTATAGTAAATAGAGGCTGGTGTAGTCACAGAATGGGATGCCCCAACCAGAGAGCACCTGGGAGCAGTACTATGCACAGCAAAAGTGTCTTTATCAGGCCTAATTTCTATTAGAATAAGTGCAAATGGTTATGGTATTAAATAGAGGCTGGTGTAGTCACAGAATGGGATGCCCCAAAAACCAGAGAGCACCTGGCAGGCAGCAGTAAGACTATGCACAGCAAAAGTGTCTTTATCAGGCCTAATTTCTATTAGAATAAGTGCAAATGGTTATGGTATTAAATAGAGGCTGGTGTAGTCACAGAATGGGATGCCTCACAGCAGACTTAAGATCAGTTCAGTATATATGCACAGTTAGTGTATAAGCAGCCTGAAAACGCTAACAAAGCCAGTCAGCCAGCCAGTGACACTCAGGCTGGATGAAAAAAAAAAAAAATCTCCCTGTGACTGCCTCTGATTTTTCCTAAATTTCCCTGTTTTTCGCTGACTTTCTGTCTGTCTCCTGCCTGTCTCCAGCCTGTCCCTGCCTGTCCCTGCCTGTCTAACTGTCTCTCTCCCTGCCTACAGCAGCGTCCTGTCTCTCACGAATGCAACAGAGAAATGAGGAAAAGCAAGATGGCCGCCGACCTTAAATAGCGCTGTGACGTCACCGGGCTTGCTGGCTGCTGACAGGCTGCATGTGACTGTCCCAGCATACACTGCCCCAGCTTACATGTCTGGACATGTCCCATCCGCCATCTTAGAATGCCTGTAATGTAAATGAATGGATGTTAAAGGAAAACTTCGAGCGATCGAATCACGGGGAAATTCGGATTCGATCCGAATCGAATTTTTCATGAAATTCGGATCGAATCCGGGTTCGTCCGGATCGATTCGCTCATCCCTAATTCTGATGAATCACGTATGATTTAGTGATAGGTTGTGTATAAAATGAGTTATATTGGATGCCGAATTGTCAGGCCTGTTTCTTTTTGTTAAATAGGACCATAACTGCTGGATTCCCTCTCCCCCCTTGGGCATCCAGAATCGGAATGCCTTGCTGTGCGAACCCCCCTCCCCCAGATCGCCCGGAAACTCACTTAATTTCCTGGTCCAACTGTGCATCCATGAGATGGGGCCGCATCCCCGCTATCACTTTAGCAGGGTGCATGCCCCACAATGGTGAATGGCCTGTAGCGGCCAACAGTTTGCTCAGATCTGCTCTAATTAGAGTGCACTGAATGGATGAGTGGCTGGGCATGCATCGTAAGAGCAGGAAGAGACAAGTTTTTTCGGGCGACCTGGGAGGGGGGGGTTCCACACAGCAGGGCACCCTGAGAGCAAAGACCAAAATCCAGGATAGTCAAAATCCTGGGTTTTGGTCCACTTTAAGTTATTTTAGTGTAATTATGTATATACTATACAATTATTGCTCAATTTTATTTAATGAAAAAGTAGAAATCTATCAGGTATAGGGTAGGATACAAGTGAACACTATCCTTTAACCCTTTTGTTGCCAAGCACGTAACACCTACGTGCTGGCTTGGCTGGGCCTTAAGTGCCAAGCCCGTAGGTGTTACGTGCTTGACTTTCCTCGCTTGTAGTTTAAAAAGTAAAAACAACAAATACTCACCTGACCCCTTGTTGGATCCGGCCGGGTCTCCTCTTTAATTTGGTGCCATCCGATCCCCCGTGGGGGGTCGGATGGCTCCAGGAGAGCCCCCGGAATAGGCCGCCCCCCCCCCCCCGCTTCTGCAGCAGCAGCTTCTAACTGTAAAAAAAAAAAAAAATAAAAATGACATTCACTTACCTGTGTGTGCGCTGGCTCCCGCTGTCCCTCCTCTTCACCTGGGGGGCCTCCGATCCCCCCCCAGGACTTACCGATCTTCAGGAGAGAGCCTGGGAGGCTCTCTCCTCTCTTCTTCACGATGGCGGCCGCCATCATGCCTCTAAGCCCCGCCCCCTTGGGGGCGGGGCTTATGAAGTCATCCCGGCCCCGATCTCAGGCTTCAGCCTTCTCAGCTTCTCAGATGCCGGTGATCGGTGCCCTGGAAGGAGGTGGCAGGAGATCCTCTGATCTCCTGCCTTCTCCTTCTCTGGATGCCGATCACCGGCATCTGTCAGCTGAGCGGCGAGGGACAAGAGCTTGCAATCGAAGGTAAGTACAGTAAAAAAAAATTTTTTTTTTTTCTAATAAAATACTTTTTATTATTGTGTGGTGTTTTTTTTTCACATTAACTCTTTGTGAGCTGGTAAGGGGTCCATGAGACCCCTTATACCAGTTCACAAGGCTGGGGGGGTGGCAAGTCACCTGCCCTAGCGGGTGGCTTGTCATTGACCCCTGCACCCCCATTACCTGCCTCCCCAAAGGCCAGGGGGGGGCAGAAGAGCCCGGGCCCACATAGGCTATGTGGGCTCGTAGGCTGCAGGGTGGGGGGGCCACCAAAGCTGGCCCCCCCACTCTGTGCCTACAAGCCCCCATAGCTGGTCCCGGGCTGGTTACTTTGGGTAAGGGGGACCCCACGTCATTTTTTTTTTTTGATTTTGAAGGGTTTTTAACCCTTCAAAATCCAAAAAAAAATGGGGTCCCCCTCCCCGGGAAGGGGGACCCTATGTCATTTTTTTTTTTAATTAACCATTTGTCATCCAGCAGCTATAAAAGGCTTCTGGGCAGGAAAGGGTGTCTACCTATACATATGTGGTATCGCTGTAACCGGGAGAAATTGGGGTTTCTCACGCAATAAGATTTTATTGACAAACTTACATTTTTTATTACAAAAAAACTCTACAAATTGTAAAAAAATGTTTTTTTTTTATTTTTTTTCACACATTTCACCCAAAAAAATTGAGAATACACCTAAAAAATACAAACAAGACATTTCATGTTAAAGCCCAGACTCTGTTGAAAAAAACAATATATAATTTTCCTGGGAAATCCCTGGAAATCCCTTCAAAAATGATAGTTGAATATGTGTAGCGCAAAATGGTGAAACATCGTCTGGCAACAGGGAGTGGCAAATGCTGCAGGTAGGCTGGCAGCGAAAGGGTTAAAATAGATTGCTATGCATTTTATTGCCTGGCAATCTGTTCTTAATGAAAAGTTCGCCTCTCTCTGGCTGCAAGCAACCTCCGGTAACTATTCAGATACGCCTGGATGTGTATATTTGGTGGAGGGGGTGCTGGGGTGTGATGGGAGCAGAGAATGGCATGGGATTTGTGGCAATCCCGGGGCAGGTTTCTCACAGTGGGAGCATCCCAAATCAGGATGTACCTGGGGAGGGGGAAGGCTTTTACTCGGCTTTGGAGTTTTTTAGACTCTAAGGCCAGGTGAACAGCATTTTGGTCGACTTTAAGGTAAACTGTTTATATGGTAAATATAACCAAAGCCATGCATGGCAACCCCAACTCATGAAAACAACCCCTAGTCAAATAAATGCTGCCCTATATACAAATATGCCATCATCCAAACCCTAACCTATTATAATCACTGCTTGTACAACACACACAATCACCTGCCATAAGAAACTCACAGTCACAGGGCTTGATTCATTAAAGGTCAAGCTCAAATTCTCAAGTGGAAATACCACGCGTGAGTCAACAACCTTGAAAGCTGGGATGAGTTCCCTACAGTGCCAGATAAGACCACCCTACAGTGCCAGATAAGACCAGACGGTCACCATGCACTGTGTGGCCTTATTCCATACATTTCAATGGGCTTGGATGGTTACAAATATTTTGGCCACTTGTTAATTTTTTTTGGCAGGTGCATGTGCCATGGGATCCATGAGCTGTTTGGAATTGTTTTTGGAAGTATTTTTGCACTTTTGTGTAGCGCTGCAAACTTGTGATTTGGGACGTGCAAATCATGTCCTGCCTTTCATGTGTCCCCAGTGTTCCCGGTTGATATTTTGTCCCCAGCCTCCCAAAAAATAAAAATGGGGTTTACCACAGGTGCAGGACGCCTGGAACCCCCTTTTGACAGTGCCCCCCTGGGCGCTGTGTACTGAGCTGACCTGACCCACCGGCTGGGAGGGAGGGCAGGCATGTCGCTGCCTCACTCCCTGCTGCTGACAAGTGCAGGCGCAGATAGTGATTCATGCCTCTCATCTGCCGCCCGCTGAAAAATTTAATAAATAAAGCTCTTAAAGTGAACCAAAACCTGTGATTTTCATCCTGATTTGTGATGCCCCACTGTGTGAAACAAACCAGGTACCCCCACAAACAGCTTCCCCAACATCCCTGAGGCTGAGTCATGCTCCTGTGTCCAGGTCTTCAGATAGGTCAAGTGTGGGAGTGCACCACAGACAACAGGCGAAACTTCCTCTTGGTCTCCCCCACGGAAGGCCCTGGAGTCTAAAAGGCTCTCCGGTATCCCTATTAATGTGCACGTTCCCCCACTCATCCATTCACATAGTCAAATGCATGGTGGCACGCACTCCACAGGGAAACCCTGTAGGAGTCTATGCCGATGCTGAATCTAAAACAATGGCTTTATGCCCTACATTAGTATGCACAGCATAAAGCACTGATTGGATAAGCTCATGCACTGTGGGAACAGAAAAAAGTGACTAGAGTGGGAGATCTGGGAGATTTCAAACAGCAGGGCATCAGGAAGCCAGTAGGGCAAAGATAGTGAAAATCCTGGTCTACTTTAAAGCGGAACAAAATCTGCAATATCCCATGGGTAAACCCAAACAAAATGCTGCTATTTACTCACCTCTTTCTAACGGTGTATGCTCGAGCTTTTGTCCAATGAGAGCCGTCTGCCATGACTATGTCATTATTGACTTCAATGCAGCGCCCGCTGCCGCCTCAGCATATATAAACCTATTTTAACTGGCTGGAGTCTAATAAACTCCTAATCCAGCCAAATCCCTATTCCTGAGCCATCCTGCTGTGTAAAACCTTTAGGGATCACCTGTATACTCATAGGGAGCTCAGGCAGACAGCCTGGGTGTGAGAGTACACACATAAGTCAGAGGGAAACCGGGGATGCTGCTCACTCTACGCTCTCTATGCCATGCTCTGTGGACAAACAGAACCCTATGCCCTGTATTAAAGTGGACCAAAAGCGACCATGAAGTCTATAAGACTCTAGGGCCACCTGATTACCTCTCCTTGGGTCCTCCCGATTAAGGATTTGTGAATAGCTGGCACAGTCATAGAGCCCGAGGCTAACAGGAATGCGGCCATCGGTGCACTCACCTTCATTGGGGCCTTAGCCAGGGAGACCTCTCGACAGCTGAGCAAAGTGCACTGACTGCCTGCACAATTGCGCATGCGCTGTTGGGTTGGCAGTCAAGTAAGTTTTACAGGCAAACTGGGGGGTTTCACAAAGTGGGTCATACCAAATCAAGTACCAAAACCAGGTATATTTAAAATCCTGGGTTTTGGTGCACTGTAATATGAGATGAGTATACCGGTCATCCCAGGGGGGATTCAAAGAGCATACAAGTGACGTGACACATGGGGCCCACTGGGACTCTGGGGTACAATAACAATAGATATAAAGTAATGCAAAGCAACACTGCCGAAAGGGCAACCTAAACCACCATCACCAAAATATATGCACCAAACCAATGCAAAGTGCAAAATTATAAATAATTAAACATTAACAATGACATGCACTATTCCAAATTAATTAGAAAGTAAGAAAAAGCAAATTAGGAAGCAGTAGAATAGAATTATCACATACAGCATTTGGTAATGGAAAATTTGTGCACTTTTTCAGTTATAAAGTGATTGCCAACTGCACCCGAAATAAATTCACCTGCAAATTCGAGCACACAAATTCAACTGCCTTTGTGAATCGCTCCTAAGTATGACAAATTCTTGCATGCAAATTTATTTTCCAAGTGTTCATTTTTTTTTTTTTACCTTTAGTGAATCAAGGCCACAGTGTGAAGATTCATCTCTCAGGCTGTTGCAACACTTTCTACTCGCAGCCCTGCAGTATGATGCATCAGGGAAGTTGAAGCCTGCTCACACTGTATTCTCTTCTGTATTCGCTGCTCAGGCAAAGCTGCAGCTTCTGCATGTTTACAACTTCTCTGCCTGTGCATCCCTGTCCTCTGACACTGCTAGGAAGAGCCCAGTATAATCCAGCCCTAGGAAGAGCTTACACTCCATTAAGCCAGTGTTCCCCAACCCTCTCCACACAGATGCACAGGTGAGGTAATTAGTGCTCAGACACAGCAAGAACTGTCTAGGTGGAGACCCACAAAACATGGCTCACAAGCAGAGGGTTGGGTAACACTGCAATGATTAGGGTAGAAGGGAGAATACTGACAAAATTAATCGACATGGTCGGCACACCAACAAACAAACAAAGTGCGAGTTATTAGGGTGCTACCTTCCCAGGATTATATCCCTCAATAATCCCAGACAATAAGCAAATGATCAATAAATAGTTAGGTGCACACCAATAGTTATGATTTGCAAAAAAAGAATTTTATGTTTCATAAGAGATTCAAGATTCCACAGAACATACATTATAGAGAGAGAGAGAGAGAGAGAGAGAGAAAGAGAGAAAGAAAGAAAATCAAGTATGTGGGATATAGTAGATGTTTGGAAAAAAGGAGGCTGACTCTGTAAGTGGCTGCTTAGTAAGTGGTGAGTTAAAGCAGGAACTCCTGTGGTAAGCTTTGGGAAACTGGGCTCACTTGGTAAGTAAAATATAACAAACTGTAGTTGTTTTATTTTTGTAAATCAGTGTGTTAATGCTGGCATAAATTTAAACAAAAAATTTTTTTTTTCACTCTGTCTCTCTTGGATTCCTGCTGAGGCCTAATTGAAGCAGGTGTGTTATAAGCCATTGTACAGCTTGTGGAGCTTGCTCCTGGAGGCTGATACTGTAAGTGCTGCTTGGTAAGTGGTGAGTTAAAGCAGAAGTTACAAGCAGAATTGCTGAAGCTGTATTTACCTTCACTCGGTGGTCCAACAAATTGATACAATGGGTTCCATGCCTAACAATGCTGTCCAGTGTACATCTTGTGCTATGTATGCACTTTTTGATCAATCGGTCGATGGTGTATATTTATGGCGTCATTCATGATCTAAATAAGCAATTGGCATCACTGAGAGACATTGTTGTCATGGAAAAGAGTATGGATCTCAGTGATCTGGCACTCCATGGATCAGGGGAGGAGGAGGGTGTTAGGATGGGGGGAGAGGAAAAGCAGGAAAATGAGGCAGCTAGCTGGATAACAGAAGGCAGGGTAGGGGTAAAAGTTACAGGGAGGCTAGCCCTGAACAGGCACCTCCCAACAAGTTTGCCCGGTTGGCAGATGAGGAGGATGTTAGCTCAGGGATGGCACAGCTGCAGCAAGACACATCTGTTGGCTTCAGTAAGAAAGGGAAGGGAAATGGGAGAACAGAGCAGGCAAGACCGGTGCTGTTAGTGGGTGACTATTATTAGGGTAACAGACAGGGCAATCTGTCAAGACCGGGATTGCCGAACAGTGTGTTGCCTTCCTGGGGCAAGAGTATGGCATGTAGCGGAGCGGGCTGACAGATTATTGGGAGGGGCTGGCGTGAACCCAGCGGTCATGGTGTATATTGGCACTAATGACATAGGAAGAAGTAGGTGGAAGGTCCTTAAAATGATTTCAGGGACTTAGGCCGTAAGCTTAAGGCAAGGACCTCAACTGTAGTATTCTCAGAAATACTACCAGTACCAAGAGCCACACCAGAGAGGCAGTGGGAGATTAGAGGGGTAAACAGGTGGCTCAAAAATTGGAGTAAAATGGAGGGGTTTGGGTTCTTAGAGAACTGGGCCGACTTCACAGTGGGCTACAGGTTCTTTGGCAGGGATGGGTTGCACCTCAATGGGGAGGGTGCATCTGTTCTGGGGGAGAGGATGGCTAAAAGATTGGAGGGGTGTTTAAACTAAGCACTGGGGGGAGGGTAAAAGCAGTTACAAAGGGTAAGGTAGGAAAGAAAGTGACAGTGGGTGTAGACATGAAACTGGGGGTGGAGGGGGGAGGGGTTAGCACATCTAGGAGGAAAAAGGGCAATATACAAAATTATCATAAGCATTTGAAATGCATGCTTACAAATGCTAGAAGCTTGACTAATAAAATGGATGAACTAGAACTGATAATAACAGAAGAACAATATGACATAGTGGGGGTAACAGAGACCTGGCTGGATGAAAGCTATGACTGGGCAGTAAATCTACAGGGCTACTGTGTGTTTAGGAGGGACCGTAACAAACGCAAAGGGGGTGGAGTCTGCTAAATTGTAAAATCCTCTCTACAACCCGCTCTGCGGGAGGATATATGTGAGGGGAATGACCATGTGGAGTCTGTATGGGTAGAAATACATGGAGGGAGAAACAAAAATAAAATACTGATGGGGGTTTGCTACAAACCTCCATATATATCCGAATCCACAGAAAATATGATGCTAAGGCAAATAGATATAGCCGCTAAACTAAATGAGGTAGTGATTATGGGGGACTTTAACTACCCAGATATAGACTGGGACGCTGAAACATGTGGTTCGCATAAAAGTAATAGTTTTTTTATCTAAAACAAAAGATGGCTACCTTTCCCAACAAGTACAAGCTCCAACAAAGGGGGAAAGCCATACTGGAACTAATACTAACCAATGTACCAGACAAAGTAATAAAGGTACAGGTTGGGGGACACCTTGGAAGCAGTGATCATAATATCATTAATTTCCCCTTAGCAGTCACTAGGGTGCCTTATCAAGGAGCCACAAAAACGCGGAACTTCAAAAAGGCAAAGTTTGACCAACTTAGAGATGCCCTAAACTGCATTGACTGGGAAAATGTCCTTAAAAACAAAAGCATGGACACTAAATGGGATAATTTCAAAGGAATCCTTAATTTTCATTGTGACAGATATATACCTTATAGGAATAGAACTATTAGACAAACATGTAAACCGATGTGGCTAAACAAAAAGGTTAAGGGGGCAATAAACAACAACAAAAAAAGGCATTTAAATGTTTAAAGCAGGAAGGGACAGCGGAAGCGTTAAAAAACTATAAAGAAGAAAATAATGTAAACAACAGATAAGGTTCAGCTAAGCTAGAGAAAGAAAGACTGGTCGCGAAAGAGAGTAAAACTAACCCCAAATTGTTCTTTAGCTACATAAACCGTAAAAGGTACAAACCTGAGGGTGTGGGCCCCCTGAAAAGCAAGGAGGGGACATCTATAGAGGGAAATGAGGAGAAAGCAAATTTACTAAACAACTTCTTTGCTTCTATATTCACAAAAGAATGTGACATGCCGAGTGAAATGCAGGGGAATAACCGAAACCCTCCATTAAATGTCACTTGTCTAACCTAATATTTGTGGACTACAGGATAACTACAGGGTCTGTTCCAAGGGATTGGTGCTTGGCAAATGTGGTGCCAATATTCAAAAAGGGATCTAGGGGGGAACCTGGGAACTACAGACCGGTAAGCTTAACATCTGTGGTGGGCAAGCTGTTTGAAGGTTTAAGGGATACTATCCCGGAGCACCTTGGGGAAAATGACCTTATTACTCCATATCAGCATGGATTTATGAGGAATTGCTCCTGCCAGACAAATCTAATCAGCTTTTATGAGGAGGTAAGTTCAATATTGGATCAGGGGGGAGTCATTGGATATCATATATCTTCACTTTTCTAAAGCATTTGATACTGTGCCCACATAAAAGGCTGGTACAAAAGATAAGAATGCTTGGACTGGGGGAAAACGTGTGCAGATGGGTGGGAAATTGGCTTAATGATCGGAAGCAGAGGGTGGTTATCAATGGTACACACTCAGATTGGGTCACTGTTACTAGTGGAGTACCACAAGGGTCAGTTCTGGGACCAATTCTCTTCAGTATATATATAAATGACATTGGGTATGGATTAAACAGCAAAGTCTCAATCTTTGCAGATGATACTAAGCTGTGTAAAGTAATTAAAACAAAAGAGGACAGCAGGCAGCTACAAACAGATTTAGATAAATAGGAAGCATGGGCAGTTAAATGGCAAATGAAGTTTAATACAGATAAATGTAAGGTTATGCACATGGGAAGGAGAAATCTGTGTCATGATTACACACTAAATAAAGAAACATCTGGTAAAACAACAATGGAAAAGGACCTAGGGGTTTTAGTTAATAATAAGCTCACCTGTAGTAATCAATGCCAGGCAGCTGCTGCCAAAGCAAATAGGATCATGGGGTGCATCAGGAGGGTCATAGGTGCTCATGACCAGAGCATCATTTTACCACTGTACAAGTCACTGGTCAGACCCCATATGGAGTACTGTGAACAGTTCTGGGCACCTGTGCTTAAGAAGGACATATCAGAACTGGAGCGCGTTCAAAGAAGGTCAACAAAGTTAATAAAAGGAGTGCGGGGGCTAGAATACCCTGAAAGATTGTCAAAGTTAGGTTTATTTAGTTTATAAATAAGATGCTCGAGGGGTGATCTAATAACTATGTATAAATATATTCGGGGTCAATACAAAGATCTGTCCCACAATCTATCTATACCCCGGAGTGTAACTATAGCCAAGGGCATCCACTAAGGGTAGAGGAAAGGTGCTTTCTCCACCGACATAGGAGGGGATTCTTCTCTGTAAGAGCTGTGAGACTACTCGCTGCCAGAGGAGGTAGTAATGATGGATACTTTAAAAATGTTCAAAAGTGGCCTTGATGCCTTCCTGGCATGTAATAACATTTCCAGCTATGGCTACTAGACCACTGGAAGGAGTTAAACAGGCTGAACTGGATGGACAAAAGTCTTTATTCAGCCTTACATGTTACTATGATACACTCATATATAGAAATCCATGTATGTTCAGCTGAGGGAGCTGTGTTGCACCAAGACACTGTAAATAATGACAAGATAACCTTAACAGTACCTGTAGCAGGGGAGAGTATATATATGTAGACTATGTGGTAAAAGATTACCTTTCAATAGTAACAAATATAGTCTGGTGCTTTCACAGTAATCCTCAAATCAGTCACATATAAGGTAAATCACTTAGCGACTGTAGCAAAGTCAAGGAAAAACGTTTCTTATTTGTATAAGTCAGGTAATATCAAAAATCGTACTGTCTATATCAATAATACATGAATCATCTTGCATCAGAGCATGAAAGAATTGAACCAATAGATCATGTCATCCCATTTTTTAATTTCTGTATGTAATTTCATATGCGATTGATCTAGATATGCGATTGTGCACAAGAAAGTCATCCGCCCCCGAAAGAAACACTCCCCTCAAGACTTAGACTTGAAACATGATGCCTGTTCCTTTCATTTAGCTGCACTGTTAAGCAGCCATCTTTGCGGAGCCCGATGCGTCGCGCCCCGAGCGCCTGTAGACACTTCCGCCAACCAGTGCTGACGTCTCAGGCTGGGACGCGTCCACCGGATGTGACGTCGCGAGCAGCCACAGGAAACGCTGCTCGCGTCGGACACACACTGGCTGGCCAGGGGGGAGGTGAGCATTATAAAAACACGCGCAGCACAGCAGCAGACTATCGCTACCCTGATGAAACGGCCTGCGGACGTGAAACATTGGTAGGTTATGCAATAAAAGATCATTACCTGTTATTCATGTTATGACTATGTACAATTTGGTTCATGCCTGTGTATAAGTGCATATTTACTTCAGTATGATGGGATGACATAATCCATTGGTTCAATTCTTTCATGCTCTGATGATAGATGATTCATGTATTATTGATATAGACAGTACAATTTTTGATATTACCTGACTTACCGGTATATAAATAAGAAACTTTTTTCCTTGACTTGCTACAGTCACCAAGTGATTTACCTTGTATGTGACTGACTTGAGGATTACTGTGAAAGCACCAGACTATATTTGTTACTATTGAAAGGTAATCTTTTACCACATAGTCTACATATATATACTTTCCCCTGCTACAGCTACTGTTAAGGTTATCTTGTCATTATTTACAGTGTCTTGGTGCAACACAGCTCCCTCAGCTGAACATACCTGTATTTCTATATATTAGTGTATCCTTTTTTTTCCAAACATCTACTATATCCCACATACCGTATTTGCCGGCGTATAAGACGACTTTTTCCCCCTGTAAAACATGCCTCCAAGTGGGGGGGGGGGGGGGGTCGTCTTATACGCCGGGTGCACCTGGGTCACATACATATAAATGTACTTACCTTCACCAAGCTGGGCAGCACAATCGTCCTCCTCCTCCTGCAGAGCGATGCTCTTGCTCAGGCAGCACTAGTTGATGAGAGCAGGGAGAGACTGAGCAGGCCAGCAGGGTGAGCGCTGAGCAGATCAGCTTTCCTGCTCTCAGGCACTGTGTGGGCAGGCAGGGGGCTGGCTCCTGGCACGCACTCCTGACATCGCCCTCGCTGCTCTCCACTTTGAAGGGGACTCTTCAGCATCTGATCTGAGGTGTGATTTATTTAAGATTTATTAAATAAATGGGGGCATCCCCCAGTGTAAAACCCCCAACTGGTCCCTTTCCCAGACCCCACACATTACACACTATTAGATGAGACACATTTTAAACAACCCAGGCATGTCCCCAGGTATAGGCGAGCAGGGATGTGGCCGCAGTGTAATGTGGTGTGGACTCTGGGAAGCGGGGTCATTGGGGAAGTTTACACGGGGGCACCCCAAATTGGGGGAGTTTACACATGGGGCATCCCAACTTGGGGGAGTTTACACAGGGGGCACCCCAACTTGGGATGCCCTACTGGGTTTTGTTCCCTGCATCAGGGGCAGCAAAATGGAATGCCCCCCCTGTCTGAATCCCCGGTTTGGCCTTTTTCCCAGACTCCAGACCACATGACACTGCGGCCACATTCCTGCTCGCCTTTAGTTGGGGCCTGTGCTGGCTATTCAGAATGCATCCAATCTAAAGACATAGTAGGGATGTGGCCCAATTTGGCATGCCCCTGGAGTAGGGAACAAACCCACTGGGGCATTCCAATTTCGGGATGCCCCACTGTAAAACCCTCCCTACTGGCCCTATTCCCAGAGCCAACACCACATTACCCTGCAGCTGCATCCCTACTATGCCTTTAGCTGGGACGCATTCTGAATAGCCAGCACAAGCACGTCCCCAACTAAAGGCGAGCAGGGATGCAGCTGCAGTGTAATCCTATGTGTGCTCTGGGAAAAAGGCCAGTCGGGGGTATTTCACACAGTGGGGCTTCCAAATTTGGGAGGCCCCACTGGGTTTTGTTCCCTACTCCAGGGATCCTCCACTGTGTGAAACCCCCCATATGGCCCTTTTCCCAGAGCCCAAACCACATTATACTGCAGCTGCATCCCTACTATGCCTTTAGCTGGGACGCATTCTGAATAGCCAGTGTGGGCACATCCCAAACTAAAGGCGAGCAGGGATGCGGCTGCAGTGTAATCTGATGTTCTTTTACGTTTTATTCGGTGTGCGGAAGAGGGAGTAGTCTTATACGGAGAGTATATAACAAACTCTATATTTTGTGTGGAAATGTTGGTGGGTCGTCTTATACGCCGGCAAATACGGTACTTGATTTTCTGTGTGTATATATAAATATATATTTATTTTGTATGTATATTCTGTGGAATTTTGAATCTCTTATGAAAAATAAAATTATTTTTTTGCATAAAAAAAACTATTGGTGTGCACCTACCTATTTATTGATCATTTGCTAGAAGGGAGAATACAGAAGCAGAAGAGCTTACAATCTATTAGGGCATACGGGAGGATACAGAAGGGGTAGGAGATTGCAATATAGTATGTTATAAAAAAATATGAAAGATGAAAGAGCTTGTTTTATTGTATAAGGGAGGTTACAGAAAAATAAGCGGAGACAAAGAAGTTCATCTAATAGAAACACCATAGGTGTCACATGCAGACAGCTGCCAAAGTAACTTCTAGGGAACCCAGGGCTATATTAACACAGCAGATAAAGCAGACGGAAACTTGGAACTGGATTTAAATGCTCTGCTTTTTGAAACTCCAGGAACTCGCCCATAAAACACCTATTCCGCGTTCCCTGTAGCTGAGATGCACTCCCACGGCAAGCCGTTCAGATAGGCTAAGGGCACTTTAGACAGGGAAGCCAGTGGGCTTTCTCTACCCCTTTATGGGGCATCGCAAATTGGAATGCCTCGCTGTGTGAGACCAGCCAAATCATCTGATATCAGCTTTATCTCTCATGCAGTTGAAATATTTTCTCCTCACAGCCTGGCAGCATGATGATGATGAAGATACATGAGGGGGCGGAGCCTGCTCACACTGTATTGTCTACTCTGGCAAGGCTGGTGCTTTTGCATGTGTTCAGCTTCTCAGCCTGTACGGCCCTGAAGTCTGAAACTGCAAGGAAGAACCCAGTTCTTCCCTTCAGAAGCTGGTCTGTTACAGAAGGGGGGAAGAGCTTACAACCTATTAGGGTAATCAGGTGGGTGTGGTCACCTGCTGCTGTGCCTGGTTAGCCGTGCCTGATTACCTGCGGCTGACTACCTGAGGACTGTAAAGCTTGGGGCCTTCCTGGGAGAGCTTTCCCATACAGGAGGGATGATTCCGGGGGAGAGTCCGGGCGGGACACCTGGAGGAATATCAAACCACCGAATCTCGGGACTGCTTCTGCTAGCGGCACTATTTTCACCACTGTGCCCCAGCCCAGTGAGAATTTATTGGCTTTTTTGTGTATGTGTACGTGTGTGCAATAACCTTATCGCTGTGGCAAAGGAGAAGGAAAAACTCTGCATGCAGATGTTAGCAGGGTGCGAGGGGCAGATCGCCTCACTGGGCTTGATTGGGTTTGTGGCTTAATTGCACAAATTTTGGGTGATTCCGCCACACATGTCCAGAGATACCAACCTTGGAGACCTGTTTTTGGGGTGATGCTCATGATGGGGGGGCATGGCTTACTCACGGCCATTTGTGCATAACTTTTTTCCTCTTTCCATAGAAATTAATCATAAATATATTATACATGGTGCACTGGAGAAATAGATATTAAAATACATTAATAATAAATAGTAATTCCGAACATGTCATATCACAGTAACTGGCACTACAAAAAAAACTAAAAATTTCTTTTTCATGAGTGGATAATCTATGCTACTCAGTAGTAGAACTGCCAACACTCCGCATAACCAGCTACTCCCATCACTGAAAATGAACACCAAAATCACCACACAGCCTCTGTCTGACTAACAATTACTCTCCCCAGTTTAACTATTAACTGCCCAGCAGTCTGCCTCGCCATTCTGGATCAAAACCAGCTGAAGAGTCTATAAGATATTGCCGATGCCATGCAAACAGAGAAAGACACACACACAGCGAAAGAGATGTATACAGTCATAAAGAGACATACGCAGAGAAAAAAAACACACATGCGCACACACACAAACAGAAAAAATAACATTTTGTGATTACTCACCTGTAAAATGGTTATTACAAGTATGTCACACACCCCGCTTCCGAATATTCATGACACTTGGGTAACTGTCCTGTAGAGGGCGATCTTGCAGAGATGACATGAAAAAAGGAACCCCTCCCGGTCGATAAATATTTGGGACCTCCCACCATTCCCCAGTATAAGACAGCAGTAAAGAAACCAGGAAGAGCCAAATGTAAACAGCAAAGAAAAAGGTTCACCATATAAAGGATCCCAGAAAACCAAAAAAGGGCAGGATGAAGCGGGGTGCGTGACATACTTGTAATAACCATTTTACAGGTGAGTAATCACAAAATGGTATTATTCCCAGTATGTCACACACCCCGCTTCCCAATATTCATGACACTTGGGACATCCAATAGCAGTGCCCATAATGGGTGGGGATCCCAAAAAGGCAATAATGCAAACTTAAACTACTGCAGCTTGCAGAACTTTGCAGCCATAAACAAGCATCCGCTGAGGCCCGCACATCACCCTTATAAAACTTGGAAAAAGTATGAACAGAAGACCAAGTAGCAGCCTTACAAACTTGTTCAACAGAAGCCTGATGCTGAAAAGCCCAAGATGCTCCAACAGCACGAGTAGAATGAGCAGTAACACGAAAAGGGGGAACCCTCCCCTTGGCAGAATAGGCCCCAACAATGGCCTGTCGAATCCATTTACTAATGGAAGACTTAGCGGGCGCCAGACCTTTCCTGGGCCCGGAGGGCACCACGACAAAGACGTCCGTCTTACGAAAAGGAGAAGTAGCCACCAAATAATATTTCACACATCGAACCACATCCAAAAAATGTAAGGTCCTCTCCTTGTCATTACTAGGCTTAGGACACAAGGAAGGGAGAACTACATCCTGATTGAGGTGGAAGGCCGAAACCACATTAGGAAGGAAATCTGGCTTAAAGCGGAAAACTACCTTGTCCAGGTGCCTCTCAAAGAAAGGAGCCTGAATAGACAAGGCCGCCAACTCAGAGACACGCCGAACAGAGGTAAGAGCCACCAAAAAGGCAACTTTCTGAGTGAGCAGAGAAAGAGCAATATCATGCACCGGCTCAAAAGGAGGCCCCTGGAGAGCCGACAGAACCAAGTTTAAATCCCAAATCGGCAGCAAGGGCTTTCTAGGAGGCCGCACATGAGTAACCCCCTGGAAAAATGTCTTAACCAGGGGATGAAGGGCAAAAGACCTTTTAAAAAAAAACGCCAGGGCAGAAACCTGCCCTTTCAAAGTACTAAGCTGGAACCCCGAGTCCAGACTATGTTGAAGAAACTCCAGAATTCTGGGAATAGAAAAAAAAACCCCTACAAGGCAAGGCCCTAGCCTCGCACCAGTTAATATAAGACCTCCAAGTCCTATAGTAGACGTTAGAGGAAGATCTCTTCCGAGCTCTAACAAAAGTCTGAACCACCGCATAAGAAAGACCTTCCTCCTTTAAGATGGAGGTTTCAGCCTAAGATCCGGAAAAAGAGGCAGATAAAACTGATCTACTGCCAGCTGCATGCCACCTTGGAGCCACCAGAATTGCTGGTGCCCCTTCTAGAGTTAGCTTGCGCACCACCTTGCCCACCATGGAGAAAGGGGGGGGAACAGGTACAGAAACCCCAGTTCCCTCCAAGTCAGGGACATGGCATCCACTGCCAGGGCCAGAGGATCCTGAGACCAAGACATAAAGGCAGGAAGCTTGTGATTGTGATGTGAGGCAAAGAGACCCACCTCTGGAGTCCCCCACTTGTGACAAAGGGACTGGAATACCTTGGATCTGAGAGACCATTCTCATCTGCGAGAGGATCTCCTGCTCAGGGAATCCGCCTTTGTGTTCTCCACTCTCGGGATGTAAATGGCTGAGATGCATGGGACATTGCTCTCTGCCCAAACAAGGATCAGAGATACCTCCCTGAGGGCACTCCTGCTGCGAGTCCCTTCTAGGTGATTGATGTAAGCGACCGCCATCCGATTGTCTGACCGGACCTGAACCGGCAATCTCCGGTCAAGCGAGACAGAACCAGCCAAATGGCCCGTAGCTCCAAAATGTTGATAGGGGTATGAGCCTCCCAAGGCCCCCATAACCCCTGGAACTGATGTTCCTTCCAGAAGCCCCCCCAGCCCGACAGGCTGGCATCTGTGGTGACCGTTTCCCAACAAGGGGTCAGAAAGGATCTGCCCTTCAACAGATTGCTTGACACTAGCCACCACTGAAGGGACTGCTGAGCCCGGGGATACAGCAGACAAGACTCATGCAATGACAGCGGACACTTGTCCCAAGTCGCTAGAAGATGGAGCTGAAGCGTCCTCATGTGAAACTGGGCAAAAGGGACTGCCTCGAAGAAAGCCACCATCAGACCTACCAATCTCATCCCTAGCCGGATAGACGGGCGAGGATTGGAAAGCAGAAGCCGAACTAAATTTTGGATCAGAAGAATCTTGGGCTGAGGAAGGAACACCCTGGCATCCAGAGTCATGCCCAGAAACGAAACCTCCCTGGATGGGGAGAGGAAGGACTTGGAATAGTTGATCACCCAACTGAACCTCTCCAGCGTGGATACCACCACTCTGGTGTCTAGCTCCGCTTGGCTGAGAGAGGAAGCCAAAATGAGAAGGTCGTCCAGGTATGGTACAATGCGAATGCCCTGGACTCTGAGGAGGGCCATCACCCCCTCCAATACCTTGGTGAACACCTCGGAGCCGAGGTAAGCCGGAATGGAAGGGCCACAAATTGAAAATGCTGATCTTCCACCATGAACCTGAGGAATCTCTGGTGTGCCAGGAAGATAGGTACATGCAGATAAGCATCCCTGATGTCTATGGACGTCATGAAGTCCCCCTGACGAAGAGAATCGATGGCTGACCGCAAGGTTTCCATGAGAAACTTCCTGAAGCGGATAAACCGATTGAGGAGCTTCAGATCCAAAATGGGTGGAACGGAGCCGTCCTTCTTGGGCACCATGAATAGATTGGAATAGAATCCCAAGCCCCTTTCCGCGAAAGGCATTGGGCAAATGACAGCCATGTCCAGCAGATAACTTACTGCAGCCCGGAGCCCCTGTGCGGCCAGTGGATCCGAAGGCACTCGAGACCTGAAGAATCTGGGAATAGGCCGGATCTCGAATTTCAGTTTGTAACCGGAAGACACCACTTCCAGAATCCATTTGTCTGAGACCTCCTGGTCCCAGACCTGGAAGAAGTGCCGCAGCCGTCCCCCCACCCGCAAGGGTGAGGGCGCCCCCTCATTGCTGAGCTGGCTTAGCAGCGGGCTTGGGTTTGGAACTCCAGTTGTGACCTGGACGGGCACAACCTCTGCCTCTACTCCAGGAATCACCTCTGAGGGTACAGAAGGCCAAAACTCTGCACCTGTTCTGGCACCACAAAAGGAAGGGTTAAAGGAGGCCGCCCCCCGAAAGGGACGACGTTGCCTCTTACGCTGAGGTAACTTCCCTCCTTTTGTGACAGAATCTAATCTTTCTTCAAAGAGCCGCAATTCCACAAAGGGAAGTGCTGTAAGCGACTTTTTGGCCACAAAATCAGCCGCCCACTGGCGCAACCATACCGACCGCCGAATAGCTACAAGCAAGGCCGAGGTTCTACCACACATGACCATGGTGTCATCCAAGGCGGCAAGCACAAAGGACATAAACAATTCACACCGCTTAAAGTGGACCATCACCCTCCCGTGATCGGCCCGGGAATCTATAAGATTCCCGGGCCGATCACCTCCCTCCCCACGGGACATCCGAGATTGGGATGTCCCGCGGGGTGAAACCCCCCCAAACACCCCAAATCCCCTTACCTTGTCTTACCTTGCCTTGTCTTACCTTACCTTGAGTGACGCCGGGAGGCGGCGGCGGAGGAGCTGCTTGTCCGCGGCTGTCAAATGGCTTGTCTGTCGGCGCTGGGAGCGGGGAGAGGTGAGTTTTTCGGGTGATCGGGGGGGTTTCACACAGCGGGGCACCCCGATCGGGGGTGCCCCTACTGAAGTGGACCAAGACCCAGGATAGTCAAAATCCTGGGTGTTGGTCCACTTTAAGGGCGGCGAACTCATCACTAGCCAGTTCAAGCCTGGAGGTACTCAACAGGTCTATAACCACAGACCTGGTAGCCAGTGCCAAAAGCGCCGAAGCACAAACAGGCCGCAAGGCTGAACCGACACTAGAAAACAGGGGAGCAAGCTCCCATATACACCATAAGGTGCAGCCTACCATTGCCTGGACCTTCAGCCTAGGCTGGGAGGCATACTGTTATAGTTTAAATTAAAAAAGGTTCAGGCAGCAATAGAAACAAAAGGCCGGGGGGTTACCCCGGCTACCTGCAAGGAGGAGACAACCATCTTCTGACTTGCTCGCCGACTGCAGAGACGAAAGACTGGGAAATGGTGGGAGGTCCCAGGTATTTATGGATCGGGAGGGGTTCCTTTTTTTCATGTTATCTCTGCAAGATCGCCCTCTACAGGACAGTTACCCAAGTGTCATGAATATTTGGAAGCGGGGTGTGTGACATACTGGGAATAAGACACACGTACAAATAGAAAAAGACACACCGAGAAAAAAGATGCACAGAGAAAAAAAAGACACGCATAGAAAAAAAAAACACGCATAGAGAAAAAAAAAAGACATGCATGCACAGAGGAACAAAATACACACACACAGTAAAAAAGCCACACACAATGAAAAAGCCACACACACACAGAAAAAAGACACATCCACAGTAAAAAAGACACAGAAAAAAAAAGACACATGCACACACCCACGCAGAGAAAAAAAAAGACACGCAGAGAAAAAACAAAAGACAGAGAAAAAAAGACATGCATGCACAGAGGAAAAATATACAAACACACAGGGAAAAAAAGACACACACAGAAAAAAGCTACATGCAGAGGGACAAAAACACACACAGAAAAAAGACACACCCACAGTAAAAAAGACACAGAGAAAAAGACATACACGAAAAAAGACACACCCACAGTAAAAAAGACACAGAGAAAAAGACATACACGAAAAAAAATACACATACACAGAAAAAAAGACACACACACAGAGAAAAAAAGACACCTTGGTCCTTCGATCTAGCCTGGCTGCCTCAGCCCGTTTCCTCCAGGCACCGTGCATGTGGGAGCTTATTAGTTGCTTGATGCTCAACCTGCCAGGCCTAGAAGAGGGAGAGAAAGTGCTGCCGGGTACTGCCTGACTGAGGCAGCGACTGAGTAGTACTGCCTGACTGAGGAAGTAGGTCGGCCAAGCAAGGCCTGTAGAGCTAGTGGCTATAGCCAGACAAGCATATAATCTGGCTTAACCAATCTTCTAAAGGGCATATGCCACAAAGCTCAATACTGACTGTTTGTGATCCTTCACCCCTCTTTCTTTAGACGGTAAGCTCGCAAGGGCAGGGCTCTCTCCCCTATTGTATCTTGTACTCAGAATATCCACTGTCAAATCTGTAAAACTGCATTTGAAATAGTATATGTACCGTATGTTTCTACCCTGTCTGTAATTACCACTTTGTAAAGCGCTACGGAAGATGATGGTGCTATATAAATAAACAATAATAATAATAGCTATCATGTGCCGGTAAGCACCCCACGGCCCCAGGTTTTCATGTGAAAACAGCCATTGGCGGGGTGAGCTGAGTGTTAGGCATTAAATACGGATGAACAACCCAAAAATTCAGGTGAATTGGCAACTCTGCATGTTCCTCTGCTATTCCTCCTCTGCTAAAAGTTGGGAGGCATGCAATCACACACACACACAAATCACCTCCCATAAACTCAAAGTGTGAGTTCAAATCATCAGTGTGAAGCTTGATCTCTCAAGCAGTTGAAGTATTTTCTCCTCACAGCCGGGCAGCTGTGCACACACATGCAGAAGCACCAGTCTTGCCTGAGCAGAGAATACAGTGTGAGCAGCCTCCACCCCCAGATGTATCATCATCATGATGATACATCTGGGGGTGGAGGCTGCTCACACTGTATTCTCTGCTCAGGCAAGACTGGTGCTTTTGCATGTGTGTTTAGCATCTCTACTTGTGCGGCCCTGAAGTCTGAAACTGCTAAGAAGAATTTAGTTTGCCCCTTCAGAAGCCGGACCTTTTTAGGCCTCTAAACTGTAGATGCCCGGAGCACCTGCACCATCTACGCCAGTGATAATCTGGCCCTGTGAAGAGCTTTCAATCTAATTTGGAGGATATAGAAGTGGGAAGAGGTTACAATCTATTAGGGTATCAGGTGGGTGTGGTCACCTGCTGCTGTATCTGTTTAGCCATGCCTGATTACCTGCAGCTGACTACCTGAGGGCTCTGAAGCCTGGGGTCCATTCTGGGAGAGCTTTCCCAGGCAGGATGGACGATTCCGGGGAGAGTTGTGCCAGTACCATCGGAGGAATATCATACCATCAGATCCCGGTGAGAATATATCGGCTTTTCGCAAACGTGTGTGCAATAACCTTATCGCTGTGGCAAAGTAGGAGGAAAATCCCTGCAATTTGAAACTTTCCCTATGACAGCCAATGTCCTAATTTATGTCACGCTTCCCCCTCTACCTCATCATGTTTTCGGGATGGGTAATGGTAAGGGTAAGGAGGGTGAAAGCTTAAAACTTCCAGGCAACTTTCCAATGCCCCAGCAGGAAATTACAATTCTTGGCATTAACCCTTCTAGTGCCAGCTACGTGAGTCTCACATAGCCGCCTCTCCTACTGTTAAGTGGCAGCTATGTGAGAGTCACGTAACTGACTTTAAACCCCCATAGAAAATTTCTATGGGGGCCGGGTGACGTCATCGGTGACCCGGCACCTGTCAACCGGCAGCCAGCGACCGGAGAAGCACGAAGGGGGGATCCTATGTCTTTTTTTTTAAATAACCCCTTATGTTTATAGTGTGGATAGTAGTTGTATTATATTTGTAAATGTTATAAAGTGCTCTTTTCAGTTTGGGGGGTCTCCTGGGCAAGAATCGGGGGGGGGGGGGGGGCTACTGATACATAAGTGGTACCATTGTAATCAGAAGAAATGGGGCTTATACATGCAGTATGGTTTTTATTAATAAAACAAATATTTTTTTAAAATAAAGGCAGACAATTGTCTAAAAAATATCTTTACTTTTTTTGTTTTTTTACGCAAAAAATGTAAAAAAACAGTAACAAAATTACAAACAAGATTTCATGTTAAAGCCTAAACTCTGCTGCAAAAAATATATATATAATTTTCCTGGAAATTCTGGCAAAAATCACGGTTAAACATGGCGCAAAATGGGGAAAAATGACCTGTCAACAGAGGGTGAAAAAACTTCAAGTAGGCTGGCAATTAAAAGGGTTAATAGTACCTATGCATGTTGGGTATTCTGCTCGAGGGACCTTGCGCTTTCAGATTTAGCTTGTTTTTTCTTGCGTGCATATTGATATTTTAGGAAAACATGTTTTTTATTCTGCTTTTGTATAATTTTTTATGTAAACCCTGTGCAACCTAAGAATTCTTCAAGGGATTAAATCCAGAAAGATGAGCCCACTACAACAAGCTGGGTACGCTTAGAAAGCTTAACAAATACTCACATTTAAAAACAATTTTGACAGCTTTGTATGTGTTAGGCGTGACTCTCACCCTACTCCGTCTGCACCTCGGCCGATGATGCCTTGGAAGGGGGGGGAGGGACCCCCGCTGCTGGAGGGACTGTTGACTCACGACGGCGGCAGGGCGGATCATCGGACACACAGTGAGTGAACAGTTCCTCCAGCAGCGGGTGTCCCTCCCCCCTTCCAAGGCATCATTGGCAGAGGTGCAGACTGAGGATGGTGAGAGTCACGCCTAACACATACAAAGCTGTCAAAATAGTTTTTAAATGTGAGTGCGCATTTTTAATTTTTAATAAGATTATTATTAAAATGATATCACGCCAGATACTTTTATATTGGTTTTATTTTATGTGATACCCTATGGGAACATATTTAAAAACCTACTGGGAACCATTTTGAGCGGAAAGAATCTCGCATCCCGAGGGAGTACGTCTGGGAGGCCGAGAAAGGCTTAATTTGAGGCGCAATACTACACTGCTATTTGGTAAGAGTAAACAGCACAGGTGGTGGGCACAAGCACAGAGCACTTGTAATTACAGCAAATAGTGCAATAGATACAAGTATCGGAGGAAGCCTGAAAAGACCAGCTACTTGGATGTTAAACCTGGACTTATTTGATCACTAATTACTGTTACAAAGTTTAAATACAAGGGCCTCGATTCAATAAAGGTAGAAAAAAATTCTCATGGCAGTAAAAGATTCAATTCATGAGAAAAAAGTCTGAGAATTTCACCGTTGTTGAATCACCAGCTAAGAAAACAATGAAAGTCAATGGTTCTTTTTTACTCCTAAGAAAAGCAGAGAACTGTTTACTCCTTTCTACACTGTAGTAAAAGCTGCCATTGACTTTCATTGTCTTTTTATCTAGTGATTCAGTAACAGTGAAATTCTCAGGCTTTTTTCTCATGAATTCAATTCTTTACTACCATGAGAATTTTGTTCTACCTTTATTGAATCGATGCCAAGGACTTTATTGGATATGAATGTTTAGTTCATTTCAACTTTGTTACTGTATCAAATGCTTTTTGGATATCAAGGGTTAGTAGCATAGCTTGTCGACCCTCGTTCCTCACATGGTTGACCAGGTTAATGACCCTGCGGATATTATCCCCCACTTGGTGCTGAGGGATAAATCTTGCTTGCACTTTAGAGATTAAAGATGCAATATACCTATTGAGTCGTGTCGCAAGGACCTTTGCTAGCAATTTGACATCTATATTTAGTAGAGAAATGGGCCTGTAGCTGGATCAGAAGGTGGTATCAACATTGGGTTTAGGTATCATGCAGACAGCCGCAGTAAGTGCAGTGGGAAAACTTTTTATAATAAAGGGCGGAGAATCCATCTGGGCCAGGTTGTTTCCTGATCTTTAAGGAATTAATGGCTTCCTGTACCTCAGATAGTTCGACCAGCTTATCAAGGGAGGTCTTGGCCTCGAGCGGTAGGGATGGTAGTGAAAGTTGTCCTAGCAACTTTTCTGTGAGGCGCTTGTCTAGCATAGTCTTAGACTTATATAGGTCCTCAAGATGTTTACTGAAGGTTGATACTACCCTCAATGGGTTGCTAGATAGTGTGCCCTCTAGGGTCCTAATACGCACTGGATTAACCCTCTGGGTGACGCCTCTAAGTCTTCTGGCAAGAGGGGTGTTCGGTTTGTTGCTGATGCGATACCACTTAAATCTAGTCCGAATGATTTGACGTTCGGCCTCACCTGTGAGGCACAGGTTAAGTTGATCGCCTGCTTGGTTGAATTTGATTTTGTTACGTCTGGTGGGACGGTCTTTATAGACGGAAGAGTCTAAGTGATATGCATCTAGCAATTTTTGGAGCTTTTCCTTATGTGAGGCATTACGTCTGGCAGATTCTTGGATGGACTGCCCTCGAATTACCGCTTTATAAGCTTCCCAGAGCAGGGCCTCAGAGCTCACCGACCCCGTGTTTTATTGTAATCGATTTTTATTGGTTTTTCAGAAAAAAAACAAAAAAGACAGAAATTGTACAGTTGTGGGGGAAATACAAAACGTAGGGTAAGGGATAAGGGAAGGAACAGAAGGAAAGAGGGGTAGGGGGGAACGGGGTACAGGGTTCGCTCAAATGTTTTGGACATAGTGTATAAAGTACAACCACTACAACAATGCTTATTGACATGCGCAGCTAGTACACATTTTCACCCATGACTCCACCTTAGATCAGGAGATAGTGTCTGCTGCCTGAACTCCTCATCCAATTATGTTGTGGCTTGTATCTAAGTAAGAGGAGCGGGGTGTGGGGGGCGAGACTAGAGGACCTGCTGCATAAGCTTCAAGGGTTGGGATGAGGCCAGCTTCCAGGGAGTAAGGCTGGGTTAAGAGGGGGAGCCGTGCCCCTACCGGGCCAACACTCCCCGTCAGGTTTTGGTCCAGAGAGGGGGGGAGGCCATGTAACCTAGTATCTGGTATGTTAAAGCAGTGTTGGGAGGTGCGATTCCCGGTAGATCAGCCAGCTCCTCCAGGTAGTTGCACACTGGTCTGTGGTGTCCCTGCTTTTTGCGACTAGTTCTTCCATACAACGAATTCCCTCCAGCTCCACCACCCACTCCGTCAATGTAGGGGGGGTTGGAGTCCTCCAGTGCCTAGGAATAATGGCTCTCATAGCAGTAAGGAAGTGACCCAAGACCCCCTTTTTGATCCTTGATACCGGGCCCGGGATTAATGACAGGAGAGCGACCTGAGGTGTATTGTCTATCTTGATACCTGACACCCCCTCGTAGATTGCAAAGATTTGGTCCCATAGGGTCTTGATCGCTGGGCAGCTCCACCAGGTGTGGGTCATGGTACCCACCTCCCTCTGGCATCTCCAACATTTGTCCGATTGTGCGGCTGCAAATCGGTGTAAGTCGACCCGGCATCTGTACCAACGAGCGAGTACTTTATAGTTTCTTTCCTGGGAAGTATTTGCTAAAGATATCCCGTGGGTGCTCAGGAACACTTTAGTCAAATCAGTATCTGAAATCTGTATACCCAGCTCTCTCTCCCACTTGTCTATGAACTTGGGCGGGCCTGAGTGGTGTGTTCTATGTAGCAGAGCATAAAGGGAAGATACTACTCTAGTTGGGGGAGTTTGTGTGACAAAGGATTCTAGTTCCATGGATGGGTCATGGGATGTTTCCAAGAGCTTATTAGTGACGATAAAGTTGTGAAGCTGCCTGTAAGGAACTTACCTGCGGGCCGTTCCCACGGCGCGGCTCCGGGCGTCCGGCGGCCACGTGGGGCAGCCGCCTCCCTCCCGTCTGTCCGTGCTGGGGCTCCGGCTTCCGCCCCCTCTCCTGCGGCGGCGCCGGTGCTTCGGCCGGCGCGTCCTCCCCCTCCTCCTCCTCGGGGGGCGCGCCTGGCAGGGTCTCCCGTGCTCGCGCGCGAGCACGTGTCAACTATGTCCCCCGGGGGCGCTGCTCCCAGCGCATTCGCCGGGGCAGGTTTGATTGGACCTATCGGTCCATGAGGGGGGTCCTATGGGAATTATGAACCCAGGGACTGGACAGCCTGGCTGGTCAGGTCGGTCCAGTCCCTGGGGGGCTCCTATCAGGAGCAGGTTCATATGTTGCACCAATCACCAGTGTTGCACCAATCACACACACCCCTTCCCCCCTGCCCATTGGCCAGTTCCCCTTTAAAAGTGTCCTTGCCCTGACCATCAGAGCCCGTTATAGCCATTATTAGCTTGGGTGTGCTATTGGATTTGCGTTCAGTGTGTTCTGATCCGGCTCCGTCTTTGACCATTCCTGCCCGCTGCCCGCACAGACCATCTGCCTGTCTGACCTCGTCTCTGCCTTACCCCTTTGATACCGCACTTTGGTGACCACCCGGCTTTTGACCCCTGCCTGTCTCGACCATTCTCCGTCTAACCCCTTGGATACCGTGCCCTGTGACCACCCGACTTTGACCCCTGCTCGTCTCGACCATTCTTGCCTAACCTGCTGGACTCGACGTTTCGGACTCAGCCCGCTCGAACTTCAGATTTGGGATACCCTGCCTTCACCTATCTTCACCATAAGCCAGCAATCTTTGCACCAGTAAGTCCTGGGGGCAACCGAGTCTGGAGAGGCATAACTCGTGTCTCCAGCAAGCGGGGGCTTATCTATAGGCACAAGAGGCGGTGGAGATTGGGGATTGCTTGGCTTATGAAAGAGGGGTGTCCGGCGATCCCTGACAGTATAACGGGCCAGAAAACCCATGGACCAAATTTTGGAGCAGGTGCAGGCCTTAACTGCGGCCACGGAGCACCTGGCCCATCGTGTGGCGGCTCAGGAGAACCGTCCAACTCCTATCAACACCGGCCCTCAGGGGGCCTCGGCCGCTCACCCAGTGGAACCCAAGATTCCACTCCCTGACAAGTTTTCCGGGGATAGAAGTTCTCCAATTTCCGGGATGCTTGCAAACTCTACTTCCAGCTCCGTCCGTACTCCACGGGGTCCCAAGATCAGCGTGTAGGCCTGGTCATCTCCCTCCTGCAAGGAGACCCTCAATCCTGGGCATTCAGTTTGTCACCTCAGGATCCAGCAAGGCAGTCTGTGGAAGCTTTCTTCTCCACGATGGAGATCTTGTATGATGATCTGGACAGAGGTGCCACCGCAGATGCCAAACTCCGTACCTTGCGTCAAGGTCGTCGGCAGGCTGAAGAATATTGCTCTGAGTTCCGCCGGTGGGCCGTGGACTCTCGATGGAATGACCCGGCTTTATGTGGTCAATTCCGTCTGGGCTTGTCCGATGCCATTAAGGACATTTTCGTGAACCATCCAGTACCCCAATCTCTGGATGAAACAATGCAACTCGCAATCCGAATCGACCGACGCTTGCGGGAGAGACGCCTTGAAAGAGGGGCGCATCCCGACACCAGCTGGAAAGCTAGAGCTTCAGCCCCGAGTCCTACCGAAGAACCAATGCAGCTGGGAGCTACCAAGCTTTCCGAGGCTGAGAGGCGTCGGCGATTATCGGAAGGGCTGTGTCTTTACTGTGGCGGGACCGGTCACCTAGTCAGAGTATGCCCTAAGAAGCAGCCGGAAAACTTCAGGGCCTAGGTGGGGTCGAGGGAACCCACCTAGGCTGCAAGGTATTTCCTCAAGTTCTTTCACAATTTATGGTTCCAGTCCAGGTTAAAGTGGACCTTGGGTTTGTGAATTTGGAGGCCCTTCTAGATTGTGGAGCGGCGGGGAATTTGCTTGACTTTGAGTTAGCCCGAAGTCTGGGAATTCCTCTCCAACCTCTGCCTAAAATAATCCAGGTGTCCGCAATCGATGACACGCCTATTGCTGGGGGTCTTATTCATTTTAAGACTCCACCTGTGTTACTCAGAGTGGGAGCAGGGCACTCTGAGCTGATTAGTTTCCTAGTTTTAAAGATGCCCTCAACCCCGTTAGTACTCGGGTTGCCCTGGTTACAAAAACATAACCCTCAAATTGATTAGGTAGCGAGGCAGATTGTTAAATGGGGCCCACAATGTTTTCACTCTTGCCTGGAACTCCCAGTGCGTGTCACACAGCTGTCCTCTGAGGGTGTTCCAGGCCCCTACCACGACTTTCTCGACATGTTTTCGAGAAAGCGGCTGATGTACTTCCTCCCCATAGACCCTTTGACTGCCCCATAGAGCTTCTCCCAGGGACCATGCCACCGAGGGGGAAAATCTTTAACTTGACCCGGGCAGAAAATAAAGCTATTCGGGAGTACATCTCTGAAAATCTAAAAAAAGGGTTCATACGGGCGTCCGCTTCCCCGGCTGGGGCAGGTTTTTTCTTCATTGAGAAGAAAGACGGGGAGCTCCGTCCCTGCATAGACTACCGGGGGCTGAATAAAATTACTATTAAAAATAAATACCCCCTTTCGCTGATCGATGGGTTATTTACACAGGTCATTGGGGCCCAAGTCTTTTCTAAATTAAACCTCCGAGAGGCCTATAACCTGATAAGAATCCGGCAGGGGGACGAGTGGAAGACCGCATTTAACACCCAAGATGGGCATTACGAGTATCTCGTGATGCCCTTTGGTCTGTGTAACGCCCCGGCAGTCTTCCAGGACTTTGTGAATGACATTTTTAGGGACTATCTGGGTCACTTTTTTATTGTAGTATACTTGGACGATATTTTAATTTTTACTTCCTCATTAGCAGAACATCGTAAGCATGTTCGCCTGGTCTTGCAAAAGCTTAGAGAAAATCGTTTATTTGCAAAACTCAAAAAGTGCTTGTTTGAAGTTACGGAGGTTCCTTTTTTAGGATATGTCATTTCCAATACAGGACTGTCCATGGATCAGTCCAAGGTTACTGCAGTACTTAAATGGGAGCAACCCAGGGATTTAAAGGGTCTTCAAAGATTCCTGGGGTTCGCTAACTTTTATAGGAGGTTTATCAAGAACTTCTCTACTTTAGTAGCACCTCTCACTGACCTCACCAAGAAGGGGGGTTACCCTTCCATTTGGCCGGAACGGTCCGTCCTGGCCTTCAAAAGGTTGAAGGAAGTTTTTAGCTCTGCCCCCGTACTAGTGCATCGATTGTCAATTAGCCTTCACTGTGGAGGTCGATGCCTCCGAGCTTGGCATGGGGCAGTCCTTTCACAATATAGCGGTTCCCCAGGACGACTTCACCCCTGTGCTTTTTTTTCTAAAAAATTTACTTCCGCCGAACGTAACTACGATATCGGTAATCGTGAGCTCTTGGCAGTTAAATTGGCCTTTCAGGAGTGGAGGCACTGGTTAGAAGGGGCTCAGTCTCCTGTTACGGTCTTTACCTTTTGTATTCAGTCCGCTAAAAGATTAACCCCTAGACAAGCTCGATGGTCCCTGTTCTTTTCCCGGTTAAATTTTACCATCACCTACAAACCTGGGCCAAAGAATGTGAAAGCCAACGCTTTGTCTCGAAGTTTTTCCTCGACTAGCTTACCCGAGGGGAGAAACGTACCCATTCTGCCTCAACACCTGGTGGTAGCTGCTATCCAGCCGGAGCTTTCCAACCTGAATCAGTTTCAATCCGAGTCTCCGCCTGGTAAACCTGTTCATGCCCAGTTTGTGCCCATGTCCCACCGTGCTGCCATCCTACAGCAATTTCATGCTTCCAAGACTGTAGGTCATCCAGGAGTTAGGAAGACCATTTCCTTGTTGTCCCGTCATGTTTGGTGGCCGTCTTTTAGGAAAGATGCTCAAGATTATGTGCGGGCCTGTAAAGTCTGTGCCCGGAGTAAGACCCCAAGACACTCTCCTGAAGGTTCCCTGTTGCCTTTGCTCATTCCTTCCCGCCCCTGGACTCATCTTGCCATGGATTTCATCACCGATCTTCCACCATCCCAAGGGTTTACCGTCATCTGGGTGGTGGTCGACCGGTTCAGCAAGATGGCTCATTTTGTCCCGTTAAAAAAGTTACCCACAGCTCAAGATCTTGCTCAACTTTTTTAACTCATATATTTAAATTCCATGGGATCCCGGAGGATGTGGTGTCCGACAGGGGGGTTTTGTTTGTCTCTCGGTTTTGGAGGGCTTTTTCTGCCAGGTTGGGATTCACGGTCTCCTTGTCCTCAGCATTTCACCCCCAGTCAAATGGGCAAACAGAGAGAACCAACCAATCCTTGGAACAATACCTGCGTTGCTTTGTTTCCGATGTCCAGACGGATTGGTTATTGTTTCTTCCATTTGCAGAGTTCGCCCTGAATAATGCCACTCACTCTTCCACTGGGGTATCGCCGTTCCGTTGTGTTTTTGGTAGAGACCTGAAATTTTCTGCTTTGTCGGACCTACCCTCTAGCGTGCCCTCACTCGAGGAATGGGTGTCCCAATGGCCGGATCTGTGGGCTAAGATTCAGCAAAATCTGACCAGGGCTGTCGCCCAGCAGAAAACTTTTGCCGATCGTAGTCGGTCCAGTAACCCTGATTATGCGGTTGGGGAGCTAGTCTGGCTTTCCACCAAGAATTTGGCTTTACGTCAACCTTCTGCCAAGCTAGGCCCAAGGTTTATTGGTCCTTTTCCTGTACGGCAGAAAATTAATCAGGCTACTTACCATCTAGATCTTCCGCCCTCTATGAAAGTTTGTAATGTGTCCCTGTTAAAGTCTGCCAACGGTATTGAGCCAGATGTTTCCCTGATGGCCATTTTAGTTGATGGGCATCAAGAGTTCGAAGTTACTCGGATTTTAGATTCATGCTTCTTCAGAAACTCTCTCCACTACTTGGTAGATTGGAAGGGTTACGGCCCGGAAGAGAGGTCTTGGGTCCCGGCCAGAGAGGTCCACGCGGGGAGGTTGGTTAGGAAGTTCCACAGGGAAAACCCTCAGAAACCCAGGTTGGAGGGTCCAGAGGCCCCTCCTCAAGGGGGGGGGGTAATGTAAGGAACTTACCTGCGGGCCGTTCCCACGGCGCGGCACCGGGCGTCCGGCGGCCACGTAGGGCGGCCTCCTTCCTCCCGTCCGTCCGGCTTCCGCCTCCTCTCCTGCGGCGGTGGCTGGGACATCTGGCGGCGGCGCCGCTGCTTCGGCCGGCGCGTCCTCCCCCTCCCCCCTGGGGGGCTCCTATCAGGAGCAGGCTCATATGTTGCACCAATCACCAGTGTTGCACCAATCACACACACCCCTTCCCCCCTGCCCATTGGCCAGTTCCCCTTTAAAAGTGTCCTTGCCCTGACCATCAGTGCCCGTTATAGCCATAATTAGCTTGGGTGTGCTATTGGATTTGCGTTTAGTGTGTTCTGATCCGGCTCCGTCTTTGACCATTCCTGCCCGCTGCCCGCACAGACCATCTGCCTGTCTGACCTCGTCTCTGCCTTACCCCTTTGATACCGCACTTTGGTGACCACCTGGCTTTTGCCCCCTGCCTGTCTCGACCATTCTCCGTCTAACCCCTTGGATACCGTGCCCTGTGACCACCCGGCTTTGAACCCTGCTCGTCTCGACCATTCTTGCCTAACCTGCTGGACTCGACGTTTCGGACTCAGCCCGCTCGAACGTCCGATTTGGGATACCCTGCCGTTCACCTATCTTCACCATAAGCCAGCAATCTTTGCGCCAGTAAGTCCTGGGGGCAACCGAGTCTGGAGAGGCATAACCCGTGTCTCCAGCAAGTGGGGGCTTGTCTATAGGCACAAGAGGCGTTGGAGATTGGGGATTGCTTGGCTTATGAAAGAGGGGTGTCCAGCGATCCCTGACACGGTCTGTGTAAGAGCCACGAGATGTGCCTGCCTCCTGATCTCTCAAACAGTTCTGGTAGCGTGGGAATCTTACCTGCCTCTAAAACGTATCCTATCGTGGTGTTATTGGAAGCTTCCCAAATAAGAAAGCTCTCGGCACCAAGCCCGGGTTCAAAGGGTGGGTTGTCGAAGAGTGGTGTAAAAGGGCCCGGTCTACGGACCAGTGCACTCTTATTCTGTAAGGGGTCCCAAGTTTCCAGGAAATGCCTAACCAGGAAGGGTGTAGACTCCCTATGGGGTTTAGAGCGGCCCACGCTAGTAAGGTAGGGTTAAATGGGGATTTTTCGAGCTGTACCCAGAGTTTGTCTCTCCCCCTGTGCATCCAGTCCACCATTCGTTGTAAGACCGCGGCTGTGTGGTAGACTTTTAAGTCCGGAAGGCCTACTCCCCCTTCACTTTTATTCCGGGAAAGGGTGGAGAGCCGTATCCTGGGTTTGGAGACACCCCAGACGAATTTGGAGAAGGCTGATCTCAGTCTGTTAAAGAACCTATTGGGGATTTTTATCGGGACCGTCTGGAATATATATAGAAGTTTGGGGAGGATGTCCATTTTTAGACTGTCGATTCTCCCAAACCATGAGATTGGCCTTTTAGTATAGGAGTCAAGTTCGGCGAACGTTTTGGTGAGAAGTGGGACATAATTTAACTCATATAAATCGGTTGGCCGGGATCTGAACGCCTAAGTACTTAATGGCCTTTGAAAGGGAAGTTACTTTCCAAGCGGCTAGCCTCTTGGGGTGATAGAGAGATGTTGAGTGCTTCTGATTTAGAATAATTGATTTTGAAGTTACTCACTCGGCCAAATCGCTGGAACTCTTTTAGAACTGAGGGGAAAGAGATGTGTGCTGAAGATAGATGCAGCAACAGATCATCCGCGAACAGGGAGGCTTTATACTGGTGGTTAGCTATCTGTATCCCTTTGATATCCGTGTTGTCCCGGATAGCAATGGCTAAGTGTTCCATGGTGAGGACGTATAGGAGGGGGGACAGCGGGCAACCCTGTCTCGTGCCGTTACTTATAGGGAAGGGAGTAGACAAAAGTCAATTCGCCCTGACTCTGGCAGTAGGGGAGGCATACAGAGCAAGGATCTTGGAGAGGAGGCCAGGGCCAACACCAACCTGTCGAAGAGATGCCTCCATGAACGCCCAATTCACTCGGTCAAATGCTTTCTCTGCGTCACAGAAGAGCAAGCAAACCGGCTCCCTCGAAGAGACAACGTGTGCTATAAGGTCGAGCAGTTTGTTGGTGTTGTCCCTAGCCTCCCTCCCCGGGACGAATCCCACCTGGTCCAGGTGTATCAACGCTGGGAGCAAAGGCTGTAGTCTTAGAGAGATAATCTTAGCGTATAGTTTGAGGTATACGTTAATTCATGATATTGGTCTGTAATTTTCACATAACGAAGCGTCCTTACCCGGTTTAGGGATGAGCGAGATCGTCGCTTCCAATGACTGTTTGGGGAAGGGGCAGTGTTCATTGATGGCATTAAAGGTTTTCGTCAGGAATGGGACCAAGCGGGGTCCAAAGTGCTGGTAAAATTTAGGGGAGTAACTATCTGGGCCTGGGCATTTCCCAGAGGGCGACTCCTTGATTGCTTTAGCTACTTCCTGCTCCGAGAAGGGAGCCTCAAGGAGGTCAGCTTCCTCCGCAGGTATGGTTGGAAGGGGGGGGGTTTTCTATGTAGACGACTATCTCTTCAGGGGTAGCTCGCGTAGTCGGGGCTAGATTGTGCGGCCTATGGATATTGTATAGTGAGGAATAAAACTAAAGGTGTCCACAATAGTAGTCTGAGTCTGCGCTAGAGTTCCATCGCCCCTTTGGATGTTTGGTATAAAGGCTGCTGCTGGTCTAGGGTGTAGAGTTCTAGCAAGCATCCGGCCACATTTAGTGGCAGACTCGTAGAGCTTTGCCCCTATCTCTGTAGCGCTAGTAGGATTGGTTGTATAACTTTTGAAGCTTTTCCCTAGCATTTTGTAGTTCTAGCAGCTTGGTATTGGTTGGCCTCTCCTTGTGTTCTTTCTCAAAAGTGAGAATCAGGGTTCGGGTCTGGGTGATAAGTGAAACTCGTTCCCGTTTGAGCCTCGTACCATGTTTGATAAGCTCCCCTCTGATAACGCATTTAAGCGCCTCCCATTGGTTAGGCAGCGGGGTGGGGTCCTCCCTGTGAGTTTCAAGAAAATGCTCGATAGTTTTTTCAGACTGTGTCGCCAAGCAAGTCATCGTTCAGCCTCCAAGTCCAGCCCGGGGGGTAAGCCCCGGTAGGCAAAGCGAGATAAAGATAGGAGCGTGGTCTGACCACAATATTGGGCCCATCCAAGCCCTGGGGTTCCAATCCAAGGCGTGGTGGCTGAGTAAGAGGTAGTCGATTCTACTATAAGAACTGGCGGCATGGGAGTAGAATGAGTAGTCTCTCCTGTTGGCGTTTAGTACCCTCCAAGCATCCACGAGTTGGAGGCTACCCAAGGATTTTTTAAGTCTCTTGATCTTGCTCAGCGACACAGCAGATCTCCCGGAGGAGGTGTCAATTGTGGGGTCAAAAGGAACATCGAAGTCCCCTCCAGTGATGATAATCCCCTCCGCGAAGGCCTCGAGCAATTTAAACGTTTTAACGCATACGTTTACTTGGTCTATGTTCGGGGCGTATACGTTCACTAGAGTGTACGTCTTGTTAAATAGCTTTACTTTAATAAAGAGTAATCGGCCCTGGGATCGCTTTTTGTTTCTATTATTTCATGCGTGAGTGACTTGTGGAATGCCACGGATACTCTTTTTGTTTTAGCCTCGGGGTTGGAGGAATGATACCAGGCTGGGAAATATCTGTTACCTATTTTGGGAATATGCTCTGTCTTGAAGTGTGTCTCTTGAAATAGGACAATTTGTACTTTCTGTTTGTGAAGGTCATAGAGAACCTTATTTCTCTTTTCTGGTATGTTGAAGCCTTTCACATTAAAAGAGCATATTGTCACTTCTCCCATTATGTGGGGGAGCAAGCTGATTCTATCGAGGTTGACCGGGGGGGTGGGAGAGACGAGGAGATGGAGGGAGGGACGGGGAAAAGGCAGGATAGGGATAGGGGGGATAGGAGACAGGATTTCTTATTCCTTGGGGTGCGGGGTGGGGTTATGCCGGGGTTACTCTAAGTGTAACTTATTACACTCTTCGCTCTCCCAAATTCAGGAGAGGGAAGGATGGCCTAAATCGGTGGTTGGAAAACTATGACCACCTGACGGGAGATGTGCTTTCTTGAAAAAGGGACTGTTACCCGTCAGAGTCATTAACCAAACTGTGTTTATAGAAAATATTAGCAGATTCGCCTGCCGATCCAGGGGGGACGCCTCCTCCCACCGAATCAGCCGGGCCAGCCCGCAGGAACAAACACAGGCGCCAGCTGGGGTGGGAACTGCTCCCGACCCCCAGCTCGCCACCCAAACAACCTAGTACCGGTAACTTATAGTGAACAAGGAACATATATTGGAAAAGAAACAACTGTGAATGCTTTAGCGCCCATGTGGGCCAATCCACCCTGTCCAGAACCGCCAGCTCGTGAGCTTATCGGTCAGATCCAGCCAGGGCGGACCAGGCCCGAAGCCCCAGTCCCAGCGACCAAACGGCCCATCAGGTCAACAGCGGCCAAGCACCCAGGTCAGGCCCAGACGCACCAGGACTCCTCTTCTCCACATAATCGAAGGGGGAAATGGCCGCGAGTGGCCGCACGGCACGCCGCAAGGGCCTGGCCGCCATCACAGGTCGTGCATCAGACCATCGAGGTCCAGCGAGTGGACAGGGACCAAGAGCCACGCCCCATCATCCGGGCCACCCCCCAGCCACACAGCCACCGGCCACCACGAAACTGCATAGAATTAAAAGCAAGATCAGAGTGAGCGCACTCGCAATCAGGTGCAGAAGACATTCTGGATAACTGCACGCCAGCCGCCCAGCCAGGGGAAGGAAGGCCAGGGGGGAGGACCCAGCGATAGGCAGGATGGAGAAAAGCAAGGCTCAAAGTCAGGGCCGACCCGGCACCCCGCATCCCAACACAGCGGGGAGAAGGGAGGGCCCGGGGAACCAGGCCGCCGACCCCAGGGGGCCGCCCGCATCACCGGACGCCAGGACCCAACTCAGGCCATACATCCCAAGGCTAAAGCAGGGTGCAGGGATCACCCCGCCCGGGTCCAGAGGCGCACGGGGACAGACAGTCAGTGGGCACTTTCAGTCAATGGGTGCTGAGCCACATACGGGCCAAGAGCCCCATCTCCAGAGGCGCGGGCGGGCACAAGTCTTCTAGTTCAGAACGTTGTGGCGTCTACCTCTTCGGTTGTCTGGCCTGCGCGGGAGCCAAGGTCCGGCGACAGCCAGTCCTCTATAGGGATAGCCGGAAGGTCAAGAAAACCAAACAGATCCTGGAGCTGGGTGGGAGAGCGAAGCACAAAGGGGCGGCCCTGTTTCATGACCACCAAGTGGAACAGATGCCCCCATCTATAGGTGGCTCCCACTTTCTTGATTTTTTCCAAAAGGGGTTTGAGCGACCGTCTCATCTGAAGTGTCTGTCTGGCTAGATCAGGTAGTAGCGAGACAGAGGCACCCTGGTAATTGGAGGGCCCCAGTTCCCACGCCTTCCTTAGAATCTCCTCCTTAATTTTGTAGTAATGGATACGGCAGACTATGTCCCGGGGCCTAGCGGGATCCGCTGATCGAGGTCCTGGTGCTCTATGGATCCTGTCGATTTCGATATGCTCGTCCCGGCGTCGACCCAGGAGCTCGTTGACGATAGCAGTGGCAATCTCCTCCAGGTTACTGTCTTCTTGTGCCTCCGGGAGACCTCGAATCGGGATATTGTTTCTCCTCCCTCTGTTCTCCATATCTTCGAGGTGGAGCAGCGCTTTGACTGTATGTTGAGCCGCAATGGTTTGTGCTTGTTGCAGGGCTGAGTTGGCTCTCTCCAGGGCCTCTAGGTGCTGATTTGTAGTTGTTTGGTCCTGCTGCAGGGTCTGGACCCTATCGGCCACTTCTTCCACAGATTTTGTCACTTCCTCCAATTCCCGCCTGAATAAGGTCTCCATCCGATTGGTGTAGTTTTCAAAGTCTTTCCTTGAAGGTAGGAATCTCAAATGGACCTCCAAGTTGTATTGGGCAGAGGGAACATTCTCGAAGCGTGCAGCGTCAGGAGGCGTCCGTGATTCAGACCCGCTCTGGGCCATGGGTGATCCCACACTCGGAGGCCCTGGCCGAGCCAGCTGAACAAACTCGGAGAGCGGTGGAGGAGCATCTCTCCCCGTAGCCCTGGTGTTCCTTGGGCAGGGGAGCTGATTCCTGACTCAACAGTGGAGGTGTAAGGAACTTACCTCTGCCAGGTGGCCGGCGGCGAGCGTCCGCAGGGCGACGCAGCACTCCTGCTGCTGGGAGCGCGGCGCGTCACTCTGGCAGCCTCCCTCGCCCCTCTCTAGCTGTGCAGGTGCGCGTCCCGCAGTCTGTAGATTTCGCCACTAGGAGGCGTTGTGCTGCGAGTCGCAGGCAGCACAGAGTGCTCCACACCTGATGGGAATCAGGGGCTGATCAGCCTTGCAGCCAAGATTGACCTGCCCCTGGATAGTGCCTCCAATCACTCACAGTGTTGTAAGTTGCACCAATCAGCACATACACTCCCCCCCAGGGTGGCCATTGGTCGATTCCCCAATAAATATGTCAGCCCAGCACTCCGTGCCCATGATAGTCGCCTGTGATTAGGGTGTGATTCTGTTACCGGTAGTTGTTATCTGGTTCCTACCCGGCTTGACCATTCCTGTCTGCTGCCTGTACCGACCTCTGCTTTGTCTGACCACGAACCTGCCTGCCCCTCTGGATACCCTGCGATCTCTGACCTCCCGGCTTGACCCTTTGGCTACCCCTGACTACGCACCTGTCTCATCCCTGTATTCTGACGCACCCTCCGGATTGACTACCTGTGAACGACCTCGGCTTTGGGATACCCTCGTGGTTCATCGGCCTTCACCGTAAGCAGCCTTCTTTTGCGCCTATTAAGACCTGGGGGCAACCGTGTCCGGTGAGGCGTACCTAGTGTCCCAGCAAACGGGGGCTTGACTATAGGCAGAAGCGGTGGTGGAGATTGGGGGTTGCCTGCTTACAGAAGGCTGGTGTCCCGCTGGGCATCACATTATCACGGGCCCCATAAATGGACCAAATTTTGGAACAGGTGCAGGCCCTGACCGCGGCCGTGGAGCACCTGGCACTTCGAGTGGCGGCTCAGGAGAACCGTCCAGCTCCTGCACCCTCTGTGCCCCAGGGGGCAATAGCCGCCTTTCCGGTTGAACCCAAGATTCCCCTTCCAGAGAAGTTTTCGGGGGACCGAAGTAAATTTGCCAATTTCCGGGATGCCTGTAAGCTCTATTTTCAGCTTCGCCCTTATGCTTCTGGCTCCCAGGAGCAACAGGTGGGACTTATCTCTCTTCTGCATGGGGATCCCAAATCCTGGGCTTTTAGCCTCTCCCCTCAGGATTACGCCCGCCAATCTGTCGAGGAATTCTTCAAGGCCATGGAGATCCTGTATGATGACCCAGACCGAGGGGCAACTGCTGATGCTAAGCTACGATCTCTCAGACAGGGGCGAAGACTGGCAGAAGAATATTGCTCGGAATTCCGACGCTGGGCAGTGGATTCTCGCTGGAATGACCCAGCATTGTGTGAACAGTTCAGGCTAGGTCTGTCAGAGGTCATAAAAGATGTCATGGTAAATCACCCTGTACCTAACACCTTGGATGAAACCATGCAATTGGCTATCCGCATCGACCGACGCATGCGAGAAAGACGCCTGGAAAAAGGGGCCCAGTCTGAAGTCAGTATGAAGCCTGAGGCCTTAGTCCCCTCTTCTTCTGAAGAACCCATGCAGCTTGGGGCCACCAATCTATCTGAAGCTGAGAGGCGGAGGCGTCTGTCACAAGGCCTATGCCTTTATTGCAGAGAAGTCGGTCACCTGGTCCGCTCCTGCCCTCGGAGACAGGCATCGGGAAACTTCAGAGCCTAGGTGGGGTCGAGGAAACCCACCTAGGCTGCAAGGTATTTCCTCTGTGTTGCACACAAATTACATTGCCTGTCGAGATTACTCATGATTTTGAGTCCAGATCTGTGGAGGCTCTTTTGGATTGTGGGGCCGCCGGGAATTTTATTGATTGGGGCCTGGCTCAAGCATTAAAGATTCCGCTGTAATCTTTAGTCAATCCAATTAGAGTCAAAGCCATTGATAATACCCCCCTTGTCGGGGGCCTGATTCAGTACCGTACTCCACCAATGGGGGCGGGATATACCGAGCTAATGAGCTTCCTTCTCCTTAAGATGCCTCTTACCCCTTTAGTTTTGGGACTCCCCTGGCTGTCTAAACACAATCCCCAAATTGACTGGGTCTCTGGGCAGGTTATCAAGTGGGGGCCACAATGTTTCCAGTCTTGTCTTGAGCTTCCTGTACATGCCACTCGCTTGACTGCTGAGGGCATCCCTACCCCCTATGCAGAATTCGCTGACATGTTTTCTGAAAAAGCCGCTGATGAACTCCCTCCTCATAGGCCTTTTGACTGCCCGATTGATCTTCTCCCCGGAACTATGCCGCCTCGGGGAAAGATTTATAATTTAACCTGAGCTGAAAATAAGGCCATGAAAGAATACATTGCTGAGAATCTGCAGAAAGGTTTTATTCGGCCGTCTACCTCACCAGCGGGTGCCGGATTTTTCTTTGTGGAAAAGAAAGATGGTGGCTTGCGCCCCTGTATTGACTATAGGGGCCTGAATAAAATCACAGTTAACAAATAAATACCCCCTTCCCTTAATAGAGGGACTCTTTAACCAGGTCATTGGGGCCCAGGTTTTTTCTAAGTTTGACCTGAGGGGGGCTTACAATTTAATCAGGATCCGTCAGGGAGACGAGTGGAAGACTGCCTTCAACACCCAGGATGGGCACTATGAATATCTTGTTATGCCATTCGGCCTATGTAATGCCCCGGCAGTCTTTCAGGACTTTGTTAATGAAGTTTTTAGAGAATACTTGGGCCGTTTTGTGGTCATCTACTTAGATGACATCCTAATATTCTCACCGACCTTAACCGAGCATAGAGAGCATGTAAGGATGGTTTTACAGAAATTGAGAGAGAATCACCTCTATGCCAAGCTAAAAAAGTGCGTTTTTGAGGTTTCAGAGGTTCCGTTCCTAGGATACATTGTTGCCGATACTGGGTTAACAATGGATCAGGCCAAGGTATCTGCGGTCCTCCAGTGGGAACAACCCAAAGATTTGAAGGGTTTACAGAGGTTTCTGGGGTTTGCTAATTTTTATAGGCGCTTTATAACAAACATTTCCACCTTGGTAGCCCCACTCACCGACCTCACTAAGAAGGGGGCATTTACCCCTACTTGGTCGGGCCGATCCATCCAGGCCTTTGAGAACCTTAAGTCTGCCTTTAGTTCAGCACCTGTGTTGACCCACCCTGATATCCACCGAGCCTTCATAGTCGAAGTAGATACATCCGAGCTCGGGGTAGGGGCAATTCTCTCACAGTACAGTGGGTCTCCTGAACGGCTACATCCCTGTACCTTTTTCGTGAGAAAATTTAATTCCGCTGAGCGGAACTATGATATTGGCAATCGAGAACTCCTAGCTGTGAAATTAGCCTTTCAGGAATGGAGACATTGGTTAGAGGGGGCCCAGTTCCCAATTACGGTATTCACAGATCACAAGAATTTAGAATACATTGAATCAGCTAAAAGGTAACCCCCCGTCAGGCCCGATGGTCTCTTTTCTTCTCCCGATTTAATTTCACTATAACATACAAACCAGGAACAAAGAATACTAAAGCTGACGCTCTCTCTAGAAGTTTCACAGTTGATAAAGTCCCTGTAGAGGAGATCCTTCCCATAATCCCACGACACAAGTCATAGCTGTCATCCAACCTGACCTGTCAAGTGAGCTAAGCCGGTTTCAATCAGATTCTCTTCCGGGCAAACCCGATCACCTCCTCTTTGTGCCCCTGTCCCACCGCCCGGCAGTTCTTCAGCAGTTTCATGACTCCAAGACGGTGGGTCATCCAGGGGTTAAAAAGACTTTGGCCCTTCTAGCCCGTCATGTCTGGTGGCCATCTTACAGGAGAGATACCCAGGCCTTTATTCAGGCCTGTAAGATCTGTGCCCGTAGCAAAACCCCCAGGTCAGCTCCTGCCGGACCTCTGGTGCCCCTGTCCACTCCTTCAAAGCCTTGGACGCACTTGGCAATGGATTTTATTACTGATTTACCACAGTCCCAGGGATATACAGTTATCTGGGTTGGGGTAGATCGATTTAGCAAAATGGCACATTTTGTCCCCCTAAGAAAGCTGCCCACAGCCCAAGAATTGGCTCGATATTTCTTAGATCATATTTTTAGACTTCACGGAATTCCAGAAGATGTGGTCTCAGATAGGGGGGTCCAATTTGTGTCACGCTTCTGGAGGGCATTCTGCACCCGGCTAGGCTTCACTGTTTCTCTGTCTTCAGCTTTTCACCCTCAGTCCAATGGGCAGACGGAAAGGACCAACCAGTCATTAGAACAATATCTCCGTTGCTTCACCTCCGATATTCAGTCAGAGTGGTCCCAATTTCTTGCCTTTGCCGAATTTGCCTTCAATAATGCAGTTAACTCCTCCACGGGGGTATCACCCTTCCGGTGTGTATATGGGCGGGATCTTAAGTTCTCAGCACTTTCAGGCTCGTCCTCTGGTTTGCCTTCTTTAGACGATTGGTTGTCCCAGTGGCCAGATTTATGGGCTAAGATTCAGCGGCATTTGGTCCAGGCATCGAGTCAGCAGAAGGTCTTTGCGGATCGTCGCCGATCCAAGAATCTAGACTATAAAGTGGGGGATTTAGTCTGGCTCTCTACCAAAAATTTAGCACTTCGCCAACTCTCTGTAAAATTGGGACCACGATATATTGGCCCTTATCCCATTTTACAGAAAATTAACCAAGTCACATGCAGACTCAAACTTCCACCATCTCTGAGGATTTGTAATTCCTTTCACGTTTCCCTCCTTAAGCCTGCCAGGGGAGTGGAGGAGGATTCCTCTCCTTCTCCTATTTTAGTTGATGGTGAGCAGGAGTTTGAAGTCGCACGAATTCTGGATTCCTGTTTCCTCCGGAATTCCTTGCAATATTTAGTCGACTGGAAGGGATATGGGCCAGAAGAGAGGAGTTGGGTTCCAGCTAGAGATGTGCATGCGGACCGTTTAATTAAAAGATTTCATAAAGAAAATCCTCTTAAACCCAGGGTGGAGGGTCCTGGGGCCCCTCCTCAAGGGGGGGGGGGGGTATGTAATGAACTTACCTCCACCGGGCGACGCAGCACTCCAGCTGCTGGGAGTGCGGCGCGTCACTCTGGCAGCCTCCCTCGCCCCTCTCTAGCTGTGCAGGCGCGTGTCCCGCAGTCTGTAGATTTCGCCACTAGGAGGCGCTGTGCTGCGAGTCGCAGGCAGCACAGAGTGCTCCACACCTGATGGGAATCAGGGGCTGATCAGCCTTGCAGCAAAGACTGACCAGCCCCTGGATAGTGCCTCCAATCACTCACAGTGTTGTAAGCTGCACATACACTCCCCCCCAGGGTGGCCATTGGTCGATTCCCCAATAAATATGGAGTCAGTCCAGCACTCAGTGCCCGTGATAGTCGCTTGTGATTAGGGTGTGATTCTGTTAGTTGTTACCTGGTTCCTACCCGGTTTGATCGACCATTCCTGTCTGCTGCCTGTACCAACCTCTGCTTTGTCTGACCACGACCTGCCTGCCCCTCTGGATACCCTGCGATCTCTGACCTCCCGGCTTGACCCTTTGGCTACCCCTGACTACGCACCAGTCTCATCCCTGTATTCTGACGCACCCTCCGGATTGACTACCTGTGAACGACCTCGGCTTTGGGATACCCTCGTGGTTCATCGGCCTTCACCATAAGCAGCCATCCTTTGCTCCTATTAAGACCTGGGGGCAACCGTGTCCGGTGAGGCGTACCTAGTGTCCCGGCAAACGGGGGCTTGACTATAGGCAGAAGCGGCGGTGGAGATTGGGGGTTGCCTGCTTACAGAAGGCTGGTGTCCCGCTGGCGATCACAGGAGGGCTACGTATCTCCAAGAGATCAGAACTATTAGATGGTCCCTCTATCGCGCTGGTGCATCCGCTATCTCCATCTCGAACCCCCTCCCATTCTTCAGGTCTCAGGTGCAGATGGCCAGCTTCCACTAACTTCCCCCGCCGCTGGGCTGTATCCAAGGTCAGGAAAGGGGGACGAGATCTTAGCTCCCTCATCCTCGAGCGACAGGATCCACTGGGGCCCGGAGGCTGGTACCAGTCTCGTGTTGATGCCCACGAATTTTGGGTTAAATCCTGGATGCTTTGTGGGCTGTCAGGAAAGCGCAGCTGAGGATTGGACACCCCCTCTGCCTCATCTGCCTGTGACCAGTTAGGAGAGCTAAGCCCCGGGGAGGTCAAGACTGGGGCGTGAGGCCAGGGCAGTTCAGGACTGCAGTCATGCCCCTCTTGTGCAGGCTGTAAGGGGTTCACCAAGGCAGCCCCATCGCCCTCCCCCTCCAGGGGCACTAGGCGGCTGTCCTCTGCGGGGCTCTGTTTCACGTGTGTCATCCCCTGTCTGACAGGTGCAAAAGCTAGCTGTGAGGCCCGAGGCGCCTTCTCCTGTCCCAGCCCTGATGTCATAGGGCCGCTTGCGCCGGCTCCACTATCAGCTGGGGGCGGATCTTCCCCCTCCACAGGTTCAGAGGGGAGCCTCCGCACCGCTCGCTCCTCTCCCGTACTCTGGGCCGGCGGCATACCTGGTCCAGCGCGCCGCTCAGCGCCCCCCTCTACATGCGGCGCCATTCCCACCACCTCCGCCGGATCACTGCGAGGGAGCCTCCGCAACACTCGCTCCTCTCCTGCACTCAGGGCCGGCGGCATGCCACTCCGCCCGCTGTCTCCGGCCGGGAAGGATGACAGACGCCTCTCCTCTTGGGCAATGCCGCGCCTCGTCACCCCTTCAGCAGCTGTTCCTGCACGACTCTCTCATCCAGCAGTCGCCTTCAGTGAGTCTTGCTGGTCCAGTTCCGCGATCCCCTCTCTGCTGGGCAGTCCATAGCACGCCTCTCTCTCACCCTCGTGTTTTGGATCCGGCGCCATGTTGCGGCCTCCTCCCCGCGGATCTGGGGTGCCGTCGGAGGTGAAAATACCATTTTGTGGGTACTCACCTGTAAAATCACACACCCCACTTCCAAAGATCCATGACACTTGGGAAACCGGCCTGTAGAGGGCGATCTTGCAGAGATAACATGGAAAAAGGAGCCCCTCCTGGTCCATAAGTACCGGGTTCCTCCCACTATTCCCCAGTCTTTTTAAAAATCAGTGAGAACCAGAAAGAGTCAATTATATTCAATAATTGAAAAATAATAATCACCATATAAAGGATCCCTAGAACAAAAAAAGGGAGGGGAAGTGGGGTGTGTGACATACTCGTAATAACCATTTTACAGGTGAGTACTCACAAAATGGTATTATTCCTAGTATGTCACACACCCCACTTCCAAAGATCCATGACACTTGGGACATCCAATAGCAGTGTCTATAATGGGTGGGGATCCCCAAGGAATAATGCATAACTTAAATTACTGCAGCTTGCAGAATTTTGCGGCCAAAAGCAGCATCCGCGGAGGCCCGCACATCAACCTTGTAAAACTTAGAAAAAGTATGCACAGAAGACCAAGTCGCAGCCTTGCAAACTTGTTCAACAGAAGCCTGTTGCTGAAAAGCCCAAGAGGCTCCAATAGCACGAGTAGAATGAGCGGTGACACGAAAAGGGGGAACCTTAGCCATATAGGCCCCAATGATGGCCTGACGTATCCACTTACTAAGGGAAGATTTGGCAGGAGCAAAACCTTTCTTGGGCCCAGAAGGCACAACAAAAAAGGCATCCGTCTTGCGGAAGGCCGAGGTAGTAACTAAATAATACTTAACACAACGAACTACATCCAAAGAATGTAAGACCTTTTCCTTGTCGTTACTAGGTTTAGGACACAAGGAAAGAAGAACTATATCCTGATTTAGGTGGAAAGCAGACACCACCTTAGGAAGAAAATCCGGTTTAAAACGGAAAACAACCTTATCTTGATAAAGTTGAATAGAATTACCGCGCTAGACCTTATCTTCAGATTAGTGGTTCAAAATACTACACCTTACACAGTGCAACTGCTCTACATGCTCTAGCCTAGAGCTAGGTTCACATAGATGTATAGTTAAATAGCACAGAGCGGTTATAGAGATTATTACAAACTGAAATATCCTATGAATTAAAAACGTCCAAAAATTTAAAACGATCCGGTGTTAGCCCACAAGCGCATGCACAATCCCTCGGTGACTCTACTCCATCCACTGTGACTATGATCAATCCAACTCAGACCACCACGTGCCCGTCACCTTATAAATTGAGCGCTTACCAGATAAGATTTCAATTAGACGCCTTGTTTTATAACTCCACAGATCTTCTCATGTATTATATTAGAATTCACCTTCCAATCATAAAATGACATGTAGAGCTTGTGCCTTAAACTTAGCTCAATCCCATGTTCAACATAAAAGCAAGAAGGGAAAAGAGAAGATCTAGCATAATAAGTTCTTTTAATTTTAAAATCCCTTTTAAAAAAGTGCCAAATGCACACTTACAATAAAAGCCTATATATACATGCAATCTGTACACGAGCGGTTCTCACCCAGCCTTTACTTCACCTCGGCCGATGGTGGGGTGGGGGGGGGGGGAGGATGAGCGCTCTGCTTGCATAGGTATTCCTAAGGATGATATCACCGCCGCCGTCCACCGTAACGCGTTTCGTTGCCAACTTCTTCTAGACTGGCGGTGCGGCTGTAACTGCAGCTTTTTATGTCCCATTGTTAGTGCGTGCTGAGGGGAGCAGAATACGTCAGCGTGCACATACTGGTAGAAGTAATGTGTAGCCAATGACGTCCTGAGGCTATTCAGTAGTGGAATGTGATTGGAGGGATAGCGCTGGTGTCATAACCAATCCCGGGGCCAGCTGCTAGTGTCACTCCTGTCCAATCATGGTGTTTAGGCCATGACTGACAGGATAGCTGGCCAATCTACTTGTCCATGAAAGAAAACTTTGTTTACCTTGTAAATATCAGAGCTCACTGATTACTGGAGCTGTGCTCAATGACTATTGGAGCTACGCTATAGAGGCCACATTGATGTTTCTATTGTAACTGGCTTAGCTCTCTGGTTTGAAAAAACCATACTGAAAGGGCCACATTAGGGTCACAACCGGTTAGAGGGCCAGTTGTCAGTATCGCTCCTGTCCTATCATGATTAATTAAAACATGATTGGCAGGATAACTGGCCAAGCCAATTATCTCACGTATATACCTCATTTTCCATTTTAAATAAGGTGACCCACTCAAAGACAGCATAATCTGTCTAGATAGGGTAATTCTAAAGAAAACGTTTTAGGGTAAATATTACAGTAAGCTATATCATAGAGAAGCTGATCTTTCAGTGCTTAATTATAAATACTTCTCTCCACCTCTATGGATGGCCGCTCTGTTTTAAATAGCAAGGCAGGTTATTAACCCTATATGTGCTGTAACAATATATATCACAGACCTCCTGCTACTTACTGCAGCTGGATCCCAACCTATTTGCTGGATCATTTGCCTTCTACTCGTTATTGCTGCTAGATCCCAACCTGTTTGATGGATCAATTGCCTCAAGTGGACAATAACATCAATTTGAAGAACGGCTGAAACGGCCTGTTCCCTAGCTGACATGAGGAGGTGTGTTGGAGGTTCCTGGTTGTTACAATCCGCAATGTTGGTACATCTATTGGATAGAGGTTACAGACAGGAACTATCCTGCTTTACTCTAGAAATTTACAGTAACCCCGGATTAAACCTTTGACAGGGATTTATAGTTATCCCAACTGGTGCTCTCATTAGTGTGATTAATATGATAGTGAGAAAGAAAATAGTTTTTGTTTTTTTATTTTTGTGTAACCAAATTAAAGGTGCTGAGTGAGAAAGAGGATGGATAACCACTGATGTTTACAATAAAAGCAATTAGATGTTATTAGTAAACAATATATTGATAGTCTTAAGCATACTACCACTGATTAGTGTCCACTCGTAGTGATTTCTAGGCCTAAAGCCTTCTAGCAAATACCTATATAGAAGTGTTTGAAGAGGTATACCATTGCAAATACGCTAAACAGGTATACCATTAAAAACCATTATAATGGGGATTAGGGATGAGCGAATCGATCCAGACGAACCCGGATTCGATCCGAACTTCATGAAAAATTCGATTCGGATCGAATCCGAATTTCCCCGCGATTCGATCGCTCGAAGTTTTCCTTTAACATCCATTCATTTACATAACAGGCATTCTAAGATGGCGGACGGGACATGTCCAGACATCAACCCTGTGCCAGTGCAAGCTGGGACAGTCACATGCAGCCTATCAGCAGCCAGCAAGCCCGGTGACGTCACAGTGCTATTTAAGTCGGCGGACATCTTGCTTTTCCTCATTTCTCTATTGCATTCATGAGAGACAGGACGCTGCTGTAGGCAGGGAGAGACAGTTAGACAGACAGGGACAGACAGGGACAGGCTGGAGACAGGCAGGAGACAGACAGAAAGTCAGAGAAAAGCAGGGAAAGTTAGGAAAAATCGGAGGCAGTCACAGGGAGATTTTTTTTTTTTACATCCAGCCTGAGTGTTACTGGCTGGCTGACTGGCTTTGTTAGCGTTTTCAGGCTGCTTATACACTAACTGTGCATATATACTGAACTGATCTCAAGTCTGCTGTGAGGCATCCCATTCTGTGACTACACCAGCCTCTATTTAATACCATAACCATTTGCACTTATTCTAATAGAAATTAGGCCTGATAAAGACACTTTTGCTGTGCATAGCCTTACTGCTGCCAGGTGCTCTCTGGTTTTTGGGGCATCCCATTCTGTGACTACACCAGCCTCTATTTAATACCATAACCATTTGCACTTATTCTAATAGAAATTAGGCCTGATAAAGACACTTTTGCTGTGCATAGCCTTACTGCTGCCAGGTGCTCTCTGGTTTTTGGGGCATCCCATTCTGTGACTACACCAGCCTCTATTTAATACCATAAACATTTGCACTTATTCTAATAGAAATTAGGCCTGATAAAGACACTTTTGCTGTGCATAGCCTTACTGCTGCCAGGTGCTCTCTGGTTTTTGGGGCATCCCATTCTGTGACTACACCAGCCTCTATTTAATACCATAACCATTTGCACTTATTCTAATAGAAATTAGGCCTGATAAAGACACTTTTGCTGTGCATAGTAGTACTGCTGCCAGGTGCACTACTGGCTGTTGGGGCGTCCCATTCTGTAACATAGCATACCCCTCTTTATTTACACTAAGCAGCTCTCTTATTTACACTAGGCAGGCCTGTTGGAGGCTGAGTGTTATTGCTCACTTTTGGTGTGCATTATATTCTGTTTCATATAGACCCACCGCTGCCTGGGGGTTCTTAAAATATCACCTACTACCACGCCAGTTAGACTATGTCGGGCAGACAAGTGCCTGGAAGTGAAAAGAGGAGTGGCAGAGGCCAAGATTCCGCAGGCAGAGCTCGCAGCAGACTGGGGGCCAGTAGCAGCAGGAGTCACGCTGAGAGACCTAATCTGCCAGTATCTGCTAGCGGTCGGGTCTCCACCAGTAACGCATCTGCCGTGGTAGATTGGTTGACGCGCTCATCAACAACATCATCACAACTTACGTCTGAGACCCCCAGTCTAGGGTCGGTAGGTTCCTCTGACACAACCCTGAGTTGGCATGCCCCGAGAGCAGTCCCTGTCCTCCCATTGCCTCTGTCCTACGCCGTTCCCTCCCCCAGCGACGTATCCTATGCTTTGGGTTCAGCTCCACTCTTTAGTGAGGAGGACGATCAGATAGAGGACAGTCAGCAGCTACTGCCCAGCCAAGAAATGGAGGTGGCTTCTTTAGCTAGGCAGACAAATAGTGATGTGGACAGTGTCGTGGGTGCTGCGAGCGTTCCAGCTCCTGCGCCAGACACTGTTGACGAATCCACGAACATCAGTGACGTACAGCCACAACTCGGTGATGATGACGATGAAGCCGATCGCACTTGGGAGCCGGGTGATGAAGGGGCTTCATCGTCATCATCAGGAGAAGAGGGGCGCAGGTTGCCCCGGAGTCAGCAGCTGAGGCAGCAAGGTGGTAGCAGTCAGCATGGGGGCACAATTCCAAAGGCTGGAGCCGGCCGGGGCCGGGGCCGGGGTAGAGCACCTGCTGTGCGGCAGTCTACCTTATCGGGAGGTAGTGGAGCAGGGGTTCCTGGAGTTGGCAACAGCAGCAGTGAATCAGTGAGGCCAGGGGGTGGGAAAAGTAGCTACTCGGCAGTGTGGCAGTTTTTCCTGAAGCATCCGCATAGATATGTAGGCAAAAGGTGAAGCGTGGCCAGGGTCCAAATGTTGGCACCACGGCCCTGCGTCAACATATGATGCGTCACCATAAAGCGACCTGGGAGAACCGAGGCTCCCAAGGGGTGGTCCAGTCTGCTTCCTCACCAAGTGGCACGCCGCTCCCAATTTCTGCCAGCCAAGGCTCCAGCACCTCAGCCGAAGGCAGCTGTGCGTCATACCCATCCTCCTCCTCCAAGTCATGCATCCCGCCAGCAATCCATCAGCGAAGCCATGTCCAAGAGACAGCAGTATGCGCCCACTCATCCTACGGCGCAGAAGCTGAATGTGCTCCTGTCCAAGTTGCTGGTGCTGCAGTCGCTCCCTTTTCAGGTGGTGGAATCTGCACCTTTCAGAGAACTGATGGCTTGTGCCGAGCCGAGGTGGAGAGTCCCAAGCCGTCATTTCTTTGCCAAGAAGGCAGTACCAGCGCTGCACACTTTTGTTGAACAGAAGGTGGGCCAGTCCTTGAGCCTGTCGGTGTGTAGCAAAGTGCATGGCAGCGCCGACATCTGGAGCTGTAACTACGGTCAGGGACAGTACATGTCATTTACGGCCCACTGGGTGAATGTGGTCCCTTTGCAGCAGCAGCAGCAACTTGGACAGGTCACGCCGCTTCGGCCTCCGCGCTCCCTGCCCGTTGGGCCTGTGACACCGTGCGACTCGGCCTCCTCATCCTCCGCCATCTCCTCACCCTCCACTGTAGGCTCAAGTCTCAGTGCCCCTCCAGTCTACCATGTGTGCAGGGCACGGAGGTGTCACGCAGTGCTTCACATGGTTTGTCTTGGCGAACGGAGTCACACAGGGGAGGAACTGCTTAAATGTATTCATCAGGAAATCCAAACATGGCTTACTCCAAGAAAACTTAAAATGGGAATCATGGTTACCGACAATGGGAAGAACATTTTGTCTGCGCTGCGCCAAGGAAGCCTGACCCATGCCCCCTGCATGGCTCACATCTTCAATCTGGTTGTCAAGCGGTTTCTGAAGTGTTCCCCCCATCTGCAAGACATCCTAACAACTTCAAGGAAACTTTGCATGCACTTCAGCCACTCATACACCGCCAAACACACCCTTCTTGAGCTACAGCGTCAGAATGGTATCCCCCAACATAGTCTGATTTGCGATGTTTCCACCCGTTGGAATTCCACCCTTCACATGTTGGACCGATTATATGAACAGAGAAAAGCCATCACGGATTTCCTGATGATCCAAGCAGATAGGGGGACTCCCCTGTGTAACTTCAATGTCAACCAGTGGCAGCTCATACGTGACACCTGCCGTTTGCTCAGGCCCTTTGAGGAAGCCACTTTATTTGTCAGTCGGCAGGATTACGGGATGAACGACGTGATTCCACTGCTTCATGTACTACAGCACATGTTGGAAACCATGGCTGGTCAGGGCACTGGAGACATGGCGTTTACATCTTACGGCCACATGAACCCCGTTGGAGCTGAACTGGAGGAGGAGGAGGAGTTGCCCAGCGAAACACAGTTTAGGCTTGGCGAAATGGCTGGTTTATCTAGTCAGCGGACAGGAGAGGAGGAGCAGGAGCAGCCAGAGGAGCTAGAGGTTTTTGAGGAAGGCGAGACAGAGGACCCGGGCACACCGTGGCAGTATGCAGTGGAGATGGAGACAGGTAGTCCATCCGAGTCACTTGCGCAAATGGCAGGAAGCTGCTCACATGCTTGCGTAGTGACCCCAGAATTGTTTCCATCTGTCGGCGGGATGACTTCTGGCTGTCCACCTTATTGGACCCTTGCTTCCGGCACAAAATGGGGGCATTTTTTAAACCCACCGAGAGGGAGGACAAACTGAACTACTACAAAGACATTCTACGTAGGCAGTTGGCCGATGCCTATCTGCGCCATGGTCCATACTCTCGCAGGTCTGACTCGAGGGGACCTCTGCGCTCACCTTCCACTGCCATGGCCGCTGGGGGGGTTGGCAGGAGCAGCAGCAGCAGCTCCATCAGCAGCAGCCTCAGTCTTCAGTCGCTAATGAGTAGCTTTCTACACCCGCATAGTGAGGCTACTCATGAGCAGCAGGAAGACCTGGAGCAGGACCTCAACCAGCAGGTCATGTCATACTTTGACATGACCATGCCAACACACCTTGAGGATCCGCTGGACTTCTGGGCAGCCAAACTTGATTTGTGGCCGCAACTAGCAGAGTTTGCCCTTGAAAAGCTGTCCTGCACGGCAAGTAGCGTGCCATCTGAGCGGGTGTTTTGTGCGGCGGGGGCCATAGTTACGGCGAGGAGAACTCGTCTGTCAACTAAAAATGTGTAGAGACTCACCTTTGTCAAAATGAATCAGGGATGGATCAGCCAGGATTTCCACCCACCAATGCCTGATGCATGCGACTAGATTCAGCATGGTGCCACGTTTTACACTTTCCAAATGGTGCAAAACATATTTATGTCTTTAGCCAATTTTTGGGCTCCTGCTGATGCCAACTCCAGGGTGTGAATCATCCAATTTTTGGGCTCCTGAAGCCAACTCCAGTGTCTCTTTAAAGTAATATTTGGGCTCCTGCTGCTGCTGCCAACTCCAGGGTGTGATTCATCCAATTTTTGGGCTCCTGAAGCCAACCCCAGTGTCTCTTTAAAGTAATATTTGGGCTCCTGCTGCTGCCAACTCCAGGGTGTGATTCATCCAATTTTTGGGCTCCTGAAGCCAACTCCAGTGTCTCTTTAAAATAATGTTTTGGCTCCTGCTGCTGCCAACTCCAGGGTGTGAATCATCCAATTTTTGGGCTCCTGAAGCCAACCCCAGTGTCTCTTTAAAGTAATGTTTGGGCTGCTGCTGCTGCCAACTCCAGGGTGTGATTCATCCAATTTTTGGGCTCCTGAAGCCAACCCTAGTGTCTCTTTAAAGTCATGTTTGGGCTCCTGTTGCTGCTGCTGCCAACTCCTGCCAACTCCAGGGTGTGAATCATCCAATTTTTGGGCTCCTGAAGCCAACCCCAGTGTCTCTTTAAAGTAATGTTTGGGCTCCTGCTGCTGCTTCTGCCAACTCCAGGGTGTGATTCATCCAATTTTCGGGCTCCTGAAGCCAACCCCAGGGTCTCTTTAAAGTAATATTTGGGCTCCTGCTGCTGCTGCTGCCAACTCCAAGGTGTGATTCATCCAATTTTTGGGCTCCTGAAGCCAACCCCAGTGTCTCTTTAAAGTAATGTTTGGGCTCCTGTTGCTGCTGCTGCCAACTCCTGCCAACTCCAGGGTGTGAATCATCCAATTTTTGGGCTCCTGAAGCCAACCCCAGTGTCTCTTTAAAGTAATGTTTGGGCTCCTGCTGCTGCTGCTGCCAACTCCAGGGTGTGATTCATCCAATTGTTGGGCTCCTGAAGCCAACCCCAGGGTCTCTTTAAAGTAATATTTGGGCTCCTGCAGCTGCCAACTCCAGGGTGTGATTCATCCAATTTTTGGGCTCCTGAAGCCAACCCCAGTGTCTCTTTAAAGTAATGTTTGGGCTCCTGTTGCTGCTGCTGCTGCTGCCAACTCCAGGGTGTGAATCATCCAATTTTTGGGCTCCTGAAGCCAACCCCAGTGTCTCTTTAAAGTAATGTTTGGGCTCCTGCTGCTGCTGCCAACTCCAGGGTGTGAATCATCCAATTTTTGGGCTCCTGAAGCCAACCCCAGTGTCTCTTTAAAGTAATGTTTGGGCTCCTGCTGCTGCTGCTTGCAACTCCAGGGTGTGATTCATCCAATTTTTGGGCTCCTGCTGCTGCCAACTCCAGTGTCTCTTTAAAGCAATGTTTGGGCTCCTGCCCCTCATAGTGATGCCACATCAACTCTCTGCAATTGTACCGCTCTGCGATTCTATTAGCGATGCCTCTGATCTGCATGTGATATTTATTCAAAGTATTATTTAACTAACCCAGCACGCATCCTGTGCGTGTTACAGCAAGGCAGAATGGTTTACAACCCTATTGAGGCTCTAGGAGGCTCAGAAATAGCCGTTTTTAATAGCGATTCGTCGCGAATAAATTCGGGTCGAAACGATTTTTGTCGGAAAATTCGGCGAATCAGTCGAATCGAATTTTTCAAAAGTTCGCTCATCTCTAATTAGAATTATTTTACTCACAAGGGTTTGGGTTTTCCCTTCCCTCCCCTTTCCCCTTGTTTTTTCTATACTTGGGTCAATCCAGTCTTCCCCCATTTTTGCTTAAGACATGTGTAAGAAGTATCCCCATTATAATGGTTTTTAATGGTATACCTGTTTAGCGTATTTGCAATGGTATACCTCTTCAAACACTTCTATATAGGTATTTGCTAGAAGGCTTTAGGCCTAGAAATCACTACGAGTGGACACTAATCAGTGGTAGTATGCTTAAGACTATCGATATATTGTTTACTAATAACATCTAATTTCTTTTATTGTAAACATCAGTGGTTATCATCCATCCTCTTTCACACTCAGCACCTTTAATTTGATTACACAAAAATAAAAAAACAAAAACTATTTTCTTTCTCACTATCATATTAATCACACTAATGAGAGCACCAGTTGGGATAACTATAAATCCCTGTCAAAGGTTTAATCCGGGGATACTGTAAATTTCTAGAGTAAAGCAGGATAGTTCCTGTCTGTAACCTCTATCCAATAGATGTACCAACATTGCGGATTGTAACAACCAGGAACCTCCAACACACCTCCTCATGTCAGCTAGGGAACAGGCCGTTTCAGCCTGTTCTTCAAATTGATGTTATTGTCCACTTAAGGCAATTGATCCATCAAACAGGTTGGGATCTAGCAGCAATAACGAGTAGAAGGCAAATGATCCAGCAAATAGGTTGGGATCCAGCTGCAGTAAGTAGCAGGAGGTCTGTGATATATATTGTTACAGCACATATAGGGTTAATAACCTGCCTTGCTATTTAAAACAGAGCGGCCATCCATAGAGGTGGAGAGAAGTATTTATAATTAAGCACTGAAAGATCAGCTTCTCTATGATATAGCGTACTGTAATATTTACCCTAAAACGTTTTCTTTAGAATTACCCTATCTAGACAGATTATGCTGTCTTTGAGTGGGTCACCTTATTTAGAATGGAAAATGAGGTATATACGTGAGATAATTGGCTTGGCCAGTTATCCTGCCAATCATGTTTTAATTAATCATGATAGGACAGGAGCGATACTGACAACTGGCCCTCTAACCGGTTGTGACCCTAATGTGGCCCTTTCAGTATGGTTTTTTCAAACCAGAGAGCTAAGCCAGTTACAATAGAAACATCAATGTGGCCTCTATAGCGTAGCTCCAATAGTCATTGAGCGCAGCTGCAGTAATCAGTGAGCAGTGATTTACAAGGTAAACAAAGTTTTCTTTCATGGACAAGTAGATTGGCCAGCTATCCTGTCAGTCATGGCCTAAACACCATGATTGGACAGGAGTGACACTAGCAGCTGGCCCCGGGATTGGTTATGACACCAGCACTATCCCTCCAATCACATTCCACATTGGCTACACATTACTTCTATGTGCGCGCTGACGTATTCTGCTCCCCTCAGCACGTACTAACAATGGGACATAAAAAGCTACAGTTACCGCCGCGCCGCCAGTCTAGAAGAAGTTGCCAACGGCAACGAAATGCGTTACGGTGGACGGCGGCGGTGATATCATCCTTAGGAATACCTATGCAAGCAGAGCGCTCATCCTCCCCCCCCATCATCAGCCGAGGTGAAGTAAAGGCTGGGTGAGAACCGCTCGTGTACAGATTGCATGTATATACAGGCTTTTATTGTAAGTGTGCATTTGGCACTTTTTTAAAAGGGATTTTAAAATTAAAAGAACTTATTATGCTAGATCTTCTCTTTTCCCTTCTTGCTTTTATGTTGAACATGGGATTGAGCTAAGTTTAAGGCACAAGCTCTACATGTCATTTTATGATTGGAAGGTGAATTCTAATATAATACATGAGAAGATCTGTGGAGTTATAAAACAAGGCGTCTAATTGAAATCTTATCTGGTAAGCGCTCAATTTATAAGGTGATGGGCACGTGGCGGTCTGAGTTGGATTGATCGTAGTCACAGTGGATGGAGTAGAGTCACCGAGGGATTGTGCATGCGCTTGTGGGCTAACACCGGATCGTTTTAAATTTTTGGACGTTTTTAATTCATAGGATATTTCAGTTTGTAATAATCTCTATAACCGCTCTGTGCTATTTAACTATACAACTTTATCTTGATGCCTCTCAAAATAAGGGTCTTGAATAGTCAAAGCCGGCAGTTCAGAAACTCGGCGGACAGAAGTAATAGCAACCAAAAAGGCAACCTTCTGAGTAAGAATAGGACGAGGAATATCCTGCAAAGGCTCAAAGGGAGCAGCCTGCATAGCTGAAAGCACCAGGTTAAGGTCCCAAACAGGAAGTATAGGCTTTCTGGGAGGCCGCACATGCGCGACTCCTTGGAAAAAGGTCTTAACCAAAGGATAAAGAGCAAACGACCTTTGAAAGAAAATAGCCAAGGCAGACACTTGCCCTTTCAAAGTACTAATCTGGAATCTCATATCCAGACCTCGTTGCAGATATTCCAGAATTCTAGGAATAGAAAATATTCTACAGGGCAAAGCCCTGGATTCACACCAATCAATATAGGACCTCCAAGTCCAAGAATAAATGACAGAGGAAGACTTCTTCCTAGCTCTAATAAGAGTCTGAATACCCGCATCAGAAAGACCTTCTACTTTCAAGATGGAGACTTCAGCAGCCATGCCGTCAAAGCCAGCATTTGTAAATTGGGTTAACAAAGTTGACCCTGAGTGATGAGATCTGGAAGAAGAGGCAGATGGAACCAATCCACTGCCAGCCTTATGACGTCTGCGTACGACAGACGTCTTGGCCACCTTGGCGCCACCAGAATTGCTGCAGTTAACTTTGTTAGCTCCAGTGCTAACTTGCGCACCACCTTGCTGATCATGGAGAATGGGGAAACAGATATAGGAACCCCAGATCCTTCCAGGCCAGAGACATGGCATCCGCTTCCACTGCCAGAGGATCCTGGGATAGAGACACAAAAGCAGACAGCTTGTGATTGTGACGAGAAGCAAACAGGTCCAACCATGGAGTCCCCCACTTGTGACAGAGGAACTGAAAGACCCTTGGATTGAGAGGCCATTCTCCCTGGCGAGAACATCCCCTGCTCAGGGAGTCTGCCTCCACATTCTCTATCCCCGGAATGTAAACTGCTGATATGCAGGGAACATTGATCTCTGCCCACTGAAGGATCAGAGATACTTCCCGGAGGGCACCCCAACTGCGAGTCCCTCCCTGGTGATTGATGTATGCAACAGCTGTTCGGTTGTCTGACCGAATCTGAACTGGCAGACTCTGTAAGAAATGGTTCAGTCGAAGTAGAACAAGATGTATGGCCCGAAGCTCTAATACATTGATTGGGGAATGAGCCTCCTGAGGCCCCCACAATCCTTGGAACTGATGCTTCTTCCAGAAGCCCCCCCCAGCGCACCAGGCTGGCATCCATGGTAACCAGTTCCCAACGCGGAGTCAGAAATGACTTGCCGTTCTGGAGGTTGTGCGATATTAACCACCACTGAAGGGACTGCAAAACGTGGGGAGACAATAGACAAGTCTGATTTAATGGTAGTGGGCACCTGTCCCACTTTGCCAAGAGGAAGAGCTGAAGCGTCCTTATGTGAAACTGGGCAAACGGGACTGCCTCGAATGCAGCTACCATCAATCCCACTAGTCCCATCCCTAGACAGATAGACTGACGAGGGTTGGACAAGAATAGACAAATCAAGTCCTGAATCAGAACCATTTTGGACTGAGGAAGATAAACCTTGGCCTGAAATGTATCCAGAATCAGGCCCAGGAAGGGAATTTCCCTGGACGGACAGAGAGAGGATTTGGGGTAACTTATTACCCATCCGAACTTCTCTAGCGTAGAGACCACCATCCTGGTGTCCAACTCTGATTGTTCGAGGGAGGAGGCCGCGATAAGAAGATCGTCCAGAAAAGGCACAATGCGGATGCCCTGGACCCTGAATATAGTCATCACTTCTGCCAGCATCTTGGTAAAGACTCTTGGGGCCTAGCTAAGGCCGAATGGCAGGGCCACAAATTGATAATGCTGGTCTTCTATCGAGAACCTGAGAAATCTCTGGTGACCTGGAAAAATAGGAATGTGCAAATAAGCATCCTTGATGTCTATGGATGTTACGAAGTCCCCCTGACGGAGAGCATCGATCGTTGATCGCAGAGACTCCATGCGGAATTTTCTTAGACGGATAAATTGATTGAGTCTCCTTAAGTCTAGGATAGGCCAAACAGAGCTGTCGTTTTTGGGTACCGTGAACAGGTTGGAGTAAAACCCCAAACCCCTTTCTGCTGGAGGCACTAGGCAGATGACAGCCATGTTTAACAGATTCGCTACTGCTGCCCACAGTCCCTGCGCAATTGCCGGATCTGACGGCATCCGAGACATGAAAAATCTGGGAGGAGGCCGGGACTCGAATTCCAGTTTGTAACCGGTAGAAACTACTTCCAGAACCCAATTGTCTGATACCTCCTGAACCCAGACCTGGAAGAAGAACCGCAGCCGTCCCCCCACCCGTAAGGGTGAGGGTGTCCCCTCATTGTTGAGCAGGCTTAGGGGCAGATTTGGTATCGGACCCCCAATTCTGACTTGGACGGCCACGTCCTCTTCCTCTATTCCCTGCATTCCCTCTAGAGGCTGAAAAGGCCGATCCTCTACCAGATCTGGACCCCCGAAAGGAATGGCTAAAGAAAGCCACTACACGACGTTGTCTCTTACGCTGAGGTAATTTACCACCTTTAGTGACAGAATCCAATTTTTCTCCAAATAGGCTCAATCCCACAAATGGAAGCGCTGTAAGCGATTTCTTGGATACAACATCCTCCGCCCACTGCCGCAACCATACTGACCGCCGAATGGCGATTAACAAGGCAGAGGTTCTGCTGCACATGAGCAGAGTATCATCTAAAGCAGAAAGTACAAAAGATGCAAACATCCCACAACGCTTAAGAGCGGTGTACTCATCAGAGGCCGGATCAAGCCCTGAGTTATTCATTAGGTCTCTCACAACAGACCTAATAGTCACCGACATAAGCACCAAAGCGCCAACAGGCCGCAAGGCCGAGCCTACACTGGAAAAAGCGTGGCACGCCATTTGATCAATACGTTTGTCCTCTCCATCTTTAAGTGTAGTGGAGTCAGGAGAATGCAACACAGAAGAATTGGATAAATTAAGTATAGGGGCATCCACCTCAGGAGATGATGACCAACATTTAACCGTATCAGCTGGAAAAGGATATTTTTTGTCCCAAACCAAGGGAATGACATGAATCCGTGCAGGCTTCTCCCATTCTTTAAGAATAATATCATCAAAATGCTTTTGATTTGGAAATTCTAAACAAGGTTTAGAGGCTCCAAAGAATTCCCCTCTTTTAAGAGGGACTAATTCAGGAGGAATAATAACCAAAACCTCAAATAACTGGGCAAGAGCTTTTGGGGTATCCACAACACTCTCTTCACCCTGCTCAATTTCAGTACCAACAAATTGCTGTTCGTCAGAAACATCTGAATCCTCATATAATTCCCCTTCTTCGAACTGAGAAGGGTCAGACCAATCAAGCAATTCGCAATTGTCCAACTCACTTGCCGAGACGGCATGAGTCAAATGTTTCTTTTAGCTGAGGCCTTCTTAGCCACAGAGGAAGACATAAATCTTTCAAGATGAGCCAATCTGGCACATAAAATCAGAATGCGACTCACCACCCATGACAATATCACTGGGGGTACGGACAAGACACGGTGGAGTAGGAGAAGAGGCAGTAGCCGCAGACCCTGAAGCCTGGGCCCCGGTTTGCTGCATAATGGTTAATTGTGCACAAGGGACGCAAAGAATTGCGTTATCCCCAACAAGGGATCCAAAGCATTGCCGAGTCTGTGCCGAGGAAATTGCATGCCCATTATCCTGAGATACTCCATATGGTGTTAAAATATTATACTATAATTGATTATAGTCGCCAAGTATATATGGGTTTTATGCATATGCTACCCGGGATGCCCCTTTAAATAGTCCCAGGTGGGAGGATTGAAACATAAATGGACCCCCAATAAGGCTTAAGAGCTAAGGACCAGGAGAAACCCTTTTAATAAGGAGTTTCCACCTACAGAAAAAGATAAACGGTCACCAATATACAATATACAAATATACAATAAATGAACAAAGCATTAAAAGTGGCAGAAAACTCCCTTCAGATAAGCTGAAGGGTACTCACAGCACCAGGCGACCAGCTCGCACAACGAGGGAAGACCGCAGGGAAGCAGCCGGAAACGCCGGCTAAGAGAAGGAAGACAAATAGAGCACATCAGCGTGCTCTATGACTCAAATGACGCTGTGTGCCGAAGCCCCGCCCCCTGACGTCAGCAGGAGCCAGGAAGACAACAGAGCACAACAGCGTGCTCTATGACTCAAATGACGCTGCGCGCCGAAGCCCCGCCCCCTGACGTCAGCAGGAGCCAGGAAGAAAATGGAGGGAAATTAAAAAGAATGAACATTGCCCTGACAACAATCGTTTTTTTACAAGGTAAGCCAAATGAATGCTGTTTGGTCAGAGATAGGGAAATAGATACAAACATTTCCTGTAAAATTGTCTTCATAAAAATACATATATATATATATATATATATATATATATATATATATATATCCGTGTATTATGTGCATGGTGACCACAAGTCCAAATAACGCCCCCCCCCCTCCTTCTTACCCCAGCAGGGTTAAAGGAGAACTAAAGGGGAGAGGATAGAAAAGCACCCATCAGGCACAAGGGGATTTATAAAGGGACAGGGGGCATCCCATGCCAGGAACACCGACCCGGAAGCCGCCTACCCAAATCTTGGGTCTCACGGAGCAGTAAAAAACTCCTGTAAACACCAGAAGGTGTATCTACCTTTGCCTGAACCATACAGCCAGGGCTGGGAGGCATACAATATAACCAAGCAGGTCTTTTAAAAAAAAATTCAGGCAGAGAAATAGAGAGGCCGGGAGCAAGCCCGGCTACCTGCAGCTTGAAGGAGAGTCATCTTCTGAATGCTTCGCCGACTGCAGAGACGAAAAGACGGGGGAATAGTGGGAGGAACCCGGTACTTATGGACCAGGAGGGGCTCCTTTTTCCATGTCATCTCTGCAAGATAGCCCTCTACAGGCCGGTTTCCCAAGTGTCATGGATCTTTGGAAGTGGGGTGTGTGACATACTAGGAATATAGTGTGAGATCTTTGTTGTCTTAGCACCCCAAGTCGCCGCCTTACTCTTCCTCCTCCTCGACATGGGTTCAGTCGGTGCCAGGGGATGGGTATAACGCTGAAAATAGAAGCTTTAGGCACAGAGCTCCCTGAGATTCGTCTTCATGCGGCCATAGCTTAACCACGCCCCCCCCCCCCCCCGACCCTGTGTTTTGCAGGAAGAAGCTCTCAATCTCTTTGCGAAAGCGTTCAAGAAGTGCCTCATCAGACAACATGGGGTCGTAGAGCTTCCGAGACCTCTGGGAGGATCTTTGGGTCAGGGAGGTCAACTCAACAGCGATGAGGTCATGGTCCGACCACACTATCGGCACTATAGAGGTATGGCAAGGAAGGCAGCTGCAAGAAAATGTGGTCTATTCTCGTGAAGACTTTGCGCGGTGAGGAGTAGTGAGTGAAGTCCCTCTTAATGGGGTGGACCCCTCTCCATGCATCCATCAGCAAGGTGATATTGATTTAGAAAGGAGCAGAATGCTTTTCCTGTGGAGCCCTCCCTGGGGCAGTTCAAGGGCTGACTCACCATATGCCTATCCAGAGAGGGATGCAGGATTTGGTTTGAGTCACCCGCCACTATGAGGAGCCCCTTTACCTGGGGATCCAGAGTCCTAAGAAACTCCTCAAAAAAAGCGTTCTGGTTTGGGTTGGGGGCATAATATGTAGCAATTGTGACTGGTTGGCCTTGTACCATACCAGTAACAATTAAAAAGCGACCCAGGGGGTCCCGTATTGTCTGCTCCATAGAGAAAGGGAGAGAGTGCTTAAAAGCGATGACTCCTCTCTGCTTGGTATCTGCTGATGCCATGAAGAAGAGAGGGTAGTCTGAGCTGAGAAATTTGGGAGTGTTCTTCTTGGTGTGAAGTGAGTCTCTTGGAAGCAGACAATGTCGGCATGTAGGGCCCTCATCTGACGGAATGCCTTCACTCTTTTCTGGGGGGCATTCAGGCCCTGAACATTTAGCGAAACAAGTTTAACCGCCATCCATAAACCGTACATTATCTGTTAGGATAGGGGGGCTGGACACCTGAGGAGAAAGGGAGGGAGGAGAGGGGGGGGAGAAAAAGAAGAAGGGGAAAATAACAGAGAACATTTTAAGTCAACAACACAACTAGATACAGAACCTTCCATAGGGAAATTTCCCAGGGGGGTTGAAAAATCCTCTACCAAAATGGGGAAAGCTATCTGGTTGGAGGGACTTCTGGGGAAAAGCCCCTAGACCAACCAGCATAGAGACTGACCCTCAACGGGGGGCCAGAAATAAGGCTTCCTGACTCGGTGGGTTCCTGACGAGAAAGGGAGCAGGGAGTGTGCAGGGCTTTGAAACCTGAGTGCCCGCCCCACTTTACCTGAAAACAGAGTAAATGAGCAGCGGTAAGCGGAAAATTAAAGTAACAATCTATAACTTGGTACTGAGGATGCATGTCAAGTAACAAGAAATGAACCAAATGAGGCTCGATCAACAAGAGAGCCGTAAGGGTTGTATACAAAAGAGGTTTGTGCGTAGGAAGTACCTGTAAAATAGAACAGGGAACCAAACAAAGAGCAAGGTAGTCACAACATTACAGAATGGGAACTTCAAAATGCGCATCCTATACGATCGCTGTGATGAGAGAGAGAGGGGCAAGATCCCTCGTATAATACACAGGGAATCTTACACATCATCCTTCCCCTACAGCAGGCTTACCAAACCTGTGGACAATCACCCCCGCAGCTTTGCTCGTTGACTGGATGCTCCTTCGCGGACCGCATCTGTCCTTAGGCACTGGCGAGAATGAAAGAGCTCTCTTCTTTTGCGGGGGAGCAGCTGGGATGACACCGGGAGCCCTCAAGCTGGCCGAGGCGAGAGCGCCCTTCAGATCTTGTGGGGTAGACGCCTCATACTGCTGATCCTGTTAACTGAAGGAAATTTTGAAGGGAAACCCCCATTTGTACCTGACCCCTTTTGCTTGTAGGATTTCAAGTGAGGATTTCATGGCCTGCCTCCTGGTGATGGTTTGGGGAGCGAGGTCAGCAAAGAGTTGGTACTCAAAGTTCTGCAATTTGAGAGTTCATTGATCCCATGCAACCAGCATAGGTTGTTCCTTCGTGCGGTAGAAGTGGAGTTTTACTAACATGTCCTGCGGAAGCCTGTTCACTCTCTTTTTCTGCAAGGCACAATGTATTCTGTCAAATTCCAGCCTTTCGATAGGGATGGCCGGGGTGAGCTCTTGAAAGAGAGCAGTAACTGTAGATTGCAGATCAATGACAGCTTCAGGTATACCTCTGACGCTGATGTTGGCCCTACGTGAGCGGTTCTCCATGTCTTTGAGCTTGTGGTGTAAAATAAGGTTCTCCTCTTTTAAGGACTCTAGATCCGTCCCGAAGGAAGATAATTCCGAACCATGTGCAGTAGATTGTTGTTTAAGGTCATCAACTCTTTGGCCTAGTTCTTTTATTTCAGCAGAGAGAGACAGTAATCTGGGATGAAATATTTAGGGCTCACCACTCCAGAGCTTTCTCAAGCATAGCTTCGTACTTATCAAGTGGTGGTGAGCCATGTAGAGTCATCCATCCAAGGCACGTCCTCTGGTAGGAGATCCGCGGGAATTGGGGGATCGCTTTGGGACAGCGTGGAGGTTTCCATTTTACGTGGAGCTCGGGAGGTTTAAGTATTGCCTAGGCTTAACGGGTGCGTTGGAACAGATAAGTAATAAGCAGGGGGGGGTAGGGCCGACCTAGGCTCACCCCAGGTTTTACAGCAAGTTGTGGTATAAATGGGCACACCCCCCTCAGTCTTTACAGCAAGTTGTGGTATAAGGGCACACTCTCACCCTAGTCATTACAGCTAGTTGTGGAATTAGTTGTACAATCTAACCACAGCCTCTGATGTTAGTTGTGGTTTAAAGTGGCACACGCACCATATTCTTTACAGCTAGTTATGGTATGGAGGGGCGCACTGTCACCCAGTCTTTACAGCAAGATCTTTCAAAGGGGCACAATAACCAAGGTCTTTACAGCAAGTTGTGGGATAAAGGTGAACACTCACCACAGAATATACAGCAAGTTGTAGTATAAGCGAGCACACTTACTACAGTCATTGCAGCTAGTGGTGGTTTAAAGGGGAAACCTCAGCCAGTATTTACAGCTAGTTGTGGTATAAGGAGGCACACTCTCAGCCCAATATTTACAGCTAGTGGTGGTATAGAGATGAACCCTAACCATAGCAAAGGTGTGGTATGAAGGGGCACACTCACACCAGTCTGTACAGCTAGTTGTGGTATAAAGGGGCACTCTCACCCTAGTCCTTACAGCAAGCTGTGGTACAGAACAAGACACACGCTCATCCTAGTCTTGATAGCTGTTGTATAAAGGGGCGCACTCCACCTTTCTTTACAGCTAGTTGTGGGATAAAGGGGGCACACTAACCCCAATCTTTACAGCAAGCCGAGGTATAGAGGGGCACTCTCACCACAGTATTTACAGCAAGTTGTAGTATAAAGGGGGATGCTCATCCCAATCTTTACAGCTAGTTGTGGTACAAGCGGGCATACTCTAATGCCAAAAGGGGCACTCTCTCAAACCAGTCTTTACAGCAAGTTGTGGTATAAGGGGGGCATTCACCCCAATCTTTACAGCTAGTTGTGTATTAAGGAGCCCACACTCAGCATAGTCTTTACCGCATAGTTGTGGCGTAAGGATGCATACTTGCCCTAGTCGTTACGGCAAGTTGTGGCATAAAGGGAAACTCTCACCCCAATATTTTTAGAAAGGGGCACACTCACCTCAGTCTTTGCAGTTAGTTGCGGTACAAGGGGGCACACTCTCATCCCAGTGCCTACAGCTTGTTGTGGTGTAAGTGGGCCCACTCACCCCAGTCCTTACAGCTGGTTGTGATAAAGGAGGGCACACACTCAACCCGAGTCTTTGTTATAAGGGGCAAAATCAACCAAGTCCTTACAGCAAGTTGTAATATATGGGGCACACTCCCACCATAGTCTTTATGGCTAGTTGTGGTATAAAGGGGCACACTCAACTCTGCGTTGACAGCTAGTCGTGGTGTAATAGGGCACACTCAGCCCAATTTTACAGCTAGCTGTGGTATAAGGGGGGGGGGTGCATTCACCTTAGTGTATAGAGCAAGTTGTGGAATAAAGGGACACCTCTAATCATAGTCCATACAGCAAGTTGTGGTATAAAGGGGAACACTCACCCTAATCTTTACAGCTAGTTGTGGTATAAAGGTTCACTCTCACCCCAGTCTTTATAGCTAGTTGTGGTATAAGGAGGCACACTCTCACCCTGGTAGTTACAGCAAGATATTGTATAAAGGAGCACACGATCATCCCGGTGTTTACAGCTAGTTGTGGTATAAAGGGGGCACGCTGACCCCAGTCTTTACAGCAAGTCGTGGAATAAAGGGGCACTCTCACCATATTATTTACAGCAAGTTGTAGTATAAAGTGGAATGCTTACCCCACAGCAAATTGTGGTATAAGCGCGCACACTTACCCCAGTAATTACAGCAAGTTGTGGTATATAGGGGCATGCTCTCACCCCAGTGGTTAAATCAATTTGTGGTAAAAAGGGGCACACTCACCCCAATCTTCACAGCTAGTTGTGGTAAAAAGGGGCACACTCGCCCCAATCTTCACAGCTGTTGTGGTATAAAGGGACACACTCACCCAAGTCTTTATAGCAAGTTGCGTATGAAGGGACACACTCGGCCCAGTCTTTACAGCTAGTTGTGATGAAAGGACGGGACACTCTCACCCTAGTCTTTACAGCCAGTTGTGATATAAGGTGACACCCAGACCCCAGTATGAGCAAGCCAGTGGTACTAGTGCAGCAGTAGTGAGGGCAACCCTACTCTAGCCTTCACTCCAGCTGCTATCCCTAACTAAATTTTGCCCTGAAACTGGCAGGTTTTTTTAACCAAATAGGCCTATCTGTCCCTCAGTAGCCGCCAGCAACCTGTCCCTATCCACTGCAGAGCGCACTGCAGCATGTCACGGACCCCGCCTTTTATATAAAAGGTGGGTCACGTGTCCCAGCCTTTTTCTGGGTCCGGCAAAAATGCCAAACACACGCATGGATTTCTATGCGAAATCCGTGTTCGGCTTAGGGTGCATGTACCTGCAAAATTCATCACAGATCCAAACTTTGCAGGTTGGACCCGCTCAATACTAATCATAACACAAACTCCAAAAGATCAGGAATGTACCAGTTGAGACCTTCAACAACCAATATGGGAAACAGGCATTCCTAGATGTCTATATGGACCATAAGAGGATATGCTCAGTCCTTAGATTACAAAGGAGCATTTCCAATACTCATGGACTAGCTGGATGGCAATGCTATATAAGATTTCAAGGATGAAAAAGAGAAAAGAGCTGTAGGAACAGGGAGTGGAAGGGAAGGAAAAAGGGAGAGAGGGATGGGGGACAGGGAAGGGGGGTTAGAGTGGAGGTTGTGAAGTATGTATGACTAACTAGCAAGGAGAGTGCCAAGAGAGAGACGTAAGGGTAAATTCCAGCATAGGGACCACGTGAGTCTCACATATTCTGCTCGCCCTCAAATTGAGGCCATAAGGTCCTCCATTCGCCATGACTGATTCTATTAAACCACATGGCAATCATTGGGTGAGTTGTGCTGTGCCATACCGCGGGTATACGTGCTTTGGATATGTTAACCACGTTATGAGCAATCCCTTTTTGTATTATTTAAATTAGAACAGTCACTGTGGTGAAGGAGGAAGAAAGAAGGGCTATCTGGGATAGCGCCTCCTGTGAAACCTGGGGCCCAGTTGGCTCTTGTGACCGCTGGTTCCCTGGGTACTGCAGTGGCCAGAAGATCATCTGCGCCTGCGCACACACCCAAACCCAGCAGAGGGTTGGGCACGCTGCTCCCTCTTACAAGTGCTCCAGCGCCCGCACCTGTTGTGCGTCCCCTTTGATGCGGGAACAATCCTCCTTGCTCCCATGATAGGGTTTTGGTTCAGGTGACTCCAGTCAGCTGATCCCAGGGCTCCAATCGGCACACCACCCAAGCAGCAAACTTATCCTCCCTTGCGGGGGCTCTAGAGGAGACTGGGGTGGCCCTGCAGGATCAATCTTGGGCTTCGGACAGTAGTCTTGGGGTGTCGTTTTCAGCAGTGGATGTCGGGGCTCCCCCCATCTGTTGAAAATATAGAGGAGGGTGCCCTCTTCACTCTCATATTTCCAAAACCTAGAAGAGGCCACAGAGAATATTCTATGGAGCACCACAGGCACCCTGTACCACCTGGAGAGGATTCCTGGTACTTATTAGCAGTAGAGGCTTTGTGACCGAGGGCTGAGATCTTTCCCCTTTGCACATCAAGAGAGATGGAAAGAGCTCACTCCCATTTGGACATGAAGGAAGGGACTGAATGTTCAGGTGGGGTGTAAAGCCATGTATATATATGCCCCCAGTTTATGGAAATTTATATCCTGCTAGCTGATCAACACACTGAGTTCAGAGATAAGGTTAGGTACCGAAACTCCTATCTCCATTTTTCTTTTTTTTATGCTGATTAACTATTTACATATCTACATATTTACAACTCCACTAAGGCTAGGCATCCAAGGAATGGAGATAGTAACCTTGCAGACAGAGAGGGTCTGATGTCCTGAAGTATTAATGAAAGAAAAATCAATTCTACAGGTGAGTACTCGCAGAATTATCTTTTCTTGTTCATTTTACTTCAGGCCATCAGATGATACCCGTACTTCAGATGGGATCCCCAAAAACCTCATTCTTCTCTATCAGAAATAATATATTCCAAAACCATCTAGTTTACTAATGTCTGTAATACCTTCTTACCAAAAGCGGCATCCGCCGTGGCTCTAACATCTACCTTATAGCCAGGCCATCAAAAGCCAGAACTTGTGAATTGGGGTGCTTTATAGGCCCCTGTGTGAGAAGATTGAATCGTCGGGTAACCTCGGTTCGCCCTCTGACATCCTTATCATGTCTGAAAACCAGCTTTTCCTTGGCCACCGAGGAGCCACCAGAAAGGTTGGGACTCCCTCGCAAGCTATCTTTTATAGTACTCGACCCCGGAGTAGAAATCGGAGGGAACGCATAAAGAAGCCTGAATGCTGACCACTGAAGAGTCAGGGCATCTGTTGCTATTTCTAGAGGATCTGGATTCCCCCAGCGCATACATAGGGATTGAAAGACCCTCTGACTAAGAGACCATTCCCCCTGATGCAGGACCAATCGGCCTCCAAGTTGACCATTCCTGGTATGCGTACTGCCAAGATGCATGGAACCTGTTTCATGGCCCAACTTCAAATCCGGCTCACTTTCTTGAGAGCTTACCTGCTTCTGGTGCCCCCCTGGTGGTTGATGTGTGTCATCGCCATCCAATTGTCACTTTGAAATTGGACGGGATGCCCTCTCAGATGGGATGTCCAATGTCTGAGACACAATAGAATTGCTCTCAGTTCCATGATATTTATGGGGAGTCTCCACTGTCCCTGGATCGTTTGTGACCCCATGACACCTCCCCAACCTGTTACTGACTGGCATCCGTGGTGATGATCTTGCACTATACTGAAAGGAAGGATATGCCGATCTGAAGAGGCTAAGGACTTGTTAAATGTGTCATGCAAAAAGAGTGATCCAGAGTCTATGAGTCATGATACCAGATCGAGAGTAATTCCATCTGCAGGGGTCTTTTGTGAAACTGTGCAAAAGGCACTGCCTCAACGCAAGACACCATTAGGCCCAGAAGAAACACTTTTGCCTGAGATATGTCTAATGACATTCCTAGAAAAATACCATTTTGTGAGTACTCACCTGAAAAATGGATATTGTTGGTGTGCCACACACCCCGCTTCACTTCTTAAATATTCATCACTTCATGGGTTAATCCACCGCAGGTGACGTAGTGCAGAGAGGAAGTCTTGTAACGAGCCCCCTTCCGGCCTATATATACCTGGTACCTCCCTTCAATCACCAGTATATTCAAAAAGCAGTAAAACAAGGTACCAGTATTCCACCAGTAACCTCCAAAATTAATATTGATATAAATAAAAAAGGGCTTCACCATATAAATGCTTCGGTAATACCGAAAAGGGCGGGTGTGAAGCGGGGTGTGTGGCACACCAACAATATCCATTTTTCAGGTGAGTACTCACAAAATGGTATTATTCTTGGTGTGCCACACACCCCGCTTCACTTCTTAAATATTCATCACTTCATGGGACATCCAAAAGCAGTGTCCACAAGGGAAGGGCATCTCAAGGCCAGGTGAAGCATAACTTAAATGACTGCAGTCTGCAGAACTTTGCGGCCAAAAACAGCATCCGCTGAGGCCCGCACATCAACTTTGTAAAACTTAGAAAAAGTGTGAACAGAAGACAAGGTGGCGGCCTTACAAACCTGTTCAACAGAAGCTTGGTGCTGAAAAGCCCAAGACGCCCCAACAGCGCGAGTGGAATGAGCAGTAATACGAAAAGGGGGAACTTTTCCCTTAGCAGAATAGGCCGCAGTAACGGCCTGACGTATCCACTTGCTAATGGCAGATTTGGCTGGTGCCAAACCCTTCTTAGGCCCATGGGGCACAACAAAAAAGGAATCCGTCCTACGGAAAGGAGACGTGATAATCAAGTAGTACTTAACACAGCGTACAACATCCAAACAATGCAAAACCCTCTCTTTGTCATTCTTAGGATTAGGACACAAGGAGGGAAGAACAATATCTTGGTTCAAATGAAAAGCAGAAACAACCTTAGGAAGAAAGTCTGGCTTGAACCGAAAGACCACTTTATCCCGATGCCTCTCGAAGTAGGGCGCCTGGATAGTTAAGGCCGCCAATTCTGAGACACGCCGGACAGAAGTGATCGCTACCAAAAAGACAATCTTCTGAGTCAGGGTAGACAAAGCAATATCTTGCAAAGGCTCAAAAGGAGGAGCCTGAAGAGCCGAAAGAACCAATTTCAAATCCCAAACAGGGAGTAATGGTTTCCTGGGAGGCCGCACATGCGTAACCCCCTGGAAAAAAGTTTTAACTAAAGGTTTAAGCGCAACACGCTTCTGAAAAAAGACAGATAAGGCAGAGACCTGCCCTTTCAATGTACTTAGCTGGAGACCAGAGTCCAGCCCTGATTGTAAAAACTCCAGAATCCTGGGGACCGAAAGGACCCTACAAGGAAAAGATCTTATCTCACACCAAGTGATATAGGCTTTCCAAGTCCTATAGTAGGTGACGGAAGAAGACTTCTTCCGGGCACTGATCAGAGTCTTAATGACTGAATCAGAAAGACCCTCCTCCTTCAGGATGGAGGTTTCAGCCGCCAGGCCATCAAACCCAGCGCTGGTAAATTGAGGTAACACAATTGACCCTGAGTGAGCAGATCGGGCCGAAGAGGCAGAATGAACTGGTCCACTGCCAGCCAAACGATGTCTGCGAACCTTAATCGCTTTGGCCACCTTGGGGCCATGAGAACGGCGTACACCCTTTCCAGAGCCAACTTCTGAAGAACTCTGCCCAGCAAGGGCCACGGAGGAAACAGGTATAGAAATCCCAGAGCTCCTCAGTTCAGGGACCTGATGTCCACTGTCAGAGCCAGAGGATCCCGGGAGAGAGACACGAAGGTCGGGAGGCTGAGATAGAGATGAGGGGCCCACAGGTCCACCTCCGGAGTCTCCCATTGGAGACACAATAAGAGAACCACCCGAGGATGGAGAGCTTATTCTTCCAGACGGGGAGAGCACTTGCTCAACCGGTCCGCTACCTGTTCCATCACCTCTGGAATGTAAACCGCCGAGAGACAGGGAACATGGAACACTGCCCATGTCTGGATCAGGGACATTTCTCTGATGGGTAAGTGGGGCCTCCACTGCCCCTGAAGCCGCAGCTCCTTCCAGAATCTGTCCCATCCCGACAGACCGGTGTCCGTGGTGACACCTCTCCAAGGGAGGGTCAGGAAAGACCTGCCCTATACAAGATTGGTCGAGACCAATCACCACAGGAGGAACTGCCGTACACGGGAGGACAATTGGAAGGACTGATCCAACAACAGAGGTTGCTGGACCCAACACGCTAGCAGAAATAGCTGAAGTGTTCTTGTGCGAATTTGGGCAAAAGAAAGACACACAGCGTCTTGATGAGAGTTCAGGCCGGGATGAACCGACCCCTGAATGGACCGCGAGGGAGGGTGAGACTCGAATTCCAGGTTGTGACCTGTCGACACTACCTCCTGGATCCATCTGCCTAGAACCACATGGTTCCAATGGTAGAAGTGTCGCAATAGTCCCCCCACCCGCACGGGTGAGGGCAGCCCCTCATTGCTGAGTGGGCTTATCAGCAGGCTTGGGCTTGGTGCCCCAGGACTGAGTGGGCCGGCCACGGCCCCTCCCCCGAGTCCAACCTGCGCCACTGGTAGCGGGAAAGGACGTACCTTTTCCCGCTCCGAACCTTTGAAAGGAAGGCCTACCGGAACTTGTCCCCCTGAAAGGACCACGAGGCCTTTTGCGTTGTGGCATCTTACCATCTTTTGCGACTGAATCAATTTTCTCCCCAAACAGACGCAACCCCAAAAAGGGGAGGCTGTGAGTACCTTTTTGGAAGCCGTGTCTGCTGACCACTGACGCAGCCATACTGACCTGCGAATAGCCACCAGCATAGCTGCCGCCTTGCTACTCATAGTCAGCGCATCGTCCTGAGCGGCCAGGACATAAGCCACAAAAGATTCACACTGCTTAAGTGCAGTGAACTGTTTGCAAGCGGGATCAAGATCCTCATATAGCCCCTGAATTAGGGACTTAATTGCCAATAGAAGAAGGGCTGAAGCACATATCGGGCGCAATGCTGACCCGGAATAGATAAAACCATGTCGAGCGTATTGGTCAATCCTGCGATCTTCCCCATCTTTGGGGACAGTGGTCTCAGCAGATTGTACCATAGCCGAGCTGGAGAGTCCTAGTACAGGGGTATCGACGTCCGGAGGGACAGACCACAGCCTCACCAATTCTGGTGGAAAAGGATAACGCTTTTCCCAACTGGAAGGAATTCCAGATAACCGTGTGGGATGTTCCCATTCCTTAAGAACCACCCTCTCAAAGTGGTGCTGTCTGGGAAAGACCAAACTCGGCTGAGGCTCTTTAAATAACTGACCCTTTGGCGGGGCGGCCGCCTCAGGCGTATCTAAACTCAAAATATTAAACATTTGAGCCAGAATGGAGGGGGTGTCAAAAACAACCCCCTCTGACCAATCGCCGATCTCATCAGCCACATGCTGACCTGTCGGCTCATCTGACTCCGACGGGAGTTCATCCTCGTCAGGGGATCCATCGGACCATTCCACAGGTTCACAAAACTGGTCCTGTGGAGCCGAAGGTACCGGAGTCCGGTACCTTCGTTTTGTAGCGGTTTTAAACGCTGCTTTAACGGGCATCATTTTCCGGGGGCAGGGCTGTGCTGCTGCCTCGGAATGCGAATCCCCACTTTTGACAGTGTCATGCGGGGTCCGGAATAGGGATGGAGAGGTAGGAGATGATGAAGGATGCGATGGCACCGCAGCCGAAGCAACGGACTGGCGCGCAATAGTCTGTTTTGCACAAGGGATGCAAATAAAGATATCATCAGCTGGGAGTGGAACCCCACAACCTACGCACCCCCCAAACGGAACAGCAGAACCGTTTCCGGATCTACGGAAGCCTCCATATGGTGATTTATGGTATTCGCAATAATGGGACTTTTAAGGCATAAGCCGACCCGGGATGCCCCCTTTATTTTAGTAATGTCCCGGAAGGGAGGATTTATATAAATGTTTTTTTTTTTTTTAAGTTTAGGTCCCCTTTAATAGAAACTATATATATATACTTATATATAGTCTATGTATATAAACATTCAAATCAATCCCAATAATTAGCCAGGCACATAGAGCCGGAGGGCTAGCATAAGCAGGGATCCCAGGATCTGCAAGGCAAGAAAACAACCATCAGATCCTTCACATGTGTATAACATATAAGTATGGCACCAAGTGCCCTTAAATGACGCCCCCTTGATAATAGTGATTTCTCACTGTATTATTAAACAATATCTCCCATTTAACTGCCCCAACGGGAGGGGCCGCTTACCTGTACCGCAATCAGCCGGTAAGCCTGCAGCCAGCAGCCATGAGCCAGCAGAAGACAAAGTGCGGCCGTGCGCCCACGTGCCTTCCTGTTTTGAAGGAAGCTGGGACGCTGGGCCCGCCGCTGACGCCGCATGATGTCGGCGCCGCGCCCCCGGAACACTTTACAGCTGATCCAGCACGCGCGTCCAGGCAGCGGAGGGTAAAAACCGCATGTGCTGACAAAGCTCAATGAATGCCAGGCGAGGAGAGGGGGGAGGGGGTAGGGGGCCACAAGCAACCAACTGCCAGAGAGGTGGCCAGCCCATACCCAGCGCAAGCTGCCCTAAAGCAGACCCAAAATATACACATGCTACAGTGAATGTATAAACATGACATATATGTTAACATGCAGTGATACAGTGAAACACACATACTAAAGCACACCCTCACCACCCCCCCAACGGGAGAGAAAGGGGCTACGGGGACCCTCGGGACAGGGGCATCCCATTTCCGGATCACCATGCCGGTTCGCCGCATTGCCCCACGCATGAGGTCGAGCGGTAGGAGATAAGCTCCTAGGCACTTAAAGTGCCATCTACCATTTGCCCGGTGAGCAGCCAAGGCTGGAAGGCTTCCTATTTCACCATAAAGGTATACAAACTCAAACCGGGCAGAAATAGACCAAAAGGGGGGTGGCGGGGTAAGAATACCCCGGCCTACCTGTAAGCAGGAGACTTCCAACTTCTGACTTGTCAGCAAGCAGAGAGAAAAAATACTGGTGATTGAAGGGAGGTACCAGGTATATATAGGCCGGAAGGGGGCTCGTTACAAGACTTCCTCTCTGCACTACGTCACCTGCGGTGGATTAACCCATGAAGTGATGAATATTTAAGAAGTGAAGCGGGGTGTGTGGCACACCAAGAATAGAAACACTTGAAGGAATGATATCGTCTTTGGATAACGGACTATCCAGCCAAATTCGTTTAATGTTGATAAGACAATCTGTGTATCCTTTTGGGCCTCCTGAAATTATGGGCCCTGAAAAAGGAGAAAATATGATTTCTATATTAATATTTGCTTCACAATAATTTAATAATAGAGATAAATATGATAAATATCGCAAATACCAACAATCATATCAGCCCAGCTGCCACTAATCTGATACAAACAATGCCGCTAAGGCTCTCCCAACACAACCAGTGAACTGTCCTAAGAAAGAAATAGGTTATGCCTTAAATACTTTGCAACTACAATCTATTGTGTGAGAATTATCCACCACACACACAGTAAAATGTATATATTAAAAACGGGTTTGATTAGCAGCACAGTAATTAACCTTACTAACCCAATATGTTCCTCAAGTCCCCCAGATAACCTTATATTACAGGCAGTTGTTACATTAATGAATGATAAAGTTACAGTAAGTTACATTAGTTACAGTACAATACATGTATATTAGCGGTAAAGATAGTGGATATAGAGAGGTATAATGCAGAGACAGATGGAGATACACAGAATACTTATGGTTCCATGGTCATTCAACTAAGGCATTCATCGCCCCCCTGCCATTCATCCACTGCCTCCTAATGTATGAACAATAGAGGGAGTGGCCAGCATTCCCCGCCTCGTGGGAGTGTCTGCCAAGGTCGGCCCATATCAGGACTCTTATGAAACTAGATGTATATTTCATAAAGGGTATAACTCCCACAATATGCATGTTATCAACTTGTAACCAATAAATTCATGATCCTCATATATTTTTTAGTTAAATGAGCCCAAACACCAAATGTATATCATCCAGGGTCCAATACTATGTGGTTGTCAGGCCCTGGACAATATATGTATGCCATGTTTGATATCAAATGAAAGGCCTCATAGTCCTGAATGAGAATATCTCATTAATATAGTTATAACTGGCATATTACAAGAGTTACAATTCCTCCCAGAAATATCATCCAATGCTCAGGTGTCCAATGTATATTGGCCGTCTGGACTTTTCAAGGCAAAACACCCCAGCAGTTGGAGGTAGCTCTCTGGCAGCTAGGTGTGATAGGTGTCTATTGTTCGTATAGGCATGGCAGGATGTGGGACCACTATTTGAATGTTAATTAGGGACAGCGTCCTTTAACAGGGCCCATATCAACAGATCATCAACGTATCCCTTGACTTCTCAGATAAGCCATGAGACCTGCCAACACTTTAGTAAACACCCTTGATGCCGACGACAGGCCGAACAGCAGAGTCACAAACTGCAGATGTAGACCATCTACTGCAAACCACAGGTACTTCTAATGACCCGGAACAATCGGAATGTGTAGGTAGCCTTTATGTCCACTATGGCCATAAAATCTCCCGGCTGGTGTGACATCACTGTAGATTTTAGCAGTTCCAAACTGGAGTAAAACCCCTGACCTCTTTCTAAGGAAGGAACAGGATAGACACTGCGGAACTCATTGCTTCTGCAGATTTCTGGATACCCTTGAGCAAAAGAATCTCTGAGGAGGTCTGTCTTCCAACTTGATCTTGTAACTTGAGGATACAACTTCCTGTATCCAAAGATCCGTTACATGTAGCCTCCAAATATGAGCAAAATACAGAAGCCGTCCCAAAATACATAAGGCATCCCTTCATGCCTGAGCAGGCTTTGAAGGGGGTTTGGCTTTGTTCTGCCAGACACCTCTTGCCCTATTTTGTCGCTTTGTCTTATTCCAAAATTCTATTCGGTATCCCGAAAAGGCAGAACCTCTGCCCCCACGAAAAGGCAGAGGATTAGAGGCCCTGTGGACAGCACTATTAGACTTCGGTTTCTGTGGATGATAACTTACTACCTGTAGATATAGTTTTTCTGGATTTAGCAAAAAAATTACACTGTTCCCCATAGCTTATTGGGGAAATTGAGAGCTTCAGGATTAGAAAATACAGTTTGTAACTGGATTGAAAACTGGCCGAAGGATTGTGTGCAGAGAGCTGTGGTTAATGATACCTAATCTGAATTTTTACCGGTTGTAAGTGGTGTACCCCAGGGTTCAGTGCTGGGCCCACTACTATTCAGCTTGTTTATAAACGACATAGAAGATGGAATTAAAAGCACTGTCTCTATTTTTGCAGATGATACAAAGATATGTAGCACAGTGCAGTCTATTGTAGATGCTCACAAGCTTCAAGCTGACTTGGACACTGAGTGTCTGGGCATCCACTTGGCGAATGAAGTTCAGTGTGGAGAAATGTAAAGTCATGCACTTGGGGTCTAACAACTTGAAGGCCACACATGTCCTTGGGGGAGAAACACTTGTTGAGAAGGATTTGGAGGTACTGGTAGATCACAGACATCACAGCATGCAATGGCAAGCAGTTGCGCCCAAGGCCAAGATATTATCACGCATTAAAAGAGGCATGGAATCACAGGATAGGGATTTCATTTTGCCTCTTTACAAGGCACTGGTGCGCTCTCACATTGGAATATGCCGTCCAGTTGTGGGCACCCATTCATAGAAACGATGCTCTGACTATGGAAATGGTACAGAGGGGAGCCACTTAACTAATAAGAGAAATGAAAGATGTTAGTTATGAGCAGAAATTACGAGAATGAAATCTGTTTAGTCTTGAGAGGAGACTGAGGGGGGGCTGATTAACTTGTATAAATATATAAATGGGCAAAAAATATAGGAAAACATTCTTTCCGGTGAAAGACTCTCTAAGGACAAGGGGGCACTCCCTTTGACCGGAAAAAAGAAATTCAGTCTCCAGAGCCGACAATTATTCTTTACCATAAGAACTTTAAATCTGTGGAATAGCCTCCCACAGAAGCTTGTTACAGTATCAACTTCTGACAGCTTCAAAAAAGGACTAGATGCTTATTTAGAAGAACATATCATTAACAGTTACTATTAACAGTTATCAGTAAAAAAAAAAAAAAAAAATAAAACAAATCTTCCCCTACCCCAACACCCTTGGTTGAACTTGATGGACATATGTCTTATTTCAGCCGTATTAACTATGTAACCATCAGTAGCCTCCGTTACCATGTCAACCAAACACTCCCCAGACGCCCCCCCCCCCTTAAAGGGAGTCCGTCACATTCTTCTTAGAGGCTGTGTCAGCTGAACATTATCGTAAAACTACCACCAGAGCTAAGCCACTGGCACTTAACTTAATAAACTCATCCATAGCCAAAATCACATACCTGTTTATATTGAGACAGGTTTTGATATACTGGGAGCATGACTTCCGTAACCGACCCAAACTAGTTTTAGAGTCCAGTTATTTTAACCACCTCCTGCTTGCCAAACCTGCTATGGATGTAGCATAGGATGGCATAACAGAAGTCTTAGAAGGACCTGAAACCGGAACGTCCACAATAGGGGGGGGGGGGGGGGGGGGGGGGAGACCATAATTCATTATCATCTGGAGGAAAAGGATACATAGTATCTAATACTCTAGGAATGGCTTGGTAGACCTTTTGAATCAGATTAGAATAACATGCATGCACTGGAAAAAACATCTTCTGTTTTCCCGGCTTAAACCTTTTTTTTTGGGGGGGGGGGGGGACTTCTGGGTCCAAAAAATCCAAAACCGCCAGAATGTATGTAATCAATTTATCCATCTTCTCCTTAATATGAGCACCCCCTGGTGTAGAGGACTCTGAATCCGAGTGCCTACTGGATGAAGCCTCCCCAGTGGATAACTCTTCCTTTGAAGCTAAGGCAGCAATAATATCCTCTTCCGAAGTTAACTGCTTCTTTTTCTTTAAAGCTTTCCTAGGAGCTGATGATTCTAAACGACTCTCTGGGCAGGCCAATCTATCTGCAATCTCCCTGAGGACAGTCCTGTCCTGAATGTCCCCCTGAGGTCGGGCTGCCGAGGGGATCTTAGGATCTGAATGCCCGGCAACAGGGGTCAAAATCCATGCAGGAAGAGACAACTGTCTTCCATATTCAGCAACCACTACTGTTGCACATTGCCTGCACACGGTCCTATCCTCGTCCAGTGACACCTGCCTGCATACTGGACATGGGGTAAACCTATTTGCTAAAGAACCAGATCCGATTACCCCAGATGCCTCCGTCATGGTGAATATAATACTAGTCTACCTCCCTGGGGATCTAAGACAAAGTATATAACATTTCTCGACAGTCACAAGTGACTACTTCAAGACCTGGGGGGGGGGGGGGGGGGTGAACCACACCAATATATTGGCTGGCCTTTCCCACAAAAACAACAAAAAACAATACTAATATTAATAAAACATAATATTAATGCACAGAATAATAATATAACAATAAAATCAAATTAACCTACCTAAAGGTTTAGGTCCACACGAGGGTAGGCGCGCAGCGTTTTCGAAGCAGCCCCCCCCCAGCGTCCGGCCGGAAAAGCGCAAGCTGCCCCGAGGATAGTCAGTAGCGCGGCCGAAAAAATGACCCCCGCTCACGGGGAAGAAGAAGCGCTGTAAGTCGGAGGAGAATCGGCAGCGGAGCTAGGTACTCAGCCTAGCCAAAAATCATCCAGAGGCAGCGGACAAAGCAGTGATCCTTCCTCGCTAACTGGTGGAAGGAAGCCTTCTGTTCCTCCCTGCCGCCTTAGATCCGCCTCCTCACACAAGACTCCACTCCTTGCATGCAAATTTTGAATTTTTCAACAACTAAAACGTGGGAAAGAGCAATAAAGAAAGAGAATATATTTCCCCTGGTCACCTCCAATCAGGCTCACCAGACAAAAACCTGCGGCTGCTCTTCCTATGGCGGAATTGCCACAGGCTTCCAAGGTATAATCCTTAAAAACAAAAAGTAAGTAAATGGGGGAGGAGTTCAGATATACACCTATGCAGTCCAGTTCCAACTGCAAGAAAGAAACTGGATTTAGGAGGGAATCAGCCAGAGGGATATAGGTGCCACACCTTTGTCTTGTAGTCCACACACTTCGGCCGCGAGGTTGACCCAATCGTGACTGAATTCCTTTGATGGCCTGATGTAAAACGAAAGAAAAATCAATGGGGATAGCCCCTGGGGTGTCCCCATTAGAGATTGAAAATGAATCCAAATAAACGCCATACACCCAGACTGATGCAGATGGATTGGAATATAGGGTCAGCACCCATCGCAGCATTCCACTGGGGAGACCTATGTATGATAAGATTTTAGCCATGAAGTGCCAACTGATGCAGTCAGGAGCATGGGTACCAGTATTTCTTGTCAGCATAAACTCTACCTGGTTAGTATGAAATATAGAATGAATTATAGCCTGTTCTTTAGCAAAAAGTTTTTTTTTTTGTTTTTTTTTTATTTCAGCTAATTGATTGCTGGAAGTTTGTAATTTCTGCCAATATATCTAACTTTAAATAGGTAGTTGAATACGTTTGATTACTAATTATAAATGCATTTACTGTAAATGAGACAAGAAAATATGGTAAATGTATGGGTGTGCATGGTACAAAAGCATTACAAAAGGTAAAGGTTTTACCTGTAACAACCAACCAGGCTGTATATTGGTGGCAGAAAATTAAAATAATTGTGATCACATGGACTGTTGTGTCCTAATTATCAGCATTAAAAACATAATCAGATCTCATACCCTCAGTAACAGGCTTCAACTTGGTGGAACGTTCAGAATCAGGGGAGTGGAGAGGTTCAGGTTCTTTCAGGCACTCCAGCTGCATAAATGGATCGTATTCTTCAGATGCTAAATCTGAAAAGCTCATAGGAAAATACTGAGAGTTGCTGACATTCTGATCACCATAGACACAGTCATGCAGGACCTGCACATAAAGAGAAAAATAAGAGGAGAAGCATTAGCATATTATAACAGGTACTATATAATATATAAGTTATACCTGAAAATATATCTACAAAATGCTATAGGCTGTTTATTGGTAAACATCTCTTCACCTGTTTTGCTTTCTTTTTAAAAAAAGATAGACAGAAGTATGTAAATGCCCACAGGGCCAGATCAAGTGTGGCTGAGGCCCCTGGGGGCAGAATCTGGTGGAGGCCCTCTATAGAGTATTTTTTTTTCTTTAATGTAAAAGTACAGCCAAGTAACATAACCAAAATATGTTAGATCAAGTACCCTGTGCTCTAGGCCACGTTGCCTGTCACCAGGCTGCCTCCACCTCCGCAAACAGTCACAGTGACGCAGGCACGCCCACTCCATTCACTTCAATAAAAACCATACATTGAAAGCAGAGGGATTACTGCTCCCAGCAATCTCTTAAAGCAATCACTGGCGCAGTTGAATAATACAATTCTGTGAAATACTCACCTGTAGAATTGGTATTATACGCATACAGCACGTCCTGCTCCATCTATAATACTTACACATGGGTAATCCTCCACCGTTCACTGCAGACATGCAGACAGGCAATCACCATACAGGGGATCCAGAAAAATGTAAAACCAGGGTGGGGTGGAGCAGGACGTGCTGTATGCGTATAATACCAATTCTACAGGTGAGTATTTCACAGAATTGTATTATTCTAAGCATACAGCACGTCCTGCTCCATCTATAATACTTACACATGGGACATCCAATAGCAGTGTCCATAAAGTAGGGTGGGATCCCCAAAAAAAGGCACAGCAGACAGTAAAGGCGCTGTCACCTGCAAAACTTTACTACCAAGTACGACATGAGCAAAGGCTCTAACGTCAATCCCATAACAAAACCTTTGAAAAGGTATGAACAGAGACAAGCAGCGGTCTAGCAACTTAATCAACAGAAAACCTGGTGCTGAAGGGCCAAAGGTACCCAAACACCAATAGAACGGAATAAAACGAGAGAGGGAGATTCTTCCCCCTTAAAGGAATAGGCCAGGGTAACGGCCCAACCAGCCCACAGGCAACAGAAGCCTCGGTAAAACTTAGAACTCTCCCCAACGGGGAAATGAAAACTGGTCTCCCGTCAGACAGGCGGGGATACAGACCCCTTCACTAACAAGGATCAGCAAGAAGCCGAAACCTTTACTCAGGACCAGGAAGGCAACCATCCAAGTAGGAACAGTCCAAAGGGCGCATTGGCCCTGGAAGCAAACGAGATCAGGTGCATACATAAGGAGGCGCCCGCAGACCCCAAAGGGCATCAGTCCCCCTAAGGGACAAGAAACAACCAGGAAAATTTCAACACCTGTTGAGGGAATGTAGACCCCTTACTTCAGCATTATTAAGAATAAGGCCCATAGGCAGACTAAAAGGACTTAAATAATGATCATAAAACACCACTTGGACAAAGGGGTCCGGCGTAAGGCGGAATACCACCACGTCATGGTGTGTATATATATATATACCAAGGGGTGAATGAATCAGCTGTCAAGCCCCAGACTAGAGTCTGTAGATTGGGACGACAAAAGAAGGGGCCTGAAAAGGGCAGAACCGCACTCCTGAGAGAGCGTACAGGTCAGCTGACCTCAGCAGAAGCATCTGCGAACCACAGTTCACTAGGCCACCCAGGGGCCATCAATCTCACGGGTCTCTTTATCAGCACAACTGTGCGCAGAACCCCACATAGTAGGGTGAATGAAGAGAAGGCATATAAAATAGAAGGTCTATGCATAATTTTACTAAGCCCCCATGACCAGAGTCAGAATATTCTGGGACAGTAAAAACAAGGGCAGAGCCCCTGTGGTATAAGCGAGACCCAACAGAGACACCCTAGTTGGCTCTCAGAGTGACACCAGGATAGCATAACCTGCCACTGAAAGACATCCATTGGAGCGAATACCACTGAGGAGCAGGGGGCATAGACCCCTGCCCAGATCAGGATCAGGAACCCTCCAGAGGGATCATCCTGCTTCAAGCTCCAGACCAATAATAAAACAGGCCATTGTCTTACAACAGGCCAGGAGTCCCAAATAGACAGGTCCTAAAAGAGGAGAGTCCAGCCGTATAGAGTCAACGGAAGGCTCATTGTTTTAACAAACCCGTAGGTAAGATGGACCCTCTAAGGAACCCTACCCAGGAACCACAGGGGGTTTTGGAAGAAATTCCCCCCCCCCCCCCCCCCCCCGCCAACCTGCGAGACTTGGTACCCAAGGTGACCATTCACAGGAAGATGCAAGCAAGGAAGGGGGTGCCCCCTGACAGGGTCCTTGAATATAATCAGCTCAAGAGGAACCACCATACCAAGGGGGAATGAGCACAGACCTAGCTCCAGGGGTGCTGGAACCCCATGTAGGATCAATAACCTACTGTGCCGAAGCGCCCAAGGGCTCGGTATATAAGGGACATCATCTGATACACCACCAACGGGCCCACCAGCTGCAATCCTGCCTGGTGAAAGTAAGATGTCAGCAAAGGGGGACAGAGCCCCCATAACCAGGAGTCCACTTGTTGCCAAGGAAGAAGGCTCAAGTCTGAACCGAATCCAAGGAATGGAGATAGCGGATAAGGGACCCTGAGGGATTGAGGTGACTGAGCACCCATCCAGTAACTCCCAGGGGACACCGCCGGCCGACTAATCCACTTGGCCTGACGTAGAGATTGGGGAGTAAGGAAAGACGACCCAGTAGGTCCTAATGCGGACGCCCCCCAGGCATGTCCGAGACATCACCCCCATTTGTGCCATGGCGAGTAGCCTGGGAGCGAAAGAGAGGCCAAAAACAATGCCTCAATCTGCAGGGTTGGTCCTGCAACACCGACTAGTAACGGACTTGGTGTCCAGAAGACACAGGGGAAACTAATAAGATCTAGAACTCCACAGGAGGCCGGAAGCCCCCCTTGCACAGGGCGCCTGTGTCCCAAGACTGAGATGCCATATAGGGACTACCTGTGAGAGTAGAATTGCCAGGCCTACCATAGGCCAGCATGGCCCAGATTGCCTCATACTGTTGAGGGAAGGAGGAAAGTCAATATAGAGGCCATAGCCCCATTCTGTTAAGGGCAACCTGTAAGTAAGCCCAAACTCTGTAGGCCTAGTATGGCCTGCACCAATTCCTGAGGGGAAAACAGGGGCTAGAAGCACCCTGACAACATCTGAGAGGGACCACCCAGCAAATGCTATCCTGTGTCCAGGGGAACTACCTCCTGGAACCACCAGAAGGAGAAGATACATTCCTAGATAGGAGTCAGCTGCTGTAGCAGTACCCTCACCCAGAAGGGCGAGGGCGTCCCTTCATGCTTGGGAAGTCTTGGCAGATTTGGACTTAGTCCTGCCAGAGGGCCCAGGGCGTTGCCTGCCCACCCCATGGTGGAAATCCACACCGAACAGTTGGAAACACACCTCAGGTTCGCGTTTGACACTAACGTAGGGAGGGGTGTCCCTGCCCCGAGGAGGCCGGGACGGCCTTCTGCGTAGGGGTGCCTTACCCTTTTTTCCAAAAAGGTCCAAACGGGCCCCAAATAGTCGCCATCCTCTGAAGGGAAGGCCAGTGAGCGCCTTTTTCGTAGCATCGTCAGCACCCCACTGGCGCAGCCAGACCAGGCAGCGAATAGCTACCACAAGGGCAGAGGTTCTAGCACACATCTTAATGGTGTCATCCAGCGCTGAGAGGATGAACCTCACAAACACATCACAGTCTGATAGCGCATTAAACACCCCCCAGGGGAGGTCCTCAGGTCGGTGGTCAAGTACTTTTCTAACGAAAGTCCTGGCGGCCACCGCTGTGATGGCCGCGGCACAGACCGGGCGCAGAGCCGTCCCTGCACACGAAAAGGCGTGGGAAGCCAGTCTGTCAATGCGCCGGTCCTCAGCATCCCGAAGGGTACGGTAATAAGGAGCCGTCATGAAGGGGGGGTTAGTAACCCCTATAATCGGTGCATCCACCACAAGAGGTGCTGACCAAAAGTTAACCACATCAGGAGGGAAAGGGTACTTCCAATCCCAGACCCTGGGACCCCTTTAAGTTTACAAGGCGATTCCCATTCTTGGGATATAAGATTCTGGAAATGTTCCTGTTCCAGGAATTCCAAGTGCGGCGGCGCTGTGTGGAAACTCTCCTTCTTAGGCTTGGAAGCCTCTCCAGGAGGGGAGATAGACAAAACCTCAAAGATCTTAATAAGAATATTTATAGGGGGGGTGTCCCCTTTTGGTTACCCTGGAGGTACCACCGCTCCACTTTTGTCACCTACAATGGTGGTGGAGGTGCAACTGTAGAACTGCTGGCACTCCCGGGCACTTAAGGGGAGGGGGCCTCTAAGTCACCTACCGGGAAGAGCAGTTTCAAAGACATATAAAAGTTACATGAATGTGTGCATCAGACATTCCACACTTATTTTACATTGGGTTGTACAATAAGTATTCATTTCATACTTGTTAAGAAAAAAGAGGCGTCGCCTCTGTATTGGGTACAGTTCTTAAGTACGGTAACACTTTTAGTGTACCCTTATTGAGTTGTGTAGAGTCTTGTCAGTTCTGGGGCCTATTGTGCCCTCAGTTTGTAGCAAGTTCTGTTCTATTTAGTCGGTGCGGACCTCCTGCACAGACAAGTTTCGCTTTTTGCTTCTTCAGTGTGTGGGTCCTTGTGATCTGGTTGTGATGCCAATCATATTGGTTTTACCATTCTACTAGTTTTATAATGATGCATATTGTTGAAATACATAATAAAAACTTACATTCTTTGTAGTCAATTGCATACAGCGGCGAACAGTTGTAGATAGCAGTCAATGATACAGCGCTCGAGCTTTGGTTGCAGCGGTTACTCCCAGCTGCATTTGTAGGTTGGTCAGGATATTACCTTGGAATTTGTATAGGATAGGAGATATGAGTGGCATGTTGCAAGTAATGTAATGCAGTGATTTGTTGCATATCCTTGGTGGCAAGTTATTGTGGCAGGGTCCTCCTTGGTGTTGCATATTGTTTGCTCTGTGCCTAAGAGGTTTAAACGTTTACCTTCTCTGGGTGTTGTTCACAGACCCCCCTGGCACTATTTGTTTGCGATATGAGGTGTTACTAATCTGTGCTGCTGGTCCGATGCTCGTGATTATGTAGGTCTCTGAAATAGTGCCACTTATCCTGGTTATATGTGTGTGCCCTCTGTATTGGTTCTCCCTGTTATATGTGTTGTATGTGTGGTTATATGTGTCTCTTGTGTTCTGTTCTCCCTGTGCGTCCTCACAGCGTGTAATCAAAGCTGCTTACCTCTATGCTATGTTTGTATGTCCCCTGTTGCAGCCTTAGACCGTCACCCCCTGTGTTCAGCAGGGGGCGTCTCTGCAGAGTTGTGTACAGCGGATGCCTCTGGTCTCGGATTCCGTCTCGCTCTGTAGCGTGTGCGTCGTCACACACAGCGGTGTGTATGCGCCACCATTTGCTGCTTGTGTGGGTGTGTGTTCAGGCTCTGCAGATGTACGGGGCCGCCAGGCGCAGGGTGGGCAGGACTTCCGTTGTCCGCGCTCCCTGCTAGGTCCCTGATTGGATGTCACATAAGGGGCGGAAGTGCGTGTAGCGCACTGTCACCGGGGCGGCCCCGTTCAGTCATTGGCTAGGCAGGGTGTCAATCCTTACTACTTCTGTGTGGGAAAAATTTAGATCCGTGTTTGTGAGGTGTTGCTAGGTTACGTGTGGGGTAGTCGCCAGCTTATTGGTTGGTTGGTCTGCTTAGTTTTGCTTGGTGCTGGCTGGGAGGAAGCGCTGCTCTCGGCTCGGCTGCGCTGCAAGATTGCTACTATAAATAGTACATGGGGCATAAAGCCCGTTTCATTAGGTACAAATGCACATTACAGATTTATATAGGAAGAGTATTACCTTCTGCATACTGTTATTCATTAAAATATTCTCAATCAGGACTCTCAGTTTGTTATGTCCTCATATATATCACCTTCATGATTTGGTATACCTTAGATTCTGATGGCTAGTGCATACATGTTCTATCCCTACCTGTTATATCCCTTAGATTCTGATGGCTAGTATATACATGTTGTATCCCTATATATTAATTCAGTACTAAAGGATTAGTAAATCTGTATATGCGTTCCCCATGAGTATTGATAAATACTGTTTGAGGTCAGGACACGGATGGGTAAGTGTGTGTTCGGGGCCCTTTGGTTTTTGAGGGATGCCCGATGGAGGTTGGGGGTGGGGTCATTAGATTTGACCAGGTGTTGGTCCTTGGTAAACTACAGTGGACCTCTAAGTTATTTGAGGAAAGGAGAGAAACTGCATGTTTCATTCAGTCCTGGTGGGTGTGTTGCTTTGAGTCTAACTATCCATTTTGTTTCTTTCTGTAGGGTTGATTTCTGTATATCTCCGCCTCTTTTGTGCATGTGTAGTCTGTCGAGTGCTTGGAATGTGGTCCCCTTGGGGTTTGCGGCATGTTCTCTGGCGAAGTGGCGGCCTATTGGTGTGGTGAGGTTCCTGTTCCTGATGTCTCTTAGATGTTCAAGTATTCTTATCCTAAATTTTCGGTTGGTCTTGCCGACATAGAATCGCCCACATGGGCATGTCATCAGGTATATGATGTGTGGGGAGTTACAGTTCACAAAATGTTTTATGTTGTGTGTCTGTTTATTGGGTAGTGTTAGGGCAGTCCCTTGTTTCAGAAATTGGCATGTGCTGCACCCCCCACAGCTGTATAATCCTGTGACCTTACAGCATCTTAGTTCTGACTGTGCTGAGTAGTGGCTTTTGACAAGTACATCTTTGATGGACTTGGTTCTTCTGAAAACCATTTGGGGTCTTGCCGGGACCAGGGTTGCTAGGTCCGGGTCATGTGTTAGGACATGCCAGTGTCTTTGGAGGATATTTCTGATATCCTTATGTTGTTTCGTATATGTAAGTATAAATGGTAATGATGGCGGAGGCTTGGTTTCTGTTTTTCTAATTGGGAAAAGTATTTCTTGTCTGCTTCTTCCTAGTGCTTTGTGATAGGCATTCTTAAGGACTTTCCTACTGTACCCTCTTAGGAGTAGTCTGTCCCTAATGCCGTCTGCTGCAACTTGGAAAGATTCTTGAGTTGAGCAGTTTCTCCTTGCCCTTAGGTATTCCCCATAGGGGATGCTATGTTTTAGTGAGGTTGGATGGGAGCTTGTGGCGCGTAGGATATTATTAGCAGCGGTGGGTTTTCTGTAAAAGTTTGTGTTGATATTCCCTCTTTCGTCGATATTGATTTTTAGATCAAGAAATGCTATTTCCCTTGTGTTAAAGTCCAATGTAAGTTTGAGGTTGAGTGTGTTCTGGTTAAGGGTGTGGTGAAATTCTCTAAGTTCCTTTTCTGTGCCCTCCCAAAAGATGAGTATATCATCTATATATCTATACCAGGTGGTGGCTTTCTCCAGGAAGGGAAGTATGTTTGTGTCCTGCCAAAGGGTGTGTTCCCACCAGCCCAAGTAGAGGTTGGCATATGTGGGGGCACATGTAGTGCCCATTGCAGTGCCCTGTATTTGTTGGTACAGTTGATTCTGGAATAGGAAGGTGTTGTGAGTGAGAATGAAACGTAGTAATTTTATCAGGAAAGCGCTGTGGTCGTATTGACTGATGTCGAGTTGGTCTAGGAAAGTTTTGACCGCTTGTAAGCCTGTTTGGTGTGGTATGCTGGAATAGAGTGCTTCTACATCAAAGCTTGCCAGAATTGTGCCTTCTGGCAGCGTCATGTCATTTAATGTTTGTAGTAAGTGCGGTGTGTCTTTGATGAATGACGGTAAGGATTGTACGTATGGTTGGAGGTGTCTGTCAATGTATCTACTTGCTGTACTTGTTAATGACCCTATCCCAGATACTATGGGGCGGCCCGGGGGGTCAGTGCTAGATTTATGGATTTTCGGGAGGGCGTAGAAAGTCTGGGTGACTGGTTTGTCTACTCTGAGGAAATCGGCTGTTTTTTTATCTATGATGTTGTGTGCTAGGGCCTGTTCTATGAGTGTATAGTATTCATCTTTGTCTTTGTTCAGTCTTGTCATGGGGACTTTCTGGTACCAATCTTTGTTGTTCAGTATCTTTTGGCACATTCTTTCATACTGTAATCTGGTCATTATTACAGTATTTCCCCCCTTATCCGCGGGCTTAATTACAATTTCTGGATTAGATTCCAGTTCCAGTAGTGCCTTTTTTAGTTCGGGGGTAATGTTGTTTGGTCTCTGTCCCTTTGTTGTCAGCTTTTCCACGTCATATGTCACTAAATTTACAAATGTTTTTATGCTGGACTGCAAAAGTAGTGGGGGGAAGTAGGTTGATGGTTTTCTGAGCGTTTTTTTGGGGTCTGACTTCTCTGTTTCCTGCGTCCGAATGCCCTGTGTTAATGGTAAGAGGGTGTGCTGTATTGGATCCTGTTCAGCTAGTAGTTCGTTCAGGGTATCAAGTGCTGTTTGGTCAGCTTCCGTGAGAATAGTGTTGGGAAGGTGGTCTGCAGTATCTCGGTATAGATATTTTAGGAGGACCTTTCTAGCGAACAGGTGGGTGTCTGTTATTAGCTCGAATTTATCATGGTTGGCCTGTGGGCAAAAGTTTAGGCCAAGTTCCAGCACCTTTTGTTGGTTTGGGGTTAGGGGTATGGAGGCCAGGTTAACCAGATGTTTTGTTATAGTCATTTCTGTTGCGGTTTTGTCTGGCTTCTTGTGTTTGCGGGGATCCTTTTTGATGGTTGTGTTGGTTGTTGTGGGTGTGTGGGGTGGGTTATTTCTAAATCTAAAAAACTCTCCTCTGATGAGGTTTCGTTTATCTGCTGCTCGGGAGGTGGGTGTGTGTTTCTTTCCCCCCAGTGCCTGCCTCTCTGTCCTCTTATGTCCGTGGCCCTATCCCTTCCTGGGCCCTGGTCTGTTCTGTATTGCCCTCTTCGGTTGTGGGATGTTGTGCCCCTCTGATAGGGCTGTCCTCTTTGAGTTTGGTTTCTGTTTTGGTGTGTACCCCACCTATAGGCTCTTCCCTCTTTGTAGGCTAGTAAGTCTCTCTCAAACTTTCTCGTCTTATTTTCCCAAACCTCCTTGTTTAATCTAGAGATGTCCCTGGTTATGTGTAGGTTCTTTGCTTCAAATTGTGGCCACTCAGAGTGTTGGTTAAGGTCTGTACAGATATCTCTATATGTGTTTTCAATTTCTCTTAGTTGTTTTTCCTGTTGAGCGATCAGAAGTTCTATCATAGTAGTAGAACATTTTTGGAGGTTGTTCTCCCATTCAGTTTTGAACGTGGGATCTAATTGAAAGATTTGGGGAAAAATTTTTCCCCAAATCTTTCAATTAGATCCCACGTTCAAAACTGAATGGGAGAACAACCTCCAAAAATGTTCTACTACTATGATAGAACTTCTGATCGCTCAACAGGAAAAACAACTAAGAGAAATTGAAAACACATATAGAGATATCTGTACAGACCTTAACCAACACTCTGAGTGGCCACAATTTGAAGCAAAGAACCTACACATAACCAGGGACATCTCTAGATTAAACAAGGAGGTTTGGGAAAATAAGACGAGAAAGTTTGAGAGAGACTTACTAGCCTACAAAGAGGGAAGAGCCTATAGGTGGGGTACACACCAAAACAGAAACCAAACTCAAAGAGGACAGCCCTATCAGAGGGGCACAACATCCCACAACCGAAGAGGGCAATACAGAACAGACCAGGGCCCAGGAAGGGATAGGGCCACGGACATAAGAGGACAGAGAGGCAGGCACTGGGGGGAAAGAAACACACACCCACCTCCCGAGCAGCAGATAAACGAAACCTCATCAGAGGAGAGTTTTTTAGATTTAGAAATAACCCACCCCACACACCCACAACAACCAACACAACCATCAAAAAGGATCCCCGCAAACACAAGAAGCCAGACAAAACCGCAACAGAAATGACTATAACAAAACATCTGGTTAACCTGGCCTCCATACCCCTAACCCCAAACCAACAAAAGGTGCTGGAACTTGGCCTAAACTTTTGCCCACAGGCCAACCATGATAAATTCGAGCTAATAACAGACACCCACCTGTTCGCTAGAAAGGTCCTCCTAAAATATCTATACCGAGATACTGCAGACCACCTTCCCAACACTATTCTCACGGAAGCTGACCAAACAGCACTTGATACCCTGAACGAACTACTAGCTGAACAGGATCCAATACAGCACACCCTCTTACCATTAACACAGGGCATTCGGACACAGGAAACAGAGAAGTCAGACCCCAAAAAAACGCTCAGAAAACCATCAACCTACTTCCCCCCACTACTTTTGCAGTCCAGCATAAAAACATTTGTAAATTTAGTGACATATGACGTGGAAAAGCTGACAACAAAGGGACAGAGACCAAACAACATTACCCCCGAACTAAAAAAGGCACTACTGGAACTGGAATCTAATCCAGAAATTGTAATTAAGCCCGCGGATAAGGGGGGAAATACTGTAATAATGACCAGATTACAGTATGAAAGAATGTGCCAAAAGATACTGAACAACAAAGATTGGTACCAGAAAGTCCCCATGACAAGACTGAACAAAGACAAAGATGAATACTATACACTCATAGAACAGGCCCTAGCACACAACATCATAGATAAAAAAACAGCCGATTTCCTCAGAGTAGACAAACCAGTCACCCAGACTTTCTACGCCCTCCCGAAAATCCATAAATCTAGCACTGACCCCCCGGGCCGCCCCATAGTATCTGGGATAGGGTCATTAACAAGTACAGCAAGTAGATACATTGACAGACACCTCCAACCATACGTACAATCCTTACCGTCATTCATCAAAGACACACCGCACTTACTACAAACATTAAATGACATGACGCTGCCAGAAGGCACAATTCTGGCAAGCTTTGATGTAGAAGCACTCTATTCCAGCATACCACACCAAACAGGCTTACAAGCGGTCAAAACTTTCCTAGACCAACTCGACATCAGTCAATACGACCACAGCGCTTTCCTGATAAAATTACTACGTTTCATTCTCACTCACAACACCTTCCTATTCCAGAATCAACTGTACCAACAAATACAGGGCACTGCAATGGGCACTACATGTGCCCCCACATATGCCAACCTCTACTTGGGCTGGTGGGAACACACCCTTTGGCAGGACACAAACATACTTCCCTTCCTGGAGAAAGCCACCACCTGGTATAGATATATAGATGATATACTCATCTTTTGGGAGGGCACAGAAAAGGAACTTAGAGAATTTCACCACACCCTTAACCAGAACACACTCAACCTCAAACTTACATTGGACTTTAACACAAGGGAAATAGCATTTCTTGATCTAAAAATCAATATCGACGAAAGAGGGAATATCAACACAAACTTTTACAGAAAACCCACCGCTGCTAATAATATCCTACGCGCCACAAGCTCCCATCCAACCTCACTAAAACATAGCATCCCCTATGGGGAATACCTAAGGGCAAGGAGAAACTGCTCAACTCAAGAATCTTTCCAAGTTGCAGCAGACGGCATTAGGGACAGACTACTCCTAAGAGGGTACAGTAGGAAAGTCCTTAAGAATGCCTATCACAAAGCACTAGGAAGAAGCAGACAAGAAATACTTTTCCCAATTAGAAAAACAGAAACCAAGCCTCCGCCATCATTACCATTTATACTTACATATACGAAACAACATAAGAATATCAGAAATATCCTCCAAAGACACTGGCATGTCCTAACACATGACCCGGACCTAGCAACCCTGGTCCCGGCAAGACCCCAAATGGTTTTCAGAAGAACCAAGTCCATCAAAGATGTACTTGTCAAAAGCCACTACTCAGCACAGTCAGAACTAAGATGCTGTAAGGTCACAGGATTATACAGCTGTGGGGGGTGCAGCACATGCCAATTTCTGAAACAAGGGACTGCCCTAACACTACCCAATAAACAGACACACAACATAAAACATTTTGTGAACTGTAACTCCCCACACATCATATACCTGATGACATGCCCATGTGGGCGATTCTATGTCGGCAAGACCAACCGAAAATTTAGGATAAGAATACTTGAACATCTAAGAGACATCAGGAACAGGAACCTCACCACACCAATAGGCCGCCACTTCGCCAGAGAACATGCCGCAAACCCCAAGGGGACCACATTCCAAGCACTCGACAGACTACACATGCACAAAAGAGGCGGAGATATACAGAAATCAACCCTACAGAAAGAAACAAAATGGATAGTTAGACTCAAAGCAACACACCCACCAGGACTGAATGAAACATGCAGTTTCTCTCCTTTCCTCAAATAACTTAGAGGTCCACTGTAGTTTACCAAGGACCAACACCCGGTCAAATCTAATGACCCCACCCCCAACCTCCATCGGGCATCCCTCAAAAACCAAAGGGCCCCGAACACACACTTACCCATCCGTGTCCTGACCTCAAACAGTATTTATCAATACTCATGGGGAACGCATATACAGATTTACTAATCCTTTAGTACTGAATTAATATATAGGGATACAACATGTATATACTAGCCATCAGAATCTAAGGGATATAACAGGTAGGGATAGAACATGTATGCACTAGCCATCAGAATCTAAGGTATACCAAATCATGAAGGTGATATATATGAGGACATAACAAACTGAGAGTCCTGATTGAGAATATTTTAATGAATAACAGTATGCAGAAGGTAATACTCTTCCTATATAAATCTGTAATGTGCATTTGTACCTAATGAAACGGGGTTTATGCCCCATGTACTATTTATAGCAGCAATCTTGCAGCGCAGCCGAGCCGAGAGCAGCGCTTCCTCCCAGCCAGCACCAAGCAAAACTAAGCAGACCAACCAACCAATAAGCTGGCGACTACCCCACACGTAACCTAGCAACACCTCACAAACACGGATCTAAATTTTTCCCACACAGAAGTAGTAAGGATTGACACCCTGCCTAGCCAATGACTGAACGGGGCCGCCCCGGTGACAGTGCGCTACACGCACTTCCGCCCCTTATGTGACATCCAATCAGGGACCTAGCAGGGAGCGCGGACAACGGAAGTCCTGCCCACCCTGCGCCTGGCGGCCCCGTACATCTGCAGAGCCCGAACACACACCCACACAAGCAGCAAATGGTGGCGCATACACACCGCTGTGTGTGACGACGCACACGCTACAGAGCGAGACGGAATCCGAGACCAGAGGCATCCGCTGTACACAACTCTGCAGAGACGCCCCCTGCTGAACACAGGGGGTGACGGTCTAAGGCTGCAACAGGGGACATACAAACATAGCATAGAGGTAAGCAGCTTTGATTACACGCTGTGAGGATGCACAGGGAGAACAGAACACAAGAGACACACACATATAACCACACATACAACACATATAACAGGGAGAACCAATACAGAGGGCACACACATATAACCAGGATAAGTGGCACTATCAGAGACCTACATAATCACGAGCATCGGACCAGCAGCACAGATTAGTAACACCTCATATCGCAAACAAATAGTGCCAGGGGGGTCTGTGAACAACACCCAGAGAAGGTAAACGTTTAAACCTCTTAGGCACAGAGCAAACAATATGCAACACCAAGGAGGACCCTGCCACAATAACTTGCCACCAAGGATATGCGACAAATCACTGCATTACATTACTTGCAACATGCCACTCATATCTCCTATCCTATACAAATTCCAAGGTAATATCCTGACCAACCTACAAATGCCGCTGGGAGTAACCGCTGCAACCAAAGCTCGAGCGCTGTATCATTGACTGCTATCTACAACTGTTCGCCGCTGTATGCAATTGACTACAAAGAATGTAAGTTTTTATTATGTATTTCAACAATATGCATCATTATAAAACTAGTAGAATGGTAAAACTAATATGATTGGCATCACAACCAGATCACAAGGACCCACACACTGAAGAAGCAAAAAGCGAAACGCGTCTGTGCAGGAGGTTCGCACCGACTAAATAGAACAGAACTTGCTACAAACTGAGGGCACAATAGGCCCCAGAACTGACAAGACTCTACACAACTCAATAAGGGTACACTAAAAGTGTTACCGTACTTAAGAACTGCACCCAATACAGAGGCGACGCCTCTTTTTTCTTAACAAGTATGAAATGAATACTTATTGTACAACCCAATGTAAAATAAATGTGGAATGTTTGATGCACACATTCATGTAACTTTTATATGTCTTTGAAACTGCTCTTCCCGGTAGGTGACTTAGAGGCCCCCTCCCCTTAAGTGCCCGGGAGTGCCAGCAGTTCTACAGTTGCACCTCCACCACCATTGTAGGTGACAAAAGTGGAGCGGTGGTACCTCCAGGGTAACCAAAAGGGGACACCCCCCCTATAAATTTAGTCTATAGTGCCCAAAGGGCCGAACCTCTACACCACTGGGACTGAAAAATACAGCAGGAGTACCCACTCCACTACAGCTCCCTCCTGTCCTTCCCCCCCCCCCTGTATCTTAATAAGAAGGTCATCTGTGTCACACAGGCCCCAAGAACCGGGCCCAGAATCATCACGGCTCCCGGGCATCCCATCCGAGGAGCCCGAATCTGAAAATAGCTCACCTTCCTCAGAAGGATCAAGGTCCTGCATAGCAGCAGAGTCAGGGACTGCTTCTTTCCAGGGCCCATGCGCTCTGCCAAACTAGACAGCACCTGCTCCGCCGTAGGCAGCCTGCGCGGCACGGCTTGCTGGTCATCCCCGCTTGAGTGAGACTCATCAGGAGTGAGATTTAGGTCCGTGGAGACGGGTGTATTGAAGGGAGGTGCAGCCACTAGCAAACCTGATTGCAGGGTCAGTGACTGTTCAGCACACGGTCCGCAGACCCGTGCTCTGTCAGCATCAGCATGGGGCTGACCACACACTGCACACAGCCGGTCATGTCCCAGAGGGACCCCGGGTACATAATTCTGAGATGCCTCCATATGGTGATTATCTGAGTAGTATGCCCGCAGGGATTTACACAATAGGCAACCCTGGATGCCCCAAGACCCGCTAGGAAGTGGGAGAATTTGTTATGTGGACGCGCTAAAATATATGTTAGGTCAGGAGAAGCCACCGAAGACCTGGCGTCTGAAAGACATCATGGGATAAGAGGGGGGGGGGGGGGTCAGTGCCATGCGCAGCAGAATAAAACACATAGGAACAAATACCGCCCCGGAGGGCACTTACATGACCAAGGGAGGAGGCGGATCGCACCACGCGCGAAGACTGTCAAAATGGCGCCAAGTGAACCTCGAGGGGCGGGCCTGATCTGGCTGTGACGCGGAGCGCGTTATGCCGAGTCCCCGCCTCCGCCAAAGAGTGCGAAGCTCTAACCCTCGAAACGTGAACGACAGTAGTGGATAGTACGCACATACATAATGTTGCTGTCACACTAGACAATGATGCTGCCGTCTGGGCAGAACACTAAAGTAATGAAAGGACAAACATGCATGCAACCATAAGCTTATGTGGCAAGGAGCGCGACACTGACACCCAAGTTCAATGAAAGATCAAGGCCTTCAACGTGTTACATTACACTAGGACTGCCACACATACCCCCCCCCCCCTTTCTTTTCCCCCGAGCTACGGGAGGAAGCGAGGGAGAAGCGGACCTGCATCCAGGGATTAACACTGTGAGGGGCACGGACAACAATGCGGGAGGGGCATCTAATGGAGGCTCACCATCGGCCTAAACTGCCTACCCTATGGTGGGGGATTGCGGTGGAGCTTAGCTCCGTAAGCATACACGGTGCTGCCTACCTTCACCCGACCAACGCAGCCCAGGCTGGGAGGCATATTCTTCACAAGGACGACGGGTGGAAATAGTCCCGCAGGGCCTCGGGCTGTAAAGCCCCACTCGCCTGCGAGAGCGTGATACTTCATGTCTTTGCAGTGAGCACTGCAGAGAAATCTGGGGATTTGTGGGAGGTCCCTGGGTGTGTGAGGGGCCGGGAGGAGCCTGTTTTTGCATGTCTGCAGTCAACGGCGCCCTCTGGGGGAGGATTACCCATGTGTAAGTATTATAGTTGGAGCAGGACGTGCTGTATGCTTAGAATATAATAATACTATAAACTTTATATAGCAAATGTTAAAGGTACAAAAGAAATAAAGCATACACAGTGTAATATATAGATAATGCAATAATAAAAGGCCGAGTCTGCCCAGGATGAAAGCTGCAGGGGCCCCTGATCTTGATAGTTGATCCACTCTTGACTCGTAGAACTCGATCACACAGGTGAAGCTTCTCCACGGGCTACACTGTACATGCCGGTCAGCAAGCTGGGAGTAAAAAAGGAGTTCCAAAACAGCTACAGACTATCTCCACTTGGCACAATCAGCTGAACTGGCAGGTGAACAGTCTGATAGTCAGTGGAAGATCCAGACTCCACCGTAAGGCTCTGGATAGAGAAGGCAGCAGCACAGCTCCTGACAGCAAGCTGTGTGCTCAGATCTCTATGCTTGCAGGATGTCTGTCCTATACTTCTAGTCTTTTTGTACCTCCAGCACAGGGCGGCAAGTCCAAGCTAGCAGGGGCAGGAAGTATACTATCACTGGTTAAGGAGGGAGCGCTCTATGATTTCCAGGAGACATGCAATGTTTAGAGCAACTTTGTGGTAAATCAGCACTTCCCTACACAGGTTAGCTGGGTGGCCTAGTCTGACCCTGTGTTCAGCATGTTGGGCCTGCAATGCTGTGCTGGCACTTTACACAAGGTGCATGTGGGGGGTGCCTCCCTTGCGGGCCCAGTTGAAGTCACATAAGCAAGGATACAGAAGGAGAACAGATTACAATCTATTAGGGTATAAGGGAGGATACAGAAGGAGAAGTGCTTACAATCTATTAGGGTAATTAGGTGGGTGTGGTCACACACTGTGAGAGCCAGAGCACACAACTGCTCCTAATTACCTGAGGCCTGTGAAGCCTGGGCTTTCCTGGGAGTGCCTCCCCAGGCAGCATGGATGATTCCGGGGGTGAGTCGCGCCGGTACCCCCGAAGGAATATTAAACCTCCGGATCCCGGGACTGCTTCCACTAGCGGCGCTAGTAACACCACGGTGCCCCAGCCCGGTGAGAGTTTGTCAGCTTTTCGCAGCCGTGTATGCAGTAATTTGTGCATGGTGGCGAAGGAGGAGGAGAAGCTGTGTAAGATGAAAATCTCATTAAAGAAAAAGAAAATGGACACCAGCAAGGCTCGGGGACTGGATCGGCGGGCAAGTAAAGCAGACTTAGCTGAGCTTGAATCAGCATGCCGGCAGCAGGAAAAGCTTGTTTCGTCCCTTAAAGCAAGCAGTGGGGCCTTTAAAGAAAAAAATAAAAACGAGGAGCGATTTAAGTCCATGCAGCGCTCAGGCCCCACTGTGAAGGAGGAAGAGGCCGACCATGTGGATGAGACCCCGATGGTGGAGGATTCTCCAGCTGTACCTCCACCCAAAGTTGCAGCAGTAGCAGAGCCGGGAGCCCCGGAACCAGCATTGGAAGACTCTCTTGCTGAGGCAACACATCATGAGTGCGTGACATCGCTGGGCATCCAGGAAGCCCCTATTGGAGCAGATCTTCCAGAGGACAGCCGCCAGCCTGAGGAGCCCATGCCAGCTAAGGACAACGTCCATCTGTCCAGCCAACCTGCGGAGTGCGCCATAGGCGCTGTGTCAGGGGGTATAGAAGACTGTGGCGCTCCTTGCTCTGAAAAGGGTGAGGTGGCGGCAGCCGTAAGTACCATCCTGGCACCCATCCGGGTTCCTGGGTGCGCCGAACTTGGTGGGCCTGGGGCCATGGGTGACTCACCCGCAGGTTTGGGTCTTGCTGGCAGGGCTTCTATTGTTTCTGCTTCAGCTGCTTTGGGTGCTGTTACTGATGTTGTTGCTCCTGTTACTGCTGCTGTGTCTGGGGTTGAGTCCACAGGGGTTAATTCTATTGTTGGACTTTCTGCTGTGACTGCTGCTGATGTTGTGACTGTCCCCTCACCTGCACCTCAGGTGGACAATAAGAAGACTGTGCCACCTAATGCTGGGGCCCCTGCTGTCCGCCCTGCCCTGTATTTTATCCAGCGAGGTGGCACAGGGAGTAGGGCCAATAATGCTGTTGGTGCTGCAGTGCAGTCCCCTGTGTCCTATGCCCAGGTTGCCAGGCGTGGTGGAGAAGCTGCTGGTGAAAGGGCATCTGTGCCCAGTGAGGCCAACGCCCCTGCCAGCGGATTCAATAGGCGCAACCTGGTCCAGCTTAGGTGGGAGGGGGAGGGGCCAGTTATCACCCGGCGGGCGGTGGTGGATCTCATCCTTGGCATGGGATTCGCAGCCGCAGACATTTTTGCCCTGATCAGTCCAGTGGGGAGCGCAGAACATGACTTGAGTTTCGTCAGACCAGAAGGGATGGATTTATTTTGGGAGCGGTACGAGCTGCTGAAGCAAGACCCTGCCTGGAAGGGGTTAACTCCCATCCAGGTCTCCAGACAGCAGCTCGTGAAAAATGTTACCATACTGGTTAGAAATGAGTCCATTCCCCCTTCTGATTTGACTGGCTGAAGCGTTATGGTGATGTTCTCACTCCCCTGAAGAAGATCCTAGACGATCGGGATATCTGGACTGGGGGCTGGTCAGTGACCCTGAGGCTCCGCAGGAATGGCAACCAGGTCACCCACTTGCCATCTTCTGCCTATATTGGCCGTGACCGGCTGACCATCTTTTATCCTGGTCAGCCCAAGGTTTGCCATAAATGTGGGGCCAAGGGTCACTTCAGCTCCTCCTGCTCGCTTCTTAGGTGCTTGTTGTGCCAGGGCTTGGGACACTTGGCTAAGGACTGCAATACCATCCGCTGTAATCTATGTAACCAGCTCGGCCACCCTTATAGTCAGTGTCCTGAGGCCTGGCACAACCTGGACAGGGAAGTGGTGCAGGAAATGCTGCGGCTGGATAGGGAGGAATATTCCCATGCTGTCCCGTCTACAGTCCCTCCCCCCACTCAGCTGGGGGTTCCTGAGGCCCCTGCGCCCGCTCCTGTACCATCGTGTCTGACTGCACTCTGTAATCTGACTGTCTATTCGACCATCTGCTAAGCCTGCCAATCGATCCAACTCCTCCGTGTCTGCCCAAACCCGCCCCACTCCAAGAAAAAGGGGGTAACATCCAACGAGACATACCACTCAAGGAAAGATAAGGGGAGGTAGCAAGCGAAGAAAAAGAGCGATAAGGAGAAAGAGAGAGAAAAAAAAAAATAAATAAATAAAATATTAAAAAAAAAAAAAATATATATATAAAAAACAACAACATCAAACATCATTAATTCTTGTGTTTAGAAATATCAAGGGGAACAACTCTAAGGCTAGTCTGTCTCTCCAGGCGCTCCACCCCCCCCCCCCCCCCCAAAAAAAAACTCTTCTTCCTCCCCACCGGCTAGAAACCTCATGCGAGCCCACCTACCTAGGAGAGAAGGGAGTAAAAGAATGATAAAAGAATGAAGGCTCCTCCCTGACTATACCCCCTCCCAAATCTGCTTCAAGCTTTGATCTGAACTCTTGAACACTATCCAGGCAGCCCAAGCTCGACCAAAAGCCTCCCCCTCCCCCCGCATTTCCGCAACCAGCTCCTCCATCCTCATAATGCTATTGAGCTCATCGAACCATTCCACCAGGGAGGGCGCCTCAGCTTTCCTCCAGTACCTTGGGATCACTGATCGTCCCGCTGTAAGGAAATGTCGCAGGATGCCTTTTTTACACGCCTGCCTACTGCCCAGGAGCATGGATAATAGGGTGACTTCCGGTGTGTTTGGTGTGGAGGCGCCGTAAGCTCTGTCGTATAAAGAAAGGATCCCCGCCCATAGGCGGTTTATACTGTTACACTCCCACCATACGTGCAGTAGAGTCCCCCGGGCTGAATTGCACCTCCAGCAGACCTCTGAGGTGGAAGGGAACATCTGGTGAATCCGCATTGGGCTCCGGTACCATCTCAGAAGGAGCTTGATGTTCTTCTCCTGAGCCTTACACGGTAACGCCATTTTGTACGTAAGAAAAAAGGCTTTCCCCCAGTCCTCATCCTCAAATTGTCGCCCGATTTCTTTTTCCCATTCCACTACAAAGTCCGGTTTTCCGGGTCCCGTCTCTTCCAGCATAATGGCGTAGAGCTCAGAGATAACTCTCAATGGTCGTTCTGGCGCCTCCAGTATGTCCTCAAACTTGGTACACTGCCTCTTCACCGCTGATAGGGTATCGAGTGAACCCAGATAGTTCCGTAGTTGACTCTCCTCCAACCATGACACCCCCTCTCCCCCCCCCTGCCGGATCATGGGAATTCCGCCATGTACCAGGATATGTCTCAGCCTAGTTTTTGAAGATGCCTCCCATATTAAGAACCTCGGAACCCCCACCCCTGGTTTAAACCAGTCATAGGGCCTGGCCTAGTCGAAATATTTGTATTTTTAAGGCTGTCTTCCCATGCCCGGAGGAGCTGAGCAGTTAAGAATGGTATCTTCTCTTTGTTCGGAATTAATTTAGGATCTATCCAAGGAAGGGCTTTCAAGTCCCATGATAGCATATCCTCCTCAATGGTTACCCATTGCTTGGATTCTCTACTATGATGCCAATCCACTATCCTCATTAGAATTGCTGCCCTGTGGTATCTTTCCACATCTGGCAACCCAGATCTAGTAATTTAATAGCTGAGGCGGCCCGGGGGGCTGGCACTGCAAGTACCAAGGGGGTCCCAGTAATTGTGGCCCCTGCTGTAAAACCTCGCAGGCTGGGGCTAGGTGATCCTGATCCTGCACCCCCTTCTGAGCAGGGTGGGAGTTCAGATCCCAAGACAGCGTGGTCTGGACTCTCCCCCGAGGATCAGGATTACCTTGCTCTCAGGTTTGCTACCAAAAAGAAAAGAAAAAAGGACAATGGAGTGCCAGAACCGGGGAAGAGCCATGGGGTGCAGCTCTTCAACCGGTTTGAGGTACTTTCTGAGGACTCAATAGAGATTTCTTCCTTTGATTCTGAGGCCTCAGATATGGAGGAGGAAACACCAGTCTCCTCCAGTAAGCGTGAGGGATCTGATAGTGAGGTCGGAGGGAAGGCTAAGAGACATTCTCCCGAATGACTCTGATGGCAGTTCCCCCTCCGATAAAGGTGGCAACCATTAATGTTGCCAGCATTAAATCAGTAAGCGCTCGTTTTATGGCCTTATTTTTTCTCAGCCAGTTTGATGCTGACATTTTGTTTTTGCAGGAGACCAGATTGGCCAGTCTGGCCGACCTTCACGCTGTGAAGCGGGAGTGGAGGCACGGACCCTCTTTTTGGTCTCTTGCGGCCGAGCATTACAGCGGAGTGGCGGTGCTTTTTAAAACCGACATGGTAACTTGTCGGCGAGTCATTGAGGTGGAGATCGGGAGGTGCATGGTCTTGGACGTCATTGTAAGGGGGCAGGACCTGCGCCTAATAAATATCTATGGACCCCAAACTAAGTGGGACAGGAAATGCCTCCTTACAAAGATCAAGCCGTTCCTTTTTACAGCCCGGCCAGTAGTCTTTGGAGGTGATTTTAATACCGTGACTAGGCCCATGGACAGGAGAGGCTTCAAAGGCAAGCTGGGCTGCGATAGTCTCTTTTTGAATAGCATGGTTAGAGAGGCAGGTCTGGAAGATGTGCACATTAAGCACTCCCCAGACCTCACGGGCTTCACTTTTCAGCGAGGTAGCAGTCAGAGTAGAATAGACAGGTTTTTTTTGAAGGAGGGCTCGGCTTCTCAGCCTCCGCGGCTGCAGGCGGTCGAGTTCTCCGATCACCTTTTGCTATCGATGGTCTTGAATGCCTCTGACACACCCCCTAGAGGAAGGGGCATCTGGAGGATGAATTCGGCTCTCCTTGAGGAGGAGGGGGTAAGACAATCTTTTGAGGTTTTTTTTCAGGCACAGGTTTCCATTAAGGATTTTTGCAGCAGCAGGTCTGAGTGGTGGGAGCTGACCAAAATGAGAATTGCTGGGCTTTTCAGGGGCCTAGGAAAAAGAAAACAGCTTGATAAATACATTGCCTACCAGCGCTTGCGGAGGAAACTTGACATCCTTGTCTCGAATGGTGGAGATCAAGGGGCAATCTCTGAAGTCAAGCTTCTCCTCAGGAAGTGTCAGTATGACCGGCATGCTTCTCTGGTTCTGGAAAGGGATTATGGGAAATACCACTCGCCCGATCCCTATCAGAATTGCAGACAGGCTGCAGCTCTCAAGACTGTCCTTGGTCTGAAGGATAGCACAGGTTCCCTGGTAAGATCTAAATCTGGGATCCTGGAGATTATTAGGTCCTTTTATGCTGACCTCCTGGGCAGTAAGATTCTTGACCGGGCAAAGATGGAAAGTTTCCTGGATTCTACTCCAGGATTGGAAAATGGTGACCGTTCTATCACTAGCTTGACAGAGCCGGTCACTGCCGATGAGGTGGTAAGTGCGATTGATCACCTTGCCATCAAAAAGTCGCCCGGGTCAGATGGTCTGACAGCTGAATTTTATAAATGTTTTAAGACCATCCTGGCACCACATTTGGTGGAGGTCTTTAATTGCTGTCTGGCAGAGGGTTCCCTCCCTCCCTCCATGAGGCGCTCGGCTGTGATCCTTCTGTCAAAAGGAAAGGACTCTTCGATGATTGAGAACTGGCGCCCCATCAGCCTTCTCAATGTCGATAGAAAGATACTGGCAAAGATTTTGTTCTGGCGCTTGTCGTCAGTAGCGGAGCAACTGCTTTCCCGTCATCAGCACTGCTCCATCCAAGGTAGAAGCACCTTCTCTGCGGTTTTAGCTGTCCGGGAGGCCTTGGAGCGATGCAGGGCTGCAGGCTGGGGAAAGTACTTGTTGGCGTTAGATCAGGCAAAGGCTTTTGATAGGGTCAATCATGAGTACCTATGGCTGCTTCTTGGTAAGTACGGCCTGCCAGGGCGGTTCATTAATTGGCTACAAACCCTGTATGAAGGGGCTGAGAGCTTCCCTCTTGTTAATGGTTGGGTTGGAAGGCCTTTCAAAGTTGGCTCTGGTGTGCGACAGGGATGCCCTCTGAGTACCTTACTGTATGTGTTTGCAATCGATCCCTTTATAAGGAGGGTCAAGAGCAGCATGTTATGTGGGGTTCCTCTGGGTGTGCCTGGTGAGCCTCCTCTGAAGGTCATTGCCTATGCGGATGATGTATCTGTGATTGTCTCTGGGACAAATGAGGCAGAGGAGGTGGCCTCTCTAATAGCACAGTATACAGAAGCGTCGGGCTCCAAGGTCAATCATGAGAAGAGTGAAGTTTTCTGGATGGGTGAGGAGGGTGAGGGCTTCGAACTTCCGGACGCCTTCCCAATGCCCCAGCAGGAAATTAAGATCCTTGGCATTAATTTCGGTCCTGGCGATTATGGCCAAAAAAACTGGGAGAGCAGGCTGGAAATTGCCAATGCCAAGGTTGCAGTCTGGAAGAGCTGGAAAATGTCTCTCAGGGAAAGGGTTGACCTTATCAAGACCTACCTGATCCCCATCTTTTTATACGTCAGCTTCGTCTGTGTTTTGCCAGTATCTCTCTACACCAGGGTCTACAGCGTGTTTTTCCAGATGTTATGGGGAAACCGCATGAACCTGGTGAAAAGAAATGTCACTTACCTATCCAGGCGGGAGGGTGGCCTAGGGATGGTCAACCCAGTAGTGTTTTTCTCTCTCTTGTTTCTGAAACATAATTTTGAAAGCATGTTGGCAGAGAGCCCGCCTGGCTGGGTGGGTATTTTCCAGTCCTGGTTTAAGCCCTTCCTGCGAGACTGGGAGAATGGTGGCCGGGTGAAAAGCCCTCAAGTTCCTCAGGCTCAGCTCCCGGCCTATGTTGCCCCGTGCTTGAAAATACTTCGGCAATGGCAATTGACGGCAGAGGACATGAGATCTACTCCGAGGAAGCTTCTGGTGAGTCGGGTCCTGGGTCTGGCTTTTCATGAGCCATTGTCCCTCAGGGATTGCCCAGGCTCCATCATGAGGGAGGGTTTGAGGCTTATTAACTCCTCAAGAATTCCTTTGAAATACCGGGATATAGCCTGGCTCTCCTTCCAAGGAAAACTCTACCTTAGGGGTATCCGGAAGAGTCGCAGCCTGCCAGAGATAATTTGTCTCCGTGAGGAGTGTCAGGATGAGGTGGAGACTATGGACCACTTCCTGCTCCGGTGTCCCTTTAATGTAGATGTCAGGACTATACCGGACACCAGTCTGTCTTGAGCTGATAATCCCCAATCTCCACCGCCTCTTCTGCCTATAGACAAGTCCCCGCTTGTAGGAGACGCGGGTAATGCCTCTCCTACTCGGTTACCCCCAGGACTTATAGGGCGCAAAGATTATCAGCTTAAGGTGGAGACTGATGAACGGCAGGGAGTCCCAAGCGAGGATGCCGGGTGGCGGAAGTCCGATTACAAGCCGAGGTCAGAGCCGGGAGGTCACGGGGCGAGGTATCAGAGGGGTCAGGCGAAAATCGTGGTCAGGCAGGCAAAAGGTCGGTTCAGGCTGAGGTTGACAACAGGAATCAAACGAGCTTCAATGCTTGGTACTAGGCGCTATAACAGGCAATGACACACTGCAGTGGAAATCCCTTTATAGTGGGAAAACCGGCAGGATTGGACAGGGAGACAGTGGCTGGGATTGGTGCACTTAGGATCTGACGGCAGATTGGAGCACTGGCCCTGTAGTCTGATTGGTGAGCTCTGGGCTGATTGCCCCAGCTGAGCTTCCCGGGCAAACTGCTCAGAGCTGCACCTTCTAGACTTTGTTCTCTTAAACAGCCTCCGGTGGCCATTCTGAGTATTGCACCCCCGGAAGACATGAGCTGACTGTATAGGCCAGCAAGCACAAGCTGAGTGACAACGGGCAAGGGGGGAGGACTTACTCGGCGACACACGCGCCGCTGGGGATGGCATCGGAGGCAGAGGCAGCTGCTGGGCAGGAGAAACCCTGGCCAGTTGCCTAGGGACACCACGGGCACGGACTGAAGGCAAGTCATTCCTGACAGTAGATGTGTGTAAACAGGTGGGGTTGGCCCTCGGTGCCCCCTTCTTCTCCCAGCTTTCCTATGCTGAGTGGGTGTACGGGGCATTCAAGAACAGAGGGGATTTTTGTTTGGACACTTTGTATCTAGTTAGTCTAGTGATTCGCTATTTCACGTGGAATGCACGGTGCCAGCTCTGCATTAGGAAGAAAGTCCTCCCTGTCCCGGTGGTGGTGCATGACATCCTGCATGAGGTGGGTAAGATCCGGGTGCTTGAGAGGGACAGGTGGGAACGGGGGGCTTGGATGAAGGCGTGGAGGAACATCAGGCCTCCTTAGTCCTCATGACTTCCCTCTGGGTGGGCTTTTCTGTCTCTTATCACCCATAGATTTTTTATAACAACGACAGATTTTTGAAGAATGGCTGCATGCACAGGTGACGGGGTCTCTTAGTCTTCCTGCTGAATTGTGTATAGTGTAGTGTTAGGTTGTAGATAGGATTGTATATACAATAATGGATATTATATGCCGAATTGTTTAGTTATTATTTATTTTATTTATTTATTATTGTAACTTTGTATATATTGTATATATTGTATATGATTGCTTGATTTTACTTAATAAAAAAAGTTACAATCTATTAGGGTATAAGGAAGTATACAGAAGTAGAAGAGCTTACAATCTATTAGGGTATAAGGAAGTATACAGAAGTAAAAGAGCTTACAATCTATTAGGGTTTAAGGGAGGATACAGAAGGAGGAGGATCTTACAATCTATTAGGGTATAATAAAGAATTTGGAAGAAGAGCTTACAGTCTTTAATTGTATAAGGAAGGATACAGAAAAAAGGAAGTTGATCTAATAGAAACACAATGGGTGTGTCACATACAGGCAGCTGCCAGAATAGCTTCTAGGGAACCCAGGGCTATATTAACACAAAATTTATGTTGGAAGCAGATGGAAACCCATGCAGCATGGCCTTGATGTCTAAGAGACTCCAGGGCATCCTGATTTAGGATACCTCACTTTTTGAAACCCCCAGAATTCATTCATAAAACACTTTTTTGGGGCTCCCATGCTGCTAATCCCAACAACTCATTAGCCGAGACGCACTCCCACGCCAAGCAGTTTGGGTAGACTGAGGATGGGAAAGCACTTCAAACTAGGGGGAAGCCGGAGATGCAGCCAGTGGGCTTTCTCTACCCCCAATTTGTGATGGGCTGCAGTGTGAAATCAGCCAGATCATCCAATAAACACATGCTCTGACGTGCCCCCTCAGCTGCCGCATGCCAAACATAACTCTGTGGGCTTGCCTAGGCTAGGGCTGAACGGGCTCTGCGGGCAGCTACAGGTGGGGGCGAGGATGTGGCCATTGGTGCCGGGGTTTGGTCCCCCCCCATCCAGCACCTTGCACCAGCCATTCACTTGAAGGCTGGAGTGTGCACGCCAGCCAGAGGTATGAGGGTATTATCAGTCACATAGGAATATCAGAACAAACATAGGGATTTTACTTAGTGGGGCATCTCAAATCAGGCTACGCTAGTAAAGCAAACCTATACCCAGGTTAGTGAAAAACTCGGGTTTTGGTCTGCTTTAAAAGGACAACTGAGGAAGCACATGTGGTGAATTGCAGTTTCTCCAAACAATGGTCATAAAGGAAGCCTCCCAAAAATTGAATTTTTCTGAGCATTTGCTTCAGGAAGGGTGATGAGTGCTGGTTGGGTCCCAGGGCAGTTAACCCCCTTCCCCCACAGACAAGGGCTTCTCAATTTCACATGTGGACCAAAACACCACGATAGTCAAAATTACAGGTTTTGGTTAGTTGAGCAAAACCCTGAGCGACCAAGCTTGCAAAAGATTGCAGGGCTGACTGCTGGCCTTTCCCAGGGCATCCTGTTTTGGGATGCCCCTCTGTGTGAAACGCATAGCTCACCTCTTCCCTGTCCAATGGCACGTGCGCAGGCTCTTGTCCAATGAGAGCCATTTGCTGTAGCTATATAACTGTAAGAAACTTACCTGTGTCCAGGGGCCCGCGGCACTCCTGCTGCTGAGTGCGGCGCGTCACTCTAGCAGCCCCCCCCCCTCTCTAGCTGTGCAGGCACGCGCTCAGGCGCACCCCGCAGTCTGTCAGTTTCACCACTAGGAGGCGCTGCGCTGCCAGTGGCAGACGGCGCAGCGTCCTCCACACCTGATGGGAATCAGGGGCTGGTCAGCCTTGCTGCCAAGACTGACCAGGCCCTGGATAGCTGTCCAATCAATCGCTCAGTTTTGTAGTTACACCAATCACATTGCACCAATCACTACACACACTCCCCCCCCCCCAGGGCGGCCATTGGTCAGTTCCCCAATAAATATGGAGTCAGCCCAGTACTCGTTGCCCATGATAGTCGCTTGTGATTAGGGTGTGATTACGTTAGTTGTTATCTGTTTTCCGACCTGGCTTGATCGACCATCCCTGTCCGCTGCCTGTACTGACCTTTGCTTTGTCTGATCTCGAACCTGCCTGCCCCTTTGGATACCCTGCGATCTCTGACCTCCTGGGTTGACCCTTTGGCTACCCCTGACTATGCACCTGCCTCATCCCTGTACTTTGACGCATCATCCGGACTGTCTTCCCGTGTAGCTTCAGGATACCCTTGTGGTTCATCGACCTTCACCGTGAGTAGACATCCTTTGTGCCTATTAACCCTTTAAGGTGCCAGCCTACCTGCAGCTTTTGTCACCCTCTGTTGCCAGACCATGTTTCACTATTTTGCGCTACACGTGTTCAACTGTGATTTTTGAAAGGATTTCCAGGGATTTCCCAGGAAAATGATATATTGTTTTTTTCAAGAGAGTCTGGGCTTCAACATGAAATCTCTTGTTTGGCCTTTTTTTAGTATATTCTCAATACTTTTTGGTGAAATATGTGCAAAAAAAATAAAAAAAATCTATTTTTTGCAATGTGTAGTGTTTTTTTGTAATAAAAAAATGTAAGTTTGTCAATAAAATTTTATTGCGTGCAAAACCCCAATTTCATCCAGTCACAGCGGTACCACATATGTATTGATAGACACCCTTTCCTGCCCAGGAGACTCCCCCAAACTGAAACAGAGCTTTAGGAGATTTTCAGATAAAATACAACTATGCTATGCGCTATGCAGTTTTTCCAGAAAAACAACCATTTACATTTAAAATACCCCCCACAAACTATATATTCTCTGGAAGTACACACCTCAAGCTTTTTAGGCGTACCAAGCATGTTTAGGTGGGCTTAGTTTTCTGGAAGTTATTCCTCAATGTATTCTTTGGTTGCACAAAGTTTCCCTAAAAAAGAATAAAAATAAAAAGGAAGAATCAAGCCACATTTTCCTAAAAAAACTATATGCAAACAAGAAAAAACAAGTAAAATCTCAAAAAGCAACATGCCCCGAACAGAACGATACCCAACATGCATAGGTACTGTCAAGGGAAGAGTTGGCAAACACCCCAAAGTAAAGCATGCGCTCTGCAGACAAAATGCGCACCTTGCAATTTTTCAACCAAAACAAACCTTTACTTTTGGAATATACCCTATAAACCATATATTCCCTGAAAGTACACATGTTAAGCTTTCTAAGAGTACCCAGCTTGTTGTAGTAGGCTCACCTTTCTGGAAGTAATCCCTCAAAGAATTATTAGGTTGCACAGGGTTTTCCTAAAATGAATAAAAAAACTGAATAAATAACATGTTTTCCTAAAATATAAATATGCAAACAAGAAAAAACAAGCTGAATCTGAAAGAACAAGGTCTCCCGAGCAGAACAATACCCAACATGCATAAGTACTATTAACCCTTTTAATTGCCAACCTACTTGAAGTTTTGTCACCCTCTGTTCACATGTAATTTTTCCCCATTCTGCGGCATGTTTATTTTTGTGTAAAAATAAATAAATAAATATTTTTTAGACAATTGTGTCCTTTATTTTAAATAAAACATTTACTTTATTAGAGAAAACCATATTGCATGTGAAAGCCCAATTTCTCCCGATTACAACGGAACCACATATGTATCGGTAGCCCCCATTCTTGCCAAGGAGACCCCCCAAACTGAAAATAGCACTTTATAACATTTACAAATAAAATCCTACTATCCACACTATAAACATAAGGGGTTAATTTAAAAATAAAAAATGACATGGGGGGGACCCATTTTTTGGGGAATTTTAAGGGTTAAAAACCACAAAAAATTGAAATGGGGTCCCCCTTACCCAGCATTACCAGCCCGGGACCAGCTATGGGGGCTTGTAGGAACAGAGTGGAGGAGCCAGCTTTTGTGGCCCCCCACCCTGCAGCCTACAAGCCCACATAGCCTATGCTGGCCCGGGCTCTTCTGCCCCCCCCCCCCGGGCTTTGGGGAGGCAGGTAACAGGGGTGCCGGGGGTTAATGGCAAGTCACCTGCTAGCGGCAGGTGACTTGCCAGCCCCCAGCCTTGTGAACTGGTATAAGGGGTCTCATGGACCCCTTACCAGTTCACAAGGGGTTAAGTGTAAAAAAATACCATTTTGTGAGTACTCACCAGTAAAATGGGTATTACGAGTATGTCACACACCCCGCTTCCAACATTCATGACACTTAGGAAACCGGCCTGTAGAGGGCGATCTTGCAGAGATAACATGGAAAAAAGGAGCCCCTCCCGGTCCATAAGTACCCGGGACCTCCCACTATTCCCCAGTCTTTTAAAAAAGCAGTGAGAAAACCAGGAAGAGCAAATTATATAGTGCATTGAAAATAATAAAAAACACCATATAAAGGACCCCAGAACAAAAAAGGGCGGGGGAAGCGGGGTGTGTGACACCCAATACCCATTTTACAGGTGAGTACTCACAAAATGCTATTATTCCTAGTATGTCACACACCCCGCTTCCAACATTCATGACACTTGGGATATCAAATAGCGGTGTCCATAATGGGCGGGGATCCAACAAGACAAAAATGCATAACTTAAATTACTGCAGCTTGCAGAACTTTGCAACCAAAAGCAGCATCCGCTGAGGCCCGTACATCAACCTTGTAAAACTTAGAAAAAGTATGCACCGAAGACCAAGTAGCAGCCTTGCAAACTTGTTCAACAGACGCCTGGTACTGAAAAGCCCAAGAAGCCCCAACAGCAAGAGTAGAATGAGCAGTAACACGAAAAGGGGGAACCTTCTCCTTAGCAGAATAGGCCCCAACAATGGCCTGACGTAACCATTTACTGATGGAAGATTTGGCGGGTGCCAACCCCTTCCTAGGCCCAGAGGGCACAACAAAAAAGGCATCTGTCTTACGGAAAGCAGAAGTAGTAACCAAATAATACTTAACACAACGAACAACATCCAAAGAATGTAAAACCCTTTCCTTGTTATTACTAGGATTAGGGCCCAATGAAGGAAGAACTATATCCTGATGTAGGTGGAAGGCAGACACCACCTTAGGAAGAAAATCTGGTTTAAAACGGAAAACCACCTTATCCTGATGCCTTTCGAAGTAAGGGGCCTGGATAGACAGGGCAGCCAATTCAGAAACCCGACGGACAGAGGTAATAGCAACCAAGAAAGCAACCTTCTGAGTAAGAATATGAAGAGGAACATCCTGCAATGGCTCAAAAGGAGCAGCCTGCATGGCAGAAAGCACCAAGTTAAGATCCCAAACTGGAAGTAGGAGCTTTCTAGGAGGCTGCACATGCGTGACCCCCTGGAAAAAAAGTCTTAACCAAAGGATGAAGAGCAAAAGATCTTTGAAAGAAAATAGCCAAAGCAGAAACCTGCCCCTCAAAGCGCTAATCTGGAAACCCAAATCCAGACCATGTTGCAGAAACTCCAAAATCCTAGGGATAGAAAATACCCTACAGGGCAAGACCCTAGACTCACACTAATAAATATAGGACCTCCAAGTCCTGTAGTAAACAACAGAGGAAGACTTTTTCCTAGCTCTAACAAGAGTCTGAATGACCGCGTCAGAAAGACCTTCCCCTTTTAAGATGGAAATTTCAGCAGCCACACCGTCAAAGCCAGCGTTGGTAAATTGGGGTAACAAAGTTGACCTTGGGTGATGAGATATGGAAGAAGAGGCAGATGCAACTGATCCTCTGCTAGCCTTGTGATGTCTGCGAACCACAGACGTCTTTGGCCATCTTGGAGCCACCAGAATTGCTGGCCCCCCTTCCAGAACTAGCCTGCGCACCACATTGCTTATCATGGAGAATGGGGGAAACAGATACTGAAACCCCAGATCCTTCCAGGCCAGAGACATGGCATCCGCTGCCACTGCCAGAGGATCCTGGGATAGAGACACAAAAAAGCTGGAAGCTTGTGGTTGTGACGAGAAGCAAACAGGTCCAACCGTGGAGTCCCCCACTTGTGACAAAGAAACTGAAAGACCCTGGGATTGAGAGACCACTCTCCCCGGGGAGCGCATGCTCTACTCAGGGAGTCTGCCTCCACATTCACTATCCCCGGAATGTAAACTGCCGATATGCAAGGAACATTGATCTCTGCCCAGTGGAGGATCAGAGATACTTCCCGGAGGGCACCCCAACTGCGAGTCCCTCCTTGGTGATTGATGTATGCAACTGCTGTTTGGTTGTCTGACCGAATCTGAACCGGCAGCCCCCGCAAAAGATGAGTCAGTCGGAGCAGAACAAGTCGAATGGCCCGAAGCTCCAATAAATTGATTGGGGAGTGAGCCTCCTGAAGCCCCCACAACCCCTGGAACCGGTGCTTCCTCCAGATGCCCCCCCAACCCATAAGGCTGGCATCCGTAGTGACCAACTCCCAACAGGGGGTCAGAAATGACTTGCCGTTTCTGAGATTGCTCGAAGTCAGCCACCACTGAAGGGACCGCAGAACATGGGGAGACAACAAACAAACCCGATTCAATGACAGAGGACACTTACAGGATAAAGAGAGGAATTGACATGGTTTATCACCCAACCGAACCTCTCAGGGGAGGCACCAAGGTCCTGGTGTCCAATTCCGCCTGATTGAAGGAAGAGGCTGAGATGAGAAGGTCGTCCAAGAATGGCACAATGCGAATGCCCTGGAGCCTAAGAATAGCCATTACTCCTGCCAAAACCTTGGTGAATACTCTTGGGGATGAGGTGAGACCGAATGGAAGGGCCGTAAACTGAAAGTGCTGGTCTTCCACTGTGAATCTGAGGAACCTCTGGTGAGCAGAACAAATAGGGATGTGCAGATAAGCATCCCTGATGTCGATGGAAGTCATAAAGTCCCCTTGACGGAGAGCGTCGATCGCTGATCTTAACGACTCCCATGCGAAACCTTCTGAAGCGAATAAATTGATTTAGTCGTCTCAGATCTAGAATAGGCCGAACAGAGCCGTCTTTTTTGGAAACCGTAAATAGGTTGGAGTAAAACCCCAGACCCCTTTCCGCAAGAGGAACCAGGCGAATAACATCCATGTTTAAGAGATTCGCAACAGCTGCCCGGAGCCCCAGCGCAATCCCCGGGCATCCGAGACCTGAAAAATCTGGGCGGAGTCCGGAACTCGAATTCCAGCTTGTACCCGGAGGACACAACCTCCAGAATCCATCTGTCTGATACCTCTTTGACCCAAGCCTGGAAAAAGAACTGCAGCCGTACCCCCACCCGCACGGGTGAGGGCGCCTCCTCATTGCTGGGCAGGCTTGGAAGCGGCCTTAAGCTTTGATCCCCAATTCTGACTTAAACGGCCACGTCCTCTTCCTCTGTTCCATGCAGTCCCCCTTGGGGCTGAAAAGGCCGATCCTCTGCCTGCTCTGGAACCATGAAAGGAAGGGTTAAAAGAGCCCGATCCCCGAAAGGAACGACGTTGCTTCTTACGCTGAGTCAATTTGCCTCCTTTAATGACAGAATCCAATTTCTTACCAAAGAGGCGCAATCCCCCAAAGGGGAGTGCTGTAAGTGACGACTTAGCCACCGTGGCAGCCGCCCACTGGCGTAGCCATATAGACCGCCGTATAGCAACTAGTAAAGCAGAAGTTATGCTACACATGGCCATGGTATCATCCAAAGCAGAAAGTACAAAAGACACAAATAAATCACATCACTTAAGAGCGGCATACTCATCAGAGGCTGGATCAAGCCCTGAGGTATTTAATAGGTCTCTAATAACAGACCTAATAGTGACTGCCATAAGTGCCGAGGCACCCACAGGTCGTAAGGCCGAGCCAAGGCTAGCAAACGCATGTCAAGCCATTTGATCAATACGTTTGTCCTCCCCATCCTTAAGGTTAGTAGATTCCCGAGAATGCAAAACAGAGGAATTGGACAAACTGAGCACAGGTGCATCCACCACAGGGGGGGATGACCAACGCTTAACAGTGTCTGAAGGAAAGGGATATTTGTTATCCCAGCCTAAAGGAATGCCAGGAAGCCGCGCAGGCTTCTCCCATTCCTTAAGAATGATCTCCTCAAAATGTTTTTGATCTGGAAATTCTAAAAGGGCCTGGAGGCCACAAAGAACTCCCCCTTTCTAAGGAGGGACTGCTTCTGGAAGATCGATTGCCAAAACCTCATACAATTGAGCAAGAGCTTTAGGGGTGTCAAAAATCTCCCCTTCACCTTGTTCAGCGACAATACCCACAAATTGCTGAACATCAGAAACATCAGATTCCTCAAAGAATTCTCCTTCTCTAAACGGAGAACAATCTGACCAATCAAGACGCTCGCTACCATCAAGCTCATTTGCCTCAACAGCAGGAGCTAAATGTTTTCTTTTAGCTGAGGCCTTCTTGGCCACAGAGCTAGACATTCATTTTTCAATGTGAGCCAATCTGGCACATACATCAGAAAGCGACTCTCCACCCATGACAATATCACTGGGGGTATGAACAAGACAAGCTGGTGTGGGAGAAGAGGCCGGAGCCCCAGACCCTGAGGCTTGGGCCTCTGAATGCTGTAATATAATCAATTGAGCACAAGCTGCACAAAGAAATGCGTTATCCCCACAAGGGATGCCCCACATCGCAAACACTGCCGAGTCTGTCCCAAAGGAACTGAGAGCCCAGTATCCTGAGATGCCTCCATATGGTGTTTCTTAAAATAATTTTTTTATAGTCGCCAAGTATATGGGATTTAAACCGAAGCTACCCGGGATGCCCCTTAATAGTCCCTAAATGGGAGGATTTAACAAGGACCAGGAGAAACCCCTATTAAAGAGTTCCCACCTGGAAGACATAATAAAAATATACAATAAGCCTTATGCATTTAAAAGACTTCCCTTTAGCACAGCTAAAGGGTACTCACAATGACCACGACAGCCCTGCGACCAACGACCTGCGAAAGCCCAGCAGAAGCACCAGCGCAGCAGCCAGAACCAGCGGAGAGACCAGCGCCAGAACCGGAACCAAAATGCCAGTAACAAACCGCATGTGAAACAGGAAGAGAGAGCTTGAAATCCGGCGCCGCCGAGAAGCCCCGCCCCACAAGGAATGCTCAGAGAGCGGAGGGCGGGCCAGCCAAGGACAGCCGAATGACGTCAAAGAATGGGGCCGGATGCCGCCCGTCAAGCCCCGCCCACATCCGGAAGCACGCGCTGACAGAAAGAGAGGGAAATTTTAAAAATCCCAACAAGAAGAAACACAGGTAAGAAACTTACCCTCCTCTTTAAAAATAAATGCATAGGCCAAAGACACTCCCCAATAAGACTCCCCCCCCTTCATTACCCCAGCAGGGTCCAGGAGAGCCAAAAGGGGGAGGAACAAGAGCACCAACAAGCACAGGGAGATTTCAAGGGACGGGGCATCCCATGCCGGGGGACACCAACCCAGATTCCGCCTACCCCTTATTTGAGGTCTCACGGAGGGAGCAAGCTCCCATATACACCCAAGGGTGTATCTACCCTTGCCCGAGCCCATCAGCCAAGGCTGGGAGGCATAACATCACAATGAGGTTCAGGCAGAAATAGAAAACGACCGGGAGTAACCCCGGTTACCTGCAGGAAGGAGAGTCATCTTCTGAATGCTTCGCCGACTGCAGAGACGAAAAGACTGGGGAATAGTGGGAGGTCTCGGGTACTTATGGACCGGGAGGGGCTCCTTTTTTTCATGTCATTTCTGCAAGATCGCCCTCTACAGGCCGGTTTCCCAAGTGTCATAAATGTTGGAAGCGGGGTGTGTGACATACTAGGAATAAACACACAGAAACAAGCAGAAAAAATGTTGTTATTATTTTTTTTTTTACTTTTTAATACTTACCTCCCATCCATCCCTGTGTCCCACGCTGATCAATCTGGCTTCTGCTCTCCTGCTGCAGCTGGAAGCCTTTTTTAGCTGCTGGGCGACAGAACATAAGGGGTTAATTTAAAAAAAAAATGACATAGGTTCCCTCCTCCCGGGGGGGGGGGGGGGGGGATTTTGTTTTGGAATTTTAAGGGTTAAAAACCCTTAAAAATCCCCCCCAAAAAATGAAATGGGGTCCCCCTTACCCAGCATTACCAGCCGGGGACCAGCTATGGGGGCCTGTAGGAACAGAGTGGGGGGCCAGCTTTTGTGGCCCCCCCACCCTGCAGCCTATGAGCCCACATAGCCTGTGTGGGCCCGGGCTCTTCTGCTCCCCCCTGGGCTTTGGGGAGGCAGGTAATGGGGGTGCCGGGGGTTAATGGCAAATCTTGCAAAGCCTTGTGAACTGGTATAAGGGGTCTCATGGAGCCCTTACCAGTTCACAAGGGGTTAAATGTTAAATAAAAAAGATACAGACACATAAGAAAAAAAATGATCTTTATTTTTTTTTTTTTTTACTTTACTCACCTCCGATCCTCTGTCCCCCGGCGATCTGCGATTACAGTCTGCTCGGGTGTTTGGAAGAGAGAGCCTGGGGGGGGGGGATCTCAGCCCTCTCCTCCTCCCCACCTCTCTCCTCCAACCACTAGAGCAGACTGATTTTCTGTCTCGGGTGCTGGACTTAAGAGGTGGCTGCTGGTGACATCACAATGATGTCACCTGGCCCTGCCCGAGCTGAGAATAAGGCCATGAATGAATACATTGCTGAGAATATGCAGAAGGGTTTTATTTGGGCGTCTACCTCACCAGTGGGTGCCAGATTTTTCTTTGTGGAAAAGAAAGATGGCGGATTGCGCCCCTGTATTTACTATAGGGGCCTGAATAAAATTACAGTGAAAAATAAATACCCCTTTCCCTTAATAGACGGAATCTTTAACCAGGTCATTGGGTCCCAGGTTTTTTCTAAGCTTGACCTGAGGGGGGCTTACAATTTAATCAAGATCCAGCAGGGGGACAAGTGGAAGACTGCCTTCAACAATCAGGACGGGCACTACGAATATCTCGTTATGTCATTTGGCCTATGTAAGGGTTCCGGCAGTCTTCCAGGACTATGTTGATTAAGTTTTTAGAGAATACTTGGGCGTTTTGTGGTCATCTACTTAGATGACATCCTAATATTCTCCTCGACCTTAGCCGAGCATAGGGAGCATGTACGTATGGTTCTACAGAAATTGAGAGAGAATCACCTCTACGCCAAGCTTAAAAAATGCGTTTTTGAGGTTTCTGAGGTTTCGTTTCTGGGATACATTGTCGCCGATACTGGTTTAACAATGGAACAGGCCAAAGTATCTGCTGTTTTCCAGTGGGAACAACCCAAAGATTTAAAGGGTTTACAGAGGTTTCTGTTTTTTTTTATATATTCTTTATTTTCCATTTTCAAAGAAAAACAAACAATTTTACAGATAATCAGAAGAAGGGGTTAAACATAACACCCAGGATATTCCAGAGTACAGTTATTGTAAAACTTTGTCGGGCATGCACCAAAAGGGAATTATTACATTTCAAACAGAACAAATAAGAAGCCTCCGGACCCCCATACCAGGCGGCCTGCTCCACCCGCATGAAGGAGGAGACCGCCTCTACCGCGTCACGCACAGTGCAGTCAATGACTTGGGGGGCAGGTTGCCCTCAAGGAGAAGTCTCTCCCCTGAAGCAATCACAAATCACACCACCCGACACCTAAGTGGGGAGTCTGGGGGACTACTCTACCACATAATATGAAGCCCTGGGAGTACAGGGGAAGGGGCTAGAGTCATCCCATTAACCGGGGGGAAAGAGGAAGGAGAGGAAGGGAAACAAGTAGGTTAGATCTCGCACACCCGCCTCTAACCGGTCCCTAGTAGTGTCTGAAATTCCTGGGATTCTAAGAAGATATCCCAGCTGGTCCATTTGATGAGGTGGTCCTCAGAAGAGTCGTTGCTTGCCGCAATCATCCACTCAAACCTCTCTATCTCTGCCACCTTACTCAGCCATAGAGACATGCTAGGGGGGGTAGAGCTCTTCCATAGTGAAGGGATACACGCCCGAGCAGCATTCACCAACTGACTAAGAACAGATCTTTGATATCTTTTGGTGGGCAACTCCGAGTGGTGGAGAAGGAAGAACCCCGGGTCCTCAGGGATCTCCCAGTCAGTCGCATGTCGTAACGTGGTTCCGACCTTAGACCAAAAATCTGTCAACAAAGGGCAGGACCAAAACATGTGTAGGAGATCACCCCTAGCTCCTTTGCAACGCCAACACATGGGGGAGACATCAGGAAACCATTTGTGGAGTAATGTGGGGACCCTGTACCACCTCGTTAGTATCTTAAAATTACACTCTTTGTATCTGGTGCAAGTGGCAGTTTTGTGCACCAAACGTATAATGCGGTTCCTATGGTTGTCCGAGAGAGTAATTTCCAAGTCCTCCTCCCATTTCACCAGGGATGGCAGGGGGTCCTGGTTCGGGGGGTTCGCCAGGATTTTATAGGCAAACGATAACACATGTTGGTCTGGTCCCCGCTCCTCACAAAGCTTTTCAAATACCATAGTCTCTCTAAGCTGCCTAGCCTGCTGTTTCAGGGTCGCTAGGAAATGGTTTAGCTGCAGCTGCTGCCAGTCACCCCACCTAAGTAGCCCCCTCGAGGTCGAGATTGAGTCAAGGGATTCCCAACCCTCATTGTTACAGAAGTGCTTAATTCTGCCTATCCCCTCTCTTAGCCAGCCTTCTGCTGTCCCCCCCCTTGTCCCCGGAGGTAACGCAGGGTTTCCCAGGATTGGGTACAGGGGGGAGAAGGCTGGTGACACCTCCTCCAGCGGGAAGTACTTGTGGCAAATTCTGAGTGACGACCCTATGGTCGGGTGTTTCGATTCTACGCTCAGCGTCTGCTTGGCCAGCCAAGGGAGTGATGAAAGGGGGAACAATGAACTTCCCTGTTCTATTTGGACCCATTGTTTATGGGTACACCAGTCCACGGCCCTCGTCAGGTGAGATGCTACATAGTAAAGATTGGGATCGGGAAGGCCTATCCCTCCATTGTCTCTGGATCTCGTCTGCTAATCCTAGGAGTCTTCCCTTGCCAAATAAACTTAGAAAAAAGGGTGCCTACTTTCTGCATAAACCCGCTAGGGATTACCACCGGGAGCGCTTGCATGGCGTATAACAGGCAGGGGAGTATATTCATTTTAAGGGTATTACACCTCCCAAACTAGGACAACTTTTTAAGGGACCAAGCGTCAAGGTCCTTCGAGAACGCTTGGAGCAGAGGTGGAAAGTTTAGGGTATAAATCTTGTCTAGTCTTATACCGAGGTAAGTGATACACTCTCTCGCCCACTTAAATGGAAAGGATCTTTGGAGGTTCTCTACCTTATCAGCCGCCAAATTTAGGTTTAGTACCTCAGATTTTTGCATGTTAACTTTATAGTTGGACAACTTCCTGTAGAGCTCCAGCTCCTTTATTAGATTTGGGAGCGACACCTCGGGGCCTGATATAAAGAAGAGTAAGTCATCTGCAAAAGCCGCAGTTTTATAATGGCCTGAGGGAAGGGATATCCCCTGTATGTCTGGGTTCCTCCACACTCTACTCAGGAAGGGTTTCAACGTCAGGATAAAAATTAAGGGGGAGAGGGGGCAACCCTGCCTCGTCCCGTTTCCTATGTCAAACGATTCAGACAACATACCGTTGACCCAGACTGAAGCAGTGGGATGCTGATAGAGGCTTGAAATCCAGGACCGCATGTTGGGTCCCAGACCAATATGTTCCAGGACTCCATACATGAAATCCCATTGCACCCGATCAAATGCCTTTTCGGCATCTGTTGCCAGGAGGATTGAGGGAAGCTTCCTACTTAGGGCAGAAGGGATGAGGTTCAGGGTTTTTGCCGTGTTGTCTCGTGCCTCTCTAAGATGCATAAATCCCACCTGGTCTAGGTGTATAATCTGAGGTAGATGGGGGGGGGAGGCGGTTAGAAATCACCTTAGCGAAGAGCTTAACGTCGGTCTATAGCTGGAGCTCAAAGTGGGGTCTTTCCCATCCTAGGTTTCTGGGGTTTTCTCATTTTTATAGGAGCTTTATAAAAAACTTTTCCACCTTGGTAGCCCCACTCACCGAACTCACTAAGGGTGCATTTACCCCTACTTGGTCAGGCCGATCCATCAAGGCCTTTGAAAACCTTAAGTCTGCCTTTACTTCAGCACCTGTGTTGGCCCACCTTGATATCCAAAGAGCCTTCATTGTCGAAGTAGATGCATCCGAGCTCGGGGTAGGGGCGATTCTCTCACAGTACAGTGGGTCTCCTGAACGCCTACATCCCTGTGCCTTTTCTCGAGAAAATTTAATTCCGCTAAGCAGAGCTGTGAAATTAGCCTTTCAAGAATGGAGACATTGGTTAGAGGGGGCCCAGTTCCCAATTACGGTATTCACAGATCACAAGAATTTAGAATACATCAAATCAGCTAAAAGGTTAACCCCCCCGTCCGGTCTCTCTTCTTCTCCTGATTTAATTTCACTATAACATACAAACCAGGAACAAAGAATATTAAAGCCGACGCTCTCTCCAAAGTTTCACAGTTGATAAAGTCCCTGAGGAGATCCTTCCCATAATCCCACAACATAAGATCATAGCCGTCATCCAACCTGACCTCTCGAGTGAGCTAAGCCGGTTTCAATTGGATTCTCCTCCGGGCAAACCCGATCACCTCCTCTTCGTACCCATCCCACCGTCCAGCAGTACTTCAGCAGTTTCATGACTCCAAGGCGGTGGGTCATCCAGGGGTTAAAAAGACCGTCATGTCTGGCGGCCATCTTACAGGAAAGATACCTGGGCCATTATTCAGGCCTGTACGATTTGTACCAAAACCCCCAGGTCAGCCCCTGCTGGACCTCTGGTGCCCCTGTCCACTCCTTCACAGCCTTGGCAATGGATTTTATTACTGATTTACCACAGTCCCAGGGATATACCATGGTAGATCGATTTAGCAAAATGGCGCATTTTGTCCCCCTGAAAAAGCTGCACACAGCCCAAGAATAGGCTCATTATTTCTTAGATCATATTTTCAGACTTCACGGAATTCCAGAAGATGTGGTCACAGATAAGGGGGTCAAATTTGTGTCACACTCTTGGAGGGCATTCTGCACCCAGCTAGGTTTCACTGTTTCTCGGTCTTCAGCTTTTCATCCTCAGTCCAATGGGCCGACGGAAAGGACCAACCAGTCATTAGAACAATAGGGCTGATTCAAAGCCTCTTTCACATGCACTTTCACATGTGTTTGTGTTTTGTGAGTTTTTCGATGCCTTTTTGGGATTTCGTTACTTTTTTCATGCGTATATGCGTTTACATTAACGCGAATATACACTTTCGATGGTTGTATATTTTTCGTAAAAATTTCATTATGTCAGAAAAATTACGTTATTGGTATGGGCTTGCGCATGATTCAGAGCCTTGATTGTTGATCAGAACCCGGCCAATAAAACGAGTTTGTTTTCGTTCAACTTACAAGTTGTTTTGTAGAAGAAAGTTAGCTGTTGAGATTGGAGTTGATGTTTTCTGTGTATATGGAGGAATATGAGCGTTTGCAGCTATGCGGCATGCTAAGCATCAGCATGGCAGATTCCAGGTTGCATTGCGCACATTTGAATATTGATCGAATGCATGATGTTGAGCTATTCGAGTTCACCCGACTTAACCGTGTTTCCCTCCATAAACTGTATAGTGAGCTGTGGCCATGGTTGGCCCCACCACAAGGAAGGGCATGCAATTGCAGGTATGACCAAAATGGTTGGCTGTCTGCAATTTTAAGCGAACGTCTCGTTCAAGATGCTGGGTGCCCTCTCCGTGAGTATGTCCCAGCCTACGCTGAGCCACACGCTAAACAAGTTTTTGGATAGCATGGCTACCATGTGTCAAAAATGCATCTTTTATCCTGACAACATGGTAGCCTGGAATGCGGTTAAGTTGGGTTTTTATTATATATGCCCAACGTCATGGGTACGATCAACTGTACGCACATATGTATGAACTGTACTGAAGCTGGTGCCTCGGACAAATAACTCTATCGGTATGTGGTTTATGTGAACATCCTGACATATTTAATCATTGTAGCACTGTATCTTTTAATGTAGATCTAAACCAAACATTTTAATGTAGACCTTTATCAAGAGTTAGCAACTAATAATTTTTTTTTTTTTAAATTCTTTATTTAGTTATTTTCTAATACAAAGAGTACAGAGCAAGTAGTCAAAGAAGCATTTCGAGATAATACAAAGAGCATAATACAGCAAACAGCAAAATAGGAAAGCAATACAGGAAAGCAAAACAGGCCCCCGCACTCCCCTCCCCCCCGACCACCACAAGCCCATCAGGCTCCGCCCGGCACCAGTGTCGTTAATTATCCGGACAAGACCCGAGGAGCTCCCCTCCCCCCCGAGGTTGGCTCCCACTCGCCGTATCCACGGCGGGAAGGGGGGGAATGAGAGAAAGGGGGCACCTGGCTGCATTGATCAGGTGCATTAATATTGATTTCTTGTAATTGGTGATGCTATATGAGCTGTGATGCAGCAACATAAGGGCTGGACAACACGGGACCTGAGAGCCAGTGACTTCTGTCATAAGCGTAACTATTTCCGTCCAAAAAGGTTTTATCCTCGGGCATGTCCAAAAAATATGGAAGAAAGACCCATCTTCTTCCTCACACCTCCAACATCTAGGCGAGGTCCCGGGGTAACACATTGCTAGGTACTTTGGGGTGTAATACCACCTGGAGAGGTATTTATAATTCGTTTCCTGTGTTTGCACTGCAATTGAGGATTTGTGGGCAAGTGTGAATATCTTTTCCCATTCCTCATCCGTGAACTCTCTCCCTAGATCACTTTCCCACTTTTGGCAGTATGGTGGCCTTAGTCCTTGCTCCTTGCCCAGCAGCTGGTAGATCCGGGAAATCAGCCCAGCCGGGGGATCTTTTCTTGTGATGAGAGTTTCAAAGCCCGTAAGGTTTCGCTCGAGGGAATCCCTGGGGCCTACCTGTTGCAAATAATGCTGAAAAAGCAATAATCGCCAAGGATCTAGTCGTGGGTTGTTCCACCGGTCTCTAAGTTCTGCTACAGAGCACCATGTTCTCTTCCGTATCAAGTCCTGCCCTCTTACCATCTCCAGTTCTCCCCATCCCTCCGTCGCCCGAAGTCCCTGACCGCCTGGAAGATCGGGGTTGTCCAGTAGTGGGATCAGCGGGGAAGGCCAGGGGGATATCTCCTCTCTCAACCTCAGACCATCCCATACCTCAAGGGTCTCCTTAACCATGGGGTTGGTGCTCACCCATTTAGCTGAGTTCCTGGATGCCCACGGCAAATCCCTCAGTGGAGTCCTCGTGCTTCTGGCCTCAATGGCTACCCACTTTTTCTTGCCAAGCCCCCTATTCCAATCTACAATTCTTTGCAAGTGAGTCGCCTGCCAATACCGCAGCATATCTGGCACCGCCAGGCCTCCTTCGTGCCTAGGGCGCTGTAGCAAGGTAAATCTTAACCTAGGTTTTTTGTTACTCCAGATAAACTTCCTAAAAATCGAGTTCAGGTTCTTGAAGTAGCTCTTCGGAACATGACATGGAAGAGTCTGAAGTAGGTACAAAATTCTCGGCAGGACCACCATCTTTATTATACTTATGCGTCCCATCCACGTGAATGTTGGGACATTCCAGTTTGCTAGGTCTAGTTTAATCTTATTTAGCATTGGCACAAAGTTGAAGCGGAAGACGTCTTCAATATTATTCGGTATTTTCACCCCTAGATATGTTAGTGTGGGGGAGACCCATCTGAATGGGAATGAGGCCCTGAGGAGTGCAGAGGTGTCATCCGAGAGTCCTACACTGAGCGCCTCAGATTTATCGAGATTAATCTTGAAGTTGGAGAGCTTACTTCTCAAACTCTTTCATAAGGACTGGAAGTCCTACCACCGGGCTCGACACAAAGAACAGGAGGTCGTCCGCATACGCGGCAACCTTATGCTCCATTCCACCTGCCTGAATCCCCCGCAACCTTATGCTCCATTCCACCTGCCTGAATCCCCCTGATGTCCCCATTCTCCCGTATATGTCGCAAAAAGGGTTCCACCACCAGCGCAAAGATAAGCGGTGACAGGGGACATCCCTGTCTGGTGCCATTCGAGATAGGAAAAGGAGAAGAGAGATCCCCATTAACCTTTACTCTAGCCTGGGGCCTGGAGTATAGCTCTGAGATATACCTAAATGCTCTGGTCCCTAGCCCTATGTGTCTCAGCACCTCAAACGCAAAACCCCAGTCTATGCGGTCAAACGCCTTTTCAGCGTCCGTTGATAACAGCATGACCGGGGTCCCATCCAGGTACGAGCGATGTATGAGATTCAAGGCTCGGACCGTATCATCTCTTGCCTCCCTGCCAGGGATAAAGCCACATTGATCCTCCTCTATCAGGTCTGGTAGATATATTGCTAATCGATTGGCCAAAATCTTCGTAAATAATTTGAGGTCGACGTTCAGGAGCGATATAGGGCGGTAGCTTTTGCAGCTTAGTGGATCTTTTCCTGCCTTGTGGATCACAGTAACATGGGCTTCCAATGCCTCTCCGGGGAGCTGTCCCGGGTCATCTTCGTTTCCTATCGTGTTATAGGCCCGGAGAAAGCGTCCGCACAGGATAGGCAAAAATTCTTTGTAATATGCGGCAGTCAGGCCATCTGGGCCCGGCGATTTCCCCGCAGGAGTCTGCTGGAGCGCATGTCGCAGTTCATCTTCCGAAAGCGGCTCTTCTAGTCTACCAATCGCTTCCTTGCTTAACTGAGGCATACCTGACGATGTAATGTAGCTCCTTTTCCTCTCCTGATTCCCCACTCCCTGTGGATGTAGGTTATAAAGTGAAAGGTAGTACTCCCGGAACACCTTGGCGATGTCCGGCGTCTTATGCCATTTCCGTTGTTGTCCGTCCGCAATTGCCTCCACAAAGTTCATAGAACGTTGTTTCCTCAGGGCTCTTGCAAGGAGCCTGCCGCTTTACCCCATTCATAGTAGAAGCGTTTGCACTTCTTTATTGCAAATGCCGCCTTTCGTAGCAAAATGGAGTTTAAGTCCTCCCGGCATATAGTCAATTCCCTCAAGGTCTCCTTTAATTGGGACTCCTTATGTTGCGTTTCCAGGATCTGAATCCGGGTCAATAGACGGTCTCGTTCGGCAATACTCGCCCTTTTCAGTCTAGCGGCCTGCTGGATCAGGATTCCTGTGACCACGGCTTTATGAGCCTGCCATAAGATCATCGGTGTTACTTCCCCCGTGTCATTTAGTTGGAAGTATTCAGTGAGGGCCGTCTGCACTGCATTCCTCACCACCGGGTCTTTTATTAGGGTCTCGTTTAGACGCCAAGTCCATGCTTTCCCGGTCCGTTCCCGCATGTCCAATGAGACGCTCACCGGGGCATGGTCTGACAATGATGCAACGCCTATAGAGGCTCCATGAGCTCGGGATAGCAGACTGTGGGACAAGAGCACATAGTCTAACCTGGCATATGTTGCATGGGCAGTGGAATAGTGGGAGAAGTCTCTACCTGTAGGGTTGGATATTCTCCAAATGTCACATAACTGCAGATTATGGAGGGCCTGCTTTACCCTTCTCAGCCCCCTGTAGGGGATGGAAGATTTCCCGGAGGAGGAATCCAGAAGAGGCTCCATTGCTAGGTTCAAATCCCCACCTAGTAGCACACTCCCCTCTTGAAACTCCGCCAGTCTGGTAAGAAATTCCAGAAGGAAGTCCACCTGGCCAGAATTGGGGCTGTAGATCGAGGCAAGAGTGTACGTCTCTTCTGATATTGTTCCCTTGACCATAACATATCTACCCTCCCCATCTGTACTTACGCTGTGGAGTTGGAAGGGCACGGACCTGGACAAGAGAATCGCTACTCCCTTAGTTTTCGAACCGGGGGACGAACTTGTGAAAACCTGAGGGTATAATCTGGAGGATATCTTCATGGTTATCTTTCTTAAAGTGGGTCTCTTGAAGGAACACTATTTGGGCTTTCAGTCGTTTCAGCTCTGCGATTACCGCCGAACGCTTTTCTGGTATATTAAGTCCCCTACAATTCATGGAGATTACCTTCATGTAAGCTTCCGGAGGGTTCACCACACCCCGCGGCACCGCCATCATTTCGGTTCCTTCCTCCCGGTCCCCCCACCCGGCGCCCAGACCCCAGACAGCGGCGGCCAAAGAGGTAAAGGGGGTAAGGGGGGAAAGGTCAGGAGAAGCTTAAGTGGGTGATGTGAGGGAAAGGAAGAGAGAGCTAAGATTCAAAACAGAACAGAGAGTCAAGAACAGAAACTTTTAAGTTCCGGAGAAGCCCAAAAACCAAGTTGGGTTACAATGAAGACGGTTATACTAACTCCCCTAATATAGGAGAGTCTTGTCCGGCACCTCCCGCGAGAGTCTCCGGCAACTTCTCCCGGGAGGATATCCGGACTACTGGGGGGAAGTGGAAGCCCGGCGAAAAGGAGCCAAAACTCAGTCAACACGTATAAAGATTGATTTTAGCTCAACCATCAAGGCGTTCCCTCCCCCACCCCCGATGACACTTAAACAGTTAGGCAGCAATACAAGTTAACCAGTTATCAAAGATTCGAACATGTAATATGATCATCTGAATGACCGCCTGAGCAAACGACCGACCGCCTGGGAGCCAAGTTGTCCAGGTCTAGGCCCCCCCCACCTCCCAGGGGAGCGCCCCCGACCGGCCGACCCCAGGCCCGTCCGGGGGCCGCGTCCGGGGCGCCCCCCCAGGCCAGCGGGCAGAGCCCCCCCACGAGGAACCAGGGCGATCCCAAAATCTCCCCCAGTCCTCAGCGACTTTTCGTGCAAGACCCCCCCTCCCATCCGACCTCTGCGCCTCACCATATAACTCCTCTCGGGGAACCACCCCTCCCGAAGTACATTGTCTCCAGGGCAGGGCGGCCGAGTCGTCTCCTCCGCCAATCACGCCCCAGCGGCGGCACCCCAGCGGGAAAGGGCCCCCCACCCCTAGGGCGGGGGGGCTCCCCGCAAGGAACCCGCCGCCAGGAGCAAGATGCGGACCTCCCCATAGGCGAGCCAGGGACCAGCCGGCCCCGAAGCAAGGGGTGCCCCCCCTCATCCCCCAACCCGCGAAGTCCCGGGACGAGGGCAAAGAGGACACCACATAGATGGAGAGCTCCCCCCCGTAAGCAAAGACAGGAGCCACACCCACCGGTCACCGCCATCCGTGCAAACCACTCAGGAAGCATCACGGTCCGGGGGGCGCCCCCCCCCCCAGGCGGGAGCCATCCAACACTAGAAAGCAGGCTATCTGCTACACTCAACACACAGAGGAGCCCCACACAAGGCGAGCAAGTTATATCTAACCTGGACGGGAGAGGGCCAAAATTCCTTCCGATTGTTCCACTGTCTGATCCAACCCCAGCTTGTCACAGCACCGTAGGCAAGAACCCCCTCCGCAAGGGAGACCGCGGAAGACCGGGTCCCCCCCAGGCCGCTAGACTCCCACCCTCAGCGGAGGGCGTCGGGCCGGGAAACCCCCCACCCCCGACACAGTCGGGGGGGGGCCCACCCGACCCAAGGCCCCAGGCCACTCCCCCCAGCAGAGCCACCAGCACGTCCCGGTCCCCACCCACAGCCACACAAATGATCACATGTAGAACAACAACTTTCACTAAGGATCCAGATAAACTGAAAAGAAAGAATATCACATTAACAGATAATCATATATAAAACAACTTTCACTAAGGGTCCAAATAACCTGTAAAGAAAAAATGTCACATTAACTTAACTTTTCGGACCATGACTCAACGTCCTCTTCGCTTTTAAGTGCATTCTGGTTTCGCTAGGGTCTGCGCGGGGCCCCATCCCGAGGTCGCTCAGCCCCCCGGTCGGCCACTGGGGGGGCCAAGTCCCTCCCGCGCTCTATGCCAGGCGGGGCACCCCGTCGCCGCCGGAGGTCCCGTCCCCGTCTTCGCTGGCGCTGTGGTAGAGGGTCCGCCCTCTGGTCAAGCCCCAGCGCCAGCCAGTCCGGAACCGATATTGGCGCAGTCCCCAAGAACTCAAACAGACCGGGCAGCTGTGACGGCTCCTTTAGCATATAAGACCTCCGATCCTTACGAACAATCAGCTGGAATGGATGACCCCAGCGGTAGGAAGCTCCCTGTTGTTGTATCAGATCTAGGAGGGGTCTCAGCGATCTCCGCATCTGGAGGGTCCTGCGAGAGAGGTCAGGCAGAAGTGTGATGCGCGCTCCATCCATGTCGACCGGGCCCCTGTTCCACGCTCTTTGCATGATAGCCTCTTTGATCTGGTAGAAATGCACCCTGCATAGTACATCTCTTGGCCTGTCGGGGGCATCCCGGGTTGGACCCTGGACCCGGTGGATTCGGTCGATCTCGAGGTGATCCAAGGGCGGGTGGTCCAGGAGGCTGTTAAACATACTGCACACTTTTGTTTTTAACTCTGATGGGGCTATCGACTCGGGGATGCCCCTTAGGTGTATGTTGTTGCGTCGATTTCTATTTCGTGGTCGTCTTGTTGTAGTTGGAAAGAGGAGAGCAGTCGTCTGGTAGCATCCCGGTCCCGCTCCAGAGCTTCCACTCTTGCTTGAATATCAATCTGTGCAGCGTTATTGATTTCTACTCTGTTAGAAAGATCTGCCATAGAGTTCTGCATAGATGTTATCTCTCTGCGGAATGTCCCCTCCATCCTGGTTATGTACGTTTCAAAGTCCACCCTGGATGGTAGCGCTTTAAGGGCGTCTGCAATGTTTACTCTGACTGATTCTGCTATGGCCGAGATCAGGGCCCGGGGCAGAGTCGCTCCAGATGGGTCCACATCGGCTAATCCCATACGGCCCTCCTCCGTCCCAGATGACCGAACACTCCTTTGGGTCCCCGGCGGCGGCGAGTATCGGCAGACACAGGGGGGGGTCGCAGGGGTCAGGTCCCGCGATGAGCCGGCTGGCTCAGTGTCACACAGCCGGTCAGGGTCCAGGGGTAGCCTCCCGTCCCCCCCTCCCGGAGTCCGGTCACAGGTCTCCCATATGTCAGTTGGCGGGGAGTGAGCTCTGTTCTGTGTCGCAGGGGTCTGTGGCATCTGTCTGGGATCTGGGGCAGGTGCCACTGAAGCCTGTGTCAGTTCCAAATGCCCTTGGTCCCCCCAGCGATAGTGGACCATGGCAGGGGCCACCATCTGTCCCTCCCTGACAGCCATAAATGAAGTGGGAGTACTCTCCTGTTCCCCTCTCCTTCTTGTCCCCCATGTGTGTGGGGATGCATCCGGATCATGTCCCCAGCTCCCTCTCACCTCTGGGTGGTCCACGTCCGGTGCAGAGGCTCCCTCCTCCGCCGGCTCCAGCTCAGGGGTGTCAGCTCCGGGACGTTGGTGGGGGCTCCCCGGTGTGCCGAGCGCCGGGTCTTCTCCCGCCTGCTGCGGCGTCCAGCCGCCAGTCCGGCCCCCTCCTCGTTCGTGCGGCGGCGCGCGAGGAAGAGCAGAGGTCGGTCCCCCGCTCACAGCACTCCCGCTCCGGGCTCAGCATGGATGCAGGCTGAGCTTCTCCGTCCCGCTCCGCAGACCGGCCTCTGTCTTGCGAGGCGGCGGGCCCCTCCCCCCGCATCGGCGGGGCCGGCGCCATGTGAGCTGCGTCCCCATCTTCTCGGGGCACATGCTGATGCAGCAGCGAGGACCCGCACATCACAATCCTTGATGGCGAGCTCCGGTCGGCAGCTTCTCCACGGCTCAGGGATACAGGTAGGGCCATTTCCAGTGCGGTGGGGGAATCTCTCCTCTCTACATCTCCTGGGTCCTCGTCCGCCATCTTGGCCAGGAAGCGTCCAGGGCTCCCCGGGGTCCCGGTTCCGAAATATGCAGTTATGGGGGCCCCTCTGCGAGCCCCCGGCGTGCTCTTGGTCTTCCTCTTTTTAGTCATGGCGTTTGCTATGCTGCCTTTGTAAATTTAGGTGATTTTTAAGGGGGTAAGGTGAGGAGCCTCGTGTCCTGGCGTCCTACTCCTCCATGCACAAGCCACGCCCCCCCCTAATAATTATTTTTATTGCTATTTCTAATTTCTTAACACCCAATAAGAAAGATTAATGGTCCCTATTTTTTATTTTTTTTGGCAATTTATATTTGTTACTAAAATACTTTTTTTCTGCTATTACAGGAACCGGAAGATGGGAAACTCTATTAATGTCCAAGCAGTTGTTGGTCCTTCGGTTCCTGAGTGTCATGGCAGGTTTTCCAGGATCCACCCACGATGCCTACATCCTGAGGAATTCCAGCCTCTATGGCCGATTTGAATCTGGCAACTTGTCTGGTAGTTGGCTACTGGGTAAGTGTTACAAAATAGCTTAATTAGGGTTTTCAATGTATGACTAGGAATTATTTTTGATAGCCCTGTCTCATATGATGTTCTTCCCCTCTGATTAAATGATATACAATATAACAATGAAGTTGAAGTTAAGGGGATTTGGGTTATCCACTGCTGTCGGTTGAGAGGGCATTTGGGCTTCTCAAGAGTCGATTCAGATGTCTGGACCATATGGGGGGGGGATGCAATATGACCCAAGCAAGGTCATTAAGATTATAATGGTGTGCTGTGTCTTGCATAATTTTGCCATTATGCAGAAGGTGCCCCAATATATCGATGTGTCCCCCTCTCCAGCACTTATGGACATTCCAGATGAATTATATGATGGCACCCAGAGTGCTTCTGGCCATTCAGTCCGGGCGCACCTAATTTCTAATTATTTTAGTTAACCTTTATATGTTTTATTTTTTTTTGTTTCATTATTTATATAATTTCATTTGCAGGAGTTGGATTGAGGAAAGCGCAATTAGATAATTTGAGCAGAGGGAAAAACCTGTATTCCCTGGGAGAAATGTAGATGGGTTAATCTGTTCTAACTTAGGTGTGGACCTAGGTGGAGAAAGATTAGTGTAGGTGTGCTGTGGGAGAGTAAATAAAGGGATAATTTTCTCTGCGATCCTGTGAGGAAAAATATGTTAGTATATATACATAAAAGATTGAATAAACAAATGCAATAGTATTACCAAAGTGAAGTTTTGTTTGTGGGAGCATTTCCACCTTTTAATTAAATTAGAAACAGCTAGGTATCATTGCCTCTGACTAATTAGTAATTTTTAATCTTGCTGTCTGAGGGATTTCTCCTCTCAGGTAATGTTATATAGATTGGTCAGTGTTAATTACACTATTGGCCTTGTATTCTGAGTTCTTTGAGCTGGTTTGTGGTGGATGATTCCTTGTTCAGGATGAGTTGAGTTTCTTTTTTTTTTTAACAATAGATCTTTATTGAAAAGAGCAAAGGCGAAAAGACAGATCACACTTATACATTTTGATTACAGCTACTGAGCATTGCAGATACAATATAACACTTGAATTCAACATTACAGCATTTGGCAACTACTCTATGTGCATGGCCTACCCGTCAACTAGGATTCAGTCAAGGATCATGTCTCAGCGCCCCAACCCTTCACTTTTTTCCAATGATACTAGTAAGGGGAAGGGGGGAAGGTGTGTGCTGATGGGGAGTGAGGGTGAGGGGGGAAGGTCGAGAAAGGGTGAGAGGGAACAAGAGAAAAATCGAGGCAGAAGGGGAAGGGGGGGTCGGGGAGCAGGCCCCAGGGTAGGGAGGGCACGGGCGGCCCGCAACTCATAATAGCCCCATACTCCCCCCCCCCGATCCCCCCCACGCCCCCCACCGACGAAGGGGGGATAAACCCCCCACATCCCCGCCCGCACCCCCACGGGGCGCATCCTCGTCCGCAACCCCACAGGCGGCCCGGACAGGGGGGAAAGGTCGGGGGGCGCGGGGGACCAGGGGGAGGAGGCCCAGGCCTCTACCATCAAGCGGGGAAAGAGAGCCGCCACAGGCGTGGGGACGTAACACCCGGACCGGATCGAACACACCCGCCCAACAACGGCCCCCGAGCGACCCCCAAGCACCTCAGGTCTCGTCCCTCAGGGTCCTACCCGCCACCGACTCCATGAACAGGGACCACTGCATCAATCGACGTCTATTTTTCTCCTCAGTGCGCTGAAGGAGGGCTGTCAGGTCCTCCATTCGTCTGATGTCTTCCACCCTCCTAATCCAAGAGCCGATGGTTGGCGGGGTAGTCGACTTCCATCTGGCGGGGATACATGCTCTGGCAGCGTTTACCAAGTGGACCGTCAAGGTTTTTTTGTATTTGCTTACCGAGGCTTTGGTAGAATGCAGAAGGAGGACCTCCGGGGAGAGTTCTATCGGTTCTCCTGTTATCTTATGAATCCACTTAACAATCTCCTCCCAGAAGCCCCTTATCTTTGTGCATCCCCAGAAAATGTGCGAGAGGGAGCCCGTGTCGCTCTCACATCTCCAGCATAAGGAAGGAACCGATGGGAAGATGCGATGAAGTGTCTGAGGTGACCTATACCATCGACTCAGTATTTTGTAGCCCGCCTCTTGATACTGGTTGCTTATTGAGGCCCGTTGTGCCAGCTCCAGCATTTTCTTCACTTGAGGTGGGGTGAATGTGACCCCGAGCTCCGTCTCCCACGCAGAAATAAAATTCTGTATGTGGTTCTCACCTGGGTCCACCAGCATTTTATAGATCGTGGATAATGTACCTCTGGTAGTTTCGTTTGTCGCACATAAGCGCTCGAATGGGGTCAACTCTCTGGCGAACTCCTTGGGCGGGGGCAGGCTCGCCAGGAAGTGCGATACCTGCAGTGCCCTCCAATATGACAGACGGGGGGCATCCCCCCAGCTCAGCAGTTCCTGCAGGGACTTCCAGTTGGGGCCACCAAGGAACTCGAAGGCGACATCCCGACCAGGCGCCCTCAATCTCGCAAAGCCCGCATCAAGCCGGTTCGGGATGAAGTCCAATGCCCCTGTGATCGGGCGCAGCGGGGAGGGCGACGGGGCTATATTATCTTTCGTCATATGTCTTGCCCACACCCGGAGGGTCGGGCCTATTGTAGGATGAGATTTGAGCGGGCCTGGTAACTCTCCCGGGGACCAAGGGAGGCCCGCCAGTGGAACCGGAGCCCACGATTGCTCCAGTTGAACCCATCTTTTGCTATTTTTATGACGATTCCAGTCCACGATCCTGTTTAGATGCGCTGCTACATAATACATTCTGATATCCGGGAGTCCCACCCCTCCCCTCACTTTTGGCAGCGTCAGTGTCTGTTGGGCAATTCTCGGGTTCCTGTCTCCCCATATGAACCGTATAAATTCCGATCGGATATCCCTCAGGAAGGCAGATGGTATGTGGATGGGCAGCACCTGAAGAGGGTAGAGCAGGCGCGGCAAGACGTTCATCTTCAGTACGTTACACCTACCAAACCAGGACAGTGTCCTGTCCTTCCATGTTTGGAGGTCTCTTTTAATGGTGTTTAGGAGAGGTGGAAAGTTTTGGGCGAACAAGTCTTTGAGCTGAGGTGTTATCTGGACTCCCAAGTATTTGATCGCTCCAGATGCCCATCGGAAGGGGAAGTTGGCTTGTGTGTTATCCAAGTGTCTCTGTGAGAGAGAGAGACATTGAGTGCCTCGGATTTCTGTAAGTTGATTTTAAAATTTGACAGCTCCGCGTACTCTCTCATTTCTCTCAGAAGATTGGGGATGGTCGTCTCTGGCTGCGAGATGCAAAAGAGCAAGTCGTCAGCGAAGGCCGCAACTTTATGTTCTGTGCCACCTCCCGACAGCCCCTTAATGTCTGGGTTCGCCCTAACCTTCCTGAGGAAGGGTTCTAACGTCAAAATGAAAATAATCGGGGACAGGGGGCACCCCTGTCTGGTACCATTGGTTATTGGGAATGAGTCGGACAGGACACCATTGGCTTTGACGCATGCCGAGGGAGAGGAATACAGGGACAGCATCCACGATCTCATGTTTTCCTGCAGGCCTATGTGCTCAAGGGTGGCGCGAATAAGGTCCCAATGGACCCTATCGAACGCTTTCTCAGCGTCTGTAGAAAGCATCATAGCAGGAATCCCTTGCTCATGTGCCAGGTGAATCAAGTTGAGAATTCTGGTCACATTGTCTCTCGCCTCTCTACCCGGAGTGAACCCCACTTGGTCCAGGCCTATTAGGTTGCCCAGGTATGGCAGGAGTCTGGTCGCCAGGACTTTCGCGAATATCTTGAGGTCCACATTAAGCAGCGATATCGGCCTGTTGTTGGAGCAGAGCAGTGGGTCCCTTCCCTGTTTAGGTATCACCACTATCTGTGCCCTCAACATATCCGCAGGAAAAGCTTGCTCTGGGGATATGGAGTTAAAGGCCGCCACTGCTCTTGGGGTCAGGATGTCCTCCATCCATTTGTAATAGGACAATGTAAATCCATCCGGTCCTGGAAACTTTCCCGTTTGGGACGATTTTATTGCCAGCGACCACTCCTGTGCCATTATGGGTTCCTCCATGGCCTCCACCACCTCTCGGCTCAATGTGGGCAAGCCTGACGTCGTGAAATACCCTCGGGCCTCCTGTAGCCCATTTGCCCGACGCCCCTCCGCCAAGTTTTAAAGCTTGGCGTAAAAGTCTCTAAAGACCCCAGCAATGTCTGTCGGTTTGGCGAGCAAACGCCCTCCACTCCCCATTATCTGAGGTATGAAGTTGCTGGCTCTCTGCTCTCTGCGTGCCCTAGCTAACATACGACTACATTTGTTCCCATATTCATAAAAGGAGCGTCTGGCCTTAACCAGCGAAACCTTCGCTTTGGTTAGCAAGAGGTCTCTTAGTTTTTCACGTGTCGCTGCCAGCTCCTGTCTGGTCTCCTCAGCTCCCCGTTTTTTGTGCTCCGAGTCTAAATGGGCAATTTTCTGTATTAAGTCTGCCCTCGTTTTCTCCCACTCCCTCTTCTTTCTGGAGGCTATTTTTATGATGATACCTCTGATGTAGCATTTGTGTGCTGCCCATAAGTTTAGGGGAGACGTCTTCGGGTTGGCGTTGATTGTAAAGTATGACTGTAGCTCCTTCCTAATCTCCTCTTTTAGGCTCTGGTCCTGAAGTAGCGACTTGTTGAGCACCCAGGTACTCGGCCTGGACAACCGCTCGGGGAGTTTCACGGACAGTGAAATCAGGGCATGATCTGAGATTAGGATAGGGTCAATCTCCGCTTTTTGGACAATCTCCAGGTATCTGTGTTCCAAGAAGAGGTAATCTATCCTCGAGTAGTCGTGAGGTGCCGGGTAAAATGTGTAATCTCGACCTCGAGGGTTTTGTAAACGCCACGGGTCTATGAGTTGGGAGAGTCGTAGGGAACTTTTTAGTTTCTTAAGAGCTGAGAACGATAGATGGGAAGCCTTTCTGGAGGCATCCAGCAGTGGGTCCAGGGCCACGTTGAAATCGCCGCCAAAAATCAGGACGCCCTCCGAGAACGTCTGAAGAGCATCCAGGGCGCGCTCAATAAAGCGAATCTGATCCGAGTTGGGGGCGTAGATATTAGCGAACGTGAATACTTGGGTACCTATTTTCCCTTTAACGAAAATGAAGCGGCCCTCCTCGTCAAGTATGCTGTCTATCAAGGTCCATGGAGTGTTGGAGTGCCATCCAATCGGGAAGCGCCTGTCCGAAAATCCTGGAGCTCTCCCCTTCCGGAAGTGTGTTTCCTTTTTTTCTAGAATAGGTTCAGGCATACTCTCCGCTTCTCTGGGACATTGAGACCTTTAGCGTTTAGGGAGACGATCCTGAGATCCATCGCGTCACCTGCGCCCGATCCGGACCACCCGCGCCGGCCCCGCAGGGAAGAGCCCAAAACCAGGGCAACTGTATACAGGGGATCAATGCGCCCTCAAGAGCAGTAGGAGCACGGCCGCCCGGCCCAAAGGAAGGGAAATGGGAAAGGGATGGTCTGTTAAGACCCGAAATAAGGTGGGTTACGGGGGGGGGGGGGAGGGGAGGACAGATCGGGGAGGGATTATGAGAGGGGGGATGGATGAAGGGAAGGAGGAAATTTAATGGAAAGGGAAGAAGGAGAGCAAAAAAAAAAAAAAAAAGAAGGAAAGAGAAAACGCCCGCCTTAGGCCGAACTAGCCTAGGCGCGCAGGCCTATGTGGGGTAGAAAAACTGTGGCGCTGCAAGGCTACGGAGGCTCCCGCCTCCCCAGCCCAACTCAGCCCCTCAAACGAGGGACGGTCCAAGACTTGGTTTCCCCCAGGGGGGTTAAAAGGAAAACAATCTGTAAACAAGATAACACGCCAGGGCCTTCTTCGACTCCATAGTAACACTCTATGACAGTTTAATTAACCTGTTTAACTCTATGGCAGCCTGATTAACCTGATCAACCCTTGCCGAAAACACTTATGCAGTAGCCCTCCCTGCCCCCCGGCAATCATCCCCCAGCCAGCCGGACCACCCCCCGCCCATAACCCGCGCGATGAGCGCCAGGCAACCCCCCCCTCAGGACAGCCATCAATCTCAGTGCCACCGGGGTGACCAGAGAGCCGAGCGCGGCTCATTGTCCCCAACGGTGGGGGGGGGCGGGGGCAGCTAGGAAGACCAGGGTCACCCTTCCGCGGCCAGTCCTGCGCACCCGACCGAAGAACCACCCACCGCTCCCCGGACACACCGGCGGTCCGCCCCCCACCCGTCAAGACCTCCCCCAGAGTGGCCGATCAGTCTATTTAGTGGAGCATGGGACCGGCGGTGCGCCCCCCCCCACCAAACCACCCACGGACGAGGAAACTCCAAGGCATTTTATCCGAGTCCCACGCCTCCCCAAGACAGCCGGGTATAATGGTGACTGAGGAGACAACAGGCCGCCCCGACGACCGGGTATAGTGGTGACCGAGGAGACGGCAGGCTGCCACGACAGCCGGGTATAATGGTGACTGAGGAAGCAGCAGGCCGCCACGACAGCCGGGCACAAAGGCGACTGAGGTGACAGCAGGCCGCCCCGACAGCAGGGTATAATGATGATTGAGGAGACGGCAGGCCGCCACAACAGCCGGGTATAATGGTGACTGAGAAGACAGCAGGCCGCCACGACAACCGGGCACAATGGCGACTGAGGTGACAGCAGGCCGCCACGACAGCAGGGTATAATGGTGACTGAGGAGACAGCAGGCCGCCACGCCAGCCGGGCTCAATGGTGGCCGAGGGGGCAGCCGGCCGCCACGACAGCCAGGTATAGTGGTGACTGAGACAGCAAGCCGCCACGACAGCCATGTATAATGGTGACTTAGGGCACAACGGGCCGCCACGGCAGCCGGGTACAACAGCGGCCAAGGACACTGCGGGCCGTCATGACCGCCGGGTGCAACGGCGACTGAGGACACAGCAGGTCGCCATGACAGCCAGGTATGATGGTGACTGAGGAGACAGCAGGCCGCCATGACAGCCGGGTACAATAGTGACCGAGGCGACAGCAGGTCGCCACGACAGCCGGGCACAACGGTGGCCGAAGACACAGCAGGCCACCATGACGGCCGGGTATAATGGTGGTTGAGGAGCCAGCAGGCTGCCACGACAGCCGGGCACAATGGTGACTGAGGAGACAGCAGGCCACCACGACAGCCAGGTATAATGCTGACTGAGATGACAGCCGGCCGCCACGACAGCCCGACACACCGGCGACCGAGGAGACAGCAGGCCGCCACGACAGCCGGGTATACTGGTGGCTGAGGACACTGCGGGCCGCCATGACAGCCGGGTATAATGGTGACTGAGAACACAGCAGCCCGTCAGGACAGCCGGGTGCACACGGCAAGGCAGGGGGGGGAGGCGTGGGACAGGAGCTCGGGAGACCCGCCACCCGCGGTCCCTGACAGTCCCCCAGTCAGACCCGGACAGGCCCGGCATCAGCCAGCACCCACCGCCCCCTCACGGGCCGCCGCCCGAGCGCCCAGGCGCGACAGCCAGGGGCAACGGGCAGTCAAAGCACGGAGGAGCCACGGAGCCGCCCGACCAGGGGAGAGGCCAGGATCCGCCCCCCCGGAGAGCAGGAGAACACTCAATTAAGGCCCCCCCCTGACACCTCCGGCACCGCCCCAAAATAGCGGGCGATAGCCGAGGCAGTCAGTGGAGACCCGTCCCCCACGAGTGACCACAACCCGTCACCGGATGCAGCTGAGCCACGTCCCCCCGGCGGGGTGCAGTATCAGCAGCTCGTCTTGGTCCACCCACGCAGGGGCGGATTCACATTCGGCTCGCCCCCCGCCCCCGCCCCCCCGGGCGAGCAACGGCCCAGCCAACGCCACGGGCGTCCAGGTGAGCACGACGAGGCGCCACAGGAACGGAAGGGGGGGGCACGAGCAGGGGGGACCCCAGGGCACAGAAACCATGGGCATCAACGCACCCAAGGTGTCCCAATCAAACCCCATAGCCGGTGGGAAGAGGGCCGCCCCGCCAACCCCGAAAGTTCGCCAGGCCTAGCACAGGGTAAGAGAAAACACTTTCACGGGGGGGGGGGGGGTCGAAGTCCAGGCGAGGGGATCAGGTCCACTGCATTGTGTTAAAGTAGTCCCGAAAGCTACTCGGCCGCTGGGGGGGGGGATTGTCTCCCCGTCGACGTCCGCGGCCGATCGGGGCCCTCCGGCGTCGAATCCTCTGCGGCAGGGGCTGGAACAGAGGGGCGGTGTCAAGAAACACAAAAAGATTGTCCAGGTCTCCGGGGGCCCGGAGCGTAAAAGAACCTCCGTTTTTTCTGACAACGAGATGAAAAGGGTAGCCCCATCTGTACACTGCACCGCTATCTTTTATCTTCTGAAGAAGTGGCTTCAGTTGTCTTCTCATCCAGAGTGTGGAGCGGGCTAGGTCCGGCAGGATGGTTATGTGTGCAGAGTCGCGAACAATCTGTCTCGCCTCCCATGCTTTTTTGTAGGATTTCTTCTTTAACCTTGTAATGGTGTACTCTGCATAGGACATCCCGAGGGCCATCCGGGATGCCCGGTGGGCGGCCTGCCACCCTGTGTATTCTGTCCATCTTTATGGCTGTGTCCGGCGGGTTCCCCAGAAGCTCATTAAAGACCGAGGTAGCGATAGATTCTAAGTCCATGAACTGAGGTGTCTCAGGGATCCCCCGGAGGGGAAGGTTGTTTCGCCTGTTCCTGTTCTCCAGGTCGTCATAGTGTAGCTTTAGGTTGGAGATCTGGGCTGCCTGCGCATCGCTCGCCTCCTCCAAGCGGGAAAGACGTTCCGCTGTCGAGGTTCTTGCATTCTCTAGAGCTGAAACCCGATCTTCCACCGCCGCCACGTTGTGTTGGACAGCTTCTAGGTCCCTCCGGAAGGCCTTTTCTATTCTGGAGATCATGGTTTCCATGTCCCCTTTGGTGGGGATTGCCTCTAGGTCTGCCTTAGTGGGAAGGGAGAGGAGGACCGAGCGCAGGTCGAGGTCCAGGTTCCGCTGGGGATCATGTATCACTGCTTGGTGTATTATCTCTTCGTTTCGCGGACCCAAAGGGTTAAATCTGGGCTCAGTGTTGTCTAGTGAGCTGGACAAACTGCATGGGGACTGGGGGCTGTCACTCCTCGAAACCCAGGATCCAGAGTCCCATCCTCCTCCTCCTCTGAGACGGGGTGGTGTTGGATGTAGGCATGGCCCCTCTATGGGTGGTTTCCGCTGGGCCCCAGCGACCGGAGAAAGCAGACCTCTTATCCTCCCATCATAGCTTGTGGCTGGGGCGAACTGCTCTGCCGAGGGCCACGGGCTCGGGATGCCCCCCCGGTCCGACCGCGCGCCCCATTTCTCTAGCTCCCGGTCTCCAGGGGGCACCCCCGAGATCCCCTCCTGCTCTGCGTGGTCTGGCAAGGGGAAGCGGCGGTGCAGGTGAGTCCCGCATGTATAGGCCTCCTGGCCTTTAACCGGCAGCTTGGAGTTTGCCCGGCTGTTGCTGTGTGCCTGGTTCTGCAGCTCAGGTGGCCAGGCAGCTGGTCCCGACCGCGGGCAGGGAGGCAGCTCGACCTCCACCTCCTCCATGCATATTGGGTCCCCTGTGCTGTGGGGTGAAGCTGACCCGGCAGTCCCTGGACTAGGGGGGTGTGGGCCTGTCCCCCTCTGATTCCCCCAACTGCGCTGTGGGCTCTCTGACCCCGCTGCTGTGGGGGTCACCCGCATACCCGAGGGGAAGCCCCCGCCCGCCTCCCGCTGTACCTCGCTGGGATGCAGCTCCTCTGCTGCTCGCGTCTCCCAGTCCCCGCACTCTGACATCCGTGCGGCCGCCATCTTGCTGCTGCGAGCGGCGAGCTCTTCATCTCCGCTCCCCGCCCGCTCGAGAGAGGAGGGCTGCTGACGGCTCTCTTGAAGATGACGCGAGGGGGTAACGGTTCCCCCCTCCTCACACCGCCGGTCACCCACAGCTCCCGACACCGCCGTCTCTCCCGCCGCATCCGGCCGCTCGCGTCGGTCCCTGAGCACGGTCGGCTCCAGCGCCATCTTAGGTGGGTTCCTGCTCCCGTCCTCCGGCTTCAAAAACCGGGTGATCGCCTGTCCTCCGCCGGCTCTGGAACTCTGTCGCTGGCCTCCCCGTTTTCCCATCTTCCTGGGGGATTTGATAGGGGTTGAAACCCCCAAAAAGCTCTTAATAGGCTGGGTTTTTGCAGGAGCCTCCTGAACTAGCGTGTTCACGCTGCCATGCCGCGGCCACGCCCCGAGTTGAGTTTCTAATGGGTTGGAGCAATGTGGTTGGTGGATCCTTGATGGTTTAGAGGTTGTGGGTCGGCGTTGAAATGAAATAAGCCGTGTTCCTGAGGTCCAGGTAGGCGGTGTGAGTTGAGGTAGATGATTGTTTTGGATGGATGGAGATGATTATGTCGCATCAATTTTAATCAACTTCCCGAAACTGTAAGTCATACAATCTCCTTATATTCGTTTTACCTTTAATTACAAGTTTTCACATTTCCCCCACAATGGTTACACGCCTCACAACACATCTAAAATCAGAACATTAAAGCAGACCTCAACTAATTAATCTGCACTAGAACCTTTTCTGATGACATAATTATCTCCATCCATCCAAAACAATCTACCTCAACTCACACCGCCTACCTGGACCTCAGGAACACCGCTTATTTCATTTCAACGACGACCCACAACCTCTAAACCATCTAGGATCCACCAACCACATTGCTCCAACCCGCTAGAAACTCAACTCATCCTGAACAAGGAATCATCCACCACAAACCAGCTCAAAGAACTCGGAATACAGGGCCAATAGTGTAATTCACACTGACCAATCTGTATAACGCTACCTGAGATGAGAAATCCCTCAGCAAGATTAAAAATTCCAACAATTTTTGAGGCCCAATTAGTCAGAGGCAATGATACCTATCCTTTTCTGATTTAATTAAAAGGTGGAAACACGCCCTCAAACAAAACTTCACTTTGGTAATACTATTGCATTTGTTTATTCATACTTTTATGTATATATACTAACCTATTTTTCCTCACAGGATCGCGGAGAACATTAACCCTTTATTTACTCTCCCTTTTAACCTGCCTTTTTTATCCACAGCGCACCTACACTAATCTTTTCTCCACCTAGGTCCACACCTAAGTTAGAACAGATTAACCCATCTATATAATTTCATTGTGGCACTCGCAGCCTATGAGGACATCCAATAGGCAAAGGAAGGATCCATTGGGCCAGACTCCAGCACCATCAAAATCTGGCACATCCCGGAAGGCCAAGGAAACTTCCTCCAGGCAGAATGCTCCCCATCCAACAACATCCAAAACCATAGGGAGCACTAGTATTAAGGGCAAGGGGAACACTAGGGCAAGAATACATAGCCCCCCAGCAACACCCACTCCTGCAACTTCTTTTGGCAACCAGCCTATGACACCCAGGTCTCGCTATTCGTCGGCTGAAAGTCAGGCAAGAATGTCATCTACTATGCCATCGACCCAGGATGAGCCAGCCAGACCATCATTAGGCAAAAACCTGTGGCGTGGGAGCTTGAGCGGTGCTTTACTGAGCCCCAAACTATGGCTTTGGCAAGTGGTGTTTCTGACCACTATCACAAGCTATATGGTCGCAATTCTAAAGCCACCAGCAAAGTCAAAAAATCACAAATATAGGAGGAGATCACCAGACAGGTGAATTGTTCTGGGACGGAGAGAAAAGATGTTGAGCAAATACAACGCAAATTATTAAAATGGTGGCTGGCCATAGTATGGCTGTTGTTGAGCCTCTTGTATGGTCACCAACTGGGCAAGGGTGGCATTCATCATCTGCCACGGTCCAGCATAGCCTCCCTCTGCCCTAAGCTGTTATTTATGTTATTTGATTGGGTAGCCATCTCTTCATTAAATCTTTGGGTAGTTTGCCTGAAATACCGGCTGTCATTTCTCCATACTGACTCCATCAGCTGCACACGCCTTACCTGGGTTACATGGCGAAGTTGCTGAGGGCATAATCCTCTTCTCCAGGTTTGGTTGCGTGCAGGTGAAGGAGGTATAGGACTAGCAACAGTAGCAGATGGTGTTGCCAAATCCTCTGCAGCAGAGCTAGCACATGGGACTGTTGGTTGTGTCTCGCTGGCCATGCTGGTGCTGTTGTTGTTGGTCTGCCAGCAGAGGGCGTGATTGACTCTGCTGCAGAGGATTTGTGGTCGGCTGGCGCAGTGGCAGATGATGATGCTGTGTCTGCATTTCTGGGGGCATCAAAATGTTCTCCTCCTCCTCCAGATGGTGGATATCTTCCATTATGGGTGGTGTCTGTAGGTACAGAAAAATGTTTGATATAGTTGCTCAAATATATGTTGTGGCAAGTAGTCATCTTGCTTCATATGCATCACCAGTTAGTGCACATTACACTTACCAGATCTAGATGTTCCTGTATATTAGATCTTGCTAACGGCTGGCGGGACGAACTGGCAGTGGCCAAAGAAGTGGAGGGTTGCCCACTAGTATTAGTAGTTTGATGTGCTAAAATGTAAAAGTAAAGTAAGGTCAACACATACCTTGTGTACCCAGAGGAGTAGCTAGGCTTTCTGGCACCCGGGCAAAGATTCAAAATGGTGCCCCCCACCTGTTCTCAGGACCCCCTTTGGCGCCCCCCTGACCTGCTGCACCCAGGGCACGTGCCCCCCCTGCTCCCCCCTAGTTATGCTCCTGTGTGTACCTAAGCTTTTAATCTACATTTTTATAACCCAAAGTAAAGGAACCATTCCTTTAAATACTAACCTGCTGGCATGACATTAGTGTCAGTTAGTGTCCATGGTCCCGGCCAATACCTCAAGTGTAGCCGGGTGTATGAGGCCCAGAACCAGCTCCTCTGCTGCGGTGAACTGCAGTTTTGAGGGGTAGCCACCTCCTGTTTGCAACCTTTAAAACAAAGAAAAAACATTACTTATAAGGTCATGCGCAACAACAACCTGCCCAACCCAAACACCCATCTGTACCCATGCTGCCGGCGCTTATTTCGCTTCTGCCGAACTGCATACTTGAGGTCAGAAAATTTGCGTTGTATTTGCTCAACATCTTTTCTTTCCATCCCAGCACAATTCACCTGCCAAGTGATCTCCTCCCATATTTGTGTCCTTCTGACTTTGCAGGTGGCTTTAGAATTGCGACCATATAACTCGTTATAGTGGTCAGAAACCCCACTTGCCAAAGCCATAGTTTGGGGCTCAGTAAAGTGCCCGCTCAAGCTCCGACCCCGCAGGTTTCTGGCTAATGATGGTCTGGCTGGCTCATCCTGGGTCGGTGGCATAGTAGGTGACATTCTTGCCTGACTTTCAGCTGACGGATAGCGAGACCTTTCGCTATGAAAGGATTGGGCTGGGCTTGCTTGGGGGCTGGGCGTCAGACTGGCTGCCAAAAGAAATTGCAGCCGTTGAGCTGCCTGCTGACTCAGGGCTCTCAACATTGGAATGCTCAAATTGCCCTCGAGCAGGAGAGTGTTGTTGGGGGGCTATGTATTCTTGCCCTAGTCTTCCCCTTGCCCTTAATACTAGTGCTCCCTATGGTTCTGGATGTTGTTGGATGGGGAGCATTCTGCCTGGAGGAAGTTTCCTTGGCCTTCCGGGATGTGCCAGATTTTGATGGTGCTGGAGTCTGGCCCAGTGGATCCTTCCTTTGCCTATTGGATGTCCTCGTAGGCTGCAAGTGGCCACTGGTTTTGGTGGACCTAGTTGCAGGCCTGCCACTATGTTGCCTGGAAGTGGTTGCCTCCTGGCATGCTGTTCATGGGGCTTGGGGGGTCTGGCGGCTACCTCTCTTGGCAGCCATATCAATATCTGTAAAGACACACAGCTGTGTGTACAGGTACCCTTTAAATAGTTATGACTGTGTAGGACGTTGACGTCGTGTATACGACAGTGCGCATCCCAGAAACCGCTGGGGCGCAACACATCTCTTATAAAATCTGATAAAGATGGCCCCCACGGTCTTTACACGCGAACAACAGGAGACAATTATGGTAGTAAGCGTCTGTGCAGGCGTTTATTTACACGTGAAATGCATGCATATGTGATTAGGCAGCGCAGGCAAAAAAAAGTGGGAACCAAATTTGCTTATAAACGCCACGGCAAGCGAAATAAAGCAGATACATTTCTTTCAAAATAAGTCATAATACATAAGCATGTCATATTGACAAGTGAATACTGAAATACAAGATTATTACCTGCATGTGAAAGGCAGCTGCTTCCCATTACTGAACGATCGTTACCAATTTCAGAAAATGCGCCCATAGGAAATGGAGTACTCTGTGGGCAAAAGGACTTGGTGCCTTTTTTATGTAATAGATGATTAGCTGTGAAAATCATTCATAAATTTATGTAGAATTGCCATCCACAATTGATCATTTAAATATCATCGCCTGAAATGAGATCGTGCCACACATGCAGTGCCTAATGCTGAGGCATTCAAGATGATGGGTGTGGGAGGTGCTCCGATAACAGAAAAAAAGAATTAATTAATTAAGCCTATGTTGCAGTATGGGACCGCTGCAGTCTACAGAGTAGACTAATCAGAATGACATTAAAATCAGGAGAAAGCCTCGCATCTATTCTTACAAATGATAGAAAGCAGGATCCAGAGAGTGTTAATACCTGATGATCAGTGAGGATGCGACCTCCTAGAACCATACATCCACGGGTGCCCAGAAAGCATGGCAGCTTCTCCCCTTCGAGATGGTAATTGCAGGAAAGCCCGCCTGAACCGCAAAAAGGAACGAGCGCTGACATGCTCGTATTCGGCGTCCACGGTCTCCTCCGCCGCTCGCTGTAAACGGCTTGGAGAACCGGATGTTATAGTGAGGAGAACGCCGATGTCACTTCCGCGGTTGGGGCGCACAATGTGGGAGGCAAAAGCCGGAACGCAGATGCGCTCCGCCGCGCGGAAGTGACGCAGCACCCAGCCGCCAATACCAGGAACCAGCACTGCGTAGTCTCCATATTTGTGGAGACCACCGGAATACCAATACATAAAGCAGGATTCGTAAATTGGCCACTGGAAGATATATTTACTTATTGACCACAGCAAATACAGTTATATATAGTTGTATAAAGGGCTAGTGTGTGGAGTAATCGCAATCTAATTATTAATAAAGTCAATAAAGTGCACAGAGCCTCTATGGACCTCCAAGTAACCATGTGGTTATTCTGTACTTATTCGCTTTCACCACTGTGTAGTGGTGCCACAATATCATTAAGAGCTTGCATTAAGAGCTGATTGGACAAGTGCCCTCACATGCAGTGGGAACGCTGGGAGTTTTTAGGCTGATTCGGGTGGTTACACACATCGGGACATCCCTAACAGAGCCAAGGACCAAAACTGCAATAATGGTACTGCCCACAGCAACTGAGGTGGACGTTGGAAATTTATGATGGGGATGAGAGTCCGGAATCGAAAAAGGACTGAGACACAACTGTATAAGGCCTGAAGTATTGCTGATAACCAACCCAAGATCCTGAATGTGGGGGGAACTTATAGATCATTTGGCATATTATCCCTGGATGTTCCGATCCTGAATGTGGGGAAACTTATTGATTATTTGGCACATTATTTCTGGATGTTCCGGTAAGAGCATTATATTGGTGGTGGGAAATGTCACTGAATTTGATATTGTGGCACCACTAGGCAGTGGTGAAAGCGAATAAGTACAGAATAACCACACGGCCATAGAAGCTCTGTGCACTTTATTGACTTTATTTTCTGTGTTTGACTTATCTGTGAGATGGTAGTCTCAGCACGTGGAGCTTCACAATAATATAATACTGTATTGTTGGTTTTTTATGTTTTTTATATTTTTTTTATTATTTTGAGCGCGGTATTTATTTACATTTTGTCGCAATCTAATTATTATATACTGATATAAAAATATTGTAAGGTGCTGAACTGGTCATAAACGACGGTAATAAGCCTCACTTGCACAGCAGGCGCATAAATGGACAGTAAACTGTTATGGGGTCTAACTATAGGGTTGGGGGCTGGCGAGAGGGGGACTGATAGAGATACAAAACAGATGGAAACCAATGTCATGTATTCATTCTAAAATAGAGCAGGTGCCTTTCACATTAACAGAAATTGCATTGTGCAGACTATGAGAAAATACAATTCTGTACTCACCTGTAGAATTGGTATTATACGTATACAGTACGTATACAGTACGTCCTGCTCCAGATATAATACTTACACTTGGGTTATCCTCCGCCAGATGGCGCTGTGCACTGCAGACATGCAAAAACAGGCTCCTCCCGGCCCTTCATATACCCAGGGACCTCCCACAAATCCCCAGCATTGAAAAGCAGTGAACAAGAAGCCGGGAGAATTTAACCACCGAAACTGGTAACAACAACAATGGCAACAATCACCATACAGGGGATCCAGAATAATGCAAAAACCAGGGTGGAGTGGAGCAGGACGTACTGTATACCTATAATACCAATTCTACAGGTGAGTACTTCACAGAATTGTATTATTCTAAGTATACAGTACGTCCTGCTCCAGATATAATACTTACACTTGGGACATCCAATAGCAGTGTCCATAAAAGTAGGATGGGATCCCCAACAAAAAGGCAACAGCACGCAGCTTATACTACTGCTGCCTGCAAAACCTTGCGGCCAAACACAGCATCAGCTGAGGCCCGAACATCAACCTTGTAAAACTTTGAAAAGGTGTGAACAGAAGACCAAGTAGCGGCCTTGCAAACTTGTTCAACAGAAGCCTGGTGCTGGAAGGCCCAGGAGGCACCAATAGCATGAGTAGAATGAGCAGTAAGACGGAAAGGAGGACTCTTCCCCTTAGCAGAATAGGCCTGAATCACAGCCTGACGGATCCATTTGCTGATAGTAGACTTGGCAGGAACCAAACCCTTCCTAGGCCCAGAAGGCACAACGAAGAGAGCATCAGTCTTCCTGAAAGCCGCAGTGACAACCAGGTAAAACTTCAAACACCTGACCTTTCCTTGTCGTTGCTAGGATTGGGACACAATGAAGGAAGAACAATGTCCTGATTAAAATGAAAGGCAGACACAACCTTAGGCAGAAAATTCGGCTTGAAGCGGAACACCACCTTGTCCTGGTGTCTCTCATAGTATGGAGGCTGAATGGATAGAGCAGCCAGCTCCGACACACGCCTAACCGAAGTTATGGCCACCAAAAAGACAACCTTGAGAGTAAGAACAGCCAGAGCAGCATCGTGAATAGGCTCAAAGGGAGCACCCTGCAAGGCAGATAAAACCAAGTTTAAATCCCAAACGGGGACCACAGGTTTACGAGGGGGGCGCATGAGTGACCCCCTGAAAGAAGGTCTGAACCAAATGATGTTGAGCAAAGGACTTCTGAAAGAAGACGGACAGGGCAGAAACCTGACCCTTCAGAGTACGGAGTTTTAGACCTAACTCTAAACCATGCTGTAAGAACTCCAGAACCCTAGGGACAGAGAACTCCCTACAGGGAAGAGACCTAGACTCACACCAGTCAATGTAGGTACGCCATACACTATAATAGATAGTAGAAGAAGTCTTCTTCCTAGCCTGCACCATAGTACCTACCACAGAGGCAGACAAACCCTTCTCCATCAAGATGGAGGTTTCAGCAGCCAGGCCGTCAAAGCCAGCGTTTGTAAATTGGGATGGCGTAAGGAGCCCTGAGTTAGCAGATCTGGCACCCCTGTCAGATAGTACTGGTCTACTGCCATTTGAACCACGTCTGCGAACCACACTCTTCTTGGCCACCTGGGGACCACTAGAATCACAGGCACCCCTTCCAGAGCAATCTTGCGCAGAACCCTGAACACCGCAGAACACCTCCTGGAGGGCACCCTTGCTCCGGGTCCCTCCCTGATGGTTGATGTAGGCAACCGCCGTCCTGTTGTCTGAGCGTACCTGGACCAACAGACCCCTCAGGTGCTGAGTCAACCGCTCCAGTACCAACCGGACTGCCCGCAATTCCAGAATGTCGATGGGTAAATGGGCCTCCTGAGGACTCCACTTCCCTGGAAGCGCAGAGACTTCCAGAATCCCCCCCAACCTGACAGACTGGCATCCGTTGTGACTGTCTCCCAGGAGGGGGCCAGAAAAGACCTGCCCCCTATCAAGTTCCCGAGGTCTAGCCACCACGCAAGGGACCGTCTGACCGAGGGGGGAAGCACACAGACCCCGTCCAAGGACGGTGGATTCTTGTCCCATACTGACAGAAGGTGAAGTTGCAGAGGTCTCAAATGGAACTGGGCAAAGAGCACGCCTCGAAGCTCGCCACCATCAGGCCCATGGCATGCCAATTGATCAATACGCCGGTCCTCAGAGTCCCGTAGGGTAGTAGTGTCAGGGGAGTGCATAATAGAGGTGTTGGACAACCCTAGAATAGGAGCATCGACCTCGGGGGGCGATGACCAGCACTTAACCAAGTCAGCCGGGAAGGGATACTTCCTATCCACACTCTTAGGGATCCCAGGAAGTCTGCTGGGATGTTCCCATTCTTTAAGCACGAGGCTATTGAAATGGGTTTGCTCGGGAAATTCCAGACGAGCCTTAGCAGTATTTTTTCATACTGCTAGACTTTAGTATTTTTTCATACTGCTCACCCCTTTGCCTGGGAGCCGCAACAGGGGGAGAGATGGACAAAACTTCAAATATCTAAACCAGCAGTCTGTCAATATCGTCCGAGGTCCAGTGCTCGGAACCAGACTCGTCTTGACCCCTTGACTCCTCGTCATATGACCCCGAGTCAGAGAACAGCTCCCCTTCGTCCGAGGGGGTATGGCCGTAAGGTTGCAACAAGTCATCAGATTCCATAGGGAAAAGAGCAGAGTCAGGGGTTAAATGCCGCCTCTTAGCGGTGGCCTTACGCGCTAATGAGCTAGCAAGCAATCTTTCAACACTGGCCAGTCTAGTAGCCACATCAGGATGAGAATCCCCGCTTGTATTGGGGGTTAGACTCAGGCTTGGGGGAGTAGGTGAAGTGAGGCGAGGTGCAGGCCCAGCCACTGAAGAGGCGGGAAGAACCGATAACGCCTGCTGTGCACAAGGAACACAGACCCGTGCATTGTCACCGCTGCTAGGTAAGACCCCACAAGCTACACACAGCCGGGCTTGTCCCGAAGGAACCCCGTTCACACTATCCTGGGATGCCTCCAAATGGTGATTTAATCGGCACAATAGGCCAGTAGGGATTGACACTGTAAGCTACCCTGGATGCCCCAATAACCCGCGGGGAAGTGGGAGTAAATTTAATAGTCTCAACCGGGAGATACACCGGGCCAGGAGAAGCCACCGGAATCCACGGTCTGAAAGACATAAGGGGAACAAGAATGTCAGAGCCATGCACAAGGGAGTAATAAAGGTAATATAAAGTCGCCCGCGAGGGCACTTACAGACAGAGGGGGGAGGACGGTCTTCACCATGCGCGCGCGAGCAAGAATGGCGCCAAGCGAACCTCGAAGGGCGCGACAGAGCTGACCGTGACGCGGAGCGCGCCAAGCCAGGGCCCCGCCCCCCCCCGGAGAGCGCGAAGCTCCAAAAACGCGTAGCCAATAGAGAAAACAGGGCAGTGACGCCTGAAGGAATTGATCGAGTGGATTACCGCAGCAGAGCCACTACAGGCTAAGAAAAAGACGCAGCAGCATCAGCAAAGCCACCGCCGCCCAATGCAGTACAACCATATAGCCAATACAAGTAAAAAGTACACAGCGCGGCTCTGACACCCATTCCCAGTCAAACACGATACTAAGGCCATAAGCGTGTAATAGGGTACACTGAGGCCGCCATACTCACAAACCCCTCCCCCCCTTTCTTTCCCCCCGGGCTTGGGGGGGAACGAGGGAGGATGGCGACCCTTTACACAGGGTCCACCGCTACATGGGGCGTGGGGCAATGATGCGGGAGGGGCATCCCCTAAAGGCTCACCATCAGCCTAAACCGCCTACCCTTTGGTGGGGGACTGCGGTGGAGCATGGCTCCGTTAAGCACGCATGGTGCTGCCTACCTTCACCCGACCAGCACAGCCCAGGCTGGGAGGCACATCACAAATAGGACGGGTGGGAGTAGTCCAACAGGGCCGCAGGCTGTAATAGCCCCGCTCACCTGCGAGAGAGTGATACTTCATGTCTTCGCAGTCAGCACTGCAGAGAAATCTGGGGATTTGTGGGAGGTCACTGGGTATATGAAGGGCCGGGAGGAGCCCGTTTTTGCATGTCTGCAGTGCACAGCGCCATCTGGCGGAGGATAACCCAAGTGTAAGTATTATATCTGGAGCAGGAGGTACTGTATACTTAGAATAGTGGCCATATTTCAGTGGAGAGAATATATGATGGCCCCGGTCCAAATACTATGGGAACGATAGATGCTCCAAACCACTAGTCGAATAAGAGATCCAAAATGATCTACTATGGGAGGCACGGGGGGAGGGCAGTCAGGGACAGAAATATGTAGTGGTAGGAGTGAGGGCACGCATTTGATTAAGCGAGCCCAATTCCAGCTGGGATTATGGAAATATTTAAAGAAATGATGCGAAACTAATAGATTCATTCAAGCCAGGGGGGTGGTGAGCTTGAAAAAAGTATATTCACTTTGTTTCTCTTTGGAGGGTGACTTTTTCAATGTCCCCCCTCTAATGCTTGCATGAATGCAGTCCAACCCTACTATCCTCATTCCCGTCGGATTCTTGTTATGATGAGTGAGATATTGATTATTCGTCTATATTGATGGTAAGGTCAAGAAAATTGACACTATTGGAACTATACTCGCAAGTGAACTTGAGGCTAAGAGTGTTTATATTCAGTTCAGATACAAATTGTAAAAGGTCTTGTTCAGGGCCTGTCCATACGATGAAGATAACATCTATGTGCCTGTGTCACGTTGCCAACCAGTGGGGTGTTATACAGGGCGACTGGATCCTACCTTGAGGTCCCATGCCCGACCATACCAACGTTTTACGCATTGCCCAAGGTGCATAAGTCAAAATTTTCTTGACCTTACCATCAATATAGATGAATCTGGTCAAATTATAACTGATTTTTTTCGGAAAAAAACTGCAGCCAACACTATACTATGGGCTCTAGTGCCCACCCTGAACATCTTCTCTCCAGTATTCCTTACAGAGAGTATTTACGAGCCCGAAGGAACTGCACCTTAGTTGCAGATTTTGAGACAGAAGCCGAGAATATATGGACCCGTCTAAAAAATAGGGGTTACAAATCATGGATCCTTAGGAAAGCCTATAAAAGGGCACAAGGTAGACCACAACAGGAATTATTGTATAAACCCAACATTAAATTAAAAGAAAATCGGTTACCCATGATCCTTACCTATACAGAACATCACGCAGAAATAAGAGCCATCTTTACCCTTCATTGAGTCACTTTTCAGGTGACTCCAAACAAGTTTGCCGCACCACGACAGGCACGTTCCAGTGCCAAGATTGCAACATGTGTAAGTACATACATTTCGGGTCTCATTTCAGGTGATGGGATTTAATTATCACTCTGGTCCACACCAGCCGTCAGCAACCTGTGTCGGTTGTCTGTGTGTGAGTCCTATAGATCTCCCAGGGGAAGAAGGGGGAATGACCTCTAAGTCACTCACTGAAAATCAATCTTAGTTACAATTAATGCATTTCGTAAACATGTATTGTGTTTATACATCCGATATTTATTAACCATATAGCTCTATGAAAAGTATTGTCGTCATACTCATTCATACAGTTTGTGTGACAATCTCTGCAATCAAAAAAAGTCTTTGGTGTGCAATTAGTACTTGTTGATGGATCCACTGTTATTAGGGACCTTCTTGTTTGTAGCAATTTGGGTCCTTAATGCCCATGGTTTGTAGCAAGTTATAGAGGGTTTGGTCGAAGTGGAACTCCTACACAGACGCGTTTCGCAACTGCTTCCTCAGTGTGTGGGTCCAAAAGGTCTGGTTGTAACATATCATTACAGGGTTGGGTTATTAGTGGATCACAGATAATGGTATTGCACTTCATACAGTAGTAAATAGTAAACAGATTTACTCACATAGCTTGCTTGTATCAGTGGTCGCCCCAGCGCATGAGTTTTGGTTGCAGCGGCTCCTTCCAGTACCCGTGTTGGGTTGGGAATTATTATTATAGTGCCTTGGGATTGGTTTAAGAACAGACAAGGGCGGTGTGAGAATTTCATTTAGGTTATTACATCTCTGTATAAGTAATGCTCCTGCTGGTTTGTCTTGTTGTGACTATAGTGGTATGTAGATTCATAGCTAATTGTTCTGGTGTTACCGCTAGAGTGTAGTTCAGTGGTTGTTGGTTAAGAGGTGCACTCATTGCCTATTTACAGGACTGTCCCTGTGTAGCTATGGATAGCCAGGGATTATCATGGTGTGTGATGAGGGGGAAATCGTTCCCCGTGCTAAGTTGTTGGGCATGGTGCTGGTTGGCTGTGCCTCCATAGTAGAATATATCCAGCCCTAAGGTTCTTTGTATAGCTATATGCCGTATGTGGAATAGGGTATGATGTATGCTGTGAGTGGTAATCATTTATAATAAGTAGGAGCGCTGCTTACCTCTGTTTGGATTGCTTTCTATATGCCCATAAACCGGTACCCTCAAACCTCGGAGGGCGAGCCTGTAGTCTATCCGTGGCGTGTCATGTGCGCTCGAGGTGATAGATCCTCATTGTGTCAGCAACGCTGAAGTGAGAGTATAGGCGTATTGCTGTGGTCACGTTAAATAGAGGGATACTGCTGGCTATGTGGGGCCGCCGTTCACAGGGTGGGCGGGCCGGTATTCACCCGCGTTCCCTGCGGTTAACCTGATTGGATGGTGTTGCAGGACCGGAAGTGCGTAGAGCGCACTATTTCCGGGGCAGCCCCGTCCGGTTATTGGTTCTTAGGAAGTCAATCATGGCACGGCGGCCATGTTTGTTGTGGCGTGCCTTAATGTATTCATATGTCACCTGAAAAAGCGGCGGCCATCTTTGGGGTGGGTAGTCTAGCGTGGCGGCCATATTTGTTGTGGCACTTCATAGGTAGGGAGCTGTCACTTCTTAGATAGGGAGCTGTAACCTGCCTTAGCGGCAGCCATTTACTGGGTGGGTCGCCTAATGGTGTGCTTATATATGTACCGCTACATATTCGTGTGGTGGAGGGTGCTGCTTACCTTGCCTCATGCGCTGCGGGGTCACTAGGGTGTACGTTATACACTTGGTTGTACATAATACATAAATAAAAAATCATTATAGTGCTGATTAAGCCGTTCGAACGTATATACCAATTAAATATAAAAGGACAGAAAATACATGATACAGTTGTAGATAGTGATTTTTCTACTCTCTGTTGGTGATTCGGAAGATCTAGTTTGCAGGAGAAGCATAGGGAGGGACTTGTACAGGTGCTCAAAAACTGGGAACGGTGTTACTTGGTGTTTGGTTGTATTGGGTATTTTGTTATGTGTACATTGGTTATATTGGTTAAATTGTTATGTGTAATAGATGGTCATGGGGTGTCTTTGTGGATATGGGTACATCTCCATGTAAACTACTTGTTTCATTTAGGAAATGGTCCTTATCAAGGTTGACCATGTGTTATAGTCATTTTTTATTATTATAGTCATTGTAAAGGTTGACCAGGTAATATAGTCATTTTATGAGAGGAGAGGAACTGCATGTTTCATTTAGGGAATAGTCATTATCATAGTTGGTCATATGCTATAGTCATTTTAAGAAAGGAGAGAAACTGCATGTTTCATTCAATCCTGGTGGGTGTGTTGCTTTTAGTTTGACTATCCACTTAGTTTCTCTCTGTAGGGTCACTTTTTGGATATCTCCTCCTCTTTTTTGTGCATGTAGTCTATCTAATGCCTGAAAAAAGATCCCTCTTGGGTTTGCAGCATGTTCCTTGGCGAAGTGGCGACCTATAGGTGTGGCTACATTCTTGTTGCGGATGTCCCTCAGGTGTTCCAAAATTCTCGCTCTGAATTTCCGGTTGCCTTTCCCAACATAAAACCTCCCACACGGACATGTCAAAAGATATATGATGTGTGGGGAATTGCAATTGACAAAATGTTTTATTTTGTGTGTTTGGTTGTTGGGTAATGTGAGGGTTGTGCCTTGTTTTATGAACTGGCATGTGCTGCACCCCCCGCAGTTATATAATCCTAGGGTCTTACAGCATTTAGTTTCGGACGGGTCAGAATAGTGACTCTTCCCGAGTGTGTCCTTGATGGATTTTGCTCGTCTGAAGACTAGTTGTGGTCTTTCTGGGACTAAGGTTTCTAGGTTTGGGTCATGTGTTAAAACATGCCAGTGTTTCTGGAGGATGTTTCTTATGTCTGTGTGTTGTTTTGTGTATGTGAGGATAAATGGTAGTGATGGCGATGATTTTATCTCTGTCTTCCTATCTGGGAACAGTAAACTTTGTCTATTTCTTGTCACAGCTTTATGGTAGGCCCGCTTAAGTGTTTTTTTGCTGTATCCTCTCTGTAGGAGTCTATCTCTGATACCGTCTGCTGCTTCCTGAAAGGTTTCTTGTGTTGAGCAGTTTCGTCTGGCTCTTAAAAATTCCCCATAGGGGATACTCTGTTTAAGGGGGCTAGGATGAGAACTGGTCGCACGTAGTATATTATTCGCTGCAGTCGGTTTTCTGTAGAAGTTGGTGTTTATGTTCCCATGATCGTCTATGCTAATTTTCAAGTCTAAAAATGTTATTTCTTTCGAGTTGAAGTCTAGTGTCAGTTTAAGGTTCAGTGTATTTTGGTTGAGAAGCTGATGAAAATCTCTCAACTCCAACTCGGTGCCCTCCCATAGGATGAGTATGTCGTCTATGTATCTGAACCATGTGACGGCTTTCTCGAGAAAGGGAAGTATGTTGGCATCCTGCCAGAGGGTGTGCTCCCACCAGCCCAGGTAGAGATTGGCATAGGTGGGGGCACCCCTTCCCCCTTCTTCCCCTGGGAGATCTATAGGACTCACACACAGACAACCGACACAGGTTGCTGACGGCTGGTGTGGGCCAGAGAGAGACCCCTCCGGTGAGGAGAGAGAGGGGCCCCCCCTTTAACTGTTACATAGCGCCTAAACGGCCACACCTCTACACCACTGAAATCACAAGCACAACAGAGATACATACCTCCTAACAGCTCTTCTCAGTCTTTCCCCCCCCCCCTCTTCCCTATTATAACATAGAAATTAGTTTTCTATGGGCGAAGGCCCGACAAGAAAGACTGATAAAAGAGCCACAGGAACAAAAGGACATGACACAACTAGGCGGTACCAACTGGGACCAAATGATACAGAACCTCTCTAGGACAACACAGGACAGGACCTCAGGGAACAGGACAGAAACCACGATACCAAACAAATTTAACCAACTAGAACGCACCCTCCAGAAGAAGACAAAGCTATTCTGGAATATAGATTTCCTAAAGAAATACATAGAGAATAACATAATACCCCTGGGATTGAGGATTAAAATCTTCCCCCAAATCTACAACCTAGACCCCACCTTCAAAACAGAGTGGGAAAATAAACTCCAGAAATGCTCTATCACTATGATAGAACTATTAATTTCCCAACAAGAGAAGCAATTGAAAGACATTGAGAACGACTATATAGATATCTGCACAGATCTGAACCAACATTCAGACTGGCCACAGTTTGAAACAAGGAATACACACATTACAAGGGACATATCCAAGTTAAACAAAGAGGTCTGGGAGAACAAGACAAGAAAATGTAAAAGGGACCTACTAGCATATAAAGAAGGAAGGGCATATAGGTGGGGTACAAGCCCAAGTGTAAGTAGGATACAACGGGGACAGTTCTACCAACGGGAAGCAACGTACCAAAACCGTAGAGGACAATACAGGATAGAACAGGGTACAAGGAGGGAACAAACCTCAGACACAAGCCAACAACAGGACAGATACCCGCAAGAAAAAAGAAACACATATCCACTCCCTGACCAGCAAATCAGTGAAACCTCGTCCGAGGAGAGTTTTTTAGACCTAGACTTAAATCCCCCAACACAACAACAACACCAACCACCACACACGACAAGAAGAACTCCCGCAAATACAAGAAGCCAGACAAGACCACAACCGAAATGACAATAACAAACCATATAGTCAATTTGGCCGCAGTTCCTCTAACCATTAACCAACAAAAAGTATTAGAACTAGGCCTAAATCTTTGTCCACAGATTAATCAAGACAAATTTGAACTAACAACAGACATCCACCTCTTCGCTAGGAAGGTTCTACTAAAATATCTATACAAAAACAACATAGAACACCCCCCGACCACGGTCCTTACCGAAGACGATCAAACATCATTAGAAACCCTCTGTGAACTACTAGCCGAACAAGGCCCGAGACAACCTGACCCACCTGACCACACAAATTCACAACGGTTGCAAACCCCCCAGACTAGTGAGGCTGGAAAACTAGACTATAAGAAAACGTTTAGAAAACCATCGACCTATTCCCCCCCCCCCCCCTACATTTACAATCTAGTATTAAAACTTTTGTCAACTTAGTGACATACGACGTAGAGAGACTGTCCACTAAGGGACATAGACCAAATAACATCACTCCCCCATTGAAGAAAGCACTACAAGAACTGGAGTCCAATCCAGATATTATTATAAAACCAGCGGACAAAGGGGGCAACACAGTGATTATGACTAGAACACAGTACGAAAGGATGTGCCATAAGATCCTAAATAATAAGGATTGGTACCGAAGAGTCCCAATGACAAGACTACAGAAAGACCAGGAAGAATACCATGCACTCATCGATCAGGCTTCATCACACAACATAATTAATAGACAAACAGCTGACTTCCTCAAAATAGACAAACCAGTCACCCAGACATTTTACGCCCTCCCAAAAATACACAAATCTAGAATGGACCCACCAGGCCGCCCCATACCGTAGTCTCTGGAATAGGATCACTCACAAGTACAGCAAGTAGATACATAGACAAACACCTTCAACCATGTACAAACCTTACCATCTTTCATAAAAGATACACCACACTTACTACAAATCCTGGATGACCTGACATTACCAGAGGGCACGATTCTGGCAAGCTTCGACGTAGAAGCACTTTACTCCACTATACCACACCAAGCAGGACTAAAAGCGGTAAAGAACTACCTGGACCAATTAGACATTAGCCAATATGACCATAGTTCCTTTCTTATTAGATTATTACAATTCATACTCACCCACAATACATTTCTATTCCATAACCAGCTACATCAGCAAATACAAGGCACGGCTATGGGCACGACATGTGCCCCCACCTATGCCAATCTCTACCTGGGCTGGTGGGAGCACACCCTCTGGCAGGATGCCAACATACTTCCCTTCCTCGAGAAAGCCGTCACATGGTTCAGATACATAGACGACATACTCATCCTATGGGAGGGCACCGAGTTGGAGTTGAGAGATTTTCATCAGCTTCTCAACCAAAATACACTGAACCTTAAACTGACACTAGACTTCAACTCGAAAGAAATAACATTTTTAGACTTGAAAATTAGCATAGACGATCATGGGTACATAAACACCAACTTCTACAGAAAACCGACTGCAGCGAATAATATACTACGTGCGACCAGTTCTCATCCTAGCCCCCTTAAACAGAGTATCCCCTATGGGGAATTTTTAAGAGCCAGACGAAACTGCTCAACACAAGAAACCTTTCAGGAAGCAGCAGACGGTATCAGAGATAGACTCCTACAGAGAGGATACAGCAAAAAAACACTTAAGCGGGCCTACCATAAAGCTGTGACAAGAAATAGACAAAGTTTACTGTTCCCAGATAGGAAGACAGAGATAGAATCATCGCCATCACTACCATTTATCCTCACATACACAAAACAACACACAGACATAAGAAACATCCTCCAGAAACACTGGCATGTTTTAACACATGACCCAAACCTAGAAACCTTTGTCCCAGAAAGACCACAACTAGTCTTCAGACAGGCAAAATCCATCAAGGACACACTCGGGAAGAGTCACTATTCTGACCCGTCCGAAACTAAATGCTGTAAGACCCTAGGATTATATAACTGCGGAGGGTGCAGCACATGCCAGTTCATAAAACAAGGCACGACCCTCACATTACCCAACAACCAAACACACAAAATAGAACATTTTGTCAATTGCAATTCCCCACACATCATATATCTTTTGACATGTTCGTGTGGGAGGTTTTATGTTGGGAAAACCAACCGGAAATTCAGAGTGAGAATTTTAGAACACCTGAGGGACATCCGCAACAAGAATGTAGCCACACCTATAGGTCGCCACTTCGCCAAGGAACATGCTGCAAACCCAAGAGGGATCTTTTTTCAGGCATTAGATAGACTACATGCACAAAAAAGAGGAGGAGATATCCAAAAAGTGACCCTACAGAGAGAAACTAAGTGGATAGTCAAACTAAAAGCAACACACCCACCAGGATTGAATGAAACATGCAGTTTCTCTCCTTTCTTAAAATGACTATAGCATATGACCAACTATGATAATGACTATTCCCTAAATGAAACATGCAGTTCCTCTCCTCTCATAAAATGACTATATTACCTGGTCAACCTTTACAATGACTATAATAATAAAAAAATGACTATAACACATGGTCAACCTTGATAAGGACCATTTCCTAAATGAAACAAGTAGTTTCTCTCCTCTCCTAAAAAGACTATATTGCCTCATCAACCCTGATAATGACTACATGGAGATGTACCCATATCCACAAAGACACCCCATGACCATCTATTACACATAACAATTTAACCAATATAACCAATGTACACATAACAAAATAACCAATACAACCAAACACCAAGTAACACCGTTCCCGGTTTTTGAGCACCTGTACAAGTCCCTCCCTATGCTTCTCCTGCAAACTAGATCTTCCAAATCACCAACAGAGAGTAGAAAAATCACTATCTACAACTGTATCATGTATTTTCTGTCCTTTTATATTTAATTGGTATATACGTTCGAACGGCTTAATCAGCACTATAATGATTTTTTATTTATGTATTATGTACAACCAAGTGTATAACGTACACCCTAGTGACCCCGCAGCGCATGAGGCAAGGTAAGCAGCACCCTCCACCACACGAATATGTAGCGGTACATATATAAGCACACCATTAGGCGACCCACCCAGTAAATGGCTGCCGCTAAGGCAGGTTACAGCTCCCTATCTAAGAAGTGACAGCTCCCTACCTATGAAGTGCCACAACAAATATGGCCGCCACGCTAGACTACCCACCCCAAAGATGGCCGCCGCTATTTCAGGCGACATATGAATACATTAAGGCACGCCACAACAAACATGGCTGCCGCGCCATGACCGTGCCATGATTGACTTCCTAAGAGCAAATAACTGGACGGGGCTGCCCCTGAAATAGTGCGCTCTACGCACTTCCGGTCCTGCAACACCATCCAATCAGGTTAACCACAGGGAACGCGGGTGAATACCGTCCCGCCCACCCTGCGAACGGCGGCCGTGCATAGCCAGCAGTATCCCTCTATTTAACGTGACCACAGCAATACGCCTATACCCTCACTTCAGGGTTGCTGACACAATGAGGATCTATCACCTCGAGCGCACATGACACGCCACGGATAGACTACAGGCTCGCCCTCCGAGGTTTGAGGGTACCGGTTTATGGGCATATAGAAAGCAATCCAAACAGAGGTAAGCAGCGCTCCTACTTATTATAAATGATTACCACTCACAGCATACATCATACCTTATTCCACATACGGCATATAGCTATACAAAGAACCTTAGGGCTGGATATATTCTACTATGGAGGCACAGCCAACCAGCACCATGCCCAACAACTTAGCACAGGGAACGATTTCCCCCTCATCACACACCATGATAATCCCTGGCTATCCATAGCTACACAGGGACAGTCCTGTAAATAGGCAATGAGCGCACCTCTTAACCAACCACCACTGAACTACACTCTAGCGGTAACACCAGAACAATTAGCTATGAATCTACATACCACTATAGTCACAACAAGACAAACCAGCAGGAGCATTACTTATACAGAGATGTAATAACCTAAATGAAATTCTCACACCACCCTTGTCTGTTCTTAAACCAATCCCAAGGCACTATAATAATAATTCCCAACAAGGGTACTGGAAGGAGCCGCTGCAACCAAAACTCATGCGCTGGGGCGACCAATGATACAAGCAAGCTATGTGAGTAAATCTGTTTACTATTTACTACTGTATGAAGTGCAATACCATTATCTGTGATCCACTAATAACCCAATCCTGTAATGATATGTTACAACCAGACCTTTTGGACCCACACACTGAGGAAGCAGTTGCGAAACGCGTCTGTGTAGGAGTTCCACTTCGACCAAACCCTCTATAACTTGCTACAAACCATGGGCATTAAGGACCCAAATTGCTACAAACAAGAAGGTCCCTAATAACAGTGGATCCATCAACAAGTACTAATTGCACACCAAAGACTTTTTTTGATTGCAGAGATTGTCACACAAACTGTATGAATGAGTATGACGACAATACTTTTCATAGAGCTATATGGTTAATAAATATCGGATGTATAAACACAATACATGTTTACGAAATGCATTAATTGTAACTAAGATTGATTTTCAGTGAGTGACTTAGAGGTCATCCCCCCCTTCCCCCTTCTTCCCCTGGGAGATCTATAGGACTCACACACAGACAACCGACACAGGTTGCTGACGGCTGGTGTGGGCCAGAGAGAGACCCCTCCGGTGAGGAGAGAGAGGGGGCCCCCCCTTTAACTGTTACATAGCGCCTAAACGGCCACACCTCTACACCACTGAAATCACGAGCACAACAGAGATACATACCTCCTAACAGCTCTTCTCAGTCTTTTCCCCCCCTCTTCCGTATTTAATTATCAATCGTGGACGGGGATTCTACATAAATTTATCATCTATTACATAAAAAAAGGCACCAAGTCCTTTGGTGCAAGCAAAAAAACCATTTTGTGAGTACTCACCTGAAAATGGGTATTACAAGTATGTCACACACCCCGCTTCCAACTAGTCATAACACTTGGGATACCGACCTGTAGAGGGCGATCTTGCAGAGATGACTTGAAAAAAATGAGCACCTCCCGGTCCATAAATACCTGGGACCTCCCACCATTCCCCAGTTATAAGACATCAGTAAGGGGACCAGGAAGAGCCAATTACAAGAGTACAACAAAAAAGTCCACCATATAAAGGATCCCAGAACAAAGAAGGGCGGGAGAAGCGGGGTGTGTGACATACTTGTAATACAAATTTTACAGGTGAGTACTCACAAAATGGTATTATTCCCAGTATTTCCAACTAGTCATAACACTTGGGACACCCAAAAGCAGTGTCCATAAAGGGCGGGGATCCAAACCAAGGAAATAATGCGCAAACTTAAACCACTGCAGCTTGCAGAACTTTGCGGCCAAAAACAGCATCTGCTGAGGCCCGCTCATCAACTTTATAAAACTTGGAAAAAGTATGAACGGAAGACCAAGTAGCAGCCTTGCATACTTGTTCAACAGAAGCTTGGTGCTGAAAAGCCCAAGATGCTCCAACAGCACGAGTAGAATGCGCAGTAACACGAAAAGGAGGAACCTTCCCCTTGGCAGAATAGGCCCCAACAATGGCCTGGCGTATCCATTTACTAATGGTAGATTTGGCTGGCGCAAAACCTTTCCTAGGCCCAGAGGGCACAACAAAAAAAGCGTCTGTCTTACGGAAAGCAGAAGTAGTCACCAAATAATATTTCACACATCTAACCACATCCAAAGAATGCAACATCCTCTCCTTGTGATTGCTCGGTTTAGGACACAAGGAAGGGAGAACAATGTCCTGATTAAGATGAAAAGCAGAAACTACCTTAGGAAGGAAATCCGGCTTGAAGCGGAAAACATCCTTGTCCTGATGCCTCTCAAAATAAGGGGCCTGAATGGACAAGGCCGCCAACTCTGAAACCCGCCGAACTGAAGTGATAGCAATCAAGAAAGCCACTTTCTGAGTAGAAAGAGCAGTATCCTGCAAGGGCTCAAAAGGAGGACCCTGCAGGGCAGAAAGCACCAAATTCAGATCCCAAACTGGGAGCAAATGTTTCCTAGGAGGCCGCACATGCGTAACCCCCTGGAAAAAAGTTTTAACCAGAGGATGGAGAGCAAAGGACCTCTGAAAGAAAATCGCCAGGGCAGAGACCTGCCCCTTCAAGGTGCTAAGCTGGAACCCCAAGTCCAGACCATGTTGTAGAAATTCCAAAATCCTGGGAATTGAAAACACCCTACAAGGCAAGGCCCTAGCTTCACACCAGTCAATATAAGACCTCCAAGTCCTATAGTAGATGGTAGAGGAAGACTTCTTCCTAGCTCTAACAAGAGTCTGAATCACTGCATCAGAAAGACCCTCCTCCCTTAGGATGGAGGTTTCAGCAGCCACGCCGTCAAAGCCAGAGTATGTAAATTGGGGTAACATAGTTGACCCTGGGTGATAAGATCAGGAAGAAGAGGCAGATAAAACTGATCTACCGCCAGTCGCACGACGTCTGCGAACCACAGACGTCTTGGCCACTTTGGAGCCACCAGGATTGCTGGTGCCCCTTCTTGAGTTAGCTTTTGAACCACACCTTGCTTATCATGCAGAAGGGGGGAAACAGGTACAGGAACCCCAGATCTCTCCAGTTCAGCGACATGGCATCCACTGCCAATGCCAGAGGATCCAGGGATAGAGACACAAAGGCCGGAAGCTTGTGGTTGTGCCGTGAGGCAAAGAGATCCACTTCCGGAGTCCCCCACTGGTGACAAAGGAACTTGAATACCCTGGAATTGAGAGACCATTCCCCTCGCCGGGATGAGCTCCTGCTCAGGGAGTCCGCCTCCGAGTCCTCCACTCCCGGAATGTAAACTGCTGATATGCAAGGAACATTTTTCTCGGCCCAGGCTAGAATCAGAGAGACTTCCCTGAAGGCACTCCTGCTGCGCGTCCCTCCTTGGTGATTGATGTAAGTGACTGCTGTCCGATTGTCCAATCGGACTTGAACTGGCAGCCCCTGTAAATGAAGAGTTAGGCGAGACAGGACCAACCAAGTGGTCCGCAGCTCCAGAATATTGATGGAGGTGTGAGCCTCCTGAGGCCCCCATAGTCCCTGGAACTGATGTTCCCTCCCCCCCAGCTCGTTAGGCTGGCATCCGTGGTGACAGTTTCCCAACAAGGGGTCAAGAAGGACCTGCCCTTCATCAGATTGCTCGATACTAGCCACTACCTTAGGGACTGCAGGACACAGGGAGACAACAGACAAATCTGATCCAATGACAGCGGATACCTGTCCCAGGCTGCCAGAAGATGAAGCTGAAGCACCCTCATGTGAAACTGGGCAAAAGGGACTGCTCCGAAAGCTGCCACCATCAATCCCACCAGTCTCATCCCCAGCCGGATAGACTGACGAGGGCTGGTTAGCAGAAGACGAATCAAATCTTGAATCAAAAGAACCTTGGGCTGTGGAAGAAATACCTTGGCCTGAAAGGTATCCAGGATTAAGCCCAGGAACAAAATCTCCCTGGATGGGGAGAGAGAAGATTTGGGATAGTTGATCGCCCAACCAAACCTTTCCAGCGTGGATACCACGGCTCTGGTGTCTAGTTCCGCTTGGCTGAAGGAGGAAGCCATGATGAGAAGGTTGTCTAAATACGGGACAATGCGAATCCCCTGGAGTCTGAAAAGGGCCATCACTCCCGCCAGGACCTTGGTGAACACTCTTGGAGCCGAGGAAATGTTGATCTTCTACCGTGAACCTGAGGAATCTCTGGTGTGCCGGGAAGATAGGCACGTGCAGATAAGCATCCTTGATGTCTATGGACGTCATGAAGTCCCTCTGCCGGAGTGAATCGACGGCCGAACTTAAGGTTTCCATGCGAAACCTCCTGAAGTGGATAAACCAATTGAGATGTTTTAAATCCAGAATGGGCCAAACAGAGCCGTCCTTTTTGGGCACCGTAAATAGATTGGAATAGAAACCCAGGCCCCTTTCTGCGGGAGGCACCTGGCAAATGACAGCCATGTCCAGAAGATTCTTTACTGCCGCCCGGAGTCCCTGGGCGGCCAAAGGATTCGAAGGCACCCGAGGCCTGAAGAATCTGGGAGGGGGCCGGGTGTCGAACTCCAGTTTGTAACCGGAAGACACTACCTCCAGAATCCATCTGTCTGAGATTTGCTGGACCCATACCTGGAAGAAGTACCGCAGCCGTCCCCCCACCTGCCAGGGTGAGGGCGGACCCTCATTGCTGAGCTGGCTTGGCTGCGGGCTTGAGCTTGGAACCCCAGTTACGACCTGAATGGGCACGTCCTTTGCCCCTGATCCAGGAATCACCTCTGTGGGCAGGAAAGGCCGAAACTCTTCCAGTTCTGGCACCACGAAAGGAAGGGTTAAAGGAGGCCGCCCCCTGCTTCCTACGTTGAGTTAACTTTCCCCCTTTCGTGACAGAATCTAACTTTTCTCCAAAAAGCCGTAAGCCTACGAAAGGAAGTGCCGTAAGGGATTTTTTGGCCACAAAATCAGCTGCCCACTGGCGCAGACACACAGAACGCCAGATAGCTACAAGCAAGGCCGAGGTTCTACTGCACATAACCATAGTGTCATCTAGAGCGGACAGCACAAAGAACATAAACAACTCACACCGCTTAGGAGCAGCAAACTCATCACAGTCCGGGTCAAGCCCCGAGGTGCTCAACAGGTCCCTAATTACAGACCTGGTAGCGACCGCCATAAGAGCCGAAGCACCCACGGGCCGTAAAGTCGATCCGACACTAGCAAAAGCATGGCAAGCCATTTGATCAATAGGTTTGTCTTCACCATCTTTAAGAGTGGGGGAATCAGGAGAATGCAAAACAGAAGTATTGGATAAACCAACAACCGGGGCATCCACCTCAGGAGGGGATGACCAGCGTTGACTGCGTCAATCAGGAAGGGATACTTCTTGTCCCAACCCGGAGGGATACCTGGAAGCCGAGCAGGCTTCTCCCATTCCCTAAGAATGATATCTTCGAAGTGCTTCTGATTTGGGAACTCTAAGCGTGGCTTAGAAGCCCCCAAAAAACTCCCCCTTTAAAGGAGGAACTTCCTCTGGAGGAGAAATCGCCAAAACTTCAAAAAGGTGAGCAAGGGCTCTCAGGGTATCCACAGCATCCCCCTGACCCTGCTCAGTATCAGCTCCAAAAAATTGCTGATCATCAGAACCTTCAGAATCCTCAAATAACTCCCCCTCTTCCAGCGGGGAATAATCAGACCAGTCAAGCAACTCACACTTCTCACATTCACCAGCTGGAATGACTGGAGTGGAATGACTGCTTTCTCTTAGCTGAGGCCTTCTTAGCCATAGAGCCAGAAATAAATTTCTCAATGATAGCCAACCTGGCGCAAACATTGGAATGCGACTCCCCGCTTGTAACGACGTCACTGGGGGAACGGATAAGACAGGGTGGGGAAGGAGAGGAGGCCGGGGCCCCTGACCCAGAGGCCTGAGCCCCAGATTGTAATGCAATGGTCTGCTGAGCGCAAGATACACAAATTATCACATTATCCCAGGGGATACCCCACAATTCAAACACTGCCGGGATTGCCCCGAGGGGACCCCAAGCCCGATATCCTGAGATGCCTCCATATGGTGTTCTTCTTAAAAAGGTAGTCGCAATACCTAGAGGGATTTACGCTATAAGCAACCCGGGAAGTCCCAGGTGGGAGGATTTACTTTATTATCTTTTTTTTTTTTTTTTTTTTTTAAATGTCAATTTTTCTTATAATTATATGGGCCCCATTCAAAAAAAAACAAAAAACTCCAGGACCCAAGGACCGGGAGAAACCCCCTTTTTAAAGGAGATTCCGCCTGGAAGACATAAGGAAAAGGACAAAAGTCACATGCACGCTAAAAAACAACAACCATACACATATCCATGCTCCAACTAAAAGCAGCCTGCAAGCTAAAATAGAAGAGCCCAAATATCAGCATAAGATACAGCAAGGACTCACCATAACAAAGACCAGAAATCAAATGAAAAAGGGATTACTCACGGCACCACCAGGGAAGAGGAGCACGAAAGGCGCCATCAGCCAGAGAGTGCAGAAATAACAGGAAACAGACGGACGGGCCAGCGCGAGACGCGCGCTGCGTCAAAGCCCCGCCCCCAACACCTGGTCTGGACGATGAGTACCCATGGAGGGAGGCGGGCCGTGCAACGCGCGCCGGGCCCCGCCCCCTCGGCAACCCTCAGCTGTGAACTTAGCTGTAGGAAAAACACGAGCAGCAAAAGCTGCCATTACAAAAAACACACACACCAGCCTTAAAAGAAAGACAGGTTAAAAGAGCAACTGCCAGCCACAAGAAGCATAACGGTACTAGGAGAAGGTGCTGCAAGCAGCGTAGCCCCATAAAAATATAAATACATACATTTACAGTATACATATTAAATATATATATATATATATATATATATATACAGATTTCTCTTTTTTTTTTTTAAACCATCCTTCACCAAATAAGGATACAACCCCCCCCTTCCTGACTCCCCTATGGGCACCGAGAAGCAACGCAGGGGGGATATAGCAGGGGGGAAAAAAACTCCAAATCAATGGACTAAGGGCCAGAGGGACAGGGCATCCCTAAGCCGGGGACACCAACCCGGACACCGCCTATCCTTTAGTATAGGGTCTCACGGAGAGAGCAAGCTCCCATATGCACACAGAGGTGTGGCTACCATTGCCCGGGCCATCAGCCTAGGCTGGGAGGCATACTGACATGGCTTATCTATTGAAGGAAAAGAGACCCGGGCAGAAATAGACAAAAATGCCGGGAGTTACCCCGGCTACCTGCAAGGAGGAGAGAAACATCTTCTGACTTGCTTCGCCGACTGCAGAGACGAAAAGACTGGGGAATGGTGGGAGGTCCCAGGTATTTATGGACCGGGAGGTGCTCCTGTTTTTCAAGTCATCGCCCTCTATAGGTCGGTATCCCAAGTGTTATGACTAGTTGGAAGCGGGGTGTGTGACATACTGGGAATACATTATCTATAGGAGATAGACCACCTTTGAAACTTAAGACACTTTGTTAATTGCAAATCGAGTCACATTATTTATGTGCTGATATGCCCATGTAAAAAATTCTATATAGGTAAAACAAATAGACAACTAAAGAAACGCATATACGAACATACCTACGATATCCGTACGGGTAATACTAAAAACCCTATAGGTAGACACTTCCTCACTCATCATAACAATACGATGGGAATGAGGATAGCAGGGTTGGACCGCATTCATGCAAGCATTAGAGGGGAGGGACATTGAAAAAGTCACCCTCCAAAGAGAAACAAAGTGGATATACTTTTTTAAAGCTCACCACCCCCCTGGCTTGAATGAATCTATTAGTTTCGCACCATTTCTTTAAATATATCCGTAATCCCAGCTGGAATTGGGCTCGCTTGATCAAATGCGTGCCCTCACTCCCACCACTACATATTTCTGTCCCTGACTGCCCTCCCCCCTTGCCTCGCATAGAAGATCCTTTTGGATCTCTTATTCGACTAGTGGTTTGGAGCATCTATCGTTCCCATAGTATTTGGACCGGGGCCATCATATATTCTCTCCACTGAAATATGGCCACTTTCTCATAGTCTGCAAAATGCAATTTCTGTTAATGTGTAACTGTTTGCTGTAAATGTGAAAGGCACCTGCTATATTTTAGGATGAATAAATTACATTGTTTTCCATCTGTTTTGTATCTCTGTCAGTCCCCATCTCGCCAGCCCCCAACCCTATAGTTAGACCCCATACCAGTTTGCTGCCCATTTATGTGCCCGCTGTGCAACTGAGGCTTATTACCGCCGTTTATGACCATTTCAGCACCTTACCAGTTCAGCACCTTACAATATTTTTATATCAGTATATAATAATTAGATTGCGATTACTCACACACTAGCCCTTTATACACCTCTGGTATTTGCTGTGGTTAATAAGTAAATATATCTTCCAGTGGCCAATTTACGAATCCTGCCTTATGTATTGGTATTCCGGTGGTCTCCACAAATATGGAGACTACGCAGTGCTGGTTCCTGGTATCGGCGGCCGGGTGCTGCGTCACTTCCGCCCGGCGGAGCGCATCTGGATCCCGGCTTTTGCCGCCCGCATTGTGCTCCCCAACCGGTGGAAGTGACATCGGCGTTCTCCTCCCTATAACATCCGGTTCTCCAAGCCGCTTACAGAGAGCGGCGGAGGAGGCCGTGAACCCTGAATACGAGTGTTTCAGCACTCGTTCCTTTTTGCTGTTTAGGCGGGCTTTCCCGCAATTACTATCTCGAAGGGGAGAAGCTGTTTTTTTAATGTCATTCTGATAGTCTGTAGACTGCAGCGGTCCCATACTGCAACACTGCAACAAAGGCTTAATTAATTATTTTTTTTTTTCTGTTATCGGAGCACCTCCCACACCCATCATCTTGATAGCCTCAGCATTAGGCACTGCATGTGTGGCACGGTCTCATTTCGGGTGATGGTATTTAATTATCAATCGTGGACGGGGATTCTACATAAATGTATAAATGATTTTCACAACTAATCATCTATTACATAAAAAAAAGGCACCAAGTCCTTTTGCCCACAGAGTACTCCATTTCCTATGGGCGCATTTTCTGAAATTGCTAACGATCATTCAGTAATGGGAAGCAGCTGCCTTTCACATGCAAGTAATAATCTTGTAATTGAGTATTCACTTGTCAATATGACATGCTTATGTATCATGACTTATTTTAGTTTAATCTCTTGTTTATTAAGATTTTCAAAAGTAAAGACAAGTACAGGTACATAAGGAAAGGCAGTACAGACCTAAAATCAAAAAAAACAATCCGGGCTCCAGCATCCCCCCCCCCCGCCTCCAGGTGCAGCTGGGGCACCATCCCTCTCCAAGTCCCCCTCTCACCGCCCCCAAACGGCCCCCCCAACGAATGTTTTGTAAATTAACTGTACACTGTGTTTGCATCTCTTACCCCTGATGGCGAGAGTCAGAACAACCAGGGAGAAAGGTAACCAGGCCTTGAGGTTCAAGGGTCAGGGCAAGGGTCACCACAGCGGGGGAGTATTCTTCGTCGTTTTGGGCCCGTGGGAGTACGCCGCCCATGCCAGATCACAACGAACCAGACCCCTCGCCTCACCACCCGAAGCCCAACGGAGGGCTAAGGGCTACCCCCCCGCCGGCCGCCAAGGCGGCAGGGGGACCTGGGGCGTACAAGTCCCATCAGCAGCCTAACCGCGGGACATAGTTCCTGTCCGAAGCGAGACCAGAGGGGCAGGGCAAAGGCGAGGCGGGGAAGGAGGGGGAACTCATCATGTGGAAAAGGGGTGAATGAGGGAGACGTGAGAAAAGACAAGACAAGGGAGGGAGGGGGCAAGAGGGAAAAGAGAGAGGGAAGGGAGAAGGGGAAGAGAAGGAGGGGGAGGAAAACCGGAGGGAAAGGGCCGGATGGGGAGGAAGGCTATTTTAGAAGGGGGGGCCTCACGCCACCAGGCCGCCACAGTCCCGCCCGTAAGTCGCCTCATCTCCGGCCCACGTCCAACGCCAGAAAGGCCTTTGCCTCGTCCGACTCCCTGAACCTGATCCAATTCATCCAAGTTGTCCAGTGCTCCTCGCCTCCCTCTCTACCCTCCGTCGCCAACTCCTCCATCCTCAAAATGGGATCCATTTCTGCAAACCATTCCGCAAGGCTTGGCGGAAGAGGGGACTTCCAATGTCTGGGGATAATTGATCGTACAGCTGTCAGGAAGAATTTGAGAACTCCTTTCTTAGCCTTGGCAATAGAACCTGGAATCAGGGAGAGCAGGGCAACTCTCGGGTTATTCGACACCACAGAGCCCTCCACTTCCGTATGGATCTTGAGAACCGTGTCCCAGAGCTGTCTGATCGGGGGGCATTCCCACCAGATGTGTAAGATCCCTCCTCGGGGCATCCCGTACCTCCAACATGCGGCCAATTCCCCCGGCGCATACAAAGCGATGTCCACTGGGCATCTGTACCATCTGGTGAGAACTTTGTAGTTTTTTTCCTGTACTGAGCTGGCCCCCGCAAGCTTATGTGTCAACGTAAAGATCTTCTGGGTTTCTTCCCCTGTGATTGTCGTATTTAGGTCCTTTTCCCATCTGGACATGAATTCCAGCTTTGAGGTGTGCCTGGTGGCGACTAATATACTGTAGAAAACTGATACCACGTGTTCCAGTGGCTGCGACTGTGTGAGGCATTCCTCCAGGGGAGTTAAGGGTAGGGATGCATTTCTGAGGCCTCCTCCTGAGGAAAGGAACGTTTCGAGCTGCCAATGGTGTAACCATGACAGGTGGCCGCCCTTGACTCGCGCCTTCAATTCTGCTAGGGAAGGCAGCCTCCCTCTCACCAAGATGTCACACAGCCTAACATCCTCCGTTTCTCTCCAGATCAGGAATCTGGAGGTGTTCTGTCCCGGTATAAACTCCGGGTTATTAAAGAGTGGAGTGAGAGGCCCAGGCCTACTCACCAACTCCCCCTGCCGCTGCAACCGGTCCCAACTGGTGAGAAAATGTCGGGTTAAGTAGGGGAACCCTTTTCTGCTGGCATCCCCCACGGTGGAAACCCACGGGAGGGAGCATGGGTTAAACCCCAGGATATCACGTTCCAGCTGGACCCAAAGCTTGTCCTCTCTCCTGTACATCCAGTACATCCTTGTAATGACAGCCGCAGCATGATAAAGCTTTAGATCCGGAGCCCCGGTTCCGCCTGCGTTCTTTGGTCTGGCCAGTATATTAAATCTGATGCGTGGTTTCCGTGATCCCCATATAAATTTCAGGAAATCTGCTTGTATTGCTTTGAAAAAATGTCTGGGGAGCATGATTGGTATGGTTTGGAAAAGGTACAAAAACCGGGGGAGTATATCCATTTTCAGGATATTGATCCTACCAAACCACGAATAATGACCTCTGTCATATTTCGTAAGGTCTTGGTGAACTTTAGCCTGCAGTGTCTTGAAATTTAGCTCGTAGAGATTATCCAGGTCAGATGGGATGAGGGCATCCAGGTATTTTATTGCGGTGGGTTGCCACTTAAAGGAAAAGCTGCTCCGAAGCCTCTCCACTAGGGGTTGCGGCAAGGTAAAGTTCAATGCTTCCGACTTTGCGTAGTTAATACGGAAATTGGACAACTGACCGAACCTCTCAAACTCCTTGAGAGCCGCCGGGAAAGATATGGCCGGAGATGTCAAGTGGAGGAGCAGATCGTCTGCAAAAATTGAGGCTTTGTAATGTCTACCTCCGCATTCAATCCCTTTGATGTCTGGGTTGTTCCTTATCGCTATCGCTAAGTGCTCCATTGTCAGTATGTATAGCAGGGGCGAGAGAGGGCAGCCCTGGCGTGTGCCATTTGTGATTGTGAAGGGACTTGATAGTACTCCGTTGGCTCTGACACAAGCTGAGGGTTCCTGGTATAGCGCCAGGATCTTGGAGATGAGGATAGGGCCCAAGCCAATCTGGGAGAGAGTTGCCTTAAGGAAGCGCCAATTAACCCTATCAAATGCCTTCTCGGCATCGCAGGATAGAAGACAAGCTGGTATCTTATTCTTATGGACATGGGCGATCAGGTCAAGTAGTTTATTGGTGTTGTCTCTGGCTTCACGCCCAGGGACAAAACCCACCTGATCCAAATGTATTAGTTGAGGGATCAGTGGTTTGAGTCTGGTGGCTAGTACTTTTGCGTAAAATTTCATGTCTACGTTGAGCAAGGAAATGGGCCTGTAACTGCCACACACAGAAGGATCCTTGCCTGGTTTAGGGATCACTGTAATTGTGGCTTCCAGGACCTGCTTCGGGAAAGGGCTGTCGGCTCCTATGTGGTTGTAGGCTCTCAGCAACCAAGGGGCGAGCTGGGGGGCCAATGCCTTGAAAAATCTCGGAGCGAGGCCATCTGGACCTGGGCTCTTCCCCGCAGGAGCTTCCTTAATAGCTTTCAGTACCTCCGCCTCCATAAATGGTATCTCCAAGTCTGCCGAGGAGTCTTCTGAGATCGTTGGGTCTCGCTGAGTGGGGTCTCTGTTATGTAGTTATCTATCTTTGCCTCCAGCGTTGCGGCTGACATTCGAGTGAGGTCTGGTTGGAGATTATACAGTTTGCTGTACATAGAAACATAGAAGCTTGACGGCAGAAGGAGATCATATGGTCCATCTAGTCTGCCCTTATGTGTATGCTGTATGTACTCTTTATCTTAGGATAGATGTGTGCTTATCCCAGGCATGTTTAAATTCAGTGACTGTTGATTTTTCAACTACCTCTGCTGGAAGTTTGTTCCAAGCATCTACTATTCTTTCTGTGAAATAATATTTTCTAATATTGCTCCTGATCTTCCCCTCGACTAGCTTCAGGTTGTGCCCCCTTGTTCTATCATTAAGTTTCTTCTTAAAAACACTTCCCTCCTGAACCTTATTCAATCCTTTCACATATTTAAAGGTCTCAATCATGTCCCCCTCTCCCTTCTTTCCTCCAGACTGTACAAATTACGTTTCTTAAGTCTCTCCTGATAAGTTTTAAGTTTAAATCCTTCCAACATTTTCGTTGCCCGCCTTTGGACACATTCTATTTGAATAATGTCTTTTTGCAGGTAAGGTCTCCAGAACTGCCCACAGTATTTTAGCTGTGGCCTTACCAGGGCTCTATACAGCGGCATCACAACCTCCCTCTTCCTACTGGTGATGCCTCGAACTATGCAGCCAAGCATCCTGCTTGCTTTTCCCACTGCCTGGCTACACTGTCCACTCATCTTGCAGCTATCAGTAATCAGTACTCCTAAATCTCTCTCCTCCGAGGTCCTGGCTAACACAGTGCTGCCCATACGGCACTCAGAGCAGGGATTCCTTCTACCCAAGTGCATGATTTTACATTTAGAGACATTAAACTCTAGTTTCCACAGTTTTGACCATCTATCCAGTAAAGCTAAATCATTTTCCATGTTGCAGACACCTCCAGGAATATCCACCCTATTACTAACCTTTGTATCATCAGCAAACAGACAAACTTTTCCTACCAAGCCTTCTCCTATGTCACTTACAAATATATTAAAAAGAATGGGGCCCAGGACAGAACCTTGCGGCACACCACTTGTAACACGTCTTTGTTCAGATTGCACACCATTTACAACAACGCTCTGATACCGATCCCTCAGCCAACTGGAAATCCACTGAACTATCCAGGGATTGAGTCCTACCTTCAATAACTTATCTATGAGCTCCTTATGTGGTACAGTGTCAAAGGCTTTGCTAAAATCCAGATAGGCGATATCCACAGCACCACCTTCATCTAACACTTTAGTGACATTGTCAAAGAAATCAGTAAAGCCGTGCTGTTTTGGGTCCAATAGGTCATTAATTTTTAGATGGGAAATGATCTGTTGGATCTGTGGAGTGCTTCCATTAATTTGACCACTTTAGATGTTAAACTAACTGGCCTGTAATTACTGGCTTCTTCTCTACTCCCCTTTTTATGGATTGGTACAACATTGGCCATTCTCCAGTCATCTGGAACCTCACCAGTTGAAAGGGAATGAAAGTAAATCTGGACCCATCGCTTACTTACCTTTCGATGTGCCAGCTCGGCTAGGACATCAGCCTCCAGAAACTCCGGAGCTGTACCCTCCCAGCTGGATGCTGTGCTATGGCCATGCCTGCTACTATCTGAAAATACCGAACAAAAGTAGCTATTCAGATGGTCAGCCACAGCCTTATCTCCGTCAATATATTTATTTTCCCTATTTCTCATTTTTGAGACTGCATTGTTTTTCTTCTGTCACCAATATATCGGAAAAGGGTTTTATCTCCCCTCTTCATAGATTTGGCCATTTCTTCCTCCTTTTGCCCTTTAGCAGTCCTTATAGCAGTCCTGTAAAAGCTTCTAAACACCTCCGGGATCTTAGAAGGGTCCGTTACGTTTTCTCCTCTACCCGTGTTGATGTTTGGGATGAATGTTGTTGTTGACCTGCAGTGGAGTGACCTGGCTACGAGCTTCCGCATTTATTTGCGTGCTCATACATAGTAGCACGTCGCCTGTCCCTGTACCGAAGATGGGCTTGGTCGTATAGCTTAAGCAACTTTTTCCTGTTGAGCAAAAGCTCAGCTAGCACTTCCGGTGTGAGAGCTTTCTTATGCTTAGACTCCAGATCACTGAGAGTCTGCAGAGTCTTGGTGATCAGGGCCGCCCTCTCAGGTTTCACCCTTGATCCCTCCTGAATAAAGACCCTCCTAAGGACACATTTTAGAGCCTCCCATTGGACTGCTGGTGTGCAGTCATCCTGTTCGTGATCGACCACAAAATTAACGATTGCCTCCTTCACTTTGGTCATACATACTGTGTCCTTCAGGAGATTATCGTCCAGGCGCCAGGTCCAGCACCTCGGTGCTGCATTTGGTAGGACAAATGATACAAAAACCGACGCATGGTCTGACCACAGAAAGGGGCCAATGTGAGATTCAGGGTGCCACTGTAGGGCATGATGACTTAAGAGGATGTAGTCGATACGGCTATATGAACCATGTAAGGGTGAAAAGTAGGTATAATCCCTTACCTGCCCGTGCTTCAACCTCCATACGTCCATCAGTTGCATGTCATGTAGTGTCCTCCTCAGGGACTGCAGCTTTCCAAGTCTCTGCCGAGAATTAAGCTCTTAGCCAGGTCACTCCACTGCAGGTCAACAACACTGAAGACTTTCCAGATGAGGAATCCAGGGGGGGATTCAAAGTAAGGTTGAAGTCTCTGCCGAGAATTAAGATTCCTTCAGCGAAATCCTCCAGTCTCTTGAGGTATTTCTGGAGCGTCTCATCCTGGCCATAGTTCGGTAGATACAAATTCGCCACTGTGTAGGTTTTTTGATGTATCTGCATCTTGAGAAAGACAAATCTTCCCTCAGAGTCTGCAAGGTGGTCCACCTCCGTAAAGGGCAGGGATTTGTGAATTGCTATGGATGCGCCCCGAGATTTGCTTTGCGGGTTAGTGCTATGGAACCAAGATGTAAAGTACCTATGGCGCAAGGCGGGAACATTACCTTCTTGAAAGTGAGTCTCTTGGAGGAGTAGGATGTCCACTCTCTGCTTGTGCAGATCATATAGGACCTTGGAGCGCTTTTCAGGGACGTTGAATCCTTTGATGTTCAGAGAGCAGACCGTCAGCTTAGCCATCCCCAGCGAGGGGCACCGGCACAAAAACGAGTACAGATCAGAGCAAAGATCAAAGAAGCCAAATATACGGCTCGAGAGGGGATGGAGGGCGAAGGGCGAAGGCGGGTGGACCCGGTGGTAAGAGGAAAAGGCCCAAGTCCAGGGGGGGGTTAGGAAGGGAGGGTCAACGGAGAAGAAGAAGAAGAGGAAAGGGGGAAAAGGCAGAAAAGGAGAGCAGTGCGATAAAGGCTAGGTGATATCAGATGCGGGACCCAGGTGATGCCCCTACGTGCACAAAAAAAAAAAAAGGGGATTTTAGCTCAGAATTATTCCAATTAAGGTTAAGGTGAAGGCTAGGAGGGCGGGGGCGAGGAACCTGTAAGGAGTAGGGCCGGGTAGGGGAAAGAAATATTTAGGTAGGTTGTTGTTCGGGAAGGGATAATCGGGGTAGCGGGACACCGGGGTTAGGTGTAACCGCAGGAAACTCTGCTACGAGGGGCCCCGCGATGCACAAGGACCACGAGTACCCTCATTACCCTGTTTAGGGCAGTGCCAGTCAAGCTGGCACAGAACCCAACCAGGGATTCCTAAGTCGGGGAAGTGTAAGACGAAAACAGTATAGGCGTAGGAGATGCACACACTGAAAAATATTGTCACATCCTACAAGGACCAACGAAAGAGAACATTTCTATAGCTTCATAAAAGGCAGAAACAACAATGCAACATTATGGTGTCCCGCGAGCACGGGGTCCAAAGGGGGCACACACGAGCGCACAGGAACATCTCCCGCGTCGCACCGCGCCTGCGGCAGAACCCCCATCATCCGTCCCCCACTAATTTGGGTGGAGGGGCAAAGAGGGGTTGTCAGAGCCGGCCCAATCCTGAGGGTAAAGGGCACCCCTCACGCCCAAGGCAACCGCCGGGCCCCGAGCCCAGAGGACACACACATCTATCCATCATTAAATACGTACTTCGAGGCTGAATAGGAGCCCCGGAACACGCACAGACATTTCAACTTCTTAAACCATAACAATTTTAGGCCTGTAAGCGCCATCTACGTGAGGGGGTATACCCAGGAACGAGGCCAGGCGCGACACCCGGTCGGCCAGGGCGGCACGGTGGGTCCCGTGGGCCCTCAACTCACACATGGCACCCATATCTGAGGCCGCCCATCGGGCCCACCGCAGAGTTACGAACCAAAAGGAATTAAGTACTTAACAACATTATAACAACTGGCAGAACAATTCGAGCCGGACCTCTTCCAGGGCAGGCGTCCCCCCCAAGGCCCAACCAACCCACCACAGGCCCTCCTCCCTCCCCCAGCGCCCCCTCAAGCCCCCACGTGCCTCCGCCTCCCACCCCACGGAACCCCGTATCTTCACGTGACGCAGCTCGACCCCTAGGGAGGAGGCCCGGAAGACAGTCAGCCACCGCGGGCCCAGCAGAGGGGGGTGGGCATTGATCGTCCGTTCACGTCAGTGGAGTGATCCTCTCCCCTGATAAAGGGCCAAGGGGTGGGAGAAGTCACGGCTCAACTATTATCCGATTCTTAGACTTTGTTCACGGGTGGGGGTTCCCGGTGTCCCAGACCTCCTCTTGCCCCTCCAGGCAGTCTGCGTCGTCCCCGTGCCCTAGGCCCACCAAGCTGAGGCTCCAAAGTCGGTGCGAGCCAATCTGGAACCCGTACTGGATCAGTATCTAGGAAGGCAAAAAGCTGAGGAAGTTGGTCAGGAGTTTTCAGAGCAAAGGATCTTCCGTTCGGCCGGACAATAAGGTGAAGGGGGAACCCCTAATGGTAGGAGGCCCCCTGGCGTTGGATCACCTCTAGCAGGGGTCTCAGTGCTCGCCTCATTTGAAGTGTCCTGGATGAGAGGTCAGGAAGGATCGCCACGGATGAGCCCTCGAATCTGGTTGGTCCCTTTTCCCACGCCTTTCTCAGGATGTCTTCCTTGGTCTTGTAGAAGTGAATTCTATAGATCACATCTCTGGGTCGTTGCAGGTCTGTCGGACTGGGGCCAAGGGCACGATGAATTCTGTCGATGACAATGTCACTTGCAGGAGGGGAGCCCAGGATCATGTTGAATATACTTTTAACTGCGTTCTCCAGGTCAGGTTGGGTGACTGCCTCTGGGATCCCCCTCAATCTGACGTTGTTGCGTCTGCCTCGGTTCTCGAGGTTGTCCAGGCTAAGATACAGGGCGGAGGTGTGTCTTCTCTCTTCCCGCTGTAGCTGTTCCAGGTTCGCCACTCTCTGAGCTAGCGTGGATTGATCTTGCTCAATCGAGTCCACCCTGTGAGAAACTTCAGAGATAGAGTTCTGCAGCATGCTGAGTTCTCTCCGGAGTGTGTTCTCCATTTGCACAATGTATCCATCAAAATCCGATCGGGAAGTGAACACCCGCAAGGCGTCTGAGATGTTGGAACGAACCACGTCAGCCAAGGCCGAGATCAAGGACGGGGGCACATGTTGCATAGCTGGGGGCAACCCACATGGGAGGATCGCAGATGTCTCCGCCGGGTTCCCGCCGTCACTCCTGGGGGGGGAGGGCGTCAGGGGACCCACTCCCACCCCAACCGGTGGGCCCCGCGCTCCAGGGTCTCTCCGGGGACAGGTGGCTGGAATGCGTAATGCCTCCCTCCATCATATCAGGGGCATCCCAAAAGCATGCCACAGGTGCAACCGACGGCTCCATTCTTAACTATTGGAGGAACCTGGCATCTTTCCGGGTCCTTCCAGGTCATTTTGGGGAGAGGGGCACCCAACATTAATTCCCTCTGGAGCATGCACTGGGGACCAGGAACTGGACAGAGGGCTAAGCCTGTGTGTATGTGGTAAAATTACTTGAACCGGGGGAGGACTGCATCTACCACCCCCTGTCTGACAGGGCTCTGTTCTCTGCCCAGAGTGCCTCATATGTCGTGCTGGGGCCGCTTCATTAGGTGGCTCTTGCCCTCCTGTGACCCCCCCATTCGTGCTCTGCTGCTTCACTGGGGACCGGAGCATAGTCGAGGGGGCAGTCCCTCCTCCCCTCCGGGCAGGGCAGATCGAGCCGCAGCTCCCCGCCGTCTCACTCACTTGCGCAGCCGGCGTCCCGCTAGCTGTCACTGGGCTCGCCGCCTCCTCATCCACCATCAGTCTGCTCTGTGCGCGGACAGAGACAGACGCTTCTCGGGGCTCTCATACGGGCTCCTCAGCCCCCACCTGCAGCACGGGGGGAGACCCTGGTCCGGTCTCTACCTCCCGCAACTCCACGTGCGCCGTCTTCTGCCTCGTCGCCCTCATCTTGCCGGCACTTCCTCCTTCTCCCTCCCGGCCCGCTGCTACAAAATAGCGTGCAATGAAGGCCAGCTGTTGTCTCCTGGGGGTGGCCGAGATCTTCCTGCGTCTGGACATTGAGGTAACAGGGTTTATGCTGGGTCTCCAATTGTTGGTCCGGGTGGTCCTGTGCAGAGCTCCAGTACCACACAGCCTATTCCGCCATCGGCTAGCCACGCCCCCTCTATCATGACTTATTTTGAAAGAAATGTATCTGCTTTATCTATAAAAAATTCTGTGAGTCCTAGCAGGCACTGAAGAAGCTTACAATATAAGCAAAACTAGTCTGCTCTGCCGGACATGATCAAAGCTTCTGCTTATTTTCCAACTACGTAACATCAAAGAAACCAGTGACCAATTTCTATGTCAACTCATTGGTAGATGTATTGTTGTAATATACAATTGTGAGCGCTTAAGTGATGAACTTTAAAACTGATTATTATTAAAATGTTCTAGTATTTTATCCTAAAGTATATTCATTTTGGTGGGGTTGTTACAAAATGAGCCCTATTTTTCCTTTTTGTTTGCCTAGGGTAATGGTCCATTATACCCTAGCATAATCTCTAATTCTCGTCTATAGTGGCCATTAAAACAACCAACCTACATCTTTTCCACATTACCCTGCAATGTGGGTCGTATGTATTGCAATAACTGAGTGATCAGGTGGTGGGTTAGGCAACCTTGGGCGAAAACCCCCTTTCAGGGGGTGGGCCCAACCTTCAAGTTTGTAGACAACTTAGTTGATTTACATTAACATGCCTTGATTAACAGGTATTCCAAATCCCTAGCCTAGAAACTTATATTAATTTATGGCCCAATCCCTAGGCTAGAAAATTAGATTAATTTATGGCCCAATCCCTAGCCTAGAAATTTAGATTAATTTATGGCCCAATCCCTAGCCTAGAAATTAATAATATTTCATTCAACAGGTGTTCAAAATGCATATACTAGAAATTAATTTTTGATTTCTTTTTACAGCCACCATACAGCTGAGAATTCAATATCTGATGGCTACTGTACATGGGCTGGTGGGCTGGGGACCACCAAGGAATAGAATCCTGGGAGCCTGCCACTTTTTTGTAAAAAGTTTTAAATTGTTCTATTTTTTAACAAAACTTTTATAAGACAATAAAACAATATTTTAATAAAAAAAACATAAAAAATGAATACATTTTAAGAAACGTAAAAAGTTTTCGGATGTCTTTCATTTATAAAAAAATAATAAAAATGTCATGCTTGCACACATCCACTTATACACAGAAATCATAAAACATCTAGAAGGAAATGAAAAATATCTATAGAAGCCAGAAAAGTAAGGTAAGCATGAAAATATGGGGATAGAGAATACAAAACAGTGCCAGGGGAGTAAATGTAAGCATGAATAGAGTGGGACAGAAAAAAAAAAACAAAAAACGCAAGTAAGTTAAGTTAAGCATTAATAGAGTGGGACAGAAACAAAAAAAACACACCTCAGAAGTGAGTGAGAGAATAGTTGACACGGGGGACATGAATGAGTTAATTAGCTGCACGCATGCGTACATGCGTGCTAACATAGCAGCTTGTACAACACGTTATGACATATTTTTGGAGAAAGATGGAAGCTGAATATCGTGGGACAATGAATATCTACGTTGAAAGCTACGTTGAAAAACGCTAAAAAATGATAAGATACAAGGATTACTAAGCAACGTGAACGAAAACCTCTCGAGAACGCAACGAAAGCTGGAAAATGCTCCATGGGTCCTACCAGTTTGCCCTTGCATTACGGACATCCACCCTGATTTTGTAGTCTGATAGGCTGATGCCATATTGGTATTACCAGATAAAGGAAAGGGGATCTGCACAATACCCTATAATAATTAAAGGTGCCACTCCCAAAGCTATATAAAGCTCACCTCAAAAACAGAGAATCATAGAGGGAGGCACTCAAGAAATGTATAAAAAAAAAAAATTTTATTCCATATCACTAAATTAATCACTACACATAACCACTACACAATTAAAATCCCTTAAAATCCCTCTGTTGGAGATCCGAGAGGGCCCCGGGATCCCTTGCACATATCTTCTGGGGATGCGAAAAAATAAAAGGCTTCTGGGAGGAGGTTGTAACGTGGATTCTCAAGATAACAGGGGAGCCCGTCGAACTTTCCCCGGAAGTTCTTCTTTTGCATTCCACCAAAAGTTCGGTTGGAAAGTACAGGAAATCCCTGACAATACACTTGATAAATGCAGCTAGGGCGTGCATACCCGCCAGATGGAAGTTGCCTGAACCACCCACGATTGGTTCGTGGGTACAGAGGGTGGAGGATGTCAGTCGAATGGAGAGCTGGACGGCTCTCCTCCAGTGCACAGAGGAAAAAAATAGACGTCGGTGGATGCAATGGTCGATGTTCATAGAAACAGATGAAGGCAAAACCCTGCGAGATGGGACCTAGTTGGTCGGGGGACGATCCGGGATAGGTGTTGGTTTGGGGTGGCCGATCTGGACCAGGTGATGTCCTTCCCTTGTGGGGCTCACTCTAGCCGCCCGCTTGGGGGGGGCATTGGTCCCCCCCTTCCCCTGCTCCCCTGTCCGTGTCCCGTTCGGGGTCGTGGACGCAAAAGCACCCCGCTGGGTTGTAGACGGGGGTTCCTCTCTCGGCCGGTGTGGTGGGACGGAGGGTCGGCCGGGATCCGAGAGTTGCATGCCCTTCATGCTCTGTACCCTCGGCCCCGTCCCTCCTCCCCTCCTTCCTCGCTCTTCCCTCCCTCCCCTCCTCTCTCAACCTTCCCCTTCCTTTCATAAAATCCTTCTTCCTTTTCAGCTATCCCCTTTCCATACTCCTATTCGCTCTCTATTTCTATTTGTTCAGTTTTGGAAAAACGGGGGGCGGGGGGGGTGGGACACGATCCCAAGCCTGCCTGCCGGTAGGGGACAGGCATTGGTCTAACATATTGATGTCAATTTTCATGTTGAAAGCTTCAAACAGTATGTATGTGATATTCAAGAGAACTGGCTACCATGTTTAATCGATAAATGTGATCTGTCTTACTGCTCCAGCTCTTCTCAATAAAGATTTATTGTTAAAAAAAAACACTTAATCAGACAATACATATAAGACATAAGACAAACCAACATGGAAGTGTGTAGGCGATGGGAAGAGCACTGGCATACATAAATATCAATCAGCATCTATATTTAAAACACATAAACACAAGTGATCTAATCAGTGCAAATAACAATGTGCAAATCCTACCTATGATCCGGATCCTATATCAAATAACTATAAAGTGCAAAGTGCAATCAATCAATAGATACAAATACAATGTATAATCACAAACAGAACCTACATGGTTACCCAATAACTAAATACCCTATAAGAAATATAAATGAACACAAAATACCTCACCAATGTAGATGCTAGTATCAATCAACCATTAAATACCAAATACAGCGCAAAAATATATCCAACCAAAATATCACAGGTATGCCAGTAAAGGGTCCCCCCACCTCCTACAGCACCAGGAGCCACGTGTTCCATGGGTTTATCCCCCACTTCATCAGGCTGATGTTGGTATTACCAGGTTAATATAAATGTAATTTACTCCCCTTTTCTCTTTTTCATGTATTTTCTCATCAATTCATTTTCCTGTTCTGTGTTCATGTTTTCATCTTTTTCCACTTTATATTTTTTCTTTTTCTGCTTTTATACAATTGTATTTATTTTTTCTTTTATTACTTAATTCTAATTCTTTCTATCCCTTTATTATTTTCCCCTTCATATCTACTACTTTTTTATTTCTCCCTCCACCCTCCCAACCTGGTTTTCGTTTTCTCTCTATTTCTCACCATCTTGTTTCAGTTAATTCTTCATTATTGTATTATGATCTTTCCCTCTCTCCCCTTTTTATGTCAATAATGTCCTTTAGATGGCTGGTCCTTAACATCTACTTTTCTCAGCCTTCCCTGTGCATGCCATGGCAGTCTAGGCCTACCTCACATACTGGATTGGACACAGATAAAAGTATAATTTGTTCATTTTGCGACTAATGGTTTATCTGCCCTCTAGACAAGTATGAGGCTTGTTAAATTTTTGTTAAACCTGGTGTACATGATGATATCACATTGTATGGACTCTTTCCTCATGATCTACGTCATACCCATCATACGTCATGATTTCAGGCCATCAGAGTAATGCAGTCATGATTGGGACCTCCAAAAGCTGTACCCCTAATTCGGGTGGGATCCCTGTAATATCTTTTCACCAAATGTGGCATCTGCCGAGGCTCTAACATCTACTCTACTAAAATGTGTAAATGTATGAACTAAGACAAAGTAGCGACTAGCATACTTGTTCTACTGAAGCTTGATGTTGAAAAGCCCAAGAAGCTCCAATAGCTTGTGTTGAATGAGCAGTAATCCTAAAGGGAGGATCCTTCCTTTTGGAGACATAGGCTCTTACCACTGCCTGTCTAATCCATCGGCTGATGGTAGACTTAGCTGGTGGAAGACCTTTCCGTGGACCCTCGGGAATGACATTTAGGGAGTCCGACCTACGGAAAGATTGTGTAGCAGCAAGATAGTAAATGAATTGGAAGAAGTCAGGCGGAAGGATATAGGCCCGGGAGGAGGAGCCCCTACTAAGATGGGGGAGAATGACTACTGAGGTATATGTGGAATAAATAAAGGATAAATTAGATATACTGGGGTAAGTGTGCTAGGAAGAAATATTGTTAAAACAATTTACACTCAAAGGCCAGGACAGGGCAATTCCCTCATAACAGGCTACCCGGATATTTCAAGTTGCAAAAGTGCATAGTGGTATTAAAATTCATGGGCTCAGGTGGTTAACTAGGGCCTGCTATGTGGTTTGGACCTCATGTGCAGCACAGAAAAGAGGATGCTTTTACACAACACTGGTCAAATTAATAAAATGAAAAAAACATTACAATTAATGTTACCTTAAATGCACAATTTAACACAGAGTTTGCCTGCTTTTTGTTTTCAGACACTGGTTTTAGTAATACTGATAAAGGCAGTGCCATCATCCATTCAAGGAGGGAGAAAAGCAAAGATACCACCAACTGCAAGAAAACACAAATATTACTGTTCTGTCTATAAATATTAAATGACAAAATACTTGAGGAAATATATGAAGCCTAAAGACATTAAAGTACCAACCCGTTTGTCTTGTTCATAGGATGACATTTCAGCAGTTGGTAAAAGATGAGCCACAGTGGCTAAAATAATCTAAAAAGGTGAAAACAAATACATCTTGTTCAGTAAAACTGAAGTTGAAGACTGAAACCAGCAGAGACAAGTAAAATGCACACAGTAGAAGCAAATATAACCTACCTCTATAATTTTCAATGGGTAATCTGGATGGTAAATTTGCAGTTGGGGAACAAAGTCAAGGAGCAGATTGAGAACACTGCACGATACCTGTGCTACCACTTTATTAGGAAACTGAAACAAAAATCAAACAAACATTTTAAACGCTGCAACCTGACATTTTTTTAATTAAAATCTTTATTTGGCTTAGAAGTTTGGCAGCAACACAATTATCATATCAGTATCTCAAGTCACTCAGTATATTCCTTTAAAATAAGGTACATATTCCAAGTATAACAGACCTAAATATAAGGCCACATATAAAAAATGTTTTTAAATGACAGTGATTTGTGTTTTATCTTTAGCTTTTATAGAGAAAATCACTAACCGCTTTGGAGTAAACCCTGCACCATCTTATTATCCAAACTTTAAATATATAATGTATATGCAATAAAAAAATACACAATGACCTTAAATTTGACAAAGTCTACTTGTGTTTAATGCTGGCCTCTGCCCATGGCACCCCTGAACCCAAGTTAGGAAAACTCCTCAGAATGATGCACCCCTTATGTGTCAGCTTAACAGAACCGCTTACATGGCATATCCCTGATCCGACAGTAGTGAAGGATGCCAGATATTTTATAAACAAAAAATTAGAGAAGTGCAAAAGAGTGTATGAAAGAAAACAAATGGGAAAAAGGGGGGAAGGGAATAACGCAATTCTGTGAGTACTCACCTGTAGAATTGCTTTTTCTGGGAATCCATTCCAGACTCTCCTTACACTTGGGATTACCTCCTTGCCGATTGGATGTGACTACAAGACAAAAAAGGCGTGGCCCCTCCCGGCCCCATAAGTAGCAGCTGCCTCCTAACTAAGATCAGTACTTAAAAAGCAGTAAAACGTAAATCAGAGGCAGGCCGGGAGGCCCCTATATAGGAGACCATGTTACTACACACCGAACTCCGCTTAAATTCACTAAAAATATAGCATCTCTTTTTCTCTCTTTCTTTTTTTTTTTTAATGCCAATGAAAATAATAAATGGACTAAACATCATCAAAAAGCATCAAAAGATAGATCATGACCCAAAAAGGGTGGGCCAGAGGGTCTGGAATGGATTCCCAGAAAAAACAATTCTACAGTAATCACAGAATTGCGTTTTTTCTTCCAATCCATTTCAGACCCTCCTTACAATTGGGATCTCCAAAAGCAGTGCCATCTATGGGCGGGATCCCCAGTGCAGAACAGCAGGTAGTTCATTTCACTACCACCTGAAGAATCTTTCTCGACCAACCACAGCGTCAGCTGGGGCTCTGACATCTACCTTGTAAAATTTGGTAAATGTATGAACCGAAGAACAGGTGGTAGCTTTACAAACCTGTTCCACCGAAGCCTGATGCTGAAAAGCCCAGGAAGCACCAATGGCCCTAGTGGAATGAGCCATGACCCAAAAAGAGGGTTCCTTCCCCTTAACCGAGTAGGTTTTTTCTACTGCCTGCCTAATCCACTTACTGACAGTGGATTTAGCTGGCGGAAGCCCCTTTCTCGGCCCTTCCGATATAACAAAAAGAAAATCCGTCTTGCGGAAGGATTATGTAGCTGCCATGTCATATCTTATGGCTCTGACTACATCTAAAAATGAAGCGCCCTTTCCTTAGCATTAGCCGGGATTGGGCATAAAAAAGGCAGAATTACCTCCTGATTAAGATGACAACCTTAGGTAAAAAATCAGGCTTAAACCAAAAAACTACCTTGTCTCTGTGTAACTCAAAATAAGGAGATTTCATACATAAGGCGGCTAATTCAGAAACTCGCCGCACAGAGGTGATTGCCACCAAAAATATCACCTTAAGCGTCAAAATGATAGGCTTGAAGGGAGCACCCTGGAGAGCAGATAGTACCAAATTCAAGTCCCACACCGGTAAAATAGGCTTGCGCGGTGGACGGACATGAGTGACTCCCTGAAAAAAAGTTCTAATGAGTCTATTACTAGCGATAGACTTCTGGAAAAAAATAGATAAGGCTGATACATGCCCCTTTAGGGTACTTAATTGTAGGCCCATTTCTAATCCATCCTGCAGAAATTCTAAAATTCTAGAAACCGAATACGTCCTGCATGAAAATTTCCTAGCCTCACACCAGGAAATGAACGCCCGCCAGACCCTGTAGTAAATCTTGGAAGATGTCTTCTTCCGGGCTGAATCATGGTATAAATAACCTTAGCCGATAAACCTCTCTCTGCTAAGATCGAGGTCTCAATAGCCAGGCCGTCAAAGTCAGCATCTGTAGATTCGGATGCCGAAGCGCCCCCTGTGTGAGAAGGTCTGGATCGACTGGCAGGCGCCAATGATCTACCGACATCCTTACTATGTCTGAAAACCAACTTCTCCTTGGCCAGAGAGGAGCCACCAGAATGGTTGATACCCCCTCCTGAGCTATCTTCCTTAGTACACGACCCAGGAGCGGGAGAGGGGGAAAAACATACAGGAGTTTGAACCTTACCCAAGAGGTTGACAGGGCATCCGTTGCTATAGCCAGAGGGTCCCTTCACAGGGACATGAACTTCGGCCGCTTGTGATTGTGTCTAGATGCAAAGAGATCCACTTCTGGACAACCCCAGCGAAGGCAAAGGGCTTGAAAGATCTTCTGACTGAGGGCCCATTCTCCCCGATGCAGCGACCTCCTGCTCAATGCGTCTGCCTCCTGGTTTTCTACCCCCGGGATGTAAACTGCCGAGATGCAGGAACATTCTCCTCTGCCCAAACCAGAATCCGGCTTACTTCCTCTAGAGCACTCCTGCTCCGAGTACCCCCCTGATGGTTGATATAGGCTACCGCCGTCCGATTGTCTGACTGGACTTGGACAGTCTGACCCTTTAAGCTGGGGGTCAGATACTGAAGCACTAGCCAGATTGCTCTTTATTCCAATATATTTATGGGAAGCTGATTCTCCTTCGGACCCCACTGTCCCTGGATCTTCTGGGTTTGCCAGATGCCCCCCCAGCCTGTACTGGCATCCGTAGAAATGATCTGCCACTGCGGTGTCAGAAAGGACCTGCCTACCAAAAGGTGCAGAGGGTCCAACCACCACAGAAGAGATTGCCTGGCTGAGGGAGTCAGAACAAAGACTTGATCCAGCGACTGTGGGGCTCGATCCCAGTTTAACAACAGATTCAACTGAAGAGGCCTCATGTGAAACTGAGCAAAAGGGACGGCATTGAAGCAGGCCACCATAAGGCCTACTAGTTTCATCCCTAGCCGTATGGTCGGCTGCCGGCAGGCCAGTAAAGCCTGTATTTGGTTCTGAATTAACAGAACATTCTGCTCTGGCAGAAACACCTTGACCTGAACTGTGTCCAGAGTCATTCCCAAAAAATTCCTTACTGGTGCCGGAGTGATATGGGACTTCGGATAATTGATCACCCAGCCGAACTCCTGCAGAGACGATAGGACCGTCTGCGTGTCCTTCATGATCTGCTGAAGAGACCCCGCCGAAATCAAGAGATCGTCCAAGTATGGAATTATGCATATCCCCTGGCTTCTCAAAATGGCCATGAGGCCTGCCAAGACCTTGGTGAATACCCTTGGAGCCAAGAATATGCCGAATGGAAGTGCCACGAACTGGAAATGTTGGTCTTCCAGGGCAAACCTCAAGAATTTCTGATGCCCTGGAAGAATCGGAACATGAAGATATGCGTCCCTTATGTCCATTGTAGTCATAAGATCTCCGGGCTGAATCGATCTTACCGCTGACCTCAGAGTCTCCATACGGAAATGTTTCACCCAGATATACTTGTTGAGACCCTTTATGTCTAAAATAGGACGAACGGACCCGTCCTTTTTGGGAATTGTGAACAGGTTGGAGTAAAACCCCCGACCTTCCTCCTGAAAGGGTACCTGACAAATTACCCCTTTTTGAAGAAGGTGCTGAACAGAGGCTCTCAGGGCATCTGCCTTTGACTGGTTCCGGGATGCCCCTGACCAAAGGAACCTTGCGGGCGGTCTGGCTGCAAACTCGATCTTGTAGCCTGATGACACCACCTCTTGGATCCAAAGATCCACCACGTGGCGTCTCCAGATAGGAGCAAATTCCAAGAGCCGTCCCCCCACCCGCTCGGGTGAGGGCGCCCCCTCATGATGGAGTGGGCTTGGCTAGAGGTTTAGGTCTACTTCTCCAGGCCCCTCCTGCCCTATTATGAGATCTGCCCCTGCCCCAGAAACCTTATGCTCCACCTGCCCAGACGTTATCTTGGCGCTTCCTAATGGGGCGGAGGAATGGTTCCAAGTTGAGGGTAAATATCAGGAGAGAACGGACAACCCTGCCACGTACCGTTAGATAGATTAAAAGCCTTGGAGGGGAAGCCATTCACCACAACAGATGCCAAGGGGCTTGAGTAGGAGGCCAAAATCCAGCGGATTAGGTTTTCCCCCAGGCCTATATATCTGAGAGTCGCAAACATGAAATCCCAACTCGCCCTATCGAATGCCTTCTCTGTGTCTGACGAGAGGAGGTTATATTCCACTGGATTGTCCGATTCAGTTTGGGGTAGCTTATAGAGATTTTCGTAATATTCCCTAAATGTGTTCGCTATATCAGCTGCCAGATGGTTTCTGTTCCCATTAGGGCCATGTAGGAGCGGGATAAAGTTCCTGCTGCGCTGGGCTCTAAGGGACATCGCCAGGGCCCTACCGCACTTGTTACCATATTCGTAGAAGAATCTGCGGCTTCATTGAAGCAGATGTCTCTGAGGGTATTCTAAAGGATTTGGAGATTAGCACCTGCATCTCCACACAAAGTCTGCTTGTGCAGGGTTTCCATTTTGATTTCTTGGGTTAACTTGACAATTTGATTGTACCTTTCTTTTTTTTTAAGCGAGCACCATGTTTGATTAGTATGCCCCTGATCAAGCACTTGTGGAGGTATTCATGGCCGAGTCTAATACCACATTAAAATCCCCTTGCACTAGAAGGACATTTAACATTTATCTAATGTTGAGTGCAGGAATTTGCATTGATTGTAGGTGCGACAATAGCACTCCAGGGAGGGACTGTGGTATTGAGCTTTGAAAGTACAATTAGTGAGTTTATGGGTCCTCACCATTTTGAGGGGGGTTTCCTGTAGGAAATTTGTGTGTTCAAGCTCTTCTGTTCTCTGAGTATGGTGGTTCTTTTAATGGGAGAATTCAAGCCCTTGATGTTACTATAGACATGTTGGTAAGCTAAACAAACTATACTAGAGGCTTCCTTGAAAGGGTACCGTACTTAGATCGAGAGGGATGTAGCAGTTGTACGTAGGGATGAGGTCAGGGGCCTTTGAGAGACAAGGGGAGGAACAAAAAAATGGAGGAAGAAAAAAAAAATGAAGGGGAAGAACAAGTAGGGGAGACTAAAGTTAGAGAGTAGAGAAGACCAGAAAAAAAAAGATGCAGGAATTACAGTTCCAGGAACTGTTCAAAAAAGAAAAAACTGAAGTGTATGAAATTCGAACAAACTATGAGGAAAAAAACTATTTTCAAAGAGTGTTCCTCTCCATGCATACTGAACAAGTGAATGGGGAACACGGCCTATTGTGGGTGCGAGGCGAACCAGAGGGAGACAGGAGGTCCCCCCAGCCAACTCCAACCATCTAGCTCAACATCAGCATTTTTGTCTACAGTGGAGAGTTATAGTGCAGAGGGGTTACCTAGCCCCCCCCCGGCAGCTCTTGGGAAGGACCAAGAGAGAGGCTGCTATCCGAGGTGGTTTACCCGCCCAAACGAACCTTGTGCAAATTCCCATTAGTCGCCTGAAGAAGGTGTGGGGGACCTCAATTGGCAGGGCCTGGAAGAGGTATAACACCCAGGGTGCAAGATGTTAATTTTTATGATGTTCACCCTGCCAAACCAAGAAAATGCGCTTTTGTTCCATTTCCGGAGGTCCTCTTCCACCCTCCCCAGCAACGGGGGAAGTTCAGGCTGTATAGCTTTTGAGGGACGGCTGGTATTTGAGTTCCCAGGTAAGTCACCGCTTCTTTCTCCCATTTGAACAGGAAATTCTCTGAGATCTGACTTAGCATCTTGGGGGGGATATTGATGTTCAGGTCCGAGGATTTTTGATAATTTACCTTGTAGTTGGTTAGTAATTAGAAGGTTTTAAGTTCAGCTAGGAGGTTGGGGAGAGTCGTTTCGGGTTTGGTGATAAAGAATATAAGGTCATCGGCATATGCCACCACCTTATGTTCTGCCCGCCCCGAGGGGACCCCAGTAATGTCATGGTTTTTCCTTATGGTATGCAGGAAAGGTTCTAATGTGAGAATGAAAATTAGAGGAGAGAGAGGGCACCCTTGACGTGTGCCATTTGCCAGGGAGAAGGGTTCAGAAGCCAGCCCATTTACCAAGACGGAAGCAGAGGGGCACAAGTAGGAGCCCATGATCCATCGGGTCAGATTTTCTCCGAGGCCGACATGTCTAAGGGTGGCGGAAATAAATTCCCAACTCACCCTGTCAAAGGCTTTCTCGGCGTCTGACGAGAGGAGCAGCGTAGCCATCCCTCCCTGATGTGCACGGTGGATCAAGTTGATCACACTTGTGATGTTATCTCTACCCTCCCTTGTGGGTACGAAGCCCACCTGGTCCCAGTGTACGATGGAAGGGATGAGTGGGACAAGCCTGTCCGCTATTATTTTGTTAAAGAGCTTTATGTCGCTATTCAACAAGCAGATGGGTCTATAACTTACGCATTGTGCTGGGTCTTCACCCGCCTTTGGAATGACCGTTCTATTAGCTCGTAGGGTGTCCCGGCAGGGCCTCCACAACTTCCTTTTTAAGATGCGGGAGCCCCGACTCGCGGATATAAGTCTCTATGTCGTTCTGGTAGGTGGCAGGCTTGTCCCGTGGCAGATTGTAGAGTTTTTCGTAGACCCTCCTGAACGTTTTAGCAATATCTGCTGTTAGGTGAAGTCTATTGCCCTCAGGGTCGTGAATGAGGGAGATATCGTTTCTGTTACGCTGTGTTTTCAAGGCCCTGGCCAGCGCTTTGCCACATTTATCGCTATATTCATAGAAGTACCTCCTGCACCTGACGGCTAGGTTCTTAGCCTCCACAAAGCAAATGTCTCTGAGGGATCCCGCAAGCTCACAAACTTGGCGGCCAGAGTCCCATCAAGGGTCTGTTTGTGCCGAGTTTCAATTTTATATATCTCTCGGGTGAGATGGTCAATTTGTTTATTTCTTTCTTTTTTAAGACGGGCTCCATGCTTGACCAGGAGGCAAGCAGCAGGAGCGGAGAGGGGAAGGCCAGAAGGGGAAGGGGGGGATGGAACACAGGGAGTGTGAGACCCTTAAGGATGCAACCAAGAAACACAAAAACCTAAACGGGAAATTAGCTTTGTTTTCCAATTGCAAACCCCCCTACCTCCGACAAGGTTGGCAGTCCTAACGTGGGAGCGACCTGGGGTGAGCCTATACGGCCCTCCCGGGAGATTCTGGCCCGGGGTGGCGCCAGGTCATCCCTCATCAACCAAGTGTCCGGGTTCCCCCGCCACCGCACGGGCGCCCCCCGCCCACTTGGGAAAGACGGGGGCCATCCAGACCGCCACCGGGGGAGCCACTACACAGCAAGAGAAATATGGCCAAAGCCAGGCAGTAAAACATATATACTTGACCTAACTTTGAGAACGGCAAGTTAAAGGAGAGCAAAAGAAGAGGACAACAACTGACTAAAACTTCAGCTGGAAAAAGGATATCTAGACAGTCACATGGCTCGGGCTGGATCAAGTCTCATTTTCCCTAGGGCGCGGAACGCCAGGCAATCTTCTGGCATTTCTCCTGCGTGTGGCGTTGTGGCCTCGCCTGTCGGGGTCTTTGCGGCAGACCACTTCCCCCACGGTACGATTTGCTATCTTGAATAATTATTTCCATTGTTTCCTTTAACTTCTTTTTCCAGGTGTAGTCTCCTCATTCTTATGGAATTAACATATGGAATTATCTTGCAATGTTCCTTTGTCATATAAAGTTACAAAATGTTTGTGCATTCCACCCTTTTAATCCCCAACTCCTCACTGCCCCCCCAGCACTTGAATCAGTCTTGACTCGCTTGACTTGCAACAGCTACTTTACTTTCCTTCTTTTCTTGCTAACTCCTTCTCTACTTTTTTCCCCTACCCTCCCACACACATATCATACACCCCTTACACAATTATGGCTCTCAAAATGGTCTCTCAATGTTAAGGGGTTAAATATTCCTGAGAAAAAAATACTTAACAATCCAATAGGTGGAAATAAAGGCGCAAATAATTTTCCTCAAAGAGACCAATTTTAAACAATCTACGATGCCTACTCTTGAAAATAACTAATCCTAAAATATTTTTTCCCCGGACTCTAAATCAAGAGGAGTGCAGAGTGGCGGAGAAGGTGGATGGTTATTTAACAAATGTAAGATCTCTTCAGAGACAAACATACTTGTTAGCCTTTATTTTCCAAATGTGGAACAGGTCGCCTTTCCTAGAAAATGTTTTGGAGCAGATCTCTGAATTTGCAAAGGGCAAACTAATTATAGGTGACTTATATTTGATTCTGGACCCCTTTGTTAGATTCCTCACGGGGCACATCACACTTGTGATTTGCAAAAATAAAATGCAAAAGATTTTTACACACCCACCAGCTTGTAGACCCATGGAGAATATTAAATCCTACCACTAGGGACTATACTTTCTACTCCCCCTCCCCCCCCCATAACACATTAATAGATTGATCTTTTTCTTGTTCCAACCTATAAGTTCCCACTTGCATATTCCCACCTGCGACTTTTGTGAATATCACTCTTTCCAATCACGCACCGATCACTCTTTCATTTCTAGACTCAAGCCCAACTCCTGGATCATGGTCATATAAACTGAATGCTAGTTGGCTCCAGCATTCACAGATAAAGAGCCATATTCAGGTTGACATTCAAAGTTATTTTGCCATGAACGCTACAGATGATACTGATCCGTTATTAGATTGGGAAGCTTACAAATGTGTTATAAAGGGGCTCCCTGATAAAACATGGATCCCACATCAAAAGAGAAAAATCTAAACACATCCTTGAAATTTTGACCCAGATCAGTAAGCTCGAAAGCCAGCATAAACAGTCATTGGCCACAGCATAAGAGGGGCAGATACAATATTTGAGGGAGAAGCTCAGAGAGATCTGATGATCCAAGGCATGGGCTCAATTGTTTGATTCCTGCAGACGTTTTTAAGAATCAGACAACAAAAACAGACAATTAGCCAGAACCAGAGCAGGAGTCAGAACTTGTATCTCTAAAATCCAAACACATCAGGGACAGATTGCCCATAATCCATTTCATATCACTGAAGACTTTTTTAAATTCTATAGTGACCTATACAGTCTTTCAAGTCCCCATGAAAAGACACACAAAAAATCGTACCTTTCCAGATTAGGCCTACCCAAACTCCCTACTGACATGGTGGAATCTCTAGAAGACCCTGTCACAGTGGGTAAGCCATCTTAAACTCTGCATCTGGGAAGGCTTCTGGTCCTAATGGCTTTACCCTACAATACTACAAAATGTTTTCTCCACAACTAGCCAAGGGGTTTGTAGAAGCTTTCAAACATTACCGTCATCCCTAAAAACAATAAGGACCCCATTATGTGTGCATTATGTGTTCTAACTACAGACCTATTTCCCTATCAAATACTAACACAAAATGATTTGGCAAGGTCCTTGCCCAATGATTAGCTTTTTCATCATGATGCTAAAAACAACAAAAGTCCATAATTTGATCCACGCTTCCCACCTGTGTAAACTACAGCTTTCAACTGGGTCAATTAGATTTTTTTTTACAGTCCACTCTTCAGCATGTTGGTCTTGGTACTAACATGCTGAAGTCGCCCAATTTTTTTTCAAATTAACCCTGTTGCCCAGCAGTAAAAACAAATAAAATATTTTGTGTGTGTGCGCGTGTGTTTTTACTTTGAAGCCTTTGTGAACTGGTAAGGGGTCCATGAGACCCCTATACCAGTTTACAAGACTTAGGGGCTGGCAAGTCACCTGCGGATAGCAGGTGACTTGCCATTTACCCCCAGCCCCCCATTACCCGCCTCCCCAAAGCCCAGTGGGGGGCAGAAGGGCACAGGGGCTTTTTAGCCTACAGGGCTTGTAGCCTGAAGGTTGAGGGGGGGGCACAGAAGCTGGTCCTTGAGCCCTGTTCTACAAGCCCTGCAAAGCTGGTTCTGGGCTGGTTATGCTAAGTATGGGGACCCCACTTAGAATTACCAAAAAATGCCCCCCCCCCGGAAGTGGGACCCCCATGCCAATTTCTTTTTACCCTTTATAGTGTGAATAGCAGTTGTATTTTATTTGCAAATGTTATAAAGTGCTATTTTCAGTTTGGGGGTCTCCTGCCCCCCAAACTGAAAAGAGTACTGATGGGCTACTGATACATATGTGATACCATTGTAATCAGGAGAAATGGGGCTTTTACATGCAATATGGTTTTCTACAACAAAATAAATGTTTTATTTAAAATAAAGGTGACAATTTTCTAAAAAATAAGTTATTTCTTTTTTTTTATTCAAAAATATTTTTTGAAATACAGTAGAAAAATTACAAAATACATTTCATGTTAAAGAAAAATATAAATTTTTCCTGGAAATTCCTGCAAAAATCACAGTTAAACATAGTGCAAACTGGTGAAAAATGACCTGTCAACAGAGGGTGACAAAATTTCAAGTAGGCTGGCAATTAAAAGGGTTAAAAGTATCTATGCATGCCGGGGCGTGGTTAGCGGATGGCGGAATAGGCAGCTGAATTCAGGAGCTCTGCACAGAACCACCGCGGACAGGCTCTGGAAGCTCTGAGCAGCCCGCAGTTTTGCAATGACGTGCTGCAGGAGGGTCGGGGGCACAGAGGGGAGGCAGCGATCGGCCTCCATAGCCCTGTTTTTTGAAGCGCGGGACGGGCGGAGGAGGAGGACTCACATGGCTGGAGAGGAGGCTGGTGCCGAGCTGAGGTCCCCCTCCATGGCCTGGGCTGGCACAGAAGAGGAGCCCGGACGAGAGGCCCAGGGAGCGCCTGCCTCCGATCACGGCAGGGGCAGACTGACAGCAGAGTGAAGCGGCGTCGCTGACATCAGCAGCGAGAGAGGCGGCTTGGTCTCTCCCGTGCGAGGGGGGGGAAGGTACCCACTCACCTGCCTGACAGATGGATGAACAAGCGGGCGAAGAGGAGGGGGTGGCAGAAGGGCAGGAGACCCCGACAGGAGATGCACCACTAATGACCACACTATATGGGCAGCAAGCAAAGCTGCTGCAGAGGGGAGGGGGGAGACTCAGTCCCTCCACCAAACAAAGTGTGACACTGACACACGAGGGGGGCTCCCCCACCAGCTCCTGGGACCCATCACAGGGGGATTAGAAGGAGGGGGATGCCCAGTCCGCCCTCCAGCATGACCCAAACAGCTGCCCAGAGGACACATCAGCGGACGGTGGCACTCATGGCCAGTCCCCACATACGCCGGCAGCGGCCACCCCTGTAACGCAGACTTGGGATGCCTCTGGCGCTGTAAATAGATGAGCCCCTCAAGCAAATTATCTGTCCCCTGGGGGATCCTGGAGCTCGGGCCCCGCCGGATGGGGCAAAGCTTGGCGCTCCGCGGCCCTCCCCGCCAGGACCGACGGCAGAACAATAACAGGTGCAGAGGAGCGGCGCATGAGCGCTCTGTAGTCGGAGGAGTCAGCTGGACGATGGGATGATGGACCTGGGTCCCCACCCTTTGAGACGCCCCCGTCCATACAATATATACCCCGTCCTTGATCTCAGCCCTGGCTGACGTGGTCAAATCCAATATTTCAGAGGCCCTGCGAGCACTCCCCTCCCACTCCGACTTTGATGGATACATCTCGCAAATGGAGAATACTCTCTGCAGGGATCTCAGCACGCATCAAAACTCTATCTCAGAGGTCTCTCACAGAGTCGATTCAATCTAGCAAGATCAATCCGCAGGGTGGAGACCCTGGAGCGGTTGCAGCGAGAGGAGAGAAGGCACACCTCCGCCCTCTACCTTGGCGTGGACGACCTCGAGGTAGACGCAACAATGTCAGACTGAGGGGGCTCTTGGAGACGCTCGCTCAGCCTGACCTGGAGAGCGCAGCTAAGGGCATATTTAACACGATCCTGGGGACCCCCTCGACCGGCATTATTATCGACAGAATACATCGTGCCCTGGGTCCCAGGCCAACGGATTCGCAACGATGCAAAGATGTGATCTGCAGAATCCACTACTACAAGACCAAAGAGGACATTTTGAGAAAGGCATGGGAAATAGGCCCGACCAGATTTGAAGACTCGTCTGTGGCAGTCCTCCCCAACCTCTCTTCCAGAACACTCCAAATGAGGCGAGTGCTGAGACCCCTGCTGGAGGTGATCCAGCGCCAGGGGGCCTCCTACCGGTGGGGATTTCCGTTCCACCTTATTGTCCGCAGGGGTGGGAGATCCTTTGTCCTGAAGACGGCTGATCAGCTTCCACAGCGTTTTGCTTTTCTGGAGACCGTCCCGGTCCGGGTTCCGGACAGGCTTGTGCCAACCCTGGAGTTTCCGCTGGGTGGGCAAGTTAGACAAGGGCCCCGCGAGCCTGGAGACGTCGGGCGCCCCCGCCTGGTAATAGAGCCTGAAGATCAGACTAGCGTTGAGCTGTGACTTTCTACTTGCGTGGGGCCCCCTGGGACTGGCCCGTGCCTCGACTTGGATCCCCCGACAAAGAAGAAGAACCTCTAGTTGGCCCCTAGACCCCGGGGAGACCGTTTGTCATATAGGTACTGATATCCGGACAGTTGAGATAGAAGACCTGCGGAAAAATGTGTCAGTTAAGGGGTGAGGGGGGTCGAGATTGGGGGGGGCGGGAGCCTGGGGGGACACCCGTAGTGGGGGGGGGGGTCTGGCTTGAAATGCCTTGCAATGTTCTGAAATGTTTTGCACTCCCATCTCGGTTTGCGGTCCAGAGGTTGACCGAGTGTCCTCTGTGACACTGGGGAAGTTGCAGACCTTGCAGAGGGTGCTCCATGGTATGCAACTGCTGGATGTTTGGAGACTGGAACATGGGCAATCTAGAGACTACACATACTTCTCACCCATGCATGGGTCCTATAGTCGCATTGATTATATCTTGCTAAGCCATCATGCCCTGCAATGGCATCCCAAGTCCTGCATTGGCCCCCTCTTGTGGTCGGACCACGCACCGGTTTTCGTATCGTTTGATCTACGTAACGTGGCACCGAAAAGCTGGAGCTGGCACCTAAAAGACAATTTATTGAGGAACGAGGTGTGCATGAATAGAATTAAGGAGGCAATTACCAACTTTGCAGCGGATCATAAACGAGATGACTGTTCACCAGCGGTCCAATGGGGGGCACTTAAATGTGTCCTTAGGGGAGTCCTCTTTCAGGAAGGTTCAAGGCTGAAGCGGGAGAAAGCGGCCTTGGTTGCCAAGACACTGCAAACCATTTGTGACCTAGAGACTAGGCATAAACAAGGCCCCACTCCTGCACTGCTTTCGGAACATTCGTTCAACAGAAACAAGCTACTGAAATTGTATGACCAGGCCCGCCTAAGATACAGAGATAGACGGCATGCTTCAATGTATGAACATGCGAATAAGTGCGGTAAACTCTTGGCCAGGTTGCTGCATTGCAGGACAGCAACAACGTTCATCCCAAACATAAATACCGGGAGGGGACAGAACGTCTCAGATCAATGCAAAATCCCGGAGGTGTTTAGAAGTTTCTATAGCAGCTTGTATAACCTCCAGCCAGGCCTCACCACAGCCTCAGCTTAAGCATTAGCGGCAAATATAAAAGATTATATAGCGGAGACTCCACTCCCAACTATCCCTGTGGACTCCTCGGCTGAATTGGAGGTTCCCTCTGCGGCAAGCGGGTGACTTGCCATTAACCCCTGGCCCCCCAAATTACCTGCCTCCCCAAAGCCCAGGGGGGGGCAGAAGAGCCGTGGCCCTAGGCTATGACGGCTTGTAGCCGCAGGGCCAGGGGCCACTAAAGCTGGCCCCTGCGCCCTGTTCTACAAGCCCCCATAGCTGGTCACAGGCTGGTTACGCTGGGTAGGGGGGACCTCACGCCATTTTTTGGGGGGGATTTTTAAGGGTTTTAACCCTTAAAAAAAAAAAATGGGGTCCCCCTCCCTTCGAGGGGGGACGCTATGTCATTTTTTTTTTAATTAACCCTTTGTTACCTGTAACCCAGTAGGTATAAAAGGCTTCCAGCAGCAGCAGGAGAGCAGAAGCCTAAGTGATCAGCGTGGGACACAGGGATGGATGGGAGGTAAGTATTAAAAAAAATATTAAAAAACATTTATTTTTTTTTAATAAAGATATTTTTTAAAAAGTGTGTCTGTGTTTTTTTTACTTTTAACCCTTTGTGAACTGGTAAGGGGTCCATGTGACCCCTATACCAGTTCACAAGGCTCGGGGGTCTGGCAAGTCACCTGCGGCTAGTGGGTGACTTGCCATTAACCCCTGGCCCCCCAAATTACCTGCCTCCCCAAAGCCCAGGGGGGGCAGAAGAGCCGTGGCCCTAGGCTATGACGGCTTGTAGCCGCAGGGCCAGGGGCCACTAAAGCTGGCCCCTGCGCGCTGTTCTACAAGCCCCCATAGCTGGTCACAGGCTGGTTACTCTGGGTAGGGGGGACCTCACGCCATTTTTTTTTTGGATTTTTAAGGGTTTTAACCCTTAAAAATCCAAAAAAAATGGGGCCCCCCTCCCTTCGAGGGGGGACCCTATGTCATTTTTTTTTTTATTAACCCTTTGTTACCTGTAACCCAGCAGGAGAGCAGAAGCCTAAGTGATCAGCGTGGGACACAGGGATGAATGGGAGATAAGTATTAAAAAAAAATAATAAAAAAAATATATTTTTGTTAATAAAGTTATTTTGAAAAAAGTTTGTCTGTGTTTTTTTTTACTTTTAACCCTTTGTGAACTGGTAAGGGGTCCATGTGACCCCTATACCAGTTCACAAGGCTCGGGGGTCTGGCAAGTCACCTGCGGCTAGTGTGTGACTTGCCATTAACCCCTATTACCTGCCTCCAAAAAAAACCCTTATATTCCCCCAAGAAATTGTGCCCCCCCCCGTGAAGGGGGACCCCACACCAATTTTTTTTATTTAACCCTTTGTTATGTGGATAGTAGTTGTATTTTATTTGTAAATGTTATAAAGTGCTCTTCTAAGTTTAGGGGATCTCCTGGACAGGAACGGGGGGCTACCAATACATATGTGGTATCATTGTAATCGGGAGAAATGGGACTTTCACGTGCAATATGGTTTTCTTTAATAAAATAAATGTTTTTGTTAAAATAAAGGAGACAATTTAAAAAAATATATATATTTTTTTTTTTTTACTTATTTACTTAAAAATATATTAAAAAAGTAGAAAATATATATAAAAAAAGTAGAAAAAATACAAACAAGACATTTCATGTTAAAGTCATTTTCTTGGAAATTCCTGCAAAAATCACACTTAAGCAGCGCAAAATGGTGAAAAATTACCTGTCAGCAGAGGGTGACAAAAATACCATTTTGTGAGTACTCACCTGAAAAATGGATATTGTTGGTGTGCCACACACCCCGCTTTACTTCTAAATATTCTTCACTTAATGGGTTAACTCACCGCCAGGTGACGTAGTGCAGAGAGGAAGTCTTGTAACGAGCCCCCTTCCGGCCTATATATACCTGGTACCTCCCTTCAATCACCAGTATATTAAAAAAGCAGAAAGACAAGGTACCAGTATTCCACCGGTAACCTCAAAATCAATTTGATATAAATAAAAAGCTTCACCATAGAAAGGCTTCGGAAATACCGAAAAGGGTGGGAGTGAAGCGGGGTGTGTGGCACACCAACAATATCCATTTTTCAGGTGAGTACTCACAAAATGGTATTATTCTTGGTGTGCCACACACCCCGCTTCACTTCTAAATATTCTTCACTTAATGGGACATCCAAAAGCAGTGTCCACAAGGGATGGGCATCTCAAGGCCAGGTGAAGCATAACTTAAATGACTGCAGTCTGCATAACTTTGCGGCCAAAAACAGCATCCGCTGAGTCTCGCACATCAACTTTGTAAAACTTAGAAAAAGTATGAACAGAAGACCAAGTGGCGGCCTTACAAATTTGCTCAACAGAAGCTTGGTGCTGAAAAGCCCAAGACGCCCCAATGGCGCGAGTAGAATGAGCAGTGATACGAAAAGGGGGAACTCTTCCCTTAGCAGAATAGGCCGCAGTAACGGCCTGACGTATCCACTTGCTAATGGCAGATTTGACTGGTGCCAAACCCTTCTTAGGCCCATGGGGCACAACAAAAAAGGAATCCGTCCTACGAAAAGGAGACGTGATAATCAAGTAGTACTTAACACAGCGTACTACATCCAAACAATGCAAAACCCACTCTTTGTCATTCTTAGGATTAGGACACAAGGAGGGAAGAACAATATCTTGGTTCAAATGAAAAGCAGAAACAACCTTAGGAAGAAAGTCTGGCTTGAACCGAAAGACCACTTTATCCTGATGCCTCTCAAAGTAAGGCGCCTGAATAGACAAAGCCGCCAACTCAGAGACACGCCGGACCGAAGTGATCGCTAGTCAGGGTAGACAAAGCAATATCTTGCAAAGGCTCAAAAGGAGGAGCCTGAAGAGCAGAAAGAACCAAATTCAAATCCCAAACCAGGAGTAATGGTTTCCTGGGAGGCCGCACATGCGTAACCCCCTGGAAAAAAGTTTTAACTAAAGGCTTAAGCGCAACACGCTTCTGAAAAAAGATAGATAAGGCAGAGACCTGCCCTTTCAATGTACTTAGCTGGAGACCAGAGTCCAGCCCTGATTGTAAAAACCAAGCGATATAGGCTTTCCAAGTCCTATAGTAGGTGATGGAAGAAGACCTCTTCCGGGCACTGATCAGAGTCTTAATGACTGAATCAAAAAGACCCTCCTCCTTCAGGATGGAGGTTTCAGCAGCCAGGCCATCAAACCCAGCGCTGGTAAATTTGGGGTAACACAATTGACCCTGAGTGAGCAGATCGGGCCGAAGAGGCAGAACGAACTGGTCCACTGCCAGCCGAACGATGTCTGCGAACCTCACTCGTCTTGGCCACCTTGGGGCCACGAGAACGGCGGACACCTTTTCCAGAGCCAACTTCTGAAGCACCCTGCCCAGCATGGGCATCGGAGGAAACAGATATAGAAATCCCAGAACTCCCCAGCTCAGGGACATGGCGTCCACTGCCAGAGCCAGAGGATCCTGGGAGAGCGATACGAAGTTCGGGAGCCTGCAAACGGGTCCACCTCCGGGGTCCCCCATCGGAGACACAGTGAGCGAAACACCCGAGGATGGAGAGCCCATTCTCCCAGACGGGGAGAGCCCCTGCTCAACCGGTCCGCTACCTGGTTCTTCACCTCTGGAATGTAAACCGCCGAGAGACAAGGAACATGGGACACCGCCCAGGTCAGGATCAGGGACACTTCTCTGAGAGCCCTCAGACTGCGAGTCCCTCCCTGATGACCATGTAAGCAACCGCTGTTTGATTGTCTGAACGCACCTGGACCGGAAGGCCCAGAACGTGCTGAGTCAGGAGAGCAAGCACCCGACGGATGGTTCTCAGTTTCAGAATATTGGTGGGTAAGTGGGCCTCTTGAGGTCCCCACTGCCCCTGAAACTGCAGCTCCTTCCAGAATCCGCCCCATCCCGACAGACTGGCGTCCGCGGTGACAATTTTCCAAAGGAGGGTCAGGAAAAACCTGCCCTACACCAGATTGGTCGAGACCAACCACCACAGGAGGGACTGCCGGACCCGGGAGGACAACTGGAAGGACTGATCCAGCGACCGAGGCTGCTGGTCCCAAGACGCTAACAGAAAAAGCTGAAGCGTTCTCGTGTGAATTTGGGCAAAAGGAAGAAACACTCTGTGTTGATGAGAGTCCAGGCCGGGACGAACCGACCCATCTTTTTCGGGGACTCGAATTCCAGGTCGTAACCGGCTGACACTACCTCCTGGATCCATCTGCCTGGAACCACTTGGTTCCAAACCTGGGAGAAGTGTCGCCATAGTCCCCCCACCCACACGGGTGAGGGCAGCCCCTCATTGCTGAGAGGGCTTATCAGCAGGTTTGGGCTTGGTGCCTCAGGACTGAGTGGGCCGGCCACGGCCCCTTCCCCCGAGTCCAACCTGCACCTGTGGTAGCGGGAAAGGAAGCCCCCCTGCCCGCTCTGAATCCTCGAAAGGAAGGCCTACCGGAACCTGCCCCCCTAAAGGGGCCACAAGGCCTCTTGCGTTGTGGCATCTTACCACCCTTTGCGACTGAATCAATTTTCTCCCTAAACAGACGCAACCCCAAAAAGGGGAGAGCTGTGAGCACCTTCTTAGAAACTGCGTCCGCCGACCACTGACGCAGCCATACTGACCGGCGAATAGCCACCAGCATAGCCGCTGCCTTGCTAGTCATAGCCAGCGCATCATCCTGAGCGGATAGGACATAGGACACAAAAGATTCACACTGCTTAAGCACAGTAAACTGTTTACAAGCGGGATTGAGATCCTAATCGCCAATAGAAGAAGGGCTGAAGCACACACCGGGCGCAACGCTGACCCGGAATAAATAAAACCATGGTGCGCGTATTGGTCAATCCGACGATCTTCCCCATCTTTAGGGACAGTGGTCTCAGCAGACTGTACCATAGCTGTGCTGGAGAGCCCTAGCACAGGGGTATCGACGTCAGGAGGGACAGACCAAAGCTTTACCAACTCTGGCGGAAAAGGATAACACTTTTCCCAACTGGAAGGGATTCCAGATAACTGCGTGGGATGTTCCCATTCCTTAAGGACCACCCTCTCAAAGTGGTGTTGTCTGAGAAAAAACCCAACGCGGCTGAGGCTCCTTAAACAACTGACCCTTTGGCAGGGTGACAGCCTCAGGTGGACCTAAATTCAAAATTTTAAACATTTAAGCCAGAATGGAGGGGGTGTCAAAAACAACCCCCTCCGACCAATCGCCAATCGCATCAGCCTCAAGCTGATCTGCAGGCTCATCTGACTCCAAAAGGAATTTTTCCTCGTTCGGGGATCCATCGGACCATTCCACAGGCTCACATAACTCGTCCTGTGGAGCCGAAGGTACCGGAGTCAGGTGCCTCCGTTTTGCAGCGGCCTTTAACCCTGCTTTAACGGGCACTACTTTCCGGGGGCTGGCCGACCGTGCCGCCACCTCGGACTGCGAATCCCCACTTTTGACAGTGTCATGCGGGGTCCGGAACAGGGAGGGCGAGGTAGGCGATGATGAAGGATGCGATGGGCCCGCAGCCGAAGCAACGGACTGGCGCGAAATAGTCTGCTTTGCACAAGGGATGCAGATAAAGACATCATCAGCTGGGAGTAGAACCCCACAACTTACGCACCCCCCGAATGGCTCAGAAGAACCGTTTCCGGCAATAACGGAAGCCTCCATATGGTGATTTATGGTATTCGCAATATTTGGGCTTTTAGGCATAAGCCAACCCGGGATGCCCCCTTATTTGTAAATGTCCCGGAAGGGAGGATTTTTATATATATATATATATATATATATATATATATATTTTTTTTTTTTCAAAAAGGAAGGTCCCCCTTAATAATCTATATATAAATATAGATTGTATATATATATATTTTTTTAAATATATATACGCAATATATATAAATAAATATGTCCCAATTTAGGAGAAAAAGAGACTAGCCAGGCAATAAAGAACTGGGAGACTACTAATTGAAGGAATCCCAGGATCTGTGGGGAAAAAACAACCAACAGTAAAAAACCCCAGAAACCAATGGCAACATGCAATATAACATACATAAACAGCACCAAGTGCTTTGAAGAGGCAATAAAACTGGCCTCTGATTTTCCTCCTTATATATTTTTCCCCTTTTTTTTTTTTTTTTTTAAACAAAAGTATATTTCCATTAAATATATTACTTTTTAATAAACAGTCAAACCCATAAAAATATAGACGGCCCCACCAGGTGAGGCCGCTTACCTGCCCCAGTAAGGCTTACAAAAGCCCAGCACCCAACCAAAGAGGTGGTGGAGACAGGCAGAAAATGTCAGCGAAGGCGGGAGTGGCCGATTAAAACAAAGGAGAAAAGCGGAGGGGGGAGGGGAGCTGGACAAGGTGAGAAAAGCGCAGGCAGCCAAAATCAAGCCTGACACCATACAGCCTGCCCCGGTCACCCCTAAAGCTCTGGCTCTACAGGCCAGCAGCAGCAGCCCGCAAAACAGAGACTGTCATATAAGGAGGAATCAAAGTCAGGCCATATGCACACTCACTTGTAGTGCAGCCTGACAACGTTGAAATAAGAAAAACACATGAACATACAGTAAACCATACACACAATACACATCCCTCTACCCCCCCCCCCCATAGTGAAGGGAGAAGGGACCGTAACGGGAGAGAAAGGGGCTACGGGGACCCTCGGGACAGGGGCATCCCATTTCCGGATCACCATGCCGGATAGCCGCATTGCCCCACGCATGAGGTCGAGCGGTAGGAGATAAGCTCCTAGGCACTTAAAGTGCCATCTACCATTTGCCCAGTGAGCAGCCTAGGCTGGGAGGCTTCCATTCCACCATCAAGGTATAAACACTCAAACCGGGCAGAAATAGACCAAAAGGGGGGTGCCGGGGCAGGAGACTTCAATCTTCTGTCTTGTCGTTAAGCAGAGAGAAAAATACTGGTGATTGAAGGGAGGTACCAGGTATATATAGGCCGGAAGGGGGCTCGTTACAAGACTTCCTCTCTGCACTACGTCACCTGGCGGTGAGTTAACCCATTAAGTGAAGAATATTTAGAAGTGAAGCGGGGTGTGTGGCACACCAAGAATATCTCAAGTAGGCTGGCAGTTAAAAGGTTACAGGTACCTATGCATGTTGGGTATTGTTCTGCTCGGTAGACTTTGCGCTTTCAGATTTACCTTGTTTTTTCTTATTTGCATATTGATATTTTAGGAAAAGGTGTTTTTTATTCTGCTTTTTTATACAATTTTTTGTGAAACCCTGTGCAACCTAAGAATTCTTCGAGATATTACTCCCAGAAAGATGAGCCCACTACAACAAGCTGGGTACGATTAGAAAGCTTAACATGTGTACTTTCAGAGAATATATGGTTTATCAGGGATATTCCAAATGTAAAGGGTTGTTTTGGTAGAAAAAGCACAAGGTGCGCACTTTGTCTGCAGAGCTGAAATTTTGAAGTAAAATTACCATTACGCACATGCTTTACTTTGGTGTGTTTGGCAACTCTCTCCTTGACTGAACCTATGCATGTTGGGTATCGTTCTGTTTGGGGGATGTTGCTTTTTCAGATTTTCTGGTTTGCATATAGTTTTTTTTTAGGAAAATGTGGTTTTGATTCTGCTTTTTTATTAATTCTTAGGGAAACCCTTTGTAACCAAAGAATACATTGAGGGATTACTTCCAGAAAACGGCAACTATGTCAACAAGCCTGGTACGCTTAGAAAGCCTGAGGTGTATACTTCTAGGGAATATATAGTTTGTCAGGGTATTTCAAATGTAAAGGGTTGTTTTTCTTGAAAAACTGCAAGGTGCGCATATTGCAAAGCATAGTTGTATTTTATCTCAAAATCTCCTAAAGCGTTGTTTCAGTTTCGGGGAGTCTCCTGGGCAGGAAAGGGTGTCTACCTATACATATGTGGTACCGCTGTAACCAGGAGAAATTGGGGTTTCACACAAAATAAGATTTTATTGACAAACTTACATTTTTAATTACAAAAAAACACTACAAATTGTAAAAAATTGTTTTTTTTTATTTTTTTGCACAATTTTCACCCCAAAATATTGGGAATACACTTAAAAAATGACAAACAAGACATTTCATGTTAAAGCCCAAGCTTTGCTGAAAAAAGCAATATATCATTTTCCTGGGAAATCCCTGAAAATTCCTTCAAAAATCACAGGTGAACATGGGGAGCGCAAAATAGTGCAAAATGGTCTGGCAACAGAGTGTGACAAAATCTCCAGGAAGGCTGGCACTTAAAGGGTTAAATAGTAGCAACCACATCTCTAGAGTCTATAAGAGTCTAGGGGCAGTGGTTTTCCTCTTTATGGGCCATCCCAACTTGATATGCCCCATTGTGTGAGACTCTGGGGTCACCCAATACACTCATCTTTTGGCCACTTCCAGACGGAGTTACACCCCTCTGCTGTGGGCAACACCTATGTAATTTATGTTAGATAAATACGGGCTCCCGCGCGAGGAACAAAAGCGACCGAGCAGGACCAAGCCAAAGGGCACCTACACCCGTGTTAGCAATCAGATCCGGTACATAAGGATGGAGAAACCTATAAGTCCCAAGGGGCATAATCCCTACCAGGGACAAGAGAAAGACCAGGAATCTCCAACACCTGATGAGGGATACAGATCCCTTTCGCTCAGAGTAAGCCAGACAATAGCCCCGAGACCGTAGGGTCTGGACTAAAGGAGAAAAGGAACACCGCCTGGACCCAATTCGGCGTAAGGCAGAACACCCTCACCTCATGTGTACAGATATATAACGTATATATATATATATATATATATATATATATATATATATAATGACTAGGACCGCTAACAGAGCCATCCTTTATGGCACGCTTCTGACTGAAGCAACCGTCCCAGAAGAGCGATATGAGGGAAGGAACAGTTCAGACAAGAACCTGAATAAGACCCAAGGGAACCCTTAGCAGGTCAGCCGGATAAGTAACCCCCCAAAAAGGGAGCATAGAATTCCCTGGGGAATGCACCTGAGCAACCCCTGAGGAATGCGCAACACAGAAGATTGAACTAGACTTCTGCAGTAGGTGAAAAGGGCGAGCCCTGAAACCTTCAGAGCACTGAGTTGGGGAGCCAACTTCAACCGTGCTATAATAATTCTAGAACCCAGGGATAGGGAACATCCCGCAGGAAAGAGAGCTAGTCCAAGCAAAGCAGACTTGAACAGCATACTCCACCATAGCCGGCAGAAAAGGGAGACAAAGAGGAGGGAGCTAGGCCTAGCCCTCCAATAGAGAAAAGACACCCAGAGATACCCATCTCCAATAGGGTGAAAAGCCAACCGACCAATCGCCTAAAAGGCCTGTAGGTAAGGGCGACGTAGTAGGGAGCCTGAATAGGCAGAACAGCCCTCTTGAGAGGGCATACAGTACGACTGTCTTCAGCAGAAACTCTGCGAACCACGCCCCGCTGGGCCACCCAGGGCCACCAGCATAATGTCCTGACAGAAGCAATACTAGGCCCTCATGACCAAGGCCAGAGAGTCCTGGGACAATAACCAAGGACAGAGTCCCTGTAAGAGCAAAGGGGCCCCACAGGGTCACACCAGTAGGGACTCAGTGAGATACTAGAATAGAACCTCCTGCCACGTTAGGGCAGCCAGCCAAGCTAATACCAATGAAGTGCAAGGGATGTAAAGCCCCACTTAGAACCGAGCCGGAACCTTCTTGAAGGGTCAACCTGTTCCGAGACCTTCACAGATAAAAAGGGACAAGCCACTGTCCTCAGACTGACCGAGAGTCCCCAAAAAGGACAAGTCCTGAAGAGGAGTAGTCCAGCAAATTAGAGCCCACCAAAGGCTCAATGTGTCAACCAAAAAACCGTACGAAGATGGATGCCCTAAGGGGACCCCTTTAGGAACCACGGGGGATTTCAGAAGAAATAAGACCCCCCAGTCCACCTGCAAGACTTGGTACCCATGACGACCATCTACAGGGAGAAGAGAGAAGGAAGGAATGGTCCCAGACATCTTCCTTGAATTTACAACCTCAAAAGGAACCCCCGTAACAAGGGGGAGCGTACTGACCTAGTTCCAGGGGTGCTGGAACCCTGTCCAGGATAAGTAACCTAAGGTGTCACAGGGCCCAAGGGCTCCTGAGAATAAGGGACAGCATCTGGGCCGCCACCAACAGGCTCACCAGCTGCAAGGTAAAGGTAGTGTGACATCAAAGAGGGCAAGGTCCTTTCCATAACAAGTCCACATTTAGCAGAAGGAAGGTTCTAACATGAACCAATCTAAATGCCACCCCGTAGGGGGATACCGAACCGGGGAACACTAAGTAAGTGATGTGCCTGAGCACCAATCCACAGGACTCCCAAAGGAGCCACGAATCAATAGCCAACACGGCCTGATGCAAAAATAGGAAGCTAAAAAGGACAATAAAGTAGAACCTAGCGCGGACGCCACACGGGCACGTCCAAGACACCGCTCCCATACTCGCCTTGGTGAGTCATCTGGGAGCAGGTGAGGAACCAAAAACAATACCCCAATGCACAGAGTTGGACCTTCAACACTGGCTGGAAGTGGCCTAGGTGTCCTGAAGGCACAGGGGACTAAAAAAGGGATTATAAATCCTCACATGCATCAAGAGGTCTACTGGACAAGAGCGCCTGCGGCCCAACAGGTAGATACCATGTAGAAACTGCCTGTGAAGGTATAAATGCTAGGCCCCAGAATGCCAACCTGGGTCAGACTGCTTCATCCCGGAGGGGAAGAGTAATGTGGATGCAATCACAGGTCAAGGGCCAACCTGTAAGAGAGCCCAGACCCTACACGCCAAACTCGGCCTGCCTCAACTCCCGAAGGGAAAACAGGGACTAGAAGAACCCTGATAACCTTAGAAAAAGGACCGCCCAGCAGAGTCCATTCTGCATCCGGGGGGACTACCTCCTGTAACAACCTGAAAGAAGCATGGCGCCCTGCGATAGGAGCCCAGCGCTGCGGCAGTCCACTCGCCCAACAAGGCGAGGGCGTCCCTTCACGCTTGTGCGGTTTCGGCAGATTTGGACTTCGCACAGCCGGAGGACCCAGGGCGTTGCCTGCCCCCCCTGGGGTGGGTCTCCCACCAAAAAGTTGGAAGCACACTTCTGGTTTGCACTTGGCACTAACGTAGGGAAGGGGAGGGGTGTCCCTGCCCCTGGGAGGCCGAGACGGCCTTCTGCTCGAGGGTGCCTTACTCCTTTTTTCCAAAAGGTCCAACCGGGCCCCAATAAGCGTTGTCTCTAAAGGGAAGGCCAGTAAGAGCCTTTTTAGTATCATTGTCAGCCCCCTACTGTCGCAGCCAAGCAGGCGGCGAAAAGCCACCACAAGAACCGAGGTTCTATGCACATTTTAACAGTGTCATCCATCGCTGAGAGAATAAACTCACAAAAAAACATCACAATCAGACAGTGCCTTAAAGACCTCCCAAGGGAGATCCTCCGGTTGGTGGTCAAGTATCTTCCTAAGAAGGGTCCTGGCGGTCACCGCAGTGACGGCCGCGGCACAGACCAGGCACAGAGCCGTCCCTGCACACGAAAAGGCGTGGGAAGCCAGACTGTCAATGCGTCGGTCCTCAGCATCCCGAAGGGTACGATGAGTAGAGGCTGTCATGAAGGGAGGGTTAGCAACCCCAATAATAGGTGCATCCACCTCGGGGGGGGGGGGGACTGACTAGCAGCCAACCACATCAGGGGGAAAAGGGTACTTCCAATCCTCAAACCCCCGGAACTCCTGTAAGTTCACAAGGTGATTCCCATTCCTTAGATATAAGAGCCTGGAAATGATCCTGCTCCAGAAATTCCAAGCGCGGCGTCGCCGTGTGGAAACTCTCCCTCTTGGGCGTGGGAGACTCTCCCGGAGGAGAGATGGACAGTACTTCAAAGATCTTTATAAGTAATTCATCAGCGTCACACAGGCCCCAGGAACCAGGGCCAAAATTATCACGGGTCCAAGGTTTCTCGTCTGAGGAACCGGAACCTGAGAACAGTCCACCTTCATCAGAAGGATCAAGGACCTGCATAGCAGCAGACTCTTCAGTTTCATTGGGAAACATAGAACCAGGAAGCGTCAGGGGCCGCTTCTTTCCAGCGCCCAAGTGCTCCGCCAAACCAGGCATCCCTGCTCAGCCGTAGGTAGCCTGCGCGGCACCACCTGCTGGTCATCCCCGCTCAAGTGCGACTCATCAGGAGTGAGATTTAAACACGGGGAGACAGGTGTATTGAAGCGAGGTTCAGCCACTGGTAAACCTGATTGCAGGGCCAGCAGTTGTTCAGCACACGGTCCGCAGACCCATGCTCTGTCAGCGTCAGCATGGGGTGGTCCCCGCGCAGTACACAGCCGGTCTTGTCCCCGCGGGACCCCGGACACATAATTCTGAGATGCCTCCATATGGTGATTATCAAAGCAATATGCCAGCAGGGATTTATGCTATAAGCGACCCTGGATGCCCCAAGACCCGCTAGGAATGTGGGAGAATATAAAAGTGAACCCGTTTATATAAAATATATATCAGGCCGGGGGATGTCACCGGAATCTTAGCGTCTGAAAGACATAATGAGAAGAATGGGTGTCAGAGCCATGCGCAGCTGGAAAAACATATAAAAAAGGAGTCACCCGCGAGGGCACTTACAGACCAAGGGAGGAGGGGAACCGCCACCACGCGCGCGCGCGAAAATCAGCAAAATGGCGCCCAGCGAACCTCGATGCTCGGACGTGAGGTGGAGCGCGCCAATTCAAGTCCCCGCCCACTCCGAAGAGCGCGAAGCTCTGAGGTAACGGCAAAGCAAGGATACAATCACACACTTAAGGATTTGTAGAAAAAACGTTACGTCTAGTAAAGAAAAGGCGCCACAGCATCTAGACAACGCAGCAAACTGTGCATAAGACATACGGCGGTAGCCGAAAACCAAATAAAGAGCAAGCAGCGCGGCTCTGACATCTCAATGTTAATGAAGGGCAAAAATAAGGCCATAAGCGTGATATACTGGTACACTGGGACCACCACACACATACCCCGCCCTTTCTTTTCCCACTAACTAGTTGGGGAATGAAGGAGGATGGCGACCCTTTACACAGGGTCCAGCACTACCCGGGGTACGGGGCAATAATGCGGGAGGGGCATCCACTAGAGGCTCACCATCCGCCTAAACCGCCTACCCTATGGTGGGGGATTGCGGTGGAGCATGGCTCCGTTAAGCACACACGGTGCTGCCTACCTTCACCCGACCAGCGCAGCCCAGGCTGGGAGGCATATTCTTCACAGAGAGGACGGGTGGAAATAATCCCGCAGTGCTTCGGGCTGTAAAGCCCCGCTCGCCTGCGAGAGCGTGATACTTCATGTCTTCGCAGTTCAGCACAGAGAAATCTGGGGATTTGTGGGAGGTCCCTCGGTATATGTAGGGCTGGGAGGAGCTTGTTTTCTTCATGATTCTGCAGTGCACGGCGCTGAAGGCGGAGGTATACCCTCATGTAAGGACTATGTCTGGAGCAGGACGTGCTGCCTGCTTAGAATATAAAATCAGGGCAGGCAATAATTGTCACTTGAATTTTTTATGTGAGCATTTAGGTCTGCTTTAACCCTTTTAGTGCCAGCTACGTGAGTCTCATGTGGCTGAATTTAAACCCCCACAGAAAAAAAGTATAAAAGTGAAAAACTCACCTGACCCCTCCTTGGATTGTGCTGGGGCTTCTCTTCACCCGGGGGGCATCCAATCCCCCCCGTGGCTCTTCTCTCTTCAGGAGAGCATCCAAAGCATCAATGAGACCCCTATACCAGTTCACAAGGCTGGGGGCTAGCAAGTCACCTGCGGCTAGCGGGTGACTTGCCATTAACCCCCGACACCCCCAATTACCTGCCTCCCCAAAGCCCAGGGGCAGAAGAGCCCGGGCCCATGGAGCTTGTAGCCAGCAGGGTGGGGGCCACCAAAGCTGGCCCCTGCGCCCTGTTCTACAAGCCCCAATAGCTGGTTCCGGGCTGGTTATGATGAGTAAGGGGGACCCCATGTCATTTTTGGGGATTTTTAAGGAGGGGGGACCCTATGTCATTTTTTTTAATTTAACCCCTTATGTTTATAGTGTGGATAGTAGTTGTACTTTATTTGTAAATGTTATAAAGTGCTCTTTTCAGTTTGGGGGGGGTCTCCTGGGCAAGAATGGTGGGGGCTACTGATACATATGTGGTACCGTTGTAATCGGAAACAATGGGGCTATCACATGCAATATGGTTTTCATTAATAAAACAAATGTTTTATTTAAAATAAAATAGAAAATTGTCTAAAAAATATTTTATTTATTTTTTTGTTTTTTTACACAAAACAGTAGAAAAATTACAAACCAGACATTTCATGTTAAAGCCTAAACTCTGCTGCAATATATATATATATATATATATATATATATATATATATATATATATATATATATATAATTTTCCTGGAAATTCCAGCAAAAATCATGGTTAAACATGGTGCAAAATGGGGAAAAATGACCTGTCAACAGAGGGTGACAAAACTTCAAGTAGGCTGGCAATTAAAAATAGTTAATAGTACCTATGCATGTTGGATATTGCTCTGCTCGGGGGCCTTTGCGCTTTCAGATTTAGCTTGTTTTTTCTTGTTTGCATATTGATATTTTAGGAAAACATGTTTTTTATTCAGCTTTTTTATACATTTTTTTAGGGAAACCCTGTGCAACCTAAGAATTATTCGGGGGATTACTTTCAGAAAGATGAGCCCACTACTAGAAAGCTTAACATGTGTATTAATATTCCAAATGTAAAGGGTTGTTTTGGTTAAAAAATTGCAAAGTGCGCACTGTGTCTGCAGAGCTGAAGTTATGCGCATGCTTTACTTTGTGGTGTTTGGCAACTCTTCCCTTGACAGTAGCTATGCATGCTGGGTATTGTTCTGTTCGGGGGATGTTGCTTTTTGAGATTTTACTTGTTTTTTCTTGTTTGTATATTGTTTTTTTAGGAAAATTTGGCTTGATTCTTCTATTCTTTTTTAGGGAAACTCCTAAAGCACTGTTTCTGTTTGGGGAGTCTCCTGGGCAGGAAAGGGTGTCTACCTATACATATGTGGTCCAGCTGTAACCGAGAGAAATTGGGGTTTCAACATTTTATTGACAAACTTACATTTTTTATGACATAAAACACTACAAATTGTAAAAACACAAATCTGTAAGGTACTCACCTGTAGAATTGTTTTTTCTGGGAATCCATTCCAGGCACTCCTTAAGTTTGGGATTACCTCCTTGCTGATCATGTGACTGCAAGAAAGAAAACAGGTGTGGCCCCTCCCGGCCCATAAGTAGCAGCTGCCGCCTCACCAAGATCAGTTTACTTAAAAAGCAGTAAAAAACAGAAAAACAGAGGCAGGCCGGTAGGGCCTATATAGGAGTCCATGTTACTTTACACCGAACTCCAAGAAAATACTCTCAGAAATTCTATTTTCTCTTTTTTTTAAATGCTAATGAAATAAATGGACTAAACACCATCAAACAAAGCATCAAAAGATAGATCATGACCCAAAACGGGTGGGCCGGAGTGCCTGGAATGGATTCCCAGAAAAAACAATTCTACAGGTGAGTACCTCACAGAACTGTGTTTTTACAATTCCTCACAGAATTGTTTTTTTCTTCCAATACATTCCAGGCACTCCTTACGCTTGGGATCTCCAAAAGCAGTGCCATCTATGGGTGGGATCCCCTAACGCAGAACAGCAGGTAGTTCATTTCACTACTGCCTGAAGAATCTTTCGACTAACCACAGCGTCAGCTGAGGCTCTAACATCCACCTAGTAAAATTTGGTAAATGTATGAACAGAAGACAGGTGGCAGTTTTGCAACCTGTTCCACCGAAGCCTGATGCTGAAAAGTCCAAGAAGCACCAATGGCCCTAGTGGAATGGGCAGTGACCCGAAAAGGGGGTTCCTTCCCCTTGGCCGAGTAGGCTCTTCCAACTGCCTGCCTAATCCACTTACTGACAGTGGATTTAGCTGGCGGAAGCCCCTTTCTCTGCCCTTCCGATATAACAAAAAAAAAGAATCTGTAGCAGCCAAGTAATATCTTACGGCTTGTACTACATCTAAAGAATGAAGCGCTCTTTCCTTAGCATTAGCCGGAACTGGGCTAAAGAAGGTAAGTTACCTCTTGATTAAGGTGAAAGGGAGAGACGACCTTAGGTAAAAAAATCAGGCTTAAACCCGAAAAACTACTTTGTCTCTGTGTAACTCAAAATAAGGAGACTTCATACATAAGGCGGCTAACTTAGAAACACGCCACACAGAGGTGATTGCCACCAAAAATAACCCCTTAAGCGTCAAAATGCCCAATGGAGCGTCAATCATAGGATCAAGGGGAGCACCCTGCAGAGCCGTCAACACCAGATCCAACACCAGATTAGGGGGCAGTTGTGGCCTAGAGGCAAGGGGAGCACACTTGCGACCGGAGGGCTGTAGATTCGAATACTGGTCCTGGGACAAGACCGAAGTGCTCTTGAGCAAGGCACCCAACCCCGCCACAATTAGGGCGGCCCACCGCTCCGAGCATGTGCACACTCACTGCACGGATGGGTCAAATGCGGAGGATGAATTCCTATGTGTGCGCAAGCATACAATGGCCATCTATGCATTAAAAATTGAAAAATTAAAATTAAGTCCTAATTAAGACTTGCGCGGTGGTCGGACATGAGTGACCCCCTGAAAAAAGTCTCTTACTAGCGATAGACTTCTGGAAAAAAATAGACCGATACATGCCCTTTTAGGGTGCTTAACTGTAGGCCCATTTCTAAGCCATCTTGTAGGAATTCTAGAATTCTAGAAATTGAATACTTTCTGCACGAAAAATTCCTAGCCTCACACCAGGATATGAACGACCGCCAGACCCTGTAGTAAATCATGGAAGAAGACCCCTTCCGGGCCTGAATCATGGTATGAATAACCTTGGACGATAAACCCTTCTCTGCTAAGATCGAGGTTTCAATAGCCAAGCTGTTAAAGCCAGCATCTGTAAATTTGGGCGCCGAAGCGCCCCCTGAGTGAGAAGATCTGGCTCGACCGGTAGGCGCCGATGGTCTACCGACCTCCTTGTTATGTCTGAAAACCAACTTCTTCTTGGCCAATGAGGAGCTACTAGAATGGTAGGTACCCCCTCCTGAGCTATCTTTCCTAATACACGGCGCAGTAGCGGAAGCGGGGGAAAAATGTACAGAAGCTTGAACCTTGCCCAAGAGACTGACAGGGCATCCGTTGCTATGACCAGAGGGTCCCTTGATAGGGACATGAAATTCGTCCGTTTGTGATTGTGTCTGGATGCAAAAGATCCACTTCCAGACACCCCCAGCGAAGACAAAGGGCTTGAAAGACCTTCCGACTAAGGGACCATTGTCCCCAATGCAGAAGCTTCCTGCTCAGAGCGTCGGCCTCCTGGTTTTCTACCCCGGGGTGTAAACTACCGAGATTCAGGGAACATTCTCCTCTGCCCAAGTCAGAATCCGGCTTACTTCCTCTAGAGCACTCTTGCTCCGGGTACCCCCCTGATGATTGATATAGGCTACTGCCGTCCGATTTTCCGACTGGACCTGGACTGCCTGCCCCTTTAAGCTGGGGGTCAGATACTGAAGTACTAGTCGGATTGCTCTTAATTCCAATATATTTATGAGAAGATGATACTCCTTCGGCCCCCATTGTCCCTGAATCTTCTGTGTCTGCCAGATGCCCCCCCCCAACCTGTGAGACTGGCATCCGGGGAAACGATATGCCACTGTGGTGTCAGAAAGGACCTGCCTACAGACAGATGAAGAGGGTCCATCCACCACAGAAGAGATTGCCTGGCCGAGGGAGTCAGAACAAAAAACTTGATCCAGCGACTGTGGGGCTCGATCCCAGTTTGCCAACAGATTCCACTGAAGAAGCCTCAAGTGAAACTGGACAAAAGGTACAGCTTCGAAGCAGGCTACCATAAGGCCTACTAGCTTCATCCCGGCAAGCCAGTAAGTACTCTATTTGATTTCAAATTAGCAGAGCCTTCTGGTCTGGTAGAAACACTTTGACTTGAACCGTGTCCAGGATCATTCCTAAGAAATTCCTTACTGGCGCCAGAGTGATATGGGACTTCGGATAATTGATCACCCAGTCAAACTCTTCCAGAGTTGATAGGACCGTCTGCATATCTTTCATGATCCGCTGAAGAGACCCGCTGAAATTAAAAGATCGTCCAAATATGGAATGATGCATATCCCCTGGCTCCTGAAAATGGCCATGAGACCCGCCAAAACTTTGGTGAACACTCTTGGAGCCGAGGATATCCCGAATGGGAGTGCCACAAACTGGAAGTGTTGGTCTTCCAGGGCAAACCTCAGGAACTTCTGATGCCCTGGAAAAATTGGAACATGCAGATACGCGTCCCTTAAGTCTATAGTAGTCATAAGATCCCCAGGCCGAACTACTCCTGCCGCTGACCTTAGCGTCTCCATGCGGAAAGGTTTCACGCGGATATACCTGTTGAGACCCTTTAAGTCTAAAATGGAATGCATCGACCCATCCTATTTGGGGATTGTGAACAGGATGGAGTAAAACCCCTGACCTTCCTCCTGAAAGGGTACCCGACAAATTACCCCTTTTTGAAGGAGATGCTGAACTGCGGGTCTCAGGGCATCTATCTTTGACTGGTTCCGGGATGCCCCTGACTGAAGGAACCTTGCGCGGTGGTCTGGCTGCAAACTCGATCTTGTAGCCTGATGACACCACCTCTAGGATCCAAAGATCCGCCACATGGTGCCTCCAGATATGAGCAAAATGCAAAAGCCGTCCCCCCCACCCGCTCGGGGGAGGGCGCCCCCTCATGCTGGAGTGGGCTTGGCTGGAGGATTAGGCCCACTTCTCCAGGCCCCTCCTGCCCTATTACGCGCTCTGCCTCTACCTCAAAAATCTCTACGGGAGCAAGGTCGAAAGGCCCCTCTGCCAGTCCAAAAGAGTCGATATGATGAAGTCCTCTGAAAAGGCAGAGTCGTCCTCTTCCTCTGAGGCAGTTTGCCATCCTTCACCATACCGTCCAGTTTTTCTCCAAAAAATCTGCTCCCTAAGAAAGTTAGATCTATAAGAGCTTTCTTAGTGGCGGCAACCGCCAACCATTGTCTTAGCCATAAGGAACAGCGCAAGGCCACAAGCAGAGCAGAAGTTCTAGCAGCTAGCCTGACTGCATCATCCATCGCAGTGATAGCGAACGAGTTAAAGTCCAAACAATCCTTAAAACCTTTGGACTCTTGAATAAGCTTGTGAGACTTAGCCCTGGCAAAACTTTTTCTTCGTCTCCTTCCTTGAAGCCAGGGACACAATGGCCATGGCACAAACAGGACGTAGAAAGGATCCTTTCATAGCAAAAGCATGGCGGGCCAATTGATCCATTCGTCTCCGTGGGATCTCTTAAAGATCCCATAGTAGCAGACGGCATAATGGAAGTATTAGACAAGCCTGCTACTGGAGAATCCACCTCAGGTGAGTAAGACCAAAGCTTAATCATGTCCGCCGGAAAGGGATACCTAGAGTCTAGTATCCTAGGAACAGCCGGTAATTTGTTAGGATTTTCCCATTCCTTTAACGCCATTTTAGAAAAGTGCGGCTGCTCCGGGAACACCTGCCTTTGCCTTACTGGCTTAAACAGATTATCCTTCCCTCTTTTTGCCACCTCAGGAGGGGTGATATTATTATTATTATTGTTTATTTATATAGCGCCATCATCTTCCGTAGCGGTTTACAAAGTAGCAATTACATACAGTACATACACTATTTCAAACGCAGTTTTACAGATTTGACAGTGGATATTCAAAGTTTCAAAAACCGAAGAGAGCAGACACTGTGTTTCGCCTGCGAGGAGGGGGTCCTCATCAGAGGAGAAAAAAAATAGAGTTACTATCTTCCTCACCAGAGCGTAACTCGCCTTCTGAGAGCTGCTCATCTATATACTCTTCTTCCTCCCACTCTCCAAAAGAGGCAAATAAATCTCTTTCCTCCGCAACAGGTTCCAATGCCTCCTCTTATAGGTGGCCTTCTTTGGAATAACCAAGGATAACTTTCTCTCCAGGTTATCCAACCTGTGCACCACATCTGACTGTGCCTCGCTGCCTTCCCCCTCTCCAGGGGAAGGAAGGGATGGGTGAGCCGTTGCGCTCACACCAGCAATAACTGGACTAAAGACCTGAGCCGCCGCTCTATTATGGTCTAACCAATTATCATGGCGCAAGAGGAACAAACCGCGCTGAAACTACCCCGGGGATCCTGCTTACATAAGGGGCAGAGCCCACCCTGCTCAAATGGGGTGCCCGAATCACTATCCCCTGATGCCTCCCTCATGGTGTTTTTTTTTTAAATTTTTTTTAAATTGGCAATCAGACCTAAAAAGCCCTAAGCCTAAAACCAACCCCAAAAGGGACCTGGAGGAACCACAACCCTTTTCTATCCTCCTTCCAAATGCTAAAAAATAAAACAGGAGAAAAAAGAGCATTAATAATCTCCCTCTTTTTTTTTTTTTTTTTAACTGATAAATAGATAAAACTGACAATCATTATAATAATAAAATATATTCATACAGATAGTAAAAATACAATTCTGTGAAATACTCACCTGTAGAATTGGTATTATACGTATACAGTACGTCCTGCTCCACATATAATACTTACACTTGGGTTATCCTCCGCCAGATTGGCTGCTGTGCACTGCAGACATGCAAAAACAGGCTCCTCCCGGCCCCTCCCACAAATCCCCAGCATTGAAAAGCAGTGAACCAGAAGCCAGGAGAATTCAACCACCAAAAACAACTGGTAATGATAACAATGATAACAATCACTATACAGGGGATCCAGAATAATGCAAAAACCAGGGTGGGGTGGAGCAGGACGTAGTGTATACGTATAATACCAATTCTACAGGTGAGTATTTCACAGAATTGTAGTATTCTAAGTATACAGTACGTCCTGCTCCAGATATAATACTTACACTTGGGACATCCAATAGCAGTGTCCATAAAGTAGGGTGGGATCCCCAACAAAAAAGGCACAGCAGACAGTAAAAGCACTGTCACCTGCAAACCTTGCTACCAAGAGCGACATGAGCAAAGGCTCTAACGTCAACATCATAACAACCTTTGAAAGGTACGAACAAAAAACAAGTAGCGGTCTAGTAAACTTGTTCAACAAAACCTGGTGCTGAAAGGCCCAAAGATAGCAGGGCCCCAGTAGAATCAGAAATAAAGTGAGAAGAAACTCTTCCCCTTAAAGGAATAGGCCTGAGTAACAGCCTGACAAAATTAAAGCTAACAGTAGTTCAGGAAGAAGCCAACCTTCCCTAGGACCAGAAGGGACAACCATCCAAGTAAAGGCTAGGCCAAGGGCCGCTTAACCCCTGGACGCAGACAAGATCAGGCACATACAGAGGTAGGTGCCCACAAACCCCAAGGGGCATCAGCCCCCCTAAGGGACAAGAGACAATCAAGGAAAAAATTCCAGCACCTGTTGAGGGAAAGTAGATCCCCTTGCCTCAGCATTACTAGGAATAAAGCACAGAAGAAAGACAATGTCTTAAATACATGAGCCTAAGACACCACCATAGGCCGAAGGTCCGGCGTAAAGCAGAGCACCACCTTATCCTGGTGCATATCAAGGAACGAGGGCTAGCTAAACAGAGTCGCCCGCTCAGACACACGTCTGACTGAAGTAACAGTCCCAGAAGGACAACTTTGAAGGTAAAAGACAGCCAGACAGCATCCTGAATCGGTTCAAAAGGAACATCCCACAAGGCAAACAGAATAAAAATTCAAATCCCAACAAGGACCATAGAATTAAGTGGGGAACGCAGTGAGCAACCCCCGAAAGAATGCTTAGCCAAGAAAAATAAGCAAAAGACTTCTACAGGAAGGCGGACAGGGCAGAACCTGACCCTTCAGAGTACTGAGTTGGAGAGCCAACTCCAAGCCATACTGTAATTACTCTAGAGCCCTGGGAACAGAGAACGCCCAACAGGGAAGAGACCTAGACTCACACCAATCCATATGGGTACGCCATACCTCATAAGAGATGGAAGAAGAAGAAGAAGCTTGCTCTTAGACTTCCAATAGTTACGAACCCAGAGAAGAGAAGCCTGTCTCCATAAAGACGGAAGAATCTGCAGTCAGGCCGGCTAGGCCAGAGACTGTAGATTAGGGTGACGTAAAGGAGGCCCTGAGTGAACAGGGTGGCACCCCTAGCAGAACGTACAGATCTACCACCCTCGGCATCACGTCTGCGAATCCACACTCCACTAGGCCACCCAGGAGCCACCAGTATCAATGGTCCCCCTACCAGAGCAATTCTGCGCAGAACCCCGCCTAGCAGGGGGAACGGAGATAAGACATACAGACCAGAATGTCCTACCATAACATTACTAAAGCATCATGACCACGGCCAGAGGATCCTGGGGCAGGGAAACGAGGGGCGAGAGCTTGAAATAGTGACGGGGCACCAAACAGATCCACACTGGTTGAACCTCATAGTGACACAATGACTAGCACATCCTGTCGCAGAGGGACCTCCACCGGAGCGAATACCACTGATATGCAGGAAACATTATCCTCCACCCAGATCAGGAACATATACCTTCCTGGGGACCATCCTGCTCCAGGTCCCACACAAAAGATTCAGGTAGGCCACAGTCGTCAGACAGACCGAGCGCCGCCAAACAGGCAGGCCGTGAAGAGGAGAAGTCAAGCGAGATAGCGCCAACCTGAAAACTCACTGTTTCAATATTGATAGGTGTATGGACCTCCTAAAGGCCCCACCTCCCTCGGATCCGCATGGGGTTACAGAAGAAAACCTCCCCATCAACCTGATAGGTTGGCATCCATGGTGACCGTCTCTAGGAAGGGCAAGAAGGGAACTGCCCCCAGACAGGTTCCTAGAGTACATCCACTCCAAGAGGGACTCCTAACCAGGGGGTGAAGGCACACATGACCCTGCTCCAGGGATGCTGGGTCCCTGTCCAGTATTAACAAGAGAAGTTGCAGAAGGGCCCCAGGTAGAAGAGTATAAGGGACTTCTTCTAAGCAAGTCACCAAACGGGCCCACCAGCTGTATTCCTGCCTGGTGAAGGGACGGTCCTCGGCATCCCGAAGAGTACTATAAGCAGGAGCTGCAATAAAGGGGGGTTTAGGAACCACAATGATCGGTGCTTCCACCACAGGGGGCGATGACCAACAATTAACCACCTCAGGGGGAAAAGGGTATTTCCAAGCCCAGTCCCCTGGGACCCTTGGAAGTTTACTGGGGCGTTCCCATTCCTCGAGTACAAGAGCATGGAAGTGAGCCTGCTCTAGAAATTCCAAGCGCGGCGTCGCTGTATGGAAAAGCTCCCCTCTCGGCTTGGGAGCTGCGTTAGGGAGAGAGATAGACAGGGCCTTAAAGATCCTAATCAACAAACTAATGGTGTCAAACTGGTTCCGGTCTTTATGGCCAGAATCGTCATGACTCCTCGGCTCCTCATCAGATGAGCCTGAGTCAGAGAACAGCCCTCCTTCATCAGAAGGGGTACTTGCACGCGGAGTAGTGAACTCCTCCGATCCCATAGCAAAGGCAGAAACAGGGGGCGTCGAGGACTGCTTCTTACCATGGTCCAAGCGCTTGGTCAACCCCGTAATAATCTGGTCAGCCGTAGGTAGTCTGGAAGACGCAGCCGGCTGCAACTCCCCACTTGTATGCGACTCAGCAGGAGTGCGATTTAAGCCTGGGGAAATATGAGTATTGAAGCGAGGTGCAGCCACTGGCAATCCTGATTGCAGGGCCAGTACTTGCTCGGCACACGGTGCGCAGACCCGTGCCCTGTCAGCATCAGCATGGGGATAGCCACACATTATACACAGCCGGTCTTGTCCCAGAGGGACCCCGGTAACATAATTCTGAGATGCCTCCATATGGTGATTATCAATGCAATATATGTCAGTAGGGATTTATGCAATAGGCAACCCTGGATGTCCCAAAGACCCGCTAGGAATGTGGGAGAATTTTTTGCAAGCCCGCTACAATTTATGTTAGGCCGGAAGAAGCCACCGGAGTCTTTGACGTCTGAAAGACAGAAGGGGAATAAGAGGTGTCAGGGCCATGCGCAGCAGAAAAAATACTAATGATGAAATCACCCGCGAGGACACTTACAGACCTGGGGAGGAGAAGGACCGTCAACATGCGCGCGAAGATCATCAAAATGGCGCCAACCGGACCTCGAAGGGCGTGCCCAATCTGGGCGTGAGGCGGAGTGCGCCACGCCAGGTCCCCGCCTCCCCCAAAGAGCGCGAAGCTCTGAGGCAGCCGTCCAGGCTTGACAAGCTAAGCATATGATATGCTAGTAAAAGCATCTGCTAATGGATGCTCGTAGTCTGACGACGCCGCCACCCAGCACAGTAAATTTTAATTAAAAAATAAGAAGGCAAAGACGGCGGCGGCGGTCAAAATAGAAAGGGCAAGCAGCGCAGCTCTGACACCCTGTTGCCAGTCAAGGGCGAAACTACGGCCATAAGCGTGACAATACAGTACACTGAGACCGCCAAACACACACACACACACCCTCCCAATCTTTTCCCCCGAATACGGGGGGAAACGAGGGAGGATGGCGACCCCTCCATTCTTTTCCCCCGAATACGGGGGGAAACGAGGGAGGATGGCGACCCTTTACACAGGGCCCACCACTACACGGGGCATCCACAATTGTAATTGGAGTCTGCACCGCTACCTCAGATCAATACTGGTGCAAGCCTATGGGACCATAATGAACATTAGATAACACCAATGGTAAGGCTACAGGGCTAGCCCTCCTATGTCCTCAAATATAAGGCTGCACACACCTTATAAAATTAATTAGAAGTTTATTGCTCACATGGATCTTTAAATGTACAGACAACATAAATCTACACTACACGGGGCATGGGGCAATAATGCGGGAGGGACATCCACTAGAGGCTCACCATCAGCCTAAACCGCTTACCCTTTGGTGGGGGACTGCGGTGGAGCATGGCTCCGTTAAGTACGCATGGTGCTGGGGGGAGCTGTGTTTCGACTCCCCACCGCCCGAGTACATCTTGACTGGGGCGCTGGAGCTGGCAGGGTACAGGTGGGACTTATGGACAACTTACCAGCAGAAGTACTATTGGGAAATGATCTAGGACCAATGACTTCTGCCTACGCTACCTCTGGGCCAGCCAGCGTCAACCCTGTTACAACCTGGTCCCCAGCCCGAGCTGCCGACTCCAGCCCACTGGTCGGGGAGACCCAGGGGTTTCGCCTGCATCACGTCATGTCTGTTACACAAAGTCAAGAAGAGGATCAGCCATCAGGTTACGTCCATCCAGAAGGGAAACTTATGCCAAACACTATTTTTGTTGGGGGCATTGGCCGTCGGATTAATCAGTCTGAAATTAAGGATGTTTTTTCAAAGTATGGCGCTGTAAAGAATGTCAAAATTATTAGGGATGCCTCTGGCGTTTCTAAGGGTTATGGTTTTGTCTACTTTTACGATGATGTAGATGTGCAGAAAATTGTGGATTCTCCGATCAGCTTCCATGGAAAGAGATTGAAACTTGGGCCAGCTATAAGAAAGCAGAGCACCTGTGCACACATCCAACCAAGGACTTTGGTGCTGAACTCACCAACGCCACAATATCCCAGTGTTTGGACCCCAACCATGACCGATTCCTATGTACAGCCCACGTCAATGTTTAGTCCGGTTACTCACTATGTGCAGACTTGTCCTTACACAGAACTCTGCCCATAACAAGAGTCCGGACAGCCCCACGTTAACCCGAACAGGGTCAATCCGGGTCTACCGGGTGTTCCACAAAAAGGGGGCATTGTGACAGAGGCTCTGTCTTTTGGATGTCATCACATCTGACTGTGCCTCGCTGCCTTCCCCCTCTCCAGGGGAAGGAAGGGATGGGTGAGCCGTTGCGCTCACACCAGCAATAACTGGACTAAAGACCTGAGCCGCCGCTCTATTATGGTCTAACCAATTATCATGGCGCAAGAGGAACAAACCGCGCTGAAACTACCCCGGGGATCCTGCTTACATAAGGGGCAGAGCCCACCCTGCTCAAATGGGGTGCCCGAATCACTATCCCCTGATGCCTCCCTCATGGTGTTTTTTTTTTAAATTTTTTTTAAATTGGCAATCAGACCTAAAAAGCCCTAAGCCTAAAACCAACCCCAAAAGGGACCTGGAGGAACCACAACCCTTTTCTATCCTCCTTCCAAATGCTAAAAAATAAAACAGGAGAAAAAAGAGCATTAATAATCTCCCTCTTTTTTTTTTTTTTTTTAACTGATAAATAGATAAAACTGACAATCATTATAATAATAAAATATATTCATACAGATAGTAAAAATACAATTCTGTGAAATACTCACCTGTAGAATTGGTATTATACGTATACAGTACGTCCTGCTCCACATATAATACTTACACTTGGGTTATCCTCCGCCAGATTGGCTGCTGTGCACTGCAGACATGCAAAAACAGGCTCCTCCCGGCCCCTCCCACAAATCCCCAGCATTGAAAAGCAGTGAACCAGAAGCCAGGAGAATTCAACCACCAAAAACAACTGGTAATGATAACAATGATAACAATCACTATACAGGGGATCCAGAATAATGCAAAAACCAGGGTGGGGTGGAGCAGGACGTAGTGTATACGTATAATACCAATTCTACAGGTGAGTATTTCACAGAATTGTAGTATTCTAAGTATACAGTACGTCCTGCTCCAGATATAATACTTACACTTGGGACATCCAATAGCAGTGTCCATAAAGTAGGGTGGGATCCCCAACAAAAAAGGCACAGCAGACAGTAAAAGCACTGTCACCTGCAAACCTTGCTACCAAGAGCGACATGAGCAAAGGCTCTAACGTCAACATCATAACAACCTTTGAAAGGTACGAACAAAAAACAAGTAGCGGTCTAGTAAACTTGTTCAACAAAACCTGGTGCTGAAAGGCCCAAAGATAGCAGGGCCCCAGTAGAATCAGAAATAAAGTGAGAAGAAACTCTTCCCCTTAAAGGAATAGGCCTGAGTAACAGCCTGACAAAATTAAAGCTAACAGTAGTTCAGGAAGAAGCCAACCTTCCCTAGGACCAGAAGGGACAACCATCCAAGTAAAGGCTAGGCCAAGGGCCGCTTAACCCCTGGACGCAGACAAGATCAGGCACATACAGAGGTAGGTGCCCACAAACCCCAAGGGGCATCAGCCCCCCTAAGGGACAAGAGACAATCAAGGAAAAAATTCCAGCACCTGTTGAGGGAAAGTAGATCCCCTTGCCTCAGCATTACTAGGAATAAAGCACAGAAGAAAGACAATGTCTTAAATACATGAGCCTAAGACACCACCATAGGCCGAAGGTCCGGCGTAAAGCAGAGCACCACCTTATCCTGGTGCATATCAAGGAACGAGGGCTAGCTAAACAGAGTCGCCCGCTCAGACACACGTCTGACTGAAGTAACAGTCCCAGAAGGACAACTTTGAAGGTAAAAGACAGCCAGACAGCATCCTGAATCGGTTCAAAAGGAACATCCCACAAGGCAAACAGAATAAAAATTCAAATCCCAACAAGGACCATAGAATTAAGTGGGGAACGCAGTGAGCAACCCCCGAAAGAATGCTTAGCCAAGAAAAATAAGCAAAAGACTTCTACAGGAAGGCGGACAGGGCAGAACCTGACCCTTCAGAGTACTGAGTTGGAGAGCCAACTCCAAGCCATACTGTAATTACTCTAGAGCCCTGGGAACAGAGAACGCCCAACAGGGAAGAGACCTAGACTCACACCAATCCATATGGGTACGCCATACCTCATAAGAGATGGAAGAAGAAGAAGAAGCTTGCTCTTAGACTTCCAATAGTTACGAACCCAGAGAAGAGAAGCCTGTCTCCATAAAGACGGAAGAATCTGCAGTCAGGCCGGCTAGGCCAGAGACTGTAGATTAGGGTGACGTAAAGGAGGCCCTGAGTGAACAGGGTGGCACCCCTAGCAGAACGTACAGATCTACCACCCTCGGCATCACGTCTGCGAATCCACACTCCACTAGGCCACCCAGGAGCCACCAGTATCAATGGTCCCCCTACCAGAGCAATTCTGCGCAGAACCCCGCCTAGCAGGGGGAACGGAGATAAGACATACAGACCAGAATGTCCTACCATAACATTACTAAAGCATCATGACCACGGCCAGAGGATCCTGGGGCAGGGAAACGAGGGGCGAGAGCTTGAAATAGTGACGGGGCACCAAACAGATCCACACTGGTTGAACCTCATAGTGACACAATGACTAGCACATCCTGTCGCAGAGGGACCTCCACCGGAGCGAATACCACTGATATGCAGGAAACATTATCCTCCACCCAGATCAGGAACATATACCTTCCTGGGGACCATCCTGCTCCAGGTCCCACACAAAAGATTCAGGTAGGCCACAGTCGTCAGACAGACCGAGCGCCGCCAAACAGGCAGGCCGTGAAGAGGAGAAGTCAAGCGAGATAGCGCCAACCTGAAAACTCACTGTTTCAATATTGATAGGTGTATGGACCTCCTAAAGGCCCCACCTCCCTCGGATCCGCATGGGGTTACAGAAGAAAACCTCCCCATCAACCTGATAGGTTGGCATCCATGGTGACCGTCTCTAGGAAGGGCAAGAAGGGAACTGCCCCCAGACAGGTTCCTAGAGTACATCCACTCCAAGAGGGACTCCTAACCAGGGGGTGAAGGCACACATGACCCTGCTCCAGGGATGCTGGGTCCCTGTCCAGTATTAACAAGAGAAGTTGCAGAAGGGCCCCAGGTAGAAGAGTATAAGGGACTTCTTCTAAGCAAGTCACCAAACGGGCCCACCAGCTGTATTCCTGCCTGGTGAAGGGACGGTCCTCGGCATCCCGAAGAGTACTATAAGCAGGAGCTGCAATAAAGGGGGGTTTAGGAACCACAATGATCGGTGCTTCCACCACAGGGGGCGATGACCAACAATTAACCACCTCAGGGGGAAAAGGGTATTTCCAAGCCCAGTCCCCTGGGACCCTTGGAAGTTTACTGGGGCGTTCCCATTCCTCGAGTACAAGAGCATGGAAGTGAGCCTGCTCTAGAAATTCCAAGCGCGGCGTCGCTGTATGGAAAAGCTCCCCTCTCGGCTTGGGAGCTGCGTTAGGGAGAGAGATAGACAGGGCCTTAAAGATCCTAATCAACAAACTAATGGTGTCAAACTGGTTCCGGTCTTTATGGCCAGAATCGTCATGACTCCTCGGCTCCTCATCAGATGAGCCTGAGTCAGAGAACAGCCCTCCTTCATCAGAAGGGGTACTTGCACGCGGAGTAGTGAACTCCTCCGATCCCATAGCAAAGGCAGAAACAGGGGGCGTCGAGGACTGCTTCTTACCATGGTCCAAGCGCTTGGTCAACCCCGTAATAATCTGGTCAGCCGTAGGTAGTCTGGAAGACGCAGCCGGCTGCAACTCCCCACTTGTATGCGACTCAGCAGGAGTGCGATTTAAGCCTGGGGAAATATGAGTATTGAAGCGAGGTGCAGCCACTGGCAATCCTGATTGCAGGGCCAGTACTTGCTCGGCACACGGTGCGCAGACCCGTGCCCTGTCAGCATCAGCATGGGGATAGCCACACATTATACACAGCCGGTCTTGTCCCAGAGGGACCCCGGTAACATAATTCTGAGATGCCTCCATATGGTGATTATCAATGCAATATATGTCAGTAGGGATTTATGCAATAGGCAACCCTGGATGTCCCAAAGACCCGCTAGGAATGTGGGAGAATTTTTTGCAAGCCCGCTACAATTTATGTTAGGCCGGAAGAAGCCACCGGAGTCTTTGACGTCTGAAAGACAGAAGGGGAATAAGAGGTGTCAGGGCCATGCGCAGCAGAAAAAATACTAATGATGAAATCACCCGCGAGGACACTTACAGACCTGGGGAGGAGAAGGACCGTCAACATGCGCGCGAAGATCATCAAAATGGCGCCAACCGGACCTCGAAGGGCGTGCCCAATCTGGGCGTGAGGCGGAGTGCGCCACGCCAGGTCCCCGCCTCCCCCAAAGAGCGCGAAGCTCTGAGGCAGCCGTCCAGGCTTGACAAGCTAAGCATATGATATGCTAGTAAAAGCATCTGCTAATGGATGCTCGTAGTCTGACGACGCCGCCACCCAGCACAGTAAATTTTAATTAAAAAATAAGAAGGCAAAGACGGCGGCGGCGGTCAAAATAGAAAGGGCAAGCAGCGCAGCTCTGACACCCTGTTGCCAGTCAAGGGCGAAACTACGGCCATAAGCGTGACAATACAGTACACTGAGACCGCCAAACACACACACACACACCCTCCCAATCTTTTCCCCCGAATACGGGGGGAAACGAGGGAGGATGGCGACCCCTCCATTCTTTTCCCCCGAATACGGGGGGAAACGAGGGAGGATGGCGACCCTTTACACAGGGCCCACCACTACACGGGGCATCCACAATTGTAATTGGAGTCTGCACCGCTACCTCAGATCAATACTGGTGCAAGCCTATGGGACCATAATGAACATTAGATAACACCAATGGTAAGGCTACAGGGCTAGCCCTCCTATGTCCTCAAATATAAGGCTGCACACACCTTATAAAATTAATTAGAAGTTTATTGCTCACATGGATCTTTAAATGTACAGACAACATAAATCTACACTACACGGGGCATGGGGCAATAATGCGGGAGGGACATCCACTAGAGGCTCACCATCAGCCTAAACCGCTTACCCTTTGGTGGGGGACTGCGGTGGAGCATGGCTCCGTTAAGTACGCATGGTGCTGCCTACCTTCACCCGACCAGCGCAGCCCAGGCTGGGAGGCACATCACAGGGAGGACGGGTGGGAATAGTCCAACAGGGCCGCAGGCTGTAATAGCCCCGCTCACCTGCGAGAGAGTGATACTTCATGTCTTCGCAGTCAGCACTGCAGAGAAATCTGGGGATTTGTGGGAGGTCCCCAGGTATATGAAGGGCCGGGAGGAGCCTGTTTTTGCATGTCTGCAGTGCACAGCGCCATCTGGCGGAGGATAACCCAAGTGTAAGTATTATATCTGGAGCAGGACGTACTGTATACTTAAAATATATTAAAATATATATACATATATTTTGTGACAGAGGCTCTGTCTTTTGGATGTCATCACTATTCGATTGCCCACCGGGTCATTCACTGGCCTTTTCTTAATTAGGTTCCAGACAATGTAATTGTATTTTGATACTGTTACAGGCAACGTCATTGTATTTTGACTGCCATTGTGTATTGTTGATTACGTCACAGTCAATGGCATTGTCCTGATTGATGGTATTACAGCCTGCTATTGTTCTACTGATTGCGTCACCGGCAGAGTTGAGGGATTGTGTACCCTGCTGCTATTGGTCAGTGTGGTTGTCATTGCATGGAGACTTGTGTATATAAGGCCTAGAGTGGCACTAATAAAAACACTTCACCTTCACCCTCAATACTGAAGTTCTGTCTCTTATTGGGGGAAACGCTATATTACAGTTCACTAGCCCTTGTAAGGGCTGTTCCTGTTACTCCTCTTACGATTGGGAAAAGGACGTCTCGAGCGGTGAAGCCCTCCGGCGATAAGGGTTATCGCTACAATTGGTGGCAAGCGGTCGGATGGTCCTTTGTACCCAGAGAGAGTGCTACCCTGATGGAGAGTCAGTATGACAAGTTGAAAAGGCTGACCCTGAAGGATCTACTCGAGAGCCGGGGAAGGTCAGCTAGCAACCGCCCACGTCAGGAACTGATAGCCGAGCTGATCGAAATGAATCATGCAGCAGTGAGGACCGAAACCAATATAGAGATCGATGAAGACGCTGCTCTTGTTCAATCGGTTCGGAACAGATTGTCGGTCTATGGCCCGAATCCATCACAGGAACTGATCGACCGAGTCTTCGCCGCAGCGGAGGCAGAGGCCAGTAAGCGAAAGGGAAGATCGGCGACTTTCAACCCAGCAGCCTCTCAGCCTCAGTTACACTGGGGGGAGAAAGATTCCATTTGCAGCATTTAAGTCCTTCCAGGAAAATGACGACGAGATTGACGGATTTTTGGCCGATTTTGAACGGCAGTGCGCTTTACACCGGGTACCCACGGAGGAATGGGTCACCATATTATCAGGGAAACTATCTGGGAAAGCTTCCGATGCTTTCCGGGCCATCCCTGATGCGGACTTACCACACTAACATCTGGTAAAGGAGGCTTTGTTAGCCCGGTACGCTGTCACCCCGGAGGCCTACAGGCGACGATTTCGGGAATCCCAAAAGAAAGGAGGGGATTCTTACACGGAGTGGGCATGTCGCCTCCATCGTACAGCATCACACTGGGTCACTGGATGCCAAGCCACAACCGCTGAGGATGTACTACAGTTGTTTTTACTAGAGCATTTTCTCAATGCCCTGCAACCAGAGCTAAGAGAGTGAGTACATGACCGGAGGCCTCTAACGCTACCTGAGGCTGCTCGTCTAGCCGACGAGTACACCGATGCTCGCCGGACAGAACAGTCCGCTCCAAAACCACCACCTCCCATCAAATTTCAAGCACCTCTGGCTTCAGCGCCAACTCGTGACTCTGGGCCACATAGGCCAGCGCAGCAACCGAACCTCTCCACAGTTCAGTGCCATCGTTGCAAACAATGGGGACATTATCGCAGTGATTGCGCCCTAGAGCCTCCCCGAAACACGTGGGAGCAAAAGCAACTGTCCACCTCCCGTACTCCTGTGGCACACTGTTTGGAAGCTGAGAGCAGTTCGGAAGAGTATCTGGGGGTACTGTATGAAGCTGATCCCGTACAAACGGCCATCCAAGACAACCGACAGCACCATTGCCAGGAGGTACGAGTCAATGGGCGCACCGCGCAAGGATTACGCGACACCGGAGCCACACTTACCTTGCTCCAACCTCATTTGGTCAAGAACAAAGACCGCACCGGACACACCGTTGCAGTAAGGGTGGCGGGGGGAGCTGTGTTTCGACTCCCCACCGCCCGAGTACATCTTGACTGGGGCGCTGGAGCTGGCAGGGTACAGGTGGGACTTATGGACAACTTACCAGCAGAAGTACTATTGGGAAATGATCTAGGACCAATGACTTCTGCCTACGCTACCTCTGGGCCAGCCAGCGTCAACCCTGTTACAACCTGGTCCCCAGCCCGAGCTGCCGACTCCAGCCCACTGGTCGGGGAGACCCAGGGGTTTCGCCTGCATCACGTCATGTCTGTTACACAAAGTCAAGAAGAGGATCAGCCATCAGGTTACGTCCATCCAGAAGGGAAACTTATGCCAAACACTATTTTTGTTGGGGGCATTGGCCGTCGGATTAATCAGTCTGAAATTAAGGATGTTTTTTCAAAGTATGGCGCTGTAAAGAATGTCAAAATTATTAGGGATGCCTCTGGCGTTTCTAAGGGTTATGGTTTTGTCTACTTTTACGATGATGTAGATGTGCAGAAAATTGTGGATTCTCCGATCAGCTTCCATGGAAAGAGATTGAAACTTGGGCCAGCTATAAGAAAGCAGAGCACCTGTGCACACATCCAACCAAGGACTTTGGTGCTGAACTCACCAACGCCACAATATCCCAGTGTTTGGACCCCAACCATGACCGATTCCTATGTACAGCCCACGTCAATGTTTAGTCCGGTTACTCACTATGTGCAGACTTGTCCTTACACAGAACTCTGCCCATAACAAGAGTCCGGACAGCCCCACGTTAACCCGAACAGGGTCAATCCGGGTCTACCGGGTGTTCCACAAAAAGGGGGCATTGTGACAGAGGCTCTGTCTTTTGGATGTCATCACTATTCGATTGCCCACCGGGTCATTCACTGGCCTTTTCTTAATTAGGTTCCAGACAATGTAATTGTATTTTGATACTGTTACAGGCAACGTCATTGTATTTTGACTGCCATTGTGTATTGTTGATTACGTCACAGTCAATGGCATTGTCCTGATTGATGGTATTACAGCCTGCTATTGTTCTACTGATTGCGTCACCGGCAGAGTTGAGGGATTGTGTACCCTGCTGCTATTGGTCAGTGTGGTTGTCATTGCATGGAGACTTGTGTATATAAGGCCTAGAGTGGCACTAATAAAAACACTTCACCTTCACCCTCAATACTGAAGTTCTGTCTCTTATTGGGGGAAACGCTATATTACAGTTCACTAGCCCTTGTAAGGGCTGTTCCTGTTTCCTCACGGACGACTCTGGAATTCCAGCAGCACCTCTTACGATTGGGAAAAGGACGTCTCGGGCGGTGAAGCCCTCCGGCGATAAGGGTTATCGCTACATATTTATATATATAAAAACATATCAAAATATATTATAACAATATAAATAATATAACTAACTGAAACATGAAATTGATAATGCAATTAATCAAAAAAAATGTATATAAAAATTGATAATGGCGATGTCCACTCACCACCACCGCTCTTCTCTTTACCGCTATACAAAAGAAATGATCAAACACATAATATATATATATATATATATATATATATATATATATATATATATATATATATCATAGCTTACTGCAAACAACGGCAAAATCAGCTTGCCCTGAGGCAGCAATATGAATAAACCAGCGGAACCCCCGAAAGCCATCCTAATCACAAGGCATTTCTAGGCCAGCACCTTGGCCCAACTGGCCGCCGCCGCAATCGCACTGCTATCTGGCCGCAATATATATATATATATATATATATATATATATATATATATATATATATATATATCATATTTATCACCCTATAAGACGCATCGGCTTATAAGACGCACCTAGGATTTTGGGGAGGAAAATAAGAAAAATAATATTGTGCAGTATCCTCCAATTACAGTAATCCCCCTTTCATTCCCAATAGCCAGTGTGTCATTCCCCCTTCCCATAGGTAGAGTGGAATTCCCCCCATCCCATTCCAATAGGCATTCCACCCATCCTATTCCCCATATAGGCAATGCGGCATTCCTGCCATCCCATAGGCAGTGTGGCATTCCCTCCTCCTATTCCCCATATAGGCAATCTGGCACCCCCTCTCCTATTCCCCATATAGGCAACGTGGCGCCCCCCTCCTATTCCCCATATAGGCAATGTGGCACCCCCCCTCCTATTCCCCATATAGGCAATGTGGCACCCCCTCCTATTCCCCATGTAGGCAATGTGGCACCCCCTCCTATTCCCCATATAGGCAATGTGGCACCCCCTCCCATTCCCCATATAGGCAACGTGGCACCCCCCTCCCATTTCCTATATAGGCAATGTGGCACCCACCTTCTATTCCCCATATAGGCAATGTGGCACCCCCCTCCTATTCCCTATATAGGCAATGTGGCACCCCCTCCTATTCCCCATATAGGCAACGTGGCACCCCCCTCCTATTCCCCATAGAAGCAGTGTGGCATCCTCCCCCCCGTTCACCATAGGCACACATAGAAAACAAAAATAAACACCCATGTTCATGGCGCTCCCGCGTTGAAGATGGAGGCGCGTCCCTGCCGCTGCTCCTTACTGGCCAGGCCGTGCAGACACCCAGACGGGTGTCTGCGTGGCCCGGCCAGTAAGAAGGAGCGGCGGGGGAAAGAGACAGTCGCTCCTTCCTCTCCTCCGCAACTTCTCTGCTGTCTCTTCCGGCAAGGGCAGGAGTGAACAGCCGGGTCCGTGCAGCGAGTGGGCGTGACCTGCGCCTACGCGATGCAGGCCACGCCCACCTGCTGCATGGACCTGGCTGTTCACTTCTGTCCTTGCCGGAAGAGGCAGCAGCTGGAGCGCAGGAGATGATGGCGGAGCGGAAGGTGCTGCCTCCGTCCCTGCCGCTGCTATCACTGCCTCAGCAATAGCAGTGGCGGGGACGGGGACAGAGCCCACCGCTCTTCTGTCTTCTTCTGGCCTCCTGCAGTGCGGCAGGCAACGCTGGAGTGCCGGGAACGGGTGAGTTTAATTTTTTTATTAATTTTTTTTTTTACATTCGCCCAATAAGGTGCACTGGCATTCCCCCCCCCCCCCACACACACTTTTGGGGGAAAATAAGTGCGTCTTATAGGGCGAAAAATACGGTATATATATATACACACACACACCTAGCAATATGCGATTTCCTCGCCGGGGGAGAGAGACAACTGAATACACGGTTCCGAGTTAAACTCTGCCCCTTGCGTGACGTCAGCCACGTCCCTAAAAGGCATACATACATTATTATTTTGGGGAAAATGTATCCTTTTTTATTATTTTTTTTTTTTTTAAGATAAAAAACTAACTAACTGGAAGAAGGAAGGGTTGGGTAAAAAATAAAAAACATTCCTCAGCAGGTACACCAGAGAAAAACCTGCGGCTGACTTGCTTTTCAAAAAAGCCTGCAGCCCAGAGCATATACACTCTGTAAGCACCCCAAGACCCCGGCGCTTCCACTTTACCTTCACGGACCCCAAAACAGCCAACGCTGTGGAGGCATAAACTTGGGTCTTGAGGGATCCGTGGGAATAAGGCTACACAGAGAGCCGACAGGGTTCAGTCCCCCACTTGCTGCCAATCTTTGAGAGCTAATCTCTTGAACAACCTTTACAGTCACTTGCCACTGCAAGAAAGAAAAACTGATCTTGGTGAGGAGGCAGCTGCTACTTATGGGCCGGGAGGGGCCACACCTGTTTTCTTTCTTGCAGTCACGTGATCAGCAAGGAGGTAATCCCAAGCGTAAGGAGTGCCTGGAATGGATTGGAAGAAAAAAATAGATTTTTAAAAAATGTATTTTGCACATATTTCACCCAAAAGTATTGAGAATACACAAAAAAGGCCATACAAGACATTTCATGTAAAAGCCCAGACTCTGCTGAATAAAATATAGAATTTTCCTGGGAAATCCCTGGAAATCCCTTCAAAAATCAAGGTTGAACATGTGTAGCGCAAAATAGTGAAACATGGTCTGGCACTTAAAGGGTTAATGAAGCTAGAATTTTAGGAAAGTCTTCAATGTGGACCTGTCACCAGGATTTACACTATCCTGGTGATAGATCATTTTTCCTGGGATATCACATAGGAAACCCCCAGGCCACATAAACAACTCACCTTTCTGCATTTCCCATGGCGCATGCCAGGCCTCCAGTGCATTATGGTGTGCCATCTAATTTATAAGAAATTGCAGGCATAGGAAGCAGCCACATCCCTGGTTTCCCTGCAGTGTTTGGCACGCTCCTGCGTCCCATCTGAAATGTGCATAGATGCCTGGATGCAGACACAGGCCATGGCACGGGAACCCTGAAATGTAAATTATTGTAGGCCTGCACGTGGGATTCACACAGTGGGGTAGTGATAGGTCCACTTTAAATGGAAAGTCCACTTTCGAGGTGGGCGCTAGTGAGCAGCCGAGGAAGATGGCAGCAGCCTAGACCAGCTCCTCGCTGCACGGGGCTTTTACCTGCCCAGAAGCACTATTAAGCAGCGGTTCCGGGCCGGCCGGGTCCCTGAGGACTCAAGGAAGACCCGCTGGCTACTAAGAGGGGAGAAGGAAGCTGATCCGGCGAGAGCACAGCCCGCCCTCACAGCACGTCCCGGATCCAAGATGGCGGCCGCGACCTGCGCACCTCAGCCACTTGCAGCCTGAAGGAGGGAAACTTCTAACCTGCTCACCCCACGTGCAGCCCTGGTGTGGGGTAGGAGGCTGAAAGGAGAGAGTCACCAGCAAGCCGGGCCACTCGCCGCAGGGAGAAGGAGACGGAGGTCGCCCTTTACAAAGTAAGCAGGGGCCCTGGGGAGAGACTTCCTTAACCAGGAGAGGCCATTGTTAAAACGGATGGGGCGCAGGGAAAGGGGGAAGCCACCAACTACCCCTAGGCGCTCAGCACATTCAGCTAACCCTAAAATGGCAGCCTTATCAGGGCAGCAGCGCGATCTGCACTCGCATCCCTCATCCTCACCCATACCATCCCCAGACCTGCTGGACTCACAGCCAGATTCACAGCCTGAGCCCCAGCGAGTGACCCCGGACCCCTCCCCGTCCCAACAGCCAGACCCAGGCATCAGAGATGCAGAGCTCCTAGCAAAATTCCAAGCTGTGTTACACCAAGAGCTGGAAACAGCCACTAACAAGATCTCAGCCACATTTAAAGCTGAATTAAGGGATCTAAGAGCCCGCACCTCCAAGCTGGAGCAGCAAGCGAGCTGCACCACCACTGTGCTCGAGGAGCATGAATCTGAAATCCAAAATTTTAAATCAGACCTCTCCCTGGCCCACCAAAAAATAGAGGACCTTGAAAACCGCTCTCGGCGCTGCAACCTGAGATTCAGAGGGTTACCAGAATCCATTGTTGATCTAAAGTCCACCGTGACAGCTTTGTTGCAAGAGCTGACGCCATCCATCCCTATTGAAAGGCTGGAGATGGATAGGATCCATAGAGCCCTGGGTCCACCCCGAGCAGATGGCCAGCCCAGAGACATTGTAGTCAAGTTCACATACTACAACACCAAAGAGGAAATCGCTCGAGCGGCTAGACTGCACCCTAATTTGACCTACCAAACCCACAAGTATCAGGTCTACTCTGATCTGGCCCCAGCTACCCTGCAGCGGCGTCGCCAGCTGAAACCATATCTCTTAATCCTTCAGTCGCATCGAATCGCTTACAGATGGGGTTATCCATTTAAATTGCTCTTTACTTATGGGGGCCGTACCCACATAGTAACATGCCCGGAGGAAGCTATGGAGACGCTGGATCACCTTAACCTGTCAGGACCCACTGACCGCCCGCCTCCAGTGGATCAGCCCAGGGAACAGCGTCCCAGACCTGGCCGAAGGGACAAGACAGCTGATGATCAACGACCCTATCCCACGTCTACGCCTTCCCGAGCATCTAGAACCCGCCAGCTGGAGCCGGGGTGAGAGTCACCCTTCCGTCATGTTCTTTTTCCTCTTTTTCTCCCTGATATTGATGTGAATTTGCGTTGATCGGACACTCCGGGACACTTGTTTGTTTCACTCTCCCCGCAGTTCTGAGAGATGGCACCCCTTTTTTCCTCTCTCCACGTTACCCAAGATCATCGTCAGATAAGTTATATTGCTCCGTTGCTGGTCTATAAATATTTTGCAGCGTCTTTTACTTGAAGGTTTACGCAGTGCTGTTTTAGATGATCGGGCCTCTCCCCCCCCCATGGCAGTAACCCGACTGGGAGACCGGGTCCCTATGGGGCCGTGGCCGGCCTGGTGTTAGTGGGGCCGCCGTGGGACGGTCAAGGGCTGATCTAAATCGTTGGGGGGCGGCCCCCCCTTTTGTCTGGGTCCCCTTCTGCAGATGTGACTGTTCTGTGCGCGTCTGTGGGGGGTGGCCCGGGCGGTGGGGGGGGCAGCTCCTATTGTCACCCTATGTGGAAGTTCGGGTCGGCCGGAGCGAGTATGGGCTGTTGCTAAGGCCACTTGACTTGAAAACCTGGTGCATTTCTGATGATAGCTCCACTTGGGACGCAATGTTTTGTTAAATTTGTTAAATGTTCTGAATTACAAATCTTCCTTACGGATGTGTCAGCGCTGTGGTCGCTATTGGCCTTGCGGGAGCGTGCTCTTTGATTTGTGCGCTAGCCCGCAAGGCACAAATGACCTGATAGGGGCGATGACGGTACAACCTCCCCTTCCCTATGGGACCGTCAGCTAAGTTATTCAGTTATGTTATTCTGTATGTTTTAAAATGTTAAATTACATTAGCGCAGGCTCTACCCCGTGCAGAGGCGACCCCCTTGTACCCCAGAGACTTCCGGTTGTGAGGTTCTTTCCCCCCGGAAGGCAAACCACTGACCGTTAAGCAGTCAGGATTCACATAATCCCTATTCCCACCTGGTGAGGTACCCAGTCTAGGTTACCCGTGAGGAGGGACTTCGCTACTCTTCTGATTCCCATACGCCTATCCCTTCAGCCCATCACTGCCCTTACCCTTAGCGTACCCTACACCCCCCCCCCCTCTATTCCTCTCCCTTCTTTTCCTTCTTTTCTTTTCTCTTTTCTTCTATTTCTCTCACTAGCTTTCCCTTTTTCGGGATACTAGCCCTTTTTTCTCTGACAAGATGAGCCAGCCGCAGAATTCATTGGCTGGAGCCAACCTTAATTTCAAACTCTTAACGCATAATGTCGAAGAGAACAAAGGCATTCCATAGTTATAAGCAAATGCAAGCAGATATCTTATGTCTTCAGGAGACCAGATTCTTGTCCACGAGCTCCCCACGATACTTGCACTCGCATTACCCAACATTTTTCACAGCATGCTTCAAGGAAAAGACCCGAGGGGTGTTAATTGCATTCAGGCAGAATCTCTTGTTTAGATGTGAGTCCCAGATTGTAGACCCAACGGGCCGCTACCTCATATTAGTGGGATTTTTGGATGACACTCTGGTAACAATTATGTCTTATTATGCGCCCAACACCCACCAGACTAATTTCTTCTCTCACCTGCTGCAAAAGGTCAAGAAGCACGGAAAAGGTGTGATAATCATGGCTGGCGACTCTAACATTACTCTAGATCCAAAACTAGATAAATCGGGTCCACAGGGCAGAAATTCCTCACCTACCCCCCAACCCACTCAGCACCCCCCCGCACCGAATCAACACACTGCTCAAGGAAGCATCTCTAGTAGATGTTTGGCGCAAGCTGAACCCGAGAACAAGGGACTATACCTTCTATTCCAACCCCCATGACTCGTTCAGTAGAATAGATCATATCCTGGTGGCACAGGCCCTAGTCCCCTTGGTTCAAAAATGCCAAATATTATCAGCTCCCTGGTCGGACCACACACCGGTTCTGATGGGATTTAGTACTTCACCCCCCGACTCCTAGACCATTTAAGTGGAGGATCAATGATTCACTGCTTTCACATAAAGACACCCAAGAGCAGGTCCTTCAATCTATAAAAACCTATTTTGTAGCTAATAAGGGCACAGCCTCGGCAGTGAGCATTTGGGAAGCTCACAAGGCAGTGATGAGGGGCAATCTTATCGCAATGGCCTCGGCCATCAAAAAACGCAGAAACGACAATGTGGCCCGACTCACTGCACAGCTAGAACAACTGCGAAGGGATTGGGTCGCAAGACCGACAAGAGAGCTCAAGAAGAAGGTGGATGCGCTCAGCATCCAGCTTAATATGGCATTGGATGAGATGGCAGAGAAAAGACTTAGGTGGGGCAAACAGAGGTACTATGCGAGAGCCAATAAGCCTGACACCCCCCTGGCTAATAAACTGCGATGCTCATGGCCGCGGCAGTCTTTGATCTCGCTTAGGACCCCTGAGGGGAACCTTACAGCTAACCCCCTCAAGATCATACAAATATTCAGAAACATGCTAGGTAAACTTTATACACCTCCCCGTGTTTTCCCCCAGGAGGAAGCAGCGAGATTTCTAAACTCCGTCCCGCTCCCCAAGTTGCAGGACACCCATAAGGCGTGCCTTGATGCAGACATCACAGTCTTGGAGGTGCTTGGGGCCATAAAGAGTCTTAAGACATCCAAAGTGCCCGGACCAGACGGATTCTCAGCCCTATACTACAAAAAATATGCCACAGAACTGGCTCCACACCTGACGGCCATGTTCAATTCCCTTACAGACCAGGGTTCTTTACATCAGTCATCATTGGAGGCCTACATCAGTATGATTCCGAAACCTGATAAAGACCACTCAGACGCACAAAATTACAGGCCTATTTCTTTACTTAATGTGGACGTGAAAATCTTGGGGAAGGTCCTAGTTACCAGAATTAATGGGTTCCTAGGCACCTTGATTGGGAAGGATCAGGTGGGTTTTGTCCCATGTAGACAGGCACCAGACAACATTCGTAGGCTAATCCACCTGATTGAGCTAGCTCAACAAAGAGATATCCACAGCCTTTTGTTGTCTTTGGACATGCAAAAAGCTTTTGACTCCCTCTTGTGGGATTACATGCACTGTGCCCTCCAGAAATGGGGCTTCAGCGACAATTTTCTGACCTGGATCCACTCTATTTACTCCTCCCCCTCAGCTAGAGTGCAATACAATGGTTACCTTTCTGAGCCAATCTCAATAGGTAGATGCACCCGGCAGGGATGCCCGCTCTCCCCGGTGCTATTTGTGCTAGTGTTGGAGCCCTTGGCCCTTGCTATCCGGGCAAACCCGAATATAAAAGGCATTGAAATGGCGGGCTATCACCATAAAGTGTGTTTGTTTGCCGATGACATCTTGTTGACTCTTTCACAGCCCCACACTTCGCTACCTAACCTGCTCCAGCTTCTGGAAACCTTCTCAAGGATTTCGGGTCTCAGGGTCAATAAGGAGAAATCGGTGGGGCTCAACTTAAATATCCCCGCCCCGGCTTTGAATGCTCTCCGGTCCAACTTCCCATTCCGTTGGGCCTCGGGAGCCTTGTCCTACCTAGGCGTCAAGATTACGCCACACTATCAGTCTCTGTACCAGACAAATTATCCCCCCCTTTTTAGTAGATTGAAGACGATGCTAGATACTTGGCGGGGTCATGAAATCTCCTGGATTGGGAGGGTCAACGCCATAAAAATCACCTTGCTTCCAAAGCTCCTATATCACTTTAGAACTCTCCCGGTGTATATACCACAATTTCAGCTTAAAAGCATGCAAAATAGCGTAATGAAATTTGTATGGGGGAGGACTAGACCGAGAGTTGCTAGAGCTACCATGATTAGGCATAGGAAAGAGGGAGGCCTGGGGGTCCCGTGTATTTGCAAATATTACCAAGCAGCCCAGATAGGGCAGCTTCAGCAGCTACATGTCCAAACGGAGACGCCTCTGTGGATAGCGTTAGTGGCCTCATCGTGCGACCCAGTCCCGGTCGACAGTTTGATGTGGCTGCCGCCTCAACACAGACCGCAGATCCTGTGCCCCATTCTGAACCATTCTCTTCGAATCTGGGATGGGACGAAATATTCCGGGAATTTAATTTCCCCTCACCTCCCATTAATGCGAATAACTAAGAACCCGATGTTTCCCTCGGGGTTAGATCCCAGAGTGTTTGGTTGGTGGGAGCGTGCAGGGATCAACAAACGTTATCACCTCCTGCTCAGAGGCGAGATAATCTCCTGGCCTGCACTGCAGGAAAGGGAGAACGCTCCACCGTCGGAGCAATTTCGGTACATGCAACTCCGTCACTGGATTGCATCCCTGCTAAAAAATAAGACGGAGACCTCGGACATGACCCCTTTCGAGAAATTGTGCACGCGAGGGACCCCCACAACGGGCCTGGTATCCACCATTAATTCGAGCCTTGTAGCGCTACCCACCAACTCAAAACATGGGTACATGGCCAGATGGGAAGCTGATCTGGGTCTGATCAGAGACAGGAGGGACTGGGAGGAGATATGGACTGGAATAAATAGGTGCTCTATCAATGTCACGACCTTAGAGGCAGCATACAAGATGCTCACCAGGTGGTACCTGGTGCCCGCGCGCATAGCTAAGGCAGTTCCGGGCTATCCCGCTCACTGTTTTAGAGGTTGTCCGGTGGAAGGTTCTGTCCTGCATGTATGGTGGGAATGCCCGAAGGTTAAGAGATTCTGGTCACGAGTTTTTGGTCTCCTGAGTACTCTTCTACAAACCCACATACGCCAGGACCCCTGGGTGGCACTATTGCAGGTGAAACCGGAAGGTGTCAATAGAGCCCAGCATGCCCTACTCACCCAAATTATGCTAGCAGCTAAGCTAACGATTGCTAGTTCCTGGAAGAAGCCAGGAATCCCTTTCCAGGCAGTAAAGGACAGGCTCAATGGCATCTTGATTAATGAGAAATTGACTAGCATCCTGAGGGATTCGCACGCTAAATTTATCAAAGTATGGAAGCCTTGGTTGAACTACGCCTACCCGGAAGCGTGTAACGCTTTGCTACAATGAGCAACGATCTGGCTCCTCTCTCTTCTCTTCTTTCTCTTCCCGCTTTCTTTTCCTTATCTCCTTTACCTTTCTCTTCCCTTATTGTCTTAGGCCACCCTACCTCAGTTGTCCTCCCCCCCCATACCCCCCCCTATCCCTCATCCTTCTCCCCACCTGACTTAGTGCTCAGCAATGTTTGGTTTTGGACCCCTGCGCACGCTGGGCTTCAGGCGGGGGGTTAGGATCCAGCGCAGCGACCGCTAATCGAGCTAGGCCTCCGGGCTGACACGCTGGCAATAAATAAACGGCTAAGTTGTGCAGATGCATATATAATTTTGGACACACTAATTGATTTTCTGTCCTGCTTTACTATGTACCTGTTCAGGACTTGAATATCTGTTGTACAATAACTGTGTGCCATTGTCATTTGATATCTTGTAACAAGTTAAAAGACAAAAAATTCTAATAAAAAGATTGAAAAAAAACAAAAAAAATGGAAAGTCCACTTTCAGTGGCATTTTTCAGTGTATATTTTTTTGTACCAAAATGTATGTGCTCAAGGTGCCCAGCCGATATAGCATTAATTTCTTATGTTGGTAAATGTGTGTTTTATGGAAGCAGATTTAATGATATGAAATCTCTTGCTATTGGCAACTGTACACCAAGTCTGTACACCAAGCAGAGAGAAGCGAGTCCTGTATACTGACTGCTAGCTGTGTCTAAGGGTGAGTAAGCTCCCTCGCCTCAGCAACGGCCATAGCATAGTGTTCTATGTGTAAACAGATCATTTTTACTCTTCTTGGTGTACGGCTACCAATAGCAAAGGATTTCAGATAGTGAAACTGCTTCCATAAAACTTGCTAACAAAAGAAACAATAAGCTCAGCACATTGAGGATATGATTTTGGCACAAAAAATATAAACTTTCAAAAAATGCCAAAGAAAGTGGACTTTAATCATATGAAATATTGTAATGCTATCCATGATATAGTATTGTATTCTGTGAGGCCAGAAGTGGCTGGCAATTATGTTTGTGTAGTTGGGGGAGGGGCTATTACTCAGCTCAACTACTGTAGGTAAACAACCCAACACAATAGGATAGGGCTATCTATTGTAATTAAATGAAGAGATAACAATTACAGTAAACTCCCCTCCCCTCGCACTAACTAGCAGACAGGGACTTGAACTTGTATTGTAGACCAAGATCTATGAGAAGAGTGCAGTGACCCTGTACAAACAGATCGCTGCTGCTGGCCATGTTTAAGGTTGAGGGAGCTCCCTCACCTCAGCAGAGGCCATAGCAGCAGTGTACAAGGACCACTTCTCTCTTCTTGTAGACATAAACGTACAGTTGGCAATAGCAACAGCATACCCTCCAACCGCCCCATTTATTGTGGGACAATCCCACTTTTAGCCATTTGCTGGTCCAGTAGGTGATTTGGGTGGGTTGATTGTCTTTGTAGCTCCGCCCCTGCATGAGCTTGCACTATTCCTGTCATTGGACACGCAGGGGGTGGAGCACATGGTGCCAGTTGGAAGGAAGCAAGGATGCCGGTTTGGGATCTTTGATCCTCCACTGGACCACCAATGAGATAGGTAGGTGTATGTGAGCCTGTGTGTGTCTAGCTTTCTGGGATGGGGGAGGAGGATGCCCCTGCCTGTCTGTAATGGAGGAATTCCCCTGACTGGCTGTAACAGAGGGATTCCCCTGACTGGCTGTAACAGAGGGATGGCCCTGACTGGCTGTAACAGAGGGATGGCCCTGACTGGCTGTAACAGAGGGATGGCCCTGACTGGCTGTAACAGAGGGATGGCCCTGACTGGCTGTAACAGAGGGATGGAAAAGCACAAAGGTGGATGGATCCGCACTCCTTAAAAATTAGACTCTCTATTTCAAAAAATTCTTAAAAACATCAATGTCTCCAATCAAATCAGAATACTCCAAGTCAGATAAAATCAATATGGATTCGGGCAGAAGAAAGAAGTGGGGCCCTCTGACGCGTTTCGGGTCCTTCAACGGCCCTTAATCATAGATAGGGGTGCCCCAAATCTGAACCAATATATATTGAATAAGAGGGAAACTCACCTGAAACAGAAGCGCAGTCCGCAGCTGCGGGGAGCCCTGGCCAGCGTGCAGCAGTGACGTCAGAAGCGGAAGGAGTCACGCCAGCCAATCACAGGCCGCGTCCACGGGCCAATCAGAGGGGAGAACCCTCTCATGTGGCACCGGGAAACAACAGGCCGTGAGAGCGTGCGTTCCAACATCTGCCCTGACGTCAGGTGACAACATCGTCCCAGTAACCAAACCTCACAAGTCAACAGCCCGCAGGGTGGTACTGGGCAACAGGAACTGCTGCAAGAAACCGGAGGCCCCGCAACCTGTACTGGCGCTCGGTTCGGTGTTGGGTGGAGAAAGGAGGCTGGTACACAGATGTATGAATGGTCCTGTCAGGGACTGCATGTGAAAAATCATAATGATAGACATGAAAATACATATAAATATATAAATAATGATGAGCAATTATAAATGATGCATTAGCCTAGATATAATAACTATGTATAGGATCCCTGATATGGCAAACTTTAAACATTAATATATATACAAGAAAAGATAACTGCATAAGATCCATAATACAACATTGGTACATCAAGGGTTATTAATAAATATAAATCCAAAAGGCCCAACATCACTGGCCCTGTATAGCCGGAGGCATATTTAAAAGGGTACATGGGGATATATAAACATATCAGTGTGAAGCACTAGGGGTTAAAAAAAAGGGGTTTATAAGTGGCACTACAGACTCTGTTGCTCTAATACACAATAATTGGAACATATCAAAATTGATATAAAAAATCATGAAAGGAGCAGCCGTAAAAACCCCAAAGAGATTCCAGAAGCTGTATAGGGACATATTTGTTAGAAAAATGCTCTAAGGTAATACCGCTATTCATCCTCGGGCATGATTCCCCATAAAAATTAAACAATAAAGCAACAATCATCAAATTGTTGTATATTATAAGCTGGGTGTGTAGTGAAGAAGGGGAAGAAAAAAGGGGGCCGAGCCCCTATTGTAAGTAGCCGAAGGAAGAAGCGAAGTATGCTCATTATGCTCATTATGTTCACTGCGCACACTATACTGGGTATGATTAATGTGGGGAACAACAAATGAAACATAGATTATTTTTGTGTGATAAATGAAACATCCCATTTATAATTCAAACCTTGCGGGAATCTCGTGGCTAAAGTAAAGATCCAGTAGGCTTCTCTGGCCAGCAATTTTTTGTGCAGATCACCTCCTCTAGGGCCCAGAGAGACTCTTTCTATAATACTGATTTTAAAGTTGGGTCTCTGTTCCTGGTGACACACATTGTGGTGGTGTGCCACATTGGACCTTTTGGGGTTGTCTGGTTTATGAATGCCAGACAGATGTTCTGTTAGGTGAGTTTTGACTTTCCTGGTAGTACACCCTTCATACACAGCTGGCAAGTAATGAGATATATGACAGAGCAAGAATTGCAGTTGAGAATGGATTTAATATTAAAGCGCATACCAGTGACCGTGGAGGTAAAATGTTTCCTCTTATCAACTTTGTTGCACATGCCACATCTTCTACCGCCACATGGAAAACAACCCGTAGTAGAGAGCCATGTTGATCTATACAATGACTCTGATTGAAAGAGGCTTGGGGACAGTAAATTGCCCAAGTTTGGTGATCGTCGGCTGACGATTTTTATCCCTTGATCCAAGGTATTATGAAGAAGGGGATCAGCCTTTAATATGGAAAGATTTTTCCTAATAATTTGGGCTACTTGTTGGAACTCAGCCGTGTAGGGTGTACTAAACACCACTCCTCTAGGGGATGTAAGTTTCTGGTTGGTAGTCCTGTATGTAAGCATGGAGGCCCTATCCCTTTTGCGAGCAATAATTTCTGCTCTAGTGAGCATCCATGAGGGATAGCCCCTAGCCTTAGGTCTAGAGTGAATGGCAAGTGCCTCTTGATCAAAGTATTCTATTTTGCTGCAGTTCCTCCTGCTGCGTATCATCTCACCCACCGGAATGGACTTCACTGTGTGGGGAGGGTGGCAGCTTGTGCCTAGTAAAATGTTATTACCTGCCGTGGGTTTGCGGTGGGTACATGTATGCAAAACATTACGTTCCCTGTCGCTGAATATTTTCAAGTCTAGGAACTCCACCATCTCAGGACTTGATTGAATTGTGAAGCGCAAGTTAAGATTGTTGGAATTACAGTACCTGGCAAACTGATCCAATTCGTTGGTATTCCCTGTCCAAAGCAATATTAGATCGTCGATATAGCGATAAAAAAAGGCAATATATGGCCTCCAAGGGTTATCGCTACTGTAGATATTGTGGTGCTCCCACCACCCCATGTACAAGTTCGCTAGCGATGGGGAGAAAGGGGCACCCATAGATGCCTCACACAGCTGTACAAAAAAGGTAGAATCGAACATAAAGTAATTATGGGTGAGAAGGAACTCTGTAACCATGATAATGAAGTGACACAAGTCATCATTGTAATCCGTATAACCCGATAGATGAAACTGTAATGCATGAATAGCAAGTTCATGCGGTATACAAGAATACAGAGAAGCCACATCCATGGTACAGATGATGGAACCCTGAGTTAGTTTTTGAGTGGAAATAATAGAAATGAGATGTCCAGAATCACGTAAGAAACTAGGGAGCCTGAGGACCAGGGGTTGTAGCATGGAGTCAAGCCATTGACCCAACGGTTCATTCAGGCCGCCGATGCCTGCCACTATTGGCCTCCCTTTGGGTGGGTGATCCCCCTTATGGATTTTAGGCATATGGTGGAAAAGGGGAATAATCTCTAACTTTCAAATGCTCAGCCATCTTATCTGTGAGAATACCCAGGGCGATCCCTTCATCAACTAATTTATAGAGTTTTGTCTGGAAATCCCTGGTTGGGTCCCCCTTTAATTCCTTGTAGGTTGTAGTGTCACTAAGCTGGCGTAGTGCTTCATCTTTGTAGGTTATTCTATCCAGAATAACCACCTTCCCCCCTTTATCAGCCTGCTGTATGACTATTTCCGTATTCCTCCTAAGTGCTGATAGGGCTCTGGATTCGTCTTTCGATAAGTTTCTTACCTGTTTCAAGTTAGTGTGGGACTGTAGATCTCGTAAGTCCTTTTCTACTGCGTCTTGGAATAGGCCTAAGACTTCCCCCCGTGACTGAATGGGGTAAAAATCCGGATTAGGGACATGAATCCCTACCGGTGGGTGTATAGAGGAAAAAGCCGATTTGTGACCCAATTCAAATTGGAGTTGTTCTATATCTGCGATTGTACATAATTCCTTGCAGTCGTCACCCTTCAAGGGATCCAGTACATTATCCAGATTAGTAGACGAGTAAGTTAGTTGTAAGGGAGAATCCTGAAGCTGGTTAGAGAAGTGTCTCCTAAGAGTTAGAGATCTAACTAATTTATTTACATCAAGGATAGTACTAAACAGATCAAAATGACTTTCAGGTACAAAGGTCAAGCCATTAAAATTGAAATCTCAGAAGGTGAAAGTTTATGTTTGGAGAGGTTGAGGACATTAACACAAGTTAAGTCCTGTAACAGAGGGATGACCCTGACTGGCTGTAACAGAGGGATGGCCCTGACTGGCTGTAACAGAGGGATGCCCCTGACTGGCTGTAACAGAGGGATGCCCCTGACTGGCTGTAACAGAGGGATGCCCCTGACTGGCTGTAACAGAGGGATGCCCCTGACTGGCTGTAACAGAGGGATGCCCCTCACAGGCTGTAACAGAGGGATGCCCCTCACAGGCTGTAATGAAGGGATGCCCCTCACTAGCTGCAATGAAGGGATGACACTCACAGCCTGTAATGAGAGATGCCGCTCACTGACTGTAATGGGGTGATTGGGAGGGGGATTTTAGGACACCATTTGGTTCAGAATATGTTTTATTTTTGTCCTTTAAAACCTGGATGCAGCTTATGGCACAAAATATGTATATATTCATGATGTGACATTAAAGGAGCAGTATCGCGAAATTTGCATTAAAAAAGATAAATAATTAAATAGCCATACAATAGCTTATAACATGTGTATAAATAATCTGGCGATAGAAAAAGAAAAAAATATATGCCTCTCTTTTAAATTGTATAATTATAATAGCTCAGTCCATTTGCTGAATAGGGGGATCTGCTGGGTTGTTTTTAGTGAGCTGCTTCATTTAGCCCACTGGTCTCCTAGCAACACTTTACCTCAGAGGCTGACACTAACGGCTGTGTGTGTGTGAGGTGCTGCTTTTGTTATGAGACCAGATGACTCAAATGTGTAAAATCTATACAAAATAAACTAAACTGACTGAAAACGACTGAAATTCTTCTTTGAATAACTGTGCAGGAAAATCTAAAAGTATTAAAGTGGAACAAAACCCCATTCTAAATCAGGATACCCACTGTGTGAAACGACCCCTGGATAACCACAGATCCCCCCATTTTTCTGGTGCACTCACGCAGATAGTCATTTAGACAGGCCGGGCGGCCAGGAAGGTTACTGCTCAGGCTCCCCATCTGTGTGCAAACAGATCTGATTGGATGAGACCCGCGCATGCGCTGTGGGACAGGGAAAGGTACGTTTTCACAGGCGAACGTGGGGATTTCACATATCAGGGCATCCCAAGTCGGGATGCCCCTAGGGGCACAAAACAAAACTCCAGATAGTGAAAATCCTGGGTTGGGCTTTGCTCAAAACACAAAAAGCTGAAAGAAAGATCATATGGAAAAAAAAGAGAAAATGGTAAACTAAACAATTTTGCAGCAGAGCCAACATGAAGGGAAAACTGTCAAAATCAGCTAAATGACTTCTAGAGCTTTTCTCTCTGTTTTAGATATATAGGTTCTGGCCAGGCAATGTTGCAATGTTGTTATCTGATGCTGGATGGCTGCCAGCACTGAACAGCTGAGACTTTGATACATTCTCCTCAGCGTGGAACCGATACATTGTTGCACCCCTCTCCTCAGTGTGGAACAGGCCAGAGTGTCGGCGCACGACACTGACAAGACATAAACATGAGCTATTAGTCTCCAGCTGCTCAACACACACATCATTTTTTTCTACATTTGTAATTCTTACTCCAACACTTACCTACATTCAAAGTACCATTTAAATATAAGTCACCAAGAAAAATTCGCGATACTGCTCCTTTAAGATACTATTTGGGCCAGGCACAGTACAGCAGGGTCGGTGCGCCCCAAAACATTTTTTTAACCCCAGTCCATCCTTGGTTGTGGGCTTGTCTGCATGTGTATGTGGGGGGAGGGCTTGCCTACATATATGTGTGGGGGCTTGTAATTCTTAGGTAGTGTTTGCAAGACTAACCAAAACTGACACTGGTGAAGGGAAGTATTGCTTTGCATTGTGTTTACTGTGTGTTTTTCTCTCTCTCTTGTAGTGCAGGGTTTAGTCCTACAATAAAATACATTGGTTGCAAAATACATTGGTTGCATTTGATAGAGAGCAGAGTTAATTGGGTGGGGTTGTTGCTGCCTAATTAGAAGCCTATTTATTTCACCTGAGGCCAGCCTTCTGACTATTTGCTTTGCTGTAAATAAGATTGTTTTAAAGTGAGTTTAGGAGCTTTTGTGAGTTCTGGATGTATTTTCATGAGAGGTTGTATTACAAGTGGGGGGACTTTTCCTAAAAGGACTTTAGATTAGGGAACTTTAAGTGTTTAGTATAATCAACTTTTATTGTTTTTAGGAGCAGACCATGGGTCTGTGGTAGGACACAGGACCCTCGACTGGGCTATTAGGTAAGTAATGACCACCTGCATGCCTATTACAATCTCCAGCAGAGAAAAAATCCTCAGGCTGTCTTAGGAGCGCGAGGAGCGAAAGATGTCTGTCGAGGTATAAACATGGGACCAGGTTTGGCTAGATGTGGGTTAAGCCTCTAGCAAGAGACTGGGTAGAGAGAGAGGAAGAAATGTAGGAGGGTATAGTGGGAGCTTAGAAGAGTCTTAATTCCTCATGATTTGACCTTGCCTAAGACATAAGAATGCCATATCGGAGCCTAGGTGGTTCATACCTATACCTCTGTTCGATTGAAGTAGGGAAGGAAGTTGGGAGTCATGATAGGCAATCCAGCCCGACCAAGACAGCAGGTATAGTTCACTGGTGCCTTTCATGTTTGAGGTCAGGTCTGCCATGTGGCTAATCAATTTTGATTCCTGCACCCACTCCATCAGTGTGGGCATGTCCCGTGTCTTCCAATGTCTGGGGATGTTTACTCTCATGGCCGATATAAAGCGTCATAAAACTACTTTCTTAAACTGGACCTTCAGCATGATTTATTGAAAAGCCCAAACCCTTAAAAAACGATTCCCCATCATCTAAAATTAATAAATTTTTAGTCACTTACTTATTATTCTTTCCCCCACTGGGCTGCAACTCTGTTCAGGACTTTAGGATACGGGCGCCGCCATCTTGACTCAGAAGCATCACACTTACTGAGGAGAGGAAAGTACAGGGGGGTGGGGTTATAGCTGTGCTTTGCTCAGACAAAGCAGAGCTGGGGTCAGGAAAAGGTCAGCAATCCCAGAATGCAGAGACACTTCCTGTTTGCTGGCTGCCTGACGTTCCATGAGCCGCCATCTTGGATGTTTAAAGGCTCATAACATGCAGTAGTTGCAGGTAGGTTGATTTTTAATGTCAGCAATCTGTATGTACAGGGTGTGTGAAACATATAAGATAGGCTCCTTTTCAGAGTGAAGGGTTGCTTTAAGGGCAGACAAAGGGCCAGGAATGAGTGACAGGAGGTCCACCTGTGATCTACCATTGTGTCAGATACATGCTGATAGATAGTATAAGTTCTCACAAAGCTTTGAACGCAGGACATTCCCACCAAATGTGGGTCATGTTGCCCACCGCCGTCCGACATCTCCAACACCTGTCTGACTGGGAGGGTGCAAATCGGTTGATGCCTACTGGGCATCTATACCACTGAGAAAGTACTTTGTAGTCCCGTTCCTGTGTGGTGCAGGCCGAGGACAAGCCATGAGTGTAGGCATACATTTTGACAAGGTCAGTCTCTGAAATCTGGACCCCAGCTCCCTTTCCCACCTACTGACAAAGGGGGAGAGGTTTGACCTAGTCTGTTGAGTAGCAAGTAGAAGGTTGATATCATGTGTGTAGGGGGAGGTGTTTGGGTGACTAGAGCTTCAAACTCTGTTGGTGGGAGTTGAGAGGTCTCCAGCAGGCTATTTGCTGTGATGAAGGCTCTGGGTTGTCTGTAAGAACCAGGAGATGTGGCTACCCCTTGCCTTCCATTTAAGATCCTCTGCGGAGTGGATTCTCCCTGATTCCAATACATGGCCCATTGTGACATTAGAGGAGGCTTCCCATATGAGGAACCTGTCAGAGAGCATCCCAGGTTAGAAGCAGGATAGCCAAATAAGGGGCTGAGGGGGTCAGGTCGGCGAGCAAAATTACATTTGCCTAGAAGGGGATCCCATATTTCCAGGAAATGCTGTGTAAGGTAAGGGGTAGAAGCCCTCTTGGGCTTGGAGAGGGGGGCGGCCTACGCTATAGACACAAAGTTAAATGGAGATAGAGCTTTCTGTAGCTGAACCCATAGCTTGTTATTGCTTCTGTGGGTCCAGTCTACTACCCGCTGAAGAACAGAGGCCGTTTGGTACAGTCAGGAAGACTTGTTCCCCCTTCTGATTTACTCCTGGATGGGATAGAAAAATACCAATACTAGGAATAATACCATTTTGTGAGTACTCACCTGTAAAATGGTTATTACGAGTATGTCACACACCCGACTTCCAAATATTCATGACACTTGGGAACCCAGCCTGTAGAGGGCGATCTTGCCGAGATGACATGGAAAAAGGAGCCCCTCCTGGTCCATAAGTACTGGGTTCCTCCCACTATTCCTCAGTCTTTTTAAAAAGCAGTGAAGAACCAGGAAGAGCAAATTATATTCGATAATTGAAAAATAGTTTGAAAATAATAATCACCATATAAAGGATCCCTTAGAACAAAAAAGGGCGGGGGAAGTGGGGTGTGTGACATACTCGTAATAACCATTTTACAGGTGAGTACTCACAAAATGGTATTATTCCTAGTATGTCTCACACCCCACTTCCAAATATTCATGACACTTGGGACATCCAATAGCAGTGTCTATAATGGGTGGGGATCCCCAAGGAATAATGCATAACTTAAATTACTGCAGCTTGCTGAATTTTGCGGCCAAAAGCAGCATCCGCTGAGGCCCGCACATCAACCTTGTAAAACCTAGAACAAAGTATACACAGAAGACCAAGTCGCAGCCTTGCAAACCTGTTCAACAGAAGCCTGGTGCAGAAAAGCCCAGGAAGCTCCAATAGCACGAGTAGAATGAGCGGTGACACGAAAAGGGGGAACCTTCCCCTTAACCATATAGGCCCCAATGATGGCCTGACGTATCCACTTCCCTTCCCTTCTTGGGCCCAGAAGGCACAACAAAAAAGGCATCCGTGTTGCGGAAGGCCGAAGTAGTAACTAAATAATACAACGAACTACATCCAAAGAATGTAAGACCCTTTCCTAGGTTTAGGACACAAGGAAGGAATAACTATATCCTGATTTAGGTGGAAAGCAGACACCACCTTAGGAAGGAAATCCGGTTTAAAACGGAAAACAACCTTATCTTGATACCTCTCAAAATAAGGGGCTAGAATAGACAAAGCCACCAGTTCAGAAACTCGGCAGACAGAAGTAATAGCAACCAAAAAGGCAACCTTCTGAGTAAGAATAGGAAGAGGAATATCCTGCAAGGGCTCAAAGGGAGCGGCCTGCATAGCTGAAAGCACTAGGTTAAGGTCCCAAACAGGAAGTATAGGCTTTCTGGGAGGCCGCACATGCGCGACTCCTTGGAAAAAGGTCTTAACCAAAGGATGAAGCGCAAACGGCCTTTGAAAGAAAATGGTCAAGGCAGAGACTTGCCCTTTCAAAGTACTAATCTGGAATCCCATATCCAAACCTCGTTGCAGATATTCCAGAATTCTAGGAATAGAAAATACTCTACAGGGCAAAGCCCTGGATTCACACCAATCAATTTAGGACCTCCGAGTCCTGTAATAAATGACAGAGGAAGACTTCTTCCTAGAGTCTGAATAAGAGTCTGAATAACCACATCAGAAAGACCTTCTTCTTTCAAGATGCCGTCAAAGCCAGCGTTTGTAAATTGGGGTAACAAAGTTGACCCTGAGTGATGAGATCTGGAAGAAGAGGCAGATGGAACCGATCCACTGCCAGCCTTACGATGTCTGCGTACCACAGACGTCTTGGCCACCTTGGTGCCACCAGAATTGCTGGCGCCTCCTCCAGTGCTAACTTGCGCACCACCTTGCTGATCATGGAGAATGGGGGAAACAGATATAGGAACCCCAGATCCTTCCAAGCCAGAGACATGGCATCTGCTGCCACTGCCAGAGGATCCTGGGATAGAGACACAAAAGCTGGCAGCTTGTGATTGTGGCGAGAAGCAAACAGGTCCAACTGTGGAGTCCCCCACTTGTTACAGAGGAACTGAGAGACCCTTGGATTGAGAGACCATTCTCCCTGGCGAGAACATCCCCTGCTCAGGGAGTCTGCCTCCACATTCTCTATCCCCGGAATGTAAACTGCTGATATGCAGGGAACATTGATCTCTGCCCACTGAAGGATCAGAGACACTTCCCGGAGGGCACCCCAACTGCGAGTCCCTTCCTGGTGATTGATGTATGCAACAGCTGTTCGGTTGTCTGACCGAATCTGAAGTGGCAGACCCTGTAAGAAATGGGTCAGTCGAAGTAGAACAAGACGTATGGCCGATGCTTTAATACATTGATTGGAAAATGAGCCTCCTGAGGCCCCCACAATCCTTGGAACTGATGCTTCTTCCAGAAGCCCCCCCAGCCCACCAGGCTGGCATCCGTGGTAACCAGTTCCCAACACGGAGTCAGAAATGACTTGCCCTTCTGGAGGTTGAGCGATATTAACCACCACTGAAGGGACTGCAAAACGTGGGGAGACAATAGACAAGTCTGATTCAATGATAGTGGGCACCTGTCCCACTTTGCCAAGAGAAAGAGCTGAAGCGCCCTTATGTAAAACTGGGCAAACGGGACTGCCTCGAATGCAGCTACCATCAATCCCACTAGTCTCATCCCTAGACGGATAGACTGACGAGGGTTGGACAAGAATAGACGAATCAAGTCCTGAATCAGAACCATTTTGGACTGAGGAAGAAAAAACCCGGCCTGAAATGTATCCAGAATCAGGCCCAGGAAGGGAATTCCCCTGGACGGACAGAGAGAGGATTTGCGGTAACCTATTACCCATCCGAACCTCTCTAGCGTAGAGACCACCGTCCTGGTGTCCAACTCCAACTTGTTCGAGGGAGGAGGCCGCGATAAGAAGATCGTCCAGAAAAGGCACAATGCGGATGCCCTGGACCCTGAATATAGCCATCACTCCTGCCAGCATCTTGGTAAAGACTCTTGGGCCAAGGTAAGGCTGAATGGCAGGGCCACAAATTGATAATGCTGGTCTTCTATCGAGAACCTGAGAAATCTCTGGTGACCCAAAAAAATAGGAATGTGCAAATAAGCATCCTTGATGTCTATGAATGTCATGAAGTCCCCCTGATGGGGAGCATCGATTGTTGATCGCAGAGACTCCATGCGGAATTTTCGGAAACTGATAAATTGATTGATTTAGGTCTAGGATAGGCCGAACAGAGACGTCCTTTTTGGGTACCGTGAATAGGTTGGAGTAAAACCCCAAACCCCTTTCCGCTGGAGGCACTAGGCAGATGACAGCCATGTTTAACAGATTCGCTACTGCTGCCTGCAGTCCCTGCACAATTGCCGGATCTGACGGCATCCGGGACATGAAAAATCTGTGAGGAGGCCGGAACTCGAATTCCAGTTTGTAACCGGAAGAGATTACTTCCAGAACCCAATTGTCTGATACCTCCTGACCCCAGACCTGGAAGAAGAACCGCAACCGCAGCCGTCCCCCCACCCGTAAGGGTGAGGGCGTCCCCTCATTGTTGAGCAGGCTTAGTGGCAGATTTGGTTTTGGACCCCCAATTTTGACTTGGACGGCCACGTCCCTTTCCTCTATTCCATACTTCTTTAGTGACAGAATCCAATTTTTCTCCAAAGAGGCGCAATCCCACAAAAGGGAGTGCTGTAAGCGATTTCTTGGCTACAATATCAGCTGCCCACTGCCGCAACCATACTGACCGCCGAATGGGGATTAACAAGGCAGAGGTTCTGCTGCACATGAGCAGAGTATCATCTAAGGCAGAAAGTACAAAAGATGCAAACATCTCACATCGCTTAAGAGCGGCGTACTCATCAGAGGCCGGATCAAGCCCTGAGTAATTCATTAGGTCTCTCACAACAGACCTAATACCCACTGTCATGAGTGCAGAAGCACCAACAGGCAGCAAGTCCGAGCCCACACTGGAAAAATCGTGGCACGCCATTTGATCAATACGCTTATCCTCTCCATCTTTAAGTGTAGTGGAATCAGGAGAATACAACACAGAAGAATTGGATAAATTAAGCACAGGGGCATCCACCACAGGTGGTGATGACCAACGCTTAACAGTATCAGCTGGGAAGGGATATTTCTTGTCCCAGCCCTAGGGAATGCCAGGAAGCCGGGCAGGCTTCTCCCATTCTTAAGAATAATTTCATCAAAATGCTTTTGATTTGGAAATTCTAAACGAGTTTTAGAGACTCCAAAGAAATCCCCTTTTTGAGGAGGGACAACTTCAGGAGGAGTGATAACCAAAACCTCAAATAACTGAGCAAGAGCCTTAGGGGTATCCACAACACTAGCTTCACCCTGCTCAATCACAGTACCAACAAATTGCTGTTCATCAGAAACATCTGAATCCTCATAGAATTCTCCTTCTTCTGAGAAGGATCAGACCAATAAAGCATTTCACAATTATCCAACTGACTTACCGGAACGGCCTGAGTCAAATGTTTCCTTTTAGCTGAGGCCTTCTTGGCCACAGAGCTAGACATTAATTTTTCAAGATCAGCCAATCTGGCACATAAATCAGAATGCGACTCACCACCCATGACAATATCACTGGGGGTACGGACAAGACATGGCGGAGTAGGAGATAAGGCAGAAGCCGCAGATGCCGAAGCCTGGGCCCCAGTTTGCTGCATAATAGTTCATTGAGCACAAGGGACGCAAAGAATTGCGTTATCCCCAACAAGGTATGCCCCACATCCAAAACATTGCCGAGTCTAGTCTATGCAGAGGGAACTGCATGCCCGTTGTCCTGATATGCCTCCATATGGTGTTTAGTATTATACTATAATTGATCATAGTCGCCAAGTATATATGGGATTTACGCAAATGCTACCCGGGATGCCCCTTTAAATAGCCCCAAGTGGGAGGATATTTACACAAATGGACCCCCAAATAAGGCTTTAAGGGCTAAAGACCAGGAGAAATCACTTTAAAATAAAGAGTTTCCACCTACAAAGAAAACAGTCACCAATGCACACAATACAATAAATGACAAAGCATGAAAAAAATGGCAGAAACTCCCTTCAGCAAGCTGAGGGGCACTCACAGCACCTTTAAATATGGAACGCTTCACAAATTTGCGTGTCATCCTTGCGCAGGGGCCATGCTAATCTTCCCAGTATTGTTCCAATTTTAGTATATGTGCTGCCAAAGCAAGCACAATGAGGGAAGACCACAGGGAAACAGCAGGAGCCAGGCAGACAATCAGAGCACACCAGGTGCTCTGATAATGAAATGATGCTGTATGCCTAAGCCCCACCCACCCCCAGAATCAGATGACCAAGAATGGAGGGAAATTCAAATCTGAACATAGCAGAAACAAAGAGCTTTGAAAGGTAAGCAAAAGAATGCTGCCTAGACAGAAATAGGAAAATCTAAATAAAACATATCCTATTAAATAGTATAGTAAACATACATAATAATATATATGTAATAAAGATTTATTTTATATATCTTTTTTTTTTTTTTTCATTATTTGTGTGCATGGTGACAAATAAGCCCAGATAACACCCCCCTCCCTCCTTTTTACCCCAGCAGGGTAAAGGAGAACTAAAAGGGGAGAGGATAGAAATGCACCCATAAGGCACAAGGGGATTATAAAGGGACAGGGGCATCCCATGCCGAGAACACCAACCCAGAAACCGCCTACCCACATTTGGGTCTCACGGAGGAGTAAAACTCCTGTATACACCAGAAGGTGTATGTATCTACCTGAACCATACAGCCAGGGCTGGGAGGCATACAATATAACCAAACAGGTTTAAAGAGTATCAGACAGAAATAGAGAAATAAAGGGGGCGGGAGCAAACCCGGCTACCTGCAGCTTGAAGGAGAGTCATCTTCTGAATGCTTCGCCAACTGCGGAGACGAAAAGACTGAGGAATAGTGGGAGGAACCCAGTACTTATGGACCAGGAAGGGCTCCTTTTTCCATGTCATCTCTGCAAGATCGCCCTCTACAGGCCGGGTTCCCAAGTGTCATAAATATTTGGAAGTGGGGTGTGTGTCATACTAGGAATATCCCAATTAGCTTACTGGTAATTAGTTTTCCTGTAGTCCTCCAGGACGGCCCAGCCGAGTACCTCCTCCCTCCTACAGGAAACACAACTGAACATCATAAATACCCCTCCCCTTCCCCCAGACCCTCAGTGTTTTAACATTCATATAACAAAAAATACTTCACCTCTAATCATACTTATCTTGGGCGGGTAGTAGGACGCCGTCCTGGAGGACTACCAGAAAACCATTTACCAGTAAGCTAATTGGGATTTTCCCAAGACGTCCTCCAGGTCAGCCCAGCCGATAATAAGCAAGTAACTATATATGCGTCCTACCTCAGGGAGGGGTAACCTTCTGAAGTATGTTTCTGCCAAAAGCATGCTTGGTATCTGAAGTCAAATCCACTCTGAAGTGCTTCAGAAACTTGTGTGGGGAAGCCCATGTTGCTGCTCTGCAGATTTCTTCCAGCAAAATTCCTGTCTGATTAGCCCAGGAAGCAGCAATTGCCCTAGTAGAGTGGGCCCTTACTAACCCAGGGGCCTGCTTACCCATACTATCATAGGCTACCTGTATGGCATCCCTAATCCACCTAGCAAAAGAGGCCTTAGAAGCTTGTATCCCTCTATTTCTACCTGAAAAGGTTATCAATAAATTATCTGACTTGCTCCACCCAGCAGATCTCTCCAAATACATTAATAAAATCTTCCTAGCATCCAAGATCTGCATTTCCTGCTGATCACTAATATCTTCAGGCCTGAGTCCAGGAAGATAAATCTCCTGGGACCTGTGAAATTCTGTAGAAATCTTTGGCAAATAAAGCGGATCGGGTCTGATCGAAAGAGGATCCGGAAATACACGAAAATAAGGCTCCTTAAAGTGGACCAACACCGAGAGGTGATCGGCCCGGAAATCTATAAGATTCCCGGGCCGATCACCTCCCACCCCGCGGGACATCCGAGATCGGGATGTCCCGCGGGGTGAAACCCCCCCCCCAGACACCCCAAATCGCTCACCCGATCTTCGGCGGCGGCCGCCGCCGCCTCCCTCGCGCCCCTGTAGACGTGCGCGCGCCCGCGCCGGCCGTCTGCGAATGGCCGGCGGGGGCGCGCGCGCGCCGAAAGTGACGCGAGGGAGGCGGCGGCGGCAACTTGGACGTTCCTGATCCCCGCCTGGACGTTGGCGGGGATTGGACCGTCCAGTCACGTGGCAGCGGGGACAGGTAAGATTTTGGGGCTTTCTGGGGGGTTTCACACAGCGGGGCACCCCCGATCGGGGTGCCCCGCCGAAGTGGACCAAAACCCAGGATAGTCAAAATCCTGGGTGTTGGTCCACTTTAATAGATAATGCCTGAAAATCACTAATTCTTCTTGCTGAAGTAATCGCAAGAATAAATACAACTTTCAGCATAAAATATTTAAGAGTTGAGTCAGCAATTGGCTCAAAGGGTGTCTTTAGTCAATCCATTAAGAATAATGGATAGATCCCAAAGTGGAAAGGTCTTAGGATTCACTGTCCTTTTCCTAGCTATTGAAATGAAAAAATCTATCAATCCATTGGCTCTAAGACTTGTGTCCAAAAATACAGATAGAGCCACCACCTGCACTTTCCAAAGTGCTTATGGCTAAGCCCATTTCCACACCTTCTTGTAAAAATTCCAGAACCGAGGCCACCTGTGAAGGGCCTAGGTTATGGCTCTTACAGAAAGAATTGTATGTTTTCCAGACTTAAATTTACCTAGTCACCACCTTTCTACTCTGAAGCAGAGTCTTAACAACTCTGGTTGCTAAGCCCTTACTCTTTAACAAACTGGGACCAATGAGCCCCCCATCCCCAGGTGCTTGCATTGGACATGATCCATATGGGGTCCATCTGATGCCAAGGCCTTCCCCTTTCCAGATTTCCCTGAACTGTCCACCACTGAAGGGACATGCAAACTCTTTCTGGGATAGTTGTTATCATATCTAATGACTTATGATCCTTGTTCCAGGTTTTTAGGTAAAATTGCAGTGGCCTTGAGTGAAACTGAGCCCAACTGACTGCTGGAATGGCGAAAGACATTGGACCTGGCAACTCCAGAATTTTCTCAAGGATACTTTGGGATCTTGTTGCAAGCAAGAGGACAGGAGGCAGGTAAGTTTTCTCCTCCAAACTGTTGATCACATACCCCAGATATATACCATCTGTTTGGGGAAGCAAACTTGATTTCTCTTTGTTTATTATCCATCCTGGCTCCGTCAGAAGAGACAATGTTCTTTTCACATTGCTCTCTAGGAGCTCCCTGGACAGTGCAAATAGTAACAGGTCGTCCAAATAGGCTATGATGCCTATCTGATACTTTCTCAGAAGGGCCATCACCTCTGCCAGGACCTTTGTAAAGATCCTTGGAGCGAACGAAAGACCAAAGGGCATTGCCCTGTATTGCCAGTGAAAGGTTACTCCACCTAACATCACTGCGAACCTGCATATCCCAGCAGCATCGGGATATGCAGATACGCATCCTGAAGGTCTATGGAGGCCATCCGGGCCCCTTTGGACAGAATTTCCTTGATGGTAAAAAGGTTTCCATCCGGAATTCTTTTTTGTGCCGGATATCTTTTTTTTTTTCTATTTATTTTTTTAATCTTTTTAGATTCAGAATTATTCTGAACTTTCCTGAAGGTTTTTAAATCAGGAGTAGCACCTGAGCCCGGCCCGCTCTCTGCATAAGTCTAGTCCTCTTCATCTTCCATCTGGGAGGCTGAAGATGCTTTCTTTTAGAAGTGAATTTCTTTCCCGCTTCTGTGGATCTGGTTAATACCCTTTCTAACTCAGAACCAAACAAAAGTTTTCCCTCCAAAGGGGATACAACACTGATGTGATTTGGAAGTTTGGTCGCCCTGCCATGTCTTGAGCCAGAGTGCTCGGCGAGCAGAATTACTCAGAGCCATATTCTTTGCTGTGGCTCTGACTGCTTCTGACACTGCATCAGACATATAATTCACTAATTTACACACAAACATTAGAGCATCCTCAAGCTCCTCCTTGGGAGCCCCTTCCTTATTATTAGTCCTTTACCATACCTCAGACACCCTGCTGAGGCAATCAGCTGCAAGCAGCAGTCAAAGCAAAAAGAATCAGTATCCCAGGCTCTTTTGAGGAGGATATCTGCTCTCTTATCCATCGGATCCTTTAGTGAACCCATATCATCAAAGGACAGATCCAATCCTTTAGATACTTGTGCCAGAGGGGCATCCACCTTGGGACATTTTGCCCACTGTACAACATCCGATTCCTCAAGGGGGAATCTTCTCAACTAGGATTTTAAGACAGAAAAAGCGAGCTTCCGGAGCTCCCCATTCCCTGACCAAATATGTCTTTAAGAGATTGGTGTATATGGAAACACGGCTCTTCCTTCACAGTTAAACCTCTAAACAAAGAGTCATGAAGTGAAAGCGCTCTGCTCTCATTCCCATAACTAAGGGAAGCCCGAACAGCCTTAACAAGATCGGGCACATCCTCCAGACAGAAATAAAATATTCCTGGCTGGTCCAAAGCCGAGGGCTCCGATCCCTTCTCTCTAGCAGAGGAATGGATCGACTCATCCGAAGATACCGTTCGCTCCTCTTCCCCCTTCGGCACCACTCTAGTGGATTCCTCTGGAATCTGGGTGAAAGGTAACTCCAGAGCAGCTGGTAGCTGCGAACAAGAGGGCCCAGCCTCTAAGTTATCCCCAAGGACCTGCAAAAACCGGGACCTGTACTGCTCCAGAGTATCAATATTCTTAAATATCTTTTCAGGACCTCTGGTACACTATCCCCCGCAGCCTCCTCCAAACATTCCTTATATAGTATTTTGGAGTGCCCCTCAGGGAGAGGACCCAAACAATTGGAGCATGACCTAAGGTGACCCACACTATCCCTGGCCTCCCTATGGCTTCTGGAGTCTCTTTTGGGGTCCTTAGTGGCTTTAGCCTCCTTTACTTTGGGCTCTTTAGCCTACAATGACACAATTCACCATACCATTAGTTATTGTGAGAGTGGGGAGGGTTGCGAAGGGGGTTTCAGGGAACTCAGGAGAACCCGAAGGCCCCCTCTTATTCCCCGACTTACCCCATTCGGAGAACCGTTCCCTGCCATCGGTTTCAGCAAACCCACCGGGGGTGCCGCCGGTACCAAGTTTTCAAAGGAAGCAGGAAACAGTATGGCCGACGCAGGCTGGCTTCTGCCATGTGCTCTGGCGGCCTGAACAATCACCTGGAACAGCTGCAGCAGCGTTCCAGCGGACACCCGACCCGGAGCCCAGAAGGAACAGGTAATTCCTCCCAGGCCCCCTACTTACCTCTTCCCTGCGCAAGTCCCTGGAATCAGGGGGCGGGGTCGGGAGGGTCCTCACCCAAACCCAGTAATCCTACTAACCTGTAGTGGATTAGATGGGATCAAAAGCCCATCTAATGGGGTCCCATCCTGGAGACTGCCGCCCGGACTATCTCCAGGATGAGGAATTCCCTCGGGATCGGGTTGGGGGGGCATCTCCATCTGTAGCAGGCCAAGGGCCACCTGGACCTCGAACGGCCTGCTAGAGCACAGAGAGGGAGTCCGGACCGGCCATTCTCCCTGGGAATAAAACAAAAAATGGGACCATGTACAGCATGTTTCCTCGGGAGGAAACACAAAACACTGAGGGTCTGGAGGAAGGGGAGGGGTATTTATGATGTTGTGTTTCCTGCAGGAGGGAGGAGGTACTTGGCTGGGCCGTCCTGGAGGACGTCTTGGGAAAGACAAATTCTTGGTCTGGTAACCCCCAGAGAATGCAGATTGCAGTTTAAGAAAGAGGGGCTGCCTGGAAAAAGTATAGGAACTTTGGCAGGATGTCCATCTTTAAGATATTAATTCTGCCAAACCATGAAAATGGTTTCTTTGTGTACTTGTCCAGGTCAGTCACCCTATATCTTAGTAAGCAGGGGTTTATAATTTAGTTCATATATTTTAGTCAAGTTATTGGGAATTTGAATACCCAGCTATTTGATGACATGGCATTGCCATTTGAAGGGGAAATAAGGTTCTAATGTTTGACTTCTCTTGGGGACAGGGAGAGGTTGAGGGCCTCTGACTTAGAGTAGTTGATTTTGAAATTGCTTATGCAACTGAACCAACTGAACTCTGCCAGGATAAATGAGAACTATGTTAGGGGTAAGGTTAAATGTAACAGCAGATCATCTGCAAACAATGAGGCTTTGTATTGTTGGTCTGCCATCTGTATTCCTTTTATGCTGGGGTTGCTCCTAATGGCAACAGCCATCGTTCCCATGGTGATGACATACTGTAGAGAAGAGGAGATAAGCGGCAACCCTGGCGTGTGCCATTACTGATTGGGAACGAGGCAGAGAGGAGTCCATTAGCCCTGACTTCTGCTATCGAGTTGGTGTAGAGAGCAAGAAATTTGGAGGGGAGGTTTGGGCCAACACCAATTTGTTAGGAGGATGCCTTCATGAATGCCCAGTTGGCCCTGTCAAATGCCTTCTCTGCATCACACAAGAGAAGGCAGGCTGGAGTCTTTGCTAGAGTGATGTGTGAGATTAAGTTGAATAATTTATTGGTGGCCTGGCCTCCCTCCCTGGGACAAATCCCACCTGGTCCAGATGTATCAGGTCAGAGGCTGAAGAGTAACAGAGGCTGAAGTCTTAGGGAGATGATCTTAGCATAAATTTTGAGATCAACATTAGTTAAAGAGATGGGTCTGTAGTTGCTACAGAGGGTTGCATCTTTGCCTGGCTTGGGGATAACTTAGATGGTAGCTTCTAAAGATTGTTTCGGGAAAGGGGCATTAGTCATTTATTGCATTGAAAGTTTTCATTAAGAAAGGGATCAATCGTGGCCCAAAATGTTTATATAATTTAGGAGAATAACCATCTGGGCTTGGACACTTGCTTGATAGCATTTCTTTAATTGCCCGAGCTATTTCTTGCTCTGAGAAAGGCACTTCCAGACTTGTGCCTTCCGGTACAAAGATAATAGGGAGGGGAATGGCAGCTATGTAGTCAGATATCTCCCCTGTGGCCAGTAAAATAAACGCAGGTTCTGCTGGTTATATAGTGACATATAGAAATCCCTGAAGGCATAAGCTATGTCAGATGGGGTATGAGCTATTGCACCATTTTGTCGCTGGAGACTAGGGTTGTGCGTTGTTAATGATCTGTCATGTAGCGATTTCGCCAACAGATGGCAGCACTTACTGGCGGAATTGTACAGGCGGTCCTTGTCTCTGTCCCTATATTTTAGGTAGGATTAGTCATACAGTTTCTGAAGCTTCTCTCTGGCGTTTAACACTTCCAGTAAGGTTGTGTTTGTCGGATTGGCTTTATGGTCAGCTTCTAGGGCCTGAATCAGTTGCAGGCTCTGCTTCACTAGCGAGGCGCATTCCCTTTTCAGCCTAGAACCATGCCCCCCCCCCCCCCCAATGACGCACTTCAGCGCATCCCATTGGTAAGGCAGGGAAGTAGTTTATGATCACAGAGAAAATGCTCTATTACTGTTTCAATAGCAGAGGAGCAGGCTGCGTCGCTGAGCACGTTGTTGTTAAGTCACCAAGACCAACAAGCCGGGAAGAGACCCTGGAGCTGAATCAACATAAATATTGGGGCATAGTCTGACCACACTATTGGCCAATCCATGCGCTTGGGTCCCTGTCTAGAACATGATGGCTCATCAGGAGGTAGTCTATCCTGCTGTACGAGTTGGCAAGCATGGGAGTAGAGTAGTAATCTTTTTTGGGACCATGCAGTGCTCTCCAGGTGTCTACCAGCTGAAGGCCTGGCAGAGTTTTTTTCAGGCACTTGAATTTGCTCAGCGGCACAGTCGATCTCCCAGAGGAGGTGTCGAGGGTAGGGTTGAGCGGGATGTAGAGATCTTTCCCAAGAAGCAGAATCCCCTCCGCAAAGTCCTGAAGGAGGTGAAGCACCCTGATACAAAAGTTGACCTGATTGGTGTTGGGGGCATAAGTACTCGCTACTGTGTACGTTTTGGTAAAGAGTTTAATTTTAAGAAAGAACTTTTGATTCGAGAATTTTGTGAGGGAGAGATTTGAAACCCCTTTGATTTGTCTATGCGGTTGGGGCAGTGATGCCATCATGGGAAATATTTGTCATGGATCTTAGGAATATGATCGGCCTTGAAATGGGTCTCTTGGAAGAGTTGCTTATGAAGGTCGTAAAGAATTTTGGACCTTTTCTCAGGTATGTTAAATCCTTTGACATTAAAGGAACATACTGTTAAGTTTGCCATTGGAGAACCCATACATGACCCCCCCGGAGCTTGGTGAAGAAAGGAAAATGGGGTTAGAAGGTGATGAAGAGGGGAAGAGCAGGCCGGTATTTGCCATTAGGAGGGGATGGGGTGACGTCCAACAAAAATGTAATAAAAATATATATATATATATATATACTCAGCTGGACAGATTTTTTTTAAATACATTGGTGGATCAGTGGGACCCTCCACATTCCTATCCCTGCATGTTGCCGACAATAACTACCTAGGCACCCTCCCCCCAACCGCGCTAAACCGCTGGTCTCCATTCTATGACATGAGTGGCTCAGCGGCTGGGTGCGGCATTGGAAAGCGTGGATTTGCTTCCTGCTTCATCAGGTGGGCTGATCTTCCCATGATGCCACCAGCTGACAGAGACCGCAATATCCTTGTGGTAAGCCTTACCTCCAAAAGCTAGGGGGGTTAAGCTTTCCTGTGTTTGGGGGGGATTAGGTTTTTCTGCGTTTGGGGGATAAGGTTTTTCTGCGTTTGGGGGGATAAGGTTTTTCTGTGTTTGGGGGGGGGGGATTAGGTTTTTCTGTGTTTGGGGGGGGATCTGGATGCCCCTGAAAAAAAAAAACATTTCACGGTATGGAAAATCTGGGTTTTGGTTCTATTTAAATCAGAACAAAGCCCACTGGGGCAATCCCCTGGCCTTCCACTGGGAGCCGGAAAAACTCTCTTGCCAATGTAATCAATGGCTGCATCCCCTGCATCTTAAGGCTGTGAGCCAGTTCCCACTCTCAGCTATTCAGAAGACTAGGAGCAGGTTCATGCACGCTGCAGGGGATGCAGCTGCTCAAGCTTTCAATTGTCATAAACATTGCATATGCAGGGCAAATAGCTTTCATTGGTCGAGAGCCAGCGCATGCACGGTTGGAGTGGGAAGAGATGAGTTTTTACAGGTGAAACACCTGGGGTGTTTCACACAGTGCAGCATCCCAAATGTGGATGCCCGGGGGCAAGGACCAAAATCACTGTTTCTTTCTGCTTTAAAGCTGGAGCTCGAGAATGTGAGTTTTTGTTTTACATTTTTCCCACTTTTGGGGAAAAGAAAAGGTGTCTAGGGCGTAAAATACGGTAAGTATTTTGGCCAGGAGGTTTCACACAGTGGGGTATCCCAAACCAGGAGTTCTTTGACTACGGCTGTCCCAAGTTGGCTTTGATTTGCTTTAACAATGTGTGGTGTTAATGATGTGTACGTAATGGGGGTATTCCAGTTCTTGGGGGGTAATGGAGGGCAAAAGTGTGTATGTGTTTGTGGGGGTTAACTGTATGTGGGGTTAAAACAGGCCAAAACCTGGGTTTTGGCACCACTTTACTGGGACAACCTGATTGGGGATGCCTCTGTGTGTGAAACCCAGGGAAAGCAGAGCAGAACAACTCCCCTGGTGCATGCGTAGCCTTCCAGAAATTCAGTATAGATTGAGTCATCCTGCAGTCTATTCTGCATGAATGGAAGGCTTGGAACCCCTCCATTGGCTGCTCCTCAGGGGGGTGCCACTACAGGATGCACATGCTTTGTAGGATTAATGAAAATGTTTTAAGGCAAATGCAGTAGGTTTTACCGAGTGGGGCATCCTGAATCAGGATGCCTTGGGGAGAGGGGTCTTTTAAACAATAGGACTAGACAAAACTGGCTTTGGACTGGTTTAACATTGTGTGGGGATAACAATGTGTGTATTTAGGTGGGGGGATAATGGCATAATGGGGGTAATGGTGTGTTTGTGGGTTAACTGGTGTAATGGGTTGATGGGGTGTTGATTATAGTGGCGGATTGCTGATGTCCTTTCAGGCCCATTCCTTACCTGCTCCATTGGCAAAATGGAACCATGATTGGCTGCTAGGTGCCACATTGACTCTGGACCCCATTTTGCAATGGGAGTGAGAATCAGGTAAGAAATATCAGGCTTGTATGGGTGAATCAGCACTGTGAGCAAATGTGATCAATCCCAATATTTTTAAATAAAATTGGCCTTGGAAGGCTGTAAAAGATTAATGTGGGCAGGTAAAAAATGTCTGGACTCCTAGACACAGGCCCCTGCCTGGTGCTAAACTGAGTTGGCTCTTAAAGTGAAACAAAACCCACTTGGCCGGCACTGTAATCTAAATGATTACAGGGCCATGGCCGCTGCCTTTTCCCAAATTGGGATGCCCCATTATGTGAAACCCCCCCATGGCGCCGGTACACACCGGCCATTCTCACTGCATCCCCCATGTCATTCTACTGTTGTAGCCTCCTCTACTGGTTCTTCCACCCTATCCACCTCTTCCAATTTGTTGGGGAGGTGTAAGCACATATACTGCCTAGGGCAGCATGGACCCTAAATATGGCTCTGGAGAAGAGGGAGCAAGAGGGAAGGAAAAAGGAGGGTGGGAAGGTGGTACAGGTGAGGGTTTATAAAGGAGGGGCAAAAGAAGCAAAATGCAGTAAGCAAATTTCTATGTGTAACAAATTATGCTCTTCACTCATCCAATTATTGGGTAGGGAAGAGGGGCCTATGTCGGAGAAGTGGAGTACTATAGCCATGGAGAGGGAGATGGCTTTCCTTATGGCTAAGGTCCAATAACCACATGTAGCTGAGCCATGGGAACAGCAACAACAGATGTGCCTGTGGGCTGCGGCCCATGCCCAGAGCCTCCAGCATCAGCTACCGAAAAAGATAATTCTGTGAGTACTCACCTGTAGAATTGATTTCACTTTCATTATTACTTCAGGACATCAGATTAATTTAGTCACGATTGGGTTAACATCTCGGCCGAAGTGCGTTGGACTGCAAGAACAAAGGCGTGGCTCCTCCTCCCAGGCCTATATCCTTCCGGCTGACTTCCTCCAATCCAGTTTTATTGAAGAGCAGTAGAACCAGCCACCCGGGAGCCATACCTATATCTCTTGTTGGAGAAAAAAGGCTGGAGACAAAATACAAGCTCATCTCTCCGTTATTTTATTATTATTTTTTTTTTAAGTTGATGAAACTATTTACCACTCCACTAAGACTAGGCATCCAAGACATGGATAAACCAACCTAGTAGACAGGGAGTGTCTGATGTCCTGAAGTAATAATGAAAGAGAAATCAATTCTACAGGTGAGTACTCACAGAATTATCTTTTCTCTTTCATTTTACTTCAGGCCATCAGAGTAATTCAGTCACTATTTGGACCTCTAAAAGAAGTACCCTTAATTCAGTTGGGATCCCCCAAAACCTTATTCCTTTCTATCAGAAATAAGTAATTCCAAAAACATTTAATTTACTACAGTCTGTAACACTTTTCTACCAAAAGCGGCATCCACCAAGGCTCTAACATCTACCCTCTAAAATTTGGTAAATGTATAAATTGAAGATCAAATAGTGGCTTTGCATACTGAAGCTTGATGCTGAAAAGCCCAAGATGCTCCAATAGCTTGTGTCGAATGTGTAGTAATCCTAAAGGGAGGATCCTTCCCTTTGGAGACTTAGGCTCTTAACACTGCCTGTCTAAGCCATCGGCTGATGGTAGACCTTTCCATGGAGTCCGAGCTACGGAAAGATTGTGTAGTAGTGAGATAGTATCTTAGTGCTTTCACTACATCCAGCAAATGAAGAATCCTTTCTTTATCGGACACTGAAGTAGAATTACTAATAGTGGTAGTAGCACACCTAATTAAATTGTAATCAAGAAGGTGGGTGCTATCCTTCCTGAAGCTGTTTTCCACCACAGCTACCACAAGAGATACAGAAAAAAGAATATGGAAAGGATGCACACCACACAGATAGTTATGTTTGCGCTTAATAAAGTGTATTATATACAATATATACAAACAACAGAAAATAATCATAAAGAAAAGGATACATAATGGCCAGATCAATTGATGTAACTATGATCCATAATCTTCAGGAGACTAGTGTACCTCATGTAAAAAGGAGACAGCATTACCAGTAACCATACAGATAATGTGAACTACTATAAATAGGTAATAGCAAATTACCAGCGCTGACAGGTATGATAGAGGTGCTACCTTAGGTCCTTCTGAGGGTTACTTGTAGTGGCTGACTGATTGCGTAAGGTTAAGGTAATCAAATTTGAAACCCAAGACCTAGTAATTAACCTCTCACAATGCACTTTGACATCCCTTGAGAAACAGGTACTGAATAAGGGTTTGAGCTTTGTGCCCCATTTTTTCGGTGATCGTATGCAAACCGATATAGACCTACAACGTTTATATAGAACTGTACGATTGAAAGCTTTCTTTGCCACCTCCCCAGCAGAAATGAGACACACTGTAACCTCATCCACACCCACCGGAGTCGATTTGACTACATCTAAACCCACAAGTAAGTGGAGTCCCCCCCACCACACATCCAATGGTGGAAACTTTTATTAAATTAGTCCAGAAGGACATAGAGAACCTCCAGTGGTCCCCTTCCTCCACACACAGATATCACCATCAACATAGTAACATAGTATGTAAGGCTGAATAAAGACTTTAGTCCATCCAGTTCAGCCTGTTTAACTCCTTCCAGTGGTCTAGTAGCCATAGCTGGAAATGTTATTACATGCCAGGAAGGCATCAAGGCCACTTTTGAACATTTTTACTGTATCCATTCATTACTACCTCCTCTGGCAACGAGTTCCATAGTCTCACTGCTCTTACAGAAAAGAATCCCCTCCTATGTCGGTGGAGAAAGCACCTTTCCTCTAACGTTAGTGGATGCCCCCGGGTTATGGTTACACTCCGGGGTATAAATAGATTGTGGGACAGATCCTTGTATTGACCCCGAATATATTTATACATAGTTATTAGATCACCCCTCAATCGTCTTTTTTCTAGACTAAATAAGCCTAACTTGGACAATCTTTCCGGGTACTCTAGCCCCCGCACTCCTTTTATTAACTTTGTTGCCCTTCTTTGAACGCGCTCCAGTTCTGATATGTCCTTCTAAAGCACAGGTGCCCAGAACTGTACACAGTATTCCATATGGGGTCTGACTAGTGACTTGTACAGGGGTAAAATGATGCTCTGGTCATGAGCACCTATGCCCCTCCTGATGCACCCCATGATCCTATTTGCCTTGGCAGCAGCTGCCTGGCATTGATTACTACAGTTGAGCTTATTGTCAACTAAAACCCCTAGGTCCTTTTCCATTGTTGTTTTACCAAGTGTTTCTTTATTTAGTGTGTAATCATGACACAGATTTCTCCTTCCCATGTGCATAACCTTACATTTATCTGTGTTAAACTTCATTTGCCATTTAACTGCTCATGCTTCCAATTTATCTAAATCTGTTTGTAGCTGCCTGTTGTCCTCTTTTGCTTAAATGACTTTACTCAGCTTAGTATCATCTGCAAAGATTTAATCCATACCCAATGTCATTTATATATATATATATATATCGAAGAGAATTGGTCCCAGAACTGACCCTTGTGGTACTCCACTAGTAACAGTGACCCAATCTGAGTGTGTACCATTGATAACCACCCTCTGCTTCCGATCATTAAGCCAATTTCCCACCCATCTGCACACGTTTTCCCCCAGACCAATCATTCTCATCTTTTGTACCAGCCTTTTATGTGGCACAGTGTCAAATGCTTTAGAAAAGTCAAGATATATGATATCCAATGACTCCCCCTGATCCAATCTTGAACTTACCTCCTCATAAAAGCTGATTAGGTTTGTCTGGCAGGAGCGATTCCTCATAAATCCATGCTGATATGGAGTAATAAGGTCATTTTCCACAAGGTGCTCCAGGATAGTATCCCTTAAGAAACCTTCAAACAGCTTGCCCACCACAGATGTTAAGCTTACTGGTCTGTAGTTCCCAGGTTCCCCCCTAGATCCCTTTTTGAATATTGACACCACATTTGGCAAGCGCCAATCCATCGGAACAGACCCTGTAGTTATGGAATTCACAAATATTAGAAATAACAGCTTGTCTATTACTGTACATAACTAACATAATCTAACAAGACAAGAATGGGTAGCACTAAGTAATCTTTCTAAAGATCAAAATATCATAGTCAAACCAGCCGATAAAGGCAGGGCAATAGTGGTATTGGATTATAGTTTTTACCATGCCACTATACTGTCACAGCTTAATGATCATACAGTATACTGCCAATTACTTAATGAGCCGTTACCAACAATTAAAAAAGAACTAGATTCTCTCATAGTTAGAGCATTTGATGAAGGGATCATAGATAAGAAATTAAAGGACTTCTTGACAACTGATTACCCTGTAACACCTGTTTTTTACATCTCACCCAAAGTCCATAAACACCCGACCCGTCCACCTGGAAGGCCAATTGTCGCAGGAACTGACTCGGTATTTCAGAATCCTGCCATCTTTTTGGATAAGGTGCTCCAACCGAAGGTAATTCAGATCCGATCATACCTACAAGAGATACGGGGGACTTCTTGAACAAAATTGATAACCTAGACCCACTACCTGATGACATCATAATATGTAGTATGGATGTCAGCTCTTATTACACGTCCATACCACATGATCTGGGATTAGAGATGATACAGACTGTTCTGAATGAGATGGATGGAACAGAAGGGTTTAATAGGTTCTGCATGGACCTACTTACCCCGGTCTTAACAAAAAATTACTTCCTGTACTGTAGTCATTTTTACACAAGGCACAACGATGGGGTCAATGTGGCCCCATCCTATGCTAATTTGCTCATGAATGTATTTGAAGAACAGTTTGTATATACAGATGGGGCATTTTAACAACATGTACTACTGTGGACCAGATATATTGATGACATTTTTTTCTTATGGCAGGGCTCAGAGACTGACCTTCTCCAGTTTGTTGACAGACTTAATAACGCCCTCCCGAACATCTCATTCACGAATGACTACAGCGCACATCAGGTACATTTCTTAGATGTCTTGATTAGGATTGAGAATATCATCCATACAGACCTGTTCCGTAAAAAACTGACAGGAATACCTTCCTCCATTATCACAGCTTTCATCCCCAAATCATGCGTGACAGTCTACCTTATAGTCAATACATTCGCCTTAGACATATCATTTCTGATGATCAGGATTTTCTCAACAAATCCGACTCACTAACCAGCAATTTCATAGCCCGCGGGTATGATCCCACTAAATTGAATGAAGCAAGGGAAAGGGCCTACAAAAAAGAGAGGTCCAGCCTGTTAAGACACACTCCATGTGATAATCCCTGATGGATACCAGCAGTTTTCACATATTCACAGATGTCACCCAAGATAGAAAAAAAATATTAAAAGACATTAGCACATACTCACGGGGATGAACGGCTTAGGGATACTTTGTTTGTGCACAAACGAGCGAGAAATTTGAGAGATGAACTGATTAGAGCTGAAATATTACCACCACAAACAGAACCACAGCCTGAACAATACACCACCACCAAAAGATATGCACGCATGTGGGCACTGTGCCCAATGTGGATTTGTAATCGAGGGCCCCAAATTTACACCCCCACTCAGGGTGAAAGTATGAGATAGGCTCCTTCTTTAACTGTAGCTCCACATTTGTTATCTACCTAATTAAGTGCCCTCAGGCGGGGTGACACAGATTCTCCCTTAGCGAGACATTTTATGACAGCTTGACATCAAATCTCACAGTTAAGATTTCAAGCTATCGATCAAATCAAACATCCGAGATGGGGGGCAATAGGGACAGATTACTATTGAGACGTGAACTGTATTGGATATATACCTTGAACACCAAAACACCTTATGGCCTCAATGAGGACATAGACTATGCACCTTTCCTATAAGTGTTGAGGATTAGATCAGTTTTTCAACATCACTAGACCTGTTTAGATATATATTTCCCAGAGATAAAACATCTGCGGTAATGCTACAATAAAAATTCAGTTCCTTCATGTGAGGATTCAGGTCTACTTTGAGAGCACAATAATGCTGAGGATTAGCCTGGGGGTGGAGTAGTTCCCCAATATCTTATAAGCTGTTCAATATGACCAGACCTACGTAGAAATATCTTTCCCATAGGTAAAACATCTGTGGTAATGCCACAATAAAAATCCTGTTCCTTCTTGTAAGGATTTAGGTCCACTTTAAGAACATAACTATAATCCCTGTGATTGCCCGCCCCCTTAGACCCCTACATATGGTTAAATATACTATTAACTATATGGATTAAGGTCCACTTGAGTATGAAAAGGAAGGTGTAGGTCCACTTGAGTGTGATCTGACTTTTTCCATCTTGTTTTTTTAATAATGTTTTTAACCATATCCTTGTTTTTAATAGCGTGGCCGCAATGAAGGATCCCGCTGGCTGCTCCCCCATCACACACGTGCCGCTACCCATTGGAAACGCTCCCAGCTCTCATCACAATGTCATTTGTTCACTCTGCTGTATCGTCAATAAAGCTGTTACAAACTGAGCTCCGGGGAGATGGCTGCCCCGCGTGCCCGAGGCTGACGTCATGTGATTGGCGGGCTGCTCCACCAATCTGCAAATGTCAGCCGAGGCCCGGGACAACGTCACCGGAAGTGACGTCACGGAACTCGCCATCCGAGCACTTCTGGGATGACACGCTGGACGGCCAGGGGGGAGCTGCAGCACTATCTAAAAACCTCGCTTAAAAACGAGGTATCACTTTCAGTTGTTATTGCTGCCTTGAGAAAAGGGCTGATAGCCCTGAAATGTTGGCACCACTTTAGCGATCCACTCTTTGCGATACTGGTATACTAATGTTATTTACGACGCAGTTATGATGCTGTATTGAAGCTGTAAACTGTTATGCATGATACTGATGCTTTGTTGCCTTTTACTGCTGTAGGTCAGTGGTCCCCAACCCTGTCCTCAAGGCCCACCAACAGGCCAGGTTTTGCAGATCTCCACAAAGATGCATAGGTGGAGTAATTAGTGCAGCTGCAGAGCAATAGAGCTGGCTATTTGGAGATCAAAAAAACATGACATGTTGGTGGGCCTTGAGGACAGGGTTGGGGACCACTGCTGTAGATGACTGACTGGCAGACTGTTTGTATGCAGAATCATTTGTATACTACTATTATTGTTTTCAAATTTGATTATTTTCTTAACCTTACGGTCAGTCACTACAAGTAACCCTCAGGAGGAACTAAAGTAGCACCTCTATCATACCTGTCAGCGCTGGTAATTTGCTATTACCTATATATAGTAGTTCACATTACTTTGTATGGTTACTGGTAATGCTTTCTCTTTTTTACATGAGGCACACTAGTCTCCTGAGGATTATGGATCATAGTTACATCAATGGATCTGGCCTCCTTTTCTTTATGATTATTTTCTGTTGTTTGTATATATTGTATATAATACACTTTATTAAGCGTAAACATAACTATCTGTGTGGTGTGCATCCTTTCCATATTCTTTTTTCGGACACTGGAGTAGGAAATAAGGAAGGCAAATTCACCTCTTCATTAAGATGAAAAGGAGAAAACCACTTTAGAAAGAACATCCTGTTTAAAGCATAAGATGGCCTTGTATTTATGTAACACAAAATAGGGAGACTTAAGCAATAAAGCTGCTAATTCAGAAACCCTCCTTACTGAGGTTATTGCCACTAAAAAGATAACCCCAAGAGCCAATAAACTTAATGATGTATCTGTCAATGGTTTAAAAGGAGGACCCTGAAGAGCTGATAAAACTAAATTTAAGTGGCAGCAGTGGCTTGCAAGGCGGCCGCACATGAGCGAATCCCTATACAGAAATTTTGAGAAATGTATTCTTAGCAATAGGTTTCTGAAGAAAGATAAAGCAGATATCTGTACTTTTAAAGTACTCAATTGAAGACCTTCATCAAGACCTTTCTGCAAAAAATCCAATATTCTGGGAACAGAAAAAGTTCGCACCAATTGATATATGCACGCCAGATCATTGATGAAGACTTCCTTCCTGGCCTGAATCATGGTCTGGATGATTCAATAGCCAGGTCGTCCTTGTGAATTGGGATACCCTAGAGGCCCCTGTGTGAGGAGATCTGGATTGTCGGGTAACCTCCACGGGTCGCTCTCTGACATCCTTACTATGTCTGAGAACCAGCTTCTCTCTGGACACCAAGAAGTGGAGACTAAAAAAGTTACCTTTTTTAGTACTCAACCCAGGAGTGGAGTTGTGGGGTAATGCATAAAGAAGCTTGAATGCGGACCACCGAGTCAGGACATCTGTTGCTATTGCTTGAGAATCCTTGGGACACAAACTTCGGAACCTTACGCCTGTGCCGTGATGCAAAGAGATTTACGTCGGGAAACCCCCAGCACATGCATAGGGATTGAAAGACCCTCTGACTGAAAGAACAATCCCCTGATGCAGGACCGCTCTGCTGAGATGATCGGCCTGCAAGTTGTCCACTCCTGGTATGTGTACTACCAAAATGCATGGAACCTGTTTCTCGGCCCAAAGTAAAATCTGACACTGTGAAGTGATATATATTTTTTATTTTTAAACTTTTTTATTGAGGACAGCCAAATTACAATCATACATATCATAAACAACGAGCGGAATAGCAGGCAAACATGGCTTATAGCATTTCTACTGGTCAAATGTACAGATTTACAAGCGTTCCACCAATTCCTCCCCCCATCATCCCATAGAAACCAAACCAAAGAATACCAACGAGTCCCTTCTTGGATGATGAAAAGGATTCCGATGCTAGTAAGGCAGACGGATTATGTGAGAGACCATGCCCATTAGCCTAATGCGACTGGCGGGTCTCCCTCGACCACTCTTCTAAGGTACCATTCAGTATCCCTGAAAGCACTGTGTAGCTTGGCCCGGATTTCCGGCTACAACAGATTAATAAAGCTTTCCCAAGTGGCAAAAAATAATTTGACTTTCGTTTCCTTATGGGCTGTCGCGTCTACCCAATCAAATTTAAAGAATTGCTGTAGTTTTCCCAGAAAGACTTTAAACTGAGGCGGGTCGGGGTAAATCCAGGCCTGCAAAATAGTTTTGCGCGCTACAGCAGATATAAACAATAACAGCCTTCTAGTCCCCCGTGAGACTCTCACTCCCTCCAACATCAGCTCCCCAAAATTGCCCACTCCGGTGAGGGGGATGCGTAGGTTACCAGGTTCTGAGACGTATATTGGGCTACCTGCCTCCAGAACTTCCTGATTACGGGGCATTCCCATAGATTATGGAAGAGATCTGCTGATTCCACATTGCACTTCAGACAGGTCGGGGATTCGGATAAGCCCATGCTAAAGTAGCGGAGCGGGGATACGTAATTATAGTGGAATTGTCTAAGGAGCATCTCTCTATACGTTGATGCTGATAAAGTAGACCAAGAGTAGTTATAAGATTTCAAAATCTGGGCACATGTAAGATTAGGGAAATGTCGAACCCACTTTATCATTCCCGTTTTCTGCACGTCCCAGTCAAGCCTTTTCCTCAAAATAGCATAATACATAGAAATAGCCCCTTTACATGGCGGAGGATTTTCTAAGAGAATATCCAAATCATTGAATCAATCTAGATCAGAGAAGCGACTGACTATTTTTTTAATATAGGAGGTGGCTTGCATAAAGGGAAATACTCGGAGGGTCACAGAGGGATATAAGTGTCTCATTGCCTCATAAGACAAGATTTTCTTCTGGGCCTTATTTACCAGAGCAGAAATTGAGGTGATGCCAGACTCACGCCAGTACTCATATGTAATTGTCGCATTACTCAGGCCAAGATCCGGGTTTCCAGCCAGCGGCAGAAGCAGAGAGGAGTGCGAGCTAAAATTTCTTTCTCTGCGGATAATATGCCACAGCTTCCAGATTGTAAATAATAGGGGGTTTTGTGTCACCTGAGGGGGTAGAAGATGTTTGTGTTGATGAATCATGAAAGTCAGGCTCGTGGTGCCTACCAGGGCCTGATCTAGGTCAGTATTTGTATGTACACTGCGATTCCCCACCCAGTCTCTCAAGACGCACAAGAGAGCCGCCTGATTATATTTTTCGATATCTGGGAGATTCACTCCTGCATTTCTGACCTCCTGCTGCAACGTGGCTCTACCCAGACCTGCTATCTTCTTGGCCCAAATGAATTCGGTAAATATGTTTTATATCCTGTGTGGCCAGCAAAATCGGCAGTGTTTGAATGTAAAAGAAAATTCTCGGGAAAGCTATCAGCTTGAGGAGGTGTATCCGCCCCAAGAATGAGAGCCCAAGCTTGACCCAGCTTCGGAGGTCTTTCTCTAGGGTCCTTATTACTGGTGTTATGTTACAGGAGTACAGCTCCAGGGGGTTCTTTGGGATGAGCGCACCCAGATACCTCAGGGAGTTCTTGCTCCACGAAAAGGGATACCCATCGCTCCAACGCGGCTTGGTACCAGATCCTAAATATAGGGCCATCGACTTGGATTAGATATAAACAGGATCAAGTCGTCTGCAAACGCCATTAGCTTCACTGACGAGGATCCAACTCCAATGCCATGAAACTCCGGTTCTGCTCCTAGGGCTCTCAACAATGGGTCCAAAGCCAGGTTGAATAAAAGAGGCAAAAGCGGGCATCCCTCTCTCGTGCCTCTAGCCAGGCGTACTTCCCGCGATCTCTCCCCATTGATCAATAGAGTGGTTCGTGGGTTTTTGTAGATGAATTGGATATAGTGTAAAAAGCGCCTTCCGAACCCCCTTCCCTCCAGAACACCCAATAGCCACAGCCATTCTACCTTATCGAATGCCTTTTCGGCGTCAAGGATAAGGAGAATTCCCCCGGAGTTCTTGCCAGCAGCGGTGGCTGCTATAGCTGTCCGTATGCCCAGCGTAATATGTTTGTTGCGGACGAAGGCTAGTTGATGCTCACTGAGTAGGGACGGAAGAATAGATTGCAGCCTTTCCGCCATTATTTTTGCCAAAAGTTTATAATCATTGTTCATTAGGGAGATAGGTCTGTAGGAAGAATGTAATGAGGGGTCTTTATGGGGTTTTAAAATTAGGGTAGTGTATGCTTCCGTAAAATGTGGCATTTCCACATTTTTCTGAAGGATTGTGTTAAACAGATCCTGTAAGATTGGAGTAATAAATGGGCCTAACATCTTATAAAATTCTCCCGTGTAGCCGTCAGGCCCTGGGGTTTTACCATTCTTTAATTGCCGAATTGCCCATGTGACTTCCACCTCCGTAACCGGGCCTTCCAACAACCTCCTCTGAGAATCGGACAACCCTCCCAACTCTGCCTGCTGGAGAATAGGGTTTACTAACGAGTGGTTTGGCAATGCAGATGTGTAGACATTCCTAAAATAGCTTTCAAAAAATTTAACTATCTCAGGAGTCTTTGTATAATTCTGACCAGAAGCTGGCTTTTTAATGGCAGCAATGTGTCTTCTAGGGCCTGAAGGGCTAGTCATTGCTGCTAAGAGCTTACCAGACCTATTTCCATATCTATAGTATTTATGTCTCTCAAAAAAATTAGATTTTTTTGCCTCTGCACTAAGGAAGGTATCTAATATGAGCGAGGCCTCCGACCATTGTTTTTTAGCAACTTCAGTGTTGAGTTGTAGATAAGCTCTGTATGACTCAGAGACCGCATTGTAGAGTTCCTTGTGTCTCGTTCTCGATGCTATTTTCCTTCGAGAGACGAAATCCACAATGTGACCCCTGATAACTGCCTTTGCCGCTTCCCAGAATAATACGGGTTCTGTTATATGTTGGATGTTGTCATCCTTATAATTTTCCCAAGCCCCTCTCAGAAACTCCTGGAAGCTATCCGAGCCTCCCAGATACGTGGGAAAACGCCAAAACCCCGACCTGCCCTGGGGGATCGCCAGTGAAAAAGAGATTGTGACTGGCGCGTGGTCTGAAAGTGCAATAGGCTTGATCTCCGCCTCCGTGACCTCCGTAAGAAGGGACTCGTGTGTTAAAATGTGATCAATCCTAGACAAGGATTTGTGAGCTTTGGAGTAACATGTATACTCCCTCGCCGAAGGATTGAGGAGTCTCCAGGGATCCACCATTATGTGAAATGAGAGAGGTACGTCAAGTGGGCGCCTCCCGGGCAGAGATCGGCAGTAATTCTTTTTTGGCCTGAGTCGGGTTTTCAAAGATTCTCGGCTCTCCATTGATTAGCAGCCGCAATTTAGCAGGGTATAAGAGGGTGAACCGTATTCTCGTGTCAGCCAAGTACTTGCACACCGGAGCGAATTCTCGTCTTTTCTGTGCAACTGCGGCCGAGAAGTCCTGAAATATCAGGATCCTGTGGCCCTCCACTGTCACTTCTTTCTGCTTTCTGAAGGCTGCGAGAATCTCCTCTTTATCTGCATAATGGAAGTACTTAGCTATCACCGGCCTAGGGCGTCTTGTACCAACCAACTGCCTTTCCTGACCCAACCTGTGTGCTCGCTCTATGTGTCTAGAGTCAGTGGTCCGAAGACCAAGGGCGAGCATAAGATCACGTGTAAGGAACTTGTATGACTCCGGGATCCCTATGAAACGCAAGTTTGATCTCCTACTCCTGTTTTCCAGATCCTCATGCTTTTCGTTTAACGATGAAATAATAATTTCCTGAGCAGAGGATCTTGTTTGAAGGAAATCTAGTTTATCCTCTAGATCGCTAACCCTTTGTTCCAATTCTGTAACCCTCGTGGTGTTAGATGTGATCTGGGTCATGGAATTAGCAATAGCGTCCTGCAAGGAGTCAAATTGTTTGTCCAAGTAAGGGGTAATCTGTGCCAAGACTATGCCTTAGCTATGCTTTTGCCCTCGTCCCCCTCCCGCTCCAAAGGTGTGTCCGGGATTGGGTCCCTGTGCAAGTCGGGGGTTAATGGGGAGCCCGGGGGCGATCCCTGAGTGTTGTTGTTTTTCTGGCTACTTTGGGACTGTTTAGACTTAGCTCTGTCGGTTTTCGTAGTATTAGAAGGTTGTTGCTTCTCCAAATAGCGGTCCAAGCCCTTTCTAGTAGCTTGAGACATTATGAATAAAGATATGAGCCCTGTCAAGTCACAAAGATTATCAGAAATGGAGACTCTGTGGAAAAAAGGCAAATTAGTACATACAAAAATCTCAAGCAATATATCAGGGGTTATTGCCACTTATAACTCTCAATGGGGGAGGAAGGAAAGAGAGAATCTCCACCTCTTTCCATACACCCAGCTTCTCAACGCAAGGAGCGATGCAGGCTACCCTGTAGGGACAGGTGGAAAAAAAAAAAGAAAGAAAAAAGAAGAGGGCAAAGTGCATTGAAGAGGCCACCTCATAAATGGTCAACAGGTGTCAGCAGTGTGCTGGTATCTCACTCTCCATGCAACGAGTTATATCCAGCTCTCCTAGCAGTAAATCACATACAGCTATGTACACAATTATGCGGGTGGGTTAAAACAAGAGGGGGCAGTTAAATGTTGCCGCAAGAGACTTGAACACGGCCAAGTAATTGGGGTGTCTGAGGGGCGCACTGCACAAATATGGGGGCAGAATATATAGTGGGGAGGGCAGATCGATCTCCCAGCCGGGAGAGAGTTCCTCACCTCAGGCCGATGGTTAGGTCCCTCAGTGTCAACAGGCCAGTTCCAGCAATTCCACACCGCTGTAATAAAGAGGGACTAGTGACCAATTTAATAGCGCCGGTGACCTGGAGCGTCAGAATACTTGATTGAAGATCCGGGGGGGAACAGCCAACTATCCCCGCCACCACTCGTCTCTCTCCCCGGCAGTCTCCCTGCGAGGGGGGGTATGAGGAGGGCCAGGCACCGCGCCTCAGGGCCTAATTTCTCGCCACACGCAGAGAAGGAGGGGGGTCAGCAAGAGGGCACGGGAGTCAGCCACACCGCCTCTACTCACTTCTGCAACGACCGCCGGCTATGTCTCTCCTCCAGGCCGCCTCCGCTCTCACCCGGACACCGGCAATGTAGCTCCATCGGTGGATCACACCAGGCAGGGGGCACACAATGACCGCCGCTCCGCCTCCCACGATCAGGGCGAGGTCCACAGCTCCCTCCGGCAGCTGGACAGCAAAGGGGGCACCGCGCCCCACGGCTCCGCTCCTCAATACACGTGCACGGGGGGGGCAGGCAAGAGGGGACTGCCACACCACCGCCACTCACCCCCTCAGCAATTGTCGGCTCTCTCGCTCCTCAGGCACACCGCCATGCCCGGTCAGACGCTGCCTGCGTCTCTCCGTCGCTCCCGAGGATCGTCCAGGACGAGGAGATTACAATGGCCATCCTCCGCAACAGGAACCAAAGCTCGCCACTCTGCGAGGCCCGGAAACAGGGAGGCTAGCCCACCTACAACAGAGCTTCTGCGGCCGCAGCTGAATCACGGTAGGTCCAGGTCGTCAGATCGCTGGGACAGGGCAGTAAGGTAGGGAGTCCTCTGAATCCAGATAGGTTATCTGCCCTTGCCTGTGGCGCAATGGCCGCCACGTGTGAAGTCGCAAATTCAGGCAGGGACTCCGGGGAATCACTCAAGGGGGGTCTCAATCGAGTCCAGGGTATGTCACAAATTTCTCTCCCCTCTCGCGAATGTGCTCTAGGGCTCCAATTTGGATTGCAGCAGATTACAATGGCTGGGGAAAGAGCACTGTTAAAACGCGGCCATGTCCGTTGGCTCCGCCCCCGGAAGTCCGAAGTGATATTTTTTATATTTTTTGTTCCCATAGAAATTGTAAAAAATCCTATACAATCAGAAATTACACTGTATATAGGATGATCCCTTTTGTTTAAACAGCATGGGGGGAGACGCATTCTGAAGACTGGCTTAGCTGCTTTAGTTTCATGTGTGCATTCGCATGCAAATTAAGTCGGCTACCTGTGATTCATAGTTTCATCTGGGCCAGAGTAATACCTTGGTAAATTTTTCCCGGGGCCAATCAGAGATGACCTGTGGATTGCAAATGAAACAAAGGGTCAGCCTGAGAAGAACAGTGGACTGGGGAGAGAGAGATTCACTAGAACAGCTGAAGGACACACACAGACTTGTGTCTTCAATGGAGATGAACACAGGAGAACAATGAGATTTGCTTTGGCATAGAGCGACCTGCGTTGTGGACTTAAATGCAGCAGCCATCTTGTTTGGAGATCAGATGAGGCCTGCTGATTTCTGCCTGGACCCGATTAAAACAGATTAATAATCTGTTTTAATATATGTTTCGCTTTTGCCCTGTTAGGTTTTCTGAATTTGTAACAGTGCTTCTAGCATTTTTGATGTTTACATTTTTGCAAGGTATAAAAATAACTCTTTAAGGTGCATAATTTTCCTTGGGAATTACGGACAAGTTAACTTACTAGACAAATGCGTGTGTCATTTTGGAGATATATTTACATATACATACATATATTTGAGCTTTTAAGTTTGACTTACAAATTAAAGGGCTGCAAATATACTTATGAATTTTAACTAAATTACGCCCAAGCAAGAACATTCCTGCAGAGCTTTCCTGCTTCCTTTTGTCTGTTTGAATCCATATGGGATGCCCCCTCAGATAGGATGCCCAATATCTGAGACACCATAGAATCACACTCAGTTCCAGGATATTTATGGGGAGTCTTGCTCTCCTTCGGACTCCACTGTCCCTGGATCGTTTCTGAATCCATGACACCCACCCCAACCAGTTAGACTGGCATCCGTGGTGATGATCTTCCACTCTACTGGAAGGAAGGACTTGCCGATCTGAATGGGCTAGCCATCAGGCTAGAGACTACCTTCTTGACTGTGTTATGCAAAAAGTGTGATCCAGAGTCTGTGGGACTCGATCCCAGATCGTGAGCAATGCCTGAAAGCAAGACTCCATCAGGACCAACAGACACATTCCCTGACAAATCGTCGGGTGAGGGCAAGACAAGAGACCCTATGCCCTGGCCTGAAGTAAACGTCTCTTATGTTCTGGAAGAAACGCTTTTGCCTGAGACGTGTCTAATGACATTCCCAGAAAATAAATACCTCTTGAAGGTAAGACATTCGACCTTTGAAAAATTTGACTAGATAATCAGATATCCAATGTCGATATGTCTGTGTATCCTTCTGGGCACCCTGACATGATGGGGCCCATATTAACAGATCGTCTAAGTAAATGTATATTAAGTAAATTAAATGTATACTCTGACTTCTTAGAAACAACATGAGACCTGACAACACAGAGTAAACACCCTTGGTGCTGACGACAGACCGAAGGATAGCACCACAAACTGAAGATGTAGGCCACCTAATGCAAATGTTTCAATTGACCCAGAAAAATCGGAATGTGAAGGTATGCATCCTTATATACAGACTGTGGTTATAAAATCTCCTGGCTGAAGTGAAATCACTGTGGATCAAATTACTCCAATCTCTAAAAGGTGAGATATGGCAGATCTCATTGCTTCTGCGGAATTCGGAATACCCCTGACCAAGAGAATATCCAAGAAGGTCTGGATCCTAATTCGATCTTGTAGCCTGAGGATACAGCTTCCTGTATCCAAAGATCTGTTACATGGAGCCTCCAAATGTGAGTAAAGTGCAGAAGCCCCCCCCACCTACAAGGGCAGGGCCGTCCTTTTGACGGGGGGTTGGCTTTATTCCACCAGATACCTCTTGCCTTGCTTTGGGACTTTGTCTTATTCTGAAATTCTCTTTGGTATCCCGAAAAGGCAGAATCTCTGCACCCACTAAAAGGCAGAGGATTAGAGGCCCAGCAGTATTAGACTTCTGCTTTACCATGCAAACCGAGCACTCCCCAAACAGACGCCTCCCCTTAAAGGGGAGTCCCGTCAGATTAATTTTAGAGGCTGTTTCAGCTGGTCATTGCTTAAACCATAAAGCATGCCTTAAAGCTACCACCAGAGCTTAACCTGATCAAATCTTCCATAGCCAAGATCACATACCTGTTGATATCCAAACTGGTTTTGATGAACTGGGAGCATGACTTTTATGAACAACCCATATGAGACCCATCTTTGAGTCCAGTTGTTTTAACAAACTCCTGCTCCCCAAAGATGCTATGGATGTAGCACAGGCCGACTGCAAGGTCGACCCCATAATAGAATAAGCACCTGATCTATGCGCTTATCCGCTGGATCCTTTGCAGAAGCCCTATCAGAGATGGCATAACCAAAGTCTTAGAAAGACCTGGCACAAGTGCATCCACCACGGGAGGAAAGGGATACATAGTATCTAGAACTTTAGGAATGGGTGGAAGATTAACTGGCTTCTGCCATTCTCTATGAATCAGATTAGAATAATGCGTATGCACCGCAACAACCTCCAGAATGGAGAAGATCAAACCATCCATCCTTTCCTTAACCGAGCACCCCCTTTTGTAGAGGACTCAAATGTGTAGATAAACTATGGGTTGTTAAGCCCTTTGTGCAGCCTATATAACTCCCACAACTGCATTGTAAAAGGAACACAACACCTTTTGTGGAACAGGTGGTCACCTGTTTTATATGAAATTCTTCACCTTCCCTAGTTTCAATTTTTTGGGGTATTTGGCCTGTTTCTTATTAATACTATCTTTAGAACAACATCACTGTGTTCAAAATATCGGCGACCACCTTAAACCCCTCATTTACAACGTTGTCTGGTTGGTCCATAACTCAGCCTCAATCTGAAACCACCAATTGATCCGAGGTTAGGCCCCCTCAGAATTTTGTCAGGCTTGAGATTATGACCACACCCATATTCTTATATAAAATTCAATTTATTAGAAATATGTATAGAAAATTCATACAGCTTTTTACAAAAATATATCATAACATCAACATCTACAGCTTGCAGAACCTTGAGGCCAAAAACAGCATCTGCTGAGGCCTGCACATCAACCTTATAAAACTTGGAAAAAGTATGAACAGAAGACCAAGTAGCAGCCTTACAAACTTGTTCAACAGAGGCCTGGTGCTGAAAAGCCCAAGAAGCCCCAACAGCACGAGTAGAATGAGCAATGATATGAAAAGGGGGAACCTTCCCCTTGGCAGAATAGGCCCCAACAATGGCCTGACGTATCCATTTGCTAATGGTAGACTGGGCAGGCGCCAAACCCTTCCTAGGCCCGGAGGGCACCACGAACAAGGCGTCCGTCTTACGAAAGGGAGAAGTAGCCACCAAATAGTACTTCACACAACGAACCACATCCAAAGAATGCAAAACCCTCTCCTTGTCATTGCTAAGCTTAGGACACAAGGAAGGGAGAACTACATCCTGATTGAGGTGGAAGGCAGAAACCACCTTAGGAAGAAAATCTGTCTTAAAGTGAAAAACCACCTTGTCCTGGTGTCTCTCAAAGTAAGGGGCCTGAATGGACAGAGCCGCCAACTCAGAGACACGCCGAACAGAGGTAATAGCCACCAAAAAGGCAACCTTTTGAGTGAGCACAGAAAGAGCAACATCCTGCACTGGCTCAAAAGGAGGCCCCTGGAGGGCCGACAGAACCAAATTCAAATCCCAAACGGGCACCAAAGGCTTTCTAGGGGGCCGCACATGACTGACCCCCTGGAAAAAGGTCTTAACCAAAGGATGCAGAACAAAAGACCTTTGAAAGAAGACCGCCAGGGCAGAGACCTGCCCTTTCAAGGTACTACGCTGGAACCCCAGGTCCAGACCGTGTTGAAGAAACTCCAAGATCCTAGGAATCGAAAACACCCTGCAAGGCAAAGCCCTAGCCTCACACCAGTCAATAAAGGACCTCCAAGTCCTGTAGTATATGTTAGAGGAAGATCTCTTCCTAGCTCTAACAAGAGTCTGAATCACAGCCTCAGACAAACCTTCCTCCCTTAAGATGGAGGTTTCAGCAGCCATGCCATCAAAGCCAGCGTTTGTAAATTGGGGTAACGTAGTGGACCTTGAGAGATCAGATCCGGAAACAGGGGCAGCCTGCAATGATCTACCGCCAGCCTTACGACGTCTGCGAACCAAACCCGTCTTGGCCACCAGAATTGCTGGCGCACCCTCTAGAGCCAGCTTGCGCACCACCGTACCTACCATGGAGAAGGGGGGGAACAGATACAGGAACCCCAGATCCCTCCAGGCAAGAGACATGGCGTCCAATGCCAGGGCCAGAGGATCCTGAGACAGAGACACAAACTTTGGGAGCTTGTGATTGTGACGTGAGGCAAAGAGATCCACCTCTGGAAACCCCCACTTGTGACAGAGGGACCGGAATACCTTGTGGTTGAGAGACCATTCCCCTCGGCGAGAGGATCTGCCGCTCATCAGATTGCTTGGTTCCAGCCACCACTGAAGGGACTACCGAACCTGGGGAGATCCAATGCCTGGGGACATCTGTTCCAGGCCAACAATAGATGGAGCTGCAGCGACCTCATGTGGAGCTGAGCAAAGGGAACTGCCTCAAAGGAAGCCACCATCAATCCCACCAGTCTCATCCCTAACCGGATAGAAGGACGAGGTTTGGACAGGAGAAGACGTATCAGATCCTGAACCATCTGCACCTTGGACTGAGGTAGGAACACCCTGGTCCGAATGGTATCCAGATTCATGGCCAGAAACGAGATCTCCCTTGAGGGGGAGAGAGAAGACTTGGGATGGTTGATCACCCAGCCGAACCTCTCCAGCGTCGTCGCCACCAACCTGGTGTCCAGTTCCGCCTGACAGAGAGGATGCTGTAATGAGGAGGTCGTCCAAATACGGCACAATGCGAATGCCCTGGGCTCTAAGAAGGGCCATTATGCCCGCCAGCACCTTGGTGAACACCCTTGGTGCCGAAGTCAACCCAAAAGGGAGGGCCACAAACTGAAAGTGCTGATCTCCCACCACAAACCTGAGAAATCTCTGGTGTGCTGGGAAGATTGGTACATGAAGGTAAGCATCCTTGATGTCTATGGATGTCATGAAATCCCCCTGATGAAGGGAATTGATGGCTGAGCGCAGAGTCTCCATGCAGAACTTCTTGGTTCTGATGAACCTGTTGAGAAGCTTCAGATCCAGAATGGGTCTTATGGATCCATCCTTTTTGGGCACCGTGAAGAGGTTGAAATAGTAGCCCCGGCCTCTCTCCGAGAAAGGCACCGGACATATGACTTCCATGTCCAGAAGAGTTTGTACTGCCAACAGAAGCCCCTGCGCAGCCCGGGGATCCGAGGGCACCCGAGATCTGAGGAATCTGTGAGGAGGCCGGTACTCGAACTCCAGTTTGTACCCGGAAGAGACCACTTCCAAGATCCATTTGTCTGTGACCTCCCGGGCCCAAACCTGGAAAAAGTGTTGCAGCCGTCCCCCAACCCGCAAGGGTGAGGGGCCCCCTCATTGCTGAGCTGGCTTGGCAGTGGGCTTGGAACCCCAGGCAGGTCCAGGACGAGCACGTCCTCTGCCTCTGTTCCAGGAATCACCTCTGAAGGTAGAGTAGGCAGCTCCTCTGCCTGCTCTGGCACAGCGAAAGGAGGGATTAAAGGAGCCTGCCCCCCGAAAGGAGCGACGCTGCTTCTTACGTTGTGGTAACTTTCCCCCTTTTGCCACCGAATCCAACTTATCTCCAAACAGCCGCATACCCAGGAAGGGTAGCCCTGTGATTTCTTAGCTGCAATGTCAGCCGCCTATTGGCGCAACCAGACCGATCGGCGAATAGCCACTAGCCAGGCCGAGGTTCTACTACACATGCATATTGTGTCATCCAAGGCGGATAAAACAAAAGACATGAACAATTCGCACCGCTTAAGGGCTGCGAATTCATCACTGGCCGGGTTAAGACAGGTCCCTAACCACAGACCTGGTAGCCACAGCCGTGAGCGCAGACGCACAAACAGACCGCAAGGCTGAACCACACTAGTGAAGGCATGGCAGGCCATTTGGTCAATGCGCTTGTCCTCACCATCTTTTAGAGTGGTGGCGTCTGGAGAATGTACAACAGAGGTGGTCCCAGAACGGGCGCATCGACCTCGGGAGGGGACGACCAGCGCTTAACCGCGTCCACTGGAAAGTGATGTTTCCTATCCCATCCCTGAGGAACACCGGGGTGCCGGTTAAGTCTCTCCCATTCCTTAAGAATCATGCTTTCAAAATGATTCTGATTTGGAAACTCCAAGCGAGGCTTAGAAGTCCCAAAGAATTCCCCTTTCAGCTGGAGGAGAAATATCCAGCACCACAAATAAATGGGCCAGGACCCTGGGGGTATCAACGGCATCCCCCTGCGCCTGCCCAGTATCAGCATAAAAAAACTGCTGATCCTCAGCATCAGATTCAGCAAACAATTCCCCCTCCTCAAGCGGGGAATAATCAGACCAGTCAAGGCAATCATAGTCATCAAAATCCAGATGTCTTCTCCTAGCTGGGGCCTTTCTGGCCGTAGAGCTAGAAATCGATTTCTCGATGTTGGCCAATCTAGCACACACATCAGATTGCGACTCCCCGCCAATGACAGTGTCACTTGGGGTGCGGATAAGGCGGGGTGGGGTAGGAGATGAGGCCGGTGGCACGGACCCAGATGCCTGGGACCCCGACTGCCGCGTTATGGCCTGCTGAGCACATGGTATGCAAATCAGTACATTGCAAAAAGTAATGTGAGAGAGAGCGCTGAAAAGAGTGTGAGCCGCTGCCTAGTATGAGAGGTCAATTCTTATCATGAAAAATGTGAAACAGAGCCAATACCGTACTTGGGAATGCCTCAATTGAGGTAAAACCTTGTTTGGAATTGGGAACGGAGATTTGAAGAGACACAAGAAACAACCATACTCAGGAAGTCATATACATAAAGACACGATCACGATAGACAAAAGAATTGAGCGACAGCCTGAGAATTTTTTAGACCTGGTGGCATTCCATACCCCAAAAAGAAAGAAAATAGAACATGAGGAAGAAGAGCTGGGATTAGACTTCAAGAAAAATAGGAGAAAAGACAGAGACGAATAAATGCTCCTAACAAAGATGGTCTGTTCAATCTAAGTAAGACCAATTTCAGTGATAATGAAATCAATCTCCTGAATAAAGGACTAAAATACGCTCCTGCGTCAAATATCAATAAATTCAACACCTTTATAGATGTTTTAAAATTCACACGGAAATTAAACATAAAAAAACATTTTGCTGAAACAGGGATGGAATCTCCATGTAAATCTACAAACATCACAATAGAACATGTAGAGGATAAGCCATTAGAAGAGAATTCAAACTCCAGTATGCCACTAATGACCGATCCGATTCTGAAGATAAAACACAGTAATTTAAGAAATAACTCTAATTTCAATCCCCAGAACTCAAACAACACAATAAAGATATTTAAGGAAGCAGTTATTCAGGACTTAAGGAGAATAGAACCCAAGAAAAGTAATACCTCAAATTTGAAAAAAGAGGAGAAAACTCGATCATAAAAAACATCAAAAATAAAAAAGAGGCGATTATAAAACCAGCGGATAAAGGAAGGGGGAATAGTCATTCTAAACAAAGACCAATATTTACAAGAAACTAACAGACTCCTCAGTGATACCAATACCTATGAGAGGTTAAGAAATGATCCCACTAACATATACCACCAACAACTAAGGGATCTACTGGACAGAGGCCGCAGAGAAGAAATTCTGACAAAAAAAAAAAATACAATTACCTCAACATCCAAACCCCCCGTATACCAACATTGTATCATCTGCCCAAAATACACAAGGACAAAGAGCAACCTCCAGGACGACCCATTGTGAGTGGCATAGGTTCTTTAACCAGCCGAATAGGGGAGTACATAGATTCCTTCTTACAGCCACTTGTAATACAAACTTCATCCTATTTGAAAGACTCAGGTTCTTTACTTTCTCTGCTAGAACCTTATAGGAACAAACCACAACTGTCTCTGGGTACAGCAGATGTCAGTTCATTATACACTATAATTCCGCATAAAAAAGGCATTGAAGCTGTCCGTCATTTTCTGGAGTCGGATAACCAACTACCTCAACGACAAATCCAATTTATAATCGACTGCCTCCATTTTTGCCTCCCCCACAACTACTTTTGGTATCAGGATAATTTTTACCTCCAAAAAATCGGTGTTGCGATGGGGGGCAAATTTGCCCCAAGTGTAGCCAATCTTTTCATGGCGAAATGGGAACAACAAACAATATATCATCATAGACCCAAGGAACTGACACTCTACAAGCGCTATATAGACGACTGCGTATTTTTCTGGGATGGACCATTAGATCTTTTGGACACCTTTCTCATGTCACTCAACGAAAATGACAACAATATTAGATTTACATATGAAATCAGCTCCTCTGAGATTAATTTTTTAGATTTAACTATCTATAAAGATGATAAATTAAAACAAAAACTTTTTTCAAAGGTACTGATCGCAATAGCTTTATTCCAGTTGATAGCTGTCACCACCAAAATTGGTTAAAAAATATCCCGAAGGGACAATTTACTCGCATAAGAAGAAATTGCACAGACGATATAACCTATAAAAATCAAGCACAAGTTCTAGCAACCAGATTCATGGAAAAGGGCTATTTGAAAGAACAGATTGAACAAACAATTATTGAGGTCAACCAAAAGTACCATAGCCACATAACAGAGTCAAAGACAACCAAAGTTCAAAACCATGATACTAACCAGGGACCTAACTTGAAGATTTCCTTTATTACTAATTTTAACAATGATCACAAGCAAATTGAACGTATTATCAAAAAACATTGGAATATCCTACATACAGATCCCACATTACGAAGCATTGTCCCAACCAGGCCAAGATTCATTTATAGGAAGCCTCAGACACTAGCCCAACACTTGGTGAAAAGTTACACTAACCCTCCCACCAACGATATAGTAACCAACGGAAAATTCACCAGATGTAGAGATTGCAAAGCGTGCAAAACAACATCCAAAAATACATCAAACCCTACACATCGAACAGATTTCAAAAACCCACAAACTGGAAAAGAATATAAAATCAGAGGGATATCATCTTGCAACACCAAAGGTGTTGTATATTGTCTTCAGTGCCCATGCAATCTACTGTATATTGGACGCACCAAGAGGCCCTTTAAGATACGCCTAGCCGAACATATGAACAACATCAAAAAAGGCTTGGAATCACATAGCGTATCATCCCATTTTAAAACCAAGCACAACAAAGACCCGTCATACTTGGACTTTTGGATCATAGAAAAAACCAATATGAATTGGAGAGGTTCCAACTTAACTACAGAGATTTCCAAACGGGAAGCTTTCTGAATATTTGAATTAAATTCCACCTTTCCAGCCGGATTAAACATCGAAATAGACTTAAACTGTTTCCTCCAAAATAATTAATTACTCATAACTATCCATTTAACAGCAACCACTTTAACATTCATAGCCAGTGGTCTGCTAAAGAAATCAGTGAATATATTACATATACAAAAAAAACAGCGTTTTTGCAATCTGGCATCTTCCCTTTCTCTCTTATTACACATCATATCCAATTTTTCACAGACATCCCCCTTTTTTTCCTTTGCTTATCACTTTTTTGCACCGTCTTCCATTTCATCACTACATGTGCATTGCCTTCCATTCTAATGTTATATGTGCTCTGCATAGCATATAAGAACCATTTCCTTTGCTTCTAAGATTATACATTGCAGCACTATATAAAAAAGTTTTTGAACTGATACTTCATCTTTTTATAATAATATTTTTTATAATAATATTCTTATAATATGTTTTTATATATTCCTAACCCCATATGACAAAGGACTTATTGAACTCTCCCCCCTTTTTTCCTTTTATAAACCAATAATCATTGGCATTGTATGACTTTTATTCATATATTTTTAATCTTTATTTATATATTTTTAATCATTGATCTAATTGTATAAACAGACCTCAATTGGTAACCTGAGTTTAATGTACTCATGTTGTAGCCCGAGGCTGCGCTCTCCTAAATGAAAACAACCCTGTCATAATTTAAACTAATGTATCCTTATTTTGCCTGAGGTAACATCGTTGAAGTCTACTGAAGCTGCAAGTCTGTGAAAACAAAGGATGACTACATTTCCCATCAACCACTTCATACGAATGACATCACATCTAACCAATTTAAAGGCAGCTGTCACGCATGCCCATTGATACCCTGAGGACGGCTCACCGCCGAAACGCACATAGGTTACAGAGTGGGACAAGGAGTCACCACTCCAACTTCTAATCTTCTCATCTAAGCAACCATCGATTCCACTTCAAACTTGACACAGCGGATATCATTAATCACGGATAATAGAGGATTTCATCTATACCACAGACAATAGAGCGAGAGTGGACTTTTTATATTCATTTTACTCCTCCCCGCCAATGCAAGCACAGCTCACTCACTCATCCCAACGTTTCGGTGTTCACTCACATTGAACACCACAGAGTGCTGTACTTTGGAAGATTGTTGGAGCCCACACTCCCTCACTGACCCTTATCCTTTCCCCCATTCCTATTCCCATTATATTTTTATTGGCGCACCTTTAAGCTTTTTAAATCAAATAAAGAAATCGCACTTTACTTCAAGGTGTGTTTATTGAGAGTTGGAAGATCTAACTAAAGATGATCTAAAACCAGCACAATTAAGGTTTGCTTTATACCCGGACTTAAAAGTGTGTTTGAAGGTAAAAATCAACCACTGATTCATCTAAGGATTATCCAGACGTCCAGACACCTGAAAGCATAACCAACTAAAAGGGATCTTCACACTGCGGTTTTGCACTTACCTGAGACACACACCATCAGAGGCCCTGGAAAGGTTACGAACCCCCGGGCCGCGGCGGTAAGTGCCCAAACAAAACCATTGTTTCATAATATTGTACTACATTAATATCTTGCCTTTTGTGAATGATATAGAGGGAAATGAGGAGAAAGCTAATTTGCTTAACAACTTCTTTGCTTCTATATTCACAAAAGAATTTGACATGCCGAGTGAAATGCAGGGGAATAACCGAAACCCTCCATTAAATGTCACTGGTCTAACCAAGGAAGAAGTCCAGCACCGTCTCAAGCAGATAAAAATCGATAAATCACCGGGACCAGATGACATACATCCTCGTGTTTTAAAGTGGACCAACACCCAGGATTTTGACTATCCTGGGTATTGGTCCACTTCCCCGGGGCACCCCGCTGTGTGAAACCCCCCAGAAAGCCCCCAAAACTCACCTCTCCCCGCTCCCACGTGGCCGCGCCGTCCAATCGGCGCCGACGGACAAGCTGATTGACAGCGACGTACAAGCAGCTTGCCCGTCGGCGCCTCCCGCGCGTCACTCTTGACGTGTGCTCGCCCGCGCCGGCCATTCAGAGACAGCCGGCGCGGGCGCGTGCACGTCTAGAGAAGCGCGAGTGAGGCGGCGGCGGAGAGGTAAGGTTTTTCGGGGGTTTACACCCCGCGAGACATCCCGATCTCGGATGTCCCGCGGTGTGTGAGGTGATTGGCCGGGAATCTTACAGATTCCCGGGCCGATCACCTCAGGGTGTTGGTCCACTTTAAGGGAGTTATGTACAGTAATAGACAAGCCGTTATTTCTAATATTTGTGGATTCCATAACTACAGGGTCTGTTCCGATGGATTGGCGCTTGGCAAATGTGGTGCCAATATTCAAAAAGGGATCTAGGGGGGAACCTGGGAACTACAGACCGGTAAGCTTAACATCTGTGGTGGGCAAGCTGTTGGAAGGTTTCTTAAGGGATACTATCCTGGAGCACCTTGGGGAAAATGACCTTATTACTCCATATCAGCATGGATTTATGAGGAATCGCTCCTGCCAGACAAACCTAATCAGCTTTTATGAGGAGGTAAGTTCAAGATTGGATCAGGGGGAGTCATTGGATATCATATATCTTGACTTTTCTAAAGCATTTGATACTGTGCCACATAAAAGGCTGGTACAAAAGATGAGAATGCTTGGACTGGGGGAAAACGTGGGCAGATGGGTGGGAAATTGGCTTAATGATCGGAAGCAGAGGGTGGTTATCAATGGTACACACTCAGATTGGGTCACTGTTACTAGTGGAGTACCACAAGGGTCAGTTCTGGGACCAATTCTCTTCAATATATATATAAATGACATTGGGTATGGATTAAACAGTAAAGTCTCAATCTTTGCAGATGATACTAAGCTGAGTAAAGTAAATAAAACAAAAGAGGACAACAGGCAGCTACAAACAGATTTAGATAAATTGAAAGCATGGGCAGTTAAATGGCAAATGAAGTTTAACACAGATAAATGTAAGGTTATGCACATGGGAAGGAGAAATCTGTGTCATGATTACACACTAAATAAAGAAACACTTGGTAAAACAACAATGGAAAAGGACCTAGGGGTTTTAGTTGACAATAAGCTCAACTGTAGTAATCAATGCCAGGCAGCTGCTGCCAAGGCAAATAGGATCATGGGGTGCATCAGGAGGGGCATAGGTGCTCATGACCAGAGCATCATTTTACCCCTGTACAAGTCACTAGTCAGACCCCATATGGAATACTGTGTACAGTTCTGGGCACCTGTGCTTAAGAAGGACATATCAGAACTGGAGCGCGTTCAAAGAAGGGCAACAAAGTTAATAAAAGGAGTGCGGGGGCTAGAGTACCCGGAAAGATTGTCCAATTTAGGCTTATTTAGTCTAGAAAAAAGACGATTGAGGGGTGATCTAATAACTATGTATAAATATATTCGGGGTCAATACAAGGATCTGTCCCACAATCTATTTATACCCCGGAGTGTAACCATAACCCGGGGGCATCCACTAAGGTTAGAGGAAAGGTGCTTTCCCCACCGACATAGGAGGGGATTCTTCTCTGTAAGAGCAGTGAGACTATGGAACTCGCTGCCAGAGGAGGTAGTAATGATGGATACAGTAAAAACGTTCAAAAGTGGCCTTGATGCCTTCCTGGCATGTAATAACATTTCCAGCTATGGCTACTAGACCACTGGAAGGAGTTAAACAGGCTGAACTGGATGGACTAAAGTCTTTATTCAGCCTTACATACTATGTTACTATGTTATATAAGCAGTTATATATGAAATTATTATTCTGCTAGTTATATAAGCAGTTATATATGAAATTATTATTCTGCTAGTCATATACTGATAAATCGGTACTAAAGTTTACCCTGGCAGATATATCAACACATCAGAGAATATCTGTCCTGTGTGGATAATTCATATATCCTTGACTAGGCAGAGCATTATTTCTGACACGTGGTTCAAGCGCGCCTAAACCAATTCCAAACAAGGTTTTACCTCAATTGAGGCATTCCGAAGTACGGTATTGGCTCTGTTTCACAAATCAGTACATTATCCCCGTAAGGGATACCCCACAACCCACACACTGAGGGGATTGCCCCGAAGGGAGCCCAAGCCCGGTATCCTGGGAAGCCTCCATATGGTGATTTTAAGGTAGTCACAATGACCCGAGGGAATTACGCTGCTTGAGCAACCCGGGATGCCCCTTTAAGTCCCTAGTGGGAGGATTTATAGGACCCCAAATTTATCTGCAAGGGACCCTTGGACCAGGAGAACCCCCTTTTAATATAATTGATAGGGAGTCCTCCTGAAAGACATAATGTGAAGGGACCCATGAGCAGGCACACACACATACAATCAAAGTACATAAAATATGCCATAATATATATATATATATATATATATATATATATATATATATAACATATGGAAGGACATGTTGGCAGGCTGCCCCAACGCGCAAGAAGGAACACGCCGCGCACATATACAGAAAAAAGAGGGGCCCAACAGGGTACTCACGAAAAATAAATGGCGTCCTGCCAGCCAGGAGCTCCTGAGAGAGAGGGAGAAGAAGGGCGGGCCAGCGCGGACCGCGCCGCGCCTGACCCCGCCCCCATCTGAAAGACGCGGATCCCAGTTAATAGCTGGGCTCCGCAATGGCACCCTAAGCAAAGGGGGCGGAGAGTGCCCGGCCCTGCCCCCTTTCCAAGCAACCTGAGGGGAAGAAGCTCCCCATGTAAAAAAAAAAAAAAAAAAGGCCTCCACACACGGCCAGAAGCCCACACACCCCACGCGACGAGTGAAGAAGCACGCACATACCCGCACACACATGCTAAAAGAAGTATCGGAGAGAAGGAAAAGCACCTCCCCCCCCAAGTAGAGGGGAACAGGGAGACCCGGAAGGGGGGGGAATCCCGCACTACAGGGTGGAAGGGATAAACCGGGACAGGACATCCCAAACCAGGATCACCAAACCTGGATACCGCCTACCCCTAAATATGGGGTCTCATGGGGGAGCATGGCTCCCTAATACACCTCTAAAGGTGTAGTCTACCGTCGCCCGGACCTACAGCCAAGGCTGGGAGGCATGGGGACTAAAACAAACAAGGTCCGGACAGAAATAGAGACAAAATAGCCGGGTGTAAACCCGGCTTACCTGCAAGGAAGAGACGCAGCCATCTTCTGACTTGCTCGCCGTCTGCAGAGACGAAAACTGGGTAATGTGTGGGAGGTCCCAGGTATTTATGGACCGGGAGGGGCTTCTTTTTTCCTGTCATCTCTGCAGAAGTTCGCCCTCTACTGGCTATAACCCATATGTCATGAATATTGGAAGCGTGGTGTGTGACATACTTGGAATAGTAATTTTGTCAATAAAATCTTATTGCATGTGAAATACTATTGATAGTATGTATTGATAGACACCCTTTCCTGCCATAAAGACCCCCCAAACTGAAACAGAGCTTTAGGAGACTTTCAGATAAAATACAACTATGCTATGCGCACCTTGCAGTTTTTCAAGAAAAACAACTATTTACATTTGAAATACCCCCCACAAACTATATATATATATACTTACCTCAAACTTTCTAAGCATACCAGGCATGTTCATGTGGACAGAGTTTTCTGGAAGTAATACCTAGTTTTGGTAGCACAGAGTTTCCCTAAAAAAGAATAAAAAAGTATAAAACATTTTTATAAAAAAAAACAATACGCAAACAAGGTCCCCCGAAAACAATACCCAACATACATAGCTACCCCAAAGTAAAGCATGTGCATAAGGGTAATTTTACTTGAAAAGGTCATCACTGCAGACAAAGTGTGCACCTTGCACTTTTTCTACCAAAACAACCTTTTAAATTTGGAATACCCCTCACAAACTATATATTCCCAGAAAGAACACATGTTAAGCTTTAAGCTTAAAAATCCACAAAAAATTATGTGGGGTCCCCCCTAGCCAGCATGACCACCGCGGGACCAAATATGCAGGGCTTGTAGGAACAGGGTGCAGTGCCCAGATTTGGTTGCCCCCCGCCCTGCTGGCTACAAGCCCGCACAGCCAAATAGCCCAGACCCCCCCCCCCCCAGGCTTTAGGGAGGCAGGGACACATCTGAGTCTTTTGTTCTTTTGGGGAGTTAGTTATTTGAGGAAAGGTACGAAACTGCATGCGTCATTCAAACCTGGAGGTTGAGTGTTGTGATCCATTTTGTTTCGTGCTGTAAAGTTGTTTTTCTTATATCACCCCCCCTCAAGTGTTTATGGATCCTCTCCAGTACTTGGAAGGACAAACCTTCCGGTGACCCCTCATGTTTGAGAGCCTAGTGTTTTTTTACTGGGGTGAGGATGTTTTTGTCTTTGATGTGCCTTATGTGTTCGTACATGCGGGTCTTGAGTTTCCTGTTCGTCTTGCCAACATAAAATCTAGGACAATCACAAGTCAAAATGTTTACCATGTCCGTGGTATTACAGTTTGCTTGTTGTCTTTGGATAATTGTTTGACCTGTTGGGAGTGTTATGTTTTTGCCTGATTTTATGTATTGGCATGTCGAGCAGCCCTGGCATTTGTAGGTTCCTGTAAGGTTGCAACATTTTGTTTTGTTTTCTTTGGAGTAATGGTTTGATACCAGTTTATCTTTCATTGCTCTTGCTCTCCTAAATGTAAGTTTGGGGCATTCTAGTTTGAGGGGGCCTATATCTGGATCTCTTCTTAGGATGTACCAATGGTTCTGTAAGGTCTCCCTGATCAGTTTGTGTTGTGTATTGTACATTAATATGAAGGGGGTGTGCTCTAATTGATCTCTTTTCTTTTTTTTGGATTAGGATTCAGTAACTTGGTTCTATCTCTGGATAGGTTTCTGTTGTAGACTCTTTTGAGGGTTCTATTAGAGTACCCTGTTTCTTTTAGTCTCTTAAATTCCTCTGGATTTGTGCAGTTACGCTTAGCCCTCAAATACTCCCCATATGGTATACTATTTTTGAGTGGAATTGGATGGGCGCTTGTGGCTCTAATGATATTGTTGGCAGCCGTGGATTTTCTGTAAAAATTTGTAGTGATGGGAGTGCGCATGCGCGTGGAGCCGCGATGAGAAGCTGATTCGGCGGCTCCGCAGACACCAGCGTTTCCTGACCCCCTGCGCGACTGGGACCCGGCGGTTTTAGGTTGGTAAGGGTTGCCTACCTCTGGGGATCCTTCCTGCCGAATCTTGGAGTGATTGGGGGTGGTGAGTGGAAGCCCCTCTTCCTGTCCTGCGCTGCTGTGCTGACGGCTCAGGCGCCATCTTGCTGCTGCTGGCAGCAGCTGTGTCTCCCTTGTTACGTTCCTGCTCTTTAGCAGTGTCTGGCAATAAACTGCTGTTCTTTTTTCTGTGTGGCCCCCATTCAGCTGCCTGTGGGATACAAGTTCTGCAGCCCTTCTTCGCTTTGCCTTTACTGTCAGCAACATTCACTGGGCATAACTCAGCATTTAAAGGGCCGGTGTAGTGTGACCTGCATTTAACCCTGCACTGTCTCAGTTAATAATCAGCGCTCAGTATATATAAAGGACTCCATCCACGATCTATAAGCTACCGCACTTGCAAGTTTCGGCTTTTACATACTTCTTAAAGGGCCTCCCCATTCTCATATATCAAACCTATATTTCTGATACTCGATCCCTTTTTACTATAAGCTTCATGGGTTTCGGTTTTTACTTCTTGAATTTCTAGCACTACAATCTGCCTTCTCGATTTCCGCAATGTCTGACCCTAATGTTTCCCAGAGCGATCCTCATAATACGTCTGCTCTCCTCCCAGAGGATGAATCCTGGATGGATGAATCCTTACATGGCTCTCCGCCCAAGCCTCACTCCCCTTCTCTTGATAGATATGAAGCAATGTTGGAAAGGGCACTTGAAAAATGGTCCCTGAATATTACTACCCAGATCTCTAACACCCTCGCTGCTGATATTAAAGAATTGGGCCAAAGGGTCGGAGACTTGGAACAGCAAGCCATGACTCAGAAAACGGAAATATCCACTTTGGGAGAGGAATTGGAAGAATTGCGCGGAGAGAACTTGGTACTTCTGCACAAGTTAGAAGATGTTGAGAATCGGTCTAGACGGGCCAATATTAGGATCCGAGGGCTTCCAGAATCTATTGTGGATCTTCAATCGACGGTCACTACTTTATTTCAAGAGCTCGTCCCCACACTTCCAATTGAGAGACTGGAGTTTGATCGTATCCACAGGGCTCTCCAGAAGAAAAGGGCTGATGGTCTCCCACGAGACATTATTGTTAAGCTTCACTTTTTTCGCACCAAGGAGCAACTTATGGGAGCAGCTCGCGGTCAGGACACTTTGAGTTTTCAAGGCCATGCTTACCAACTATTTGCGGATTTGGCAACTCAAACTATAGCGAGAAGACGTGCTATGAAACCAGCGCTTCAAATTTTACAATCTCATGGGATCAGATATAGGTGGGGTTTCCCCTTTAAGATTTCCTTTGAATATAAAGGCACCCGCTATGAGGCCTCTTCTTCTTTGGAACTGGACAGGCTGATGGCGTCTGTGAACTTGCAATCTCGGGAGAGTCTCCATGTTGCCCCCCCCCCAGAAGAAAAGAGCACTTTCTTTTTCGCCGGTTTCCAAGGAGAAGCGAGAACCTCGGAGACGATCCCTGATGTCGGGAGACGCTTCTTCAACGCCGGTCCATCGTTTTGCTAAGCCGTTGGCGGAGGACGGTTGAGGTGTAGGTAACCCTGGGATTGTTTTTTTTTTTTTTTTTTTCTTTACGGGTCCTTCCCCTCACCTTCCTTCAGCCGTGACTGTAGGTACTGTTATTTCCTGTTGGTCCTATATCGTCTATATCGTCACTGGGAGGTTATCTGAGAGGTGGTGGAAAGGAGTTCTAGATTTTTTTTATCTCTCCTCCATCTCTCTGATGCCTTACATTTTCTTCATTTGATTATTATTCTATTATATATGGAATAATTCGATGTCTCCCTAGTTTTACATTTTTTCCACCCTCAGATTATAACAAATTTTTCTTTTTCAGGTCCTTTTTAAGACTGCGATAGCTCGGGTTACATGTTAATATTGTTGTTACTGTTAATGTTGCTGTTATTATTAATAAGGTTATGTTAATCCTATTAGGAATGTATGTTTATCGTTTTAGGGTCGGGAGCTCTGGTGTCGGTCGTTTGCTCACTCCAAGCTTCTCTTCTTACTGGTTTTCCGGTAGGAACGGAAGCACAAAACTCGCGCCTTTGGCGGAGTAGGTGGTGTGTTGTTCAGTGATGGGGCTCCTCACTGTCGACCACCATATTTTGTTACTCCTTTCCCTTAAAGGCAGCCTTATAGACTGCCTCTTTGGGAATTTTTTGATTAGAAGGTGTTTTCTCCTTCATTGTGAGTTTTTTTTTCTGTTGTTCTGTCTTTTTTTGTCTTTTCTTGTCCTGTCTCCTTTCTGTTCTTTTTTGTTTTCTCTATGGGTTTCTGAGCTCTTTAGCGTGATGGTTCGACTTGTAAGTGACGACGGCAACTAGATTAGTTTCTTTAAATGTCCAGGGTTTGAATGCTCCTCAGAAGAGAGTAAAAGCGTTTAGGCAAATGCGGTCGCTCCGAGCGGACATTGTATGTCTTCAGGAAACGCATTATACTAAACGTAATTCCCCTAAATTCCTTAGTGCGGATTACCCCATATTTTATTCCTCCTCTGCCCATACCAAAAAGCGGGGAGTTTTGATTGCGTTTAAGCGCTCAACTCTCTTTTCTCTGGAGCACCTAGTACGTGACACCCAGGGTCGCTATTTAATTTTAATAGGTAAGATCCAGGATCATCCAGTAACGATTGCAACCTATTATGCCCCCAACCAAAACCAGATTGCATTTTTTGAGGTGCTTTTGAAGAAACTTCAGCAAGTTGAGAAAGGGCTCCTTATTGTTGCCGGGGACTCTAACCTGACTCTTCACCAATCCCTGGATAGGCGATCAGATGATGGTTCTTCCCCGAGGGTCAAGAATAGAACCTCTGGAAAAAAGTTTCAGGCACTATTAGGCCAATATCACTTGATCGATTCCTGGAGAGAGATTCACCCAACCAAACGTGATTTCACTCACTATTCATGCCCCCACAAGTTGGCTACTAGGATTGATCATATTTTTATGCAACAATCTGCCCTCCCCCAGCTTTCTCAAGCGAATATTGTTCCAATATCCTGGTCTGATCACGATTTGGTGTCAATCGATCTTCTGTCTCTTTTCCAGAGTAGTACCCAGAAGTCCTGGAAGCTGTATGAGCCAATGTTGGCTGACGAGATTTTTACTGAACGGCTTCGCACCGAGATTCTGGAATATTTTCGTCTCAACACGGGCTCGGTCAGCTCCAATGTCATGCTCTGGGAGGCTCACAAGGTTGTGATCAGAGGGATATTGATGCAGGAATCAGCTAGACGTAAGGCATTTTATAGAGAGAAGCTTTTGTTGTTAACTAAAGCCTTTAATTCAGCCTCTCAGGACTTTAAAAATAGGCCCACTAAACAGAATAGGATTCGTCTTAACCAAGCTACTAACCAGCTTAACTTATGTTTGTCTGGCGAGGCTGCTGGCCAATTAAATAGATCTAAGTTTCGTTGGTACTGTACAAGCAACAAGCCCAACACTCCTCTTGCTAAAAGACTCAGGGGTATAGTACTGAAACCCAAACCGATGTGCATTAAGACTCTTTCGGGTTCTTTGTCTAGTGATCCAGCAAAGGTAGTGGCTACTTTTTCTAAACACCTCGAGGAATTATATAAGTCTAAATCAGATTTGAATACCAATAAAGCTGAAGAATTGTTTGGTCAGATTAGTTTGCCTTCTCTTCCCCCTGGTGCCAAGGAACTCATTGATAGACCCATTGAGGCGGGTGAGGTACTGGAAGCCATAACGTCCTTGAAGGTTGGTAAACAGCCAGGACCGGATGGTTTTTCAACAGTATATTATAAAAAATTTAGTCAGATATTGGCCCCTCATTTGACGACAGCCTTCAACGCTTTGAGGGAGGGTGCAGTCTGGGGAGTGGATTCGCTTACAGCTGCCGTAAGTATGATTCCCAAACCCAATACAGATGACTCGTTGTGGTCTAATTACAGGCCTATTTCTTTGTTAAATGTTGACGTTAAGATTCTGGCGAAGGTGTTAGCGGCTCGTCTTAATGGGTTTATCAATGTCCTTATTTCTAAAGAACAGGTAGGCTTTATGCCTCAGCGTCAGGCCGGTGATAATATTAGGAAGATTGCTAATCTTATTCATCGTTCTAAGGTGGAGGGTTATCATGCCATGTTATTGGCTTTAGACGTGCGTAAAGCGTTCGATACAGTGGCATGGGATTATCTATATTTTTCTCTTAACAAGTGGGGGATAGGCCCGTTCTTTCTTAATTGGATTTCTTCCTTATACGCTACCCCGGGTGCATTTGTGCGGTATTCTGGTTATTCTTCAAACCGTTTTACGCTGGGTAGGGGTACTAGACAGGGCTGTCCTCTCTCCCCCCTTCTTTTCACCTTAGCTATTGAACCCCTTTCTAGACTTATTCAGGCGAACAGTGGTATTGCAGGCATTGAGGTGGGTGGTTATGAGCATAAGATCTCGTTATTTGCGGACGATATATTAATGGTTATTAAGGACCCTGTCGTGTCCCTCCCGAGTTTGTTCAATACCCTTGACTCTTTCTCGGTGCTCTCGGGTCTTGAAATTAATGTTGCTAAATCCCAAGCTCTTAATATTTCTCTTCCCGATAGCGCCCTGAATACTGTCAAGTCCTCCTTTAACTTCCATTGGCAAGTTAGGCACATTAAATATTTAGGGATTCAGCTGTCATCTGATTATTATTCTCTTTTTGGTGCAAACTACCCTAATTTGTTTAAAACTTTGAGGTCTCTTCTTGGTAATTGGGCCAAATTAAATCTTTCGTGGCTGGGTAGGATTAATGCTGTGAAGATGGCATGGCTCCCTAAATTACTTTATTTTTTTCGGGTACTGCCGATTTCTGTCCCGTTCTCTACTTTAAAAAGTCTTCAATCGGATTTAAATAAATTCATTTGGGGGGGGCGTAGATCGCGTGTGGATCGTGGGACGCTCTATAGACCTAAACAGAAGGGTGGTTTGGGGGTCCCTAATCTGGCTCGTTATTATAATGCGTGTCAGGTTGCTCAGCTGACAGTCTTCCATGGAGGTGTTGATAGACCGCTATGGGTTGATATTGAAGAGTTGTCTTGTTCCCCTATGTCGATTCCCAACTTATTATGGCTTCCCTCTGTAGTTGGTAGGAAGATTTTTAATCCCGTACTTAATCACTCCCTTAAGATGTGGAGGACTTGCAGGAAGAGGGGGAATTTGGCCTCATCGCATTGTCCTTTGCTTTCATTTTTGGGCAATCCGGAATTTGCTCCGGGATTTGAGGACCCTGCGGCGTTTGAGTGGTGGAAAACTCGGAACTTGACTATAATTCGGAATCTATTTTCCTGTCAAGGCCCACTTTCTTTTGACGCCTTGAAATCTTCTCACGACATTCCGGGTGGGGAATTCTTCCGTTTCTTGCAAGTCTCACATTATTGTAGATCTAGATGTAAGTTGAACACTCCACTCCCCCCCCTTACGTCATTTGAACGAGTTTGTATGGAACAGCCTTTGGGTAAGGGTGTGATCGCATTGGTTTACAAACTACTGTCTGAACCAGATGTGATAACTCCCCCGAAACATGTGGTGAAATGGTGTAGTGACCTTGACTTGACTCGGATGTTGAATGGAGGGCGATTTGGAGACATACCTTGTCAGGCTATCTAAATGTGGGTGCGCAGGAGGTCAATATTAAGGTCCTCCTTCGATGGTACCTGGTTCCCGACAGAATACACAAATTTTGCCCCTCCTACTCGCAGGATTGCTTCAGAGGATGTGGGCTCCCTGGTACTTATTTGCATATCTGGTGGGAATGTAGGGTGGTAAAACAGTTTTGGCTTAAAGTCCTATACGTGATTAAGAGGGCCACCGGGCTCAAGTTGATTATAACTCCCCAGCTGTTTCTCCTTAATTTAAAACCTCCCGACTGTTTAAGATCTCAGTTTGAACTCATAAGACATATTACCACTGCTGCGAAGTTGATAATAGCGCAGTCTTGGAAGAACTCTGCCATTCCCCGAGGAAGTCTTTATTCCCGGGTCAATGAGGTCATGATGTTTGAGAAAATGGCGGCGGTTTTAAAAGGAGATTTTACTCTTTTTCTATCTACCTGGGAAGGATGGATTACTCACTTTCACCCGGGGGGGCTTAACCGTCTTCTCCTTACGATGTAGAACCCTGCTCTGTCTCTTTTTATTGATTTGCTGAGAGGCTCGAAACCCATATTTTACCTATCCTTTCTTCTTCTTCTCCTCTTACTTTTTTCTTTTCTTTTACCTTTTATTGTTCTTTTCTTCTTTTCCGGATTTTCTTTCCATCCTGTATTGTTCAAGAAGTGTTCTGAATATCTCCATTGATGATTTCGCTCAGTATTTGATCTCAGATGGTCGTATTTCTCTGTATGTAGGCTATATGGTTTGACTTCTATATGACCTTTTGCACAGTATGGTGCTTGTCTTCAATGTAACCTTATGCTATTTGTTCTTGCTCTACTTTAATAAAAACTATTGTTAAAAAAAAATAAATTTGCAGTGATGTATCCTGTTGTGTCTATGCGTATCTTGAGATCTAGAAAACGAATTTCATAGGGGTCGTGATCCAAGGTAAATTTGAGGTTATATGTATTTGTGTTGATAGTGTTCACGAATTCCTCTAGTTGGGTTTCTTGTTGCTAAATTGTAATTTTAAGAGTATTTTGCAGGCGTATAGGTGGAGGTCTTTTATTAATTCAAATTTATTGATATTTTGGTCTGGACAGAAGTTTAGACCCATTTGTAGTAACTCTACCTGTGCTTTGGACAGTGGAATGTTTGCTAGGTTGATTAAGTTGTTTGAGGTGTTGGTTATGTTTGCGGGGCTTGGTCCCAGGTTGGGGGGGGGGGGTGTAGTTCTGTTTGTGCCCATGTTCCGCTTTTGGGTAACTGGACTGGTTGTTACCCTTGTTCCCCCCTGGTCGCGCCTAAAAAATGGCTTCCTGGTTGGGGTCCCTCTTGTATAATACCCGGTGATGGTAAGCTGTTCCTTTTGTCCCTTTTTGTACTAGGGTCAAAGGTGTATTCCTGACTGGGCCTGTGGTCCTTTGGGTGACCCCCTTTGGAGTCTCTGTTAAAGAGTTTTTAATGTTTTCTCAGTTTGTCTCCAGTTAGGGAGCTATCTGAGGATGAGGATGAATATTGAGAAGAGTAGGGGTCTGTGTACTCTGTCTGATGTTCTAGTGGTTGGTTCTCTCCAGCTATAGGATCTCCTGTCTCTGGTTAGTTTGCTGTTCTTAATCCCCCAGACCTCTTTGATCAAGATTATAATTTTCTTTTTTTTTTTTGTTATTATTTTCTTCGAAGTTGGACCAGTCACTATGTCTATTTAACTCCTTACAGATCCTTTCCGTATTGGGTTTCAATCTGTTTCAGTGTGCTCTCTTGTTGCTTAGTTAATAGTTTGAGCATATTCAGTGAGCTGAGACCTCTCTTTGAAAGTGGGGTCTATCTCTCCTAACTGTGGGAATATCCTTATTCTTAATCATAGTGGTACTATGCCTTCCTCTAGGTACTTTCGCATATAGACAATAGCCTCGATTCAAAGACACACTTCTGTAGCTGTCTGTGAAAGTTTGGGTGGGTGTTAGTCTTTTTTTTGCTTTTTTTCGTCCATTTTTTACTCGCACGAACGTTCGAACTAATACGTATATGCTCTTTCGATGATCCAAAGGAAATCGGAAGTTTTACGAATTTCGGGACCTTTTCCAATCCAAATCTGAAATGTTCCGATCGTTCAGAACACTTACGTTATTGCAATGGGCTGGCGATTAATTCAGAGAGCTGATTGCCAAGGGGCCAACACCCAATAAATCAGTTTCATTTTCGATCCCCTTACGGGACCATTTTGACCTCAGAAATAGCAGGCTAGCAGCTATGGACGACTCAAGTGCATTTGAGGAGCATGAAGATCTGCAACTCATGGGCATTGAGATCGTCCGGAGGTAAGAGGCCAGATTGCACTGGCGGCGACGCATGGACATCAATGGCATGTCCTGTTCGAGCAATGGCTGTTCGAGCTCACCCGGCTTAATTGCGCTTCCCTCCATAAGTTGTATAGTGAGCTGCGGCCATGGTTAGCCCGCACCACAAGGAAGGGGCAAGCAATTTCAGGTATGACCAAGATGCTTGGCTGCCTGCAATTTTTGGCGAATGGCTCGTTCCAGAGGCTGGGTGCCCTCTCCGTGGGGATCTCACAGCCTACGCAGAGCCGCGCCCTATTCAAGTTTTTGGAAGGCATGGCTACCCTAACTCGAAAATATTTTTTTTTCCTGAGGATATGGTAGCCAGAAACGCGATTAAGCTGGCATTTAATAATATTGCTGATATGCCCAACGTCATGGGTGCCATTGACTGTACCCACGTTGCCCTGGTGCCTCCGGCTGCCGACGAGTACATATACAGGCAAGTTCAGCATTTCATGTTGAGCTAATGTTTTTCATATTTTATGGTGTATTTTCATTTTTTGGTCCCTCCTTGTAAATAATCCCTCCTTTGAATTAATACCTCCTTGTAAATATTCCCTCATTGTAACTAGTACCTCCTTGAAAAAATTCCCTCATGTTAATTTATCCTTCATTGTAACTGGTCCCTCCTTGTAATTATTCCCACATGTTAATTTGTCCTTCATTGTAATTAGTCCCTCCTTGAAAATATTCCCTCATTGTAACTAGTCCCTCCTTGTAAATATTCCCTCATTGTAGCTAGTTCCTCCTTGTAAATATTCCCTCATGTTAATTTGTCCTTCATTGAAATGATTCCCTCCTTGTAATTTTTCAAGCCTTGCAAACAGGCACTCCTTGCAAAGACTCCCTCCTTGCAAAGAGTGCATGTGAACCAATGGCCCGTATTTTTGGCTTGAAATATTTTTCAAGTTGTGCAAAGGCAAACATTTTAAAGTGTACTTAAACTTGAACAAGTAAATCAAAACTTTAAAGGGTCTAACATACATATCCTTTTTGTGGGCACTAAAATTTAATGTAGTTGTTCTGTGTTATTTGAATTGCCATCCACGTTTTACTTAGGGTGTTATAAGTTAGTGTTTAAATAGTTTGGCAAGCGTTACTGATGTTTTTTATCTATTTTTTCCCAGGAACCGCAAAATGGGCCACTCACTGAATGTGCAAGCAGTGGTGGCCCAGGGCATGTGGTTCCTTAGCATCCTCGCCGGCTACCCAGGCTCATCCCATGATGCCTACATCCTTAGAAGATCTGGATTGTTCTGTCGGTTTGAGTCTGGGGAATTTTCCAGTGCATGGCTCCTTGGTAAGTTGAGTCCAATAACATCATTTTCTTTTCTAGGTATGACTATGATTTTTGTTTAGTTCCTCTTTCTTAAACTATGCCTGCCTTTTTCCTCACCTTGGTAACATGTGAAACACGACTGTACCCATGACATTAGCAAAACAACAAAGCCTGGCAAAATGTTTGAGCCAAATTAGTAATCAGTCTTCCCCACACTTTTCTGTAATTCTGTTTTTGACTTTACCATAGGGTCTGCGCCATCTTTGCTTAGATGCATTACACTTACTGAGTAGAGGAGAGCAGGATAAAGTGCACGGTCCGGCTTAGACCTGTTTTGCACTCAGACAAAGAAGATAATGGGTCATGCAAACTTAACCCATCCAAGATTGCTGAGCAGCACAGATCTAAACCAATAGCTCTTAACAGTCTGGCTGATTGGCCAGCATCCGCAATATTGGTTCTCTAATTTTGGCCCCCATCTATTAGATATGTTTCTTTGTCGATTTGCCCTGTGCAATATGTATGCTCATGTTTTTTGGACAATGTCACTTAGCCTCTTATTCAGGTAGTTTGTGCGTTTTTGGGCTGAAATGTATGCAATAATATTTTTAATTTTTTTCCTTTAATTTTTCCAGGAGATTCTGTGTATCCACTCCTCCCGTGGCTGTTGAGGCCTGTACTACGCCCACAGTATGCCGCCCAAGAGGCCTATAATAGGGCGCACCGCAAAACCAGGGCAGTGGTGGAGAGGGCCTTTGGCCTATTGAAGACCCGATTTAGATGTTTGGACCATATCGGTGGATCCCTTCAGTACGACCCAAAAAAGGTCATAGATATCATCATGGCCTGTGCTGCACTGCATTATTTTGCTATCTTGCAGCGGGTCCTCCGGTATGTGGATTTGCCACCCTCTCCACCCGCCAATGAGCCAGAGGACGCCTATGTTGGGCAGCACAGTGTGTCTGGCCAAGCTGTCCGTGCTAATCTAATAGCAACACATTTTGCTTAATTGTTTTCTCCTTTTTTTTGTTAGTTTTTACATTGTTGTTATTGCTTTGTGCCATTTGTTTTTGGCTTTGTGTTTTATTAATAACAAAATAGTAATGAATTAATTACAAAAAACATCAACAATGTATTTAGACTCTTTTTTAAATATTTTTGTGTGTTTGTTTTTGGGGCTACTTTAAGTCATATTTATTATCCAAAAACCGTAAGACAGTAACTTAGTCATAAACACGTTTGTTTAATTTTTTAAGGTATACATTTTTAAACATAACAATTGTAGCTGATGGTCACTCACATAGTTATGGGGAATACATGGACATGAAATTTATGCCAAAACATGCCACATAGCAATTGCACACAGCCTGGATTTACAAAGTAAGGCACGCCAGGACAAAGTTAACCTTCAAAATAACATACTAACATATGTGTGCCAAGCATTGTCAAGTGGATAAATCACATATGTTAAATTGTACAAATAGAGAGACAAACACACTCTCTCCTGCTTGGCCACATTTGCCACAGGCACAGGTTGAAAGCAGACATACGTATGCCACATCTACACCTGTTACTCAGTGGCCCACCCAAACAAGAACACCCAGTCCCAATCCAAGTACAGTAAAATCTCAGCCAGGGGCCAAGGTAGTAGTTTGCCAGGCCAGAATGTCACACAATCATGCCTACAAACAGGAGGAGCCACAACCAATGTAATTATGGGCAAGGCTGTAGCGCAACAGCTTGAGTGGCCACTTCAGTGAGGCTTGACCTCTGGCATTGGCTAGTGGGCTATCTCAGCACTCTAATGAGCTATATGGGGGCAAATCCAAACCATACAAGCAAAGCCATACCAAAATGCTATATTGGTAGGGCTCACCAGACAAGTCAACACAGTGGGGATGTAGAGCAAAGATGTAGAACAGATTCAGCCCAAATACACCTTAATATGGGGGATGCCCATAGAACCCAGGTTGTGGCCCTTGGTGGTGGGCCCTAACCTGGGCCTGTGTGGCATTCAGAATCTGCAACTGTTCCAAAATGTTTCTTTGGTTAGTTTGCAATTCAACCATGCTGGACCTGAATTCTGTTGTCAAGTTGGCCATGTGGCTGTTATGGGTCCTAAATTCAGTCAGCATGGCATTTAAGTTATTATTGAGGTTCTCTAATTGGGCATTAATATACTCGTGGTTTTGTTGATTTTGGCGCCGAATAGCCGCCTCTCATGGTGCCATGCTGACTCCATCATCTGCACGCCCCTCCCTTGGGAAACTGGGCAACGTTGCTGAGTACGCCTCCCAATTCCCCGGGTGGTGGGGCGTGCAGATGATGGTGCTCTAGGACCCCCAATAGCCACAGGTATGCTGGGCAAATCCACAGCAGAAGATCTAAAACTGGGGCCTGGAGGGTCAGTCTCTGCATGCTGCCCACGATGTGCAGGCAGCATGCAGGCAACTTCCCTCTGCTGCTGAGGATTTGTTGGAGAAACATTTTGGGACAGTTGCAGATTCTGGCCCAGGGGGAGATCTTCATAAGGTCCCATGCAGGTTCCATTCTCCTCCAACTCCTGGATTTCCTCCATCAGTGTGTGGGTCTGTTGGGACATGTAAATAAAAAAGGTTCAGTGTGGGGAATACATATGTAGACGGCATTGTAAAACTGGCAGAGGATTCCACACTAGCTGAGGGATGAGGCTGGGCTGCATTAGAAGAAAACAAACAATGTAAACACCCAACTATGCATTAGTGATGCTTAATAACACATATGCTTAAATCAAACACGTGGCCAAGCTGGAATGGCCACTACCACAACGGTGCAACTTGAACTCCACTATGAATGCCATTATCTTGAAAATGGATTATGAAACAAGTACATACACATTGGTCACATGAAGCCAACCAAACATGCAAGTACTGCCTGTTGTGTGTGTTTAAACATCCCTTATAGGCCATTAAGTGAACACAGCTTGCAAATAGCAGTTACAATATGATTCTGCTCGTTAGCATTGTATCTATGAAAACATTGCAATCACCCCATCTTAAGCCATTGGGACCCAAGCACAGCTCAAACCCAAGTAGGCAACAGAAAAAGATGTAAGTGTTGGATGTGATTGAATAGAAATACATATCACGCAGTCCTTTGCTAATCTCAATACTTTACTACTCTACCTAAATGTTCAGAAACGTCATGTATGGGCAAGCAAATTTTAAACTTATCTGTCCACACACATGACACGCCCTGGTCAAATTGTTCACTCCACTACAAGGCACACCCTAGGGGCATGTGTTTAGATATGGCTTGCTGGCTAATTTCACTGGTTGCACAATTTTTAGGTAAAATAACACATTACTAACCTGCAGAAATTGGCGGGTTGTCCGTGTCCTGTTGTGCCAAGTGTCCCTCTAATGCAACAGGATGTAGCAGGCCCAGCACCATCTCCTCAGCCTGGGTAAATTTCAACTTAGTGGGGAATCCTCCGCCAGTTTGTAAGCTGAAAAACATAGTTACCAAAATTAAGCTCAATGATGTCTATACAAGAAGAATAAAAAGCCAAAAATAAGATATATACCTGTACTGCCGCCTTTTATTCTCTTTCTTCCGTGCGGCATATTTGAGGTCCGATATTTTCCGTTGAATCTGTTCTACATCTTTGAGCTCGTCCCCCGCTGCATTGACTTGTCTGGTGAGTTCGGCCAAAATCTCCGCTTTGCCCTGCTTGCTTGTTGATTTGGATTTGCTCCCATATAGCTCATCATAATATAACGCGAGGCCACTAGCCAATGCCAGAGTTTGGGCCTCACCAAAACGGCCACTCCAGCGGCCTCTGCACAATGTGCGCCTTGTTTGTGGTGGTTGTGGCTCCTCATTGTTTCCAGGCAACTGGGGTCACATTCAGGCATGGGTGTGTGTTGGAGAAATCAAGGACTGGAGGCTGGCTGCTGATCGAACTGGACTGGGAAAGGGACTGGGTGTTCATGGCTGGGTGGCCTCAGAAGTTGCAGGGGTTGATGTGGCATAGGGTGATTGCCTGCCCACCTGTGCCGGTGGCGAATGTGTCCGAGGAAGCGAGGGTCTGGAGGAGCTTGAACTTGTGCTTGGGGCCCTGTGGCTCTGTGGGCCCTTGGAAGGAGCATGGCCCTTGGAGGTACTTGGCTGGGGTGACCCAGAGCTTGTGGTTCTGCCACTCTTGCCCGTCGATTGGTAGCCACGTGCGGGTGGGGATGTGGAGCTTTGCATTGTCTGCCTTTTAGGGCTTTTGCCCCTGCTGTGGCTTCTTGGGTGTCTGGGGCTTCTGGGCCTTCTGTGACTTCTTGGGCGTCTGGGGCTTTTGCCCCTGCTGTGGCTTCTTGGGCGTCTGGGGCTTCTGGCCCTGCTGTGGCTTCTTGGGCATCTGGGGCTTTTGCCCCTGCTGTGGCTTCTTGGGAGTCTGGGGCTTCTGGCCCTGCTGTGGCTTCTTGGGTGTCTGGGACTTCTGTCCCTGCTGTGGCTTCTTGGGCGTCTGGGGCTTTTGCCCCTGCTGTGGCTTCTTGGGCGTCTGGGGCTTCTGGCCCTGCTGTGGCTTCTTGGGTGTCTGGGGCTTCTGGCACTGCTTTGGCTTCTTGGGTGTCTGGGGCTTCTGGCCCTGCTGTGGCTTCTTGGGTGTCTGGGGCTTCTGGCCCTGCTGTGGCTTCTTGGGTGTCTGGGGCTTCGGGCCCTGCTGTGGCTTCTTGGGTGTCTGGGGCTTCTTTGCCGGCTTGGGCTTCGTTCATGGTGTGTTTTGCCTTGGAACATTGCCTTGGTGGCACGTGGGGGGGGGGGGATGTTGGTCCGGGGGGCTGGGGCTTCGTACCCTCTTACCAGGTTTTACCACCTCCCTTGTGGTAGGCTTGGTGGCCTCTGTCTTTCTCTTTGGTTGTGCCTCCTTTTTTTGGGGAGTAAGTGGTGGGTTGCTTGGCCGGAGCATTGGTTTTTTGCCGCAGTTTGGTTTTGGGTATTTGTGATCGAGTTTTGGGCCCTTCTGATGCCTCCTGGCGCTTGGGTGCCTTTTTGCCGCTTGCCGCTGCTTGCTTCTTGGGTGCCATTTTGCACGGACTCTGAAAGAGAATGAGCTGTGTGTCCAGGGATGTTTAAATAAGATTTGCGGCCTGTGACGCCTATGCGACCGTACGGCCGTTCGTTCGGCCGTGCGGAACCCGGAAACCACTGGGGCATTACTTATCTGCTGCAGACAAGAGGCAAGATGGCGCCCACAATCTTCACCCGCCAACAAGAAGAGATCATCATGCTTGTAAGTGTCTTTTACTGCCTTTGTTTTGCCATCTAAATGCATGCCTAGCCCTTAAGGAAGCGCATGATGAAAGGGTTTGTTTAAAAAGTGTCTAGGGGGCGTGGCTTGATATGGCGCCGTGAAGACGTGCCTGAGCTGAGCTCCGCACGCCACCAGCTGCAAAGCACGCTCGGGCACATCAAACTTACCCGAGAAGCAGATGACCAGGAAGGGGAAGGGGAGAGGAGCACCCCAGAGGTCCCGGGACCGCTCGATTCCTGCCCTGTTCCGCGCCCGGGACGAGGCTCTGCTGCAGGCTGCGGGACCCAAGATGGCGGCCCCCGTCGGGCGGACGCACATGGGCGATGCCGGCCCTCCTGTGCATCAGATGCGTCCTGGATCCCGGTCCCGCCGCGAGGGTTCCCCGCAGCGTGAGGAGGCTGTCAGCGATCCCCGAGCTGAGACCGCGGGGAGAGAAACGGAGGTGGTCACCAGCCTGAGAGGACGGCGTGTCACAGCGCAGGTGCACTGTGGGGAGGACGGCCCGGTGGAGACTACGAAGGTCAGTGTGCCCCCCAGACACCCCGGCCCCTGAGCATGGCCAGCGCTGCTACCCCCAACCAGCCACATAGTTGCCAGCCTGGCCCAGCAATGGGGGACAAGGACATCAGCACCATAGTACACAGGCATCCAGCCCCGCGGCCACAGGAGGGCATCCCACATGGGGGGTCCCCCGCGAGGTGCATCAGTCCCATGGGAGCAGACCTGATCAGCCCGGATTCCCCTCCCTGTGTTGCGGTGCGTGGGCACATATACCCAGAGTGCGGCGCCCTCCCACAATCCCCGCCGGAGGTTGTTGCCTTCTCCCCCGGCCCAATCTGCACCCCAGCCACCCCTTCCCCGCCGTCCAGCCCCATCCCGCAATGGTTGCAACACAACATACCCGCTCCGTGCGGTGCAGCGGGAGACGGGGCCGTGGGAGAGGCGGGGAGACCCTTGCTGCCCGGGGAGAGGGTACAGGAGCTTGCACCCGGGGACCATCATATGAACCCCCTACGCCCCCCCGGCATGGGCCACGAGAGGTGGGCAAGTGGAGCGGTTCCGCCGGGCACACCCCCCTGTGATATGGCCCAGCGAGTCCTCACACCGACCGCCTGCCACGTGAGCACATCCTCACTTGTCCCGCTTGATCTCTTGACGCGTGTAGTAACAGAAGCTGTCAAAATCAATATCAATGACGCCCTCGGAGGCCTTCCGACTCGAGGTGATCTGGATGGATATGTATCAAGAATGGAGGGCAAGATCAAAAGGGAACTCGCGTCCCTGCAGGGCGCTGTATCTGATATTACAAGGAGAGTGGATGAGGTGGAAAGCTCCCACAGCTCGGTGGCGATGTGGGTCGCTGCGCTGGAACAACAGCAGGTGGTGAGCGGCGGTCACCTATCAGAGCTAATCATGGCCCACGATGACGTGGAGAATCACAACAGGAAGAACAATCTCCGCCTGCGGGGTATTCCTGAAACCGTCGAGTCAAGGGACCTAGCAGAGGCAGTAACCACAATCTTCAACGAGATCTTGGGCCTTCCTGGCACTAACCGCATCGAGTTAGACAGAGTGCACCGGGCTCTTGGTCCTCGTCCTCAGGGGGGAGATAGGCCCAGAGACGTTATATGCAGAGTCCACTTCTTTAAAGGCAAAGAGGAGGTCACCTGGCGAGCTTGGGAAAAAGGCCCAATCACATTCCGGGGGGCGCAAGTCATTATTCTGCAGGACTTGTCGCGGAGGACACTGCAAATGAGAAAGCTCCTGAATCCTTTGTTGGAGATCGTGCAGAGCCGGGGGGCAACTTACCGCTGGGGGCACCCGTTCCAACTCATGGTCAGGAATAACAGAAATCTTTTTGTGTTAAAGTCAGCTTCCGGACTTGTTCCACTTCCTGGAGATTGCCCGGGTTGACGTCCCCGACTGGACCGCCCCGGACTTGTAGATCTATGGGCGCCAACTCCCGCAGAGAGCAGGAGTTCCTGGCCTTCGAGGAGACAGAAGAGGCGCGCGAGGCCGGCGATGTTAGTGCCCGCAGAAGAGGACTCTGGCCCTGCTGCGCGGCTTCCCGATCCCTCCCCGCACCGGTATGTCCCACTACCCTGTGATCTTGAACCAGGGGGTGAGCGGCCGAGGCGGGCGAGACGGGTGGCGCTGAGGTGGGGGCTCCTCGATGAGAACTCAGAGAGTACTATAGTTACCCGGGCGCCCTGGCTGGGGACCTGTTTTCTACGGGTCGCCAGCTGGATCCCCGGTGATGTTGTTGTTGTGTTTGGTTCTATCCTCCTTTGGCCTAATAGGGTAGAGTAAGCCGTACTGCAACTAGCGAGAGTGACATCGCTGCTAAGCGAATGAGACAGCCACCCTTGGCCCCTTTACTGGTTAACTGAAATGTTGTTATGATGAATCTGTTTGATCGGTTACTGTTTAGTCCCCCATGTATGGGCGGGAGGGCTGGTCCCGACTCCGCGGCGCCTCCTGAGTGGAGGCTTGGCGGATCACTTGCCCCCTGACACGGGCCCCGCCTGCTGGTACTACACCTGCAGGCTCCGCTGCCGTCCTTATCGGCACTGGGCCGCTGACATGGGGTTGTGGTGACTGCCGGGCTGGGATGCATTGCTGGCCGGACTGTCATAGATTGGCGACCCTGTAGTTCCGCCCCGTGGCCACCGGCCGCCCATCCTCCTAAAGCCTCCCTCCATAACTCCCATGCCCTAGAGTGCATCACATTGAGGATATATTACATTGTGCGGCTCATGCCTCGCGGATTGCGACCCCAGTCCTCTACTCCCCCCACATATAGGGTGCACCCCTCTGGTGACGATTGTGGTCCTCACAGAGGGGAGGAAAGAAGCGGACTGCCTGTCCACCCCGTAATCGGATTCCAACGTTCTCCGCTAAAAACGCACCATCCCCGGAACACGTATATTGTGATCCTCCGGTTGACTACTAGTTAGTTCAGTTTCCCCTTCTTTTTTCTTCCCTTGTTGCTTGCTTCACACTTGTTACCCCCTTTATACCTACGTTCCCTTTGGGTCCTGTCACCCTACCCACCGTCCCCCTCACCCCGACCCCCCTCGGTCCCAGAGGCACTAGCGGCGGCCTCATTTTATCTCATCTAACCAGACACTGCCGTCAGACACCCACACAAAATGGGCTCATTAAAGGTTATATCCCTTAAAGTGAAAGGTCTTAACACACCAGAAAAAAGGACGATATTATGGCAGGAGTTGAGGAGATATAAGGCAAATATTGTTTTCATTCAGGAGACGCATTTTAAAAAGGGAGCCTCTCCCAAAATAAACAATAGATGTTTTCAGCACGCCTTCACCAGCTGTACCGCAGAAGGGAAAAAGAAAGGGGCAGCTATCTTAATAGCGAGGGACACCCCTTTTTCTTTGCTGGACTCCTGGGCTGATGATTCGGGGAGAGTGTCATGGTTAAAGGCTTAATCAACCAGAAAAGCTATACCTTGATCTCGATTTACGCTCCCAATCAGGGTCAGGTTCCATTTCTTAAGCAGACACTAGACAAAGCTGAAAGCTTCGCTGAAGGGGAACTCATCCTGGGCGGTGATTTTAACCTGCCAATTGACCCTCTAGTCGACTCCTCGACAGGCAAGTCAGCAATCGCTCATCCCGCTCTGAGATCCCTAAAGAAAACACTCCAGAGCTTGCAGCTGGTGGACGCGTGGCGAATTAGAAATCCCACGGCCAGGGATTACTCATTTTACTCGAAGGTACATGGGACGTATTCCCGGATTGATATCTCTGGGTCTCGCATAGCTTGCTGGAGCGTGTCTCGGATGACAGTATCTACCCCACCTCATTCTCGGATCACACCCGATATACCTAGACTTGGATCTAGTAAATAGACCCCTCTCACCGGATGAAAGTGATGCCCTTGTGACCAGAAACTTTGCCACAACAAGCTTTAAGGTTGCGCTCTCTTAAAGGTATGTGTCACAGAGATAACAATCCAAGTTAATGAGGATAACTAGGATGTTAGTTTTTCTCTGGGAGTTTGATCTATGCTGGATTGCGGGGACTTAACTGGTTCTGGGTTCCAGCCATAAAAGTATAGAAATTAATCCAAAATGCACATAAACGATTGACAAATTATTGTTGTTATGACTATTCTATTATACATATTACATTCAGAATAGACATATATAAGAGCAAGGCACTTACCACCGCGGCCCGGGGGTGCTTGACCTACCCAGGGCCTCTTAGTTGATATGCTTCAGTTGTAATCCTGTCAGTGAATTGATGCACTGCTGATGGCTTCTTGTACAGGTGTGTCCAGGCTGGTGTGACTGAAGGTGTGTAAAAATGCCTCTCTGCTCGAAAATCCAGTAAAAAATGATTTTATTTTAAATAAAAGATATAAAACATTCGTATAGCCAAGGGTATTCGTCCTGGGTGTGGGGCCTGTAGATGTCCTGTCAGGCCAGCAGCTGTTTCAAGGTTCACGGGAAAAAATGGTCTGCTTAAAAACTTGATAGTTTTCAGTGTTCCATGATAGCCGGTCCTTGTTAGCTGGTATGCTTGTTCCCAGGCGTGGAAAAACCGTTGAAAGGGTGAAGAAAAAGTCCTTAGGGTAAATTCAAATAGCCGTTATTCAATGCTGGCAGGGGCGCGTTTCCTCGGCCTCTCTGCTGTCTTGAGTATCCAAAATGTCACCGACGCGCGTTTCGGCTTGAGCCGTCTTCCGGGTGTGGAGGGGTCAATTGCTTTGGCCCCTAATAAGGGCGGAGATGACGTGGCATCCTTCTTGGGAATGGTGGGAATACCCCTAGGTTGCAGCACTCGAAACACTAGTCCTTATCCCAGCGCTTGATAATTTCTTTCTGTTTCCACTTATCACAGACCCCTCTCACCCTTTACGTGGCGGTTAAACGAATCCCTGTTACAGAACCCGGTGGTGCTACAGGCTGTCAGGGATGGTATCACCTCGTACTTTGACGAGAACGATAACGGGGAGGTCTCGCCCCTGACAGTATGGGAAGCCCACAAAACCGTCATCCGAGGTATCCTGATCGCTCACGCCTCGAGACTAAAAAAGGAAAACACAGCGATGCTGGCAAGATTGACAGAGAGGGTCAAAGCCTTGGAACTCTCCCACAAGCGGTCAGAGGCAGCGAGTGTACTCGGCGAGCTCACGCAAGCTAGAGTGGCTCTCAATGCCCTACTGCGGCAGAAAGCCAAGCATGTTATTAGGAAATGTAAACGACGGTATTATGAATTTGGCAACAAAAATAGCGCCCTCCTTGCAAGAGCCCTCAAACAGCAGCAGACTCAAAATTACATACCTGAAATCACAGATGAAACCCAACGGAAGCACCACACCTCAGAATCCATAGCGGGTATATTTAAGAAATATTACTCGGGACTATATGGCTTACCCGATAGTGAGGCAGGGCTGACGCAGGTGGAGAGAATCAGGCAGTACCTGGCGAGCTCAAACATGCCGAAGGTCTCGGGGGAGGCCGCGGCCCTAGTTGAATCTCCGATTAACACGGGTGAACTGGCAGAGGCTATTAAATCCACACCAGCGGGTAAGGCACCGGGGCCGAATGGCTTCACAACTAGGTACTACAAAACCCTTGAGGCCCTGTTGGGGCCGAGGCTGGTAAGGGCCTGGAACACTATACTAGAAGAGGAAAACCCAGGAGCGTTTTTCAAGTAGGGAACTAGAAGCCCATGTCACTGTAATCCATAAATCGGGGAAAGATCCGCTATCTTGTAAAAGCTATAGACCTATCTCATTGCTGAACACTGACATGAAACTATACGCCAAAGTCTTAGCTAACAGATTGACACCACTAGTCCCACATCTTGCACACCTGGAACAGACTGGGTTCGTACTACATAGAGAGGCCAGGGACGTCATCTGGGCCATTAATGTCATAGACTCGGCCAAAACCTCTGAGACCCTATGATGCTCCTCTCCACCGATGCCGAAAAGGCTTTTGATAGGGTGAGTTGGCCGTTCTTGAAGAGTCCCATTCGGTACATCGGATTGGGTAATAATATGAGATCACTCATAGAGGCCCTATACACCACCCCTTCAGCGAGGGTGAGGATCAATGGTCACCTCTCAGACCCGGTATGGATCAGAAATGGGACTCGCCAGGGCTGCCCTCTCTCACCCCTCCTCTTCGCCCTGACGCTTGAGCCCTTCCTGTGTAGAATCAGGGACAACAGTGATATCCAGGGACTGGCCTCCGCTGCTTATGCGGATGATTTACTCTTTTTTATTACCAACCCCTTCCGTGACTATCCCCGTCCTGATGAGGGAATTTGAGGTGTACGGGAGGCTCTCTTTCCTAAAAATCAACTTTGATAAGTCCGAGGCCATGAACGTTTCCCTGCAGGGCGACCTAGTCAGGGCCATACAGCAGTCATTCCCTTTTAAATGGGCTAGGGCCTCCTTAACATACCTGGGAACTCAGTTACCATGCTCCCTGCACAACATAGTGGCCCTGAGAATTAGAGCTGCCCTGGAGAGGTGGAACCTCCCCACCTTCTCGTTGATGGGAAGGGTGAACATAATAAAGATGACGATCCTGCCCAGACTGTTGTACCTGTTCCAGGCCCTGCCGGTTCGTATACCTGCGAGCTTCTTCTCCGACCTCGGCAGGTCCCTTCTGAGATTTGTCTGGAATAAGAAGAGGGCTAGGCTTGGGAAACGTGCACTCCACAGACCCAAGAACCAGGGGGGCATGTCCCTGACTGACATTAGGCTCTACTGGGCGGCCTCACACCTTCAGAGAGTCTGCGAATGGGCGACTTGTCAGGAGACTAAAAGATGGGTGCAGCTGGAGCGCACCTTTGCCTCCACTCCGCCGGACATTTTGATGTGGGGTAGGGGGGACTTGCCCCCAGACCTGGTGAGGCATCCGACCATTGCAGCGACTCTGAGGGTCTTTGGGAGGTATAGATCCTATTCTGAGATATCCCCGTGGCCGTCCCCCATGGTGCCCATAGTTACTAATCCGTTGCTGGCCCCTGGGTCATTTGCGGCGGACCTCAGGAGGTGGAGGGAGTTGCGTCAATTGAGGGCTGGAGACTTGATATCGGCGAGAGGGTGGGCCTCACTGTCAGATTTGAGAGCCAGATGGGAAGACGCTGACCTTGACCTATGGACCCTGATACGTTTGTCCTTCGTGTCTGGCCAGGGCTTGAGGAGAGACAGATGTAGGACTTACACCGGGCTGGAGAAGATCTGCCTAGGCGAAACACCGAACGATCACTTGACTTCCAAATTATATTCTCTGTTGGTGGGGGAGGGTGACGACCCCCTGGCGTTTTGGCGAGAGTGGGAGGCTGACTTGGGGACCGAGTTTGATAGGGACCAGAGAGAGAGGATTGCCTCCCTTGCTCACGGATCCTCGATTGCCACCAGGGTTCAGGAAGCTAATTATAAGATTCTGACCCGATGGTACTATACGCCTGATAGGCTCAACAGAATGTCTGTTTCAGCGGACCAGCTTTGCTGGAGGTGCGGGGCCGAGCGGGGCACTCTAATTCACATCCTCTGATCCTAAGATCGGGGCATACTGGGGGGGAGTGTTGACCACCATCTCTCGACTCGACGGGTAACCCAGTCCTCGCGGACCCTGCCCAAATACTGCTGCATTCGACGAATTGCCCTATGAGCAAATATAAGAAATCCCTGCAGGCCCAATTGCTGAATGCGGCTAAGCTAGTAATTCCAAGATTTTGGAAACAAAAGAGAGCACCCACTGTGAGGGATTGGGTCGTGGAGGTGCTGAAAATTTCAGAGATGGAGGATCTCACACACGCGATCCACAACAGAGATGAACAGTACAGGCGCACGTGGATGCCCTGGGTTAATCTATCAGGAGTCTGAAGAATTTAAGCAGCTATTTGCAGAACCCACTAGTTGACAAACACGACCTATACCATTATACCCCCATGCTGTTATAGTGGAGTGCCCACGAGCCTACACCCCTCTTCCTTAGCCCCCCGTGGGTAGAGCCTGGCCTTAACCCCCAAACAACCCCTGAGGTGCCTTGCGGGACGAGGCTTCAATAAATCTCAAATCTGGGCCTGGAGGGAGATGCCCGTGGCAGCGGACGTGGGCCTCTCCTGAAAGCCCTAACATACCGTCGTGCAGGATGTATGTAGGTTTATTTGACATGTATTTTATTGAGCCGCTCCTTTTTGCCTTTATGCCTTTCCCCTGATCCTGACCCCCTCCCGCATCCCCCCTTTTTCCCTTTCCCTAACATGTATTGTGATGTATCGTGACCTGTACCCTTTTCTTTGTATGTTTCTATGCAAAAACCCTTAAAGAATAAAAAAAAAAAAAAAAAACTCCGTGCCCAACCGAAGTGAGGGCCCACACGTGCGTAGCAACACTGAGGCCAGCTTAAAGGCGTGTATGTTAAATGTGTATGTTAATGTCATTTAGTCAAATGATCGATTGTTGACAGATATTTGTATGCAGTTTTAACTAAAACCTAGCTTGATTTTGTGTTTTGCAGACCATGCTGGAAAGCAGGTATGACTAACTGCCCAACTCTTTTGAGAAGCGCACCGTCGCACTGGAGATCATTGCAAAAATCCAACATGAGACAGACACCACCTTCACCCACACGCAGATCATGCAGCATTGGTCGGACCTGAAACGGCTGCACATGCCCCGGGTGCGGCGCTTTTTCGGAATACATTTCCCTAGTAAGTACATAGCGATTGCATGCTAGATGTAACTGATGCAGAAGGTAGGCATTGATTTATAATTGTATTTCTTTTGTAGTGCTGGAAATGGATTACCGAATCTGCCGCACCCGGAGGCGCACAGGCCGACCAGTGCTGCATGAATCTGCAGCTGGAAGTGAAGGTGGTGGATCTCCAGTGCGACGGTCCTACCCCTCCTCTGTTGGTTCCTCCGACCAGCCACTGGACCAGTCGTACCCAGCGACTCTTCATGTAACCGCACACACATATACATGCAATTTCCACCCAAGCTGATTCCCTTAATCTGTTTTTGTAGATGCTTCTGGAGCGGGTGAAGATGCGCAGGCTGCAGCAGATCTCGCCCAGGAGGCACAGGGAGAAGGTGAGTGATGTGACACACACATTGAAAATGACATTTGATTACTGTTGACAACAGTGGCAGGGCCCAGGACGTAGAGTTGTCCCCAACGAGGCATCCGTCGGCCACCAACCAAGTAAGTTGTAACGTCATTCTATGCAGTATGTGTTAAGTGACATGATCACCCAGATACATAAAGCCATAGTCAATGGCATTAGCAGACTGACCAGTGCCCACTTGCTTTGAGTAATAACTTACCAGGATGACCTCTGCCCACTTCCTTTGAGTAATTACTTAGTAGAATGACCTCTGCCCACTTCCTTTGAGAAATTACTTACCAGAATGACCTCTGCCCACTTCCTTTGAGTAATGACTTACTGACTGACATATGTCGTGATTATTTAGGTTGTCAACTAACAAACATTCCATCCACAGGTGAGAAACATGTATTTGTCGCCAAATAATGTTTTTGTATACATTTTATACAGGGACCACACGGGCAAGAGTTGAAGAAATGAATCGAAGGGTTCTTGAGTTGGTGGCCGATATGCAACAGCTGGTTGACGTTTCTGTGTCATTTTTTAACACAAATACATTAACACCAAACGAAGGGTGAAATAAATATTTAGAGATGAAGATTCAGATGACCAGTGACCAAGTGGTTTGGGTAAGTTTTAGGGGCCTAAAATGGAAGAAGAACCTAACCGCGAAATGGTTTGGGTAAGTTTTAGGGGCATAAAATGGAAGAAGAACCTAACCGCGAAATGGTTTGGGTAAGTTTTAGGGGCATAAAATGGAAGAAGAACCTAACCGCGAAATGGTTTGGGTAAGTTTTAGGGGCATAAAATGGAAGAAGAACCTAACCGCGAAATGGTTTGGGTAAGTTTTAGGAGCCTAAAATGGAAGAAGAACCTAAGCGCGAAATGGTTTGGGTAAGTTTTAGGGGCATAAAATGGAAGAAGAACCTAACTGCGAAATGGTTTGGGTAAGTTTTAGGGGCCTAAAATGGAAGAAGAACCTAACCGCGAAATGGTTTGGGTAAGTTTTAGGGGCCTAAAATGGAAGAAGAACCTAACCGCGAAATGGTTTGGGTAAGTTTTAGGAGCCTAAAATGGAAGAAGAACCTAAGCGCGAAATGGTTTGGGTAAGTTTTAGGGGCCTAAAATGGAAGAAGAACCTAACCGCGAAATGGTTTGGGTAAGTTTTAGGGGCCTAAAATGGAAGAAGAACCTAACCGCGAAATGGTTTGGGTACGTTTTAGGGGCCTAAAATGGAAGAAGAACCTAACCGCAAAATGATATGATAAGTTTTAGGGGCCTGTTAGTGAAAGTGGATGGGATGGAGCACACCAATAAATGATTCAATGATTATGAATGGGCAGGGTGCTGTGCCTGAGACCCTCTACCCAGGGTCAAACAATTAGAGAAATCCAAAGACAGGAACGCACACCACAAAAGGATTACGAATAAAGTAAGAATCATTTATATTATATGCAAAGAATATATACAATAATCGTATTTTGTCAAAGCCAAATCATCAAAGGATTACACTGTTACATCTGTAGCCACTCACAACAATGCATCAATGTGCCATGTATAATACAGAGTGAATCAACAAGCTGCTTAAAGTGGACCAACACCCACTGGTGATCGGCCCGGGAATCTATAAGATTTCCGGGCCGATCACCTCCCTCCCCGCGGGACATCCGAGATCGGGATGTCCCGCGGGGTGAAACCCCCCCAAACACCCCAAACTCCTCCGCCGCCGCCTCCCTCGCGCCCCTCTAGACGTGCGCGCGCCCGCGCCGGCCGTCTGTGAATGGCCGGCGCGGGCACACGCGCGTCAACAGGGACGCGCGGGAGGCGGCGGCGGAGGAGCCGCTTGTCCGCGGCTTATCCGTCGCCGCGGACAGAGGTGAGTTCGGGGGGTTCGGGGGGGTTTCACACAGCGGGGCAACCCCGATCAGGGGTGCCCCACCGAAGTGGACCAAGACCCAGGATAGTCAAAATCCTGGGTGTTGGTCCACTTTAATAATTACTAAGGGAACAACACTGCCCCTCGGTGGACACAAATGGAAATGAGCCCAAGCACAGTTGTATAAGAATATTCCTATAGGATATAAATGCAGATAAATAGTGAAATTATGTGTCCTCAGGGGTTCAAGTGCTGTGCACCAGTATGTGAAGCATATACAAGTCAAGTAATGATAACAAAAGAATCGTGGTGGCATACAGTCTAATGCTGCTGTGCAAATTTACAGTTAATTAGACAGACACACATAGGCAGGTAAATAGACAAACAATGCATACGTGATAGCAAGGTGGATAGATCGCTCAAATTAAGAACGTTTTGGAGCGGTGAAGCCCCTTCGTCAGCTGAGCGATAAGTTTTAGGGGCCTAAAATGGAATAAGAACCTAACCGCGAAATGGTTTGAGTAAGTTTTAGGGGCATAAAAATGGAAGAAGAACCTAACCGCAAAATGGTTTGGGTAAGTTTTAGGGGCCTAAAATGGAAGAAGAACCGAACCGCAAAATGTTTTGGGTAAGTTTTAGGGACCTAAAATGGAAGAAGAACCTAACCGCGAAATCGTTTGGGTAAGTTGTAAGGGAACAAAGGGGGGTGGGAGCAGCTCAATCACTATTATTTATACAAAATTATTATTATTGTTCAGGGCCTGGGAACTAATTTACCGCCCAGTTTAACCCTCTCATCAACTAAATATCAAGCAACAAACATGTCTAGCTGTGTGGAAAGACAGAGATTTGGTTGCATATATCTACAGATACATGTGGAAGCCACACTGCCCCCGGCAAGGCACTCCGTGTTTAGTGTGGTCCCTACTCTTAATTCTGAGTCCCCAAAGTTGGGACATGCAATGCAGACAAATAACAGAGCTACTCACCTGGGAAGCTGCCAGCCTCCCTTTTAGAACACTTCACAGTATAAATAATAGTGATTGAGCTGCTCCCACCCCCCTTTATTCATTTGAATTGCCATGAGCACAAGCAGGGAGGAATTCAGTCAATATGGATTTCTCCCTGTGAAGTGTTCTAAAGGGAGGCTGGCAGCTTCCCAGGTGAGTAGCTCTCAGATATTTGTCTGCATTGCATGTCCCAACTTTGGGGACTCAGAATTAAGAGTAGGGACCACACTAAATACAGAGTGCCTTGCCGAGGCAGTGTGGCTTCCACATGTATCTGCAGATATATGCAACCAAATCTCTGTCTTTCCACGTAGCTAGACATGTTTGTTGCTTGATATTTAGTTGATGAGAGGGTTAAACTGGGCGGTAAATTAGTTCCCAGGCCCTGAATAATAATAATAATTTTGTATAAATAATAGTGATTGAGCTGCTCCCACCCCCCTTTATTCATTAAGTTGTAAGGGTCCAAAAGGGAAGATGGAGGATAGCGCTAAGTGGTTGGGGTGAGCTTTAAGGGTCCAAAAGGGATGCTGGAGGATAGTGCTAAGTGGTTGGGGTGAGCTTTAAGGGTCCAAAAGGGAAGCTGGAGGATAGTGCTAAGTGGTTGGGGTGAGCTTTAAGGGTCCAGAAGGGAAGATGGAGGATAGTGCTAAGTGGTTTAGCTAAACATTGTAGTAGAAGTGAGGGTGTCAAATATGTAGGCGAGCACTTTAATGAGTTAAGTTTGTAGTGCGCAGGCGCAAGATCGTAAGGATTTCCGTCTGGACGATTATTTTTTGTAAAAGTGAAACCGAATCTATCGGGAAACGTAAAGGATTCGTGGGAGGATACGATGGGAAAAGGGCAAAAACGAAAACCTATGTTGTAACCTGAGAAAATGAAACAGAAACGTCACGATGGAAAATGACGTCCTCGTACTCTGGCATACGAACGGACGGAAACTTTACAGAAGGTTTACAATACATGCATAGAATCGCTCGCACACTCATACGAGAGCGGGAAAATCTGAAAATAATACGAAATCGGCACAAAACGAAAGTCTTTTTTTGTCTCACTGAATCGAGCCTAATATTCCAATTGGATTTTATTTTCTTCCTCAGGGTATTTTCCAATGTTCTAAATGTATCCAGTATTGAATTATACCCACTTCCGTCTTGTGATTTCAGTGATATATTGTGGGACAACTCTTTGAATAATTGATCCCATTCCTGACCTGTTAATTGGGTCATAGCCGTGCCAACCCCACGTAGCGGCGTGCTTGAACGGAACAACTCCGGGACAGGGACCTACGCCACCCGCCATAACAGGTTGACGGGTACTACACTAGAAATATGAGAGGTAAGCCTACAATACTATTACTCACCAAACACAGCTCCTACTCTACATGACACTAATGACATATACGTACTGTACACAACTGTACATTATGTTACTTATTTAAAGGAGTTATACCCCTGTCTATTTATCAGACTGTTAATACATGTGCACTGAGGAAGCCAAGGAAAGCAAAATGTCTGTACTAGACCTATACTTGTTACAACTGAGAGGAAAAAGCCCTGGACTTGCTACTAACTGAAAACATGCTAGGACATAGAAAGGAGAGGCGAACAACTGTAGTTTATATGCAAGAAAAACACTGACATTTAAACACACATGGATGCTGGTATATACAGAAAAAAATGGGTGAAATACCCAAGGTGGTGCTAGTGTTCAGCATACAGTGTTAACCATCACACTATATCCAATAGCAATTATGTACATTATGTCACTACATAGAGAAGCCAGATTCAAGGATAGCATTGTTAAGAGTGTGAGGACACCCCTAAGTCACAATGTTCATCATACAGACAATAATCAGTAATAAAGCAACATAAAAGTTCAAAGTGAAAAAACAGAATATACCCTTGCAGGCAGCACCAAGAAGTACCCCTCAACATTTTGGTTTTTAGAACCTTCCGCAGGAGGGAGCGGTACCAGTTATGTTCCCAGGCATACCTTAAATACCCTCAAAAGTGACTCCAATGTGCTGTAGATGGCATGGGCAGGGGCGTGCATGGTGGGGGCAGTAGCGTATCCTTGTAATGAATAATGAAGAACCAGGAGTTCTAATGGACGGGGCCATGTAGCGGCCTCTAGTGGTTGATAGTAGATACTGCAGCACACTGGAGTCTCACATTCTGGAGATACATAGACCCAAGCACTATGATGCAAAGTTTGTAGCAAGTAAGCATAGCAAGGAGTTGGGGTATTGGTAGACCTGAGGGGAGAATAAAACATTCTATATGAGTAAAATAATTAAAAATGAAAAAAATGAAAAAGTGAAAAACTGGTTAAAAACGCACTGTAATGTCACTATCCTGATACCAGGAAGTGGTCAGTGCGATAATATAGATAGCGCAATACTCAATGGGAAAAAAAGAAAAAGAGAAAAGAAAAGGTGACTGTGAAGAATAACCAATATCTGAGAAGAAAAGTAATCAAAAGAAAGGTGAATAATCAATCTCATTAAGTCCTAGGGGGCTTTTGGTCTGGAGTTGGTGTATCCAGAATAATTCTCGTTGTAGTTTTTGATCAATGTTGCCACCTTGTACATGTTTATTTAGTATCTCAATGACTATGAACCTGAGTTGTGTGATATGATGGCCGAATTCCAAGAAATGTCTTGCTATTGGGGAATCCATTTTATGGTTACGAATGTCTGAGCGGTGTTCGCTAATGCATTGCCTAATTTCTCTCCTAGTTTTACCCACGTAACCCTTGCGACAAGGGCATTTTAAAAGGTAGATCACATTTTTGCTAGCGCAGTTAGCAAAGGATCTTAAAGCGTAGCGTCTGCCAGTGAGGGGGTGGGTAAAGGAGGAAGACTTAGAGGTATAGCTGCACTGGGCACAATGCCGACAGGGGAACATACCTATGGGTGTTTGTGATTTAGAGAGCCAATTGTCAGTGGGATCACGTGGTGTGGTATAGTAAGCTTTGACCAGACTATCCCTGATGTTGCCAGCTCTCTTATATGCAGTCATGGGAGGACAAGAGAAAGAGGGTGTCGACAGTTATATAGCATAATATAGCAGTGTTTCTTTATGATACTTTGTGCCTTTTTTGACAAATGAGAGTATGTAAGTACAAGTGGAATCCTTTCATTATCTTTTTTACCTTTAAATTTAACAGCCTATGCCTATTTAAAAAAAATAACCCTTGAGTGCAAATAGTAGTTAACTGAAAATGTAATAAAGTGAAAATTTGGCATCTCCAGGGCTTGAACAGGGGGCTACCAATACTCATGAGGTACCATTGTAATCATGAGGTATGGGGCTTTTAAATGCAAAATTAAATAAAAACATAACCACATTAAAAAGAATGTTCATTTTAGGCAAAATTATTATGAAAGCACAGAAAAAATGACAAACAAGACATGTTATGTTACAGCCCAAAGCCCCCAAAAATATAATTTTCCTGGAAATTCCTGCAATAACATAGCACAAAAATGGTGAAAAATGATCTGTCAACAGAGGGTGACAAAATGTCAAAGTAATCTGGCAGTTAAAAGGGTTAAAAGTACCTATGCATGTTGGATTTTGTTCTGTTCAGGGGACCTTGCGCTTTTAGATTTTGTCAGACTACTGGGTATGAACCCTGATTGTGAAGCTGAAGTCGTGACTGGCAGAACTGAAGTCGAAACAAGCCAAAGTCGTGGGCAGACAGAACTTGATCGAAATCGTAAACAAGCCAAGGTCGTGGGCAAGCAGAACTGGATCGAAGTCATAAACAAGCAGAGGTCGTGGGCAAGCAGAACTGGATCAAAGTCGTAAGCAAGCCGAGGTCGTCAGGAGAGTAGGAGCATAGTCAGAATCAAGCCGGGTCGGTACACAAAAATGGAAGACTGGAACACAGGAACAGGCAGGAGAGATGACCAACTGGCAAGGCAGGTCAGGGTTCACCAGTAATTTTAAGGCCCCTGCACATGCACATCACATTTCCGTGTGTTTGCAATGTGAAAACTGGATCGAAGTCATAAACAAGTAGAGGTCATGGGCAAGCAGAACTGGATCGAAGTCATAAACAAGCAGAGGTCGTGGGCAAGCAGAACTGAATTGAAGTCGTAAACAAGCTGAGGTAATCAGGAGAGCAGGAGCATAGTCAGAATCAAGCCGGGTCGGTACACAAAAAAGAAAATTCTGTACTCACCTGTAGAATTAATTTCTCTTCCATTATTACTTCAGGACATCAGAAGAATTCAGAGACTAAATGGGTTAACCTCTCCCGAAGGGTGTGGTCTGCAAGAACAAAGGTGTGTCTCCACCTCCCGAGCCTATATCCACCTGGCTGACTTGATCCACTTCAGCCTAATTAAAAAGCAGTAGAACCAGCCGCCTGGGAGGCATACCTATCCTGTTGGAAACAAAAGGATGGAGACAAAATACAAGACTCCTCTCTCCGTTTAATCTTTTTTTTTTTTTTTTTTATATGCTGATCATTAGTTACAGCAACTATTTACATATTTACCACTCCACTAAAATTAGGCATCCAACACATAGACATAGTAACCTAGCAGACAGGGTGGGTCTGATGTCCTGAAGTAATAATGAAAGAGAAATTAATTCTACAGGTGAGTACTCACAGAATTTTCTTTTCTCTTCCATTTTACTTCAGGCCATCAGAATTCAGAGACTGAATGGGACCTTCAAAAGCAATACCCTAATTCGGGTGGGATCCCCAAACCTTATTTCTTTCAGGAACAAGACATTCCAAAAGACCCTTATTCCTTCCAGGAATAAAACAACTCAGAAACCCTTATTCCATTCAGGAATAAGACACCTCAAAAACCCTTATTCCAATCAGGAATAAGACATTCCAAAAACCCTTATTCCATTCAGGAATAAGACATCTCAAAAACCCTTATTCCATTTAGGAATAAGACATTCCAAAAACCCTTATTCCTTTCAGGGATAAGACATTCCAAAACCATCTAATAACCACTGTATGTAATTCCTTCATACCGAAGGCTGTACCTTATAGAATTTGGTAAATGTATGCGCTGAAAACCAAGTAGCAGCTTTGCATACTTGTTCTATTGAAGCTTGATGCTAAAAAGCCCAAGAAGCTCCAATAGCTCTTGCCAATGAGCAGTAGTCTTAAAAGAATAATCCTTCTCCTTAGGGAATATAATCTCTTACCACTGCCTGTCTAATCCATCGCTGCTGGTAGACTTAGATGGTGGAAGACTTTTCCGTAGACCCTCAGGTATGACAAAATAAGGAGTCCAACCTACGGAAAGAGTGTGTAGCAGTGAGATTGTATCTTAGTGCTTTTCCCTACATCCAGCAATGTAGAATCCTTTCTCTATCGGACACTGGAGTAGGACATAAGGAAGACAATTCACCCCTTCACTAAGATGAAAACCAACTTAGGAAAAATATTCTGTTTAAAACAGACAAACTTGTCAGTATGTAACACTAAATAAGGAGACTTAACTGATAAGCTGCTAATTCAGAAACCTTCCTTACTGAGGTTATTGCCACTAAAAAAGGTAAACTTAATGACGCATCTGCCAGTGGTCCAAAAGGAGGACCCTGATAGAGAGCTGATAAAACTAAGTTCAGGTACCAAACCGGCAGAAGTGGCTTAAGAGGAGGCCGCGACTCCCTATACAAAAAGCTTTGATACATTTATTCACAGCAATGGTTTCTAAATAAAAAGATAGATAAAGCAGATACCTGTCCCCTTAAAAGTACTCAATTGAAAACCTTCATCAAGACCTTTCTGCCAAAAAATCAAATATTCTGGGAACAGAAAAAAATTCTACCAGCGAACCTTCTGGATTCGCACCAAGCGATAATGCTTGCCAGACTCTATTGATGAAGGCTTCTTTCTGGCCTGAATCATAGTCTGCATGAATATGTCATAAGAACCCCCTTTCTGCCAAGATAAAGGATTCAATAGCCAGGCCATCCAAGCCAAAACATGTGAATTGGGATGCTGTGACATACGCTCTGTCTTTTGGATGTCATCACTATTCAGTTGCCCACCGGGTCATTCACTGGCCTTTTCTTAATTAGGTCATTGTATTTTGATACTGTTACAGGCAATGTCATTGTATTTTGACTGCCATTGTGTATTGTTGATTACGTCACAGTCAATGGCATTGTCCTGATTGATTGTATTACGGCCTGCTATTGTTCTACTGATTGCGTCACCGGCAGAGTTGAGGGATTGTTTGCCCTGCTGCTATTGGTCGGTGTGTGTGTGTCATGCAATAGAGACTTGTGTATATAAGGCCCAGTGTGGCACTAATAAAGGTCACTTCATCTTCACCCTCAATACTGAAGTTCTGTCTCTTATTGGGGGAAACGCTATATTACAATTCACTAGCCCTTGTAAGGGCTGTTCTTGTTTCCTCACGGACGACTCTGGAATTCCAGCAGCACCTCTTACGATTGGGAAAAGGACGTCTCGGGCGGTGAAGCCCTCCGGCGATAAGGGTTATCGCTACAATTGGTGGCAAGCGGTCGGATGGTCCTTTGTACCCAGAGAGAGTGCTACCCTGATGGAGAGTCAGTATGACAAGTTGAAAAGGCTGACCCTGAAGGATCTACTCGAGAGCCGGGGAAGGTCGGCTAGCAACCGCCCACGTCAGGAACTGATAGCCAAGCTGATCGAAATGGATCGTGCAGCAGTGAGGACCGAAACCAATATAGAGATCGATGAAGACGCTGCTCTCGTTCAAGCGGTTCAGAACAGATTGTCGGTCTATGGCCGAATCCATCACAAGAACTGATCGACGACTCGCAACCCAGCAGCCTCTCAGCGCCCTGTGTCTCCGAGCCTCAGTTACACTGGGGGGAAAAAGATTCCATTTGCAGCATTTAAGTCCTTCCAGGAAAGTGACGATGAGTGATGGATTTTTGGCCGATTTTGAACGGCAGTGCGCTTTACACCGGGTACCCACGGAGGAATGGGTCACCATATTATCAGGGAAATTATCGGGGAAAGCTTCCGATGCTTTCCGGGCCATCCCTGATGTGGACATACCACACTACCATCTGGTAAAGGAGGCTTTGTTAGCCCGGCACGCTGTCACCCCGGAAGCCTACAGTTGTTTTTACTAGAACATTTTCTCAATGCCTTGCAACCAGAGCTAAGAGAGTGTGTGTACAAGACCAGCACCCTGTGAGTACATGTGTGTGTACAAGACCAGCACCCTGTGAGTACATGTGTGTGTACAAGACCAGCACCCTGTGAGTACATGTGTGTGTACAAGACCAGCACCCTGTGAGTACATGTGTGTGTACAAGACCAGCACCCTGTGAGTACAACTGTATGTGTGTGTGGGTGTATCATCTTCACCCTCAATACTGAGTTCTGTCTCTTATTGGGGGGAAATGACAAGACCAGCACCCTGTGAGTACAACTGTGTGTGTACAAGACCAGCACCCTGTGAGTACAACTGTGTGTGTACCAGACCAGCACCCTGTGAGTACAACTGTATGTGTGTGTGTGTGTGTGTGTGTGTATACAGGCCCTGTAGACAAACCAGTAATGCAGATGGATTATCCTGGCAAACAGAACTCTGCCCATAACAAGTCTGGAGTCCGGACAGCCCCACGTTAACCCGAATAGGGTCAATCCGGGTCTGCCGGGTGTTCCACAAAAAGGGGGCATTGTGACATACGCTCTGTCTTTTGGATGTCATCACTATTCAGTTGCCCACCGGGTCATTCACTGGCCTTTTCTTAATTAGGTCATTGTATTTTGATACTGTTACAGGCAATGTCATTGTATTTTGACTGCCATTGTGTATTGTTGATTACGTCACAGTCAATGGCATTGTCCTGATTGATTGTATTACGGCCTGCTATTGTTCTACTGATTGCGTCACCGGCAGAGTTGAGGGATTGTTTGCCCTGCTGCTATTGGTCGGTGTGTGTGTCATGCAATAGAGACTTGTGTATATAAGGCCCAGTGTGGCACTAATAAAGGTCACTTCATCTTCACCCTCAATACTGAAGTTCTGTCTCTTATTGGGGGAAACGCTATATTACAATTCACTAGCCCTTGTAAGGGCTGTTCTTGTTTCCTCACGGACGACTCTGGAATTCCAGCAGCACCTCTTACGATTGGGAAAAGGACGTCTCGGGCGGTGAAGCCCTCCGGCGATAAGGGTTATCGCTACAGATGCCTTAGAGGCCCCTGTGTGAGAAGATCTGGATCGTCGAGTAACCTCCACGAGTTACCCTCTGACATCCTTACTATGTCTGAGAACCAGCTTCTTCTTGGCCACTGAGGAGCCACCAGAATGGTTGGGACTCCCTCGTGAGCTATCTTTTTTAGTACTCGCCCTAGGAGTGCAATCGGAGGGAATGCATAAAGAAGCTTGAATGCTGACCCCTGAAGAGTCAGGACATCTATTGCTATAGTTAGAGGATCCCTGGACCGAGACACAAACCTTGTAACCTTCCGATTGTTTCGCGAAGCACAAGAGATCTATAGACTCGATTCAGAGAGACACAAAAAAACTTCCGTTTTAGTGCCGTTGTCGTATCATTTTCAAAAGTTCCCGCTCTCGTATGAATGTGCGAGCGATTCTATGCATGCATTGTAAACCTTCTGTAAAGTTTCCGTCCGCTCGTATGCCAGAGTACGAGTACGAGGATGTCAGTTTCCATCGAGACTTTTCAGATTCATTTTCTCAGGTAACAACGTAGCCTTTCGATTTTGCCCTTTTCCCATCGTATCCTCACACGAATCCTTTACATTTCCCGATACATTCTGTTTCACTTTTTCCAAAAATAATCGTCCAGACGGAATCCTTACGACCTTGCGCCTGCGCACTACAAACTTAACTCATGAAAGTGCTCGCCTACATAATTTCACTCCCATCACTTCTACTACAATGTTTAGCTAAACCACTTAGCGCTATCCTGCAGCTTCCCTTTTGATCCCTTAAAGCTCACCCTAACCACTTAGCGCTATCCTGCAGCTTCCCTTTTGATCCCTGCAAGCTCACCCTAACCACTTAGCGCTATCCTGCCTCTTCCCTTTTGGGCCCTTAAAGCTCACCCTAACCACTTAGCGCTATCCTGCCTCTTCCCTTTAGAGCCCTTAAAGCTCACCCTAACCACTTAGCGCTATCCTGCAGCTTCCCTTTTGATCCCTTCAAGCTCACCCTAACCACTTAGCGCTATCCTGCCTCTTCCCTTTTGAGCATTCAAGCTCACCCTAACCCCTTAGCGCTATCCTGCCTCTTCCCTTTTGAGCCCTTAAAGCTCACCCTAACCACTTAGCGCTATCCTGCAGCTTCCCTTTTGATCCCTTCAAGCTCACCCTAACCACTTAGCGCTATCCTGCAGCTTCCCTTTTGATCCCTTAAAGCTCACCCTAACCACTTAGCGCTATCCTGCAGCTTCCCTTTTGATCCCTTCAAGCTCACCCTAACCACTTAGCGCTATCCTGCAGCTTCCCTTTTGATCCCTTCAAGCTCACCCTAACCACTTAGCGCTATCCTGCCTCTTCCCTTTTGAGCCCTTAAAGCTCACCCTAACCACTTAGCGCTATCCTGCCTCTTCCCTTTTGATCCCTTCAAGCTCACCCTAACCACTTAGCGCTATCCTGGAGCTTCCCTTTTGATCCCTTCAAGCTCACCCTAACCACTTAGCGCTATCCTGCAGCTTCCCTTTTGAGCACTTAAAGCTCACCCAAATCACTTAGCGGTTAGGTTCTTCTTCCATTTTGGGTCCCTAAAACTTAACCAAATCACTTAGCGGTTAGGTTCTTCTTCCATTTTGGGTCCCTAAAACTTACCCAAATCACTTAGCGGTTAGGTTCTTCTTCCATTTTGGGTCCCTAAAACTTACCCAAATCACTTAGCGGTTAGGTTCTTCTTCCATTTTGGGCCCTTAAAGCTCACCCAAATCACTTAATGGTTAGGTTATTCTTCCATTTTGGGTCCCTAAAACGTACCCAAATCACTTAGCGGTTAGGTTCTTCTTCCATTTTGGGTCCCTAAAACTTACCCAAATCACTTCACGGACATCACAATCTTGATGTAGAAATATGTCATTGTCCCTTTGTCTTGTGTAAATGTCTTTGTGCAAATAAATGGAACACCATTTTTGGGTTTTTTTTTGTTTTTTTTTATTATTAAACTGCCATTTTGTGGTGGCATTTTTAAAATTGAGTAAACTTTTTGTAAACATTTTTTTGAAATGTAAATAAAATATATACAAGGAATTTTTAAAAACAACTATTTACAATAAAAACATAAAAAAAAACTATATACAAATATACAGGGCCAGGAACCAGGACACTACTCTTCCTCTTCTGTTGTCCCCAACGTGTCACGCATCGCCTGCAGATCGGCCACCAACTCAAGAACCCTCCGATTCATGTCAGCAAGTCTTTGTCGTGTGTCCCTGGAACAAATTTAGACACAAATATTATTGCCAGAACAATACATGTTTCTCACCTGTGGATTTAATGTATTTTAGTAAACAAATTAACTATATGCCACATATGTCATTCTTGCAAGTCATTAAGCTAATGAAGTGGCCACAGGTCAGTTGGGCAAGTCATTAAGCAAATGAAGTGGCCACAGGTCACTTGGGCAAGTCATTAAGCAAATGAAGTGGCCACAAGTCACTTGGGCAAGTCATTAAGCAAATGAAGTGGCCACAGGTCACTTGGGCAAGTCATTAAGCTAATGAAGTGGCCACAGGTCACTTGGGCAAGTCATTAAGCTAATGAAGTGGCCACAGGTCACTCTTATATTGCCATTGACTAGGGCATTATGTATTTGTGTGTTCATGTGAAGTTACACATAAATGGCAATAATGGCATGACTACTTACTTGGTTGGTGGCCGAGAGATGGCTCGTTGGGGACAACACGATGATGTCCTGGTTCCTGGCTCTGCTGTGAAGAAGTGCCTGTAGAAACATGGGCAATATGGTTAGTTTGGATGTCCAATTCAGCAGGCCTCAAATTTTTTTAGCTAAGTCTGGGTCACATCACTCACCTTCTCCAGGGTCTTGTGGGCCCATATCTGCTGCCTCCTCAACCACTACCTCACCCGCACCAGAAGCATCTAAAAATACAGAATTAAGGAATGTGTTTGGTGATATCAGGAGCTAGCATGTATATGTGTGTGCGTAGACATGAAGAGTGACATACCAGAGGCTCCCGCATGCGTGGCAGGGTACGACTGCCTGCCCACGCTGTGCCGCCCCTCCTCTGTTGTAAGGTCCAGGGGCTGGTCTGAGGACCCCACAGAGGAAGGGTAGGCCCGTCGCCCTGGAGATCTACCACCTTCACTCCCAGCTGCAGAATCATGCAGCACTGGTCGGCCTGTGCGCCTCCGGGTTTCCAACACTACCAAAGAAAAGGCATTATAAATAAAAGCCCTAACTTCTGTCGTAGTTACATCTTGCATGCGATCGCTATGTACTTACTTGGGAAATGGATCCCGAAAAACCTCCGCACCCCAGGGCATGTGCAGTCTTTTCAGGTCCGACCAATGCTGCATGACCTGTGTGTGGGTGAAGGTGGTGTCGGTCTGGTGTTGGATCTCCACGATGATCTCCAGGGCGACGTTTCGTTTTTCAAAGGAGTTGGGCAGGTAGTCGTACCTGCGCTCCAGCATGGTCTAAAAAACACAAATCAAACATTGCAATAAATTAAACATGCCTCTAAAGAATTGCAAACTATACATTTTTAGGGTCAATCACATTAAAACATACCCACACACACTTCTAGGCTAAGTCAACTTTCAAATCTGGCCGCACTGTTGTTTGGCACGTGTGTGGCGTGCGTTTGGGTGTGCATGTATTTTACCCCAATGTGGATCAAATCTCTTACTTCGTGCGCATCCTTAACATGTTCAGCAGCATTTAGATGTCACTTGAAAGGCCTACAAATACACTTACGAGCATGATGATCTCTTCTTGTTGGCGGGTGAAGATAGTGGGCTCCATCTTTCTTCTTCTCGGCAGCAGATAAGTAATGCCCCAGCGGTTTCCGGGTTCCGCACGTCCGTGCGAACGGCCGGATGTGCGCGTAAGCAAATGCGTAGGCGTCACACGGCGGATCCCATATTTAAAGGTCCCTGCACACACAGCTCATTCTCTTTGAGAGTCCAGGCAAAATGCCACCTAAGAAGCCAAGCACACAGAAGAAGCCGACCAAGCGGGCTGACCAGGCCGAGGGCCCAAAAACAAGGTCGCAAGAGGCAAAAGCGAGGCTAAGGCCTACCACCAAGGCAGCGGGAAAAAATGAGCTGGCAGCAGCCCAAACCAAGAGCAAGCCAACCAAGGCTGCACCAGCACATGCCCTCAAAACGGGTAAGAGGGGACGAAGCCCCACCCCACCCTGCCCCACATCCCCCCCCCCCACGTGGCACCAAGGCACTAGCCAAAGGGACAAAACACAGGCCCAGAAGCCGCAGCAGGGCCCGAAGCCGCAGCAGGCCCAGAAGCCGCAGCAGGGCCCCAAGCCGCAGCAGTCCCAGAAGCCGCAGCAGGGCCCCAAGCCGCAGCAGGCCCAGAAGCCGCAGCAGGGCCCCAAGCTGCAGCAGGCCCAAAAGCCGCAGCAGGCCCAGAAGCCGCAGCAGGGCCAGAAGACGCACCAGGGCCCGAAGCCCGAAAAGCCAGCCAAGGCCAAGGTCCCCCTCCCCACCCGCACTTGGCTACAAAACCAAGCCCAAGAGTGGCCGACCCACCAGCTATGGCTCACCCCAGCCAACGACCTCAAAGGCCCCACAGAGCCACAGGGCCCCAAGCAGCAGCTCCAGCTCCTCCAGACCCTCTCTTCCTCGCCCACATTCTCCTCCGGCACAGGTTGTCATGCATTCCCCCTATGCCATATCTACACCTGCAACTTCAGTGGCCACCCAGCCCCGAACACCCAGTCCAGTAAGATCTACAGCCAGCCTCCAGTCCTTGAGGTCTCCTCCATACCCCCAGGCCAGAATGTCACCCCATTTGCCACCAAACACTGAGGAGCCACAACCACCCCAAACAGGGCACACATTGCGCCGAGGACACTTGAGTGGCCGTTTTGGTGAATCCCAAACTCTGGCATTGGCTAGTGGGCTCACCTTATATTATGATGACCTATATGGGAGCAAATCCAAAACTACTAGCAAACAGCGCAAATCTGAGATTTTGGCAGAACTCACCAGGCAAGTCAATGCAGCGGGTGACAAACTCAAAGATGTGGAACAGATTCAGCGGAAGATATCGGACCTGAAATATGCCGTACGGAAGAAACAGAATAAAAGGCGGCAGTACAGGTACATAGCTTATTTGTGGGATTTTATTCTTCTTGTCTATCCATCAGTGCGCTTAATTATGCTTACTATGTTTTTCAGCTTACAAACTGGCGGAGGATTCCCCACGAAATTGAAATTTACCCAGGCTGAGGAGATGGTGCTGGGCCTGCTACATCCGGTGGCCTTAGAGGGACACTCGGGCCAGCAGGACACGGACAACCCGCCAATTCCAGCAGGTTAGTAATGTGGGAATGACCCAAAAAATGTGTTAACTTAGAAATAGGCAGCAAGGCATAGCTAAACACATGGCTCTAGGGTGTGGCAGCAAGGCATAGCTAAACACATGGCTCTAGGGTGTGGCAGCAAGGCATAGCTAAACACATGGCTCTAGGGTGTGGCAGCAAGGCATAGCTAAACACATGGCTCAAGGGTGTGGCAGCAAGGCATAGCTAAACACATGGCTCAAGGGTGTGGTAGCAAGGCATAGCTAAACACATGGCTCAAGGGTGTGGCAGCAAGGCATAGCTAAACACATGGCTCAAGGGTGTGGTAGCAAGGCATAGCTAAACACATGGCTCAAGGGTGTGGCAGCAAGGCATAGCTAAACACATGGCTCAAGGGTGTGGTAGCAAGGCATAGCTAAACACATGGCTCAAGGGTGTGGCAGCAAGGCATAGCTAAACACATGGCTCAAGGGTGTGGCAGCAAGGCATAGCTAAACACATGGCTCAAGGGTCTGGCAGTTTTATTGAAATGTTTTCAGAGATACAATGTTCCCCACCAGAATCATATTGTAACTGCTATTTGCCACCTTAGTGTGTTAACTTCATCGCCTATAAGGGATGTGGAAACACACACAACAGCCATTAGTTGCATGTTTGTTTTTAGACACGTCACCAATGTGTCTATTCTGGTTTAACAATCCATGCACTAATCTAATGGCATTTCTAGTGAAGGCCAAGTGGCAACGTTGTGGCAGTGGCCATTCCTGCTTGGGCACGTTTATTTTGTTAGCATACGTGTTCTTTACCATCAACAATGCATAGTTGTGTGTTTTCATAGCTCTTTTTCGTCTAATGCAGCCCAGCCTCATCCCTCAGCTAGTGGGGACTCCTCTGCCATTTTACCGCTGCCGTCTTCTTCCGTGCTGCCTCGGACCCAGGATCCGATATCTATGGTAAGTGTTTTTTGATGCTGTTGCGTATGCATGTGGCTTGCCATGTTTTTATTGCCTGATTTACATATTACGTATTCCCCACACTGAACCTTTTTGTTTTACATGTCCCCAACAGAGCCACACACCGATGGAGGAAATCCAGGAGCTGGAGGAGGATGGAAGCTTCCTTGCAGATTATGAAGATCTTCCCTTGGGCCAGAATCTGCAACTGTCCCAAAATGTTTCTCCGCCAAATCCTCAGCAGCAGAGGGAAGCTGGCTGCATGCTGCCTGCACATCGTGGGCAGCATGCAGAGACTGACCCTCCAGTCCCCAGTTTCAGATCTGCTGTTGAGGATTTGGCGAGCATACCTGTGGCTGTTGGGGGTCCTAGAGCAACATCATCTGCACGCCCCACAACCCGGGGAATTGGGCGGCGTACTCAGCAACGTCGCCCAGTTTCCCAGGGGAGGGGCGTGCAGATGATGGAGGCAGCATGGCACCATGAGAGGCGGCTTTTTCGATGCCAAAATCAACTAAATCAAGAACATCTTAGGGGCCAATTAGATTCCCTGAATAATACCTTAAGTGCCATGCTGACTGAATTTAGGACCCTTAACAGCCACATGGGCAACTTGACCTCCGAAATCAGGTCCAGCATGGCAGAAATGCAAAGTAACCAAAGAATCATTTTGGAACAGTTGCAGATTCATAATGCAACACAGGCCCAGGTTAGGGCCCACCCCCAAGGACCCCAACCTGGGTTCTATGGGCATCACCAATATTAATGTGTGTTTGGCATGAATCTGTTCTACATCTTTGAGAGACATCCCCACTGGATTGACTTGTCTGGTGAGGCCTACAAATCTGCCATTTTGCGCTGCTATTGCTAGTATGTTTAGGATTTGCCCCCATATAGCTCATTCAAGGCCTGAGGTAGCCCACTAGCCAATGCCAGGGGCCAAGCCTCACTGAAGCGGCCACTTAAGCTGTTGCGCTGCCTTGGGCATAATGACATTTGTGGTGGCTCCTCATGTTTGGAGGCATGATTGGGTGACATTCTGGCCTGGCAAACTAAGACCTTGGACCCTGGCTGTGATTGTACTGTATTTGGATTGGGACTGGGTGTTCTGGTTTGGGTGGCCCACTGAGTTACAGGTGTAGATGTGGCATAGGTCTGTCTGCTTTCAACCTGTGCCTGTGGAAAATGTGGGCAAGCAGGAGAGGGCTTATTTGTGTGCATTTTGCTGTTATGGCACGTTTTGAAATTAATTGCATGTCCATGTCTGCCCCCAAAGTATGTGAGTGGCACTCACCTACTATTATGTTGTTATCAAAGAAACCTTTTACAAATTAGTAAACATTTTTGTTTGACCAAGTTAATGTCTGTGTTTTTTTTAAATAAGAAATATGAGTTCAAGTAGCCACCAAAACAAACACTAACAAATGTGTCAAAATAAGTCCACAAACATTGTTGTTGGCTTTTGGTAAAAATTCATTATTGATTTTGTCATAATGAAATTACACAAAAAAAACAATGTCACAAAACACACCAAACAAAGTCCAAAGAAAAAAGACAAAACAAAATGTAACCAAAATGGGTTGCAATTAAATTGGAAGGAGCGGCTTGGCCAGACGCACTGTGCTGGCCCACATATGCGTCGTCTGGCTCATCGGCGGGTGGAGAGGGAGGCAAATCCACAAGATTGTAAAGTTATGCGCTGCACAGGCCATAATAATATCGATGACCTTTTTGGGGTCATACTGCAGGGAGCCCCCAGTGTGGTCCAAGCACCGAAAACGGGTCTTCAGGAGTCCAAAGGCCCTCTCCACCACTGCCCTGGTCTTTCTGTGGGCACGATTATAGGCCTCTTGTGCTGGAGTCTGTGGGCGGGGGACAGGAGTCATCAGCCACAGGAGGAGTGGATACCCCGAATCTCCTAGAAAAATTTAAGGGAAACAAATATTACCATTAATTCATACATTGCAGCGCTAAATTCCTAAAATAAAAAGAATAATCAGGTAGGTGACATTGTCACACAAACATGAGCATACATATTGCAGATGCAACAACCAGAAATAAACATATGTGATAGATGGGGGACCAAAGTTGGAAAATAATACTGTGGATGCTGGGCAATCAGGCAGACTGTTAGCAGCTATTGTTTCCTGTCTGTGCTGCAGAAAAAATGTAGTATGGGTTAACTTGTGCTTTGCCTTAGTCCAAAACAGGTGTAAGGCGGCCCCTGCACTTTATCCCGCTTACCTATACTCAGTAAGTGAAATGCATGTAAGCAAAGATGGCGCAGACCCTCTGCTAAAGTCACTAACAGATTTTGAGGGAAAAGTGTTGGGAAGACTGTTTCAGACTTTTGCTCTCATTACACTTTGGAGTTAAAACAATGCAGGACAAACAATTTTGCTGGCAATGAAAATTGTCTTGATTGCCAGCCTCAGATCATATAATTTGTATAGCAAAATCCAAACAATGGGCACAGGGAAAAGAGAGCTCACCTCCTGGTATGATCAATGTCCAAAGTGAAAGAGCACCAGCCACGTAGCTTGGTGAATAAAATCAATCATCCTTTATTGTCAGCCGTAGTAAAAAGCCATCACAGCATGTAAAGTATAAAATGCATAGTAAGAACAGACCCCTCGTCTACGCGTTTCGAGCAAAGAGCTTAATCATGACAATGGGGCTACTGTGAAGATCTCAGTAAATAGGTATTCAAATTACTCGATATCATTAACACCTGGGAAAAACATGATCAGACACTCCTGAATTAATTAAAATGTCCTACCTCCAACCGCATGTTGATCCGCCATTAGGGTGCTGCATTATGACCTGTCATTCTGTCAGTATCAGCGCAGCCCATTGCGCACTGAGGATGCCGGGGGAATCACTTCTGCACTAGGAGGGGAGATTCCTCCAATCACATTTGACAAGACACGTCAGCGCTGATGATAGGCCAGATAGACGTCAGCGTCATTGTCCTGGCAAAACCATAGCTCCGTACTGGCCGCCATTAAGGGCAGGAAGCGTCTCGGCTAACAAATAGCCTGAGATGACAGAAATAAATCCATTACCAAACAGGCATGGGAAAAAGGGATATATTTCATTCCTTGAATTATTACATATATATAATTATAAAGGCAGAAAGCAGAAACTCTATAGAAAGGGCAATAATAAAGGTAAACATTCTATAGTACCCCAACACTATATTTCTATCTTTACATACCCCTGAAATATAGAATAAAATATTGAAAAGGCTTTTATCCCTAAATCTAATACTACCCTATTCAAACAAAAGGAGGACAAAAAAATCTAAAAAAAAATGTCAGGGTGCAACCCCTCATGTTGTTCCCAGGTGAAAAACAATTTTAATAAGTATCCATGGACACAATTTTAAACATATAGACACACACATTATATTGCAACATATCTTGGAAGATATGACTACTCAATGACTCCAGAGGGACTTAATCCCTCAATATATACGTGATTGTAAATACATCATCTGGGGAGCCCTTAATATCTATTAGGACAAAAAACTGAGAGGCCTCAACCTATCAGTGAATTGTCACATACATCCATACATATACAGCTCCCTCCTACCACTAAAGAGAAGAAAATGTATTCAAACTGGGACCAGCGAATCCGTTTGTAGGTATAATTCATCTAAAATGCCTATATCAGAGGGAACCCCACAGAAGGGTACCCCAAACTTGACTCTAATAATAATCCCTTGGGCCTTAGTACCCTTCCTTCCCTAACTCAGAAGTGATGCTAGGTTCTCAGGAACAGGTCAACATCCCAACGAGAGTTTAATCCCTTCGGGGTGCGAGTGCCCAACCTAAAAATCCAAAACACCTCCCGTTGGAGTAGTTTATCCATGAGACTGCCGCCTCTAGGACCCAGTGCCACTTTTTCTGTAGGCATACATCTGAAACTAGATAGAGCACTGCCATGACAATCCCTAAAATGTCTCCCTACATTTGATGTACATGTGAGGCGGTCTGGAGAGGATGCAGAGCTATGTTCTGCAATGCGTTTCTTTACAGGCCGGGTAGTACATCCAACATATTGAAGGTTGCAACTAGTGCATGTTATTAGATATATCACATTTGTAGAGTTACAATTAATGAAATTCCTGATTTAAAATTTTTGATGTACAGATGTGGATTCAAAATATGGGCCTGTTCGCATGTACTTACACATGCAGCATCTATTCCCGCCATATTTGTAGGAGCCCAAATGGGTTAACCATGTCCCCGGGCCCCCTGATCGCTTATTAAATAAGCTTGGCGATAATTTCTGTCCCAGGGTGGGGGGGGGTTTATGGCTTACTATTTTCACCCCATTCCTTATAACTTCTCTAAGCTGGGGGTCACAATTAAGGAGGGGGAGATGTTTCCTTATAATAGTTCCTATTTGATTAAATTCTTCACTGTAAGAGGTAACGAATGTAACCCCTCCTCTCATCTTAGTATCCCTCCCTGAGCCACGATGTTTATTACCCCTACCTCCACCTTGGTGATCCTTTCCCTTCTTATGAACTGTTTTATTAAGCATCACACTCCTGTCTCTAGAGATAGCAATATCCCTTGCTCGTGTCAATAAATATGGGGAATAACCCCGTTCCAGAAGCCTACTAGAAATCAGATTCAGTTCCTCTTCAAATACTTCCTGTTGAGAACAATTGCGTCGGGCCCTGACCATCTCACCCACTGGGATAGCTCTGATTGTATGAGGGGGATGACAACTTTCGGCTCTAAGCGTCATGTTTCCTGCCGTGTCTTTCCTGAAAGTTCTAGTTGTCACTTGTTTTGAGCCCTCTGTAATCTCTAGCCTCAGATCCAAAAATGCAATTGAGTTTGCACTATACTCTGCAGTGAACTTAAGGTTCAAACTATTACTGTTAAGATATTCTACAAATTCAATGATGGTATTCTCATGGCCCGCCCACACTAGAATCAAATCATCTATGTATCTGCCATACAGCTTTATATTCCTAATATATGGGTTCTCATGACCATAAATAATCTCCCTCTCCCACCAACCCATATAAAGGTTGACGAGAGAGGGAGAAAACGGGGCTCCCATTGAGGCACCACATCGTTGCAAGAAATATTGACCTGAAAACAAAAAATAGTTATGTTGCAATAGATATTGTATAGCTAATATCAGAAAGATTTTTAATTCTGTGGAATACAATGACTAGTTGTCCAGATGAAACTGGACTGCTTTTAAGGCTAAATCATGGGGAATTACAGAATATAATGAAGACACATCACACGTGAGCCAGAAAAATTAGATTCCCATTGGAAACCCTCTAATTGATGAATAATGTCCCCAGGAATCCTGCAAAAATCCAGGAAGTCTACGAACTAGCGGGAGGAGATGCGCATCAACCCACTGCCCCAGCCTCTCATTCAACCCCCCGATACCTGCCACAATGGGCCTCCCCACAGGTGGACGTTGGGGCTTATGTATCTTGGGGAGGTGATGAAAGACTGGGGCAATGGGGGAGGCCACAAAGAGGGCATCTGCCTGTTGGGTGGTCAAAACCCCCAAACCTATGCCCTCTTCCAACAATTTGGTAAGGTCCTTTTGATATTTCTCTACCGGATTACTATTCAACTTAGTATATGTACTGGGATCCTCTAGTTGTCTCCAGGCTTCCATCTCATAATCCACCGCATTTAATACCACTATGCAACCTCCCTTATCCGCCGCCCGTATCACAATTGTGTCATTGTCAGTTAATCCCCTAAGGGCCTCTTTCTCTTTTCTTGTAAGATTGGATTTATAATAATTCTTATTTTTTGATTTTTCAGCAAGTTCCCTGAGGTCGGTCTCTATAGCTTCTTGGAACACATCTAACACTGGGGTCCTTGAGCTAACAGGATAAAATCTATTATTAGGGAATTTCACAATAGGAGGGGATTCAATCTTACTCGGTCCCTCCTCAGACATATTTTCCAGCCATAGGCCCATAGTCACATCCTGAAAAGTAGAAGTGGCATTACCATGATTAGGCACCATATCACTACATATTTCATCAAAATCATTATACTCAAATGGAACAACAGTATCATCCTGACCAGTTGTCACCTCAGAAAAAAAAATGCTTACGCAGAGTTAGATTTCTTACTAACCTATGGACATCAAGAACCGTATCAAACAAATTGAAGTGAAATGTGGGCGCAAACGTAAGCCCCCTAGACAATACTTTTAATTAATTATCAGAAAGAGAGTAGGAAGACAAATTAATGACACTATCTATTCTTGTGGCCTCCGATCTCTGAGCATATAGCGGGCGCCTGGGGTGATGTTTTCTCCCCGCTCTGTGGGCATCAAGTAGTGACCGGTCAGATGGTGAACAATCTACCAGAAATTTTCAAGGGCCGTCAATCCCAAGAAAGAAAAAAGCAACAAGAGGGCCCACAGAGCGGGGAGAAAACATCACCCCAGGCGCCTGCTATATGCTCAGAGATCGGAGGCCACAGGAATAGATAGTGTCATTAATTTGTCTTCCTACTCTCTTTCTGATAATGAATTAAAAGTATTGTCTACCTCTGCTGGAAGTTTGTTCCAAGCATCTACTACTCTTTCTGTAAAATAATATTTTCTAACATTGCTCCTGATCTTCCCCTCGACTAGCTTCAGGTTGTGCCCCCTTGTTCTATCATTAAGTTTCTTCTTAAAAACACTTCCCTCCTGAACCTTATTCAATCCTTTCACATATTTAAAGGTCTCAATCATGTCCCCCTCTCCCTTCTTTCCTCCAGACTGTACAAATTACGTTTCTTAAGTCTCTCCTGATAAGTTTTAAGTTTAAGTCCTTCCACCATTTTCGTTGCCCGCCTTTGGACACGTTCTATTTGAATAATGTCTTTTTGTAGGTAAGGTCTCCAGAACTGCACACAGTATTCTAGCTGTGGCCTTACCAGGGCTCTGTACAGCGGCATCACAACCTCCCTCTTCCTACTGGTGATGCCTCGAGCTATGCAGCCGAGCATCCCGCTTGCTTTTCCCACTGCCTGGCTACACTGTCCACTCATCTTGCAGCTATCAGTAATCAGTACCCCTAAATCTCTCTCCTCCGAGGTCCTGGCTAACACAGTGCTTCCCATACGGTACTCAGAGCAGGGATTCCTTCTACCCAAGTGCATGATTTTACATTTAGAGACATTAAACTAGTTTCCACAGTTTTGACCATCTATCCAGTAAAGCTAAATCATTTTCCATGTTGCAGACACCTCCAGGAATATCCACCCTATTACTAACCTTTGTATCATCAGCAAACAGACAAACTTTTCCTACCAAGCCTTCTCCTATGTCTCTTACAAATATATTAAAAAGAATGGGGCCCAGGACAGAGCCTTGCGGCACACCACTTGTAACTCGCCTTTGTTCAGGTTGCACATCATTTACAACAACACTCTGATACCGATCCCTCAGCCTACTGGAAATCCACTGAACTATCCAGGGATTGAGTCCTACCTTCAATAACTTATCTATGAGCTCCTTATGTGGTACAGTGTCAAAGGCTTTGCTAAAATCCAGATAGGCGATATCCACAGCACCACCTTCATCTAACACTTTAGTGACATTGTCAAAGAAATCAATAAGATTGGTGTGACATGATCGGCCCTCAGTAAAGCCGTGCTGTTTTGGGTCTAATAGGTCATTAATTTTTAGATTAGAGTGTTTCCATTAATTTGACCACTATAGATGTTAAACTAACTGGCCTGTAATTACTGGCTTCTTCTCTACTCCCCTTTTTATGGATTGGTACGACATTGGCCATTCTCCAATCATCTGGAACCTCACCAGTTGAAAGGGAATGGTTAAATAAATCAGTCAGAGGGGCTGCAATCACAAACCTAAGTTCCCTTAGAACTCTGGGGTGGATTCCATCTGGACCCATCGCCTTACTTACCTTTAGATGTGCCAGCTCGGCTAGGACATCAGCCTCCAGAAACTCCGGAGCTGTGCCCTCCCAGCTGGATGCTGTGCTATGGCCATGCCTGCTACTATCTGAAAATACCGAAAAGTAGCTATTCAGATGGTCAGCCACAGCCTTATCTCCGTCAATATATTTATTTTCCCTATTTCTAATTTTTGAGACTGCATTGTTTTTCTTCTTTCTGTCACCAATATATCGGAAAAAGGTTTTATCTCCCTTCTTCATAGATTCGGCCATCTCTTCCTCTTTTTGCCCTTTAGCAGTCCTTATAATTAGTTTTGCTTCCCTCTGTTTAATTTTATATGCCTCTCTGTCAGCTACACTTCCACTTACTTTATACTTCTTATAGGCAGACTTCTTATCTTTTATGATAGTGCTGACTTCCCTAGTAAACCATAATGGTTTCTTCTTCATTTTATTCTTGCTAGTTTGTTTCACATATTGCTTAGCTGCCTTTAAGATGGCCATTTTTAATAGTGACCACTGGGCACTCACTTCTGCTACTCTGTTCCACTCACCTAATTTTCTTTCTACATACTCCGCCATTTCCTTGAAGTTTGTCTTCCTAAAGTCTAGCACTTTGGTTCTGGTGTGTGATTGCACAATGTCTGTTTTTATTCTGAACCATAAGCATTGATGGTCACTGGAACCCAGGTTTTCTTCAACCCTGACCTCTGACACCAGATCCCCATTGGTCAGAACTAAGTCCAGAATGTTATCTCCTCTAGTTGGCAATGTCACAAGTTGTTTTAGAGACACTCCATTAAGTGCCTCTAATATAGTCCTGCTCTTGCATGTCGATGCACTTGGGATATTCCAGTCCACATCAGGCATGTTGAAGTCACCTGTAATTACAATGTCCCCCTTCTCTGCCATTCCACTGATTTCATCTATTAACAGGTTATCTAGATCCTCAGATTGTCCAGGGGGCCTATATATCACACCAATTATGACCACAGCTCCCTCCTTAGTCTGCATTGCAACCCAGAGAGTTTCTAGTTCATTATGTGTATGCTGAATTATTGTTGATTGAAGGGTAGTCTTGACATAAATGGCTACTCCACCGCCCTTTCTATCCAATCTGTCTTTTCTGTATGGATATATGTATGGATGTATGTGACAATTCACTGATAGGTTGAGGCCTTTCAGTTTTTTGTCCTAATAGATAGTAAGGGCTCCCCAGATGATGTATTTACAATCACGTATATATTGAGGGGTTAAGTCCCTCTGGAATCATTGAGTAGTCATATCTTCCAAGATATGTTGCAGTATAATGTGTGTGTCTATATGTTTAAAATTGTGTCCATGGATACTTATTAAAATTGTTTTTCACCTGGGAACAACATGAGGGGTTGCACCCTGACATTTTTTTTTATATTTTTTTGTCCTCCTTTTGTTTGAATAGGGTAGTATTAGATTTAGGGATAAAAGCCTTTTCAATATTTTATTCTATATTTCAGGGGTATGTAAAGATAGAAATATAGTGTTGGGGTACTATAGAATGTTTACCTTTATTATTGCCCTTTCTATAGAGTATCTGCTTTCTGCCTTTATAATTATATATATGTAATAATTCAAGGAATGAAATATATCCCTTTTTTCCCATGCCTGTTTGGTAATGGATTTATTTCTGTCATCTCAGGCTATTTGTTAGCCGAGACGCTTCCTGCCCTTAATGGCGGCCAGTACGGAGCTATGGTTTTGCCAGGACAATGACGCTGACGTCTATCTGGCCTATCATCAGCGCTGACGTGTCTTGTCAAACGTGATTGGAGGAATCTCCCCTCCTAGTGCGGAAGTGATTCCCCCGGCATCCTCAGTGCGCAATGGGCTGCACTGATACTGACAGAATGGCAGGTCATAATGCAGCACCCTAATGGCGGATCAACATGCGGTTGGAGGTAGGACATTTTAATTAATTCAGGAGTGTCTGATCATGTTTTTCCCAGGTGTTAATGATATAGAGTAATTTGAATACCTATTTACTGAGATCTTCACAGTAGCCCCATTGTCATGATTAAGAGCCTTTGCTCAAAACGCGTAGACGAGGGGTCTGTTCTTACTATGCATTTTATACTTTACATGCTGCGATGGCTCTTTACTACGGCTGACAATAAAGGATGATTGATTTTATTCACCAAACTACGTGGCTGGCGCTCTTTCACTTTGGCAATTTTGCTGGCAATGTTGGTTGGATAATGTAATGGGTCCAGTCGGGTTACACATGTTCCCAAGGTGATGACCAAGGCATCGTTTAGGAAAGGTGACTCCAACCAAAATCCAAGCCATACATATAAAATCTAAATATGTCATTGGACTCAACTTACCAAGGAGCCATGCACCCGCAAATTCCCCTGACTCAAACTGCCGGAATAATCCTGATCTGCGCAGGATGTAGGCATCATGGGCTGAGCCAGGGTAGCCTGCCAGGACGCTCAGAAAGCGCATGTCCTGGGCCACCACTGCTTGCACATTCAGTGAGTGGCCCATGTTTCTGTTTCTGTGTAAAAAGGAAAAATAAAAAAAAATTAATGAACGGTTAGCAAACTAATCAAACGCTCACTTCTAACAGCCTATGTCAAACGTTAACATCCACACAACTAACACTAAACATCTACCTTAAATTTAAGTGGCCAACAAAAGAAGATGTATGTTCGAGCCTTTACAAGGTTGCGTTACTTGTTCTATTTGAAGTACACTTTCAAATGTTTGACTTTGACCAAACTATCTGTTTTAATAATTGAAAAATAAGGCCCATTGTTTCACATACACTCTTGGCAAGGAGGGAACATTAGCAAGGAGGGACTGATTGCAATGAGGGAATATGTAAAAGAGAGACTAGGAACATAGAGGGCCTAATGAAAAGGAGGGACTATGAACGTTGTGTGCCAAATTACAAGAAGAGACTATTCACAATGATGTTGGATTTACAAGGAGGGACTAATATCAATGATGTTTGCTTGAACAAGGAGGGACTATTCTCAATGATGCTATTAAAAGGAGGGACTATTCACAATGAGGGTTTTTAAAAATGGAGGGACTATTCACAAGGATGCTATTATGAAAAAGAGGGACTATTCACAATGAGGGTTTTTTAACAAGGAGGGAGAAAAACAAATGTTATTGCCCAAAGGAGGGACACCTAAAAATTTAGATACAATGGAAGACAAAACTTGCCTGTATTTATACTCGTCGCAAGCAGGAGGGACAAGGGCAACGTGTGTGCAGTCAATTGCACCCATGACGTTGGCCATGTCGGCGATATTATAAAATGCCAGCTTAATGGCGTTTCTGGCTACCATATCCTCAGGGAAACAAATATATTTCTGAGTTAGGGTAGCCATGCCTTCCAAAAACTTGGATAGCGCGCGGCTCAGCGTAGGCTGTGAAATCCCCACGGAGAGGGCACCCAGCCTCTGGAACGAGCCGTTCGCCAAAAATTGCAGGCAGCCAAGCATCTTGGTCATACCTGAAATTGCTTGCCCCTTCCTTGTGGTGCGGGCTAACCATGGCCGCAGCTCACTATACAATTTATGGAGGGAAGCACGATTAAGCCTGGTCAGCTCGAACAGCTCAACGTCATGCATGCCATTGATGTCCATGCGTCGCCGCCGGTACAGTCTGGTCTCTGACCTCCGGACGATCTCAATGCCAAGAAGCTGCAGATCTTCATGCTCCTCAAATGCAGTAGACTCGTCCATGCCTGCTAGTTCCGACGTCAAAATGGTCCTGTAAGTGGATCGGCAATGAAACGGATTTATTGGGTATCGGCAATCAGCTCTCTGAATTAATCGCCAGCCCATTGCAATAACGTAAACTTTCTGAACGGATGAAACATTTCAGATTTGGTGGAAAAAACCTCCCGATTTAACGAAAAACTTCCAATTTGCTTCCGTTCATCGAAAGCGCCTATACGCATTTTCCCGAACGTTCGTACGAATGAAAAATGGACGAAAAAAAAAAGACAAACACCCACCAAAACTTTCACAGACAGCTACGGAAGTCCGGACGAATGTGTCTCTGAATCGAAGCTTATGTCCAGAATCCCCCAGCGCATGCATAGGGATTGAAAAAACCCTCTGACTAAGAGACCATTCCCTCTGATGCAGGACCATTCTGCTGAGATGATCGGCCTGCAAGTTGTCCTCTCCAGGTATGTGTACAGCCGAAATGCATGAAACTTGTTTCTCTGGCCCAAAGTAAAAAACAGCTCACTTCCATGAGGGCCCCCATGGTGGTTGCTATATACTATGGTATTGCTATGGTCTGTCCAATGACTGAGATACAATAGAATCGCTCTCAGTTCCAGGATATTTATGGAGAGTTTGCTCTCCTTCAGACTCCAATGTCCCCGGAGCGTTGGTGACTCCATTACACTCCCCCAACCTGATAGGCTGGCATCCCTGGTGATGATCTTCCACTGTATTGGAAGGAAGGATTTGCCAGTCTGAAGAGGCTGAGGACCAGGCTAGAGAATGCCTTGTTGACGGTGTCATGCACATAGAGTGATCCCAAGTGTGTGGGTCTTGATCACAGATTGTGAGCAATTCCATCTGCAGGGGTCTTGTGTGAACAGTGCAAAAGGTACTGACTCAAAGCAAGATACCATCAGGCCCAGCAGACATATTCCTTGATGAATTGTCGGGTGAGGGCAAGACAAGAGACCCTGTACCCTCGCCTGGAATAAGAGTCACTTCTGTGTTGGAAAAACACTTTTGCCTGAGACGTGTCTAAAGAATAACTCTTGAAGCTATGATATGATATTTGACTTAAGAATTCGACTGGATAGTCAATTATCCAATGTCGATCAGACAGTCTGTGTATTCTTCTGGGCCCCCTGACATGATGGGGCCCATATTAACAGATAGTCTAAGTAAGGGATTATATGTATACCCTGACTTATTAGAGAAAACATGAGACCTGCCAACACCTTGGTAAACAACCTTGGTGCTGAAGATAAAAGGAAGGGTAACACCACAATTTGAGGATGTAGGCCACAAACAGCAATGTAGGTATGTATCCTTATATATACACTCCCCGACTGGAGTAACTTCACTATGGATCAACTACTCCAAGCTTCTGCTTTCTGCAGAATTCGGGATACCCCTGACAAAGAGAATCTCCAAGGGGGTCTGGCTCCTAATTTGATCTTGTAACCTAAGGATACAACGTCCTGTATCCAAATATCTGTTACACGAAGCCTCCAAAAATGAGCAAAATGCAGAAGCAGTCCCCCCACACCTGTGCGGGGCTGTCCCTTCATGCCTGAACAGGCTCTGAAGGGGGTCTGGCTATATTCTGCCAGACACCTGTTGCCTTGATTTGGAACTTTGTCGTATTCCAAAAATCTCTTCGGCATCCCGAAAAGGCCGAACCTCTAACTGCAACCCCGGAGCATTAGAGGCCCTGCGGAAGCAGTATTAGATTTCGGCTTCTGTGGCAGATTAGATGATTTACCACTAGGATTTACTGGATAAATCCTCCCAGCGGATAACTTTCTGGGAGACTATGGCAGCTACAATATCCTCTTCAAGTTAGAGGATAAATCTTTTCTTTAAAAACCTTTTTAGTAGCCAATCCTAAATGACCCTCTAAAGGTTTAGGACCACTTGAGGGCTGCCGACAGAGTTTAAAGACTCAGAAGGAGGCTATGGCAGCCACAATATCCTCTTAAAAACTCAGAGGATTTTTTTTCAAAACCTTCTTAGTAGCTCATATGACTTAAAGGTTTGAGGTCCGCTTGAAGGCTGCCAGGGGGGTTTTTAGGCTCAGAGGGCACCGGCAACAAGGGTCAGAGCCCTTGCAGGGAGGAGACAATTGAAAATGTAGCAGTGCGAGCGGCCGGAGAACTGCGATGTTAGCGGTACTTGTCACTTAGCCCCGGCCGAAAATGTTGCAGTGCGAGCGGCCGGAGAAGATCCACGATGTTAGCGAAAATCTTCCACTGGAGTCGGCCGGAGGAGAACCGCGATGTTAGCATTACTTGCCGCTTAGTCCCAGCCAAAAATGTTGCAGCGCGAGCGGCCGGAGGAGAACCGTGATGTTAGCGGTGCTTGCTGTTTCACCTGACCGTAAATCTTCCAGCGTGAGCGGGGTAAGAAAGGAGCCGCACACCGGTGCTCGCTGCTATTCTAAGCCGAAAATGTTTCCATAACGGCGGGTGCAAATTTTGAATTTTTCAACCAGTAAAAAGAAACATGGGAAGAGCAATAGAGAGGAAATTAATTCCCCTGGTTCCCCTCAATCAGGCTCACCAGACAAAAGCCTTCTGGCTGCTTTTTTCTGTGGCGGAATTCTCAGCCAGGGAGTGTCACTCTTTTTTAAAAAACAAAAAGGTGACACCCCACAGCGCCCCAAGACCCTGGCCCTAACCTTACCATCCTGATCCGAATGCAGCTTTAGCTGCGGAGGCAAAGTGGGTCCATTCAGATCCAAGGAGTATAAGGGCCAAGGAACAGTCAGGTTTTTATTACCCCCGCTTCCAAGGCATAATTCCTTTAAAACAAAAAGTAAATGGGAGAGGAGTTCAGATAAGTCCTTGCAGTGACCACTGCAAGAAAGAAAACTGAAGTGGATCAAGTCAGCCAGGTGGATATAGGCCCGGGAGGTGGAGACGCACCTTTGTTTTTGCAGACCACACCCTTCGGGAGAGGTTAACCCATTCAGTCTCTGAATTCTTCTGATGGCCTGAAGTAAAATGGAAGAGAAATGGAACACAGGAACAGGCAACCTGGGAACCCTTGGAACAACAGTCTTGGTTCTTTGACAGATTTAGCTTGTTTTTTCTTGTTTGCATATTTATATTTTAGGAAAATGTGTTTTTTATTCTTCTTTCTTATATAATTTTTTGGGAAACCCTGTACAACCAAAGAATTCTTTGAGGGATTACTTCCTGAAAGATGCACCCACTACAACAAGCTGGGTATGCCTAGAAAGCTTAATGTGTGTACTTTCAGGGATTATATGATTTGGGAGTATTTCAAATGTAAAGGGCTGTTTTGGTTGAAAAAGCACAAGGTGCTCACTTTGTCTGCAGAGTTGACATTTTTAAGTAAAATTACATTTTGAGGTGTTTGGCAACCCTACCTATGCATGTTGGCTATTGTTCTGTTAGGGGAACCTTGCCGTTTCAGATATGTGGCAACCAAAGAATTCATCAAGAGATTCCGTCCAGAAAACTGCACTCACATCAACAAGCCTGGTACACCTAAAAAGCTTGAGGTGTGTACTTCTAGAGAATATATAGTTTATATGGGGATTTCAAATGTAAAGGGTTGTTTTTCTTGAAAAAAATGAAAAGGTTGCAGTATGGGGAAGGCTCCTGGGCAGAAGAGGATGTCTACCAATACATATGTGGGACCATTGTAACACGAGACTTTTACATGCAATATGATTTTTTAAATAAATTCTGTGTTTATTGAAGATTTTCAGAAAAGAAACAAAAGCACATTTTCAAACAATACAAACATGCAAAAAACGGAAAACGTACAATGTCAATTTGTTCTACAGAGTTGTATATCAAATAAAAACATTTCAAACCCGCCATTGAAAATTCTCAGTAAGTCCTTCAATTCAGGAACTGTGCGTCCAGACTAGTGACTGTCTGCAATGTAACGGTTATCAACATTGAAGTAAAGGAAGTAAATAGGAATAGAATTAGATAAAGAAGAGAAAGGGAAGGGGGAAAAAGGGGGGTGCGGGAGAGCAGGGAAGGGAGGGGGGACCCCAGGTCCAGGCCACTTGGACCAGAGTTCTTTAGCGGTGCAGCATAGACCGAGCATCTGCTGCAGCCCCCTCAGGTCTGAGTCCGAACCAGCCCACAAGTAGCCGGTTTAGCCCCCGGGGGGGGAGGGGCCCGCGAGGCGCGGGGCCCTACTTTGGGCAGAGGAGCACCCTGCCCTCCTGGGACTCCATGAACGCCATCCAGCCATACCAAGTGGTGGCAAATTTCTCATGTGTGCCGTCGCGTGAGGACATAAGGCTTTCAAACCTCATAGTATCGTTCACCCTTCGGCACCACATGCTTATAGAGGGAGGCTCCCTACTCTTCCACATCTGCGGGATGCAGCATTTTGCAGCGTTCAGTAAGTGGCAAGTTATGGAGTTCCTATAGCGCTTTAGAGGAGTCTCTGAAACATGGAGGAGACAGAGGGCGGGATCATCGGGTATCATTGCTCCCGAAACGTTCCCTGTGACCTTTCTGACCAGGCTCCAGTATTCCTTAATCAAAGGGCAAGACCAGAAAATGTGCAAAAGATCCCCCTTCTCACCGTCACATATCCAACAGTTAGGGGGGATATCAGGGAACCATCTGTTGAGATCCGTCGGAACTCGGTACCATCTCAAGAGCAATTTGTACCCGCATTCTTGAACCCGAGTACAAATTGAGGACCTGTGTGGCAACGCCAAGATCTTCCGGCGTTGCTCGGGGGTCCAAGACGAGTCAAGGTTTTTTGCCCACTTTCTCAGGTAGGGGGGTCTTCTAGGTCGGATGGGGCCACCAGAAGTCTATAAATCCTCGAGAGGACATGTCTCTCCGCTTCAGTGCTGCGACACATTTCCTCAAAGCACGTAGGGGTATGTCTACCCTCCCTATAATCCCGCAGAGAGGCCAGAAAATGGTTCAGCTGCATACCTTGCCACCAGGGCCACACCGGGGTCCCAGCCCTCCGAGCAAGTTCACCTAGGTCAGCCCAGTCGCCCTCTACGACAAAATGGCCCGTACTGTATGTATTTGCTTCAATCCAAGCTTTCGCCCAACGTCCCTCACATCCTGGTGCAAAGCGTGGGTTCCCCAGAACAGGGTACATGGGCGAAGGGGGGGGGGGGTGAGATCTCCTGGCAACGGAAGGCGGCTTCGCATACCAAGCGTGGGAGCTATAGTGGGGTGGTGTCTCCCAAGTCCAGCTCCCTCGCCTGCCACCCAAGGTGCACCCCTGAGGGGAATTTCAAGGAAACTCTGCTCCAATCCGACCCACTGCTTACTCCGGCCATGAACACACCACTCTACTGAGGTGCGTCGCGGCATGATAGAGTATTGGGTCAGGGACGCCCACGCCCCCCTGCTCTTTCACCCTGGTTAGGATCTCCCTCCTCAGCCTCGGCTTCCGTCCCGCCCAGATAAATCTGATGAACAATGAGCGCATTCTCAAGAGAAAGGAGAGAGGGACAAACACCGGAAGAGCCTGAAGGAGGTAGAGCAAGCGAGGCAGGAGGGTCATTTTGACCGCATTGCACCTTCCAAACCATGAGAGTCTCCCCCCACCCCATCTAGCGGTCTCCCCTTCAAAATTTTTCAGCAGGGGGGGGAAATTAAGGGAATATATTTTAAGGAGGTCACTGCTAATGTTTGTCCCCAGGTGTTTAATACTGATGCTGGCCCAGCGGAATGGGAAGGAGTTTTTGATGTTTTCAAACCTACGCGGGGGGATGTTGACATTGAGGGCTTCGGACTTCTGGAAGTTGATCTTATAGCTCGACAGCTTCCCGTAATCCCCAAGCTCCCTCATAAGATTAGGTAGCGAGACCTCGGGGTGCGACATGCAAAAGATCAGGTCGTCTGCATAAGCCGCGACCTTATAATGGCCTGACGCACTTTCCACTCCCCAGACGTCTGGATTCCGCACCTTACACAAGAAGGGCTCAAGAGTCAAAATAAAGATCAGAGGCGATAAGGGGCAGCCCTGTCTTGTTCCATTCCTGATTGCGAACGAATCAGACAGGAACCCATTTACCCTCACCGACGCCGAGGGGGAGCTGTAAAGGCTCCCAATCCACTTCAGCATGTTCGGGCCCAGACCAACGTGGCTGAGCACCGATGACATGAAGCTCCAGTTCACTCTGTCGAAGGCTTTCTCGGCGTCGGTAGATAGCAAAAGAGAGGGCGTGTTCTGAGTCTGCGCCAGGTGGATCAAGTTTAGGACCTTAGTGGTGTTGTCCCTAGCCTCTCTGAGGGGCATGAAACCCACGTGGTCCGGACCTATCACAGAGTGCAGATGCGGGGCAATCCTAGAAGCCAGGACCTTAGCGAAAAGTTTAATATCAGCGTTAAGGAGTGAGATTGGTCTAAAGCTTGCACAAAGATTCGGGTCCTTCCCCTCTTTGGGGATGACCACTATATGTGCCCTAAGAGAGTCCACCGGATAATAGAATTCAACATTTGAAGGAGCTTAGGGCCCATGATGGGGAACAGCTTCCTATAATAATGGAGATGCAGTCCAGCAGGGCCCGGCGTCTTGCCCGCAGCTGTGTTGGCTAAGGCGTTATGCAGCTCCAACAACGATATAGGGCTCTCTAGCTCAGCACAGATCTGCGCCGTAAGTTTGGGCATCCCCGAACCCTCAATGTACCGCATGCATCTACTTACGAAGCCTCCCTCCCCGGTTGCGGTCAAATTATATAGGTCCTTATAGTATTTGCGGAATACCTCTGCTATAGCCTCCACCCTGTGTACCAATTTTCCCTCAGAGTCTGTTATTTTAGGTATGTACGTTGTGGCCCTCTCAGCTCTCAAGGCCCTGGCTAGCATTCTGCCACATTTGTCTCCAGACTCGTAAAAAGCCTGTCTACATTTCGCCATCTGGGCTTTCAGCCTGTCACAACAGACTGTTTTCAGTTTTTCCCTTAAAGATGTGAGGGACACAATGTGAGCTGTTGCCAAAGATTCCTTATGCAAGGTTTCCAGCCTCCCAATCTCCTCAAGGAGTCGCCCAATGCACTCAGCTTTCTCCTTTTTAATTCGGGACCCCTGACTAATTAGTACCCCCCTAATGAAGCATTTGTGGGCTTCCCAAAGGACACCGGGCGATGTCTCTGGTCCCGCATTCAGCTCAAAGTAACTTAAGTTCTTTTTGGACAACCTCAAGAACCCTCTGGTCCTCAAGTAATGACTTGTTTAGTTTCCAAGACCAACTCCTAGGGGTGGGGTTAGGGTCCCTAATCGTAATTTTGATAGGGGTGTGGTCGGACAGGGTGATGTTGCCAATCGAGGTATCATCCACTCTACCCAAACACGTGTGTGGAATCAGGAACAGGTCCAGCCTAGAGTATGAGTTGTGTGGATGGGAAAAGAACGTGAAGTCCCGCATGCTTGGGTGCTGGATTCTCCAGGGATCCACCAGTTTGAATGAGTTAAGGACTTCCTTGAGACGCCTAAGTTTAGGCGTTTCTATGTTTCTATGTTAAAGGTGAGTTGTCCTGAGTTCGGAGCGTATATGTTAGCAAGCGTAACCATTTCGGATTGCACCTTCCCCTTGACAAAGAGCCATCTGCCCTCCTCGTCAACCTTATAGTCAACAAGCTCCCATGCAACGGATTTGGAAATCACTATGCTGACACCCCGGGATCTAGAATCAGGTGAGTAGCTGTGATAAGCTCTGAGGAAATTCCGATCACCCAGTGAGGGGGGGTTGGACGACCTGAAGTGGGTCTCTTAAAGAAATCCTATCTGGGCACCCAAACCCCACAAGTTCCTTAAAATCAATGACCCTTTCTCAGGGCTGTTCAACCCCTTGGCGTTAAGGGAGACAATTTTGGTTCCCGACCTCCCAGCCCCCCCCGAGACGCCAGACCGCCAGGCCCCCGTGAAGGGGCTGCCCCGGACATCCTCGTGGGAAGGTCAACAGGGGAGGGAAGGGTGGGGAGGGGACAAGGGGAACTGAGGAAAGGGGAAAAGAGAAGGAAAGAAAAAAAGGAAAGTAACTACAACGGGAACAAACAAATAAAACACTAAACGATCCTACACGGAATAAGAACAAGACCCAGGAGGTACGGCGGACCCACGGGCTGACCCTACCGGGGGGAAAGTGTCTGTCGGCGCGGAGCTGCAACAACAGTCACCCCCTCCCGCACTAGGCCAGAGAATTAGGCGGCGGATTTGCAAACCACCGACTTGCTGAAGGAAAGCAGCAAACCCAACACAGAAAACACAACTCAACTACTCAACTATTAACTGTATAAACTGGCTTAAGATAGCACACCACCCCAACAGCGAGGACCGGGCGGGCCCAGACGCCCACCCCCCCAACCGCGGGGGACCCCCCCCCCCAAGCCAGGGGCCAGAAGGAAGAGCATATGCCTCCAGTGCCCGAACAGGGAGGAGAGGGCGAAAAACAAAGGGCACCCCCCGTGGAGGGGGGGAAGGCGGCCGGGAACACCCCACAGGAAACACCTCACCCTCCATCGGAGCCCCGCCGAGCGCGGCTCAATAGAGCCCAGGGTTTATGTCTCTGCATCATAAGGTCCCGCATGTCTTCTTCTTGTGTGGCGTTGACTCCCCGAGCCTCTCGGGCCCCTAGGGCCCCTTCGGGTGACCCCCGGGCTGGAGGGGGGGGCAGAATCACCCTGGCTGCCAGCCAGTCAGGAACCTCAACTATCTCGCACTGGATGAAAGTGAAGAGTCCCGGCAGGTCCTTGGGTGATCTAACCAAAAAGGTGTTTCGGTCCTTACGGACAATTAAATGGAAGGGGAAGCCCCACCCGTAGGACGCTCCACTGCGCACGATCACTTCAAGCAGCGGTTTCAAAGCTCTTCGCATTAACAGGGTCCGCCGCGACAGGTCCTGCATGATTTGAATACCAACCCCGTCAAAGTTGACATCCCCTTTCCTCCAAGCACCGCGGGCAATGTCTTCCTTTAGGGAGTATCGATGGACCCTGCAAATTGCGTCCCTAGGTCTGGAAGAGTCTGGGCCCGGGGGCCCCAGGGCCCTGTGCACTCTATCCAGTTCAATTGGGGTGTCCGGGTCCCTCTCCAACACCGAATTAAAGATTGCCGTTACAATGCGCCTCAAGTCTTCACCTGAGGAGGCCTCCGGGATGCCCCTCAGGCGTAAGTTGTTCCTGCGGCTCCGGTTCTCAACATCATCAAGGTGGAGCATTTGGGTCTGAAGTAGAGCCTCCTGGAAGTTGCATCGCTCCTCCAACCTTTTAAGTCGATTCGCAGTCGAGGGCTCCTCAGCCTCCAAGGCCGACACTCTCAAGGCCACCCCAGCGATCTGCAGCTTGACCTCTCCGAACTCGCGCTTATGCACCTCTGCATACTTCGCGATTAACCCCTCAATATCAGACCTAGTGGGGAGGCCCCTCAGAAGCGAGATCGTTTCCAGGTGGATATCAGCGTCCTTGGGAGAGACCAGATTCTCCGAGCCATCGGGCAGCGTGGGAGCAGGGGGCGACCGTGGAGATCCATTAAGGGAATTGCGCATCCAGGGGGCCCAGGAGTCCTCCCCCCGTTCCGGGGAGAAGCACGGCTGCGCAGGTGACATCGGCGCCGAGCTGGAACTGGCTGTGGGCCACAGGTTCTCTGGGGACGGCAACAGTGGCGGCGTCGGGGGGCTCAGGTGCGGGGACCCCTCACGTCGCACCACAACTTCTGGCTCCAAGGGGGGTGGGCGGTGGGGTCTTGGCGTCCTCTGAGGGAGACCCGCGCAGGGGGAGACACTCATCTGGGACTGAACGCTGTCCCCCCTTGCAGAGAACGCAAACCTGTGAAGGCTGAGGCCCCCAATCATGCCGGTTTTGGCCCAGCATGTGTTTGCTGTCGAGGGGGGGGACAGGGAGGCCCCCCAGAACGGGCAGAGGGCTTTATCCCCATGAGAGGACATGGGGGCTCGGTTGGCGTGGCGAGGGGGGGGGGCTCGGGCCGCCCCTTCATTGCGCCGGGAGCAGGGGTCTGCAGGACACACCTTGTCACACCCCCTCCCTCTTTCCTCGCTCGACTGTCTCTCACCCCAGTGCGCAGGTCCCGGCTTGAAGGCTCTTCCGCCCCTCGCAGCAGCTCAGGGGACTCGATCCAGCATTCGGGAGCTCCGCCCCCTCGCGTCACAGGCGCGTGACCGCTGACCACGACGGCCCCATCTTGGTGCTCCCTCCACCTCCTGGAGCCGACACCGCAGCCTCTTCTCCCTCGTCGAGATGATCGGGGGGCATCCGCACCGCAGGCATCCCCCCGACCGGCGCCGGTCCCCGCTCCCAACACAAAGCAGCAGGCGGGCCCGTCGCTGGTGTAGACTCTCTCCTCAGCTCACCCCTCGGATCAGCCGCCATCTTGTCTGGAGACAACCTCTGCGCCAGCTCCCTTCATCCAGTCCAACACAGGCAGGTGTCGGGCGCCGCGCTCCTCTGCTTGTCCCGGCCTCGGCAGGAGCTCTCTCTTCTCCTCCAGACCGTCCTGATCGCTCTCAACAGGTAAGTGCAACGCCATTTTGGTGCGACGGCACTCCGACCTGTCCTTTTTCAAAGCCGCAGCATGGTGGCGAGAGGGACCTGTCCTCGCCCCCCCTCTCCTCCGCATGCTCCTCCACTTAGCCATCGGGTGTGTGGTGGGTCTGCTGCGGGAAAAAATCCCTTGGGAAAGGTACTAGTGCGGGAGCCAGGGGAAGATGCCTCCTCACAGCTCCATGGCTAGGACACGCCCCCACGCAATATGATTTTATTAAAAAATGTCAATGTAATTTATTTTACAAAAAAACTATATATTGTAAAAATTTGATATTTTTGTTTGTACATATTTCACCCATAAATATTGAGAATATACTAAAAAAGACATTTCATGTAAAAGCCCAGAATGAAAAAAACAAATATAACAGTTTCCGGGGATTTCCTGGAAATCGCTTAAGAAAATCACAGTATAGCGCAAAATAGCGAAAAATGGTCTGGCAACAGAGGTTGACAAAATTTCTAGGTAGGCTAGTACTTAAAGGGTTAAGGAAGAAATCCTTGAACATCTTCAGTTCATTTATAGGAAAGCACTCAACCTGGCTCAATAATTGATACAAATAACGTCAGACAAAGAACTGATCTGTAGCGACAGAGGACCACACGGTCAATACATAGACATGTGGGCTGGATAGATAGACTATAGAGATTCTGACTGTATGAAGGCAATCTTTTAACTACCCTAATATTATACACTCACAACCCAAGGTGTTATAGGAACCTTACCTCTCCCTACTAATCTTGTAACTTTGTTTTTCCTTTTCTTTTTCTTCACTTACTGTTTTAAACACTGATAGTGACTTGTTACTTTCTGTTACTGTGCATTCTCAGTTATGTCCAGGCAGCAGCATGGCTAAGATGCTGGGAAAGGAAGCTCCAAAATGGCTGCTACCACTAGAAAATCCGTGAGGAAGCATTTCAGCTTTGAGTGGATGCAGGAGCAAATGTAGGTGCTGACAATGCTTCAGTATTATGTGTGCAGATGGGGCAAGTGAGTTTGTGGGAGTTTTTTTTTTTTTTTTTTTTTTTTTTAATTGTGCCAGGCTGTTGGTCCAGCTTAAGAAAATGAATGGCTCAGCTCAAATTTCATGTACTCAACACTTATTATCAGAGGCTTTTGATTTGATCCTATGTGGCAGCCTTAGATAATTCCATATGCAGAAAAACTTGAGAATTTATAATCCAGTTATAATGATATCAAAAACATTGATGGCAGCTCCCACTTAGTTGGGGCAATAGCAAAACTACATGTTGGAACAATATATGTTTAAAACTATTTCTATTTAAAACCAGGAAAGGTGGGGCGTGGCCGGGCATGAGCAGCTTAGGCAGCATTCCCTGTGAGCACCCTTCGGCCGTGCCGCAATTCCCATTACTACCGGGGGTTCTGTGACACCACTCCGACCCAACTAGAATGGCGAAGAGGAGGAGAGGGCAGAGGACACCACCAACGCAGCAGGGCAAGAAAATAAGCGCCTACCTGGCTGTAAGCAGGTCCGGAGGGGCGAGGGTGGCCGGACCCAAGATGGCGGCGGTCGGGAGAGAAGAGGGGAGAGGCGGTGACTTGGCGGCGGGGGGCGAGGAGCCAGCCCACGGGAGACTGCCGCCCAGCAGCCGTGCGGAGGAGGAGGTCAGCGCGGGGGAGCGGATGGCTCCGTGCCCCTCCGGTAAAACAAGCAGCAGGAGCGGCGAGAGGCAGCGATCGGCCACTGCCGGCGGCGCGGGTGACGTCACCGCTGCTTTGCCCCGGCGCTCTTCAGACTGGGACAGCCGGTGAGAGGAGATGCCTCGTCGCTCTGTGAGGCAGCAGGCCGGCGCGGACTTCCCCCCCGGGAACAGAGGGGGGGGGGGGAGAATCATACAGCACGGAGGACCCGGAGGACGGCTTGGGCGGGAGCCATCACCACCACCAGGTGAGCCTCGCACACAGTCTCCCGGGAAGGAGATTCGGGAGGGCCCGCGGATCCACAACTGCACTGTAGCCTGGAGTGACAGGGAGGAGGGGAGAGATAAAGCCGAGGGGCCCGAAGTTCAGAGTGGGCTGCGTCCCACCCCCCACAATGTGGCCTCGCCTAATCCTTCTTGGAGGAAAGAGACACCTGGCCCTGCGCTCCGGGGCGCAGGGTACGCTGATCCTTGGGGGGGAGCCCGGTCGCTCGCCCTCAGCCACTGCATTCTCCAAGGCTCCCGACCTCGGGGACAGACAGCCCTAGCAATAGTGAGGCTGAGGAATGCTCCCAGCAGCTGACGCCCGGTCCGGGTTCCCCGCAGATTGTCCTCTCGAGCCCTGAGCCCCTGGCCTCTTCGGAGGCTCCCACGAATCCGGCGGCAGAAGGGTTCTCCCCCTGTGGGGGCATCCCTAACGTACCCACACCCCCCTGGTGTTCCTCGCACAGGGCAGGGGAGAGCTCTTGGCAGGCCAGTTTGGAGCAGATTTGCACGCCCAGAGAGCTACCCATCCCGACAGCAGGCCCTGTGAGCCTGAGACCTTGCAGTGCAGTGCCCGCGTCCCGGGTGATACCAGCCCAGCTTCTGGAAAGGAACCCAGTCTCTACGTCAGGGGCTGCTGTCAAACAGAAGTCCACAGCAAGTGGGATTCCCGTTCCATTTGCTTCGAGAGACCTGCGGAACAGTCCTGGGCCCCACCAGGCGGTCGAGACCCACCTGCTCCGATCAGATTACAACAACTCAGTTCTGGCGGACATCAAAGCTGAAATCAAAGCCCTCCCCTCCAAAGCGGACTTAGAAGCCTTCATCACAAGAGTGGAAAATTCTTTCAAAAAAGAAATTTCGGTCCTTCAAAACTCAGTAGAGTCCCTAGATACTAAGATGTCTGGTCTAGAACACGCCCATGGCTCGGCCCTTCAGAGAATAGAGGCACTGGAGAAAAATATGGTACACCAACAGTCCATTTCACAAGCGACAATCTTGCAGCTGGACGATCTTGAAAACAGGAGCCGCCGGAACAATACCCGCCAGCCCATGGACAATGAAGTCTAGGTCCCCTGCTGCCGGAACGGACATTTGATATCCCTTAAATAGCATTTTGCATTTATACAAGTGAATTTTCTCTCTCTCTCTCTCTCTGCTTTGCTGGGTTTAATGTTGATCACTTTGTAGTTAACTCGCCCGTGCTCAGCATTTGCTCCCCAACAACCAGTTGATGGATGTTTGGCGGACCCTCAATCCTAGAGGTAGAGATTACACGTTCTTCTCCAATCCACATAACTCGTATTCCCGCATAGATTTGTTCCTAGTCCCCCACAAGTTTTTACATCTCATAGTGAACACGGATATAGGACATATTACTCTCTCGGACCATGCCCCGATTACCCTTCACCTTGTCGATACCGGATGCTCCCCTCTTTAGGGGCCAGTGGCGGCTTAATGATTCGCTGCTACAGGATACCGTGGTCAGGGAGGACATCCAGAAGGCCATTAGGGAATATTTTGAATTGAATAGCAATGGGGAGGTCTCGCGGATGTCCCTGTGGGAGGCCCGCAAATGTGTGATCAGAGGGGTGCTAATCAAGCACGGAGCCCGACTGAAGAAGGAGAGAAGTGAACAAATCCTCAAGATATCCCAAGAAATTATCAAATTGGAGGCCCTCCACAAACAGACCCTGTCGGGGGAGGTGGGAGCCAAATTAACAAGCCTACGGGACTCCCTCAAGGACATCTGTTTCGGGGAGGCGAGGGGCTTGGCAGTTAGATGCCGTAGATTTTTTTACGAATTTGGTAATAAATGCGGTAGGGAATTGGCCAGATCCCTCGGAGTTCAGCAAGGCAAAAACTTCATCCCACTCATTCTTGACGCTAGGGGGAACAGCAAAAATGCTTAACGGCAGATATAGCAAACTCATTTAGGGACTATTATGAGGCCCTCTATAACCTGCCCCAAACCCGGACTGCTGACCATCAGAATAATATAGTCGCCTACATTCGGGGGTCGGGTCTCCCCATATTGAACCAGGAGGTGATAGCCTAACTTGATAGGGAGATCGAATTAGATGAATTTTCCAGAGCCATTAAACACGCGAAGCCAGGCAAAGCTCCAGGCCCTGACGGCTTTGGACTAAGCTATTATAAAGGATTTGCGGAGACCCTCGGCCCCCGGTTTGTGGCGGCCTTCAACTCCCTCAAAGACGGACTGGCCCCGCCCAGGGATACTCTTAGGGCTAGCATAACTGTCATACCCAAGGAGGGCAAGGACCCGACGCAGTGCGGGAGTTACAGACCCATATCTCTGCTAAACTGTGACCTTAAAATCTTTAACAAAATAATCGCAGACAGATTGGCTCCATTTATCTCCTCTCTGATTCACTGGGACCAGGTGGGCTTTGTCCCATCACGGGAGGGTAGGGACAATACTACTAGGGTAATTAATCTAATACATTGGGCACAGTCAAATAATATAGCGTCAGTCCTCCTCTCGACAGATGCTGAAAAGGCATTCGACAGGGTCAGTTGGGACTTTGTGTTTGCAGTCCTCAGACACATTGGCCTGGGGGAAAATATGTATCGTTGGATATCGGCCTCGTATTCGGTCCCCCCTGCGTCGGTCAGGGTGAATGGCCTCCTTTCCGGGGCCTTCGCTCTGGCCAACGGTACGATGCAGGGCTGCCCACTCTCCCCTTTGATCTTTGTTCTGTCCCTGGAGCCGTTTCTGCGCACTGTCAGGATTAACCCTGATATTGCGGGTATCCGTGCTGGGTGGGTGGAGCACAAGGTCGCAGCCTATGCAAATGACCTAATTTTCTTCTTAACAAAGCCCGAGACGACCCTCCCGGTCCTTCTAGCTGAACTCAAAACATACCAAACACTATCAAACTACAAAATAAACTACCATAAATCCTCGGTCCTCAACATAAATATCCCATGCGAAAGAATGGAGCGCATCAGGGAGAACTTCCCCTTCTCGTGGGATAGAGGCCATAACATACCTAGGTACACAGATTCCAGCACACCCTAAAAAAATTTATAGTTCTAACTTCCCCCCGCTGCTGAAGAGGGTAGAGGAGGATCTGCGGAGATGGTCCTGGGGCACCTTCACCTGGTTCGGTAGAGCGAACGTCATAAAAATGAATATCTTGCCTAGAGTATTATATCTGTTCCAGGCCCTGCCGGTGGAGGTCTCACAGTCATTCTTTAAGAAGCTCTCGGGCCGTGTTCGAGGTTTATATGGGTGGGGAAATCTCATCGTCTGGCAGCCTCCCAGTTAGCTCTTCCCAAGGGGGCAGGGGATCTCCCGAATTGGAAACTCTATCAGGCGGCAGCCCACCTGGCTCGCATCATAGACTGGTGTAGGCACGCCAGCTATAAGCAATGGACCCTGATTGAGCAGGCCGAATCCCCGACTGTCCTTGCGGGTCTCCCCTGGATCCCGACCAATCACTTCCCAGCGCTGAATAAACACCCGACAATAGGCCCTACTAGGAAGATAGCTGCAAAGTTCTTCTCGGGGGTGGATATCTCCCCTTCCCTCTCGCCCCTGACTCCGGTTATTGGCCACCCTCACTTCCCAGTGAGTCTCTCTGATGCTCCCTTCCAGGCTTGGGCGAAAAAAAACTGCTTTAGAATTCAACATTTGAGTGAGAGGGGGGAGTGGTGCGGGCCGGGGGAACTGGCTGAGAGGTTTTCTTTACGGCCCCTCAAAAATCTATCTCAAGCCCATCCCAGATACAGAGAGCCTTAACGCCATTTGAGAAAATCTGCACTGGGGTGGGTCATATTAAACGTACCCTGTCCTGCACATATGCGATGTTGGTAAACCCCCCTGACTCCTTTGTTCCGTCTTTCGTGGAGGGGTGGGAGAGGGAACTCGGAAGGACTTTTTCGTCTGACCAGAGGCGAGTGATGTTTCAGCTCACCCACAAATCCTCCATATCTAATCGCTATCAAGAAGCCTCCTATAAAATCCTCTCCAGGTGGTACTTGACTCCATCCAAATTGGAGAGGATGTTTCCCTCTGCCTCTCCCCTATGTTGGAGGTGCTCACAGGATAGGGGTACTATGATCCATATCTTCTGGGACTGCCCGGGGTTATCAAAGTTCTGGGCCAATGTGAGGGTGATCGTTGAACGCCTCACAGATGTCGATTTGGGGGTTGTCCCAGCAAGTTATCTCTTGAAATTAGCGCCCACTTCCCTGCGAGTTAGGGGGAAATCCCTCTTGGCACCTCTTCTACTCGCTGCCAAAACCTGCATCCCCACTTGCTGGAAATCTTCGGTTCCTCCCACTACGGCTATGTGGCTGTCACGGGTTGGAGACATCTGCAGGATGGAGGAGCTCACGGCCTCTCTCAGGGATGACTCTGGGAAACACTGGGAGACTTGGCGTTCCTGGGCCCAGTTCACGTTATCTGCAGAATATCTTCAATTCCTCCAGGAGTGATCAGGGTGGGTGGGTGGCTGCTGGGGGAGTCCCCCGCCCGGCTTTTTGTCCCCTTCCCCCCTCCCTTTTTCTTCCTTTTTTTTCCCTCTTTCCTCTCTGACGCACCATTGGTGTGTCTTGGTCTCCATTCTTAGTTTTGCCTGTGTTGTTATCCTTTAAAAATGTTTTGGGGAGTGACAGGACGCTGCCGATGTCCGGTAAAGCTTTATTAGATATGGTTCGATGTTGTTATGAGCAACCCCTGTGAAGTAACTCAGTTGTCATATAATCTCATGCCCAGTCGCTTCTGATGCCGTACTTATTGTTTCCGATGATATTGGCTCGTGCCTTGTGTCTTCCTTAATAAAAACGTACAATATAAAAAAAACAAAAAAACAGGGAAGGTAAAGAATTTCTGATCCAACAGGTTTCTGCCTGTGCCATGAAAGGTGCTGTGTACCTTCTACAATGGAGTTGTGGGATGAGTTACAGTATGTAGGCCACACAAAAAGGATGTTCGAAGTCTGCCTTGCGGAAAATGTTAGCAATGCGGAGAAGGGGTTAACAATACATAGTGTATCAGTATGTTTCAAGGAAAGGCATAACTTTAACCAAGAAGATCTGAGTATTTGCTTCATTAAAAGGACAAGTATCATTTGTTACATGGAAACAACTGACACACCCCAACAAAAGTGGCACACACAGATGGGTGGCTGAGTACAGTGCAGACTGAGCAGAGCATCCTGCACAAGAGGGAGAGGTCAAGTGCATCGGGGGTGCTGTACCAATACTACTAGTGCACTCAGCACACTGGAAACACGCCCCAAATGCTGCTTCCCTCTCCTCTCATTTGACAGGAACCTAATCTAATCACGTACCTGCTGCTGAAAGGCCAAGAGTACTTTTGGTACAGCACCCCCATTGCACTTGGCCTCTCCCACTTCCAGATGACGTGCTGCTCAACCACTGCTGTTGCAAGGGGCTGGGTTGGGGCTCATTTGGTGTGAATAATAGGTGTTTTATGGCAGCAGTGTACTCAGCTGACATTCCCCATAAACATTAGCACACATAGATTGAGTGCTACATAGAGTGGCTGTTTCTATGTAACAAACGATATTTGTCCTTTAGTTTAATGGGGTTTTATTGAGGTTTCAAAATGCAAAGGTATACACAATACAATAGAACAGAGACAAAAGGTAAGGCCAAACAGACAAATACCCAGCACAGACTCCGAAGCGACCACTGCGTAATGACATATCAATGTTATTCCCACCCGCTCATGCCCCGCCCGCGTGGTTAGGGGCAACTAATGGGAGGGGGCACTTGTACCAGAAGACTGCTAGTGTTTGCATCCCATACCTCCAGTGGAATACGCCAAGATAATGAGAATATAGAGGAGTGGGCACGGAGGCAGGGGGCCACCGGCACCGATCGTCCCACCTCTCCGTGCCAGTATGACACCCCATTTGCAGTGGGGCGCCTGCTAAGAGCTGCAAAGGTATCTGATACCCAGAGCAGTTTATGCACCAAGCCTGCCATGTCCCGATGGTCCCCGGAGCCCTTATAAGGGGAGACCTAACAACCAAACGGAAAGAACATGAAGAGGGGGAGACCAAATCTAAGCACAGAATGGGGTGGACAAATGTAGAGGGTAAGAGTTTTGGGGGGCAAGGGGCGAAGAGAAAAAGGGATGATGGCAAATACAAGGGGAGGCAAGCGGGGAAAAGCATGCGAAGGAGCAAGGTGGCAGGGGAGAGAAAGGAGGGAGGAGAGGGGGTGAGGAAAGAAAAAAAAGGGGAGGGAAGAAGAAACACACTAACACTTGTTTTGCTGGAGAGAGGGGGGCGGCGGGAGGAAGGAGGATCCAGCTCCAATGCCAAATCCTGGGGGATACAGAGGGAGCGCACTGCGGGTTAGGGCCCGTGGTGACCGATTCGCTACTCCTAACCCACTCCCAGGAAGGCCCTCACCACCGCCGCCATCTTCCTATATCTAATCCAATTCTTCCAGGTCTCCAAGTCCGCTCCGGACCTTCCCCTGTCCTCAGAGAGATCAGCTTTCCATTATCATGATGTGATCCATTTCAGCGAACCACTCCACCACACTTGTATGGACTTCCAGTGCCTGGGGATTATTTAGAGAGTCTCTTCGCTGGTGAATGAGATCCCCAGATCTTTTTCCCACTTAGACAGGAATTCTAGGGTTGAAGTATGCCTGGAGGCCACCAGCAGATTATAAAATCTTGAGATCACATGCTCCAGTGGCTGGGGCTGCATAAGACACTCCTTTAAAGGGGTCAGGGGGAGGGATGCCCCCTCGAGCTGCCCCCCTGAGGCGAGGAACACCTTGAGCTGCCGATGCAAGAGCCAGGACAGATGGCGGGCCGCGTTTTGTGACTTTAGCTCGGCCAAGGTAGGCAACCTCCCCCCGATGAGGATATCTCGGAGTCTGGTGTCCTTTATCTCCTTCCAGATCAATAACCAAGAGATCTTCTGCCCCGGGGCAAGGGTTGTTGAATATTGGGGTAAGGGGGCCCAGCCTATTCACCAGTCCCCCTTGTCGCTGAAGCCTAGTCCAGCTAGAGAGAAAATGTTGGGTTAAAAAGGGAAAGCCTCTCTTGCCTGAATCACCTGGGTCAGATACCCACAGGATATAACACAGGTTAAAGTTTATCCCCCTTTCTGTAGGTCCAATCCGACAGCCTCGTAAGGACCGCAGCCGCGTGGTAGAGCTTCAAGGCTGGCGTCCCAGCCCTGCCTTCTCTCTTTGGTCTGACCAGTACATTAAACCTGAAGTGGGGTTTCCTAGAGCCCCAGATGAATTTCAGAAATGCTGACTGAATATCTTTGAAAAAGTGCCTGGGGAGAAGGATGGGGATTGTTTGGAACAGGTACAGGAAACAAGGCAGGATGTCCATCTTTAGGATGTTGATCCTTCCAAACCAGGAGCAGCTCATTCTTTCGTACTTTGCGAAATCTTGGATAGTTTTGGACTTGAGCTCATGGAAGTTAAGCTTGTGCAGATTACTCAGGTTAGATGGCATGTGGGTCCCTAGATATTTTATTGCGGTTGAGGGTGGCTCTAAGATAGCTGACCCTATCAAACGCTTTCTCGGCTTATCAGGAGAGGACACATGCCGGGGCTCCTTTGTCATGAAGCTATGCAATGCGGTCCAACATTTTGTTCGTGTTATCCCTGGCTTCCCTGCCAGGGACAAATCCAACCTGATGCAGGTGGATTAGGTTAGAAATCAGTGGTTGAATTCTTGTGGCTATGATTTTGGATAACGTTTTCAGATTGAAGTTAAACAAGCAGATAGGCCTATAGCTTTCACAGGCTAATGGGTCCTTGCCTCGCTTAGGTATCAACAATTGTGGCTTTGGGAAGGGGATGTCAGCTGCAATATGGTTAAAGGCCCTCGCTAAGAAATGGGCAATTTGCGCTGCTGGGGTCTTGTAGAGGCTAGGGGTGAAGCCATCTGACCCTAGGCTCTTCCCTGCAGGGGAGTCCTTAATGGCGTCCCTAAATGGGACCTCCAGCTCAGCGGGAGTGGGGGCTCAGCAATAGTAGCCCCATATGTTTGCCTGCAGTGCCTCAGCCGAGGCCTGAGACAGGTTGGGCTGGAGGTTATAGAAATCATTGTAGAAGCCTCTGGCTGTTTTGATGGTCGGGATGAAGGGAGCTGCCGATCGCTGGTGGAGTAATCTTGCAAGGGGCCTGCCACATTTATTCGCATATTCATACATGTAAGCATGCTGCCTGTCTCTGTATCTGAGATGGGCCTGCTCATATAATTTCAAGAGCTTATTCCTGCAAAGTGACAGCTCAGCAAACAACATGGTTCTGTTTGTGCTTGGACTCCAGATCGTGAATCCTTTGTAAGGTTTTGGTGATCAGCGTTGCCCTCTCACATTTCAGCTGTGAGCCCTCCTGAATGAAGATTCCCCTTAACACGCATTTGAGTGTTTCCCAGTGAATTGCCGGAGAGCAAACATCCTGCCCGTGGTCGGCAGTAAAGTTATTTATCACTTCTCTGATGCTATTCAGACACACCTCACCCCTCAGAAGGTTATCATTAAGGCCCAATGCTGCTCTTGGGTATCCATTGCAAAGCATGGTGGCTCAGCAAGATATAATCAATGCAGCTGTCAGTCATGTGCAGGTGAGTAGTAAGTGTAGTCTTTGATATGCCTATGTTCCCCCCTCCACACATCCATTAGCTGTAGACTGTGGAGAGCCTTCCGGAGGGCCTGCAGTTGACCAAGGGGCACCGAGGACCTCCCAGAGGATGTGTCCAAGGAGGGTTTCAATGGGAGATTGAAGTCACCGCCGACTATCAGGATCCCCTCTGCAAATTTCTCCAGCTTCCTGAGGTACCTTCAGAAGGCTGGCACGTGGTCATGGTTCGACATTTAGAAGTTGGCCACCGTGTATACTTTTTGATGGACTGAGTTTAAGGAAGAAAATTTTCCCCTTGGTATAAGCCATATGATCTAATGCAACAAAGGGCATGGATTTATGAATTGCTATGGAAACTCCTCATGATTTGGATGATGGATAAGTGCTGGGATACAAGGTGGGGAAGTATCTACTATGCAAGGTAGGCATATGCCCATCCTGGAAGTGGGTCTCCTGTAGCAAGAGAATATTCACCCTTTGCTTGTGAAGGTCATATAGTTCCTTTGAGCATTTCTCCAGGACATTAAAGCCCTTGATATTCAGGGAACAGATTGGCAGTTCGGCCATGCTAGAAAAGAGAAGCGAGGACCCACTCCTGAGCACAAGACCAAGCTAGGAAGGGAGCTCCCAGGGGCGAGCTTAAATCAGAGCAAGAACTGCTGGAGCAAGGGGCCAGGAGCAGGGAGAGTAGAGGGGAAAAAAAGAGAAAAAAAAGGGGGGAGGGAAAGGAGATGAGGGGATCGAAGAGAAGGGGAGGAATAAGATACCAGAGGAGAAAAGACACGAATGGAGGAGTCCGCATGGTTGGGTAAGGTTCACCAGCGTAAGACAATGCCAGGAACCCAGGCGAGGGGATAAAGGTATGGCTTACCACAGTTCTAGTTTCAAACTCTGTCACACAGCCACTGGGAGGCCTCTGCAGCTCTCCCCTCATGGGTCTTTTGGAGTGTCCTGGAAGACAGATCCGGCAGTACCATGATGGATGAACCCCCAAATCTGCAGGGCCTGTCTCCCACAATTTCCTCAGCAGATCGTTTGAATCCTGCAAACTACAACTCTTGAACCTGCTGGTCCGCGGGTAGGGGGCCCAGGGCTCTGTGGATTCTATCAATGATGATGTCATTCGTAGGAGAGGCCCCCAGGATTGTGTTGAAGATGGATCTGTGTGCCCTAGGTCCGCTTGAGCAACCATTTCCATCAGCCCTCTAAGTCTGACGTTGTTACGCCTGCCCCGGTTTTCGACATCATCCAAGAGGTAGAGGGTGGAGAGATGGTGTCTTTTATTGTGTTGTTGTTGCTCTAGGGCGGCAACTCTCTGGGCCAGTGTGTCCTGATCCTGTTCGACCGTATCGACCCTGTGCGAAACTTCAGAGATAGCGTTTTGGAACGTACTAAGTTCTCTGCGGAGGGTGTTCTCCGTTTGAGAGTTGTAGCCATCAAAAGTCAGAGCGGGAGGAAAGTGCCCGCAGGGCATTAGAGATGTTTGCTCTCACTACTTCGGCCTGTGCAGATATTAGGGAGGATGACAAAGGACCAGGGGCACATCAAGTAGTGGCTGAGTTGCCTCGATGAGTGGAGGGGTGATAATTTGGGCTGTGTACGGTCTTGGTGTCACATTGTCGCCAGTGGCAGAGTGTTCGCAGTGGCGCCAATCATTGTCCCATGCAAATGGGTCAGGGTTCCAGGCCTAGTGGCAGAGCTGTCCACCGGCTCAATGGCGTGGTCCACCTCTCCTCGGGAGGGACCCCATGACTGAGGTGAAGGGGCAAACTCCAGCTACAGGCATGCCTACCGGGGTATGCGCTGTGGCATTTCCCAGTGTAGGGGCCATGCCCCCCCTGGGACCCGAGGCGAGGGACTCGCCGCCCCTTTCCCTTCCTCTCTCTGGCCGGTAGTGTCCCCAAAGGGAGGGCTCTGTGCGTGGGGCCCCTCAGCCATTCCAGACATAAGGTCCAGTTGCTTGTGTGGGGGCCAAGGCATAATTTCACCTTAGTGCCACACCCCCACCGGTGGAATGGAGGCCTCCTCGTCAGGCCTCCCAGTTCCAGATGGGGATGGGGCCAGGTCTGGTGTTGTCTCTTATTTAAATATATTCTGAGTATACATTCATGAGATCAGCTCTCCATGTCAGGCTGAATATCATCTTGAAATAGAAATGGCACAACCTCAAATCTGTGGAGCATATGGAAGTTAGATAATGGAGACTGATATTGTTAACATGTTGTAGATGCTGTAGATTTAAATAAGATCATCTTTAAGAGATTAAATACTGGTAAAAGTAGTCTTATATTACAGGTGATAAGATCTAATGATGGACTGTCCCTCCAGAACAATGCGAACCAATCCCTCCCTGCCATGGAGGGCATATAAGTGAAGGGAGGACACAAACTAGGTGATTAGATGTCACATGATGAAATGCACATCAGCCAATCAGAGTGCGCAAGAGACAGAGGAAACTTTTGGGCACTAGCAGCTTATGAGACCTGAATGTACATGTTAGTATTGGGGTGTTTTAAAAGCGGGATCAGGTATTAATAAAGGAAGTGTGCATCATCATTGGAGCGCTAATCATTTTTGGTAGCATCACAAGGAAAAGTGCAGATAGCAAATAGCAGCTTCTACGAGCAGAGAGACTAGCGGGAGTGCCGAAAGATACAACAACAGACATACTATAGGCGACCTTCCTAGCAGCCCGAGTGTATAATTGCCTGGGCCGTGGTGGTGAGTCAATTCTATCTTTATTTTACTCACTATAATGATGTTTGTTTTGTGAGTTCATGTCCAAGATTAGAGTGCCCAAAGATCCCGCAATTTTGGCCTGCTGTTTGCAGCGCCTAATATAGCTACAGCAAGATGGTCACCTACGAAGACACAGTCTCAGTATCCTTAGGCTAGTGGTAGTTTTAGACTACAGAAAGATGGATGCTGCCCTTCCTGAAAGCTGCAATGTGAATACAAAAGTCTAGTTTTAGTGCTGTCGGTTCTGGTGCTGATAGCACACTCCCCATTCCATAAGAGGCTAGGCTGCCTGCTTTATTGTCTACTCCAGACCCCTCCCGCAGTTCTAGGAGGAAATATATGAGCAGAATAATTTTCTTACATTGTTTAACAATCAGGAAATCCAAAATGACTAAAGTACCTCTATCACAGCTTGAAATGGAGAATGTAGATTTCATTTTCAAACATACACTGAGTGTTGAATTTCACTTTCCCGTGTGCTGTTCCTCTGTGTGGGGGCATCTGGAATTGGGATGACCTGCTGTGTGTACCACCCCAGGTTGACTCATACACCTTCCTACCGCTCCCACGGCGCAGACCTGGATGAGAGTGAGTGCTCTGATTGGCCGAGCGGCGCTTTCAACCAATCAGCATTCTCGCTGTCACTTGGCTCCCTAGCTGAGCAGCACCACAAGCTGCATCCGCCTCCAACCTTGCAGCCGTGGCGTGCCTGTGATGCCCATCCAGAAAGGCCGGGTGCAGGCACACGCATGGCTAGGAGGTGAGCGGGGAAGCAGCCGGAGCGCACGGATGCGACAACGCTTCAGGAGCAGATGAGTGAGACTGGCAATCGAAGGCGGTTTCACACAGCGGGGCATGCCATTTCCGGTCTTCTAAACTCCAGGGCCTCCGATGTTCCTCTTTAACGGTCTTTAAATAAGGTTTGTTAAAAGCCTAAATTCCACAAAGCAGGCATATGCTGCATCCCTCTATGTTTCTATCCTTGACTGATGTGCATTCCTGTGCCAGCCATTTCTGAATGGCAGGCATGGGTACACAGGCTTAGTAGAGCTGAATGTAGCACATGCCACTGGTTGGATGAAAACCCTAGCCTGTGCTGTGGGATTGCCGGAGAGTTTTTACAACAACCTAGGGAATTCACACAGCAGGGCATCCCAAATCAGGATCAGCAACAGAGGAAGGATCCCAGCACTTAAGATATATGACAAGGACTTGGCTTGAAAGTAACTGCAGTGATTTGTTTTAATAGTGTCACTTGAAAAAATATTTCAATTTTGTTGCTTACTTTGAGAGAGACACAGATGACATTCAGGGCTTCTTTTAACTGTGGGTGATCTGTCTGGTTAACAAGCTCCTCACACATCCAAACTCCTAAACTGCACAGAGCTACACATCTGTAACATAGAGGAATATATCATTATGCTGCACAAACACTATGATTAAGATAAGATTAAGATAAGGCATAAGATTGCAGTAACACATGTTTTGCTATACACATGTTTATTCGCTTTGTGTGTAATGGAACTAAACCAAAAAAGGGAGGAAAAAAGCAAATTGAACATAATGTCACATCAAACTTCAAAATTGGGCTGAATGAAATTATTTGTCACCCCTAACTTAATATTTGGTTGCACACCCTTTGTAAAAAATAATTGAAATCAGTTGCTTTCTATAACCATCAATAAGATTCTTACACCTCTCAGCCGGAATGCTGGACCACTCTTCCTTTGCAAACTGCTCCAGGTCTCTCTTATTGGTAGGGGCGCCTTTTCCCAACAGCAATTTTAAGATCTTTCCACAGGTGTTCAATGGGATTTAGATAATTGCTGGACATTTCAGAACTCTCCAGGGTGTGGATGCCATCCATTTCTGGGGGCTTTTTGACTTATGTTTGGGGCCATTGTTCTGTTGGAAGACTTAAGATCTTGGACGCAAACCCAGCTTTCTGACCATGGGCTATACAGTGCTACCCAAAATCCGTTGGTAATCCTCAGATTTCATGATGCCTTGCACACACTCAAGGCACCCAGTGCCAGAGGCAGCTACACAACCCCAAAACATCATTGAACCTCCACCATATTTTACTGTAGGTACTGTGTTTTCTTTTCTTGTAGGTCTCAATCCATTTTTGGAAAACAGTAGAATATTGTGCTTTACAAAAAAGCTCTATCTTGGTCTTATCTGTCCATAAAACGTTTTCCCAGAAGGATTTTACCTTACTCAAGTGCATTTTAGCAAAATGTAATCTTGCTTTTTTATGTCTCTGTGTCAAGCAGTGGGTCCTGGGTCTCCTACCATAGCGTTTCATTTTCATTTAAATGTTGACGGATATTTTTCGCTGTCACTGATGCTCCCTGAGCCTGCAGGACAACTTGAATATCTTTGGAACTTGTTTGGGGCTGCTTATCCACCATCCAGACTATTCTGCGTAGACACCTTTCATTCATTTTTCTCTTCCGTCCACGCCCAGGGAGATCATTGTGGACACTGTGGACAAAGGCAAATCTAGATCTCTGGAGATGGACTTGTAATCTTTAGATTGTTGATATTTTCCACAATTCTGATTCTCAAGTCCTCAGACAGTTCTCTTCTCTTTCTGTTGTCCATGCTTAGTTTGGCACACACAGACACACAATGCAAAGACTTAGAGGCCGATTCATTAACCCTTTCAGTGCCAAGCACGTAGATTCTACGTGCTTGCTTCTACTCCACTTAAGTGCCAAGCACATAGAATCTACGTGCTTGACTTTCCCCCTGCTAGTAAAAAAAATAAAACTCAAAAATACTCACCTGACACCTCGTTGGATCCGGCTGGGTATCCTCTTTAATTTGGTGCCATCCGATCTCCTGTGGGGGGTCGGATGGCTCCAGGAGAGCCCCCGGAATAGCCCCCCCCCCGTTTGGCAGCAGCAGCTGCTAACTGTAAAGAAAAAATAAAAAATAAAAATGACATTTACTTACCTGCAGTCGCGCTGCCTCCCTCCGGGTCTCCTCTTCACTGGGGGGGGGCCTCCGATCGTCCCCCCAGCCTCTTCAGCTTCAGGGGAGAGCCTGAAAGGGCTCTCCCCCTCCTCTCCCGACGGGCGCCGCCATCTTGCTATTAAGCCCCACCCCTTTGGGGGCGGGGCTTATGACGTCACTCCCGGGCCTCTTGCTGCCTCTCCTCAGCTGTCAGATGCCCTGGTGATCGCTGGGCAGAGCAGTGGAGGGGCAGGGGATGCTCTGATCCCCTGCCCCCCCTCCTCTGGCCAGCGATCACAAAGGCATCTGACAGCTGATCACCACAGGAGCTGACAATCGGGTGAGGTGAGTAAAGTAAAAAAAAAACTTTTTTTTTTTTTTTAATAAATGACATTTTTGTGTGTGTTTTTTTTTTTATGTTAACCCTTTGTGAACTGGTAAGGGGTCCATGAGACCCCTTATACCAGTTCACAAGGCTGGGGTCTGGCAAGCCACCTGCAACTAGCGGGTGGCTTGCCATTAACCCCCGCACCCCCAATTACCTGTCTCCCCAAAGCCCAGGGGGGGGCAGAAGAGCCCGGGCCCACACAGGGTATGTGGGCTCGTAGGCTGCAGGGTGGGGGGCCACAAAAGCTGGCCCCCCCACTCTGTGCCTACAAGCCCCCATAGCTGGTCCCGGGCTGCTTATGACGGGTAAGGGGGACCCTACGTCATTTTTTTTTTTAATTTTAAGGGTTAGTGTTAGCCTAACCCTAACCCTTAAGATTAAAAAAAAAAATGGGTTCCCCCCCCGGAGGGGGGACCTTACGTCATTTTTATTTAATTTTTAAGGGTTAGGGTTAGCTTAGCCCTAACCCTTAAAATTAAAAAAAAATAAATGGGTTCCACTCTACGTCATTTTTTTTTTTTTTTTTTTAAGGGTTAGGGTTAGCCTAAATTTTTTTTAAAAAGTCTTTTTTTTTTTATATTTATGGGTTAGGGTTAGCCTAACCCTAACCCTTAAAATTCCAAAAAAAATATTTTTTTTTTTTTTAAGGGTGAGGGTTAGGGTAAGGCTAACCCTAACCCTTAAAAAAAAAAAAAAAAAAAGTGACATGGGGGGTCCCCATTTTTTGGGGGGAATTTTTATTTTTGTATATTTTTTTTATTTTTAAGGGTTAGCCTAACCCTTAAAATTCCCCCAAAAAAGGGGGGACCCTATGTAATTTTTTGGGGGATTTTTGAGGGTTAGGGTTAGCCTAACCCTAAACCCTTAAAATTACCCCAAAAAATGCCCCCCCCATCCTGGAAGGGGGGACCCTATGTCATTTTTTTTTAAATTAACCCCTTATGTTTATAGTGTGGATACGGTAGTAGTTGTATTTTATTTGTAAATGTAATAAAGTGCTCTTTTCAGTTTGGGGGGTCTCCAGGGCAAGAATGGGGGGGGGGGGCTACATATGTGGTACTGTTGTAATCGAGAGAAATGGGGCTATCACATGCAATATGGTTTTCATTAAAAAAAAAAAAAAGGTTTTATTTAAAATAAAGGAAACAATTGTTTAAAAAGTATATATATAAGTATATATAAAATATATATATATATAAAATATATATATATATATTTTTTTGTTTTTGTTTTTTTGAACAGAAATATTCAAAAAACAGAAGACAAATTACAAACAAGACATTTCATGTTAAAGCCTAAACTCTGCTGCAAAAAATGTATATGTAATGTATATAATTTTTCTGGAAATTCCAGCAAAAATCACGGTTAATCATGCCGTAAAATGGGGAAAAATGACCTGTCAACAGAGGGTGACAAAACTTCAAGTAGGCTGACAATTAAAAGGGTTAATAGTAACTATGCATGTTGGGTATTGTTCTGCTCGGGGGACCTTGCGCTTTCAGATTTAGCTTGTTTTCTCTTGTTTGCATATTGATATTTTAGGAAAACATGGTTTTTATTCTGCTTTTTTATAATTGTTTTTAGGGAAACCCTGTGCATCCTAAGAATTCTTCAATGGATTACTTCCAGAAAGATGAGCCCACTACAACAAGCTCAGTACTCTTAGAAAGCTTAACATGTGTACTTTCAGGGAATATATGGTTTGTGGGGATATTCTAAATTTAAAGGGTTGTTTTGGTTGAAAAATCGCAAGGTGCGCACTTTGTCTGCAGAGCTGAAATTTTTAAGTAAAATTACCGTTATGCGCATGCTTTACTTTGGGGTATTTGGCAACTCTTCCCTTGACAGTAACTATGCATGTTGGGTATTGTTCTGTTCGGGGGTTGTTGCTTTTTCAGATTTTACTTGTTTTTTTCTGTTTGCATATAGTTTTTTTTAGGAAAATGTGGCTTTGATTCTTCTTTTTTATTCTTTTTTAGGGAAACTCTGTGCAACCAAAGAATTGATTGAGGGATTACTTCCAGAAAATTGCGCCCATGTCAACAATCCTGGTACGCCTAGAAAGCCTGAGGTGTATACTTCCAGAGAATATATAGTTTTTGGGGGATATTTCAAATTTAAAGGGTTCTTTTGTCTGGAAAGACCGCAAGGTGCGCTTAGCGCGGTGCATAGTTGTATTTTATCTGAAAATCTCCTAAAGCGCTGTTTCAGTTTGGGGGAGTCTCCTGGGCAGGAAAGGGTGTCTACCTATACATATGTGGTAACGCTGTGACCGGGATTAATTGGGGTTTCACATGCAATAAGATTTTATTGAGAAACTTACATTTTTTATTACAAAAAACACTACAAATTGCAAAAAATAGTATTTTTATTTTTTTGCACATATTTCACCCAAAAGTATTGAGAATACACCTAAAAAATTACAAACAAGAGATTTCATGTTAAAGCCCAGACTCTGCTGAAAAAAACAATATATCATTTTCCTGGGAAATCCCTGGAAATCCCTTCAAAAATCACATTTGAACATGGGGAGCGCAAAATAGTGCAAAATGGTCTGGCACCAAGCGTGACAAAAACTCCAGGTAGGCTGGCAGAGAAAGGGTTAATAGCGCCAGGTAGCGACAGATGAGCGACAGTAGCGTTATTTTCACAGCGCACGCTAGTATTTGCTGTGCTTGGCCGTTGTTCGGCTGTTGACAGCGACTCAGTCGGTGTGCGGTAATGTTGAATACGGGGTTAGGAGTCGCTGTTTGACAGGTTCCGCGCTGTATGGGAGTGCATAACAGCGAATGGCCATAGCGAACGGCTCCCAGCATATTCATAAACAAATCACGCTCAAAAAATTCTCGCGCTGTGAAATGCTTGTTTAAACCCCAGAGCGCTGGCGGCGATGGGTTAAAAGTAGTTTTTTAACCCCCAAACAACCATATTTTTTCAAAACATTTTGTAATATGAATACATTAATATCAGACCTGTAATATCAATTCTGCACAAATTTTTTTTTTTTTTTTTAACCTTAAAAAAAATATCTAACATTGCAGAAGTGGTCACAGAATTTTTGACATTTAAAAAAAAAAAAAAAAAAAAAACATTAATAGCAATTAATTATGAATATTTAAAGATTGTTCCATTGAAATACATTGGAGAGCGCCAGGTAGCGAGAGGTCATACCTGTCGCTGTTCAAGGTCGCTCGCTGGCGCTGTGGGGTGAGGCTGGAATAATGATGAATGATTCGCTATCTGGCGCTCTGTCAGTCGCTAAGCAGGATCGGCTTGATAAATGTGTGATTGCGGAGGGGAGCCGGCGTACTCGTGGCGGTGACCGTCATTACCGTTCACTCACCATTCGCTACCTGGCGCTATCCCTTGTTAAATAAGGGCCTAAGTGAACTTCTCTCCTTCTTATCTGCTTTCAGGTGTGATTTTTTTTTATATTGGTCACGCCTGTTACTTGCCTCAGGTGTGTTTAAAGGAGCATAACATGCTTAAAACAATCTTATTTATCCACAATTCTTGGCAAATGAAAGTTATGCACTTGGGGTCTAATAACCTGAAGGCCCCATATGTCCTTGGGGGGGGGGGTGAAGACTAGTTGAGAAGGATCTGGGGGTACTGGCAGACCAGAGGCTAAATAACAGTATGCAATGCCAAGCAGCTGCGTCTAAGGCCACCAAGATATAACGCATTAAAAAGGGACATTGCCGGTATTAGAGAGTTAATAAAAACTCCCCAAATCTGGCTTGCTCGCCCCCCTGCCCCCCTGGTTTTACATTGCACAACTTTTAATTTACCTGTCTGGTCGCATTGCGATCCGGTATCCGTTAGTCCTGCACCTTCTCTGTAGGGCAGCACCATCTTGCCGCCCTGTCATGCTCTGTGCCGTCCCTCAGATCTCACGCATGCGCATAGACTGCAATGACACTCGGTGCAAATCCTGCAAGATTTGAAGAGCGGGGCGGCGTGGCGAAGGGTAAGTATGGCTAAGGCTTGCAGCCTTCACTCAGTGATGGCTGAGGGGATGCAAAGGGGCCAAGAATGCAGTCGGATGTTGGCATTTTAGATAACGCCAACATCCAAAAGGCAGTGAGGGAGGGGGAGGGATGTTTAAGAGAGGCATGGAATCACGAGACAGAGATTTAATATTCATATGTACAAAAGGCAATGACTCCCGGATCACGTGATCCTCTAAAATACTGAAGCAGCGCCAGGACCCGCAGCCGAGGGAAAGACGCAATTGCGAGGGGAGACGTAAGAGTTCGCTCTACCCTACCTTCTATTTCATTTTATGCAAGCTGTATTCTGCATTCTGGTGAGCATTTTCTTGGAGACCGCAGGATAGTCTATGAATTTGTGGCAACAGTATTACGGTTTTTACTCCCTTTCTTTTTCATGTCATTTTAATAAATTGAGGATGATTTTAAGTATTGCCTGAGTGTTGGCTATTGGCTATTTGGATATAAGTCTGGCTGATGAGAATAATATTGAGAGGCCACATTGAAAAAGTTATCTCGCTGAGCGTATACATATGCTTACAAGAGATTTAATATTGCCTCTTTACAAGGCACTGGTGTGTCCTCACCTGGAATATGCTGCCCAGTTCTGGGCACCCATTCATAGAAAGGACGTCCTAATTTTGGAAAGGGTGAAGAGTAGAGCCACCAAACTTATAAGAGGAATGAAGGATTTTTGTTATGAAGAAAGATTATAGGAATTAAATTTGGTTAGCCTTGAGTGGAGACGTTTGAGGGGGGACATACTTAATCTGTATAAATATATACATGGCTAATACAAAAATGATGGGGAACAATTATTGCAACTAAAATCCTCTCTAAAGACAAGGGAGCATTCCCTCCACCTTGAAAAAAGATTGAATCTCCAACAATCATTTTTGATCATATATCTATACTATACTACTATAAATCTATGGAATAGCCTCCCACAGAAGCTTGTCACAGCATCAACAGCTAACTTCAAAAAAGGATTAGATGCTTTTCTAGCAAAAAGTAACAATAACAGTTACTATTACCTGTTATCAGTTAAAAAATACATAAAAATAACCTTTCCCCAACCTCTTCCCTTGGTTGGACTTCATGGCCATTTTTTCAAATGTTGTGAAGAACCAGCACTCCAAAGATGCTCTTCATATCAAACTGTATTAAAAAGATAAATCCAGGTTGCAAAAGGTTATAAGTCAACATTTGGGGGTCCGGTGGGTCCCCTTCCTCAGGATCAAGCACAATCAACAAGAGGACCAGTGTTAACAATTAAATAGGCCTTCACAAGCTTTAGAACAATCAAAATTTGTACCTGACGTCATTAATGACATCATCAGCGCTATAGCATAAAACCCAAGAGATTTAGCAAATGGACTGAGCCATTTTTATTTTACAATTTAAAAGTAAGGCATACATGTTTTTTTCATTTTCTAATGCCACATTCATTATACACACGTTAGAAGCTATTGTGTGGCTATTAAATTATTTATCTTATCTATTTTAATGCAAAGGGTTTCTTAAAACCCCTATATAAGCTCAAAGAGCAGGACGGGCCTGCAAGCCACCTGCTCGCAAGCAGCTGACTTGCCAAAACCCCCGCCCAATTACCAGTATCCCCAATGGCCAGAGGGTTTGCCAGGGGATGGCCACTTTGCCTTTGATCCCTGGACTACCAGCCCACATAGCTGGTGCCTGAGCTGGTTTTGCTGGAGGTGGCCCATGCCATTTTTAAATTTTTAAGGGTATAACCCTCAAGAATGTAAAAAAAATGTGTGAGGAGTCCCTTGTGTAGAAGGGAGAGCCAACACAATTTAAAAAAAAAGTAAAGTAAAAAAGCAACATTCAAAATTAAGGGTTTAACCCTTGATAGCTATTGCAAATTAATAGCAAGGTGTGCATAGTAGTTTATTTTATATGAAACTCTCATTAAGCTCCCTTTGGGGTGACACCTGGGTAATAACGGGTGTTTACCGGTACATATGTGGTACTGTTGTAAGCATGAGGAATAGGGATTGCAAATGTACATTTTCTATTAACCCTTTAAGTGCCAAGCACCTGAATTTTATGTGGTTGCCGCTCCGACTAAGTGCCAGCCATGTAAAATTCATGGGCCTGCAATTTACCCCTGCTCGCAGCCAAAAAAAAAAAAAACCCTCACCTGACCCCTCTATTGATCCAGCCAGGTCTCCTCTTGGTGCCATCTGATCCCTCCTGGGGGCTCTTCTCGCTTCAGAAGAGCACATGACATAGCGCCACCCCCCCCCCTTCACTTCGGCAGCAGCCGCTGCTAACTGTAAAAAAAAATATTTACTCTTACTTCTCTTGACATTTACTTACCTGTGGCCGCGATCTATCCCACCAGGTCTCCTCTTCACCGGGTTCACCCCCTCGGGCTCTTACGTGGTGAGGAGAGGGCAAGAAATTGCCCTCTCCCTCACTTCCTGGGGAGATCTATGACGTCACCTAGCGGCCGGGTTTTCTCATTCATCCCGAGAAACTCAGCCGCTCTGGGTGATCAGTGGAGGAAGGTTGGAGGGGGCAAGAGGGTTGTGATCCAAGTCCCCCTCCACCGATCACCCGGCAGCTGTCATCAGAGATGTTTATTTTTAATGTTAACCCCTTGTGAACTGATAAGGGGTCCATGAGAATTCCCCCCAAAAATGGGGTCCCCTATGTCGTTTTTTTTTTTTAATTAACCCCTTATGTTCTGTCGCCCAGCAGCTATAAAAGGCTATAAAAGCAGCAGCAGGAAAGCAGAAGCCATAGTTATTAATGAGGGAAGGAGAGGAATGGGAGGTAAGTATTATGAAAAGAAAAGGGGTGGCTTGACATGGTGACGTGAGGCAGCATAGTGCGGGAGCTCTGCACGCCACCAACAGCAGCCAGAGACCCGAGCGACGACAGGACGAGGAAGACATATACCCAGGCAGGGGAAACACCCCCTTGGTGGCATGGGGGGGAGAGAACGGGCCATCCGGTCATACTTCGCAGCAGGAGGGAGAGAAAGAGCCCAGCCGCAGATTCCAAGATGGCGGCGGGAGCGGCCGGAACGCACAGGAGCGAGGGGAGGGCTGGAGAGCGCCGGCTGGCGAGCTGAAGGGGCATCGGGCCAGGCAGCCGAAAAAAGATGTCCAAGCAGCTCTCGGCAGGCGCAAGAGCACATGGTGGTGGCGCAGGTCCACAGAGAACCGGACTGGCAGGGAGGATCACCCGGCAGCACTCAGGTTAGTTGCTCATCTCTGGGCCCCGGGGACTGTCCGATGGAGTTTGGCAAAGAGCCTCCTCAATATGCCCAGCCGGCCAGAGAAGGAGCCATGCCCAGTGGGGGGAGGGGCAAAGACACTGTGAGCCTGAAGCCAACTACCTCAGCAGCATACCCGCAAGCACTCAGCCACACTAAATGTGGTCTCCTGCAGCCCAGACTCTCCTGAAAGCGGGCAAGACTCAATATATCTGGCTGACCCCCCCGCTCGAGAGGCTACCTGGATCCCCGAGGTACAGCATATTTTCGGGCTCCCCATCTTCCCCAGGGAACCTAGGTACTTAAGAGATTATGGGGAACCCTTGCAGCCCGATGGCATCGACCTTTCTGGGGGCGCGTGAGAAGCAGGAGATATGGGCAGAAAAGGGATCCCATCGGAGGAAAGGGGAAACAGAGGTACACATGGAACTGGGTTGCCCCCCAGATTTGCAGGTGGTGGGACAGGAGATTTGAGGCCCACATACAGCTCCTGAACAAGGAAGGGAACAGAGGAGTGGCATAGCGACCGGACCCTCAGACCCTGTCGGAGATCGAGCCCTACGTTCTCTTTGGATCACTTATTCCAGTCTATAGCAGAGGAGGTGAAGGTCAATATCAAGGAATATCTGAGGGACCTAGCCACACGAAGTGACTTTGATGGATATGTCTTTAGAATGGAAGGGACTATAAAAGAGAGCTCGCGTCCTTGCAGGGGTCAGTAGCGGAGGTCACCCAGAGAGTAGACGGGAACTGGAGTGGCAGCAGGAATTCAACAGGAGACAGTTATCGGACCTGCACCTGGCACACGATGATGCGGAAAATAGGAGTCGCAGGAATAATCTTATCCTTCGGGGCGTCCCGGAATCAGTGGGGGGCAAGGACCTGGCACAGGCGGTGACGTCCATCTTTAACACACTTCTGGAACTACCTGAAACAAATCACATCAAGCTAGATCGGGCCACAGAGCTCTGGGAGCGCGTCCTCAAGAAGGTGACAGGCCCAGAGATATCATCTGCAGAGTCCACTTCTTGAAAATAAAGGAGGACCTGACCCGAAAGGCCTGGAAAAAAGGCCCCATCAAGTTCCAGGGTTCACAAGTGATTGTCCTTCAGGATTTGTCCAGGCGGACTCCTGAAGCCTCTACTGGAAAAAGTGCAGCAAAGTGGAGCAGCATACAGATTGGGACATCCATTCCAATTTCACTTCCTGGAGGCAGACGCGACATCCCTGACTGGATCTCACCGGAGCTGGCTGTGTATGCAGGGCGGCTACCGCAGCGACGAAGGGGTGCCCCCGAGGTGGTCGGAGGGAAGGAAGAGGCCGCCGAGTGTAAGGTCTGACCATTTTGCCCCCAGCCAATGGGGAAGATGAGAGTGATCTCTGTAATGGGCTGGGCTCCGCTCCCCCTCCCCCTTTCTTTTTCAAACGCTGCGACGCTGGACGGGACGAGTCGGGGGCTGGGGGGGAGGGGAGTCGGGACAGCCCAGGCCGGGTGGAAGTTGGCGGCCCGTTGGTCGGTTGGGCCGGATTGTGTCCCTGAGCTTTGAACCTTAAACTTTAAATTCTGTTTTTGCTGTTTTGCATTTTTGTAATGCAAGTAGTAAGAGACAAATAGGTCAAAAAAGGCTTACAGGCAGGAAGCCTTTTCTGACCTATTTGTCTCTTACTACTTGCATTACAAATGGGATTTTGTTGGATTTGTTGAACCCTTGGTTATGCTGCCCTTCATTTCATTTACTGGACATTTTTTCTTCTGCTATATCCTTATGGGCAACAGAACCTGAAATGTGAGAACTCAAACAACAGCGCCACCTAGCGGTCATTTTTGATTACTATGTATATACATTATGTCTATGTCTGAATCATGTTTTCACATTATTAAATCACCTTTGTTTATTGCAATTTACATTTTTTGGATGTTCATTCCTCCTACAATTTGGTTGCTACCCGTCTCTTCCTCTCCCCCTGCGGTGCCTGACTCAAGCTCCTTGCGCTAATCTAGTTGTCGGACGACGATCCGAGTCTGGGTCGGCCGCGGTGGTGGGGGGGGTGGGGGCAGGCTTAATAAATCCCTCCTCCAAGATGTAGTAGTAAATAAAGAAGTATGGGAGGGTATCAAAGCCTATTTTAGAAAAAATTACAATGGGGAGGTGTCACCGCTAATGCTTTGGGAGGCGCACAAGAGCGTGATCAGGGACCTACTGGTCAATAACGCCACCAGAATAAAAAAAAGAAAGGATGGCCCAGTTGACAAAGCTCATGGAGAGGGTCAAAAGCCTGGAGTTGTCCCATAAGCAGTCAGAGGCAGCGCAAGTGACCACCAACACAGTTTTACCAAGGACAGAAGCAGCCAGACTAACCTGATTGGCTTCTATGAGGAGGTGAGTAGAAGCCTGGACAAAGGGGCAGCTGTGGATATAGTTTTTCTGGATTTTGCAAAAGCATTTGACACTGTCCCCCATAGACGCTTATTGGGGAAATTGAGATCTTCAGGATTAGAAAACACAGTTTGTAAATGTATTGAAAACTGGCTTAGGGATCGTGTGCTGCGAGCTGTGGTTAATGATACTTTCTCTGAATGGTTACCGGTTGTAAGTGGCGTACCCCAGGGTTCAGTGCTGGGCCTAGTATTATTCAACTTGTTTATAAATGACATAGAAGATGGTATTAAAAGCACTGTCTCTATTTTTGCAGATGACACAAAGATATGTAGCACAGTGCAGTCTATGGAAGATGTTCACAAGCTTCAGACTGACTTGGACACATGTGTCTGGGCATCCACTTGGCAAATGAAGTTCAATGTGGAAAAAGTAATGCACTTGGGGTCTAATAACCTGAAGGCCACATATATCCTTGGGGGGCAGTAAAACTGGGAGAGTCACTTGCTGAGAAGGATCTGGGGGTACTGGTAGATCACAGGCTAAATAACATCATGCAATGCCAAGCAACTGCTGCCACCAAGATACTATCATGCATTAAAAGAGGCATAGATTCACGGGATAAGGATGTAATTTTGCTTCTTTACTGGTGCTTCTTTACTTCACTGGTGAGCCCTCAGCTGGAATATGCCGTCCAGTTCTGGGCACCCATTCATAGAAAGGACGCTCTGACCATAGAAAGGGTGCAGAGGAGAGCCACCAAACTAATAAGGGGAATGAAGGATCATAGTTATGAGGAAAGATTACGAGAATTAAATCTGTTTAGTCTTGAGAGGAGACGGCTGGGGGGGGGGGGGGGGGGGACATGATTATCTTGTATAAGTATATAAATGGCCCATACAAAAAATATGGGAGAACACTATTTTATGTAAAATCCTCTCTAAAGACAAGGGGGCACTCCCTTTTATTGGAAAAAAAGAAATTTAGTCTCCGGAGGCAACAATCATTTTTTACCATAAGAACTATAAATCTATGGAATAGCCTCCCACAGAAGCTTGTTACAGCATCAACCGCTGACAGCTTCAAAAATGAAAAAGAAGAAAATAACATTAACAGTTACTATTAGTGGTTATCAGTAAAAAAAAACAAAAAATAAAATAAATAACTTCTCCAATAAAATAAAAGATAACTTTCCCTACCCCAACACCCTTGGCTGAACTTGATGGACATATGTTTTTTCAACCGGATTAACTATGAGTGCTTGGCGAGCTGATGCAGGCAAGAGGGGCTTTGAATACACTCCTCTTGAATAAGGCTAAATTCACGATCAAAAAATGCAAGCAAGCATACTATGAACATGGAAAATACCATTTTGTGAGATACTCACCTGTAAAATGGTTATTACGAGTATGTCACACCCCCCACTTCCCGATATCCATGACACTTGGGAACCCGGCCTGTAGAGGGCGATCTTGCAGAGATGACATGGAAAAAAGGAGCCCCTCCTGGTCCATAAGTACTGGGTTCCTCCCACTATTCCTCAGTCTTTTTAAACAGCAGTGAAGAACCAGGAAGAGCCAATTATATTCAATAATTGTAAAATTATATGAGAATAATAATACCAAATAAAGGATCCCTTAGAACAAAAAGAGCCAATTATATTCAATAATTGTAAAATTATTTGAAATAATAATACCAAATAAAGGATCCCTTAGAGCAAAAAGAGCCAATTATATTCAATAATTGTAAAATTATTTGAAATAATAATAATAATCACCATATAAAGGATCCCTCAAACAAAAAAGGGCGGGGGAAGTGGGGGTGTGACATACTCGTAATAACCATTTTACAAGTGAGTATCTCACAAAATGGTATTATTCCTAGTATGTCACACCCCCCACTTCCCGATATTCATGACACTTGGGACATCCAATAGCAGTGTCTATAATGGGTGGGGATCCCAAAGGAATAATGCATAACTTAAATTACTGCAGCTTGCAGAACTTTGCGGCCAAAAACAGCATCCGCTGAGGCCCGCACATCAACCTTGTAAAACTTAGCAAAAGTATGCACAGAAGACCAAGTCGCAGCCTTGCAGACTTGTTCAACAGAAGCTTGGTGCCCAAGAGGCTCCAATAGCACAAGTAGAATGAGCGGTGACACGAAAAGGGGGAACCTTCCCCTTCGCCATATAGACCCCAATGATAGCCTGACGTATCCATTTACTAAGGGAAGATTTGGCAGGAGCAAAACCCTTCTTGGGCCCAGAAGGCACAACAAAAAAGGCATCCGTCTTGCGGAAGGCCGAGGTAGTAACTAAATAATACTTAACGCAACAAACTACATCCAAAGAATGTAAGACCCTTTCCTTGTCGTTACTAGGTTTAGGACACAAGGAAGGAAGAACTATATGAACCGCAGCCGTCCCTCCACCCATAAGGGTGAGGGCGTCCCCTCATTGTTGAGCAGGCTTAGTGGCAGATTTGGTTTTGGAGCCCCAATTCTGACTTGGACGGCCACGTCCCTTTCCTCTATTCCATACATTCCCTCTAGGAGCTGAAAAGGCCGTTCCTCTACCGGATCTAGACCCCCGAAAGGAAGGGTTAAAAGAGGCCATTCCACGAAAGGAACGACGTTTCTTACGCTGAGGTAATTTACCTCCTTTAGTGACAGAATCCAATTTTTCTCCAAAGAGGTGCAATCCCACAAAAGGGAGCGCTGTAAGCGATTTCTTGGCTACAATATCAGCTGCCCACTGCCGCAACCATACTGACCGCCGGATGGCGACTAACAAGGCAGAGGTTCTGCTGCACATGAGCAGAGTATCATCTAAGGCAGAAAGTATAAAAGATGCAAACATCTCACATCGCTTCAGAGCGGCGTACTCATCAGAGGCCGGATCAAGCCCTGAGTAATTCATTAGGTCTCTCACAACAGACCTAATAGCCACTGTCATGAGTGCCGAAGCACCAACAGGCAGCAAGGCCGAGCCCACACTGGAAAAAGCGTGGCACGCCATTTGATCAATACACTTATCCTCTCCATCTTTAAGTGTAGTGGAGTCAGGAGAATGCAACACAGAAGAATTGGCTAAATTAAGCACAGGGGCATCCACCCATGAGCAGAGTATCTTTTAAAAATCCAGTCTCTCTATAAATTAATTAAATATTAATGCATAGATGGCCATTGTATGCTTGCGCACACATAGGAATTTGTCCTCCGCATTTAACCCATCCGTGCAGTGAGTGTACATATGCCCAGAGCGGTGGGCACAGGTGGTGATGACCAACACTTAACAGTATCAGCTGGGAAGGGATATTTCTTGTCCCAGCCCAAGGGAATGCCAGGACGCCGTGCAGGCTTCTCCCATTCTTTAAGAATAATTTCATCAAAATGCTCTTGATTTAGAAATTCTAAACGAGGTTTCGAGACTCCAAAGAATTCCCCTTTTTGAGGAGGGACTACTTCAGGAGGAGTAATAACCAAAACCTCAAATAACTGAGCAAGAGCTTTTGGGATATCCACAACACTTGCTTCACCCTGCTCAATCTCAGTACCAACAAATTGCTGTTCATCAGAAACATCTGATTCCTCATAATAATTCTCCTTCTTCTAACTGAGAAGGATCAGACCAATCAAGGAATTCACAATTGTCTGACTCCCTTGCCGGAGCGGCATGAGTCAAGTGCTTTCTTTTAGCTGAGGCCTTCTTAGGCACAGAGGTAGACATTAATCTTTCAAGATGAGCCAATCTGGCACATAAATCAGCATGCGACTCACCACCCTAGACAAAATCATTGGGGGTACGGACAAGGCATGGCGGAGTAGGAGATGAGGCATTAGCCACAGGCCCTGAAGCCTGGGCCTCAGTTTGCTGCATAATAGTTAATTGTGCACAAGGGACGCAAAGAATTGCGATATCCCCAACAAGGGATGCCCCACATCCAAAACATTGCCGAGTCTGTGCAGAGGGAATTGCATGTCCGTTATCCTGGGATGCCTCCATATGGTGTTTAGTATTATACTATAATTGACTATAGTCGCCAAGTATATATGGGATTTACGCAATTGCTACCCGGGATGCCCCTTTAAATAGTCCCAAGTGGGAGGATTGAAACACAAATGGACCCCCAAATAAGGCTTAAGGGCTTTCTTTTTTTTTTTTTTTTTTATATAAGGACCAGGAGAAAACCCTTTTAAATAAGGAGTTTCTACCTACAGAGAAAACAAAACAACTGTCACCAAATGCACACAATATAAATAAATGACAGAAAAAAACTCCCTTCAGCCAAGCTGAAGGGTACTCACAGCCCATGCAATAAGCTCACATCATGAGGTAAGGCCACATGGAAGCAGGAAACAGGAAGTCAAACAGAGCATACAGGTGCTCTCTGAATAAAAGCATGCCTAAGCCCCACCCACTTCCAGGATCACATGGCCAAAAATGGAGGGAAAATTCAAATCTGAACACAGCCAGAAAACAAAGAGCTTTAATAGGTAAGCAAAAAATGCTGCCTAGACAGAGATAGGAAAATCTAAATAAAACATTTCCTATTAAATAGTATAGTAAAACATACATAAGAAAAATAAGAAATAAAGACGTATTTTATATATATATATATATATATATATATTTTTTTTTTTTTTTTTTGTGTGCATGGTGACAAATAAGCCCAGATAACGCCCCCCCTTCCCCCCTCCTTTTTACCCAGCAGGGTTAAAGGAGACTAAGGGGAGAGGATAGAAATGCACCCATAGGGGGAGCATGCGCGCGGCGTGGTGAGATGGTCGCACCTTGATCACGCTCCGCACTCTCGGGAGCCGCCTGCCTACCTGAGGGGACTAATCGACGGGCAAGAACCTGTTCCACATAGCTGCAGACCTGAGGCACCCGGTGGATACCCTGGCAGACCGTAACATGGGTAATCCGAAGAAGAAAATGGCAAAAGACTCTGGCGGTCAGCAATCCAAGATGGCGACCGGCATGGAAGGTGAGCCGGCGACACGTGAGGGGGAGCGGGAGGACTCCCGAGACTCCTCAGACAGCTGGGTCCAGTTCCCATCTGAAATAGTGGGCTCCGGCCCCCCCACCTCATTAGACCGGGCCACCCTGCAGCACATTTGAGAAATGATCAGGGAAGAAATGACCACCGTCTCTACTAAAACCACTGCGGAGCTACTCGGGGGGCTAAAAGACCTGGGCAGCCGCACGTCGCAACTTGAAAACCATATTGCCGACGCCACACTTATTATGGAAGGGCATGAGCAAGAAATTGAACAGCTGCATGATTTAATCCACACTCTACAATCGCAGCATGAGGACCTTGAAAACAGGTGCCGCAGAAAGAACTTGCGCTTCCGAGACCTACCAGAGTCCATGGAGGACGCCAGAGGCTCCATTGCAGCGCTCATTCAGGAGCTTGTCCCTGATATTCCGCCTGAGAAATTAGAACTGGAAAGAGCTCATCGCGCCCTAACCAGCCGAAAATCAGAAGGTCCCCCGAGAGACATAATAGTAAAGTTTTTACACTTTCAAACAAAGGAAGTTGTTCTTAAAGCGGCCAGAGGAAAAGCCCCCCTGTCTTTTCAAAGTAACAGCTTTCAAATCTATGCTGACCTGTCACAATCCACAATAATGAAGCGACGAGCATTCAAGCCCTACCTAGAAGTTCTGCAAAAGCTGAATATTAAATATCGGTGGGGCTTCCCCTTTAGAATATCGTTCTCCTATAATGGCAAGCAAGTCCAGGCCTCCACCCTACGGGAACTCCGGGATCGCTTCAAGCAGTTGGACATAACCCTCCCAGGCCCAGCCAATGACCCGGGCAGCAGATCGCCCATCCAGCATGACTCTAACAAAGACGATCATGAGGAACGAACCCCAACTGACAACATGCCCAGATCACAAAGGAAAGACAGAAAGCAAGTCCTGAAGAGACTCTCTTCTCAGTCATTCCAGAGGTCAGGTGATGGGTAAAGGACGCTGAGGCCGTTTATATATTTTTTTCTCTCATTTTACATGCCTCGTACGGAGGTATGGTTCTGGTCCATAGGACTGCCCGTCGATTGGTCCCCCAAGTTTTTGTTATAATACTGCTTCTGCACTCACAGGTTTATATTATGTTATGTGGCAACTAGTTATCCCTCTTTAAACTATGCACACCTGACAGGCCCCCGGGGAAGTTCCTGACTTTCTGGGGCGCCCGGTAGCTTGTTATGGCCCCCCCTCAGCTACCTAGTCCCGGTTTGGGCCTGGTAATCTGACGGGAACAGTTATTAACAGTTATGTTGGTTACCGCTCCACCTCACCATATGGGGAATTTTGATGCTGACTGACTACTCGGGGCATCTGGGTGACCCATAGTGATGGGATTAGCTAAAGTGCTGTTAATTTATATGACTTAGCGCGGAAGGCCGTGAATTTATCTTGGCTCCAGAAAGCTACGCAAGTGGTCCGGCCCCTCTCCAGCGGGAATCACCCACTGGTGAGGTGACACTAGTGGCAACAGTCACAATGATGGAGTTATGTGTTAATTCTTTAGTATGTTATTACGTTCTATGCTTAAGTTCCTATGATCTGTATGTTTTTTTTCTCACCCAAACTCTTGCTTTATTTCTTGGCCCTACTAGATTTTCCCCAACCTTTGCCCATCCCCAACCCCAGCCTTCCTCCCCCTTCTACAACCTCCCCTGGGAGGGGCCGCACCCAGCTACATTTTCTCCTACGAGGTATGTACCGCATAGTATAATGTGTCTCGCCAATGGGGCTTAAGGTTGTATCGGTTAATGTGCAGGGATTAAACTCCCCGAATAAAAGATCCAGGGTCTTTAGATATTTTAGCTCCACACATGAGATATATCAGATATAATATATGCACAGGAATCTCCCTTTTCTGTTTCCTCGACCCCTAAACTCCTGAATCCTAGATACCCAACAGTTTACCATGCTAGGGCAAAAACGAAGCAGAAGGGAGTGTTTATTGCTTTCCACTCTCGAACAGATTTTAAATGTGCCAAGCAAATTTCAGATCCCACGGGCAGGTTCCTACTGCTTCAGGGTACATTGCAGGACACAGAAGTCACACTACTAAACTATTATGCGCCAAATACGGGTCAGATTGAATTTTCAAATAAGCTGTGAAACCTCCTAGACAAGCATAAGAAAGGAACATTGCTTGTAGGCGGTGATTCAAATCTTACATTAGATCTGGTGCTCGATAGATCCACCCTGCCAACAGCATAGCATAGGAAAGACGCTCACCAGTTCCAATCTGTAATATCTGGGGTGGGATTGGTGGATGTCTGGAGGGATATGCATCCATTCCAGAGAGATTACACACATTACTCAGTCCCCCACAACCTCCATACTAGGATTGATCATTTTTTTGCTCACAAAAACTATCTTCCCAATATCTCCCGAGCCCATATCCACCAAGTGCCATGGTCAGACCATGACCTAATCAGTATCACCTGTAAGTCATTGTAATTAAGCCTGACCCCTCTACCTGGGTACTTAACGATACTCACCTGGCTTCTAAAGAGAAGGTTCTGGAGACTGTGAAGGAAGCGGAGCTCTTCTTCCGCACAAATGTTAATTCAGTTCAATCACCATCGGTTCTCTGGGGAGCATTCAAAACCGTGATGCGTGGGCACTTTCTCTCCAGAGCTGCCAGGGCCAAAAGGGAAAAAGCTCAGCTTATGAGCGTGTTAGAAAGTGAATATCTAGCAGCATCCCAGGCATTCAAAGTTAAGAGCTGTGGAGTTAACAGACAGAGGTTGGAGAAAGCCAGGGTAGAGCTTAACTCGTTTCAGATGCAGGAAGCTGAACGTAGGTATAAATGGTCAGCTCAAAGGTATTATACCTTGGCAAATAAACCCAACACCCTCTTGGCAACATAATTGCGATGTCAGGCGAAACCCCCCCCCCATCTTTTAAACTAAAGGTAAGCGGTGGACAGGTCACTAGCAACCCCTGCAAAATCCTAAAAGAGTTCAGGCGGGGCCTAGCAAAACTGTATGAGACGCACAGGAGATCAGATAAAGAGGCAATGAGGAAATACCTGGATAATACTATTTTACCTCGACTAGACTCTGACTGGGCTGAGTATGTGGATGCAGACATAACCGTACAGGAGGTGAAACAGGCAATAACATCCCTCAAACCTAATAAGAGGCCTGGGCCTGACGGCTATACAGCAATATTCTATAAAAAACTGATAGATGTGGTTGCCCCACGCCTCACAACAATGTATAATAGCATTAAGGTGGGTAACCGTTTTGACCCAGAGTCCCTGTCTGCTGCTATTGTCATGATCCCAAAGCCAGGGAAAGACCCCCTAGTCTGGCAGAACTACCGCCCTATTTCTTTATTGAACCTAGACCTAAAAATCCTAGGAAAAATTATTGCTGCCAGAATCAATACATCTCTTAGCTCCCTGATACACTCTGACCAGGTAGGGTTTGTCCCAGGGAGGCAGTCTTCAGATGGGGTAAGGCTCATAACGCAGCTCATAGAAGTGGCTAAGTCCACACAGCCAGATGTTATGTTGCTATCCCTAGATATGGAAAAAGCTTTTGATTGCCTCTCTTGGGACTATCTGATGCAATCTCTAGATAGATGGGGCTTTGGGCAGGGTCTCAAGGCCTGGGTTAGTGCTATGTATCATAAGCCGACAGCTAAAGTAAAGTACTCTGGTTTTGAATCAGCTTCTTTTTCCATCAATAGAGGCACATGCCAGGGGTGTCCTTCATCCCCAATATTGTTCATATTAGCCCTGGAACCGTTAGCATCCAACATCAGACATAACCAGGCAATAAGGGGAATTTATCATGGAAAAAAAGAACACAAATTATCTATGTTTGCAGATGACATGTTGCTCACTATCTCTTCTCCTCATATAACGGCACCTAATCTGGCCTCGGAGATGGAGGCCTTCGGCAATATGTCAGGCCTTAGAATTAATGCCGGAAAGTCACTGGCCATGGGAGTCTCATTATCACAGCAGACCAATACTTTATTAAAGGGCAACTTTCCCTGGCTTTGGGTCACTAAGCTTCCATATCTGGGAGTCACATTAACAGCATCCTATGGAGCACTATATAAAGCAAACTACCCAGGCCTATTTAACCAACTGAGTACTCTCCTGTCCACATGGCGGCGTGTAAACCTCTCATGGCTGGGGCGCCTGGCAGCGGCAAAGATGACTATTCTGCCCAAACTGTTATATTTTTTTAGAGTTCTTCCCATAAGTGTAACCAAAGGAGCCCTTCAGCCCTTACAACAAAAGCTCAATAAATACATCTGGGGGACAGTTAGACCGCGGATTGCTAGGAGAACACTATACTGTAGAAAGGAGGATGGAGGCTTAGGCGTCCCAAACGTATATAAATATTACATGGCGGCACAGCTGGCTGCACTGCTCCCTTTACACGCTACAAAAAACATACCTGGTTGGGTACAGATGATGTCTAAAAACTTGTCCCCAGTCTCTGTGTCATCAATCATTTGGACACCAAAGAGACTTAGACCAGGGGCCTTGACTCAAAGCATAGGTCCAGCACTGGATATCTGGGACAGGAATGCGAAACTTAGGGGTTGGTGCTCGCCACATGTGCCGGCAGCTCCTATCCTGGGGAACCAGTTATTTCCCCCAGGCGTGGAGTCTAGACAGAGATTTAGATGGTGGGAGGAGCAGGGATATCACACAATACAAGATGTGCTTTCAGGATGGAAGGGGGAGACTCCCTTCTCACTAACTACCAGAACCACAATACCCCCCGCTGAAAAATTTAGAGCATTACAACTGGACCACTTCATTAAGTCATTGACGCGTAATCTGGATCATCATAGTAAACCCTCGGACTTTGAACAGAGATGCCTATATGACCCCCTGGGGAGGGGAGCAATCTCTAAACTCTATGCATCCCTGGTCAAAACTGAGGGGAGTAACTCCCACCTATATATGACTAAATGGGAGGAGGATTTAGGGAAAATAGGTGACGAGCAAACCTGGCCGAACATATGGAAATCAGCCGGGAGAGTCTCATGCAACACTCTCATCCAGGAGAACTCTTTTAAGGTCCTGTTTAGATGGTACCTCACCCCCGCCAGGATACACAAGTTTAACGCAAATAGCTCCCCCATGTGCTTTAGGGGATGTCAGGAAGAGGGAACTGTGCACCACATCTGGTGGACCTGTCCTCATGTCTGCAGGTTGTGGAGCAGCGCATATAACCTCTTGACTACGCTTTTTGAGGGCACTTTCTCCCCTAGTGCGTGGGAGGCCCTCCTCTCTTATAAGACTAATAATTTCAAATTTGCCCAATGGAAATTGGCTCTACATATTTTTTCGGCAACAAGGCTAGTGATAGCTAGAAATTGGAGAAGTGGGCGGTTACCTTGGCAGATGGTGATTTCTAAAATATCTGATATCATGTTAATGGAAAAACTGACGGCAATAGCCCATGATGACTATGACCGCTTTAATGATATATGGTCCCCATGGATAAAATATACTGGTGTGAGTGGAAGAGTAGGGGACCTCTAGGCGCCCTGTCGCGGATGGGGGGTGTTGGTTGCGGCCCCCCCTCCCGTCCCACCCCTTCTATCCCTCTTTCCTCTATACTCCATCCCTCTATTCTTTTCTTTCTGAGTCAGAGGGCCCTCTTCCCCCTACCCCCTCTCTCTTTCTTTTTTCTATTATTTGGCCTTTATGAAACTGCTTATGTGAAAGTAGAGGCCCTGCCTCGTCACTGACAAAATGACAATAACTGTTTCTTATGATAACCACAGTATTAACGAGATATTATGCTGAATAGAAACCTTATATTTTTTAAAATGTGCAAGGTAAACTTTTAAACATGGTGGTTTTGACATTCTACATGTACATGATGTTACTGACAATGTTTGCAGAGTGCTTATACTGAATCTTTTTGTACGACTTGTACTGCTTTTCTATAAACAATACAAATTATTGTAAAATAAATGCACCCATAAGGCACAAGGGGATTATAAAGGGACAGGGGCATCCCATGCCGGGAACACCAACCCGGAAGCCGCCTACCCACATTTGGATCTCACGGGGGAGTAATACTCTTGTATACACCAGAAGGTGTATGTATCTACCTTTGCCTAAACCACACAGCCAGGGCTGGGAGGCATACAATATAACCAAACAGGTTTAAAGAGTTTCAGACAGAAATAGAGAAAAAAAGGGCAGGGGCAAACCCGGCTACCTGCAGCTTGAAGGAGAGTCATCTTCTGAATGCTTCGCCGACTGCGGAGACGAAAAGACTGAGGAATAGTGGGAGGAACCCAGTACTTATGGTCCAGGAGGGGCTCCTTTTTTCCATGTCATCTCTGCAAGATCGCCCTCTACAGGCCGGGTTCCCAAGTGTCATGAATATCGGGAAGTGGGGGGTGTGACATACTAGGAATATAAGAGTAGTACATTGCTCGCCTGGGCACTGAAGCAGCAGCGCTCCAAAAATTTTATAGCAGGGATTTTGGATAAAGCCCAACAGAAGCAGCATGCCCTGGAGGTGATAGCAGACATGTTTAGGTCATACTACAACGATCTAAATAATCTACCGACAGGTTCCAGAGCCGGGGATCACCAGGGCAAGCAGAGGGAATACATAGAGAACTTGGGCATGCCGATACTCCCAAAGAAAATACGGCTACACTGCTAAGTAATACAAGACCTTCCTAGCGGACTTGGGACTGCGTATGGTCAAAGCCTGGAACACGATAGTGAATCTGGAGGTACGGGGTGCATTTTCTGGTAGAAACCTAGAGGCCCATATAACGGTCCTCCACAAGCAACCCATTTCCCTACTCAATACAGACCTGAAATTATATGCAAAGGTCCTGGCGAACAGATTAACTCCAGTGGTGGCTCAGGTTGTACACATGGACCAGACAGGCTTTGTCTTGGGGAGGGAGGCTAGGGACAATGTGGTTAGGGCCATTAACGTGATACACGAGGCTAAGTCATCAGGGACCCCTGCAATGCTCCTTTCTACCGATGCGGAGAAAGCCTTCGACAGGTTAAACTGGTCATTCATGGGAGAGACACTGAGGCATGTGGGCTTAGGAGGCATTATGAGAAAGTTCATAGAGGCACTCAACACTATCCCTTATGCGAGGATAAATATGAATGGCCTCCTGTCGGAACCAATACTCATTCGCAATGGGACCTGACAAGGTTGCCCGCTGTCTCCCCTCCTTTTTGCCCTCTCGATGAAACCATTTCTGTCTAGGTTGCGACACAATGGGGATGACTGGGACCTCGAAACTCAGGATGGGATACACAAAGTAGCTGCTTACGCAGATGATCTCTTATTCTTTGTCACAAGCCCTTGTGTCTCCCTTCTGGTGCTGATGAAAGAGTTTGAAATGTACGGATGGCTCTCGTTCTACAAGATAAACTTTGAGAAGTCGGAAGCCTTAAACATTTCCCTCATTGAGGACGTGAAAAGGAACTTGCAGCAATCCGCAATCACATACCTGGGAACACAGCTGCCGGGCCAACTATCGAACATCTGTGCGTTTAACTTCCTACTGCTTGTACATAGGATTCAGGCAGACCTAGAGAAATGGGATCTACCCACCTTCTCCTGGATGGGAAGGGCTAACATTATCAAGATGTCAGTGTTGCCTAGGCTGCTGTTCTTATTCCAGGCTCTCCCAATTAGACTTCCGTTGCAATTATTTAGGGATCTGAACAGAGCTTTTAGAAAGTTAATCTGGCAGAAAAAGAAACCCATATTGAAGATGAAGTTTTTTTGCAGATCCAAAAATCAGGGGGGGGATGGCGTTACCGGATGTCAAATGATATTGGGTCGCATCCCACTTACAGAGGGTATGCGAATGGCGCTTTTGAGGTTGTGCTCAGGCGGAGAGGACCACACCCACCTGATATCTAAGATGTACTTACTCCTCGCAGAGAAGCAGGGGGCTCCCCCAGCCTTTTGGGGGGATTGGGAGGCTGATTTGGGCAGATGCTTCACAGAGAAGCAAAGGGAAAAGATAGCAACACTGGCACATAAGTCCTCGGTGGCAACCAAAATACAAGAAGCCAACTATAAGCTACTAACCAGATGGTATTACACCCCAGACAGGCTTAGTAGATTATTCCCAACGGCGAACCCTCTTTGCTGGAGATGCGAGGAGGAGAGCGGGGACGCTGGTGCATGTATTCTGGGAGTGTGGAGTGGTTCGGGAATACTGGGGTAAGGTCATTCAGGTGATGGAAAAACTTACAGGAGCCCAGATCCTGGACAACCTGGCACTGATATTAGAAATATAAGAAAACCTTGCTGGTACACTTACTGAATGCAGCTAAACAGGTGATTCCACGTCTCTGGAGACAAAAAAAGCCCCAACAGTGAAAGACTGAATTGGCGAGGTCCTGAATATCAAAGAAATGGAGGACATGACGCTATCCCTACATGATATAGACGAACAGTTTAGGACCACTTGGCTGCTATGGTTGATTTTCCAGGAGTCGAATGAATTCCGAGAACTGATGAGTATGTAGCCCCCTGAGAGGTGCGATGAAAATACTTGGGTCACCGGGACTTTGAGAGCTTGAATCTTAGGAAGAAAAGTTGAAACCGCAGAGTAGCTTTGATGGGAGTCCCGAGGAAAGGGGCCCCCACTTCCGCCTAGTATGTTCCCTGACCCCCCTACCCTTCCCGCCTAGTATGCTCCCTGACCCCCCTACTCTTCGTTTGATATTTTACCCACGCTTGCTGTCTGACTCGATCTTAGTACCTTAGGGTGGGTATCAAAGAAAAGAGAGCAGGTACACAATTAGAATTGCTGGAGAGCTAGGACAGTAGAACATGCATGCCGCCAAGCACTCGCCACTCCTCAGCACTAGACGAAGTGAAAGTTAATGATAATTGACGTACGGAAGAGGTGGAATAAGTGGCAAAGTCACAGTCTTAGCGAGGCCTCACGCTGGGCGAGTGACACTAACTATGTTTTACATATACTTAGTTGAGAAACACAGCGCAAATTATATAAATTAGAAAAGTACTTTAGAGAAATGTCCAATAAAGCAGTAAATCCCCACAGTGCATGCACTCAATACATCTGTGCACGGATATCCTCCACCTTTCAAAAATACACTTACCAAAGGTAGCAAAGTAAGAAGCTTTCAGAATTCAACTGGATTATCAATCGTAACCACCTCAGATGCGATAGGTCATATTAAGGGTGGTTCTCTTTAATAGGTTACCAGCCAACCTAATTGTCACTCAGACAAAAGTCCAGCATGAGGGAGGGAGAGAACAAAGAAAGAAACCTAGTGCAACTCTGTTTTAATGAAAAATAATGAATTTACAAACACTGAGTCAACATAGGCATTTAAAGATCAACACACTTGAAATCGCAGGTGAATTGCTTCTCATCAATCCTCCACAAGTGCAGCTGTTCTTTAGAAAGGACAAGTGAAGATGGAATTATAAATGGATCCTTAAAAAAAAATCGCCACATCCCTGCCTGACGCGTTTCGTTGTGCTTGGCAACTTTAAGGAAGGCTAGGGGTATGGCAGAATGAACAAAATAAATACTTCTTCCCTGAGTTCCATCTCTCGGTGCCACAGCGGACGCTACATCGCTGTACACTGTCATTCCACACGACCAGGGAGTGGCAGCCGTCCGTCATTTTTTGCAGACAAAATCAGACCTTCCTTCTCCCCAGATGAAATTTATTTTTAATTGTTTGAATTATGCTTTAGAACATAATTACTTTTGGTTCTCTAATGAATTTTATCTTCAAAAAAGAGGAGTCGCCATGGGTGCAAAATTCGTGCCGAGCATGGTGAATTTATATGTAGGCATGCATTGGCCTGACCTGGTCCTTTGGCGAAGGTATATAGACGATGTAATATGTATACGGAATGGGGCCCAGTCAGAGCTTGAAATGTTTTTACAGCGAGTTAATGAAAACACTTTTAACCTGGCGTTCACTATGGAATGTAGCCCTGAATCAATAAATTTTTTAGATCTAACCATTAAAAAAGAGAATACTAGTTTAATTACATTTACGTACTTTAAGCCAACTGATCGCAATGGTTATGTACCAATGACAAGTTGCCATCACCCCAAATGGTTGGAGGCGATTCCCAGAGGCCAATTCATGCAACTCAGATGTAACTGTTTATCACTTAATAGCTATGATGTTACATAGTTACATAGTTAATACGGTTGAAAAAAGACATATGTCCATCAAGTTCAACCAAGGGTGTTGGGGTAGGGGAAGTTATTTTTTTTCTATTTTATAGAGGAAGCTATTTTATTTTATTTTTTTATTGATAACCGCTAATAGTAACTGTTAATGTTATTTTCATCTAAATAAGCATCTAATCCTTTTTTGAAGCTGTCAGCGGTTGATGCTGTGACAAGCTTCTGTGGGAGGCTATTCCATAGATTTATAGTTCTTATGGTAAAAAACAATTGTCACCTCCGGAGACTAAATTTCTTTTTTTCCAATTGAAGGCAGTGCCCCCTTGTCTTTAGAGAGGATTTTACATGAAATAGTGTTCCCCCATATTTTTTGTATGGGCCATTTATATATTTATACAAGTTAATCATGTCCCCCCTAAATCGCCTCCTCTCAAGAGTAAACAGATTTAATTCTTGTAATCTTTCCTCATAACTAAGACCTTTCATCCCCTTTATTAGTTTGTTGGCTCTCCTCTGCACCCTTTCCAAAGTCAGAGCGTCCTTTCTATGAATGGGTGCCCAGAACTGGACGGCATATTCCAGGTGAGGGCGCACCAGTGCCTGGAAAAGAGGCAAAATTACATCTCTATCCCATGATTCCATGTCTCTTTTAATGCATGATAATATCTTGGTGGCCTTGGAAGCAGCTGCTTGGCATTGCATGCTGTTATTTAGTCTGTGATCTACCAGTACTTCTCTCTCAACAAGTGACTCTCCCAGTTTTACTCCCCTGAGGACATATGTGGCCTTCAGGTTGTTAGACCCCAAGTGCATGACTTTACATTTTTCCACATTGAACTTCATTTGCCAAGTGGATGCCCAGACCCTCAATGTGTCCAAGTCAGCCTGAAGCTTGTGAACATCTTCAATAGACTGCACTGTGCTACATATCTTTGTGTCATCTGCAAAAATAGAGACAGTGCTTTTAATTCCATCTTCAATGTCATTTATAAACAAGTTGAATAATAGTGGGCCCAGCACTGAACCCTTACAACTGGTAAACCATTCAGAGTAGGTATCATTAACCACCACTCGCTGCACACGATCCTTCAGCCAGTTTTCAATACAGTTACAAACTGTGTTTTCTAATCCTGAAGATCTCAATTTCCCCCAATAAGCGTCTATGGGGAACAGTGTCAAATGCTTTTGCAAAATCCAGAAAAACTATATCCACAGCCGCTCCTCTGTCCAGGCTTCTACTCACCTCCTCATAGAAGCCAAACAGGTTAGTCTGGAAGCTTCTGCCCTTAGTAAAACCGTGTTGGTTGTCACTTATAATATTATGGATAGTTACATATTCGTGTATGTTATCCCTTAATAGCCCCTCAAGCAATTTCCCCACAATATATGTTAAGCTAACAGGTCTGTAATTGCCCGGAGAAGACCTAGAGCCCTTTTTAAAAATGGGCACCACATTTGCCTTGTGCCAGTCCCTTGGCACTATACCAGTTGCTAGTGAGTCTTTAAAGATCAACAACAGAGGCGATGAGATAACGGAACTGAGTTCTTTGAGAACTCTTGGGTGAAGTCCATCTGGTCCCTCCAGTCTTATTCACATTTAAATTATTTAGTTTTTCTTGGATGATATCCACGTTTAGCTTGTTAATTATTATACTTGGGCTATTGCTATTAGTGGCATCTCCTGTGTTGGCTCCTTGCTCTTCTCTTGTGTACACAGAGTTAAAGAATCCATTCAACAGCTCCGCCTTATCTTCATCCCCAGTGACCATTTCCCCGTTATCATTAATTAGGGAACCTACCTGTTCTGATTTAGTTTTCTTCTAATAAATATATTTAAAAATTGTTTAGGGTTTGTTTTGCTTTCTTTGGCCACATCTCTTTCATTTTGTGCTTTTGCCAACCTTATTTCTTTCTTACACATTTTATTTACTAGTTTATACTTTTCATGTGTTACAGCTGAGAGTTCAGCCTTGTAATGTTTAAATGCCCTTTTTTTGTTCTTTATTGCCCTTTTCACCGCAGGTGTCAGCCATGAGGGGATTAATTTTAGCCGCTTATATTTGTTACCGGTAGGAATACCTTTTGCAACATTGCTACTCACAATTGATTTAAAGCACTCCCATTTGGCATCTGTGTCCTTATTCCTAAACAGATGTTCCCAGTCAATGTCCTGGAGTGCAGCTCTGAGCCTGGGGAAGTTGGCCTTCCTAAAATGTAATGTTTTTGCCTTCCCAGGCAGAAAATCTTTCTTACAGTTTATGTTAAATACAATAATATTGTGGTCACTGTTACCAAGATTTTCACGGACTGTTACTGTCCCCATCAGGTCATCATTATTTGATATTACAAGATCTAAAAGAGCATCACCCCTAGTAGGTGCCTCCACAAACTGATTCATATAATTATCTTGTAGCAAGCTGAGGAATGCTCTCCCCCTTGTAGTGGAAGCAGAACCATGTCTCCAGTCGATTCCTGGATAGTTAAGTCCCCCATCACCACCACTGTACCAGCCTGTGACGCCCATTCTGTTTATGCAGTTGACCCTCTATTTCCTCAGTTATATTTAGGGGCCTATAGATTACACCAAACTGTATTTTAGCATTGTTTACATTGCCCTTCTACCCACAAGGATTCTACATCCTCACAATCTTCTGCTTGTATCCCCTTATTAATATATGCTTTGAGTTCTTGCTTTACATAAAGACACACGCCGCCCCCTCTCCTTTTTGCTCTGTCTTTCCAAAAAAGACCAAAACCTTGTAGATTGACGGTCCAGTCATGTACGACTCCAGCCATGTCTCAGCCACACCAACAACATCAATATTCTCTGCCGGCACCAAAGCCTCAAGCTCCCCCACTTTACTTACCAGACTTCTGGCATTTGTGAACATACACTTTATGTTCCTATGTAGTTTGACACATTGGGGTTTAGTATTAGTTTCTGCAGTAATGCATCCACCTAATTTTTCACTGCTGGTTTGCAACTCATGGATCTCCTTATCCATCATAGCAGTCCTCCCCCCTTCTAATTCTCCACCCACCATCATATGCTGTCCCCTAAGTAACCTGTCTTCACTTTTGTTCTCACTCTTGCCCTCCCCCCTCATCTCTAGTTTAAATAACTCTCCGCCCCCTCTAGTATCCTATTTCCCAGCACAGCAGCCCCATTTCCATTCAGGTGCAAATAATCTTTAGAATACAGTTTGTACCCCAATGAAAAGTCAGCCCAGTGCTCTAGGAACCCAAATCCCTCTGCCCTGCACCAGGACTTGAGCCATACATTTAGCTCCCTAAGCTCCGCTGTCTTTCATGTGTAGCGCACGGCACTGGCAGTATTCCAGAGAATACAACCTTGGAGGTCCTTCCCTTCAACTTTGTGCCTAATTCCTTAAATGTATTCTTAAGGATCCTCCATTTCTAATTAATTCTGTCATTGGTTCCCACATGGACCATGACAGCTGGGTCATCCCCAGCCCCTCCCAGTAATTTATCCACCCTTTCCATCACATGCCGAACCCTGGCACCAGGGAAACAGCAAACCATTCGGTTGAGGCGGTCTTGGTGACAAATTATTCTCTCAGTCCACCTGTACTAACTGCAGTCCCAACCACCAGCTCACTAGCTGGGCTGTTCTCCCGGCTGTTAGGGAGAGCAGTATCTGCTAGGGCTGCCATTTCTGAGACTGACACTCTTGCATCATTACCCAACTTGGCAATTTTGCTAGGGTGCGCAGACACAGATATGGCCTTTCTGTGCACCCTTTCTACTCCCTCTATCTACATTTACCCAGCTACTTATCTGCTCCTCCTAACCCATTACTCCACTCTCTGGATCTACCCCATTTACTGCCTGCTCAGTGAGCAGAAAACTCTTTTCCATATTGTCAATCCTCCTCAGTGTTGCATTTTGCTCCTCCAGATCTCTAACCCGAGTTTCCAGGTTTGCAATTTGCTCACATTTACGACAGCGGTATTCACTTGGGAACTGCTGCTCCTGAAGTGTATACATATGACAAACTGTGCACTGAGGTAGACCTCCAATATTGCTGGCCATTATCCTAGTTACAATACAGCAGTAAAAACAATTTTAGTGCTCACAGTTGCAGCAACTTTGGCTTTTACCTTCTTATTTTAGCACATAGGCAATAAGAACACTTCAAGTCCCCCATTATAAAGTCCCTTAATGAAAAGTCCCCTCCCTTATAATACAATCTTGCTTGAAAATACAACTGGAACTCGCAAAAGCTCCTGAACTCGCTTTAAACTTTAAACAATCTTAATTATAACAAAGCAATACTTTCCTTCCAAATGGCAGTCTGTCTGGCAAACCACAGTTACTGGCCAAGCAGTTTATCGAAAAGGGTTATGACCCCCATCAGATTCAAATATAGCGCGGGATAATTAAAAGTTTATCCTCTGAGTTTGATTTCTCTTTCATCACTGGTTTCAACTTGCAACATAGAGAAGTGAGGAGGTTGATGAAGCATTGGCATATTTTAAAGGAGGATTCTGTTTTAGGTCCACTTTTACTGACACATCCCAAATTAATTTTTACATTTTTTAAATTTGAGCGATATGCTCACTAGTGGTTCACTGATCCACCTCACAAAGTTTCCCTTTTAGGAGAGCCTATGGTGAGCTTTTATCGTCGTTCATCCTGCCATACCCCTAGCCTTTCTTAAAGTTGTCAAGCGCAACAAAATGCATCAGGCTGGGATATGGCAATGTTTTAAGGATCCATTTATATCGTCATCTTCACTTGTCCTTTCTAAATAATGGCTGCACTTTTGGAGGATTGATGAGAAGCAATTCACCTGCGATTTCAAGTGTGTTGGTTTTTTGCCATACAGAGTTGCACTAGGTTTCTTTCTTTGTTCTCTCCCTCCCTCATGCTGGACTTTTGTCTGAGTGACAATTAGGTTGGCTGGCAACCTATTAAAGAGAACCACCATTAATATGGCCTATAGCATCTGAGGTGATTGCGATTGATAATCCAGTTGAATTCTGAAAGCTTCTTACTTTCCTACCTTTGGTAAGCATATTAGTGAAAGGTGGAGGATATCAGTGCACAGATGTATTGAGTGCATGCACCGTGGGATTTACTGCTTTACTGGACATTTCTCTAAAATACTTTTCTAATTTATATCATTTGCTTTGTGTTGTTTAACTAAGTATATGTATTTTTAGATATAGATGCACTGGATGTGCAATTCTCCGCGGGACAATTCAAATAAAATTTCTTTCTTCTAATCACCACGTGGTTTTCTTAACTAATTAATTGCAAGTGTATCCATCACCTGTCACACCACACACGTACCAGATAATGAAAGACAAAGCGCTTCTTTATATATCCAATGGTTGCTCCTGTGTTAGATCTTATTCATATAGCCAAAGGGATAATTCTCCTTTTTATCCAAAACACTTTTTCTTTCTCTCTTATAATTATCAAGGCTTAGGTTGTATATAAATAAATCCTCATTTATTCAGATTTGACATGTAAAATAAAACATATAGCCGCACATAGCATAATACCGTACTAGTAAGTTCTGTGCGCAGCACTTAAAATACTCCTTACCAAATAGAAATAAAATACAGGCGTTATTATAAAATATTCCTATATAGGAAATCTTGATGCTCAAAATTCCATTGCTCCAAGTCAGGCTTTGTTAAGCTGTTTAGATAATCACAGTCGCCACAACGCATACATTACCGAGACCTAGGCCTCTGGACTCGGCTGGCGTCGGCTCTGCTCGGCTCTACTCGGAGGTCACGTGATTAAGGTAGGCTCCGCCCAACGCATTTCGTCACTCAGACTTGTTCACAGGCGCACAGAGCGCTACTAATGAGTTGTATTTATAGCTTTGTGTTTAAAGAGCAGTTAACTATTGCGCTCCTGCTATCTGCGCAACTTGTTTTATATCTTAATGGACCAAACCATATTAGTAATTATTCTCTATCTTGGGGAAATGGAACCCCGCATCATTTAATCCCTTACACATAGCGGTATATTTAGAACAACATTATTAAAGTATTATATGATCATGTTCAATTCCAATAAAGACATTATATATAAATTCATGTATTTAGATGTTAATTACTTATTTTCTCACAGATTGTTGACCTTTTATTTTAACAGCTGCAGACAGCTTGATTTAACAATAAATATATGTCTGCTAGCTTTTAATAATTAGTTATTGTATATCCAATTTATTTTTATATATTTGTTTCTATTTCATATTATTGGATTAAACATTAATCATATATTACTAACATGGATAAAACAAACATTATGATCCATCTATTTTATAATACATTCTGAATATTCCAAAATTATATAAAAATAAATAAAAATAAAATTAAAATATATAATAAAAATGCAATAATTAGTTCAGATTAGTTCTAATAGTTTTCTAGGGATTTAAATAAAACAATTTATATCGAATTCGATATTTAAACCCTTGGGTTGCATTGTGTCTAGAGTATAAATCCATTTTGATTCCAACTTAGACAGTTCTTTGATTATATCTCCCCCTTTCAAATTTAGTTTTATCTGATCAATTATACAGTATTTTAAAACTTTGGGATTACTGTTGTGTACCTTTTTAAAATGCAATGGAACACTATGCATCTCATATTTTCTTTTTATATTATAGATGTGTTCTCTTAACCTGGTCTTAAAATCTCTTCCTGTGCGGCCCACATATTGCAGTCCGCAGGGACATTCCAATAGGTACACATTTTTATTTGCACATGTAAAAATTTTTTTTATTTTATATTCTTTTTTAGTATTTTTAGAGGAAAAATTCTTTATACATTTATTATTATCTAGAGAATTTTTGCATCCTGCACATTTTTTGCAGGGATAAAAGCCTATCAGTGTTTTAGAAAAGCTACAAGTGTCTTTAATTACCGGTGCTACATAACTTTTCACCAAATGTGTAGAAAGAGTAGGGTTTTTTTTTTAAATAACTGTGGGTCTTTCTGGTAAACAGGGCCCCAGTATTTCGTCATTTTTAATAATATCCCAGTGTTTATTTAAGATATTTTTTAATTTTCTATGATTGTTCCCATACTGTGTGATGAATGCAAATTCTTTTGTGTTATTTTTTTGTGCTTTTTCACCATTATTATTATCTATTAACATAGTGTTCCTATCTATTTTATTAACTATTTCAATTTCATCTTGAATGAATTCTGGTTCGTAACCCTTATCTATAAACCTTTCCCCTAGTGTTTGTGCTTGTTGTAGGTAATCTATCTCTTGCGTGCAATTCCTTTTTAGTCTATAGAACTGTCCTTTAGGAATATTTCTGATCCATTGAGGATGATGGCAGCTTGTTTTTGGTATAAATTAGTTCCTATCGGTGTCTTTGAAGAACGTCTTGGTGACAAGTTTTCCATCTCTTTTTTTTATAACTAGATCTAAAAAATTAATTTTTTTATAACTTGTTTCTGTGGTGAAAGTTATTCCCCATTCGTTTGTATTAAGGGAATTAAAAAATTCTTCAAAAGATGAGAGAGTTCCCTCCCATATTACTAAGCAATCGTCTATATAGCGCCCCCATAATCTTAATGGGGTGGGGCGCTTTGTATAGATAACCTTTTCTTCCCACATTCCCATAAATAAATTAGCTAAGCTAGGAGCATATTTCGCTCCCATTGGTACTCCCTTTGTTTGTACAAAGTATTTTCCATTGAACCAGAAGTAATTATGTGTCATAGCATAATTAAATAAATCTAGTAAGAAGTCAATTTGTATCAGTAACATGTTTGTCTGTGTCATTAAAAAATATCTTATAGCTTTCAGACCAAGATCGTGGGGTATGTTGGTATATAATGATACCACGTCTATAGTAGCTAATAATGTATTTTCAGTGGTATTGATGTCTTTCAATAAGTTGATGACTGATTTACTATCTTTAATATAAGATTGAAGGTTTACTACCAATGGTTGCAATAAATGATCCAAATATTTCCCCAGATTATAGGTCAAAGAGTTGATACCACTAATAATAGGTCTATGAGGAGGACTGGTTTGACTCTTGTGTATCTTGGGGAGTCCATATATTGTTGGTAATTTGGGGTATTTTATATTGCAAAAATTATATTCTTTTATGTTCAATAATATAATTTTTAGACCTAATTCTAATAGTGATTCCAGTTCTTTTTTGTACTCTATTATTGGATCTTTGTCTAGTATTCTATAGGTCTCGGTATCGTCCAATAATAGATTAATTTGGCTATTATAGTTATTGATATCTTGTATTACTATACCTCCACCTTTATCTGCTCTTTTAATTAGTCTAGTTTTATCTTCTTTCAAAGACTTAATTCCTTTTCTAATATCCATATCTATCTTGTTATATTTTTTTATTGCACTTTTATTTGGTTGTATTGTATCTTTGATATCCTTCAATATCATTTTTTTTAAAGTTTCTATACATGAACCATTATTTTGTGTAGGATTAAAGGTGGATGGATTTTTTAGAGTAGTAGATTTAATATAGTTATTTTTATCTTCTATTTTCTCTAAACCTTCATTAGTATTCTCTTTACTCTTAAAGAATCTTTTGATATTTAATTTCCGGATAAATAAATTAGCATCAATAAATGTCTGAAAGGGATCTAAAGCTATATTTGGGGCATAATTTAAGCCTTTATCTAATGCTAATTTTTCTTCTTTAGTTAGATTTTTTTCACTTAAATTACAGATCCCATTTTTATCCTCCTTTTCTAATGATTTCTCCTGTGTTTCTTTATTCTTATTATGTTTTCTTCCTCCTCTCTTGCCTCTATATCTTTTCTTTTCTTTATAGTAGATGGGGTGGGTGGGTCTTGTTCCTGTGACCATTCTCTGTTTCTTTCCCTGTAATTCCTCCATCCCATCCGTTTCTTTTGCATGTTTTCTCTTATAGAAAAAGGGGATGTAGAGAATTTTCTAATTCCTATATTTCTTCTATTATCCATCTGGGAATCTATTCCTTCTGGTTCTTTTAGAGGATGAAATCGATTTTTTGTATATGGAATATGTGCATAATTGTCCATGTTTTTATCTTCATTTTTATTTTTATTTGAATAATTTCTCTCATATTTTTGCATATATTTAGGGCTTAGTTGTTTATTACCTTTATTTTCTTTTTTATCTGTATATGTGTAAAAATTTCTCCTTCCATATATTTCAAATTTTTTTGTCTCAATCCTATCACTCATTTTGGGTTGTATTGGCAGGTCTTGTTGCCACCTAAAGACCTTTTTATTTCTATAATCCCAATCATCTCTTTTTAGTTTTCTTTGTTTTTTCTCATTTTAATTTTTCTGATGATTTAATATAAATTTTATTCTGGGTATATGACTCCAGATCATCTCTGTATTTTTCTCATTTCTCTTTGATGGTCTGTAACTTTATTTTTTTCTTATGAATTAATTTTTCTATTAGTCTCAGCCCACAATCATTAAAGAATACAAACCAATCCTCTTTCATTGGATTATCTTCATCTCCATCATAAATACATACATCCCACCTTAAACTTCTCGGGACCATTTTTTTTACTAGATAAGTCCCTAATGTGGCTATAGACCCACAGTTATTTTTAAAAAAACCCCTACTCTTTCTACACATTTGGTGAAAAGTTATGTAGCACCGGTAATTAACTTGTAGCTTTTCTAAAACACTGATAGGCTTTTATCCCTGCAAAAAATGTGCAGGATGCAAACATTCTCTAGATAATAATAAATGTATAAAGAATGTTTCCTCTAAAAATACTAAAAAAGAATATAAAATAAAAAATGTTTTTACATGTGCAAATAAAAATGTTGTGTACCTATTGGAATGTCCCTGCGGACTGCAATATGTGGGCTGCACAGGAAGAGATTTTAAGACCAGGTTAAGAGAACACATCTATAATATAAAAAGAAAATATGAGATGCATAGTGTTTTATTACATTTTAAAAAGGTACACAACAGTAATCCCAAAGTTTTAAAATACTGTATAATTGATCAGATGAAACTAAATTTGAAAGGGGGAGATATAATCAAAGAACTGTCTAAGTTGGAATCAAAATGGATTTATACTCTAGACACATTGCAACCCAAGGGTTTAAATATCGAATTCGATATAAATTGTTTTATTGAAATCCCTAGAAAACTATTAGAACTAATCTGAACTAATTATTGCATTTTTATTATATATATTTTAATTTTATTTTTATTTATTTTTATATAATTTTGGAATATTCAGAATGTATTATAAAATAGACGGATCATAATGTTTGTTTTATCCATGTTAGCAATATATGATTAATGTTTAATCCAATAATATGAAATAGAAACAAATATATAAAAATAAATTGGATATACAATAACTAATTATTAAAAGCTAGACATATATTTATTGTTAAATCAAGCTGTCTGCAGCTGTTAAAATAAAAGGTCAACAATCTGTGAGAAAATAAGTAATTAACATCTAAATACATGAATTTATATATAATGTCTTTATTGGAATTGAACATGATCATATAATACTTTAATAATGTTGTTCTAAATATACCGCTATGTGTAAGGGATTAAATGATGCGGGGTTCCATTTCCCCAAGATAGAGAATAATTACTAATATGGTTTGGTCCATTAAGATATAAAACAAGTTGCGCAGATAGCAGGAGCGCAATAGTTAACTGCTCTTTAAAAACAAATCTATAAATACAACTCATTAGTAGCGCTCTGTGCGCCTGTGAACAAGTCTGAGTGACGAAATGCGTTGGGCGGAGCCTACCTTAATCACGTGACCTCCGAGTAGAGCCGAGCAGAGCCGACGCCAGCCGAGTCCAGAGGCCTAGATCTCGGTAATGTATGCGTTGTGGCGACTGTGATTATCTAAACAGCTTAACAAAGCCTGACTTGGAGCAATGGAATTTTGAGCATCAAGATTTCCTATATAGGAATATTTTATAATAACGCCTGTATTTTATTTCTATTTGGTAAGGAGTATTTTAAGTGCTGCGCACAGAACTTACTAGTACGGTATTATGCTATGTGCGGCTATATGTTTTATTTTACATGTCAAATCTGAATAAATGAGGATTTATTTATATACAACCTAAGCCTTGATAATTATAAGAGAGAAAGAAAAGGTGTTTTGGATAAAAAGGAGAATTATCCCTTTGGCTATATGAATAAGATCTAACACAGGAGCAACCATTGGATATATAAAGAAGCGCTTTGTCTTTCATTATCTGGTACGTGTGTGGTGCGACAGGTGATGGATACACTTGCAATTAATTAGTTAAGAAAACCACGTGGTGATTAGAAGAAAGAAATTTTATTTGAATTGTCCCGCAGAGAATTGCACATCCAGTGCATCTATATCTATATACCATTGAGAGTATTGGTGACATACTCTGCCTTTCTCCCTGCGCTGAGGACTTTACTAACAAAGAAAATAAAAAAAACTTTCTGTTGTTATAAATATAACATACTATTTGAATTTCTGAGTGCGATTTTTTAACATTGTTATATGTATTTTTAAGCTGTTGGAATAAGGCAGCCCTTTTCACACGTTTGAGCATTTTAAGATTTATCTTGTAAAAATTTCTATTAATTTCCGGTTTAGCACTGTGCCTACACTGTTTTTTCACTGACTATGTTTAGTATACCCTTTATGTTGGAAGTAGTAGTAGATCTGAGTGTACAGACAATTTCGCTTTATGTATCCTACTGTTTTGTTCTTTATTTTCTATTTTCCTTTTATAAGCTGCAAAATTGAAGAATAAAAAAAACAATAAAATATTTTTTTCTCAATGCGTATGTTTGTGTTTTTATATTTAATCCATTGTGAACTGGTAAGGGGCCCATGAGACCAGTTCACAAGGCTTAGTGGCTGGCAAGTCACCTGCGGCTAGCAGGTGACTTGCTATTAACCCCCAGTCCCCCTATTACCTGCCTCCCCAAATCCAAGGGAGGGATCAGAATGGCCCGGGGCCAATTTAGGCGGTGTGGTCTTGTAGTCGGCAGGGCGGAAGCCACCAAAGCTGGCCCCCAGAAAAGGGACTGTCATTTTTTTTTTAAACCCTTTATAGTGTGGATAGTAGTTATATTTTATTTGTAAATTTTATAAAGTGCTCTTTTCAGTTTGGGGGGGTCTCCAGGGCAAGATACATTTACGGTACCGTTGTAATTGGGAGAAATGGGACTATCACATGCAATATGGTTTTCTTTAATAAAACAAATGTTTTATTTAAAATAAAGGAGACAATTTTCTAAAAAAAAGTAAAATTTTTTATATGTGGTAGAATCTAATAGGTGAATCTATTAGTTTAGGCGCGCTTTAGGGTGGACAGGGATGGCTCCTCCAAACGGAGGGGAGAATTAGGGGGGGGGGACACGGTGGGGAGTGGCGTTGCAGGACAAAGGATTGGTCTTTTCAGGTACCAAAATGTCAGAGGTTGTCTGTTATCAGATGCAATATAATGTTAGATTGTATCTGCTTCAAAATCCCACCTCTGTTGATTAAAGATATATGCTGTTTGGTTTTATGCATACAGCACCTGAGATATGTTAATACAGTTTCCAAATAGAAGTATGGCACATGGAGAGGTGTATACTTATTGCATATCACTGTATATTTCTTACTGAAAAAAATGATACAATAAAAGTATAAAATAATAATAATAAAAAGCTCACCGCCGCGGCCCGGGGGTACGTTGACCTGCCCAGGGCCTCTGAGGTTGTCTCGCCTGTGTGTATATCGTGTTACTTCTTTGCAACTGTGGTTGTTGTAGAATTTGATATAGGCTCATCTGGTCATAAGTAGTCCTCCTTGCCTTGGTTGCCTTAAATCATTCACAAGGCTTGTTGTATATAAAAAAGACCAAATTTATTTAGGAATGGATTAAAATAATATACTTAGTCCAAAGGTGTCCAGTCCAAAATTCATATGTGAGACACAGTGGTGTCTCTTTCTTTGCTTGCGTGGTAGAATGTCCGTGCAGTAAGAACCGCAAAGTCCTGAATAAATAGGTTGATTGGAAATATAGTAAACAAAGTCCAAGTATGTTCCTCTTTAGCATTTGCAGAGCTCTGTCTGCTAGTACACCGACGCGCGTTTCGGCAGCCTGTGCCGTCCTCTGGGTGTGTCCCGAGCTTCCGTCCTGTGGCCCTTCTTATTGGGTGTCTATCCGTGACGTCATTCCCCCGCTGGGAGTTATGGGAATTGTAGTCACGTCTTGTAGTTTCAATTGCCGGCTGGGAATCCCGCCGCGGTTTTTATATATGCAATGCTGCTGGCTATTCTTCTGATTGTTTCCAGCCCCGCCTGCAGAGTTAGTGTTACGCGGGGGTTCATGTGAGACATAGCCTTTTGTCCAGTGATCTTTCTCTTCACCTAGGCTCAAAAAATAAACACAATAAAGAAAAAGGGGGGTTATCTACTTCTGTCATGGTGACCTTTTGATATGCTGCATATACGCAAGAAGTTGTGATATTATAAGCCTTTAGTGGCTGAAACTGAAACAGGGACCGTTATAGAAAGTCATTCTAAGCAGGTTTAGTAAAGTAAACAATATTATTGCAACATTACCCTGGTGCTGGTCAGATACAGATTAACTGTTAATTCCTAGTTATTGGTGAATACTCGGAACCAGGTAATTTTACATGTGTTTAAAAAATTATTAAAAAATTATTATATCCAGACAGAGATAACTACTGGTATAGTAATGAACATTATAGGGCATAAATATATGGTGTATATAAAATTATCAATTACTATAGATGGGTAATAAAAACAGACAATGGTAAGAACTTTAAACAACCCGTTTTTCTATGTGGTTCACTTTGGTCACTCTGGGTGGCCTATTGGGAAAATTCTTCGTAGGATTCGTTTGGGAAGGTACAGATATATATATATAGTGAATTCATAATTTATATAAAAGGGAATAAATATCATGAAATACTATGTAACTATGTATAAAAAATTATAAAAATCATAATTTATAAAATGCATAAGGATCCTTATATATACAAATGTTAGGGTAAAAAGGAGGTATGATTAATTAAATACATATATATTAGATATAAATTACATAAATTATATATAAAAATATAAAAATAAAAATAAAATTAGACCAAGGTTGGACAAACATTGTATATATATTAAATATAAACATTAAAACATCTATATAAGATATATACACAAATAAATAGATGACACCTCCTCTGTTTATTTATTCTCCAAAGAGCAATTAAGGTCCAAGTCTACGTTAAGGCCGTTTGGTACAAAACTGTCCAGCTCAAACATCCAAAACATTTCTCTTTGTGCTAAAGTGCGTTCAAAATTGCTTCCTCTCCAATTCCTCTCAATTTTTTCAATGACCCAGTAGGTTAGACCTGTTGCATCCCGATTGTGTCTTTCAGAGAAATGCAATGATAGGTTATGGGTAGTAAGACCATTTTTGATGTTCCTTAGATGTTCTGCTAGGCGTGTTTTGAATTGTCTTTTGGTTTTGCCTACATATAGCTGGTTACATGGGCATTTCAGGCAATAAATTACTTCTTTAGAGTTACAGGTGGAGTAGTTATTTATCTTAAATTCTTTGTTATTTGTTGGATTCGTGAATGACCCTTGGCTGGGAGTAAAGCAAGATGTTTTCAATGATAATTTACAGGCCTGACAGTCTCTGCATCTCACAAATTTATTTTCCATGGTTTTGGTCCTCTTAGGGGGATTGATATAACTATTCGTTAGTAGCTGTGAGAGTGTTTGGGGTTTTTTGTATATGAATGTAGGTTTTTTGTTTAAGATCTTCTCCAGTGAGGGGTCTGTTTGTAGTATGTTCCAGTGCTTCCTTATTATGTTTTCCAGTTTCTTAACTATTCCTGTTTCTCCCTTATTGGCGTGTTTTTGACCTCTAGATTCTTCATTCACACTTGAAGTGTGAATGAAGAATCTAGAGGTCAAAAACACGCCAATAAGGGAGAAACAGGAATATCCGTGCCTTTTATCACAAAGTACAGTAAAGACTTTAAGAAACTGGAAAACATAATAAGGAAGCACTGGAACATACTACAAACAGACCCCTCACTGGAGAAGATCTTAAACAAAAAACCTACATTCATATACAAAAAACCCCAAACACTCTCACAGCTACTAACGAATAGTTATATCAATCCCCCTAAGAGGACCAAAACCATGGAAAATAAATTTGTGAGATGCAGAGACTGTCAGGCCTGTAAATTATCATTGAAAACATCTTGCTTTACTCCCAGCCAAGGGTCATTCACGAATCCAACAAATAACAAAGAATATAAGATAAATAACTACTCCACCTGTAACTCTAAAGAAGTAATTTATTGCCTGAAATGCCCATGTAACCAGCTATATGTAGGCAAAACCAAAAGACAATTCAAAACACGCCTAGCAGAACATCTAAGGAACATCAAAAATGGTCTTACTACCCATAACCTATCATTGCATTTCTCTGAAAGACACAATCGGGATGCAACAGGTCTAACCTACTGGGTCATTGAAAAAATTGAGAGGAATTGGAGAGGAAGCAATTTTGAACGCACTTTAGCACAAAGAGAAATGTTTTGGATGTTTGAGCTGGACAGTTTTGTACCAAACGGCCTTAACGTAGACTTGGACCTTAATTGCTTTTTGGAGAATAAATAAACAGAGGAGGTGTCATCTATTTATTTGTGTATATATCTTATATAGATGTTTTAATGTTTATATTTAATATATATACAATGTTTGTCCATCCTTGGTCTAATTTTATTTTTATTTTTATTTTTATATTTTTATATATAATTTATGTAATTTATATCTAATATATATGTATTTAATTAATCATACCTCCTTTTTACCCTAACATTTGTATATATAAGGATCCTTATGCATTTTATAAATTATGATTTTTATAATTTTTTTATACATAGTTACATAGTATTTCATGATATTTATTCCCTTTTATATAAATTATGAATTCACTATATATATATATCTGTACCTTCCCAAACGAATCCTACGAAGAATTTTCCCAATAGGCCACCCAGAGTGACCAAAGTGAACCACATAGAAAAACGGGTTGTTTAAAGTTCTTACCATTGTCTGTTTTTATTACCCATCTATAGTAATTGATAATTTTATATACACCATATATTTATGCCCTATAATGTTCATTACTATACCAGTAGTTATCTCTGTCTGGATATAATAATTTTTAAATAATTTTTTAAACACATGTAAAATTACCTGGTTCCGAGTATTCACCAATAACTAGGAATTAACAGTTAATCTGTATCTGACCAGCACCAGGGTAATGTTGCAATAATATTGTTTACTTTACTAAACCTGCTTAGAATGACTTTCTATAACGGTCCCTGTTTCAGTTTCAGCCACTAAAGGCTTATAATATCACAACTTCTTGCGTATATGCAGCATATCAAAAGGTCACCATGACAGAAGTAGATAACCCCCCTTTTTCTTTATTGTGTTTATTTTTTGAGCCTACGTGAAGAGAAAGATCACTGGACAAAAGGCTATGTCTCACATGAACCCCCGCGTAACACTAACTCTGCAGGCGGGGCTGGAAACAATCAGAAGAATAGCCGGCAGCATTGCATATATAAAAACCGCGGCGGGATTCCCAGCCGGCAATTGAAACTACAAGACGTGACTACAATTCCCATAACTCCCAGTGGGGGAATGACGTCACGGATAGACACCCAATAAGAAGGGCCACAGGACGGAAGCTCGGGACACACCCAGAGGACGGCACAGGCTGCCGAAACGCGCGTCGGTGTACTAGCAGACAGAGCTCTGCAAACGCTAAAGAGGAACATACTTGGACTTTGTTTACTATATTTCCAAACAACCTATTTATTCAGGACTTTGCGGTTCTTACTGAACGGACATTCTACCACGCAAGCAAAGAAAGAGACACCACTGTGTCTCACATATGAATTTTGGACTGGACACCTTTGGACTAAGTATATTATTTTAATCCATTCCTAAATAAATTTGGTCTTTTTTATATACAACAAGCCTTGTGAATGATTTAAGGCAACCAAGGCAAGGAGGACTACTTATGACCAGATGAGCCTATATCAAATTCTACAACAACCACAGTTGCAAAGAAGTAACACGATATACACACAGGCGAGACAACCTCAGAGGCCCTGGGCAGGTCAACGTACCCCCGGGCCGCGGCGGTGAGCTTTTTATTATTATTATTTTATACTTTTATTGTATCATTTTTTTCAGTAAGAAATATACAGTGATATGCAATAAGTATACACCTCTCCATGTGCCATACTTCTATTTGGAAACTGTATTAACATATCTCAGGTGCTGTATGCATAAAACCAAACAGCATATATCTTTAATCAAAAGAGGTGGGATTTTGAAGCAGATACAATCTAACATTATATTGCATCTGATAACAGACAACCTCTGACATTTTGGTACCTGAAAAGACCAATCCTTTGTCCTGCAACGCCACTCCCCACCGTGTCCCCCCCCCCACCTAATTCTCCCCTCCTCCCCTCCGTTTGGAGGAGCCATCCCTGTCCACCCTAAAGCGCGCCTAAACTAATAGATTCACCTATTAGATTCTACCACGTATTCTGGCATAATAAGGCCTGACCCCTTATTCTAGGCTGCTGCTACTCCAACCTGAGGCGCTCCTTATACCTTTAGTTATTACTAAAAAAACCACTTCAAATATTTTTATATATATATATTTTTTTTTTTCTATGCAAATATATTTTAAAAAACAGCCGAAAAATGACAAGACATTTCATGTTAAAGCCTAAACTCTGCTGCAAAAAATATATGTAAATCTGAAAGAGCAAGGTCCTGCCAACAGAACAATACCCAACATGCATAGGTACTATCAAGGGAAGAATTGCCAAACATCCCAAAGTAAAGCATGCACGTAACGATAATTATACGTGAAAATTCCAGCTCTGCAGACAAACAGCACACCTTGCATTTTTCAACCTAAAACACAATTCTGTGATGCTCACCTGTAGAATTGGTTTTGTTTCCGATCCATTCCAGGCAGTCCCTTAATCATTACACCTGGGTAATTCCTGCCCAGATGGGCGTGTACTGCAAGATCAAAGGTGTGGCTCCTCCCGGCCCCAATAAGTAGCAGCTGCCTCTAATCAAAGACCAGTAATTAAATAGCAGTAAATCAAAACAAGAGGCTAAGGCCGGAAGGCCCCAAATATGAGACCATGTTACTTCACACCACCTCCGCTTGTTTTCTCTTGAAAAATCCTTCTCGTCCTTTATATTTTTTTTTACAAGTGTCCTATTAAATAATAAGTGGCGAAATCACCATAAAAATGCATCCAGGACATAATAACCCCAAGAGAGGGTGGGTCGGAGTCTCACAGAATTGTGTTTTTTCTTCCAATCCATTCCAGGTCGTCCCTTAACCCTTTAAGTGCCAGCCTACCTGCAGCATTTCCCACTCCCTGTTGCCAGACGATGTTTCACTATTTTGCGCTACACATGTTCAACTGTCATTTTTGAAAGGATTTCCAGGGATTTCCCAGGAAAATGATATATTGTTTTTTTCAGCAGAGTCTGGGCTTTAACATGAAATGTCTTGTTTGTATTTAGGTGTATTTAGGTGTATTCTCAATATTTTTGGGTGAAATATGTGAAAAAGAAATTTAAAAAATTATTTTTTTACAATTTGTAGTTTTTTTTGTACTAAAAAAATGTAAGTTTGTCAATAAAATTTTATTGCGTGTGAAATCCCAATTTCTCCCGGTTACAGCGATACCACATATGTATAGGTAGACACCCTTTCCTGCCCAGGAGACTCCCCCAAACTGAAATAGCGCTTTAGGGGATTTTCAGAAAAAATACAACTGTGATATGCGCTATGCGCACCTTGCAGTTTTACCAGAAAAACAACCCTTTACATTTGAAATACCCCCAACAAACTATATATTCTCTGGAAGTACACACCACAAGCTTTCTAGGTGTACCAGGCTTGTTGATGTGCCCATAGTTTTCTGGAAGCAATTCCTCAATGTATTCTTTGGTTGCAAAGAGTTTCCCCCAAAAAAGGATAAAAAAGCAGAATCAAAGCCACATTTTCCTAAAAAAACTATATACAAACAAGAAAAAACAAGCTTAATCTGAAAAAAGCAACATTCCCCGAACAGAACAACACCCAACATGCATAGGTTCTGTCAAGGGAAGATTTGCCAAACACCCCAAAGTAAAGCATGTGCGTAACGGTAATTTTACTTGAAAATTTCAGTTCTGCAGACAAAGTGCGCACCTTGCGATTTTTCAACCAAAACAACCCTTTACATTTGGAATATCCCCCATAAACCATATATTTCCTGAAAGTACACATGTTAAGCTTTCTAAGCGTACCCAGCTTGTTGTAGTGGGCTCATCTTTCTGGAATTCCTCAAAGAATTCTTTGGTTGTGCAGGGTTTCCCTAAAAAATATATAAAAAAGCTGAATAAAAAACACCTTTTCCTAAAATATAAATATGCAAACCAGAAAAAACAAGCTAAGTCTGAAAGTGCAAGGTCTCCCGAACAGAACAATACCCAACATGCAGAGGTACTATTAACCCTTTTAATTGCCAGCCTACTTGAGATTTTGTCACCCTCTGTTGACAGGTCATTTTTCCCCATTTTGCACCATGTTTTACGCCATTTTTGCTGTAATTTTCAGGAAAATTATATTTATATTTTTTTGCAGCAGAGTTTAGGCTTTAACACGAAATGTCTTGTTTGTAAATTTTATTTTTTACAATATTATTAAGTAAAAAAAAAAAAAACATTTTTAGAAAACTGCCTCCTTTAATTTAAATAAAAAATGTATTTTATTAAGGAAAAGCATATTGCATGTGAAAGCCCCATTTCTACCGATTAGAACGGTACCACATATTTATCGGTAGCCCCCCGTTCCTGCCCAGGAGACCCCCCTAACTGAAACAAGTAATCTATAACATTTACAAATAAAATACAACTACCATCCACATTACAAAGGGTTAAATCGAGAAAAAAAAATGACATAGGGTCCCCCCTCCCTGGGGGGGGGACCCCATTTTTTGGGGGGGGACTTTTAAGGGTTAAAAACACCACACATTAATAAAAAGTATTTTATTAAAAAAAAAAATTTTTACTGTACTCACCTCCGATTGCAAGCTCTTGTCCCTCGCCGCTCTGCTGACAGATGACGGTGATCAGCATCCAGAGAAGGAGGAGGCAGGAGATCAGAGGATCTCCTGTCACCTCCTTCCAGGGCACCGATCACCAGCATCTGAGAAGCTGAGAAGGCTGAAGCCGGTGATCGGGGCCGGGATGATGTCATAAGCCCCGCCCCAAGGGGATGCCATCGAGGATGAAAGGGGAGAGAGCCTCTCGGGCTCTCTCCTGAAGATCGGTAAGTCCTGGGGGGGGATCGGAGGCCCCCCAGGTGAAGAGGAGGGACAGCGGGAGCCAGCGCACATGCAGGTAAGTGAATGTCATTTTTTTTTTTTTACAGTTAGCTTCTGCTACCAAAGCGGGGGGGCGGCCTATTCCGGGGGCTCTCCTGGAGCCATCCGACCCCCCACGAGGGATCGGATGGCACCAAATTAAAGAGGAGACCCGGCCGGATCCAACAAGGGGTCAGGTGAGTATTTTTTCTTTTTATTTGTTAAACCAGCAGCGGGGAAAGTCAAGCACGTAACACCTACGGGCTTGGCACTTAAGGCCCAGCTAAGCCAGCACGTAGGTGTTACGTGCTTGGCAACAAAAGGGTTAATCATTACACCTGGGACATCCAAAAGCAGTGACTAATATGGGCAGGATCCCCAACGCGGTACAGCAGGTAGTTCAATTCGCTACCGCTTGAAGTACCTATCCACCAAATACAGCGTCAGCTGAGGCCCTAACACCTACCTTGTAAAATTGGTAAATGTATGAGCCAAAGACCAGCGGGCAGCTTTACAAACCTGTTCCACGAGGCCTGATGCTGAAAAGCCCAGGAAGCACCAATGGCCCTAGTGGAAAGAGCTGTGACCCAAACAAGGTACTCCCTCCCCTTGGCAGAATAGACTCTTACCACTGTCTGTCTAATCCATCGACTGATGGCAGATTTAGCTGGTGGAGGACTTCAGGTAGTCCAAACTATGGAAAGATTGTGTAGTAGTGAGATAACACCTTAGTGCTCTCACTACATCCAAACAGTGAAGAACACCCCTTCCTTATTAGACACTGGAGCAGGACATAAGGAAGGCAAAAACCATCTCTTCATTAAAATGAAGAGATACCTTTAGGAAGAAAATCCTAAAACACTCAAATAACGAGGCTTACTGATAAGCTGCTAATTCAGAAACCCGCCTGCTGAGATTATTGCCACTAAAAGATTACCATAAGCGCCCTTAGACTTAATGACGCATCTAGCAGGGTTCACAAAGGAGGACCCTGAAAAACAAGTTCAGGTCTCAAGCGGGCAGAAGTGGATTAAGAGGAGGCCGCACATGAGCGACTCCTTGTAAAACAAGTTCTGATAAAATCATTCTCAGCTATGGGTTTCTGAAAGAAGACAGATAACAGATATTTGTCCTCAATTGAAGACCTTCATTAAGACTTCTGCAAAAAATCAATATATTCTACAAGCGAACCCCTGGATTTGCACCAAGTGATAAATGCTTGCCAGACTCTATAGTAGATCACTTGATAAAGATTTCTTCCTGGCCTGAATCATAGTCTGGATAACTCTGGCAGAAAAAAACCCTTTCTTCCAAGATAAAGGATTCAATAGCCAGGCCTTTCAAACCATAACCTGTGATTTGGGATGCCTTAGAGGCCCCTGTGTGAGGAGATCTGGATCGTCACCTCCACAAGTTGCCCTGTGACATCCTTACTATGTCTGAGAACCAGCTTCTTCTTGTCACCGAGTAGCCACCAAATTGGTTGGGACTCCCTTGTGAGCTAAACCTTTTTAAGTACTCGACCCAGGAGAGAAATCGGAGGGAAATGCATAAAGAAGCTTGAATGCTGACCACTGAAGAGTCAGAAATCTGTTGCTATTGTTAGAGGATCCCTGGGCTGAGACAAACTTCGGAACTTCCGACTGAGCCGCGATGCAAGAGATTTACGCCTGGGTTCCCCCAGCACATGCATAGGGATTAAAAAAACCCTCTGGCTAAGAAACCATTCCCTCTGATGCAGGACCGTTCTGCTGAGCTGATCGGCCTACAAGTTGTCTACTCCAGGTATGTGTACCACCAAAAGACATGGAAACGGTTTCTCGGCCCAAAGTAAAAACCCAGCTCCCGTCCATCAGGGCTTTACTGCTTCTGATGACCTCATGGTGGTTGATATATACCACCTCCGTCCAATTGTCTGTTTGAATCCGCATGGGATGCCCCATCAGATGGGATATCCAATGTCTGAATACAATAGAATAGCTCTCAGTTTCAGGATCTTTATGGAGATTCTGCTCTCCTTCGGACTCCACTGTCCTAGGATCGCTTGTGACTCCATGACACTCCCCTAACCAGCTACACTGGCATCCATGGTGATGATCTTCCACTGTACTGGAAGAAAGGATTTGCCGTTCTGAAGAGGCTGAGGACCAGGCTAGAGACTGCCTTGCTGACAGTCTCATGCAAAAAGAGTGATCCAGAGTGTGTGGGTTTTGATCCCAGATTGTGAGCAATTCCATATGCAGGGGTCTTGTGAAAACAGTGCAAAAGGTACTGACTCAAGCAATATACCATCAGGCCCAACAAATGAATTCTTGATGAATCGTTGGGTGAGGGCAAGACAAGAGACCCTGTACCCTGGCCTGAAGTAAGAGTCACCCTGAGACGTGTCATGACATTCCCAGAAAAGAATAGCTCTTGACGCTATGAAAAGATATCCTTCTGGGCCCCCTGACATGATGGGGCCAATATCAACCGATAGATTCAGTAAGGGATTACATGTATCCCCGACTTCTTAGAGAAAAACATGAGACCTGCCAACACCTTGGTAAACACCCCTGGTGCTGATGATAGACCGAAGGGTAGTGCCACAAACTGAAGAAGTAGGCAACCTACTACAATGTAGGTATGCATCCTTATATATACACTGTGGTTATAAAAACTCCAATCTCTAGAAGGGTGAGATACGGCAGATCTCAATGCTTCTGCTTTCTGCTGAATTTGGGATACCCCTGATATCTGATGGGGTGTGGTTCCTAATTTGATTTTGTAACCTGAGGATACAACTTCCTGTATCCAAATATCTGTTACATGAAGCCTGCAAATATGAGCCAAATGCAGAAGCTTTCCCCCCACACCTCAAGAGCGGGGGCATCTCTTTATGCCTGAGCTGGCTTCAAAGGGGGTTTGGTTTTATTTTGACAGACACCTGTTGCCTTAATTTGGAACTTTGCCTTATTCCAAAAAAATAAATTCTCTTCAGTATCCCGAAGAGGCCGAACTTCTAGCCGGAACCCCGGAGTATTAGAGGCCCTACGGAAGCAGTATTAGACTTCTGTGGCAGATTAAATGACTTACCACTAGTAGCATGCTTTACCAAGTCAACCAAGCACTCCCCAAACAGACGCCCCACCTTAAAAGGGGAGTCCCGTCATATTCCTTTTTAGAGGCTATGTCAGCTGGCCATTGCTTAAGCCATAAAGCGACCACCAGTGCTAGGCCTCTGGCCCACAACCACATCAAACCTCCATAGACTGGATCACATACATGAGTTTAAAGACACAGAAGGAGACTATGGCAGCCACAATATCCTCTTCAACTCAGAGGGAATTCTGTGAGTACTCGCCTGTAAAATGAATTTCTCTTCCATTATTACTTCAGGACATCAGACTTAATTCAGAGACGATGGGGTTAAACTCTCCCGAAGGGTGTGGTCTGCAAGAACAAAGGTGTGTCTCCACCTCCCGGGCCTATATCCACTTGGCTGACTTGATGCACTTCAGTTTAATTAAAAAGTAGTCGAACCAGCCGCCCGAGAGGCTTACCTATCCTGTTGGAAACAAAAGGCTGGATACAAAATACAAGACTCCTCTCTCCGTTAAATCTTTTTTTTTTTTTTTTTTTCATTATGCTGATCATTATTTACAGCAACTATTTACATATTTACCACTCCACTAAACTAGGCATCCAACACATGGACATAGTAACCTAGCAGACAGGGAGGGTCTGATGTCCTGAAGTAATAATGGAAGAAAAATTAATTCTACATGTGAGTACTCACAGAATTCTCTTTTCTCTTCCATTTTACTTCAGGCCATCAGACTCAATTCAGAGACGACTGGGACCTCCAAAAGCAGTACCCGAATTCGGGTGGGATCCCCAAACCTTATTCCTTTCAGGAACAAGACATCCCAAAAACCCTTATTCCTTTCAGGAAAAAGACATCTCAAAAACCCTTATTCCATTCAGGAATAAGACATCTCAAAAACCTTTATTCCATTCAGGAATAAGACATTCCAAAACCATCTAATTACCACTGTATGTAATTCCATCCTACCAAAGGCTGTACCTTATAGAATTTGGTAAATTTATGAGCTGAAATCCAAGTAGCAGCTTTGCATACTTGTTCTATTGAAGCTTGATGCTGAAAAGCCCAAGAAGCTCCAATAGCTCTTGTCGAATGACCAGTAGTCCTAAAAGAAGAATCCTTCCCCTTAGGGAATATAGGCTCTTACCATGGCCTGTCTAATCCATTGCTGATGGTAGGCTTAGATGGTGGAAGACCTATATGACATGTATGACAAAATAAGGAGTCCAACCTACGGAAAGAGTGTGTAGCAGTGAGATGGTATCTTAGTGCTTTTCCCTACATCCAGCAATGTAGAATCCTCTCTCTATCGGACACTGGAGTAGGACATAAGGAAGACAATTCACCTCTTCATTAAGATGGGAACCACCTCAGGAAGAACATCCTGTTTAAAGCCGAAGACGAACTTGTCCTTATGTAACACTAACTAAAGAAACTTAACTGATAAGCTGCTAATTCAGAAACCTTCCTTACTGAGGTTATTGCCACTAAAAAAGAATAACCTTAAAAGTCAATAAACCTAATGATGGATCTGCCAATAGTTCAAAAGGAGGACGCTGATAAAGAGCTGATAAAAAGTTTAAGTCCCAAACCGGCAGAAGTAGCTTACGAGGAGGCTGCACATGAGCGACTCCCTATACAAAAAGTTTTGATACATTTATTCACAGCAATGGGTTTCTGAATAAAAAGATAAATAAAGCAGATCCGTGTCCTTTTAAAGCACTCAATTGAAAACCTTCATCAAGACCTTTCTGCCAAAAAATCAAATATTCTGGGAACAGAAAAAATTCTACCAGCGAACCTTGTGGATTCGCACCAAGCGATAATGCTTGCCAGACTCTATAGTAGATCATTGATGAAGGCTTCTTCCTGGCATGAATCATAGTCTGCATGGCTATGTCATAAGAACCCCCTTTCTGCCAAGATAAAGGATTCAATAGCCAGGCCGTCCAAGCCAGAACATTTGAATTGGGATGCCTTAGAGGCCCCTGTGTGAGAAGATCCAGATCGTAGGGTAACCTCCACGACATCCTTACTATGTCTGAGAACCAGCTTCTTCTTGGCCACCGAGGAGCCACCAGAATGGTTGGGACCCTCTTGTGAGCTAACCTTTTTTCGTACTTGACCCAGGAGTGGAATCGGAGGGAATGCATAAAGAAGCTTGAATGCTGACCCCTGAAGAGTCAGGACAGTTAGAGGATCCCTGGACCCAGACACAAACCTTGTAACCTTCCGATTGTGTTGTGATGCACAAGAGATCTATGTCCGGAATCCCCCAGCGCATGCATAGGGATTGAAAAAACTCTCTAAGAGACCATTCCCTCTGATGCAGGACCATTCTGCTGAGTTGATCGGCCTGCAAGTTGTCCACTCCAGGTATGTGTACAGCCGAAATCCATGAAACCTGTTTCTCGACCCAAAGTAAAAACCAGCTCACTTCCATAAGGGCTTCACTGCTTCAGGTGCCCCCATAGTGGTTGATATATACCACCGGCGTCCGATTGTCTGTTTGAATCCGGATGGGATGCCCCTTCAGATGGTATGTCCAATGTCTGAGATACAATAGAATCGCTCTCAGTTCCAGGATATTTATGGAGAGTTTGCTCTCCTTTGGACTCCACTGTCCCTGGAGCGTTGGTGACTCCATGACACTCCCCCAACCCGGTAGACAGGCATCCATGGTGATGATCTTCCACTGTACTTGAAGGAGGGATTTGCCAGTCTGAAGAGGCTGAGGACCAGGCTAGAGAATGTCTTGTTGATGGTGTCATACAAAAAAAGTGATCCAGAGTGTGTGGGTCTTGATCACAGACTGTGAGCAATTCCATCTGCAGGGGTCTTGTGTGAACAGTGCAAAAGGTAGTGACTCAAAGCAAGATACCATCAGGCCCCACAGACATATTCCTTGATGAATCGTCGGGTGAGAGCAAGACAAGAGACCCTGTACCCTGGCCTGAAATAAGAGTCACTTCTGTGTTGGAAAAAAACACTTTTGCCTGAGACCTGTCTAAAGAATAACTCTTGAAGCTATGATATGATATTTGACCTAAGAATTCGACTGGATAGTCAATTATCCAATGTCGATCAGACAGTCTGTGTATTCTTCTGGGCCCATATTAACAGATAAGACTCGATTCAGATAGACACAAAAAAACTTCCGTTTTAGTGCCGTCGTCTTATCATTTTCAAAAGTTCCCGCTCTCGTATGAATGTGCGAGCGATTCCAAGCATGCATCGTAAACCTTCTGTAAAGTTCCGTCCGCTCGTATGCCAGAGTACGCGTACGAGGATGTCAGTTTCCATCGAGACTTTTCAGATTCATTTTCTCAGCTAACAACGTAGCCTTTCGTTTTTGCCCTTTTCCCATCGTATCCTCACACGAATCCTTTACGTTTCCCGATACATTCTGTTTCACTTTTTCCAAAAATATTCGTCCAGACAAAATCCTTACGATCTTGCGCCTGCGCACTACAAACTTAACTCATTAAAGTGCTCGCATACATAATTTCACTCCCATCTCTTCTAATACAAAAATACAATTCTGTGAGAATATCACCTGTAGAATTGGTATTATATACATACAGCACGTCCTGCTCCAGAACATATTCATAACATATGGGTATACCTCCGCCTTCAGTGCCGTGCACTGCAGATCATGAAGAAAACAAGCACCTCCAGGCCCTACATATGCCGGAGGACCTCCCACAATCCCCAGCATTGAAAAGCAGTGAGAAGAGAAGCCAGGAGAAACAAACCACCCAGAATGTCTGGCAATAACACCAAGTGAGTACAATTACCATACAGGGGATCCAGAACAAGTGAAACCAGGGTGGGGTGGAGCAGGACGTGCTGTATGCATATAATACAAATTCTACAGGTGAGATTCTCACAGAATTGTATTATTCTAAGCATACAGCACGTCCTGCTCCAGAACATATTCATAATGTATGGGACATCCAATAGCAGTGTCCACAATAGGGTGGGATCCCCGTGAAAAGGCACAGCCAACAGTAAAGCGCTGTCACCCTTAACCATGCTATCAACAACGAGAGCAATGCTCTAACCTCAACCTTTGAACCTTGTAAAGGGAGAACTGAGCGCAAGCAGCGGACTAGCCAGCTTGATCACCAGAACATAGTGCTACAGGGCAAGCCAAGCACTAATAGTAAAAGAACAAAAAACAAAAGGGAGGAAGAATCTTCCCCTAAAGGAATAGGCCAAAGTAACTGCCTAACCATGCTACTACAAGAGGGGGTAGCCATGGTAACTCAAAACTTTTCCCAACAGGGAATACATGTCCAGGTCGCAGACGGAACCAGCAGTAGTGCTAACAACAATATTCAGCAGAGCCGAAAGAGTCCTACAGGTCCGGAAGGACGACCAACCGAATAGGACCAGGTCAGAGGGCCCTTAGCCCACTGGTAGACCCCAAGATAAGATCCCATCAGGGACAAGACAGTTCCGGCAGATCTCTAACCCCAGTAGAGGGGCACAGATCCCTTTCATCTCATAGTAATTTAGACCATAGCCCCGAGACCAGAGGATCCTTCGAAGGCAGAAGGGACGAAATAACGCCTGAATCCAACTTAGTGTGAGGCGGATACCCTCACCTCATGGTATAGAGCTATACCAAGTCATGTATATATAAGAAATATATATAATGACTAGGACCACCAATAGTGCCGATCCTTATGGCACACCACTGACTGGAGTAATCTCCCCAGAAGAGCAACCTGATGGAAGGAACAGGTCAGACTAAGACCCGTGGGAACCCTTGGTAGGGATTCAGAATAAGTCCTCCCCCAAAAGGGGAACTAGGAATCCCCCAGGAATGCACCTGAGCAGACCTTGAAGAATGCAAACAAAAGATTGGATCAGGTCTCGTAATAGAAGAACAGATCAGGCCCCAACCATAGACCGAGTCAAGTAGTGAGCCCATACCAAACACTGCTTGTAGGACCCTCATCCCAGGAGCAGATATCGTCCCGCCAGGAAAGGAGCTTAGACCCAGCGAATAGCATAGGGACCACATAAGCTAACCCAGCGTGGCAGAAGGAAGAAAATAAAGAGGAAGACAAAGTCCAGAGCCTCCAAGGAACGAGACACCCCGAGATCTGTCATCTCCAGCAGGGTAAGCCCCAGATCCTGCCAACGCTAAAGTAGGTCTAAAGTAAAGGCACCATACTATGTTAAAAATAGTCCTCATGAGGGAACTTACCGTCCAACTGTTCTCAGCAGAACTCCCTGAGAACCCACACCCCACTGGGCCACCCAGGCCCCTAGCATAAGGTGGTGCTTGCCATCAGGGACTAGCGCAAGCTCTCCCCGTGCCCGGTAGGGCAAGGGTATAACGTCTTTCAAGTAAACTACCCAGCCAGAACCACTAGCCCCAACCAGGGCAGACCAATCTGGCCAATAACAGGGGTAGACCCTTGTATAGAGACGGGGTCCCACAGAACCCTGCCAGTGTGAGCCCAGAGGCACAACAGAGAACCTCCCACGGGAGGGATACTACAGGAAGGACAAGGAATATCAAGTCCCCTAAGGAATCAGGGCTCCCCTGGAAAAGATCCAGGCCCAAGAATTCCGCAGGAACAAGGAGCTGTTTGCCAGACAGAGAATGCCATTTGGAAGGGAAGTATTGCTTTATATAAATAAGATTGTTTAAAGCGAGTTCAGGAGCTTTTGCGAGTTCCAGTTGTATTTTCAAGTGAGGTTGTATTATAAGTGAGGGGACTTTTTATTAAGGGACTTCAAGTGTTCCTATTGCCTATGTGCTAAAATAAGAAGGTAAAAGCCAAAGTTGCTGCATCTGTGAGTACTAAAATTGTTTTTACTGCTGTATTGTAACTAGGATAATGGCTAGCAATATTGGAGGTCTACTTCAGTGCACAATTTGTCATATGTATACACTTCAGGAGCAGCAGTTCCCGGGTGAATACCTCTGTGGTAAATGTGAGCAAATTGCAAACCTGGAAGCTCGGGTTAGAGATCTGGAGGAGCAAAATGCAAGACTGAGGAGGATTGACAATATGGAAAAGAGTTTTCTGCTCACTGAGCAGGTAGTAAATGGGTAGATACAGAGGGTGGAGAAATGGGTCAGGAGGAGCAGATAAGTAGCTGGGTAAATGTAGATAGAGGGAGTAGAAAGGGCGCACAGAAAAGGAAGGCCATTCCTGTGTCTGCGCACCCTAGCAAAATTGCCAAGTTGGGTAATGATGCAAGAGTGTCAGTCTCAGAAATGGCAGCCCTAGCAGATACTGTTCTCCCTAACAGCCGGGAGAACAGCCCAGCTAGTGAGCGGGTGGTTGGGACTGCAGGTAGGACTAGACAGTTAGTGGTCATAGGGGATTCTATTATCAGGCGGATAGAATAATTTGTCACCAAGACCGCCTCAACCGAATGGTTTGCTGTCTCCCTGGTGCCAGGGTTCGGCATGTGGTGGAAAGGGTGGACAAATTACTGGGAGGGGCTGGGGATGACCCAGTGGTCGTGGTCCATGTGGGGACCAATGACAGAATTAATGGGAAATGGAGGATCCTTAAGAATACATTTAAGGAATTAGGCACCAAGTTGAAGGGAAGGACCTCCAAGGTTGTATTCTCTGGAATACTGCCAGTGCCATGCGCTACACATGAAAGACAGTGGGAGCTTAGAGAGTTAAACGCATGGCTCAAGTCCTGGTGCAGGGCAGAGGGATTTGGGTTCCTAGAGCACTGGGCTGACTTTTCATTGGGGTACAAACTGTATTCTAAAGATAATTTGCACCTGAATGGAAGGGGGGCTGCTGTGCTGGGTAAGAGGATACTAGAGGGGGTGGAGAGTTATTTAAACTAGTGATGAGGGGGGAGGGCAAGAGTGAAAATAAAAGTGAAGACAGGTTACTTAGGGGACAGCATATGATGGTGGGTGGAGAATTAGAAGGGGGGAGGACTGCTATGATGGATAAGGAGATCCATGAGTTGCAAACCAGTAGTAAAAAATTAGATGGATGCATTACTGCAGGAACTAATACTATACCCCAATGTGTCAAACTACATAGGAACATAAAGTGTATGTTCACAAATGCCAGAAGTCTGGCAAGTAAAGTGGGGGAGCTTGAGGCTCTGGTGCTGGCAGAGAATATTGATGTTGTTGGTGTGGCTGAGACATGGCTGGATTCCACACATGACTGGACTGTCAATCTACAAGGTTTTGCTCTTTTTCGGAAAGACAGAGCAAAAAGGAAAGGGGGTGGCGTGTGTCTTTATGTAAAGCAAGAACTCAAAGCATATATTAATGAGGGGATACTAGCAGAAGATTGTGAGGATGTAGAATCCTTGTGGGTAGAAGTAGGGGGCGATATAAACAATGCTAAAATACAGTTTGGTGTAATCTATAGGCCCCCAAATATAACTGAGGAAATAGAGGGTCAACTGCATAAACAGATAGAGCGGGCATCACAGGCTGGTACAGTGGTGGTGATGGGGGACTTCAACTATCCAGGAATCGACTGGAGACATGGTTCTGCTTCCACTACAAGAGGGAGAGCATTCCTCAGCTTGCTACAAGATAATTATATGAATCAGTTCGTGGAGGCACCAACTAGGGGTGATGCTATTCTAGATCTGGTAATATCAAATAATGATGACCTGATGGGGGCAGTAACAGTCCGTGAAAATCTTGGTAACAGTGACCACAATATAATTTTATTTAACATAAACTGTAAGAAAGATTTTCTTCCTGGGAAGGCAAAAACATTAAATTTTAGAAAGGCCAACTTCCCCAGGCTCAGAGCTGCACTCAAGGACATAGACTGGGAGCATCTGTTCAGGAATAAGGATACAGATGCCAAATGGGAGTGCTTTAAATCAATTGTGAGTAGCAACGTTGCAAAATGTATTCCTACGGGTAACAAATATAAGCAGCTAAAGTTAAACCCCTCATGGCTGACACCTGCGGTTAAAAGGGCAATAAAGAACAAAAAAAGGGCATTTAAACATTACAAGGCTGAATTCTCAGCTGTAACACTTGAACAGTATAAACTAGTAAATAAAGTGTGTAAGAAAGAAATAAGGTTGGCAAAAGCACAAAATGAACAAGATGTGGCCAAAGAAAGCAAAACAAACCCTAAACGATTTTTCAAATATATTAATTCGAAGAAAACTAAATCAGAACAGGTAGGTGCCCTAATTAATGATAATGGGGAAATGGTCACTGGGGATGAGGATAAGGCAGAGCTGTTAAATGGATTCTTTAGCTCTGTGTACACAAGAGAAGCGCAAGGAGCCAACACAGGAGATGCCACTGATAGTAATAGCCCAAGTATAATAATTAACAAGCTATACGTGGATATCATCCAAGAAAAACTCAATAATTTAAATGTGAATAAGACTGGAGGACCAGATGGACTTCACCCAAGAGTTCTCAAAGAACTCAGTTCCGTTATCTCGTCACCTCTGTTGTTGATCTTTAAAGACTCACTAGCAACTGGTATAGTGCCAAGGGACTGGAGCAGGGCAAATGTGGTGCCCATTTTTAAAAAGGGCTCTAGGTCTTCTCCGGGCAATTACAGACCTGTTAGCTTAACATCCATTGTGGGGAAATTGCTTGAGGGACTATTAAGGGACAACATACACGAATATGTAACCATCCATAATATTATAAGTGACAACCAACACGGTTTTACTAAGGACAGAAGCTGCCAAACTAACCTGATTGGCTTCTATGAGGAGGTGAGTAGAAGCCTGGACAGAAGGGCGGCTGTGGATATAGTTTTTCTGGATTTTGCAAAAGCATTTGACACTGTCCCCCATAGATGCTTATTGGGGAAATTGAGATCTTCAGGATTAGAAAACGCAGTTTGTAACTGGATTGAAAACTGGCTGAAGGATCGTGTGCAGAGAGTTGTGGTTAATGATACCTACTCTGAATGGTTACCAGTTGTAAGTGGTGTACCCCAGGGTTCAGTGCTGGGCCCACTATTATTCAACTTGTTTATAAACGACATAGAAGATGGAATTAAAAGCACTGTCTCTATTTTTGCAGATGACACAAAGATATGTAGCACAGTGCAGTCTATTGAAGATGTTCACAAGCTTCAGGCTGACTTGGACACATTGAGTGTCTGGGCATTCACTTGGCAAATGAAGTTCAATGTGGAAAAATGTAAAGTCATGCACTTGGGGTCTAATAACCCGAAGGCAACATATGTCCTCGGGGGAGTAAAACTGGGAGAGTCACTTGTTGAGAAGGATCTGGGGGTACTAGTAGATCACAGACTAAATAACAGCATGCAATGCCAAGCAGCTGCTTCCAAGGCCACCAATATACTATCGTGCATTAAAAGAGGCATGGAATCACGGGATAGAGATGTAATTTTGCCTCTTTACAAGGCACTGGTGCGCCCTCACCTGGAATATGCCGTCCAGTTCTGGGCACCCGTTCATAGAAAGGACGCCCTGACTCTGGAAAGGGTGCAAAGGAGAGCCACCAAACTAATAAAGGGAATGCAAGGTCTTAGTTATGAGGAAAGATTACGAGAATTAAATCTGTTTAGTCTTGAGAGGAGGCGATTGCGGGGGGACATGATTAACTTATATCAAAGTTATATAAAATATATAAATGGACCATACAAAAAATATGGGGGAACACGATTTCACGTAAAATCCTCTCTAAGGACAAGGGGGCACTGCCTTCGATTGGAAAAAAAGAAATTTAGTCTCCGGAGGCGACAAACGTTTTTTACCATAAGAACTATAAATCTATGGAATAGCCTCCCACAGAAGCTTGTTACAGCATCAACCGTTGACAGCTTCAAAAAAGGATTAGATGCTTATTTTGAAGAAAATAACATTAACAGTTACTACTAGTGGTTATCAATAAAAAAATAAAGACAAAAAATAAAATAAATAGCTTCCCCTATGAAATAAAAAATAACTTCCCCCTACCCCAACACCCTTGGTTGAACTTGATGGACATATGTCTTTTTTCAACCGTATTAACTATGTAACCACTGTCCTATGTCAAAATGTCCCAATGGACAGGTACAAGAAGGATTAGTCCCCAACTAGGGGCCACTATGTGCTCCTTAGGACCAAAAATTCACCTAGGAAACCAGAACCTTCAAGGTCCCTTCCTAGGAACCCCCAGGGGATTCAGAAGAATAAGCCCCCTTCTTCATATTGCCAGATTAGGTACCATGGTAACCAACAGGAAAAAAGAAAATATAAGTATGGAATGCTCCCCCACGGTACTCTCGAGTAACCGGTAGAAGAATAACCGCCTCCACTAGGAGTAAGGTAAGCAGACCCAGACCCAGGGTGCAAACCCCTCATCCAGGACTAATGGCTAAAGCACCTCAGAGCCCAAAGATCACCGAGACGAGTGGTGTCAAAGGACGAGCCGCCAATCAGCGCACCAGAAGCAATGCTGTCTGGAGGAATAACTATACAGGACGGAGGACCGGAGGCCTCATACCGGTAAACTCCTTATAGCCAAGGAAAAAAAGGGCACTGGGTGAAGCCTAATCCCGATGCAACCAGGAACTAGAGGGTGGAGCAGAGTAGAGCCCCGGTGTTGTCAAGTTCCATCCCACAACCGCTTTGTGAAGGAACAGGAGGGCCTGATAGGTCCCTTGGTAGATGCCCCTTGGTGCCGTGTGAGACATCACACCCCTCCAGAGCCCAGTGCGTACAAGGGCGCAACAGGGGGCTTAGTTTAAGCTTCAACAGTGTCAGTAATCACCAATACCCAGCAGTAGAGGGCTCAATATCCAGAAGGCTCCTTGGAGTCTAGAAAGAAATCCGAACACGCCACCAGCGGCCAGAGGACCCCTGGAGCATGGGGCACAGACAGCCCTGTCAAGGGCGCCAGGCCGAAAGCTTATGGTACAGATGCCACACCACCCTAGGTGTTAAGCAGATAGACTCCCTCATCCTAGAAGGGAGAGAGGGGCAGACCCGCTCAGGGGCCCCAGTTTCTATATGATAATGGCGTTCTGCAGGGAAGCCATACCTGACAGGCCCAGTTAAGCCTGCACCCATGCCCGAAGAAGGGCATGGAACCATAGTCCTCCTAACCGACTCAGGGAAGGACCACCCAGCAAACACCGTTCCATATCTGGAGGAATTATCCCCTAAGGCCACCAGAGCGAGGCAGGATGCCTCCTGATAGGAGTAAGGTGCTGTGGCCATCCCCTCACCCGGGTGGGTGAGGGCGTCCCATCATGCATGAGGGTATTCAGGGAAGGAAAAGGGCTTAGCCTGACCAGAGGGCCCCGGGCATTGAACGTCACTCCTGGGACAGGATACCGAACCAGACCCAGCAGGGGGCAACCCCGGTTCCTGCTTAACAGAATGATATGGAGGAGGAGGAGGGGTATCCCTGCTCCGCGGGGGGCGCAACGGCCTCCTCTGACTGGGTGGACTGTCCCGTTTCTCAAATAAGTCCAGACGTGCCCCAAACAGGCGATGCCCTCTAAAGGGAAGCCCCGTCAAGATCCTTTTAGCGTCATCATCTGCCCCCCACTGACGAAGCCAGAGCAGGCGACGTATAGCTACCACTTGGGCAGAAGTCCTCGCAAACATTTTGATGGTTTCATCCAAGGCCAAAAGGATGAATTTAACAAAAATATAGCAGCTAGAGAGTGCGTAAAACACTTCCCAGGGTAAATCTTCAGGCTGATGCTCCAGTATTTTTCTTATAAGAGTCTTAGCGCCCACTGCCGTGATAGCTGCGGCACAGACAGGGCGCAGCGCCGTGTCAGCACAAGTAAAGGCGTGGGAAGCAAGCATATCGATACGCCGGTCCTCGGCGTCCCGCAGGGAGCTGTAAGCCGGAGATGTAAGGAAGGGGGGGTTGGGGACCCCAATAATCGAAGCGTCCACTAATGGGGACGAGGACCAAATATCTACCATCTCGGGGGGAAAAGGGTATTTCCAAGCCCAGTCTTCTGGGGTCTTTTGAAGAGCAGCAGGACATTCCCACCCTTAAATTACAAGAGCATGGAAATGAGCCTGCTCGAGAAATTCCAAGCGCTCAGGCGCAGTATGAAAGCTCCCCACTCTCGGCCTGGAGACCGCACCGGGAGGCGAAACGGACAATACATTAAAAATCCTGAGTAACATCCCGCTGGTCCCAGTCATCCTGACCAGCATCATCCTGACCCCTCGGTCTCTCGTCAGAGGAGCCTAGGTCAGAGAACAGGTCCCCTTCTTCCGACGTGGCGCAAGCACGTGTAGAAAAGGACTCCTCAGAGCCCATAGCGCAGGCCGAAGCCGCGGGAGTACAAGGCCGTTGTCTATCTGGGCCGATATGGCCAGACAAACCTTCCACAATCGTGGGCCGCCTAGGAGAGGAATCTATTTGTAACTCGGTGCTTGTACAAGACTCAACAGGAGTGAGGTTTAGGGAAGGGGGGGAGAAGGAGCGAGGTACAACCGCAAGCGTCGCTCACAATTCCAGCGTCTGTTCAGAACATGACGCGCAGACCCGTGCCCCGTCCGCCTCAGCATGGGGGAGACCGCACCATATACACAGCCGGTCCTGTCCCAGAGGGACCCCGGTAACACAATCCTGAGATGCCTCCATATGGTGATTGTTTAAATATAGGATGTCGATAGGGATTTATGCCGTAAGCAACCCTGGATGCCCCAACTACCCGCTGATCAATGTGGGAGAATTTGGGAAGGCCCGCTCCTTATACGTATGAGTATAGCAATGTATACGTATATAGTAATATATGTGATAGGTAATATATATATGAGGCCGGGAGAGGCCACCGGGAACTCAGCGTCTGAAAGACATAATGGGAAAGAGATGTCAGGAACATGCGCAGATGGGCAGACAATAATGAGAGGGATTCGCCCGCAAGGGCACTTACAGCTCAGGTGGAGGAGGGAACCGCCACGACGCGTGCGCGTGAAGCTAACCAAAATGGCGCCCGGCGAAGCTCGAAGGGCGGGCTAAATACTCCGCCGTGACGCGAAGCGCGCTTGAACTAAGGCCCCGCCCATTCTAAAGAGCGCGAAGCTCTGAAGTAAAATATAATGCAAGGATGCAACCAGCAGGCCTAACGTACCATAGAGCGGACCGACACTAAGCGGGGGCACCGCGGCACAATATTAAGTGGCAATCAAAGTAAAAAAGACACAGTGGCAGCCGAAATAAGGAGCAAGCAGCGCGGTCCTGACATCTCTTAGCTAATAAAGGGCAGAATAGAAGCCACGAGCGTGCAACACCGGTACACTGGGACCGCCACACGCGTACCCCCCCCCTTTCTTTTCCCCCTAAGTGGACGGGGAAAAGAGGGAGAATGGCGACCCGATAATAGGGTCCAGCACGATGCGGGGTACGGGACAATAATGCGGGAGGGGCATCCCTTGGAGGCTCACCATCAGCCTAAACCGCCTACCCTATGGTTGGGGAATTGCGGTGGAGACTAGCTCCATAAGCACACCAGGTGCTGCCTACCTTCACCCGACCCGCGCAGCCCAGGCTGGGAGGCATAAATTCACAATGAGGACGGGTGGAAATAGTCCCGCAGGGCCTCGGGCTGTCAAGCCCCGCTCGCCTGCGAGAGCGTGATACTTCATGTCTTCGCAGTTTCAGCACTGCAGAGAAATCTGGGGATTGTGGGAGGTCCTCCGGTATATGTAGGGCCGGGAGGAGCTTGTTTTCTTCATAATCTGCAGTGCACGGCGCTGAAGGCGGAGGTATACCCATACGTTATGAATATGTTCTGGAGCAGGACGTGCTGTATGCTTAGAATAAAGCTCCCCCTAACCACTTAGCGCTATCCTGCCTTTTCCCTTTTGGGCCCTTAAAGCTCCCCCTAACCACTTAGCGCTATCCTGCCTTTTCCCTTTGGAGCCCTTAAAGCTCACCCTAACCACTTAGCGCTATCCTGCCTTTTCCCTTTGGAGCCTTTAAAGCTCCCCCTAACCACTTAGCGCTATCCTGCCTTTTCCCTTTGGAGCCCTTAAAGCTCACCCTAACCACTTAGCGCTATCCTGCCTTTTCCCTTTGGAGCCCTTAAAGCTCACCCTAACCACTTAGCGCTATCCTGCCTTTTCCCTTTGGAGCCCTTAAAGCTCACCCTAACCACTTAGCGCTATCCTGCCTTTTCCCTTTGGAGCCCTTAAAGCTCACCCTAAACACTTAGCGCTTAGGTTCTTCTTCCATTTTAGCAACCTAAAACTTACCCAAATCACTTAGCGCTTAGGTTCTTCTTCCATTTTCGGACCCTAAAACTTACCCAAATCACTTAGCACTGTCCTCCATCTTCCCTTTTGGACCCTTAAAGCTCACCCAAACCACTTCTTGGTTAGGTTCTTCTTCCATTTTAGCCCCCTAAAACTTACTCAAATCACTTCTCGGTCATGTGAATATTCATCTTTAAATATTTCTGGGCCCATTAGTTTTGTGTTAATGTATTTTGTAAATTAAATGACAATGTAACATTTTTTATACCATCATAAAATATAAAATTTTAAACATTTTTGAAAATGTCAAATTATTACTATAAAAAACAAAATACATAACAATGGCAGGCCACTGAACATTATTCTTCATCTGTGGTCCCCAAGGAGTTGCGCAGCTCCTGCATCTCGCCCACCAACTGAAGGACCCTGACACTCAGTTGTGCCCTCGCCACCACGGCCCGGGTTTTGCATAGTGCCCGATTAGAGAACCCCTGGCCCGCATTCTGCAGGCAAAGAACGGGCATCAGCAGCAAGGGCGAGTGGCACATCTTGCAGTTCCTGCAACCAAATATAAAATAATTACACAAAGCAAAGGTAACCAACTAAAACAATTACTCCTACAACAAATTAAGATTCAAGTTCAACAATCCAATTATAATTCACAAAGGACATAAGTCTAAAAAAATATAGCAATTATATGGATGTGTGGAAAAATAAATGTTTACATGCTAAGGACTAATTAAGGACAGCATTAAAATGCTTATATAAGGCATACATGAAATGTATTGATTCAGGTATGCATTGCTATACAATTTATGGCCTCGGCCATGCTGATACATGCAATGCCTTGGTGCTAAAGGCGCACAGACTCCTCCACATAGCCGCAAAACATGTTCAACAATAGCAATCCGAGCCCTGAAAGGTCCCATAAGTGGATCGGAAATGAAACGGATTTATAGGGTGGTGATCCGTCGGAAATCAGCTCTCTGAATCAGACAGAAACCCATCCCAACAACGGAAGTTTTCTGAACGAACAGAAAATTTCCGACTTTGTTTGGAAAATTATCCGAACTAACGGAAATGTTCTGATTTGCTTCCGTTCATCGGAAGCGCATTCCCGAACGTTTGTGCGAGTAGAAAATGGACGAAAAAAAGCAAAAAAAAAGACTAACACCCACCAAAACTTTCACAGACAGCTACGGAAGTCCGGACGAATGTGTCTGAATCGAGGCTATAGTCTAAGTAAGGGATTATATGTATACCCTGACTTATTAGAGAAAACATGAGACCTGCCAACACCTTGGTAAACACCCTTGGTGCTGAAGATAGACCGAAGGGTAACGCCACAAACTGAGGATGTAGGCCACATACAGCAATGTAGGTATGTATCCTTATATATACACTACCCGGCTGAGTAACTTCACTATGGATCAACAACTCCAATCTCTAAAAAGGCGAGATACGGCAGATCTCAATGCTAATTTGATCTTGTAACCTGAGGATACAACTTCCTGTATCCAAATATCTGTTTGGATTCTGCAAAATGCAGAAGCCGCCCCCCCACACCTGCAAGTGCGGGGCCATCCGTTCATGCCTGAACAGGCTCTGAAGGGGGTCTGGCTTTATTCTGCCAGACACCTGTTGCCTTAATTTGGAACTTTGTCTTATTCCAAAAATCTCTTCTGTATCCCGAAGAGGCTGAACCTCTAACCGGAACCCCGGAGCATTAGAGGTCCTGCGGAAGCAGTATTAGACTTCGGCTTCTGTGGCAGATTCGATGATTTACCACTAGCAGCATGCTTTACCATGTCACCCAAGCACTCCCCAAACAGACACCCAACCTTAAAGGGGAGTCCTGTCATTCTTATTTGGAGGCTATATCAGCTGGCTATTGCTTAAGCCATAAAGGCCCCAGAGCATCCACCACAGGAGGGTGAGCCATAATTCAATCTGATCTGGAGGAAGGGATACATAGAATCTAGTACTTTAGGAATGGGCAGAAGACAACCTGACTTTTCCTATTGATCAGATTAGAATAATGCGTATGCTCTGCAACATCCTCCAGAATGAAGGAAATCAAAGCCATCCATCCATCTTAACTGAGCACCCCCTTGTGTAGAGGACTTTTGAATACGAGTCCCTACTGGATAAATCCTCCCAGCGGATAACTTCCTGGGAGACTATGGCAGCTACAATATCCTCTTCAAGTCAGAGGATAAATCTTTTCTTTAAAAATCTTTTTAGTAGCCAATCCTAAATGACTCTCTAAAGGTTTAGGACCACTTGAGGGCTGCCGACAGAGTTTAAAGACTCAGAAGGAGGCTATGGCAACACAAAACTCAGAGGATTTTTTTTTTTCAAAACCATCTTAGTAGCTCATATGACTTAAAGGTTTTAGGTCCCCTTGAAGGCTGGCAGGAGGGTTTTTACGCTCAGAGAACACTGGCAACAAGGGTCAGAGCCCTTGCAGGGAGGAGACAATTGTCTTCCATATCCACTACTACAGTAGCATAACCCTGCACACCGTGCTATCCTCATCCAGTGTCTGTTTGCATACTGGACATGGGGTGAATCTATCTGCTAAAGGACCAGATCTGATTACCCCAGATGCCTCCGTCATGGTGATTAATACTAGATTACCTCCCAGGGGGTCTAAAACCTAGTATGTGAACAGTTCCCGATAGTCGAAAGACTATTCTGAGAGCTCAGAGGGTGAACCACATCAATATATTGCCTAGTATATTGTCTTATCCCACAAATATATAATATATATATTTTTTTTTTTAAAAAACAAGAACAATTAACATGTATATATGAATAAATAACATATTAATAAACAATAATTAAAAAATGACCTACCTAAAGATTTAGGTCCGCTTGAGGGTGGCCGTGCAGCGGCTCACAGTATTTTTGTGCTTCCCCCAGCCGAAAATCTTCCAGTGAAGGCGGCGGAGAAGAACCACGATCTCAGCGGTACTTGTCGCTTCGCCCGGCTGAAAATCTTCCATTGAAGGCAGCCAGAGAAGAACCGCGATCTCAGCGGTACTCGCCGCTTCGCCCAGCCGAAAATCTTCCACTGAAGGCGACCGGAGGAGAACTGCGATGTTAGCGGTACTTGCCGCTTAGTCCCGGCCGGAAATGTTGCAGTGCGAGCGGCCGGAGGAGATCTGCGATATTAGCGGTACTTGCCGCTTAGTCCCGGACGAAAATCTTCCACTGGAGTGGGCCGCAGGAGAACCGCGATGTTAGTGGTACTTGCCGCTTAGTCCCGGCCGAAAATAAGAAAGGAGCCACACACCGGTGCTCGCTGCTATGCTAAGCCGAAAATGTTTCCATAGCGGCGGGCGCAAATTTTGTTCCCCTGGTTCCCCTCAATCAGGCTCACCGGACAAAAGCCTTCTGGCTGCTTTTTCCTGTGGCGGAATTCTCAGCCAGGGAGTGTCACTCTTTTTTAAAAAACAAGAAGGTGACACACCACAGCGCCCCTGGCGCTTACCTTACCACCCTAATCCGAATGCAGCTTAGCTGCGGAGGAAAAGTGGGTCCATTCAGATCCAAGGGCCAAGGAACAGTCAGGTTTCCATTACCCCCACTTCCAAGGCATAATTCCTTTAATACAAAAAGTAAATGGGAGGGAAGTTCAGATACGTCCTTGCAGTGACCACTGCAAGAAAGAAAACTGAAGTGCATCAAGTCAGCCAGGTGGATTTAGGCCCGGGAGGTGGAGACATACCTTTGTTCTTGCAGACCACACCATTCGGGAGAGGTTAACCCATTCAGTCTCTGAATTCTTCTGATGGCGTGAAGTAAAATGGAATATGCAAAAAAGACCTAAAAACTGAAAAGCACAAGGTCCCCTGTGCAACAGCCAGCCTACTTGAGATTTTGTCACCCTCTTTTGAAAGACCATTTTGCGCATGTTTAACAGTGATTTTTTCACGAATTTCCAGGAAAACAAAATTTTTTTGTTATAGAGTTTAGGCTTAAACATGAAATGTCTTGTAATGTTTTCACGTTTTTTTTATATTTTTGAGTAAAAGAAAACTAAAAAAAATTAAAATTTTTAATTGTCTAATTTATTTTAAATAAAACATTTGTTTAATTAAAGAAAACCATATTGCATGTGAAAGCCCCATTTCTCCCGATCACAACGGTACCACATATGTATCGGTAGCCCCCCGTTCCTGCCCAGGAGGCCCCCAAAACTGAAAAGAGAACTTTATAACATTTACAAATAAAATACAACTACTATACACACTATAAAATGTTAAATAAAAAAATGGAGTGGGGTCCCCCTTCCTGAGGGCATTTAAAAAAACCTTAAAAATCCCCCCTACCCAGTATATACATAGTAGTATTATTTATACCTAAAGAGCAGTTAGAAAATACGCTCCCAAAAAAAGTAAGGGGTACAAACAGACTCGAACTGACCCACAGAGTTACCAGAAATAAAGCCAGTGGGCCCCTGGTCCCAGGGGTCTCTTCATGGGCCTTAATTACCAAACCTGAACCATATGTCTAGCTTATTTTTGGCATCCCAAGTGACAATACAGTTTGGCATAATGTTTCTGCACATGGCCCTGAATATACGGTAGGCAAGTGATACTAGCATTTAAGTTTAAATCTACAGGTGGGCTCCAGGCATCCCAGTTCGACACTGAGTACAAAGACCTCTCTATAACCTTGTGTAAAAAACTGGATGTACTAGATTGTGGTGTTATTCAGACTCAAAGACCAGTTAGAAGCTGCTAATGACAACCCCGAATAAAACTTAGGGTATGCAGAGTGTTATTTGTGTTCCTTGGCGTTAGTTGCTATAAGCAGTTGCTCTGTCTCAGAGAACACTGCTTAATCAGATTTACATTTGTTTTGCCGTATTACCTGGCTGGCCCAGATGGTTCCTCTCTGGCAGAGTTTAACACCGTTTTGATTGTGAGCTCCTAAGAAAACAAAGTAGGAAACATAAATAACAAAAAACAGGTAAAACCATTTATTCTACTCTGTGAAGTATTACCTTGACATCTGTGAACTTTGACATAACAATTTCAGAGCTACCAGGATACAGAGCAGGAAGCTCCTCATAGAGGTTTGGAAAACAGACCAAAGATCCCAGAAGTACCTGGGCTTCAACTCGGGGGGCCTGTCATAAGAGAAAAAAAATACCATTTTGTGAGTACTCACCTGTAAAATGGTTATTACGAGTCACACACCCCACTTCCAAAGATCCATGACACTTGGGAAACCGGCCTGTAGAGGGCGATCTTGCAGAGATGACATGGAAAAAGGAGCCCCTCCTGGTCCATAAGTACCGGGTTCCTCCCACTATTCCCCAGTCTTTTTAAAAAAGCAGTGAGAACCAGGAAGAGCCAATTATATTCAATAATTGAAAAATAATAATCACCATATAAAGGATCCCTAGAACAAAAAAGGGCGGGGGAAGTGGGGTGTGTGACATACTCGTAATAACCATTTTACAGGTGAGTACTCACAAAATGGTATTATTCCTAGTATGTCACACACCCCACTTCCAAAGATCCATGACACTTGGGACATCCAATAGCAGTGTCCATAATGGGTGGGGATCCCCAAGGAATAATGCATAACTTAAATTACTGCAGCCAAAAGCAGCATCCGTTGAGGCCCGCACATCAACCTTGTAGAACTTAGAAGCCTGGTGCTGAAAAGCCCAAGAGGCTCCAATAGCACGAGTAGAATGAGCAGTGACACGAAAAGGGGGAACCTTCCCCTTAGCCATATAGGCCCCAATGATGGCCTGACGTATCCACTTACTAAGGGAAGATTTGGCAGGAGCAAAACCCTTCTTGGGCCCAGAAGGCACAACAAAAAAGGCATCCGTCTTGCAGAAGGCCGAGGTAGTAACTAAATAATACTTAACACAACGAACTACATTCAAAAAATGTAAGACCCTTTCCTTGTCGTTACTAGGTTTAGGACACAAGGAAGGAAGAACTATATCCTGATTTAGGTGGAAAGCAGACACCACCTTAGGAAGGAAATCTAGTTTAAAACGGAAAACAACCTTATCTTGATGCCTCTCAAAATAAGGGGCTTGAATAGTCAAAGCCGCCAGTTCAGAAACTCGGCGGACAGAAGTAATAGCAATAGGAAGAGGAATATCCTGCAAAGGCTCAAAGGGAGCAGCCTGCATAGCTGAAAGCACCAGGTTAAGGTCCCAAATAGGAAGTATAGGCTTTCTGGGAGGCCGCACATGCGCTACTCCTTGGAAAAAGGTCTTAACCAAAGGATAAAGAGCAAACAACCTTTGAAAGAAAATAGCCAAGGCAGAGACTTGCCCTTTCAAAGTACTTTTAACCCTCTCAGAGCAAACCCCTCCTTGCTCAGAGACACCCCTTAGCGCGCCACAACAGACATCCCCTCTCTCAACAGCCTATTAGTCTTAGTTGGGAGTCAGGATCTCTAACACCAATACCTTTCAAAGTACTAATCTGGAATCCCATATCCAGACCTCGTTGCAGTTATTCCAGAATTCTAGGAATAGAAAATACTTTACAGGGCAAATCCCTGGATTCCCACCAATCAATATAGGACCTCCAAGTCCTATAATAAATGACAGAGGAAGACTTCTTCCTAGCTCTAATAAGAGTCTGAATAACTGCATCAGAAAGACCTTCTTCTTTCAAGATGGAGACTTCAGCAGCCATGCCGTCAAAGCCAGCGTTTGTAAATTGGGGTAACAAAGTTGACCCTGAGTGATGAGATCTGGAAGAAGAGGCAGATGGAACCGATCCACTGCCAGCCTTACGATGTCTGCGTGCCACAGACGTCTTGGCTACCTTGGCGCCACCAGAATTGCTGGCGCCTCCTCCAGTGCTAACTTGCGCACCACCTTGCTGATCATGGAGAATGGGGGAAACAGATATAGGAACCCCAGATCCTTCCAGCCCAGAGACATGGCATCCGCTGCCACTGCCAGAGGATCCTGGGATAGAGACACAAAAGCAGGCAGCTTGTGATTGTGACTAGAAGCAAACAGGTCCAACCATGGAGTCCCCCACTTGTGACAGAGGAACTGAAAGACCCTTGGATTGAGAGACCATTCTCCCTGGCGAGAACATCCCCTGCTCAGGGAGTCTGCCTCCACATTCTCTATCCCCGGAATGTAAACTGCTGATATGCAGGGAACATTGATCTCTGCCCACTGAAAAATCAGATACACTGCCCGGAGGGCACCCCAACTGCGAGTCCCTCCCTGGTGATTGATGTATGCAACAGCTGTTCGGTTGTCTGACTGAATCTGAACTGGCAGACCCTGTAAGAAATGGGTCAGTCGAAGTAGAACAAGACGTATGGCCCGAAAGCTCGAATACATTGATTGGGGAATGAGCCTCCTGAGGCCCCCACAATCCTTGGAACTGATGCTTCTTCCAGAAGCCCCCCCAGCCCACCAGGCTGGCATCCGTGGTAACCAGTTTCCAACGCGGAGTCAGAAATGACTTGCCCTTCTGGAGGTTGTGCGATATTAACCACCACTGAAAGGACTGCAAAATGTGGGGAGACAATAGACAAGTCTGATTTAATGATAGTGGGCACCTGCCCCACTTTGCCAAGAGGAAGAGCTGAAGCGTCCTTATGTGAAACTGGGCAAACGGGACTGCCTCGAATGCAGCTACCATCAATCCCACTAGTCTCATCCCTAGACGGATAGACTGACGAGGGTTGGACAAGAATAGACGAATCAAGTCCTGAATCAGAACCATTTTGGACTGAGGAAGAAAAACCTTGGCCTGAAATGTATCCAGAATCAGGCCCAGGAAGGAAATTTCCCTGGACGGACAGAGAGAGGATTTGGGGTAACTTATTACCCATCCGAACCTCTCTAGCGTAGAGACCACCGTCCTGGTGTCCAACTCTGATTGTTCGAGGGAGGAGGCCGAGATAATTAGATCATCCAGAAAAGGCACAATGCGGATGCCCTGGACCCTGAATATAGCCATCACTCCTGCCAGCATCTTGGTAAAGACTCTTGGGGCCGAGGTAAGGCCGAATGGCAGGGCCACAAATTGATAATGCTGGTCTTCTATCGAGAACCTGAGAAATCTCTGGTGACCTGGAAAAATAGGAATGTGCAAATAAGCATCCGGATGGCACGAAGTCCCCCTGACGGAGAGCATCGATCGTTGATCGCAGAGACTCCATGCAGAATCTTCTGAAACTGATAAATTGATTGAGTCTCCTTAGGTCTAGGATAGGCTGAACAGAGCCGTCCTTTTTGGGTACCGTGAACAGGTTGGAGTAAAACCCCAAACCCCTTTCCGCTGGAGGCACTAGGCAGATGACAGCCATGTTTAACAGATTCGCTACTGCTGCCCGCAGTCCCTGCGCAATTGCCGGATCTAACGGCATCCGGGACATGAAAAATCTGGGAGGAGGCCGGGACTCGAATTCCAGTTTGTAACCGGAAGAAACTACTTCCAGAACCCAATTGTCTGATACCTCCGCAGCCGCCCCCCCACCCGTAAGGGGGAGGGCATCCCCTCATTGTTGAGCAGGCTTAGGGGCAGATTTGGTATTAGACCCCCAATTCTGACTTGGACGGCCACGTCCTCTTCCTCTATTCCCTGCATTCCCTCTAGAGGCTGAAAAGGCCGATCCTCTACCGGATCTGGACCCCCGAAAGGAACTCCACGACGTTGTCTCTCATGCTAAGGTAATTTACCAGCTTTAGTGACAGCATCCAATTTTCTCCAAATAGACGCAATCCCACAAATGGAAGCGCTGTAAGCGATTTCTTGGCTACAACATCCGCCGCCCACTGCTGCAATCATACTGACCGCCGAATGGCGATTAACAAGGCAGAGGTTCTGCTGCACATGAGCAGAGTATCATCTAAAGCGGAAAGTACAAAAGATGCAAACATCTCACAACACTTAAGAGCGGCGTACTCATCAGAGGCCGGATCAAGCCCTGAGTTATTCATTAGGTCTCTCACAACAGACCTAATAGCCACTAGCATAAGCACCGAAGCGCCAAAGACAAGCAAGGCCGAGCCTACACTGGAAAAAGCGTGGCACGCCATTTGATCAATACGTTTGTCCGCTCCATCTTTAAGTGTAGTGGAGTCAGGAGAATGCAACACAGAAGAATTGGATAAATTAAGTATAGGGACATTCACCTCAGGAGGTGATGACCAACGTTTAACCGTATCAGCTGGAAAGGGATATTTTTGTCCCAACCAAAGGGAATGCCATGAAGCTGCGCAGGCTTCTCCCATTCTTTAAGAATAATATCATCAAAATGCTTTTGAAATTCTAAACGAGGTTTAGAGGCTCCAAAGAATTCCCCTCTTTTAAGAGGGACTACTTCAGGAGGAGTAATAACCAACACCTCAAATAACTGGGCAAGAGCTTTTGGGGTATCCACAACACTCTCTTCACCCTGCTCAATTTCAGTACCAACAAATTGCTGTTCGTCAGAAACATCTGAATCCTCATATAATTCCCCTTCTTCTAACTGAGAAGGGTCAGACCAATCAAGCAATTCGCAATTGTCCAACTCACTTGCCAAGACGGCATGAGTCAAATGCTTTCTTTTAGCTGAGGCCTTCTTAGCCACAGAGGAAGACATAAATCTTTCAAGATGAGCCAATCTGGCACATAAATCAGAATGTGACTTACCACCCATGACAATATCACTGTGGGTACAGACAAGACACGGCGGAGTAGGAGAAGAGGCAGTAGCCGCAGACCCTGAAGCCTGGGCCCCAGTTTGCTGCATAATGGTTAATTGTGCACAAGGGACGCAAAGAATTGCGTTATCCCCAACAAGGGATGCCCCACATACAAAACATTGCCGAGTCTGTGCCGAGGAAATTGCATGCCCATTATCCTGAGATGCCTCCATATGGTGTTAAAATATTATACTATAATTGATTATAGTCGCCAAGTATATATGGGTTTTATGCATATGCTACCCGGGATGCCCCTTTAAATAGTCCCAGGTGGGAGGATTGAAACATAAATGGACCCCCAAGAAGGCTTAAGGGCTAAGGACCAGGAGAAACCCTTTTAATAAGGAGTTTCCACCTACAGAAAAAAATAAACACTCACCAATGCACAAATATACAATAAATGAACAAAGCATTAAAAGTGGCAGAAAACTCCCTTCAGACAAGCTGAAGGGTACTCACAGCACCAGGCGACCAGCTCGCACAACGAGGGAAGCAGCCGGAAACGCCGGCTAAGAGAAGGAAGACAAATAGAGCACATCAGCGTGCTCTATGACTCAAATGACGCTGCACGTCGAAGCTCCGCCCCCTGACGTCAGCAGGAGCAAGGAAGACAACAGAGCATATCAGCATGCTCTATGACTCAAATGACGCTGCGCGCCGAAAGCCCCACCCCCTGACGTCAGCAGGAGCCAGGAAGAAAATGGAGGGAAATTCAAAAGAATGAACATTGCCCTGACAACAATCGGTTTTTTACAAGGTAAGCCAAATGAATGCTGTTTGGTCAGAGATAGAGAAATACAAACAATACAAACATTTCCTGTAAAATTGTCTTCATAAAAATACATACATATATATATATATATATATATATATATATATATATATATATATATATATATAATTATATATAACTTTATTATTATGTATTATGTGCATGGTGACCACAAGTCCAAATAACGCCCCCCCCCCCCCCTCCTTCTTACCCCAGCAGGGTTAAAGGAGAACTAAAGGGGAGAGGATAGAAATGCACCCATCAGGCATAAGGGGATTTTGGGACAGGGGGCATCCCATGCCAGGAACACCAACCCGGAGGCCGCCTACCCAAATCTTGGGTCTCACGGAGGAGTAAAAAACTCCTGTAAACACCAGAAGGTGTATCTACCTTTGCCTGAACCATACAGCCAGGGCTGGGAGGCATACAATATAACCAAACAGGTCTTTTAAAAAATTCAGGCAGAGAAATAGAGAAAGGCTCGGAGCAAATCCGACTACCTGCAGCTTGAAGGAGAGTCATCTTCTGAATGCTTCGCCGACTGCAGAGACGAAAAGACTGGGGAATAGTGGGAGGAACCCGGTACTTATGGACCAGGAGGGGCTCCTTTTTCCATGTCATCTCTGCAAGATCGCCCTTTACAGGCCGGTTTCCCAAGTGTCATGGATCTTTGGAAGTGGGGTGTGTGACATACTAGGGATAAAACACAATTAAAAAGAGAACAATTGTGAAAAGAATGGCCCAGTCATAAAAAAACATATAAATATGCTGGGTGGTGGAAGGAGGGGTCACACACATCAAAAATATCCAGCAATGATTGTTTCTTTCTTTTAATGCAAAGGAGAGGTACAGGTTCTGTCACACCTAAAACACTCAAACCTGCCACCCCTGACTTTTATTTCCCACCTTAGCCAATGTGTTTACCGTATATGGATTTTTAATTTTACCAAATTTCATCTTTAAATATGTGTTTACATTAACATACTGTAATAATACCACAACCGAATCACTACTGTAATTGCATCACCAAAAGCATAGCTAGGCTTTCTGGGACCCAGGGCCAAGATTCAAAACACCCTCGAAGCACATTAGTACCTATTTTGGAGAAATTACTTACCTTGTCCAACAGTTGCATACAGGGGCAGACTGGGACTAAAAAAAGTCGCAGGACTTTTTGAGGCACCCTGGCCCTGCTGTACTGTTCTTGGCCCAGTATAGTATATTAATGTCACATAATAATTTTGAGGGAGGCATGGATATATGGCCATTGTATGCCAGTGCACACATAGGAATTTGTCCTGGGGTGGGATTAAGTCACTGCATGATAGCACCACAACCCCCTCTACCCACTACTACCAGTTGCCTTCTTGTGCACTTAGACCTAAATATGAATAAACAAAGTTTAAGCAAATTCCATCAGACCCCAAAGGTGGAGCAGAGTGCAAGCAGGTTCCACCCAGACCCAAAAATTAATATGCAGAGAACTACGGTGCCCTAGTCCCAAAAAAAATGAGGTAAAAAAGGGTGAAAAAAAGATATTCCTGTGAGTACTCACCTGTAAAATTGATTTCTCTTTCATTATTACTTAAGTAATTCAGTCACGATTGGGTTAACCTCCCGGCCGAAGACGTGGACTGCAAGACAAGATCGTGGACTGCAAGACAAAGGCGTGGCTCCTCCTCCCGGTCTATATCCTTCCGGCTGACTTCTACCAATCAAGTTTAAATGCAAAGCAGTAGAACCAGCCGCCAGGGAGACATTTCTTATGTCTCTTGTTGGAGACAAAATGCTGGAGACAAAATACAAGACTCCTCTCTCCGTTTACATTTTTTTTTTTTTTTACGCTGATCAAACTATTTATATATTTTTTAAATCTCAACTAACACAAACTAACATCCAAGGGGCATGGCTATAACAACCTAGCAGCCAGGGAGGGTCTGATGTCCTGAAGTAATAATGAAAGAGAAATCAATTCTACAGGTGAGTACTAACAGAATTCATTTTATTCAGGCCATCAGAGGAATTCAGTCACGACTGGGACCTCCAAAAGCAGTACCCTTAATTTGTGTGGGATCCCCAAAAACCTTATTCCTTTTGTTCAGAAATAAGTAATTCCAAAAACATTTAGTTTACCACTGTGTGCAATAGCTTCCTACCAAAGGCAGCATCCGCCAAGGCTCTAACATCTACCCTCTAAAATTTGTTAAATGTATGAAATGAAGACCAAGTAGTGGCTTTGCATACTTGTTCTACTGAAGCTTGATGCAGAAAAGCCCAAGAAGCTCCAATAGCTCTTGTCAAATGAGCAGTAATTCTAAAGGAGGGATCCTTCCCTTTGGAGACATAGGCTCTTACCACTGCCTGTCGAATCCATCGGCTGATAGTAGACATAGCTGGTGGAAGACCTTTCCGTGGACCCTCATGTATGAAACATAAGGAGTCTGACCTGCTGGAAAGATTGTGTAGTATTGAGATATTTTAGTTTCAATATATCTTTATTGAATGAGAGATTTTCAAGAAATACACACATAGGAGCATAGCAAAAACAACACAAGACTTTACATTACATTACATTAGCAAGGGGATCCTAGGTTGGGTATGTCGCGTCCACTTCCATGAGAGGGGACACCATTCCACACTGAGAGGGCCCTGAAACGCCTCGATCCCGGCAAGGCACCCGAAAGGACCAGGCCCGGGGTGTCTGCCAGCAGATGCCAATGGTATCTAATTCAACAACCGGGTCACCTCTCACGAGCAGGTATTCTTCTACCCCTGACTTGTTCCCTCTCCCAAGTCCAAAATACAGTGACCTAGGTCATCCCCCTGTGAGTCGAAAAAGAGATAGAAACAAAGAGAAAGAGGACAAAGAAGGGGATATGAAGGGCAGACAAGACAAACAAAACAAGACGAAAACAAGGACAAAAGCACAAGGAGAACAGGAACGGAGATTCCTGGGGTTCCAAGCCTGCGCGCCATCCAGACTCCCCACCCAGCCAAGGCCCACTGCAGTGATCAGGAGGATAAAAAGGATAGAAGGAAATATAATAAAAGCCCCTATGGCCCCATCCGCGCCACCACCTCATCGCCCAGATCTCATCCGGTCTCCAGTAATATCTGAAAGTCGGGAGTGTACCGAGAGACCTCCCATAGCGTCCATGTCTTGAGAAATCTCTGGGTGCCCCCTTCCATCCCCTCCAACATCAACCCTTCCAACCTCTTAATGTTCTCCACCTCCCCATACCACTCCACCAAAGATGGAGCAGTCGTGGAACGCCAATGTCTAGGTATCACTGACCTGGCAGCCGTGAGCAAATGTCTCAGTAACCCCTTTTTAATTGTTGCCACTGACCCGGGGATCATCGAGAGGAGCGTAACCTGCGGGGTGTGGGGGATCTTTTCCAGCGTCAAGTGCTCGTAGATTCCCAATACTCCCTCCCAGAAAGCCTGTATCCTCGGGCACTCCCACCAGATGTGTAACATATTTCCCTGGGGCCCACCGCACCTCCAGCAGTCACCAGTGTCTGCCCCCCCAAATTTCACCAGATCTGACGGACATCTGTACCATCTTGCCAGGATTTTGTAGTTCCGTTCCTGAGCTCTAGACGCCACTGACAGATTATGGGTGAGTATAAAGGACTTTTCCCAGTCATCAGGCTCAAGCGTTTGTCCCAAGTCTTCCTCCCACCTCCCGCAATACCGAGGCAGCCGTCCATCCTCCCCCTCATCCCGAAGAATCTTGAAGAGAAGGGAGATCACGTGCTTGGGAGGAGAAGGGTCTCGCAACACCCTCTCCAGAGGTGTAAGAGGGCGGGATAGGCAAGAGGCTGGCGTGATGGATTTTACATATGCCACCAGCTGAGCGTGTAAAAGCCAAGAGATACTCCCAGTCTCCCCCCGAGCTCGCACGTCCGCGAGTGAGGGGGGCCTGCTCTCGACACCACCTCGCCCAACCTGACATCCCGGGACGAATCCCATATGAGGAAGAACCGAACATGCATCCCAGGTGGAAATAGCGGGTTGTCAAACAGAGGGGTCAGGGGTCCCGGTCTGAGTGACAACCCTCCCTGCCTCAACAATCTGTCCCATATCTTCAGTAAAGGGCCAACCAAGTACGGCAGATCCTGAGTCCCAGGTCTGGAGGGAGGATCAATCCAAGGCAAGGCCACTAGGCTGAGGGGGGAGATGGCCCGCTCCAAACCGACCCAACATTTATCGTCTCTATGGTGGAACCAATCCGACAGGCGGACCAGCACCGAGGCACCGTGATATGTTCGAAGTTCCGGGACCCCAAGCCCTCCCCCCGACTTAGACCTAAGAAGCGTCTCCCGCCGAATTCTGGGCCTCCCACTACCCCAGACAAATTTAAAGAAGACCCTCTGGAGGGATTGAAAAAAGCCCCGTTCTGGAGCCAGAGGCACCGCCTGGAACAAATACAAAAACCTCGGGAGTATATCCATTTTAAGAATATTTATACGGCCTAGCCATGAGTGTTGCTTCTTGTTATAGGAATTGAGGCTAGAAATCGTGGAGTGCAAGAGTGGGGCGTAATTAAGTTTATGTAGGGTCCCCAGGTCAGAGGGTATCTGGACGCCCAAGTACTTAATGGCCTCTTTCTGCCACCTGAACGGGAAGTTTGCCTGCAAAAGGCTCTGGGTTTCAGCAGGCAGTGAGATGTTCAGGATCTCCGTTTTGGACAGGTTCACTTTGAAGTTGCTCAGTTCGCCGAAGCGTTTGAACTCCGCTAGAACAGAGGGCATGGTCGTGTGAGGAGAAGTAATATACATAAGTAAGTCGTCGGCAAAGAGAGAGAGCTTGTGCTCCCTACCCCCGCAAACAACCCCCTTGATGGATGGATTCATCCTCAAGGCGTTAGCGAGGTGCTCCATCACCAGCACATAAAGCAGTGGCGACAAGGGGCAACCCTGCCGAGTGCCGTTCCGAATACGGAAGGGACCAGACAGGGAGCCATTAACCCTCACTTTTGCAGTGGGGCCCTGGTATAGAGCCATAATCCCAAGCCCAACTGTTCCAGCGTAGCCCTCAGAAAACCCCAGTGCACCCTGTCAAACGCTTTCTCTGCGTCTACTGCCAGCGCACATGCAGGGATAGCCCGCGACTGTGCGTAATGTATGAGGGAGATCGTTTTGATGGTATTGTCTCTCGCTTCTCTTCCCGAGACAAATCCCACCTGGTCTGTATTAATCAGGGACCTGGCAAGCATCCTACCACACTTGTCACTATGTTCATAGATGCGGGCCCTGAACCTGTCCCGGTACTTAAGAAAACACTGGTCATAGAGGCCCTTCAGGCTTTGCCTAGCGTCCAGCAGCTCCTTCCAAACGGCTGGGGCGGGAGCGGTCTTATGCGCCTCCTCCAACTCCCCAACGCGAGCCAGGGCTGCCTCAATCTGGTTCGTCCTTTCCCTCTTAAGCCTAGATCCATGTTTGATAAAAACCCCACGAAGTACACATTTAAGGGCCTCCCACTGCAATGGAAATGGGGTCTGATCATGTTCATGATCAAGTTGAAAGTTGGTTATGGAGGCTTTAATTTCAGCTAGGCACAAGGCGTCCTTCAGCAGGTTATCGTTTAAATGCCAGCTGTATTGTCTAGGGGCAACTTCCGGGGTCGGGAGGTTCAGGAAGACAGGGGCATGATCCGACCACAGAATTTGTCCAATAGAGGTATCTGGGTCACGCGATAACGCGTGGTGGCTGAGAAATATATAGTCCAACCTACTATATGTATTATGGGGGTGGGAGAAAAAAGTGTAGTAGTCTCTTGCCCCCCCATGTTGGACCCTCCAAGTATCTACTACCTGGAGGGAGCGAAGCGCACCTCGTAGCCTATGTAATTTAGAGCAGGGTATCCCGGATTTCCCCTGAGAAGAGTCAAGCCGTGGGTCAAGGGCCAGATTGAGGTCCCCTCCCAGCACCAAGGTACCCTCTGAGAATTCCTCAAGAGCACGAAGTATCCCGAGGCCAACCTCCACCTGCGCCTGGTTTGGTAGGTATAAGTTGGCAAGGGTGTACCTAGCCCCCGAAAGCGTAAATTTGAGAAAAATATATCTGCCCTCTGGGTCCGATTTCGATTCAAGTGGTGTTAGAGGGACACCTTTGTGGACTGCAATAGAAACCCCTTTAGATTTACTCTCCGGGTTAGGGCTGTGATACCATCTGTCGTAATACCTATTCCTAATCTCCGGAATCTTCCCCTTGCAGAAGTGTGTCTCCTGCAACAGAAGGATATCCACTCTCTCTTTATGAAAGCCGTATAGTATTTTGGCTCTCTTCTCAGGGACATTCAACCCCCTAGCGTTAAAGGTACAAATCCGAATGTCCGCCATGTCAGCCCAGAGTTAGGACTACAACTCGGGGGGGAGGTGTCGCGGAAGCCAATGGGACACGGGTGGGGGAGACCGAGACTGCAAAGACTAGGGCAAGAACCGAACCCCAGGAGAACAAAGACACACAGACGACAAGGAAAAATACGGAGGTTCTGTAGAACACACAACAAAGGGAAGTAGAGAGAAAGAAAAAAAAAAAAGGTAGAAAGAGGAACCAAAAAAGCCCTACCTTATATAGGAGGGCAAAGATAGAGTAGAGGGCGAGCCCTCAAAACCACGCGTACCTGTCGGACAGTGTTAAATAATTAGGCTCCCTAGCCCCGAACTAACCATAGAGCATTGAACCTTTCGTTACTGCAAATAACCTCACGGGGCTGTTCACCATATTTCTTTAACGCCCCCCCCCCCCCCCCCGCCCGAAGAGCCCAGGACAGACCCAGGACCGGGCAACCTGAACGCAACAAAGCACTAATTCAAATTCAGATCACCAATCACCAAACAGCCCCAGGGGAGACCCCCCACCATCAGGAGTGTAACAATTCTGGGTCACCCCACCCCCCAAAAACCCCCCCCAGACACAGTAACATATTGTGTCCCCCCCCCGTCCCGCCCCACAGCAGGCCGGCGCCCCCCCCACCCCATAACAGGCCGGATAGGACAGAGAGGGGGACCAGCACCGGGGAACCACGAGGAGGGAAGAGGAGGACCACGGATATAACACAGCAAGCCGTAAACAGTAAACTATAAACAGTAGTAAGCAATGGTAAATGGTAAAAAATGTTAAACAGTAACCGATGAACCCCCTCCAGGTGAACACCCGACCACCCTGCCCCCCAACCAGCACCCCGATCACGGAATCTGAGAGAACCGTGGTAGTCACTGCATAGGTCCTTATCATAAAGGTTGTCGAGAGGGACAGTCACTTCCATGAGGTCAGGGGTGGCGTGCATGGGGGGCCGCCGGGGGGGGGGAACCGTCACCAGGACAGGACAGGCGTCAAAACGGCAACAGGGGAAAAAGGGTGATGGGTATGGTGTAGCAACAGAAAAAAGGGGGAATGGACGGGGCTAACGGCCGCGAATCGGCCCCGGAGCACCACCCTCACGACCTCTGATCATCCGGGGTCTCCGAGGTGCCCGCTGAGGCATAGGGGGGAGGGGATCAAGCGCCAGCCAGTCCGGGACCGGGAGGGGGTCCGACTCCAAGAAAATAAACAGGCCCGGGAGGTCCGCCTTGCTTCTGAGGGCATATGTGGAATTGTTCCTGCGGACCACGAGGTGGAACGGGTGGCCCCACTTGTAGGACGCGCCGACCTCCAGTATCCGGTCAAGAAGAGGTCGCAGCAAACGTCTCATCTGGAGGGTGCGACGCGACACATCCGGTAAAATCGTGACTTGGGAGCCCCGGAATCCTATCTTCCCCCTCTCCCAGGCCATGCGCAGGATCTCCTCTGGCTCCTCTGGGAGCCTGGGGGTCCCCGGCCGGGCGCCCCGCCACCCTGTGGATTCGGTCAATAATCAGCTCAGCGTCCGGTGGCTTTCCCATCAGGCCGTTGAACAATTCTGTCGCCCAAGTACACAGGTCCTCCGATCTAATGGATTCCGGTATGCCGCGGAGCTTCAAATTATTGCGTCTGTTTCTATTCTCCTGGTCATCCGTCTGGAGTCTGACATCGACCAGCTGTCGCTGATGCACCACTAGGTTTCTCTCAAGGGTCGCCAAGCGCGTGTCGTAATCCGAGCGGGACTCCTCCAATGACGCCACTCTAGTATCCAAGGCAGAAGATTTCTGTTGGAGGTCCTCTATTTCTCTGCGTAAGGCTCGTTCAATCCTTGTAGCGACAGCCTCCAAGTCAGCTTTAAGCTCAGCCTTTGTCGGGAGAGATTGCAGAAGATCCCTGAGACTAGGATCTATAGGGGACTGTGTGAATAGCTGGAGGCTCCATCCCCGCCGTGCCCACCGCACTAACTTTCACCGACGCCTCCGGCAGACAGGGGCCAGCAGCAGGGGCAACATCCTCCCACCGGGCCCGCACAGGTCCGGTCCGGTGTGCCGTCTGCGGAGCGGCCTCCAGGTCGCAGTGAGGCCCCGCTCCGCACCTCCTGGTCTCCTCAGCGCAGCCGTCCGGTGACGTCATGGCGGGTCCCGACAGCGCCGCAGCCGCCACTCCCGCCGAGCCTCCAGCAACGGGCACACAGGTAGGCAGGGGGCTCACATGTAAAGGGGCGTCCAGATGCTCCAGTGCCGCTCCCGCAGTCCTGCGGCGGGTCTCCGCGCGCCCCTCACCCGCGCTGGGCTGGCCGGGCGCCATCTTGGATGGCTGGGTCTTCTGCCCCGTCGGATCCCGGGGGCCAAAAAAACTTCCAATCTCTCTCTTTGGGGGCTTTCTGGCGGGCCCACTTTCTTCTTCCTTCCACTCCCCATAGCGTCCGATCAGAGGGGGTTTTGGGAGCCCAGATCAACTGTAAAGTAAGGGGTGACAGCAGAGCCAGGAGCCGCACGTCCTCACTCCTTCATGGCCAGGCCACGCCCCCGTATTGAGATATTTTAATGTTCTCACTACATCTAGCGAGTGAAGAACCCTATTCTTATTGGACACTGGGGCAGGATACAGAAAATAGGAAAAAAACATCTTCATTAAGATGAAAAGGGAAAATCATGTTTAAAACATAAGACGGCCTTTTCCTTATATAATACTAAATAAATGGACTTAACCGATAAAGCTGCTAATTCAGAAACCTGCCTTACTGAGGTTATTGCCACTAAAAACGTAACCTTAAGAGTCATTAAACTTAATGATGCATCTGTCAATGGTTCAAAAGGAGGACCCTGAAGAGCTGATAAAACTAAGTTCAGGTCCAAAACCAGCAGAAGTGGCTTAAAAGGAGGCTGCACATGAGCGGTTCCCTGTAAAAAGTTTGGATAAATTTATTCTCAGCTATGGGATTTTGAAAACAAAATAGATAAAGCAGATATCTGTCCTCTTAAAGTACTTAATTGAAGACATTCATCAATTCTGGGAACAGAATAATTTCTACAAGCGAATGCCCTGGATTCTCACCAAGCGATAAATGCTCGCCAGACTCTATAGTAGATCATTGATGAAGACTTCTTCTTGGCCTGAATCATGAGGGTTGATGCATAGCCTTTTTGTTTTTGTCTCGTAATGTGTATTTTTCACTTTTTTCCCGAATGTCTACGTGCGTACGCATGATGCAGAGCCTCCATCGGGAGCATTCCGTTTACTTTTCGTAGCTGCGTACGCCAACGTGAATAGCATTTTACAGCTCTCTATTCGTACTCGAAAGGACGAGGTTTTTCGTTTACGTTGCTTAGTAATCCTCATATACTACTGTTTTCAGTGTTTTTCAATGTAGCTTCCAACGTAGATTTTCAGTGTCCCGCGATATTCAGCTTGCATCTTTCTCAAAATATACGTATAAACGGAATTTTGATGTACAAGCTGCTATGTTTGCATGCATGTACGCATGCGCGCATCTTATGTCCCCCGTGTCAACTATTCTCTCACTCACTTCTTCTCCCATGCTTACCTTAACTCCCTTGGCACTGTATATGTATTCCTCTGTCCCATTCTATTCATGATCACTATCCAGCCAAATTCTTCTAATGTCGATATGACATGACGGGGCCCATATCAACAGATCGTCTACGTAAGAGATTAAACGTATCCCCTGACTTCTCAGATAAGCCATGAGACCTGCCAACACCTTGGTAAACACCCTTGTTGCTGACGACAGGCCGAAAGGCAGAGAAACAAACTGAAAATGTAGGCCATGTACTACAAACCGCAGATAAATTGCCTGCCCTTTGCCGCAATCTAAAACACAAAAAACAACAGAAAAACATAATAAAATATACCGCATTTCTAACCCTATAAGACACACGCATATCAGTGCGTCTTATCGGGCGAATGTAAGAAAATACCATTTTGTGATTACTCGCCTGTAAAATGTTTATTACAAGTATGTCACACACCCCACTTCCGAATATTCACTACACTTGGGTAACTGTCCTGTAGTGGGCGATCTTGCAGAGATGACATGAAAAAAAGAGCCCCTCCTGGCCCATAAATACCTGGGACCTCCCACCATTCCCCAGTATAAGACAGCAGTAAAGAGACCAGGAAGAGCCAAATGTAAACAGCAAAGAAAAAAGGTTAACCATATAAAAGATCCCAGAAAACCAAAAAAGGCTGGGATGAAGCGGGGTGTGTGACTTGTAATAACCATTTTACAGGTGAGTAATCACAAAATGGTATTATTCCCAGTATGTCACACACCCCGCTTCCGAATATTCATTACACTTAGGACATCCAATAGCAGTGTCCATAATGGGTGGGGATCCCAAAAAGGCAATAATGCAAACTTAAACTACTGCAGCTTGCAGAACTTTGCAGCCAAAAACAGCATCCGCTGAGGCCCGCACATCAACCTTATATAACTTAGAAAAAGTATGAACGGAAGACCAAGTAGCAGCCTTGTTCAACAGAAGCCTGATGCTGAAAAGCCCAAGATGCTCCAACAGCACAAGTAAGATCTCTTCCTAGCTCTAACAAGAGTCTGAACCACCGCATCAGAAAGACCTTCTTCCTTTAAGATGGAGGTTTCAGCAGCCACGCCGTCAAAGCCAGCGTTGGTAAATTGGGGTAGCGTAGCTGATCCTGGGTGATAAGATCTGGAAGAAGAGGCAGATAAAACTAATCTACTGCCAGCCGCACAACGTCTGCGAACCACACTCGTCTTGGCCACCTTGGAGCCACCAAAATTGCTGGTGCCCCTTCTAGAGTCAGCTTGCGCACCACTTTGCTCACCATGGAGAAAGGGGGGGAACAGGTACAGAAACCCCAGTTCCCTCCAAGCCAGGGACATGGCATCCACTGCCAGGGCCAGAGGATCCTGAGACAGAGACACAAAGGCAGGACGCTTGTGATTGTGACGAGAGGCAAAAAGATCCACCTCCGGAGTCCCCCACTTGTGACAAAGGGACTGTAATACCTTGGAAATGAGAGACCATTCTCCTCGGCGAGAGGATCTCCTGCTCAGGGAATCCGCCTTCGTGTTCTCCACTCCTGGGATGTAAATGGCTGAGATGCATGGGACATTGCTCTCTGCCCAAACAAGGATCGGAGTTACCTCCCTGAGGGCACTCCTGCTGGGAGTCCCTCCTTGGTGATTGATGTAAGCGACCGCTGTCCGATTGGACTTGAACTGGCAATCCCTGCAATAGAAAAGTCAAGCGAGATAGAACCAACCAAATGGTCCGTAGCTCCAAAACGTTGATAGGGGTATGAGCCTCCCGAGGCCCCCATAAACCCTGGAACAGATGTTCCCTCCAGAAGCCCCCCCCAGCCCGACAGGCTGGCGTCCGTGGTGACCGTTTCCCAACAAGGGGTCAGAAAGGATCTGCCCTTCAACAGATTGCCTGACACTAGCCACCACTGAAGGGACTGCTGAGCCCGGGGAGACAGCAGACAAGACTGATCCAATGACAGCGGACACTTGTCCCATGACACTAGAGGATGGAGCTGAAGTGTCCTCATGTGAAACTGGGCAAAAGGGACTGCCTCGAAGGAAGCCACCATCAGACCTACCAATCTCATCCCTAGCCGGATAGACGGGAGAGGATTGGAAAGCCGAACCAAATCTTGCATCAGAAGAATCTTGGGCTGAGGAAGGAACACCCTGGCCTGAAAGGCATCCAGAGTCATGCCCAGAAACTAAACCTCCCTGGACGGGGAGAGGGAGGACTTGGAATAATACCATTTTGTGAGTACTCACCTGTAAAATGGTTATTACTAGTATGTCACACACCCCACTTCCAAAGATCCAGAACACTTGGGAAACCGGCCTGTAGAGGGCGATCTTGCAGAGATGACATGGAAAAAGGAGCCCCTCCTGGTCCATAAGTACCGGGTTCCTCCCACTATTCCTCAGTCTTATTAAAAAGCAGTGAGAACCAGGAAGAGCCAATTATATTCAATAATAATCACCATATAAAGGATCCCTAGAACAAAAAGGGCGGGGGAAGTGGGGTGTGTGACATACTCGTAATAACCATTTTACAGGTGAGTACTCACAAAATGGTATTATTCCTAGTATGTCACACACCCCACTTCCAAAGATCCATGACACTTGGGACATCCAATAGCAGTGTCTATAATGGGTGGGGATCCCCAAGGAATAATGCATAACTTAAATTACTGCAGCTTGCAGAATTTTGCGGCCAAAAGCAGCATCCGCTGAGGCCTGCACATCAACCTTGTAAAACTTAGGAAATTGTATGCACAGAAGACCAAGTTGCAGCCTTGCAAACTTGTTCAACAGAAGCCTGGTGCTGAAAAGCCCAAGAAGCTCCAATACCACGAGTAGAATGAGCGGTGACACGAAAAGGGAGAACCTTCCCCTTAGCCATATAGGCCCCAATGATGACCTGACGTATCTACCTACTAAGGGAAGATTTGGCAGGAGCAAAACCCTTCTTGGGCCCAGAAGGCACAACAAAAAAGGCATCCGTCTTGCGGAAGGCCGAGGTAGTAACTAAATAATACTTAACACAACAAACTACATCCAAAGAATGTAAAACCCTTTCCTTGTCGTTACCAGGTTTAGGACACAAGGAAGGAAGAACTATATCCTGATTTAGGTGGAAAGCAGACACCACCTTAGGAAGGAAATCCGGTTTAAAATGTTAAACAACCTTATCTTGATGCCTCTCAAAATAAGGGGCTAGAATAGTCAAAGCCGCCAGTTCAGAAACGCGGCGGACAGAAGTAATAACAACCAAAAAGGCAACCTTCTGAGTAAGAATAGGAAGAGGAATATCCTGCAAAGGCTCAAAGGGAGCGGCCTGCATAGCTGAAAGCACCAGGTTAAGGTCCCAAACAGGAAGTATAGGCTTTCTGGGAGGCCGCACATGCGCGAATCCTTGGAAAAAGGTCTTAACCAAAGGATGAAGAGCGAACGACCTTTGAAAGATAATAGCCAAGGCAAAGACTTGCCCTTTCAAAGTACTAATCTGGAATCCCATATCCAGACATCGTTGCAGATATTCCAGAATTCTAGGAATAGAAAATACTCTACAGGGCAAAGCCCTGGATTCACACCAATCAATATAGGACCTTCAAGCCCTGTAATAAATGACAGAGGAAGACTTCTTCCTAGCTCTAATAAGAGTCTGAATAACCGCATCAGAAAGACCTTCTTCTTTCAAGATGGAGACTTCAGCAGCCATGCCGTCAAAGCCGGCGTTTGTAAAACAGATATAGGTAGCCCAGATCCTTCCAGCCCAGAGACATGGCATCCGCTGCCACTGCCAGAGGATCCTGGGATAGAGACACAAAAGCTGGCTTGGCTTGTGATTGTGATGAGAAGCCAACAGGCCCAATCGTGGAGTCCCCCACCTGTGACAGAGGAACTGAAAGACCCTTGGATTGAGAGACCATTCTCCCTGGCGAGAACATCCCCTGCTCAGGAAGTCCGCCTCCACATTCTCTATCTCCGGAATGTAAACTGCTGATATGCAGGGAACATTGATCTCTGCCCACTGAAGGATCAGAGACACTTCGCGGAGGGCACCCCAACTGCGAGTCCCTCCCTGGTGATTGATGTATGCAACAGCTGTTCGGTTGTCTGACCGAATCTAAACTGGCAGACCCTGTAAGAAATGGGTCAGTCGAAGTAGATCAAGACGTATGGCCCAAAGCTCTAATACATAGATTGGAGAATGAGCCTCCTGAGGCCCCCATAATCCTTGGGACTGATGCTTCTTCCAGAAGCCCCCCAGCCTACCAGGCTGGTATCCGTGGTAACCAGTTCCCAATGCGGAGTCAGAAATGACTTGCCCTTCTGGAGGTTGTGCGATATTAACCACCACTGAAGGGACTGCAAAACGTGGGGAGACAATAGACAAGTCTGATTTAATGATAGTGGGCACCTGTCCCACTTTGCCAAGAGGAAGAGCTGAAGCGTCCTTATGTGAAACTGGGCAAACGAATGCAGCTACCATCAATCCCACTAGTCTCATCCCTAGACAGATAGACTGACGAGGGTTGGACAAGAATAGAGGACTCAAGTCCTGAAACAGAACCATTCCAGAATCAGGCCCAGGAAGGGAATTTCCCTGGATGGACAGAGAGAGGATTTGGGGTAACTTATTACCCATCCGAACCTCTCTAGCATAGAGACCACCATCCTGGTGTCCAAATCTGATTGTTCGAGGGAGGAGGCCGCGATAAGAAGATCGTCGAGAAAAGGCACAATGCGGATGCCCTGGACCCTGAATATAGCCATCACTCCTGCCAGCATCTTGGTAAAGACTCTTGGGGCCGAGATAAGGCCGAATGGCAGGGCCACAAATTGATAATGATGGTCTTCTATCGAGAACCTGAGAAATCTCTGGTGACCCGGAAAAAAATGTGCAAATAAGCATCCTTGATGTCTATGGATGTCACGAAGTCCCCCTGACGGAGAGCATCGATCGTTGATCGCAGAGACTCCATGCGGAATCTTCTGAAACGGATAAATTGATTGAGTCTCCTTAGGTCTAGGATAGGCCGAACAGAGCCGTCCTTCTTGGGTACAGTGAATAGGTTGGAGTAAAACCCCAAACCCCCTTTCCGCCGGAGGCACTAGGCAGATGACAGCCATGTTTAACATGCCCGCAGTCCCTGCGCAATTGCCAGATCTGACAGCATCCGGGACATGAAAAATCTGGGAGGAGGCCGGGACTCGAATTCCAGTTTGTAACCTGAAGAAACTACTTCCAGAACCCAATTTTTCTCCAAATAGGCGCAATCCCACAAACGGAAGCGCTGTAAGCGATTTCTTGGCTACAACATCCGCCGTCCACTGCCGCAACCATACTGACCGCCGAATGGCGATTAACAAGGCAGAGGTTCTGCTGCACATGAGCAGAGTATCATCTAAAGCGGAAAGTACAAAAGATGCAAACATCTCACAACGCTTAAGAGCGGCATATTCATCAGAGGCCGGATCAAGCCCAGAGTTATTCATTAGGTCTCTCACAACAGACCTAATAGCCACCGACATAAGCGCCGAAGCGCCAACAGGCCGCAAGGCTGAGCCTACACTGGAAAAAGCGTGGCACGCCATTTGATCAATATGTTTGTCCTCTCCATCCTTGAGTGTAATCAGTCAGGAAGTGCAGGGGCATACACCTCAAGAGGTGATGACCAACGTTTAACCGTATCAGCTGGAAAGGGATATCTTTTGTCCCAGCCCAAGGGAATGCCATGAAGCCGCGCAGGCTTATCCATTCTTTTAAAAATAATATCGAAATGCTTTTGATTTGGAAATTCCAAACGAGGTTTAGAGGCTCCAAAGAATTCCCCTCTCTTGAGAGGGACTACTTCAGGAGGAGTAATAACAAAAACCTCAAATAACTGGGCAAGAGCTTTTGGGGTAACCACAACACTCTCTTCACCCTGCTCACTTTCAGTACCAACAAATTGCTGTTCGTCAGAAACATCTGAATCCTCATATAATTCCCCTTCTTATAACTGAGAAGGGTCAGACCAATCAAGCAATTCACAATTGTCCAACTCACTTGCCAAGACAGCATGAGTCAAATGCTTTCTTTTAGCTGAGGCCTTCTTAGCCACAGAGGTAGACATAAATCCTTCAAGATGAGCCAATCTGGCACATAAATCAGAATGCGACTCACCACCCATGACAATATCACTGGGGGTACGGACAAGACACGGTGGAGTAGGAGAAGAGGCAGTAGCCGCAGACCCTGAAGCCTGGGCCCCAGTTTGCTGCATAATGGTTAATTGTGCACAAGGGACGCAAGAACTGCGTTATCCCAAAAAAGGGATGCCCCACATCGAAAACATTGCCGAGTCTGTGCCAAGGGAATTGCAAGCCCATTAACCTGAAATGCCTCCATATGATGCTTTAGTATTATACTTATAATTGATTATAGTCGCCAAGTATATCTGGGCTACACGCAATTGCTACCCGGGATGCCCCTTCAAGTCCCAAGTGGGAGTTTTTTTTTTCCAAAAATTTATTTTTTTTTTTATTTTTTTTTTAGCCAAGGCCTTTCTGGCCACCGAGCTAGAAATAACTTTCTGAATATTAGCCATCTGTCACACATATCAGATTGTGACTCCCCAACTGTGACAACGACGGCTGACCGCAAGGTTTCCATGCGAAACTTCCTGAAGCGGATAAACCGATTGAGGAGCTTCAGATCCAAAATGGGTCGAACGGCGCCGTCCTTCTTGGGCACCGTGAAAAGATTGGAATATAATCCCAAGCCCCTTTCCACGAAAGGCACTGGGCAAATGACAGCCATGTCCAGCAGATAACTTACTGCCACCCGGATCCCCTGTGCGGCCAGTGGATCCGAAGGCACTCGAGACCCGAAGAATCTGGGAGGAGGCCAAATCTCGAATTCCAGCTTGTAACCAGAAGACACCACTTCCAGAATCCATTTATCTGAGACCTCCTGGTCCCAGACCTGGAAGAAGTGCCGCAGCCGTCCCTCCACCCGCAAGGGTGAGGGCGCCCCCTCATTGCTGAGCTGGCTTAGCAGCGGGCTTGGTTTGGAACTTCAATTGTGACCTGGACAGGCACGACCTCTGCCTCTACTCCAGGAATCACCTCTGAGGGTAGAGAAGGGGACGACGTTGCCTCTTACACTGAGGTAACTTCCCTCCTTTCGTGACAGAATCTAATCTTTCTCCAAAGAGCCGCAATCCCACAAAGGGAAGTGCTGTAAGCGACTTTTTGGCCACAAAATTAGCCGCCCACTGGCGCAACCATACCGACCACCGAATAGCTACAAGCAAGGCCGAGGTTCTACCACACATGACCATGGTGTCATCCAAGGCGGCAAGCACAAAGGACATGAACAATTCACACCGCTTAAGGGCGGCGAACTCATCGCTAGCCGGGTCAAGCCTGGAGGTACTCAACAGGTCTCTAACCACAGACCTGGTAGCCACTGCCAAAAGCACCGAAGCACAAACAGGCCGCAAGGCTGAACCGACACTAGCAAACGCGTGGCAAGCCATCTGAGCGTTTATCCTCACCATCCTTGAGAGTGGTGGAGTCAGGAAAATGCAAAGTAGAAGTATTGGATAACCCGAGCACCGGGGCATCCACCTCGGGAGGGGATGACCATCGTTTTACCACATCCACCGGAAAGGGATACTTTTTATCCCAACCTTGAGGAATACCTGGAAGCCGATTAGACTTCTCCCATTCCTTAAGAATAATGCCATCAAAATGCTTTTGATTTAGGAACTCCAGGCGCGGCTTGGAAGTCCCAAAGAATTTCCCTTTTTGAGGAGCAGCCTCCTCAGGAGGAGAAATTGCCAGAACCTCAAAAAGGTGAGCCAAGACCTTCGAGGTATCCAAGCATCCCCCTGCCCTTGCTCAGTATCAGCACCAACAAACTGCTGATTGTCAGAACCCTCAGAATCCTCAAATAATTCCCCCTCTTCTAGCGGGGAATAATCAGACCAGTCAAGGAAATCATAATCATCAAACTCAAAGGCCGGCGCGGCTGGAGACAAATGCTTTCGCTTAGCCGAGGCCTTTCTGGCAACAGAGCCAGAAATAAATTTCTCAATATTAGCCAGTCTGGCACATACATCAGATTGCGACTCCCCACCTGTGACAACATCACTAGGGGTACGGATAAGGCAGGGTGGGGAAGGAGATGAGGCCGGGCCCCCGGACCCAGACGCCTGGGCCCCCGACTGCTGCGTTATGGCTCGCTGAGCACAAGGTATGCAAACAAGTACATTATCCCCCGCAAGGGATGCCCCACAACCCACACACTGCCGGGGTTGCCCCGAGGGGAGCCCGAGCCCGGTATCCTGAGAAGCCTCCATATGGTGTATTTAATGTAGTCGCAATGACCAGAGGGATTTACGCTATTAAGCTACCCGGGATGCCCCTTCAGGTCCCAAGTGGGAGGATTTTATTTTTTTTTTCTTGGGAACCCTAAATTAAACTCTAAGGGACCCTAGGACCGGGAGAACTCCCTCTTTAAACTTCAAAAGAAGGAATCCCACCTAGAAGACATGAGAACAGACATAAGTGTCAACATGCACATCACCCACTATATAAGACAGTTAAAAATGGTGAAAAAAATTAAATCCACTCACCGCAGCAAAGCAGTGACCGTCAACCCTCACAGCAGCAAGGGAATGAGAGGGAGAGCAGCAAAGCAGGCAGCGAGGCCGGAAAGAGTGCTTGAGAGAAGCCGGCCTCGAGGGAGGGGTGAGGGTGGATGGGCCACAACGAGCACCTGTTGAAAGTGAAGCCCAGCAACAACGGCCGCAAAAACACATACAAACACACACACACACACACAATCCACACACCTTTTCCCCCAAATAAAGTAAAACAACCCACAGGAGAAAAGGCCTCCCCCCCCAAGGGGCACAGAGGGACATGGTAGGGGGGATAACCCACACCAATAGGTGAAAGGGTAAGAGGGACGTGGCATCCCAAGCCGGGATCACCAACCCGGACACCGCCTACCCCTTTGTATGGGGTCTCACGGGGTGGGGGGGCAAGCTCCCATATACACCACAAGGTGCAGCCTACCATTGCCTGGACCTTCAGCCTAGGCTGGGAGGCATACTGCTATAGTTTAAATTTAAAAAGGTTCAGGCAGCAATAGAAACAAAAGGCCGGGGGGTTACCACGGCTACCTGCAAGGTGGAGACAACCATCTTCTGACTTGCTCGCCGACAGCAGAGATGAAAGACTGGGGAATGGGGGAGGTCCCAGGTATTTATGGGCCAGGAGGGACTCCTTTTTTTCATGTCATCTCTGCAAGATCGCCCTCTACAGGACAGTTACCCAAGTGTAATGAATATTCGGAAGCGGGGTGTGTGACATACTGGGAATAAAAAAAAAAAAAAAATAATAAAACTACATTCCATGGATCCCCCGACTCCGTAATCTCCACAGCAAGTTCAGAACCATCCGGTTTCGGTCCCGGCTGACTGCAGATTCTGTAGCCGCTGTTCCCCGTCGCACTCCTACAGAGGCAGTGGGGAGCAGCGGCAGTCAGTGAGTTCAGAGCCGGCTGATTTCAGCCCTGGGGGTGTGGCCTGTGACTCCTGCTGCTCCCCGCCACAAATTCAGAGCGGCAGGAGTCACAGGCCAAACCCCGTGCCGGGGAATGTATGGTAAGTTTTTTTTTTGCTCTGTTTTCAGGGTATGCTGCACACTGGCTGTATTGGAGATACCAGCACACTGCCTGTATTGGGGATGCCAGCACACTGCCTGTATTTGGGATGCCAGCACACTGCCTGTATTGGGGATGCCAGCACACTGCCTGTATTGGGGATGCCAGCACACTGCCTGTATTGGGGATGCCAGCACACTGCCTGTATTGGGATGCCCACACACTAATATTGGGATGCCTCACACTGCCTTTAATGTTGAATATTTCTTACTGTCTGTAATGGTGTGATCAGGGGGAATGCTGCACACTGTCTATCATAGAGTGATTGGGAGCGGACATTTTAGCACACAATTCGGTTCAGGATATTTTTTTCACAACTGAAGCCAGCATCCCAGCTGGAGAACAGCAAGCCAACAAGGTATAGCAGTAATATATAGCAGAGGCGTCGGTGGTGCTCGGCACTTCGTCTAGCCGAAAATCTTCCAGCGTCAGCGGCCTACAAACGCGCTGTGACCCTAAGAAGAACTGACACCGTCGCTTAGTGCTTGCTTAAAAATAAAAAAATCTTGCAGTCCATGCCCTTCGGACAAGATGTTAACCCAATCGTGACTGAATTACTCTGATGGCCTGAAGTAAAATGAAAGAGAAATGGGTACAGTTGAGCAACAACCAGACAATTGTAAAGATGTGCATGTTCCAGCTGCCCTAAGGAATTGCAAATGGCTCATGTTATATCATGTATGAACTTTTGCAAGTACTATTTCTTTGATGGAAAGCAGGTCTGCTTGAAATAAATTATATAAAAATATTTGCTTCTCCTAATTTAATAAATCCTTTGCTTCATAGTCTATTTACACGGAGAAGCTCATTAGCTCTATGAACACAAAAGATAAGCAAAGAACCCATTTAACAACTCTTCCTTCTCTTGATCCCCTGTGACCAATTCCACCTTTCCATTAGTTTAGGGCACTTTCTATTCTGATCTCATCGTCTTTAAATTTATGTATTCAAAGAAATATTTAGGGTTGTTTCTTCTTTCTTTGCCCACACCTTCTGTTTGGGGTTTTGCCCAGTGGTCTATACAGAAAAATATGGGGTAAAAGCTCATTCATGTAGAAAAATAAGAGCGGACAATACAAATATCACTCTACAGAGGCGACGACTTTTTTTTTCATAAGAACTATAAAACAGCCTCCCACAGAATTTTGTGAGCATCAACAGTTGACAGCTTAAGAAAAGCTAGATGCTATTTTAAAGAGAAAAGTATTAAAAGGAAAAATCCCCTTTGTCAGGTTTTTTTGTTTTCATTTCTGGAATGTAAAATAAACATGAATTAGGTTTATGCATAGCTGGGATTTACTTATCAGCATGCTTCGTCCAAGTTTTTTAAATTCCTGTGGATCTGAGTTGCTAAAGCCTCCTTGCCTTGAGGAAAGTACTTAGTATAGTTTTTTACTACAAATTCCAGAATCCTTCCACTGTAACAGGTGAGCTCATCAGCAGCTTTGGCCAAATCAAGCAGCAGTTATGACTTCCCCAGGTGAGAACACTGCCATTATCTCTTTTGATACTGGAACACAAGATCCCTCAATCTGTGAGCTCAGGAGTGTGGAGCGTTGTCTCTGCCTCAGCTAGCCAGAGTCAGGAAGATGATTACCAAGCCAGAGTCAGGAAATCTCTGCTATGTAGACAAAACACACCCGTTTGTGTATGTTTCTAAGTTAAATACATTGTTGCACATAATTTCAAATAATGGAAACTTTGAAAAATGCCATCAAAAGTGGAATTGCCCTTTAATTAATATGATTAGATATTATCTGTAAATAATACATTATTTTCTTGTATCCCATCCCTTGTATGAGCTTGATGTACATACATCTTTTTATGATTGTATTAAAGAGGAATATCAGACCTTTTTCTGATGTTCCTCTCTAAACATCCCTCCCCCCTCCGTTATCTAAACGCCGCTTGGCAAACGGCCCGTGCATGCACTGTGGGATTGCTGGAAGGTGAGTTTTTAAAGAAAAAATATCATTTGAAACCTCTGAAGATGTTATGTTCTTATATGATAAACCTTGGGAAAATAAACTTTTCACCAATATACTTTATTTATTTATTTATTTTTTTTAATCTTTCCTTCAGTACTTTTTACCCACTTGAAATTCACGAGTCAGCAGAACTCATAGAAGCTATGCACAAAATTAGCACTTGTGAGGGATTGTGATCTGAAAATGCAGCACTGCGCTTGTGAGCAGACACTTACTGCCCATGCTGCTTCTGTCAGGAATGACAGGTATGACACTTTTAATTTACAAAAAGTTTGGGGTGCGTCATGCCTGAAAAGAGGGTTGTGCGCAACATGTGTCTTCTCACAAATATTTCAAGCACAGTGCTGTATCTTCAGGCACACACATCACAATCCCCATCCTTAATCATATGTGGCAGTTCTGGGCATACCATTTATAGATTTCTGCTGACTAAGCAAGTTTCCTGACTTTCAAGTGGGAAAAAGCCCAAAAAGAACAATTTTTACAAAATAAGGTATATTAGTGAAATGTTTCTTTACCCAAGGTCTGTACTACAAGAACATAACATTTTCAGGGGTTTCTAATGATAGTTGTCCTTTAACCCTTTCGCTGCCAGCCTACCTGGAGATTTTTGTCACCCTTGTTGCCAGACCATTTTGCACTAATTTGCGCTCCATATGTTCAACTGTGATTTTTGGAGGGATTTCCAGGGATTTCCCAGGGAAATTATATATTGTTTTTTTCAGCAGAGTCTGGGTTTTAACATGAAATGTCTTGTTTGTCATTTTTAGGTGTATTCCCAATATTTTTGGTTAAAATATGTGCAAAAAAACATTTTTTTTACAATTTGAAGTGTTTTGTTGTAATAAAAAATGTAAGTTTGTCAATAAAATCTTATTGCATGTAAAAGCCCCATTTCTCCCGGCTACAGTGGTGCCACATATGTATTGGTAGACACCCTTTCCTGCCCAGGAGACTCCCCCAAACTGGAAACATCGCTTTTAAGAGATTTTCAGATAAAATACACCTGTGCTAGGCGCTATGCGCACCTTGCAGTTTTTCAAGAAAAACAACCCTTTACATTTGAAATACCCCCACAAACTACATAGTTTCTGGAAGTACACACCTCAAGCTTTCTAGGCGTACCAGGCTTGTTGACATGGGTGCAGTTTTCTGGAAGTAATCCCTTTAATGAATTATTTGGTTGCACAGGGTTTCCCTAAAAAAAAAAAAAGAATAAAAAAACTGAATCAAAGGCACCTTTTCCTAAAAAGACAATATGCAAACAAGAAAAAACAAGTTAAGTCTGAAAAAGCAACACCCCTGAACAGAACAATACCCAACATGCATAGCTACTGTCAAGGGAAGAGTTGGCAAACACCCCAAAGTAAAGCGTGTGCGTAAGAATAATTTTACTTGAAAATTTCAGCTCTGCAGACAAAGTGCACACGTTGAGCTTTTTCTACTAAAATGACCCTTTACATTTGGAATGCCCCCCACAAACCATATATTCCCTGAAAATACACCTGTTAAGCTTTCTAAGTGTACACAGCTTGTTGTAGTGGGCTCATCTTTCTGGAAGTACCGTATTTTTCGCCCTATAAGACACACTTATTTTCCCCCAAAAGTGGGGGGAAAATGCCAGTGCGCCTTATGGTGCGAATGTAAAAAAAAATTAATAAAATAATTAAGGTATTGTTGGAGGTAGATCAGCGCAAATTGTAGCTGCACCTATTTAGGGAGAACCTATCCCTTGATTGGTAGTTTGGTTTCGTGGTATTTACCTGCACAGGAGTTTAGGTAAAATTGTAGGTGCGCTGAAGGAAAGAAGAGTGGTTAGTTGAAAAATTTTGTTTAGAAATAAATTGAAATTTCTAGGTGAAGAGAAGTTTTGCCTTTAGTGATGCATATAATATTCCCGTTGTAGGTGCTGGAAAGGAATAGAAGTTAAGTCTGTTTGAGGGCAGTATGTCTACCAAATTAAGCCAGCAACAGCCAGTATTATTGCTTCTGGATGATTACTCCTCAAAAAAACCCAGGTTTAATGGAGGTTTTTTATTCTTTCTGTTTCTCCAACTTAATGGTGAAACAGATTGTAGCATGCCCAGTGTGTAGAGACATGCTATGGAGCACTCAGATTTTTTGTACAGGCGCCTTAGGATTGATCGTGGGTGCACTTGTAATTGTAGGTGCACTTTAGGACTCACCTGTTGATTGTAGGTCTTCTTTAGGGTACAGATGTCTTCTGTGCTTTTTTTGTAGGAGAATATATGCTTAATTCTAGGGTGTGGTTGTAGCTGAGAGATGTAGCTGAAATTAGATTCAAAGATGTTATTTTGTTTACTTGAGAGTGGACTGGGGTTGTATAAATATGGAATGTGAATCCTGTGATTGATCAAGGTGGAGGTGGCTGGCGGCTTATGTGGGGTTAATGGCCGCTAATTGGAAGCAGAGTGGATGCCGTTTAAAAGTGAGAAGCTGTGAGGAGGTTAGGGTCCGCTTTGTTGTATTAAGCGCTTGCTGTTGCAGGCAGGAGGCAGTGCAGGGGTTAATGGCCACTCTCCTACTGCAAACGGCAAATGTATGTATGAAGGAGCTGTGCCTGGGTTAATGGCCGCTGCTTCTGTGAACGTGGTGTTTAAAAAGGAGAGAATGCGGCTGTGTGCCGCAGGTGCCTTTTATTAAAATGTCCGTGGTTTGAGCCCCGTAGGCGAGGGGTAATGTAGCGTGGCCGGCGGAGGAAAGTGTGGCTGTCAGCCGCAAATGCCGGTTTGCTGGGTGCCCGTGGTTTAGACCCCGTAGGCGAGGGGTAGTGCAGCGTGGCCGGCGGAGGCTTCGCTAGTATCCAGGAAAGAGTTTCACCGATGCACGTTTAGTCGGTAGATGCCGACGTTGTCAAGGTGAGGGGGCGGGCGCAGTGCCCGGTATTTTTATTCAGAGTCATCACCGCTAGGGTTGATGGGAAGTGTAGTTTTGGGATTGTAGTCTTCTGTTTGAGCCGCAGTTGAGAATGTTGAGCACTAGATGGCGCTCTTGTTAATGCATTGCTATGGAGCTGAGTGATGCATTGAAAGTAAAGGATTGTAGTAGTTTTGGGAACAGCAGATGGAGCTGTTGCTACATAAAGTCTGTTAGTGCTGTTTTGGAAATGGAGTCCAGAAAAGATACATGCAAGGGAGATGTATCTATTTTGTAACTATTTAAAGCAACAAAATATTGGATGGATACAAAGTAGTTATCCAATTTGAATGGGATGTAGGTCAATGTTCTTGCAGTTCTTAGTCTTCAGTTTACAAGAATAAAAAAATGGTAATTATTATTTTTATCAGAGAGTTGAATTTTTAGTTTTTAGTTTAATTGTTATTCAGGAAGCAGTTTAGGTCTATTTCTATATTTAGACCAAAAGGTGTTAAAGTATTAAGCTGAAAAATCCAGAATGTTTATTTTTTAGCTAATTCTTTTTGGATGTCCACGCCTCTCCAATTGGGAGTGATTTTTTCTATGATCCAAAAATCTAGGCCTGACGGGTTGTTATGATGAACTTGGGAGAAGTGTGATGATACGCTGTGGGTGGGTAGGCCTTTTTTGATATTCCTGATGTGCTTGCTCAGTCTGACTTTGAATGGTCTTTTTGTTGTTTTATGTAGAGCAAGTTGCAGGGGCATTTTAGGCAGTATACTACACCCAATGTGTTACAAGATGTAAGGCCTTTAATTTTGTATTCCTTGTTGGTGATTGGATGAGTGAAGGTTTCTATAGTCTGTTTTGGTGTAGTTGTGGTTTGTAGAAACAATTTGCATCCTTGGCTGTCCCTACATCGAGAGGATTTGTTTTTCTGTGTGCAATTGAGAGGTGGTTGGTTGATCACGCTTGCTGTGATATGTTGGGCTAGGGTTTTGGGTTTTCTGTAGATGAATCTAGGTTTGGGTCCCACGAGGTCCTTTAGAGTGGGGTCTGTAGTGAGTACTTCCCAATGCTTTTTAACAATGGATTCAACTTTCTTGTAGTCTTATGTATATCTTGTGATGAAGGTGGGAGCATTGGTATGGGAAAGGTTTTTGGACGCCAACTTCGGTGATGCTGGTAGATTTTTTACTTGTTGCAGTGTGGCATCTAATTTAGATTCCTCATATCCTTTTTCAAGAAATCTGTTTTTTATTGTGGTGGCTTGTTAAAGGAATGTGGCGTTGTCTGTGCAATTCCTCCTAATTCTTTGCATTCTAATTTAATTTAATTTAATTTAATTCTGTTGCGGTCTGTTTCTTTGAAGTAGGTCTTGGTTTTGATCATGTTATCTTCTTTGTAGACCTCGATGTCTAAAAAGTGGATGTTAGTGGGGCTTGTTTCATATGTGAAGGTGATATTCCAGTCATTTTGATTAAGGTGTTGCAAGAAGGTAAATACCACCAAATAAAAAAATTAAACTCACCCGTTCCCGGCAATCCAGCGTTGCCTGCCACACTGCAGGAGGCCAGAAGAAGACAGAAGAGCGGTGGGCTCTGTCCCCGTCCCCGCCACTGCTATTGCTGAGGCAGTGATAGCAGCGGCAGGGACGGAGGAAGCGCCTTCCGCTCCGCCATCATCTCCTGTGCTCCAACTGCCGCCTCTTCCGGCAAGGACAGAAGTGAACAGCCGGGTCCATGCAGCAGGTGGCCTGCATCACGTAGGCGCAGGTCACGCCCACTCGCTGCATGGACCCGGCTGTTCACTCCTGCCCTTGCCGGAAGAGACAGCAGATAAGTTGCGGAGGAGAGGAAGGAGCGGCTGTCTCTGTCCCCCGCCGCTCCTTCTTACTGGCCGGGCAGACACCCGGCTCCATAGAACGGGTGGGCGTGGCCTGCGCCGCGATGCACGCCGACGCGGCGCAGGCCATGCCCACCCGTTTCACGGGCCGGGTGTCTGCGCAGCCCGGCCAGTAAGGAGCAGTGGCGGGGACGCGCCTCCATCTTCAACGCGGGAGCGCCATGAACATGTGAGTTTATTTTTGTTTTCTATGTGTGCTTATGGTGAACGGGGGGGGGGGGAGGGTGCCACACTGCTTCTATGGGGAATAGGAGGGGGGTGCCACATTGCCTATATGGGGAATAGGAGGGGGGGTGCCACATTGCCTATATAGGGAATAGGAGGGGGGGTGCCACATTGCCTATACGGGTAATAGGAGGGGGATGCCACATTGCCTATATGGGGATTAGAAGGAGGGTGCCACATTGCCTATATGAGGAATGGGAGGTGGGTGCCACATTGCCTATATGGGGAATGGGAGGGGGTGCCACATTGCCTATATGGGGAATGGGAGGGGGGTGCCACATTGCCTATATGGGGAATAGGAGGGGGTGCCACATTGCCTACATGGGGAATAGGAGGGGGTGCCACATTGCCTATAAGGGGAATAGGAGGGGGGTGCCACATTGCCTATATGGGGAATAGGAGGGGGGTGCCACATTGCCTATATGGGGAATAGGAGAGGGGGTGCCATATTGCCTATATGGGGAATAGGAGAGGGGGTGCCACATTGCCTATATGGGGAATAGAAGGGGGGTGCCACATTGCCTATATGGGGAATGGGAGGGGGTGCCACATTGCCTATATGGGGAATAGGAGGGGGGGGTGCCACATTGCCTATATGGGGAATAGGAGAGGGGGTGCCACATTGCCTATATGGGGAATAGAAGGGGGGTGCCACATTGCCTATATGGGGAATGGGAGGGGGTGCCACATTGCCTATATGGGGAATAGGAGGGGGTGCCACATTGCCTATATGGGGAATAGGAGGGGGGTGCCTCATTGTCTATATGGGGAATAGGAGGGGGGTGCCACATTGTCTATATGGGGAATGGGATGGGGTGCCACACTGCCTATGGGATGGGAGGAATGCCACACTGCCTATATGGAGAACAGGATGGTTGGAATGCCTATGGGAATGGGATGGGGGGAATTCCACTCTACCTATGGGGGAATTACACACTGGCTATTGGGAATGGGAGGGGGATTACTGAAATTGGAGGATACTGCACTTTGCCTATTATTTGGTTAAAAATATTATTTTTCTTATTTTCCTCCCCAAAATCCTAGGTGCGTCTTATAAGCCGGTGCATCTTATTGGGGCGAAAAATACGGTAATCCCTCAAAGAATTCTTTGGTTGCACAGGGTTTTCCTAAAAAATGTATACAAAAGCAGAATAAAAAACACCTTTTCCTAAAATATGAATATACAAACAAGAAAGAACAAGGTAAATCTGAAAGCGCAAGGTCCCCCGAGCAGAACATTACCCAACATGCATAGGTACTTTCAATCCTTTTATTTCCCAGCTTACTTGAAATTTTGTCACCCTCCGTTGACAGGTCATTTTTCACAATTTTTCCCCATGTTTAACCGGGATTTTTTCAGGAATTTCCAGGAAAATTCTTGTTTGTATATTTTTTTACTGATTTTAAAATATTTGAAAGTAAAAAAACTAAAAAAATAAATTATTATTCCTTTTACATTGTCTCATTTATTTTAAATAAACAATTTACCGTATTTTTCGCCCTATAAGACGCACTTATTTTTCCCCAAAAGTGGGGGAAAAATGTCAGTGCGCCTTATCGGGCGAATGTAAAAAAAAAAAAAAAAAAAACTCACCCGTCCCCGGCGCTGCCGCGTTGTCTGGCACACTGCGAGAGGCCAGAGGAGCGGCGGGGGCTCTGTACCGGCCCCGCCGCTGCGATCGCTGTCTTTTCAGGCAGCGATGACAGCGGCGGGGCCAGAGACAGAGCCCCCGCCGCTCCTCCATCTGCTGCCGGGCTCAGAACACACGCGTGCACGTAGGTCCCGGCAGTGGGTGGGCGTGGCCTGCACCGGCGCAGGCCACGCCCGCCCACTGCCCGGACCTTCGTGATCGCATGTGGAGAAGCAGATGGAGGAGCGGCGGGGGCTCTGTCTCTGGCCCCGCCGCTGTCATCGCTGCCTGAAAAGACAGCGATCGCAGCGGCGGGGCCGGGACAGAGCCAGCTCGTGAATGGGGTGGGCGTGGCCTGCGTCGATGCTGCGGCGCAGGCCACGCCCACCCCATTCACGGAGCCGGCCGCTCAGCGCAGCGGTGTCAGCGGACAGGTGAGTTTAACTTTTTTTTTTTTTTTTAATATCGCGCCTGCCTATACTAATGGGGGGAGGGGGTGGGAATGGGGGGAGAGGGGCCACACTGCCTATGGGAATGGGGGGAGGGGTATGCCACACAGCCTATACTAATGGGGGCAGGGGGATGCCACACAGCCTATGGGAATGGGGGGAGGGGGATGTCACACAGCCTATGGGAATGGGGAGAGGGGGATGCCACACAGCCTTTGGGAATGGGGGGAGGGGTATGCCACACAGCCTATGGGAATGGGGGGAGGGGGATGCCACACAGCCTATGGGAATGGGGGGAGGGGGATGCCACACAGCCTATGGGAATGGGGGGAGGGGGATGTCACACAGCCTATGGGAATGGGGGATGCCACACAGCCTATGGGAATGGGGAGAGGGGGATGCCACACAGCCTATGGGAATGGGGGGAGGGGGATGCCACACAGCCTATGGGAATGGGGGGAGGGGGATGTCACACAGCCTATGGGAATGGGGAGAGGGGGATGCCACACAGCCTATGGGAATGGGGGAGGGGGTGGCCACACAGCCTATAATAATGGGGGGAGGGGGATGCCACACAGCCCATGCTAATGGGGAGAGGGGGTTGCCACACTGCCTATGGGAATCGGGAGAGAGGGATGCCACACAGCCTATACTAATGGGGGGAGGGGGGAAGCCACACAGCCAATGGGAATGGGGGGGAGAGGAATGCCACACAGCCTATACTAATGGGGGGAGGGGGGGGATGCCACACAGCCAATGGGTATACAGGGAATGGGATGGGGGCATGCTACACTGTCTATGGGAATTGGATAGGGGAATGCCACACTGTCTGTAATGGTGCGTTTTTGGTTTAAATTTTTTTTTTTTTCTTATTTTCTTCCCCCAAATCCTAGGTGCGTCTTATGGGCAGGTGCGTCTTATAGGGCGGAAAATACGGTATTTCACTAAAGAAAACCATATTGCATGTGAAAGCCCCATTTTTTTCTGATTACAACGATACCACATATGTATCAGTAGCCCCCTATTACTGTCCAGGAGACCCCCCGAACTAAAAAGAGCACTTTATAACATTTACAAATAAAATACAACTACTATCCACACTAGCAAGAACAACCACCCACAAAGGGGAGGAAGGTAATATGAGGTGGCACCCAACTACTAATGCTGTGGTGCACTACTTTGGTATTCCATATACCTAAACTAAACTAAAGAAATAGGGGTAAGCCCCAATTACCCTATGAAATATCCAACCAAAGATTTTACTTTTGCACACACGATAAATGGTAAAAGGATAATATTTTAATTATTTGATCCTAATATACAATTATACAAACAAGACATATACATTTTTAAAAAACATATAACACAACTGTAATATCCTTATCTGCCACCGGGGGGCATGGGTGTACCATGATATAAAGCCATCCAGTATCACTACCATATGTGCACAAAAATATACATCACAATATCTCCTAAAACTAACTATATCTATATACAACCAAATTTACAATAAAGTGCTATAGTGCCAAAGTGCATCAATCTCATAAGCAATACAAGTAATGCAAAGCATCAAAAGTGTAATCCCCAACCTCAGGAGACATAAATCGGTAACAAAAACAATCAAAAAACTTATCTGAGACAGGATGATGGTAACACCTCGGCCCCCCCGTATAGCGAGCCATCCACTATCCACACTACAAAGGGTTAAATTTAAAAAAAATGTTGTGAGGTCCCCCTTCCCGGCGGAGAGGGACCCTTAAAAACCCTTAAAAATCTTCCCCAAAAGCGGGGTGTGGCCTTCTAATGGCGCCGTGAGGAGTGATTCTAGGAGGCTCCCCGTTCTCCCCTAGGAATCTGCAGTTTAAGCGCACAGCAACCGTACTGAACAGCGATGTCCAGGAGGCGGAAGGAGTGGTGAGACCATCTCAGGAGACCCCCATATCTGCCTATTTCGGGGCTATCCCGCCCGAGAATCCCAGGCCGCCGCTGCCTGCAATGGCGACGGCCCACGTGTGAAGGAGGACCCCCTAATCCTTCGGCGGCGGCGCCGCCCGGCGTACCTGATCGGCGGGGACCGGGTGGAGAGAGGTCGGATCCGGTGCTCCCTCGGGCGGAGGGAGAGGAGCTGGCCCCGTCGCATGTACCTGCGAGCGCTGCACAGGCGCGTGTCATGAGGGCGCCGCTCCGGGATGTGGCCGCCGGGGCCCTGAAGATGAAAGCCGCGTGCTGTGGACCTCCCTGCCCGTGACGGCGGACGTGAATGAAGGCGGCTCGTGTCCGGTTGGTGAGCTGACTCCCCTATCGTCTGTCACCGGTCCTCCGGTGGAGCTGAATGGAGGTGAGAGGGAAGGAGGGGGTGGAAGGAGCCAGCTAGTATCAATCACGGTGGCACAGGTACACTGTGCTGCAGACGGGAGGCACCCAGGGGAGTCCTTTGGCAGCATGGACACAGCAGAGTCTGCTCTTAAAGGGACGGTAGCTGGGCTCATCCTGACACCTGATCAGCCCCATTCGCCAACCCTATCCCCTGGAGGGGAATTGCCTGCCCCTGCCCCGGTGCCTCGGGATGAGTGTGACCCTTCTGTCCCAGTGGAGGCTTGGGAGCAGAGAGCAGCTTTTTCGCCGGGACCCTGCAGCCCGACCCCTGTGAGCCGCCCATGGGAGTCCCGACCCCCCACACCTGATGATCTTCCTGTGGGTTATGAGAGCATTGATTCTCCGGGAGCTTTCTCGCCCAGAGCTCCGATCTCCGCCGTCATGGAATCCGTGAGATGTAACGTGGCGGATGCTATTAAATCACTACCCTCAAGGGCGGACTTTGAGTCTTACATTTCTAGGATGGAGGGGACTTTTCGCCGAGAAATAACATCCATGCAAAACACCATGGCGGATTTGTCTAACAAGGTGGACACCAACACGGCCGCTCAGTCAGATATCCTGGCCAGGATTGCCGTTCTGGAGCAGGATCGGGATGCCACACGTAGAATGCTCTCTACCCTACAGGTCCAACAGGATGACCTGGAAAATAGAAACCGTCGCAACAATATCCGTCTGCGGGGCATCCCGGAGTCGATTCACCCAGCGGAGCTGAATGCAACGGCGTGTAATCTGTTCAACACCCTCTTGGGCCGTCCTTCGGGGGAGACCATTGAAATCGACCGAATCCATCGGGCCTTGGGCCCTGTAGGTGGTGACCCCGGCAGACCGAGAGATGTTATTTGCAGAGTGCACTTTTTTCAGATCAAAGAAGCAATTATGCGAGCTGCCTGGAACAAGGGCCCTATCGATCTCAATGGCGCACGTGTCATCTTGTTGCAGGATCTGTCCCGCAGAACCCTACACACGATTGGTGAAGCCTTTTTTGGATCTTGTGCAGAGTCAGGGAGCGACGTACCGCTGGGGTCACCCATTCCAGCTCCTGGTGCGGAAAGACCGGCGAACATTCGCCCTGAGATCGCCGGAGCACCTTGCGGGTCTTTTTGAATTCTTGGGATCCGCACCCATACCGGTTCCGGACTGGCTGGCTCCGGTTCTCAACCAGAGAGCGGATCCACTCCTGCAACGCCCCAGGAGACGGGGCCGAGACAGGAGGGGCCCAGCCCGGAGCACGGGGGCGATCCCGGCCATATGGACGGTAGATAGAAGGTACCGAGTATTAGTTGCACGCTGATCCCAGAGCTTTGTTTAATTACCATATATATTGCTCTGGTCCTCTTTGTCCATATTTTGTGCCTGTTGTTTCCGGTTAATATATATATTGTAGTTGATAATTGATGTACCCGGTGCGTAGTGCTTTCTCCTCATGTGTGGGGGCGGGGATGCTGGGTGTCCGCTGCTCTCATCGGGCGGTTGGTGGGCCGTTCCCGGCGGGGCCTGCTGCAGGGAATTTCCTTGCCGGGCGGGTGCCGGCGTGTCGGCTACAGCCTGATGTCTGCTCGGGGGTCCCGGCCTGGGGGGGATCCCCTTCCCGGGGGGCGTATCTGGGGGTTCCTCATTGGTCCTGTCGGCCGAGTTGATATGGTTGTCCTCGGCTCTGGTGATGTGGTCTTGGCCCTTTTCTCTGCTGGGGTGGCTCCCTCTCCCTTCGCCCTGGTTCTCCATTTGACTCCTTGCTGTGGGTGGGGTGCGGCGCGGGGCGTCCCCCTGGTTGGCGCCGTGGCCCGGCTCACTGGCTGCTTCGGTCCGTGGGCTGGGCGCGGCGGGGGCCCGGGGGCCGCCCGGCCAGTGTAGCTACTGGGGTCCCGCCCTGGATGGGGGATGTCCTGTCCTAAGTGGTACTGAGGGGGCGATTTGGCTGGCCTTGGTCGTCCTCTCCACTCCGAGGTGCTATGGGGCCCGGCGGACTAGAGTGCCCCTCTAACGAGGGATGTTAAGACCTGGGGGGCGGGGGGCCCTTACCACCTGGGAAATCTTTGTGGGCGTTCATTTCTCTGAGATCCACCCCTTGAGGGGAAGCTACGATCTATCTGCCATGGTGCTGGGGTCTGCCCCGGGGTGGGGGGAGCGGGGGATGCCAACTGCCCTACATTGGTGGTCGCCTGGACATACCAGCGGGAGGGGACCACTGTGTTCCAGGCTTGACATAACAATGGGAATGTATTGTTTGCTGTGCTTATATATTATTATTGCTGCTCTTTTGTATAATATTTTGGTTGCTGTCTTCCTGTTAATGTGTTATGAGGGGAGGGGATAGCCGAAATGGAAGAGTAGAGACCGTCGGTTATAAAAACCCGCCGGGTTCTGGTTCCTCTTCGCCTGGTGTCCATCTCCCCCAGTGGTCCGTGTGCTTTCCCGAGGGAAGCTTCCGGAGACTTCCCTGGGAACTGCGTGGCCAGACTTCCCTATATTAGCGAAGTCGTTAATTGTGTTCTTATCAGCCTAAAAAATTTTTTAGGCTCTTTCCGGATTTGAAAAAGTTTAGTTTCTCTTACTCTTATCCTTTTCTTGTCCCTCATTCTCTACTTACTATCTCCTAAAACTCCCCCCTTCTATTACTTTACTAGACCGCTGTCTGCTCTACCGGGTGCGTCGGGCTCCTGGCGATGTCGGCGGCTGGGGAGGGGGTGGGGGGCCCTTGTGGTCCACGGGAGGCACCCTTGAAGGTTGTGTCCTTGAATTGCAGGGGCCTCAATATCCCCGAGAAAAGATCAGCGATGATCTCAGATCTCAGGAGGATGAAGGCCAAGATTATATTCTTGCAGGAGACGCACTTCCGGAAGGATGCTTGTCCCAGGAGGTCTCCCAGGTTCTTTCCCCATTTTTATGCAAGCTCCTCTCCGGTCTCTAAATCCAAAGGCGTGGCTATACTATTAGCTAAGGATGTCCCCTTCCAGAAAATAGACATTTCTACTGATAATGAGGGCAGATACATAATGATTAAGGGAACGATACTGGGAGAGTTGTATACCATGGCCTCCGTATACGTTCCCAACAATGGCCAGGTAGATTTCCTCTTGAAGTTCCTGTCGGAACTGTCGGATTTCCAGGAGGGAAAGGTGCTCCTGGGAGGAGACTTAAACATTGCCCTGGAACCATTCCTTGATTCGTCGACCGGCAAGTCATCCATACCATATGGTGGGCTACGAAAGGTGAAGCAGACACTGCACAAACTACAACTGTGTGATCCTTGGAGAATTTTCAACCCTAAGGGTAGAGACTATTCACATTACTCGACAGTTCATGCGACTTATGCAAGACTTGATTACATTTTGGTGTCTCATTCCCTCCTACCCAGGGTGATGAATTCTGCTATAGGCCCGGCTTCCTTATCGGACCATAGCCCCGTATGGTTACTCCTGACCATGATGGAAAAGAGCAATAGAGAGTGGTCTTGGCGTTTGAATGAAAGCCTATTGAAAGACCCAGTCACGGAACAGGCGGTCCAGACTGCCCTCTCGGATTATTTTAGGCTGAACTGCTCGGGAGAGGTTTCTCCGATGACCGTCTGGCAAGCGCACAAGGCGGTGATAAGAAGTATTCTCATCCAACATGCTTCCAGATTAAAGAAAGCACACACTTTGAGTAGGGACCACCTTATCTCGCGGATTCAAATCCTGGAGAGGAGGCATAAGGAATCCCAAGTAAGAGCCACACTCCAGGAGTTAACCTCCTGTAGAGAACAGTTGAATTCCCTGCTACTGAAAAAGGTGGCTTTTGTCATTAAGAAATGTAGAAGATACTATTACGAATGGGGGAATAAGAGTGGCTCACTCCTCGCCAGAGCCTTGAGGAAGCAGCAGTCACTCAACTTCATCGAGGCCATAGTTGATACCAAGCAACAGAAACATCATAAAACAGGATATTGCCAAAGTGTTCCAGGAATATTACCACGCGCTATATAATTTGAGGCCGCAGGGGGAGGGGAGCTCCCCGAGAGACCTGTCTCGAATACGACAATATATTGCAGCATCCGGTATGCCAAAACTGGAGGACGAAGCCGTTAGTTTGTTGGAGGAACCAATATCGGGGGCTGAACTGCATCAAGCCATAAAAGCATCTCCGAACGGTCGATCGCCTGGTCCTGATGGCTTTACTATTGCCTATTATAAAAAATTTGAGAACATCTTAAATAAACATTTTCTTCAAGCTTTTAATGCGACTGCAGAGGATGAGGGACCGGGGCTGCTCCCTATGGCAGCACTAGAAGCCCACGTCACTGTAATACACAAGGCCGGAAAAGATCCCCTAAGTTGCAAGAGCTACCGTCCAATTTTGTTCTTGAACGTGGACCTCAAATTGTTCACCAAAATCCTGGCGAATCGCCTAGCGACATACCTACCCAACTTGATTGATGGGGACCAATGCGGTTTTATCCCCGGCAGAGAAGCTAGGGATAATACCATTAGGACATTGAATCTGATCCACAGGTCCCGAATGGATAATTCTCCGATGATGCTATTGTCCACAGACGCTGAAAAGGCGTTTGATCGGGTGGATTGGAACTTTGCATTTGAGGTGCTGAGACATATTGGTCTTCGGGGTAGAGCGCTCAATTATATTCTGAGTATATATTCTACCCCCCAGGCTAGGGTGAAGGTAAATGGTCATCTCTCTCCACCTTTCCGGATAGCTAACGGCACCAGACAGGGTTGTCCTTTGTCACCTCTTATCTTCGCCCTGGTAGTGGAACCCTTCCTGAGACACGTTAGGATGAACATAGACCTTAGGGGAATCCAGGTAAACGGAATTGAGCATAAGATATCTGCCTACGCGGATGATCTTCTGTTTTTTATTTCCAGCCCAACAATCGGGCTCCCGGTCCTTATGAAGGAATTTGAAACCTTTGGATATTTATGGAATTTTAAAATCAATTTTGATAAATCCGAGGCTCTCAACGTGGGTTTGCCGGAGGCTGTGCTGTCGTTGTTGAAGTCCTCCTTTCCCTTCAAGTGGACCCCATCTGTGTTGTCCTACCTGGGCACGAAAATTCCGAGTGACATCGGCGACACCTTCCGGTGTAACTTCGTCCCACTGCTCAATAAAGTTAAGTCCGATCTTTTGAGCTGGGGTCTTGCCTAGAATTTTATACCTATTCCAGACCCTTCCATGCCACATACCGGCAAGCTATTTCAGGAATTTGAACACAATTTTTATAAACTTTATCTGGGCAGCGAAGAAGCCGAGAATTAAATTCTCGCTGTTGCAGCGGTCTAGGACTAGGGGGGGTTTGGCGGTACCAAATCTACGGAAATATTGGCAAGCGGCTCACCTGCAGAGATTGGTCGATTGGATGAGGAATGGAGACACCAAGAAGTGGGTCAATGTGGAGGCCGGGTCCATGGGCTCTCCGTTGAAAGAGATCCCGTGGTCGTCGGCGACTTCGAATAAGTAGGCTAGCCCTAACCCCTTGATTAGGGCCACCCTTGAGGTCTGGGATGGTGTCAGGGAAGGAGAGGATATCTCGCCTTGGCCGTCTCCTTTACTCCCAGTGGTGGGTAACCCTGATTTCCCTCTTAGCCAGAAGTCGCAGGCAGTGGGGTGCGGGGGGGACTTGGGCACGGTTAGGGCGAAGGACCTCCTGAGAGGTCGAGACTGGTGCGACATTGATGAATTAAGATGTAGGTGGAACAGCCCTCAATTAGACCCTTGGTATTTACTCCTCTCTCAACATTTTCTTCAGAAAGTAGCGCCCAAAATCTTGTTGGGGCGAGACCTTACGCTCTTTGAGAAACTGGCCACATGTGGAGACCCCCCGAGAGGGGTAATCTCCCAGATATATCAATATTTAGAGGAGGACCGGGACACGGTTCCTGCTTTCTGTGTGGAGTGGGAGAGAGATTTAGGTAGAAAATTCACGGGTGATGACTGGAAGAAATTTTTTTCTCTAACCTATAGATCGTCAATGTCTGCACAAACTCAAGAAACTAACTACAAATATTTATCCAGATGGTATTATACCCCGAAGCGACTGGCATCCATCTTTCCAGGTTCCTCGCCCGTCTGTTGGCATTGCGAATCAGAAGAAGGGTCATTGTTCCACATTTTGTGGTCTTGCCCCAAACTTACATCATTTTGGACGAAAATCACAGAAATTATGTCCACGGTAACAGGTTCACAGGTCCCGTGTTGCCCGGCTCTGATGCTCTTGCACCACTCTGGATGTAGTGTTCCTAACTATAGAAAATCGGTTCTGAGGCACCTAATTAATGCCGCCAGGGCTCTACTTCCCAGATTATGGAAGTCCAAGATCGTCCCGACGAAGCACGACTGGATCAGTGAAGTGAATAGAATAATGGAGATGGAGGAGCTGACGGCTGCAGTCCAAGATAAAGAGGAGGAGACCAGGATTTTGTGGACGTCTTGGTTCATGTTCCAAACTTCAGCGAAGTAGAGGCTGGCCCCGCCTCGCTCTCTCCCATTTGGTCCCAGAGGGGGCCTGGGAGATGAGGTGGAACTGCTTTGGGATATTGGATTGGGGTGCGGCCCCCCACCTACTCCCCCCCCTTTGCCGACCACGGGTCGCATGGTTCTGACGCCTCTCCCCCACCCTTCCCGTTACTCTTACTCCCCTTCTCTCCATCTCTTCCCGTTCTCTACTGGTTTCTTCCCCTGTTGGTTCGTGTCGCCTTTCTTTCCTTGCATTCTAATTCCATATACCTCCTTTTTTTTTTTCTTTCTTCCTCTTCTTTTCACTTTCCTTTCTCTTGTCTACAATTTCTAATGGTTTGGCCCAGGCTGGAGGACGCCCATGACTGACCTCTACTTCACTAAGACACTCAAGTTTGATCCTAATCTTCTACTATCTAATGGGAGGAGAATACAGGTGGAGGCACCGTAGTCGCCCGGAATGGGTTCTATGGTAGGAACCACAGACATCGAAGTGGCGAATAGAAACCAGGGTCCGCATGGAGGGGGCTCGGATTGGGCGGAACAGCCCCGCCCTCGGACCCCAGCCCGGGCCTCACTGTTGATGATGCTATAGATTCATGTTTGCTCTAATTTACAGTAGAAGTGTGTTACAGGAGCTGATGGAGTGCTGGACCTGTTTTCCTTCTGTACTGCCTTGATTCTGATCTTTTACTTGTACTGCCTTGTTTTGGAAAAAATTTAAATAAAGAATTAAAAAAAAAAAAAAAAAAAAAAAAAATCTTCCCCAAAAATGGTGTGAGGTCCCCACTACCCAGCATAACCCCTGGGACCAGCTAAGGGGGCTATGGCCACAGGCTCTTCTGTTCCCCCCCTTGGGCTTTGGGGAGGCAAGCAATGGAGGGGCTCAGAGGTAATGGCAAGTCACCCGCTAGCCGTGACAGGTAACATAGAGTTAATTAAAAAAAAAAAAAAAATGACGTAGGGCCCCCCTCCCGGGTGGGAGAACCCCATATTTTGGGGAATTTTAAGGGTTAAAAACCCCCCTACCCAGCATAACCGGTCCAGGGCCAGCTATGCAGGGCTTGTATAAAAAGCCAGGAATCACCCATAGACCGGCAGTGTTGTCTACTGCCGATCTACTGCCATCTGTACAATGTCCGCGAACCATACCCTCCTCGGCCAGCGGGGGGCCACTAGAATGGCCAGTACCCCCTCCTGGGCTATCTTGCGCAGCACCTGACCCAGCAGAGGAAAGGGAGGAAACACATAGGGGAACCGAAACTCCGTCCAGGGAATTGTTAGCGCGTCCGTGGCAAAGGCCAGAGGATCCTTTGACAGGGAATCAAATCTTGGAAGCTTGTGATTGTGCCGGGATGCAAACAGGTCCACATCCGGCTGACCCCAGTGGTGACACAGGATGTGAAATACCTTGTTGCTGAGAGACCATTCCCCAAGAAACGACCCCCTGCTTAGGGAATCCGCCCCCAGGTTCTCCACCCCCGGAATGTAGACCGCCGAGATGCAGGGAAAAGTCTCCCCCGCCCAAGACAAGATCAGGGACACTTCCTTGAGGGTTCGCTTGCTCTGAGTCCCCCCCCTGATGATTGATTTAGGCAACCGCCGTCAGATTGTCCGAGCGGACCTGTACAGCACGACCCCGAAGGTGGGGAGTCAACTGAGAAAGAACCAACCTGATCGCCCGCAGTTCTAGGATGTTGATGGGTGCGTGGGCCTCCTGAGGACCCCACTGACCCTGGAGCTTCAGAGACTGCCAAACTTCCCCCCCAGCCGGTCAGACTGGCATCCGTGGTGACAATCTCCCAGCGCGGAGGCAGAAAGGACCTGCCCACTAGAAGATTCCTCGATTCCAGCCACCAGGAGAGGGACTGCCTGACCGGAGGGGACAGAGCAAACTCCTGATCCAGGGACTCCTGATTCCGATCCCAAACTGACAAGAGGAATAACTGAAGAGGTCTCATGTGGAACTGAGCAAATGGAACCGCCTCGAAGCAGGACACCATGAGACCCACCAACTGCATCCCCTGACGGATGAAGGGGTGAGGGCACGCCAGCAGAGATCGCTCCTGCGTCTGAAGGCCCTCCACTTCCTGCTGAGCGAGAAATACCTTTACCTTAGAAGTATCCAGCGTCGTGCACAGAAAGGGCCACGGCAAAGACGGAGATAGTGAAGACTTGGGATAGTTGATCACCCAGCCGAAGGACTCGAGAGTGGACGTCACCACCTGAGTATCCTTCTCGGCTTGATGAAGAGACTGAGCAGCAATCAGAATGTCGTCCAGGTAAGGGAGGATGCGAATGCCCTGGTTCCTCAGGAGAGCCATGATGCCAGCCAGCACCTTGGTGAAAACCCAAGGAGCCGAGGTGATACCGAGTGGTAAGGCCACAAATTTGTAGTGTTGATCCCCCAGAGCGAACCTCAGGAACCTCTGGTGACCTGGGAATATCGGCATGTGAAGGTAGGCATCCTTAATGTCCACCGTGGTGGACAAACGTAATGTCTCTATGCGAAAGAGCTTGAACCTGACGAATTTGTTGAGGCACTTTAAGTCCAGAATGGGCCTCAAGGAGCTGTCCTTCTTGGGCACCATGAACAGGTTGGAGTAGTACCCCCGACCCCGTTCCTGAAGAGGTACCTGACAAATGACTCTGGACGCCAGAAGACGTACCAGAGGCCTTGCCCGTCGCTCAATACTGGCCACGTGCAGCGCCAGATCTAAATGCGATCCCCTGCTAGCTTTCCTCTCACTGGGGACTAAATGCAGACGCGGGGGAGTAGGGGATGCCGTAGGAAGCGCAGGACTGGAAAGAGAAGCACTCATTCCAACCTGTTCCGCAATAATACTTTGGGCGCACGGAACACAAACTGCGCCACCACCACTCAAAGGGGGTGCCCCGCACATGACACACAGCCGAGCCGGCCCCCGAGGGGCCCCCAAACTCGCTATCCCCAGAAGCCGTCATATGTTAATTATCAAAGGCACAATAGGCCAACACAGGGTAAGGGCTAAGAAAAGCCACCCGGGATGCCCCCAAGGGATGTCCAACGGAGAAGGGACAGGGGGGGAGAGGGAGTATTGGACCGGGAGAAACCAAAACACTGCTATCCCGCTGAAAGACATAAGCATGAAAAACCATGAGCAGCACATGCACCAACAATGTAACCCCCGCAGAAAACTCATGGACCAATGTGAAGGCGAGCGCCGTGCACGCAGAAGCAACAGGCAGACACACAGGATGACTATCCATGGGAAGGGCCCGGCACGCGTCCAGAGTCACCAGTAGACAGCACGGAATGTGCGCGCAGCAGCACGTGATCTCCCTCAATATGCCACAGGCAGCAAGATGGCGCCGCATCAAGGAACCTGGAGGGGCGGGCTGTGGGAAGATGACGCAATACGCGTCATCCCGTGGCGCCGCCCCCAACGAAGGGTGCGAAGCCGCCCTCGCAGCAGTGAAAGGGCGCCCAGCGCCATAAGCGGGGACGTGTCCCCGACAACTTCCATAGCGCCTCCCGCAGAGGAGCGTAGTACGTCCGCGGTGCCTGCTGGAAGTAGGCCAGAAACAGCGCCATCACCCGACCACCCCCCCCCCCCGACAACAGCAACACCGGGGAGAGGGGGAGGAGGAAGAGGAGAGGGGACACTGCGGCGGGAACGGCATCAGCGGAACAGAGGGGGGGGCTTTGGGGGAATGGAATGAAGGGCAGAAGGAGGGAGAGAAGCCCGGGACAATAACGACCCCCAAAAGTAAAACACAACTCACCCCCGAAACACAGGGACACACAGTCAACAATGGTTTCTCCCATCCCTCTATAGACTCACCATATGCCTATGGCCGGCTACCCTTCAGTGCACAGGGTCTGCGGCCTGGAGCAAAGCTCACCAAGCACCCGACCCAGGTGCTCCCCTACCATAATCCGATCCGTCAGCCAAGGCTGGGAGGCAAGAGGGTCCGGAAGTGGGTGGAAATAAGCTTGCAGGGCCGCAGGCTTGGTTGCCCCTTCTGGTCTTCACAGTATGACTGCAGAGAAACACTGGGGGTCTATGGGTGATTCCTGGCTTTTTACAGGGCCGGGAGGAGCCACAAATCTTCTACAGTCGACTGCGCCACCTTGTGGCAGAATACCCAGAAGTAATGATTGAAATGAAACAGGCCGTGCTGTACACTTGGAAAAATACAATTCTGTGAAGTACTCACCTGTAGAATTGGTATTATACGTATACAGTATGTCCTGCTCCAGATATAATACTTACACTTGGGTATCCCCACCATTGAAAAGCAGTGAACAAGAAGCCGGGAGAATTTAACCACCGAGACTGGTAACAACAACAATGGTAACAATCACCATACAGGGGATCCAGAATAATGCAAAAAAACAGGGTGGGGTGGAGCAGGACGTACTGTATACGTATAATACCAATTCTACAGGTGAGTACTTCACAGAACTGTATTATTCTAAGTATACAGTACGTCCTGCTCCAGATATAATACTTACACTTGGGACATCCAATAGCAGTGTCCATAAAAGTAGGGTGGGATCCCCAACAAAAGGCAACAGCAGGCAGCTTAAACTACTGCCGCCAGCAAAACCTTGCGGCCAAACACAGCATCAGCTGAGGCCCTAACATCAACCTTGTAAAACTTTGAAAAGGTATGAACAGAAGACCAAGTAGTGGCCTTGCAAACTTGTTCAACAGAAGCCTGGTGCTGGAAGGCCCAGGAGGCCCCAATAGCACGAGTAGAATGAGCAGTAAGACGGAAAGGAGGACTCTTCCCCTTAGCAGAATAGGCCTGAATCACAGCCTGACGGATACATTTGCTGATAGTAGACTTGGCAGGAGCCAAACCCTTCCTAGGCCCAGAAGGCACAACGAAGAGAGCATCAGTCTTCCTGAAAGCCGCAGTGACTACCAGGTAATACTTCAAACATAGAAGGTTGACGGCAGAAGGAGACCATACGGTCCATCTAGTCTGCCCTTATGTGTATACTGTATGTACTCTTTATCTTAGGATAGATGTGTGCCTATCCCAGGCATGTTTAAATTCAGTGACTGTTGATTTTTCAACTACCTCTGCTGGAAGTTTGTTCCAAGCATCTACTACTCTTTCTGTAAAATAATGATCTTCCCCCCGACTAGCTTCAGGTTGTGCCCCCTTGTTCTATCATTAGGCTTCTTCTTAAAAACACTTCCCTCCCGAACCTTATTCAATCCTTTCACATATTTAAAGGTCTCAATCATGTCCCCCCTCTCCCTTCTTTCCTCCAGACTGTACAAATTAAGTTCTTTAAGTCTCTCCTGATAAGTTTAGGTCCTTCCACCATTTTCGTTGCCCGCCTTTGGACCTGTTCTATTTGAATAATGTCTTTTTGCAGGTAAGGTCTCCAGAACTACACACATTATTCTAGCTGTGGCCTCACCATGGCTCTATACAGCGGCATCACAACCTCCCTCTTCCTACTGGTGATGCCTCGAGCTATGCAGCCGAGCATCCTGCTTGCTTTTCCCACTGCCTGGCTACACTGTCCACTCATCTTGCAGCTATCAGTATCCCTAAATCTCTCTCCTCCGAGGTCCTGCCTTAACATAGTACTGCCCATACGGTACTCAGAGCAGGGATTCCTTCTACCCAAGTGCATGATTTTACATTTAGAGACATTAAACTCTAGTTTCCACAGTTTTGACCATCTATCCAGTAAAGCTAAATCATTTTCCATGTTGCAGACACCTCCAGGAATATCCACCCTATTACTAACCTTTGTATCATCAGACAGACAAACTTTTCCTACCAAGCCTTCTCCTATGTCACTTACAAATATATTAAAAAGAATGGGGCCCAGGACAGAGCCTTGCGGCACACCACTTGTAACTCGCCTTTGTTCAGATTGCACACCATTTACAACAACGCTCTGATACCGATCCCTCAGCCAACTGGAAATCCACTGAACTATCCAGGGATTGAGTCCTACCTTCAATAACTTATCTATGAGCTCCTTATGTGGCACAGTGTCAAAGGCTTTGCTAAAATCCAGATAGGCGATATCCACAGCACCACCTTCATCTAACACTTTAGTGACATTGTCAAAGAAATCAGTAAGATTGGTCTGACATGATCTGCCCTCAGTAAAGCCGTGCTGTTTTGGGTCCAATAGGTCATTAATTTTTAGATGGGAAATTATCTGTTTTTTTAAGAGTGTTTCCATTAATTTGACCACTATAGATGTTAAACTAACTGGCCTGTAATTACTGGCTTCTTCTCTACTCCCCTTTTTATGGATTGGTACGACATTGGCCATTCTCCAATCATCTGGAACCTCACCAGTTGAAAGGGAATGGTTAAGTAAATCAGTCAGAGGGGCTGCAATCACAAACCTAAGTTCCCTTAGCTCTGGGGTGGATTCCATCTGGACCCATCGCCTTACTTACCTTTAGATGTGCCAGCACGGATAGGACATCAGCCTCCAGAAACTCCGAAGCTGTACCCTCCCAGCTGGATGCTGTGCTATGGCCATGCCTGCTACTATCTGAAAATACCGAAAAGTAGCTATTCAGATGGTCAGCCACAGCCTTATCTCCGTCAATATATTTATTTTCCCTATTTCTAATTTCTGAGACTGCATTGTTTTTCTTCTTTCTGTCACCAATATATCGGAAAAAGGTTTTATCTCCCCTCTTCATAGATTTGGCCATTTTTTCCTCTTTTTGCCCTTTAGCAGTCATTATAATCAGGTTTGCTTCCCTCTGTTTAATTTTATACGCCTCTCTGTCAGCTACACTTCCACTTACTTTATACTTCTTATAGGCAGACTTCTTATCTTTTATGATAGTGCTGACTTTCCTAGTAAACCATAATGGTTTCTTCTTCCTTTTATTCTTGCTAGTTTGTTTCACATATTGCTTAGTTGCCTTTAAGATGGCCATTTTTAATAGTGACCACTGGGCACTCACTTCTGCTACTCTGTTCCACTCACCTAATTTTCTTTCTACATACTCCGCCATTTCCTTGAAGTTTGTCTTCCTAAAGTCTAGCACTTTGGTTCTGGTGTGTGATTGCACAATGTCTGTTTTTATTCGGAAGCATTGATGGTCACTGGAACCCAGATTTTCTTCAACCTTGACCTCGGACACCAGATCCCCATTGGTCAGAACTAAGTCCAGAATGTTATCTCCTCTAGTTGGCAAGGTCACAAGTTGTTTTAGAGACACTCCATTAAGTGCCTCTAATATAGTCCTGCTCTTGCATGTCGATGCACTTGGGATATTCCAGTCCACATCAGGCATGTTGAAGTCACCTGTAATTACAATGTCCCCCTTCTCTGCCATTCCACTGATTTCATCTATTAACAGGTTATCTAGATCTTCAGATTGTCCAGGGGGCCTATATATCACACCAATTCTAACCACAGCTCCCTCCTAAGTCTGCATGGTAACCCAGAGAGTTTCTAGTTCATTATGTGTATGCTGAATTATTGTTGATTGAAGTGTAGTCTTGACATAAATGGCTACTCCACCGCCCTTTCTATCCAATCTAGAGTAGCACAAAAACAAATTGGGGATTTATAAATGGGCACTCACACTAGTAGTATGAAAAAGATAATGTAGAAAATTTATTCAAGATGCTATGTACACAAGTAAAAAACATATATACAACATACACAAACAAGACAAGATTAAAAAGAGAATAAATGGGTCCCCGGGTTCTGCTTAATATCTAATCAATCCAACATAAGCAATATAAATTATAATAATAAGAAGTCCATACATATTTCATACATATCTACAAATGTATGCATAAGTGCATGGAATAATGCCGCCCCCTAGTGAGCAATAAATAGAAAACAGGGAATTACATAAAAAGTAAGAATTCTAATTGATAGACTATATACAACAACCTAATCAGTGTATACGCAGCAAAAATGATTTACAATGTACAAGTAGACAAAAAGTGCAAAGTGCATCAAAACAATTATTAAAGACCATTTGTAGTAAACCACTGAGCCTATATGAGACAAGAAAGGGTCTCATCAAGCTCATAAATGTGCAAATCAATATAATATATTCTCACTCGTGCTCCTATAACCCCAATGAAAAATGGTGAGAAAGGAAAATCAATGATAAGATATTAAAAAGAGATGTATGTAATAGGGAACGTCTCTCTATGGTATTAAGACACTAAGCTTCCCTGTGCTATGCATATAAGTAGTAAGTAGCTCCCTCCCCAAATAGAGTCAGCAAACCATATTCAAGTGAAATACTTGGGAGCTGGAAAGTGACTAACACAAAGCCGTTTACTGCGGCTAAGCAAAGGGGGACAAAGGGAGCAGGGAGGGCGCAAAAGGCATGCTTCCGATTATGAATAGTCAAACATAATATAGGACAATACTACCGACAGCAGATCTGTTCCCGGGACCTTCGCCGTGCACCCACAGCTTCTGATTGGGGTAATGCAGTCTCCATTGTTAGCAGCTTTTAAACCTGACTTGCCCCCGTACGTGCATCACCTGATGCGCCCTGGTGTGGACGCCAGTGACGTCTGCGCTCACGCCCGTCGGCCACGCCCCCCGATGACCCGGCCGCCGTCATCTGTTGCTTAAACAGCAAGGGGGCGCGGCCGGCGCGAGCCTGCAGGCGCTGGCGACGCTGCGTACAGTGAGACAAGTCAGGAAGCTGCATTGTATCTGTCACAAGTGCAAAGCAGAATGTGAAGCACATAGCAAAATAACTGATGTCTGTCACTCTAAATTCCCAACTTAAATAAGCGGAACCACTTATCCAGTAAACATATTCATATCTATATTTTATGTTTTACAATGGCAAGTACATCATGATTTTATATGCAGACCGCCCTCTAGGCAATGGGCATCTATTATTATAGTTCCTTACTAGGGTGAGTGGGAGTTTCCCACCTATATATGCCAGCTGGTTATATAGAAGTCCATTCTCGCAAACAGGCAGTCCAAAGACAACATCCAGGGAATCTCATAGGTAGAGAGGCTCATGACCCCACATTCCAAACTTGTCAGTCACGACACCCGTCTCCTCATAGAAGTCACTCCCACGGTCACATGCTCGTTCTCACTCTCCTTAGGTCCTTTGTGTTGTACGAAAACTCCAGTGCGCTTCACCCTGTATGGGCCATCACTAGGTGCAAGGATCCAAGTCATCTCCACAACCATCCCTCTAGAGTGACAATGCAAACCTATATAAAAGCTATAAAAAACACACAAAGTGAGTATAATGTACTTCATAGTATAAAATCAATCCAAAAAACATATAACCCCCCCTCTCCCCCCCGACACACCCACCCTGTATTAATAGTGAACTGGGTGAAAAACCAAAATGTGAATGCAGCAATTGCCCCCAAGAGTCGACATCCATGTGCCTTCTGAGCGTTGGAAATGGCTGTGGCAAAGGAGAGGAACTGAAGTGGATCTTCAAACTTGATACGGCCGCGCCACGGGGCCTTATTGAGGATATCTCCTACACACCGTTCATATGATGCCCATAATCCCTTCACACTGTTCGTATGATGCCCATAGTTGCATTAGCTCCATCCCCCGACAGGGCCTCTCTGCTCACTAGTCTTTATATTGGTTTAGCACTTCAGGGTAGTATGTTTGAGACTAGACGATGCTGCATTCACATTTTGGTTTTTCACCCAGTTCACTATTAATACAGGGTGGGTGTGTCGGGGGGGAGGGGGGGTTATATTATTGTTTTTTGGATTGATTTTATACTATGAAGTACATTATACTCACTTTGTGTGTTTTTTTATAGCTTTTATAGCGCTTATATAGGTTTGCATTGTCACGCTAGAGGGATGGTTGTGGAGATGACTTGGATCCTTGCACCTAGTGATGGCCCATACAGGGTGAAGCGCACTGGAGTTTTTATACAACACGAAGGACCTAAGGAGATTGAGAACGAGCATGTGACTGTGGGAGTGACTTCTATGAGGAGACGGGTGTGGTGACTGACAAGTTTGGAATGTGGGGTCATGAGCCTCTCTACCTATGAGATTCCCTGGATGTTGTCTTTGGACTGCCTGTTTGCGAGAATGGACTTCTATCATCTACCAGCTGACATATATAGGTGGGAAACTCCCACTCACCCTAGTAAGGGACTGAAATAATAGATGCCCATTGCCTAGAGGGCGGTCTGCATATAAAATCATGATGTACTTGCCATTGTAAAACATAAAATATAGATATGAATATGTTTACTGGATAAGTGGTTCCGCTTATTTAAGTTGGGAATTTAGAGTGACAGACATCGGTTATTTTGCTATGTGCTTCACATTCTGCTTTGCACTTGTGACAGATACAATGCAGCTTCCTGACTTGTCTCACTGTACGCAGCGTCGCCAGCGTCTGCAGGCTCGCGCCGGCCGGCCGCGCCCCCTTGCTGTTTAAGCAACAGATGACGGCGGCCGGGTCATCGGGGGGGCGTGGCCGACGGGCGTGAGCGCAGACGTCACTGGCGTCCACACCAGGGCGCATCAGGTGATGCACGTACGGGGGCAAGTCAGGTTTAAAAGCTGCTAACAATGGAGACTGCATTACCCCAATCAGAAGCCGTGGGTGCACGGCGGAACGCGTGGGGCAGCCGGAGGTCCCGGGAACAGATCTGCTGTCGGTAGTATTGTCCTATATTATGTTTGACTATTCATAATCGGAAGCATGCCTTTTGCGCCCTCCCTGCTCCCTTTGTCCCCCTTTGCTTAGCCGCAGTAAACGGCTTTGTGTTAGTCACTTTCCAGCTCCCAAGTATTTCACTTGAATATGGTTTGCTGACTCTATTTGGGGAGGGAGCTACTTACTACTTATATGCATAGCACAGGGAAGCTTAGTGTCTTAATACCATAGAGAGACGTTCCCTATTACATACATCTCTTTTTAATATCTTATCATTGATTTTCCTTTCTCACCATTTTTCATTGGGGTTATAGGAGCACGAGTGAGAATATATTATATTGATTTGCACATTTATGAGCTTGATGAGACCCTTTCTTGTCTCATATAGGCTCAGTGGTTTACTACAAATGGTCTTTAATAATTGTTTTGATGCACTTTGCACTTTTTGTCTACTTGTACATTGTAAATCATTTTTGCTGCGTATACACTGATTAGGTTGTTGTATATAGTCTATCAATTAGAATTCTTACTTTTTATGTAATTCCCTGTTTTCTATTTATTGCTCACTAGGGGGTGGCATTATTCCATGCACTTATGTATACATTTGTAGATATGTATGAAATATGTATGGACTTCTTATTATTATAATTTATATTGCTTATGTTGGATTGATTAGATATTAAGCAGAACCCGGGGACCCATTTATTCTCTTTTTAATCTTGTCTTGTTTGTGTATGTTGTATATATGTTTTTTACTTGTGTACATAGCATCTTGAATAAATTTTCTACATTATCTTTTTCATACTACTAGTGTGAGTGCCCATTTATAAATCCCCAATTTGTTTTTGTGCTACTCTGGTTTGTGGTTTGGGATTTATGGGAGCACCCACTTCTTTATAAAGTCCTTATTACTTTGGTGGTGCCCTTACAGGCTTGCTCTTTCTATCCAATCTGTCTTTTCTGTACAATGTGTAACCGGGTATGGCTATCTTCCAGTCATTGTGATCCTTGAACCAAGTCTCTGTTATTGCAACAAGATCCAATTCATCTCTGGATATGATAGCCATTAATTCACAGAGCTTGTTGCCCAAGCTGCGAGCATTGGTACACATCATGTGGATGTTGTTGGTATTGTGTTTTAGTGTGTCCTTGATCTTTTCCACCTCTAGCCTACCACTGACCGGGCTTCCTGCTTCAATGTCCTGCTTCATCCTAAATGGTAGGGGACAGAAATCACCCTTACAAGTTACATCTCTGTCCCCTTGGAATTCCACTCCAAGTTCTTCTGTGCCTTTCTGTGAAGGATGCAAGCCATCCCTCTTAAACAATTCATTGCTCGACCACCTTCTAACATCATGACTAATACATCCAAAGCCTTTGTCTTCACACCACTGACGTAACCACAAATTGAACTTGGCGATGTTGAGTGCCTTTTTTCCCTGATTACATACTGGCAAAACTTCAGAAAAAGTGATGGAACCTGTTATTTTGCAAAGTTCCTGACTAAAATTTTGGAAGCCCCTCTGTACAACAAACAAATCTTTTTGGGATAAGTCATTTGTGCCAAGATGTAGCACAATGTCCACTCGGTTATGTTTGCTTGCAGACTTCACAATATTTATAATACGTTTCTTATCCCTATTAACTGTGGCACCTGGGAGACACCTCACTTCCTTTAGCTCATCTTTATCCTGTCCAAAGTCCACACCTCCAATTGTTGAGTCACCAACCAGAATATGCCTTTTCCTATTGGTTGGCTTGGTAACTGTTCCTTGCTGCCCTTTTGTAATCATTTTATATGGTCCCTTACTTAAGTCCACTTCCTTTGGTCTTACCAAATCCTGCCCAGACTGAGCATTAGCAGATACATCCACATCAAGCTCAGAAAGAACACCAAATGGGTTATATTGGCTTAGTCCAAAATGTTGATGTTTTTGTTCTACATTGCGCAATCTTCCAGAGCCAACAGTCTTCCACTGTGCCCCTCTCTTGTGAAGTCTTTGTGGGAGTGGTGACTGTATACCAAGCTGCTTTACTGGCTGGGATAGCTTCATAACTTCAGACTGAAGAGTAGAAACTAAAGACTGTAATTTTGAAATCTTGTCATACAACCCCTTCATTTGCATACAAATTGGATAGCATCACAAGTTCCACAGAGTACTATGAAACACAACGGCCAGGCAAGAGTTACACTGCACCAAACCAGACATTCTAGATAATAAGAATAGGTAAGGCTAAAAAGTAAATGCTGAGACTTCCGGGGGCAGAGCCAACAGACATGGCCGCATTTTAGCAGTGCTCCTCTGCAAGGCATTGGAATCCGTTGCAATCCGCTAAATTGGAGCTTTTGAGCACATTCGTGAGAGGGAAGACAGCTTGCTAGCACCTCCTGGACTTGTTTGAGACCCCCCCCTTTTGCGATTCCCCGGAGTCCCTGCCCGTAATTTGCACACTCCACGTGGCGTCAGAGACACCGCAGGCAAGGGCAGGTAATCTATCTGGATTCAAGAAACCCCCCACTACTTTGCCGCCTTTTTTCCTACCTGACTGGTCGGGGTGCAGTCCGGGCTGAAGGAGATCTGCTGCCGACGAGCCGCTGCCTCAATCCACACCGGCCCCGAGACCTGGGGAGTAACGGATGCTGCCCCTGTGACGGGAGGAGGAGCGGCAGCCATAACAGACGTGCTGGCCTGGGCGACCCCCCCCCCGGGAAGAGGGGACTGTACTGACAGCAGCAGAGCGGACACGGAGAGGAACCGGGGGAAAGCGAGATCTGACGGCCGCTGAGAGGGTGAGTGGAGGTTGTTCGGTGGACTCCCTGCTTCTCCTGGCCTGCCCTCCCTCCCCCCGCGGTGTACAGCGGATCAACAGGCTGCGAGACGCAGCGCCCGACTCCCCGCATACCTCTCCCCGCAGTGGAACGGACGGGGTCTGGCTCTGGTGGAGGTGCGGGTCGGTGTGAGCCCCCCCTCCTTGCTCTTCTACTGGGCATAGACGACGACTGAGTGAGGGCTCTGGAGTGACACCCCTCTCGGCTGAGGCTGTCCTGGACTGCTGTGGCTGGTCGGGGGTCTAGTAAACTACAGTGTCAGCGGTCAGAGGCGAGGAACGTCCCCCCGGCTGGGAGATTGTCTGTCCCCCTAATCCGGCGCTCAGTGAATCCCCTGGCTGTGGGGGGAGGGGAGATCGTGCGGTGGAATCCCTGCTCCAGTTCGCCTGTCCTTCCCCCTTCACACACGAGCAGTGAGAATCTGACCTGTGGTCTGTGGCGCCTGACCCTTCATATACCCCTCCCTGCTTTACTATCCCAGAGACGCTGAGACCCTGGACACTGGTGAGAGACGCCCCTCACGGGGACTGAGCTGTGCTGCGGTGGATGACCTGGAAACCCCTGAGAGATCCGGCTGGTGGCTTGGAGCTGCGGGTGCTCTCCCGGCTGGGGGACCTGTCCGTTCTCCCAAGTTTGTGCTGCACCTCTACATCTGCTTGGCAGCACCTTCCAGCACCTCACCCATTCAGCCATTTTCGGGACTCTGGGGGCGACATTTAGACACCTTCCTGTTGCTGTGTGCCCTTGCTTCCTTGCATGCCTCTCCATGTGCTATGCAGCACCGGCTGTTATGTTCTCTTTTACCTCTCGCTGTGCACTTATATTTTAGATGGGGAATACCCATGCGAGATTTGCTGCTGTTGTGATCAGCTGCGCAGTCTGCCTGTCCTCTGCTGACACCTAGTGGCCGTCTCTGTGGTTGCTTCCCAATTTATTCTGTTACTTCCCTTACAAGAAGGTCTGCACCACTCTCTGGGCTTTGGGGCGCTTCACTCTTTGGACGCTCCCTGGTCCCTCTGAGTGATATAGGCTGCTACAATTTATGTCATAATACCTGTGATTTTCACATACTACCAATTTACCTTTTTCCCTCAGGGTAATCACTTTTTTGTTTAAACTCTTGTTTATTAAGATTTTCGAAAATTAATACAATAAAGGTACATAAGGAAAGGCAGTACAGACCCGAAGATGGAGTCAATCCGGGTTCCCGCATCCCCTCGCTCCCAGGCGCAGCTGGGGCAGCAGCCCACCCCAGGTCCCCCCCCCCAACCACAGGCAGCACCCCCCAGCGAACGCCCCATAAATTGCACACTGTGCTTGCATCTCTTACCCCTAATGGCGAGAGTTAGAATTGTCCGAGAGGAAGGTAGCCAGGCCTCGATGGGCAGGGGCAATCTCACGGGGGAGTAATCAGCATCATGTTCGGAGCTCGTGCAAGGGGACCGCCTATGTCACGTCACATTGGGCCGAAACCCCGGCCTCCCCACCCGAAGCCCGATAGAGGGCTAAGGGCTAAGGTCCCGGGGTGTACAAGTCCCTTCGTCTGCCTCTTCAAGGGGCAGAGTTCCCGCTCAAAGCGAGACCAGGGGGCAGGCCCAAGGCGGGACGGGGAAAGACCGGGAACCCATCATGTGGAGAAGAGGTGAGTAAGGAATGGGAGGGGCGTGGAGGAGGACAGGACAAGAGAGGGATGGGGTCGAGGGGGGAGAGGGAGATGAGGAGGAGGAGAGGGGGACAGGAGGGAGAAGGTGGGCCGGGGAGAGGCCATGCTATAGGAAAGTCCCCCTGCCACCAGGCCGCCACGACCCCGCCCGTAGGTCGCGTCAGCTCCGGCCCCCGTCCAGTGCCAGGAGGGCCCTAGCCTCGTCTGACTCCCTGAATCTGATCCAATTCATCCAGGTTGTCCAATGCTCCGCATCACCTTCCGTCACCAGCTCCTCCATCCTTAAAATGTGATCCATTTCAGCAAACCATTCCGCTAGGCTTGGCGGGAGGGGGGACTTCCAATGTCTGGGGATAATTGACCGTACAGCTGTCAGAAAGAATTTAAAGACTCCCTTCTTAGCCCTGGCAATGGGGCCAGGGATCAGGGAAAGCAGAGCAACCTCCGGTTTGTTCGGCACTACAGAGCCCTCTACTTCCGTATGGATCTTGAGAACCGTCTCCCAGAGCTGTCTAATCGGGGGGCATTCCCACCAGATGTGCAGGATTCCTCCCCGGGGTGCCCCGCATCTCCAACAGGCGTCCGATCCCCCCGGTGTGTACAAAGCAATGTCCAGCGGGCATCTGTACCACCTGGTGAGAACTTTGTAGTTTTTCTCCTGGGCTGAACTGGCCCCCGCTAGTTTATGTGTCAGCGTAAAGATCTTCTGAGTTTCTTCCTCTGTAATCGTCGTGCCCAGGTCCCTCTCCCATCTGGACATGAACTCCAGCTCTGAAGTATGTCTGGCAGCCACCAATATACTGTAGAAAGCTGATACCACATGTTCCAGCGGCTGCGCCTGGGTCAGGCATTCCTCTAGGGGCGTTAAGGGTAGGGACGCACTTCTGAGGCGCCCCTCCGAAGAAAGGAACGCCTCCAACTGCCAATGGTGTAGCCAAGACAGGTGGCCTCCCTCAGCCAGCGCCCTCAGCTCTGTCAGGGTAGGCAGTCTCCCCCTCACCAAGATGTCGTGTAGCCTGACATCCTCGGCTGCTCTCCAGATCAGGAATCGGGAGGTGTTCTGTCCCGGTACGAACTCTGGATTGTTGAACAGAGGGGTGAGAGGTCCAGGCCTGTTCACCAACTCTCCCTGCCGTTGCAGTCTGTCCCAGCTAGAGAGAAAGTGTCGGGTAAAGTAAGGGAATCCTTTTATGCTGGCATCCCCTGCAGTGGAGACCCATGGGAGGGAGCACGGGTCAAATCCCATGATATCGTGCTCCAGTTGGACCCAGAGCTTGTCCTTTCTCCTGTACATCCAGTCCGCCATCCTTGCAATGACCGCCGCAGCATGGTAAAGCTTTAGGTCGGGGGCCCCAGTTCCGCCTGCGCTTTTCGGTCTGGCCAGTATATTGAATCTGATGCGTGGCCTCCGCGAGCCCCATATGAATTTCAGGAAATCCATCTGTATTGCTTTGAAAAAATGTCTGGGGAGCGTGATCGGTATGGTTTGGAAGAGGTATAAAAACCGGGGGAGTATATCCATTTTCAGGATATTGATCCTACCAAACCATGAATACCGACCTCTGTCATACTTCGTCAGGTCTTGATGAACTTTAGCCTGCAGTGTCTTGAAATTTAGCTCGTATAGATTATCCAAGTCAGATGGTATGAGGGCGCCCAGATATTTTATTGCGGTGGGTTGCCACTTAAAGGCGAAGCTGCTCCGGAGTCTCTCCACTAGGGGTTGCGGTAGAGTAAGGTTCAGCGCTTCAGACTTTGCATAGTTAATGCGGAAATTGGACAGCTGACCGAACCTCTCAAACTCCCTGAGAACCGTCGGGAAGGATATGGCTGGAGATGTCAGGTGGAGGAGCAAGTCGTCTGCAAAAATTGAGGCCTTGTAATGCCTGCCTCCGCATTCAATCCCTTTGACATCTGGGTTGTTTCTTATTGCTATCGCTAAGTGTTCCATGGTCAATATGTACAGCAGGGGCGAGAGGGCGCATCCCTGGCGAGTGCCATTTGAGATTGTAAAGGGGCTTGACAGCACCCCGTTGGCTCTGACACGGGCCGAAGGTTCCTGGTACAGTGCCAGTATCTTGGAGATGATGATAGGGCCCAAGCCAATCTGGCAGAGGGTTGCTCTGAGGAAGCGCCAGCTTACCCTATGAAATGCCTTCTCGGCGTCGCAGGACAGAAGACAGGCTGGTATGTTATTATTCTGGACATGGGCAATCAGGTTGAGCAATTTATTGGTGTTGTCTCTGGCCTCACGGCCAGGGACAAAGCCCACTTGATCCAAATGTATTAGTTGAGGGAGCAATGGTTTAAGCCTGGTAGCTAGTACTTTTGCATATAATTTCACGTCCACATTGAGCAGGGAGATGGGCCTGTAACTGCCACACGCCGAGGGGTCCTTGTCTGGTTTAGGGATCACTGTAATCGTGGCTTCCAGGGTCTGTTTCGGGAAAGGGCTGTCAGCACCTATGGGGTTGTAGGCTTTCAGCAACCAAGGGACAAGCTGGGGGGCCAGAGCCTTGAAAAATCTCGGAGTGAGGCCGTCTGGTCTCGGGCTCTTTCCCGCAGGAGCGTCCTTAATCGCCTTCAGGACCTCCGTTTCGGTAAATGGCACCTCCAAGTCTGCTGAGGAGTCTTCTGAAATCGTTGGAAGTGGAGTCTCTGCTATGTAGTTATCTATGTTCGTTTCCAATGTTGCGGCCGACATTCAGGTGAGGTCTGGTTGAAGGTTATAAAGTTTGCTGTAGAAGCTTTTAAACACCTCCGGGATCTTAGAGGGGTCCGTGATGTTCTCTCCTCTACCCGTGTTGATGCTTGGGATGAATGTTGTTGTCGACCTGCAGTGAAGCAACCTGGCCAAGAGCTTCCCGCATTTGTTTGCGTGCTCATACATGGTAGCACGTCGTCTGTCCCTGAACCGAAGGTGAGCTTGATCGTAGAGCCCAAGCAGCTTGTGTCTGCTGAGCGAAAGCTCAGCCAGCACCTCCGGCGCGAGATCTTTCTTATGTTTAGACTCCAGGTCACTGATGGTCTGCAGGGTCTTGGTGATCAAAGCCGCCCTCTCGCGTTTCAGTCTTGACCCCTCCTGAATAAAGACACCCCTTAGGACACATTTTAAGGCCTCCCACTGAACTGTTGGTGTGCAGTCATCCTGTTCGTGGTCAACTGTAAAGTTGGCGATTGCCTCCTTCACTTTGTTCATACATACCGTGTCCTTCAGGAGATTATCATTCAGGCGCCAGTTCCAGCACCTCGGCACAGTATTTGGTAGGACAAACGATACAAATACCGGCGCATGATCTGACCATAGAAAGGGACCAATGCGAGATTCAGGGTGCCACTGTAAGGCATGGTGGCTTAGGAGGATGTAATCGATACGGCTATATGAGCCGTGTAAGTGCGAAAAGTAAGTATAATCCCTATCCTGTCCATGTTCCAGCCTCCATACGTCCATCAGTTGCATGTCATGCAGTGTCCTCCTCAGGGACTGCAATTTCCCAAGTGGCACTGAGGATTTCCCAGATGAGGAATCTCGTAAGGTTGAAGTCTCCACCGAGAATTAGGATTCCGTCAGCGAACTCCTCCAGTCTCCTGAGGTACCTCTGGAGCATCCTAGCCTGGTCATAGTTTGGTAAATACAGGTTTGCCACTGTGTAGGTTTTTTGGTGTATCTGCAGCTTGAGGAAGATGAATCTTCCCTCGGGGTCTGCCAGGTGGTCCACCTCCGTAAAGGGCAGGGATTTATGAATTGCTATAGATGTGCCCCGAGATTTGCTCTGTGGATTAGTGCTATGGAACCAGGATGTAAAGTACCTATGACGCAGGGCAGGGACATTACCCTCCTGGAAGTGGGTCTCCTGGAGGAGAAGGACGTCCACTCCCTGCTTATGCAGATCGTACAGGACCTTGGAGCGCTTTTCAGGGACATTGAATCCTTTGACGTTCAGGGAGCAGACCGTCAGCTTAGCCATCTCACGTAGGGGGCGCCGGCGTGAACGCAGGCACTGATCGCCGTAGGGGTCAGGGAAGCCTATCAAATGGCCCGGCAGGGAGCAGTGGGCGGAGGCAGGCGGCCCGGCGCCAAGAGGAGAAGGCCCAAGTCCCGGGGGCAGGAGGGGGGGGGGGGCCCGGAAAGAAGGGTCAGCGGCGAAGAGGAAGAGGAAAGGGGGAAAGAGTAGTAAGGGAGGATTGTACAGTCGGGGCTAGGTGGGTGGGGCGGAGAACCTGTAAGGGGTAGGGCCGGGTAGGGGAAGGAAATAATTAGGGGGGCTGTCGTTCAGGAAGGGGATAATCAGGATAGCGGGACACCGGGGTTAGGTGAAACCGCAACGAACTCTACTACGAGGGGCCCCGCGATACACTAGGACCACAGGTACCCTCGTTTCCCTGTTTGGGGTAGCGCCAGGCGAGCTAGCACAGAACCCAACCAGGGACTCCTAAATTGGGGAAGTGGAAGCCGAGAACAGTACAGGTGTAGGAGATGCACACACTGAAAAACATTGTCACATCGTAGAAGGACCAACGAGAGGAAACATTTTTATAACTTTATAAAAGGCAGAAACAACAGTGCAAAATTATGGTGTCCTGTAAGCCCGGGGCCCAAAGGGGGCGCCCGCGGCCGTCACGTACGGGCGCGGGGATGCAACTCCCGCGTCACGCCGTAACCGTGGCCGAGCTCCCGTCTTCCGTCCCCCACCAGTCTGGGTGGGAGGACAGAGAGGGGAGGCCCGGGCCCCGCCCGGTCCTGGAGGCAGGAGGCACTGCCCCGGCCCAATTCAAGCCGCCAGGCCCCGAACCCAGAGGACGCCCATATCTATACGTCATTACTGGCGTGCTCCGCGGCTGAGTAGCAGCCCCGGAGCAGGCGCAGGCAACAATCCAAACTCTTAAACCACAACAGTTCTGGACCCGTAGGCGCCAGCTACACGAGGGGGTACACCCAGGAGCCAGCCCAGGTACTGCGCCGGGCCAAGCGCCCCCGCGGCCACCCGCACCCCCCACAGGGCAACCCCCGTGTAGGGCCCGGTGGGCGCGGCGGCGCCCCGGACCCCGCGGGCCCCCCCCACACACATACGGCACCCACATCTTTGATCGCCCATCTGGTCCACCACATGGTTGCGGACCAAGAGTAATGAAGCACTTAACTACAATATTATAACTGGTAGAACAATTTGAGCCGGGCTCCCCCCGGGGCATGCGTCCCGCCTAAGGCCCGTAAACCCACCACGGGCTCCCCCCCAAGGGCCTCCCGAACCCGCCCGGGCCCCCGCCCTCAACCTCACGGGGCCCCACATCCCCAGGTGGCGCAGCTCGCCCCCGGGGGAGGAGGCCCAGAAGACAATCAGCCCCAGCGGGCCCAGCCGAGGGGGACGGGTATCGGTTAGTAGTTCAAGCTGGAACGCAGCAAGGGGGGGCCACGGCTCAGCGACGGATCGGCTTTCAGTCTCTGTTATCGGGTGGGGGTCTCCGGCGTCCCGGACCTCCCCCCGCTCCCCCAGGCAGTCCGCGTCGTCTCCTCACCATAGGCCCACCAGGTTGGGCCTCCAGGGTCGGTGCAAGCCAGTTCGGAATCTGTACTGGATCAGCATCCAGGAAGGCAAAAAGCTGAGGAAGTTGGTCAGGGGTTTTCAAAGCAAATGTTCTGCCGTTCCGTCGAACAATAAGGTGAAAGGGGAACCCCCAGCGGTAGGAGGCCCCCTGACGTTGGATCACCGCCAACAGGGGTCTCAGTGCTCGCCTCATTTGAAGTGTCCTGGATGAGAGGTCAGGGAGGACCACCACGGATGAATCCTCGAATCTGGTTGGTCCCTTTTCCCACGCCTTTCTCAGGATGTCTTCCTTGGTCTTGTAAAAATGGATTCTACAGATCACATCTCTTGGGCGCTGCAGATCCGTTGGTCTGGGGACAAGGGCGCGATGAATTCTGTCGATGACTATATCGCTTGTAGGAGGGGAGTCCAGAATCGTGTTGAATATGTTTTTAGCTGTGTTCTCTAGCTCCGACTGGGTGACTGTCTCCGGGAGCCCCCTCAGCCTGACGTTGTTGCGTCTGCCTCGGTTCTCGAGGTCATCTAGGTGGAGATACAGGGCGGAGACGTGTCCTCTATCTTCCCGCTGTAGCTGCTCCAGGGTCGCCACCCTTCGGGCCAGCGTAGATTGGTCTTGCTCAATCGTGTCCACTCTGTGGGAAACTTCAGAAATGGAGTTCTGCAGTGTGCTGAGTTCTCTCCGGAGTGTGTTCTCCATTTGCACGATGTATCCATCAAAATCAGATCGGGAAGGGAGCGCCCGTAAGGCGTCTGAGACGTTGGAACGAACCACGTCCGCCAAGGCCGAGATCAGGGACGGGGGTATATGTTGCATTACTGGGGGCATCCCACCTGAGAGGGCCGCAGACGTCACCACTGAGCTTCCGCCATCGCACCTGGGAGGAGGGGTTTCAGGGGCCCCGCCCCAGTTGGTGAGCTCCGCACCCCAGGGTCTCTCTGGGGACTGACGGCTGGAGTGTGCGGTGTCCCTTTCGGTCACATCAGGGGCATCCCAAAAGCGCGCCACAGGGTCAGCTGACGGCGTTGATCCTGCCTGCTGGAGGGAAGTGGCATCTCCTAATGGGGAGTCTCTCAGAGGTCCCTCCGGGTCAACTTGGTACGAGGGGCATCCCGTATTCACTCTCTCCAGGGCATGTGTTGGGGCCCATGGGCTGGCCAGGGGGCTAAGCCTGTGTGTGGGTGTGTTGATTTGGTCCAGGGGGGGGGGGGGGGCTGTATCCCCTTCCCTCTGTCTGGCAGGGCTCTGTTCTCTGTTCAGAGGGACTATCAGGGAGCCTCACGTTAGGTGTTGGGCCCACTCCATTATATGGCCCTCCTGCGGTCCCCCCATTCCGGGTCTTCCGCCCCACTGACGCAAACGAGGGGGCATTCCCCCCCTCTCCCCGAGCAGGGGAGGTCGAGCCGCAGCTCCCCGCCGTCCCTCTCACCTGAGCAGCCGGCGTCCGGCCAGCTGTCAGCGGGCGCGCTGCCGCCTCCTCCTCTACTGTCAGTCTGCTCTGGGTGCGGGCAGAGACAGACGCTCCACGGGGCTCCCGTTCGGGCTCTTCCGCCCCCGCCTGCAGCACGGAGGGAGACTCAGGTCCCGTCTCCACTTCCCTCCGCTCCACGTGCGCTGACCCTCGCCGCGCCGCCGCCATCTTGCCGGCGCCACCTCCTTTCTCCTCCTGGCTGGCTGCCCCGAAATAGTGTGTAATGGAGGCCGGCTGCTGTCTCCTGGTGGTGGTCGAGGTCTTCCTGCGCCTGGACATTGAGGTAGGTGTACTGGTATCTGGCTCTCCAGTCGTTGGTCTAGATGGTCCTGTGCAGAGCTCCGGCGTCTCACAACCTACTCCGCCATTGGCAAGCCACGCTCCCCAGGGTAATCACTTTTGATATTCTGCCTAACTTGACAGTGCTCATATCTTTAGTCTTAATGTCTCAAGCCACTAGAAAAGGCTTGGATCGCTACTTGGAGAGGCAGCAATCTTCTAATACTACGAAAGCTGATAGGGCTAAATCTAAACAGTCTCAGAGTAGTCAGAAAAATAACACCCAGGAGTCCCCCCCGGGTTCTCCATTAACCCCTGATTTGCATAAGGACCCGAGTCCAGATATCCCCTTGACACGGGGAGGGGTGGAGGGTAGATTCATTGCTCAGGAGGTCTTGGCGCAAATTACCTCCTACTTTGACAAGCGCCTCGACTCCTTGCAAGATGCTATCACTAACTCTATGGTCCAGATCACCTCTAACACTACCAGGGTGACGGAGTTGGAACAGAGGGTTAGTGATCTGGAAGACAAGTTAGATTTTCTTCAAACCAGATCTTCCGCTCAGGAAATGATCATTTCATCCTTGAACGAAAGACACGAGGATCTGGAAAATAGGAGTAGGAGATCGAACTTACGCTTTATAGGGATCGCAGAGTCATACAAGACCACTGCGGCCCTGACCAAATTCCTTACACATGACCTCATGCTTGCCCTCGGTCTCCGGGCCACTGACTCGAGACACATAGAGCGGGCTCACAGGCTGGGTCCGTAGAGACAGTCAATTGGATCAAAACGCCCTAGAACGGTGATTGCCAAGTACTTTCACTATGCAGACAAGGAATCTATCCTCACAGCCTTCAGGAAACAGAAGGATGTGGCAGTGGAGGGGCATAAGATCCTGATATTTCAGGACTTCTCAGCCGCAGTCGCACAGAAGCGACGCAAATTTGCCCCGGTGTGCAAGTACTTGGCTGACACAGGAATACGGTTTGCTCTCCTTTACCCTGCTAAGTTGAGACTGCTAATCAATGGGGAACCGAAAATCTTCGAGGACCCAAATTAAGCCAAAAAAGAGCTACTCCCGCTCTCGGTGCAGGGCGCACCTACTTGACATACCCCTTTCACATTCTTGGTGTTTTTTCTCTGCTCACTAAGATGACTTTTTCTGTTTTAAATGTTTGTTTCTATTAAGAGAATTGGTTGCTAAGTTATTCCCCTCTGAACTTGAGGGACTAGGTTATAAGGTGGAAAATAAAAAATGGAGGAGAGAGATAGGTAAATTGTTATGGAGCAGCGTTAGTGAATGCTTACAAAGCAAAGAGCTTACTGGGTTCAGACCCAGAGAAAGTCTTCAAAGCAGTCTTAATACTGGTTTATTGAATAAAATGGAAGGGGTGCCTGGGACGACCCCCCCATTTGGTTTGATCTTTTATCTAAAAGTTAACAGCTTTATCCTTTTTATAGATGATGTCAGTAGATGAGCTAGCCAGCCACCCCAAATCCCGTCTAAAATTGATTTCCTGGAATGTGGGAGGACTCAACCACCATATAAAACGGAGAAAGATCTTGCAGCACCTGCGTCACCATAACGCTGATATAGTTCTGCTGCAGGAGACACACTGGAAGGAGGGGGAGGAGTGCAACTTGAAAGCGCACTGAATAAATGAGGTGATTGCCACGACATTTAAGAAGAAGCAGAGGGGAGTAGCGATCCTAATAAACAAGTCTCAGATACTCAATCTTAGAAACAGTTATTGATCCCCAAAGTAGATTTATCATACTTAAATTGGAGATCTCGGGACAAGTATACAAGGTGGTTAATATTTATGCTCCCAATACCCCAAACCTCCCTTTCTTTATAGCCCTAACACAACAATTGCAGGAATATCAAGACACCAAACTGATCGTAGCAGGGGACTATAACATTGTAGCTGATGGCATGCAGGATAAATCCAACCCATTTAGACATATCTTTGATTATCTGACCATGGTAGATCCCTGGCGACTCCTGAACCCACCGGCAAGGGAATACACATGCTACTCTAAAGCACATAAATCCCTATCTAGAATTGACTATATTTTAACACATGAGGCGCTGCTTACGAGGGTCACAGAGGCAGAGATCATGCCCATTGCGGTTTCGGATCACGCACCGGTCACAATCTCTTTTTCGTTAGACACCCCCCAGGGGAGGACGCGGCTTTGGCGCTTTCCTACATACTTAGGTGACTCAGATAGTTTCCGGGAGTTTTTGAGAGGGGCTTGGGAAAACTATAAGGATGACAACATCCAACACATAACGGAACCTGTGCTCTTCTGGGAGACTGCAAAGGCAGTTCTTAGGGGCCACGTTGTGGATTTTGTTGCCCGAGGGAAAAAAATTTCAAGAGCAAAGCACAAGGAGTTATATGATGCGGTCTCTAGATCATACAGAGCTTATCTTCAATTTGGCACAGCTGATGCTAAAAAGCAATGGCTGGAGGCTTCACTAGTACTAGATACATTTCTTAGTGCCGAAGCAAAGAAATCTAATTTTTTCCAGAGACATAAGTATTATAGATATGGAAATGAGTCTGGCAAGCTCTTAGCTGCCATGACGAACACCTTAGGCCCTAGAAGACACATCGCAGCCATTAAAAAGCCTTTCTCTGAGCAGAATCATACAAAAACTGCCGAGATAGTCAAGTCCTTTGAAAAATACTTTAAGGAGTATCTATACTTCTGCACTGACAGACCACTCGCTGGTGAACCCTATTCTCCAACAGGTAGAACTTGGGAGATTGTCTGATTCACAGAGGAGGCTGCTGAATGGCCCCGTTACAGAGGCAGAAGTCACATGGGCAATTCGACACTTGAAAAACTGCAAAACCCCGGGCCTGATGGTTATATGGGGGAGTTTTATAAAATGCTGAGCCCATTTGTCACCCCAGTTCTGCAGGATTTGTTCAACGCAATTCTTCAAAAAGAAGTGGTGATGCCGCGGTTTACAGAGGCATACACCACCCTAATTTTAAAGCCTCATAAGGACCCCTTGTTGCACTCTTCCTACAGACCTATCTCCCTATTAAATAATGACTACAAACTTTTGGCCAAAATAATGGCGAAAAGACTGCAAACTATTCTCCCTTCCATACTAACCGACCATCAACTAGGATTTGTCCGCAACAAGCATATCACACTGGGTATACGTACTGCCATAGCGGCTACCATTGCGGGCAAGAACTCCGGGGGAATCCTCCTTAGCCTTGATGTCGAAAAAGCATTCGATAAGGTAGAGTGGGCTTGGCTGTTGGGCGTGCTCGGGGAAAGGGCGTTCGGAGAGAGTTTTCTACACTATATTCAATTTATTTATAAAAACCCACGAACCTCTCTATTGATCAATGGGGAGAGATCTCAGGAGATACACTTGGCTAGGGGCACAAGACAGGGATGCCCACTTATGCCTCTCTTGTTTAATCTGGCTTTGGATCTGTTATTGAGAGCCCTAGAGGCAGAGCCTGTATTTCATGGCATTGGAATTGGGTCCTTGTCTGTGAAACTAACGGCGTTTGCGGACGACTTGATTCTATTCACATCTAACCCGAGATCGCCCTTACCAACTATTTTGCAATTGATGGATTTGTTAGGCCAGGTTTCGGGTTATTCTATTAATTTAAACAAGTCGGCGGCTCTATACCTGGGACCGGGTGTCAGGCCACAGTGGGGCGATGGGTATCCCTTTACGTGGAGCATGGGCTGTTTGAAATACCTGGGTGCGCTTATTCCTAGGAACCCTCTAGAACTATATTCCCGTAACATAACACCAGTGATTAGGACCTTGAGAGGGACCTCCGAGGTTGGGCCACACTTAGGCTGTCGTTCTTGGGGAGGATACACCTCCTCAAGATGATAGCCTTCACAAGAATTTTTTTGCCGATCCTACTGGGCGAACAGGACATAAAATATATCTATAAGCTCTTCAGAATGTTTATGTGGTCCAAGAAGGTAGCGGGCTTGAGCAGGGTCACGTTGCAGCAGGAGGTTAAAAATGCAGGGGTCAATTTCCCGGATATTGCAAAGTATAACCAGGTGACTCTCTTGTGTGTCCTGAGGGACTGGGTGGGGAATAGCAAAGTGCATACCAACACTGACCTAGATCAGGCTATGTTGGGCACCGTGAATTTGACTTTTATGATTCACCAACATAAACATCTTTTGCCCCCTCAAGTAGTACAAAACCCCCTGTTATTTACGATCTGGAAGCTGTGGCATACTATTCGTAGAGAAAAGAATTTGGGCCCGCACTACTCTCTGCTTCTACCGCTGGCTGGAAACCCGGATCTTGGCCTGGGTAATACGGTCCATACATACGAGCACTGGCGCGAGTCTGGCATCACCTCAATCTCCGCGCTGGTAAATATAGCCCAGAAAAAAACCTTATCCTATGAGGCAATGAAACACTTATATCCCACCGCAACCTTCCAGGTGTTCCCTTTTCTCCAGGCCACTTCGTACATTAAACAAATAATTCAACGCTTCTCTGACCTCGACTGGTCCAATGATTTGGATACTCTCTTGGAAAGCCCCCCGCCAAGCAAAAGAGCTATTTCTATCTACTATAAAGCTTTGAGGAAAAGGCTGGATTGGGGGACGCAGAAAGCGGGGATGAAGTGGGCCCGGCATTTCCCTAATTTGTCCTGTGATCAGATGCTAAAATCCTAAAATTATGCATGGTCTGCCCTATCAGCATCAACGTATAGAGAGATGCTTCTCCGACAATTTCACTATAATTATATCTCTCCGCTTAGGTCCTTTCGCATGGGCTTATCTAAATCCTCGAGTTGTTTGAAATGTAATACGGAGTCGGCTGACCTCTTTCATAATCTTTGGGAATGCCCTGTGGTCAAGCGCTTCTGGAGACGAGTAGCCCAATACGCGTCTCAAAACCTAGTGACCTTTGCATCCCCCTCACCGGAATGGGCAATCTTTGGGGAACTGATGCTGGAGGGGGTGAGGATTCCACGAGGTACCAGAAGGCTGTTATTAATCATATCCGCTGTAGCACGGAAAACAATTCTGCAGGCCTGGATTTACCCCGACCCGTCCCAATTTAAAATTTTCTTGGATAAACTGCAGCAATTCTTCAAATTTAATTGGGTAGACGTTTCCCCATAAGGAAACTAAGGTTGAGTCCTTTTTTGCTACCTGAGAAAGCTCTATTAACTTGATGACGCCGGTGGTTCGAGCTAAACTGCATAATACCTTTGGAGACACTGAGTGGTACCTTATGAGAATGGTTGAAGGGGACCCGCCAATTGTATTGGGCCAGTGAGAGTGGCTTCTCTTGTGGCCCACCTGACCCATCGATCTCAAAAATACCATTTTGTGAGTACTCACCTGAAAAATGGATATTGTCAGTGTGCCACACACCCCGCTTCCCCTTTAATTCTTACGATCGGGTTGTTCCACCAGCAGGTGGCGACGTTGCAGGGAGAAGTCTTGAAAACAAGCCCTTCCGGCCTATATAAACCTGGGACCTCCCACTTAACACCAGTGATTTAAAAAGCAGAAAGACAAGGTACCAGGAAATCCAACGGTAACCTCAAAATAAAGAAAAGCTTCACCATATAAAGGATCCAGGATACCAAAAAGGGCGGGTGAAGTGGGGTGTGTGGCACACTGACAATATCCATTTTTCAGGTGAGTACTCACAAAATGGTATTATTCTCAGTGTGCCACACACCCGGCTTCCCCTTTAATTCTTACGATCAGGACATCCAAAAGCAGTGTCCACAAGGGATGGGTATCCGAAGGCAAAGTGAAGCATAACTTAAATGACTGCAGTCTGCAGAACTTTGCGGCCAAACACAGCACCCGCTGAGGCCCGCACATCAACCTTGTAAAACTTAGAAAAAGTATGAACAGAAGACCAAGTAGCGGCCTTACAAACTTGTTCAACAGAAGCTTGGTGCTGAAAAGCCCAAGACGCTCCAACGGCGCGAGTAGAATGAGCAGTGATACGAAAAGGGGGAACTTTCCCCTTAGCAGAATAGGCCGCAATAATGGCCTGACGTATCCATTTGGTAATGCAAGATCTGGCCGGCGCCAAACCCTTCCTAGGCCCACAGGGCACAACAAAAAAGGCATCAGTTTTATGAAAAGGAGAAGTAATAATCAAATAGTACTTAACACAGCGTACTACATCCAAACAATGCAAAATCCTCTCCTTGTCATTCTTAGGCTTAGGACACAGGGAGGGAAGAACAATATCCTGATTCAAATGAAAAGCAGAAACAACCTTAGGAAGAAAGTCCGGTTTGAACCGAAAGACCACTTTGTCCTGATGCCTCTCAAAGTAGGGCGCCTGAATAGACAAGGCCGCCAACTCCGAGACACGCCGAACCGAAGTGATAGCTACCAAGAAGACAATCTTCTGAGTCAGGGTAGACAAAGCAATATTTTGCAAAGGCTCAAAGGGAGGAGCCTGAAGAGCAGAAAGAACCAAATTCAAGTCCCAAACAGGGAGTAATGGTTTCCTGGGAGGCCGCACATGCGTAACCCCCTGGAAAAAAGTTTTAACTAAAGGAAGAAGCACAAAAAGATAGATAAGGCAGAAACCTGCCCTTTCAAAGTACTCAGCTGAAGACCGGAGTCCAGCCCTGATTGTAAAAACTCCAGAATCCCGGAGACTGAAAAGACCCTACAAGGCAAGGACCTAACCTCACACCAAGCGACATAGGCTTTCCAAGCCCTATAGTAGGCGATAGAAGAAGACCTCTTTCGGGCGATCAGAGTCTTAATAACCGAGTCAGAAAGACCCTCCTCCTTCAAGATGGAGGTCTCAGCGGCCAAGCCATCAAAACCAGCGTTGGTAAACTGGGGTAAGACAGCCGACCCTAAGTGAGCAGATCGGGCCGAAGAGGCAGAATGAGCTGATTCACTGTCAGCCAAACGATGTCTGCACACCATACTCGTCTTGGCCATCTTGGGGCCACGAGAATGGCGGACACCCTTTCCAGAACCAGCTTCCATACCACCCAGCCTAGCATGGGTATCGGAGGAAACAGGTACAGAAACCCCAGGTCCCCCCAGCTCAGGGATATGGCTTCCGCCGCCAGAGCCAGAGGATCCTGGGAGAGCGACACAAAGATCGGGAGCCTGCAATTGTGACGAAAGGGAAACAGGACCACCTCCGGTGTCCCCCACCGGAGCGGACTGCAGACTGCCGTGAGACAAGGAACATGTGCCTTCGCCCAGGTCAGGATCAGGGACACCACTCTGAGGGCACCCAGACTGCAAGTCCCTCCCTGATGATTGATGTAAGCAACCGCTGTTTGATTGTCCGAGCGAAGCTGAACCAGAAGACCCAGACCCCGATGAGACAAAAGAGCAAGAACCAGACGGAAGGCTCTCAGCTCCAGAACAGACGGCCGAGGGTTGAAAAGAAGGACCCAAGCCGACTCCTGAATCAGACAAATTTTGGACTGAGTGAGAAACACCCTGTGTTGACCGGAATCCAACCGCATTCCCAGAAAGGACACCACCCTGGCCGGAGCAAGGGAGGACCTGGGAAGGTTGAAAAACTTCAGATGCAGGACGGGGCAAGCCGACCCGTCCTTCTTGGGGGCTGCGAAGAGAATGGAGTAAAAACCGAGGCCCACCTCTAAGTGCGGCACTGGCCGGATGCCCGCCATTTCCAGGAAAAAAACGTGTAGCAGGGCGAGACTCAAACTCCGGTTTGTAACCGGGCAACACCCCCTCCCAGAACTATGTGTTCAGAATCTCGCGGCCTTAAACCAGGGAGAAGTGTCGCAATCGTCCCCCCACCCGCATGGGTGAGGGCAGCCCCTCATTGCTGAGCGGGCTTAGCATTAGGTTTGGGCTTGGCGCCCCAGGACTGACCGGGACGGCCACAACCTTTTCCCCCGGGACCAACCTACACCGCCGGTAACGTGAAGGGAAGCCCCTCTGCCTGCTCTGGCTCCTCGAAAGGAGGGCCTAAAGGAACTCGCACCCCGAAAGGAGTGACAAGGCTTCTTGAATTGAGGCAACTTACCATCCTTGGTAACAGCATCCAATTTCTCGCCAAAAAGGTGTAAACCTAAGAGAGGTAGCGCTGTAAGCGCCCTTTTAGAGTTAAGGTCTGCCGTCCACTGGCGCAGCCATATAGACCGACGAATAGCCACCAGCAATGCCGCTGTCCTGCTACTCGTCGCAAGAGCATCGTCCTGAGCGGTCAGGACAAAAGAAACAAACGACTCACACTGCTTGAGAGAACTAAACATATCACAAGCGGGATCAAGATCTGCGTGCAGACCCCTAATAATGGATCTAACTGCCAGCAGAAGAAGCGCCGAAGCACAAATTGGCCGTAGTGTCGACCCGGCAATGATAAAACCATGGCGAGCCAATTGATCAATCCGACGATCCTCACCATCCTTAATGGTAGTGGTGTCAGAAAAGTGCAACGCAGCCGAGCCAGTCAGCCCTAACACAGGGGTATCGACGTCGGGGGGCACTGACCAAAGCTTCACCAAGTCCTCCGGAAAGGGTATAACGCTTATCCTAATTAGGAGGAGTTCCAACCAGGCGCGCGGGTTGTTCCCATTCCTTAAGGACAACCCTCTCAAAGTGCTGTTGCCTGGGAAACACCAAACGCGGCTGGGGTACGTCAAACAACTCACCCTTTGGCAGAGGGACCACCGCAGGCGGATCCAAGGCCAAAACTTTAAACATTTGAGCCAAAATGGAAGGAGTGTCAATGGACACCCCCACAGCCTGAACACCAGCAGTGTCAAACAATAGCTGGTCTGCAGGCTCATCCGACTCCTCAAGGAGTTCCCCCTCCTCATCAGGGGGACAATCGGACCAATCCAAAAATTCAGGTACCTCACCCTCCGAAGCAGGCACTGCCGGGGTAAGGTGCTTCCGCTTTGCCGTAGCCTTCTGAGCCACTGAAGCGGAAATTATTTTCTCAAGGTTGGCTAACCGTGCATGCACCCCGGAATGCGAATCCCCATTTTTGACAATGTCACACGGGGTCCGGAATAGGTTGGGGGGGATAGGAGATGACGGAAGTTGCGAGGAATTCACAAATTTGTTGAAAAGAAGCACACCAAAAACCAAAGTCTCTTAGATTGCAATTGATCCGTGTATTTAAAAAAGTGAACAAAAGTTTTTCATATAAACAATATTTACATATTCAACCCGTACATACAGGGTGTCAGAAATAAGTACAGCAGAGATAAACACGCATAGGTTTGTAGTATTGCTGTTTGAATGCACTGCAATATATAAAGTGGCCACTAGATGGCCCTAGTATTCAGTATACAATAGTTCTACTACAATGTACATTGCCACATGCATGACAGTATGAGACAGGCTCCCAATTGCAAGCATAAAGAGAGCCAGTATAAACATGATTTTGAGAATCAAAAACGATACATTACAGCGTGAGCAGGCACAATCTCCAACGTTTCAGACCCCACTGGGTCTTTCCTCAGGGAGGCTGAAAAGGCGATGCTAGCGGTGGGCTATAGGCAGAGGGTTTAAATAGGTCAAAGAATGGCGGGCTTTTCCGGGCCGGCCCGTGACGTCACTGGGGGCGTGCGTGTGTGCGCGCGCCAGTAAGCAGCGTCACCGGAGGGCGGGTCGGGTCCCGGCCGTCCAACCCCAGGATGGCGGTTGCGCAGATGCCATCCAGGTAGGGGAGGGGCGGCGCTCGGGGCCACGACTCCGTCTCCTAGGAGATACTCAGATGCATGTAATTGGTTTGAGCACAGAGGGGGCGTGGTTGTACGGCGAGAGTTTCGCCGATATGACAGAGTGCGCATTTCATTCATTCAGTGACAGTTCTGCTGCATCATCTGCAAGCAGGGAAGAGAGCATGTCTTTAGAGAGGGCTCCCGCTGCCACCAATCCTCCTGTTTAAGCATTCTCAGCATAGTGTCTGTTCTGCCATTTAGGGTCCATTTGTCATCTGATTCATCTGTGTTTTATTTCTTTGGAAAAGCCGCCATGGATCTCTCTTTGGATAAGCCGCCAATACTTTGCTATGTTTATGCAAAACAAGAACAGATATGGTATTAATAGAAGACAAAACCCTTTTTAACCCACAGTCCACCGTGCATCCCTTAAAGGTATATCACGGGGAAAATTTTAAAAACAATACAGTGAAGTGAATTTTAACTTATCCTATATACATATATACATTGATAACCTCTTGTTAGAAAGAAAAGCATCATGGTTAGAAACTACAACATTATGGGGGGTATAAATAACTGCTACTAACTTTCTCTATGACCATTTAATGTGGACTATCTTAGGTAGGCTAAAAATAGCATTGGTAATCACAATCTTCATTCAATCCAGCTGGGTGGATTGTATCTAACTTGTAGATCCATTGAGAATTTACCCTATAGCCAATTCCTGCGGGTTAGACGTATTGTGGACACAGACGATCTGTATGACCTGAGATCAGAGGAGATGAAAAAAGACTTCCTGGCCCGGGGGTATAGGGAATCCAGATTGGAGTCAAATCGACATAAGGCAAGGGCCAGAGCAAGGCATGATCTTTTGAAATTTAATCCTAAAAAAAGTGAAGCCCGAATACCACTGATACTCACATATTCTGCACAATCAGACAAGGTTAAAAAGATTGTGCGACGGCACTGGCCAATTTTATCTAGTGACGAGAAACTAGAAATGGTTTTTAAGGACCCCCCAATGATGGCTTACAAAAAATCAAAAAGTATCAAGGACAGGCTGGTACATGCTGACTTTACGTTGAATGACCCTATAGCCCCAGAATCCACATGGCTTACTGTAGGTACCAAACCACAGGGTATGTACCCCTGTGGGCAATGTGCCTAAAGTAGCTTTGTCTTACGGACTAACGAGATAAGCCACCCTAGATCAGGACAAACATTTGAACTTAGGGACTTCTTTAACTGCAATAGCAAAGGTGTTGTGTACATGATTAAGTGTCCATGTGGGTTGCCTATGTAGGACAAACCTCGAGAGCTATTAAAGTACGGATTGGGGAGCATAGATCTGACATCAGAAGGGGAAATCTAGACTCATCCCTTACGAAACATTTTTTTGAAATGGGACATCAGATTACTCAACTGAGGTTCTGTGTAATTGAAAAGGTGCTACGCCCCCGGAGGGGGGGGCGATCTGACACAAAAATTGCTGCAACGGGAGACTCACTGGATCTACAAGTTAGATACAATCCACCCAGCTGGATTGAATGAAGATTGTGATTACCAATGCTATTTTTGGCCTACCTAAGATAGTCCACATTAAATGGTCATAGAGAAAGTTAGTAGCAGTTATTTATACCCCCCATAATGTTGTAGTTTCTAACCATGATGCTTTTCTTTCTAACAAGAGGTTATCAATGTATATATGTATATAGGATATAAGTTAAAATTCACTTCACTGTATTGTTTTTAAAATTTTCCCCGTGATATACCTTTAAGGGATGCACGGTGGACTGTGGGTTAAAAAGGGTTTTGTCTTCTATTAATACCATATCTGTTCTTGTTTTGCATAAACATAGCAAAGTATTGGCGGCTTATCCAAAGAGAGATCCATGGCGGCTTTTCCAAAGAAATAAAACACAGATGAATCAGATGACAAATGGACCCTAAATGGCAGAACAGACACTATGCTGAGAATGCTTAAACAGGAGGATTGGTGGCAGCGGGAGCCCTCTCTAAAGACATGCTCTCCTCCCTGCTTGCAGATGATGCAGCAGAACTGTCACTGAATGAATGAAATGCGCACTCTGTCATATCGGCGAAACTCTCGCCGTACAACCACGCCCCCTCTGTGCTCAAACCAATTACATGCATCTGAGTATCTCCTAGGAGACGGAGTCGTGGCCCCGAGCGCCGCCCCTCTCCTACCTGGATGGCATCTGCGCAACTGCCATCCTGGGGTTGGACGGCCGGGACCCGACCCGCCCTCCGGTGACGCTGCTTACTGGCGCGCGCACGCACGCACGCACGCCCCCAGTGACGTCACGGGCCGGCCCGGAAAAGCCCGCCATTCTTTGACCTATTTAAACCCTCTGCCTATAGCCCACCGCTAGCATCGCCTTTTCAGCCTCCCTGAGGAAAGACCCAGTGGGGTCTGAAACGTTGGAGATGTGCCTGCTCACGCTGTAATGTATCGTTTTTGATTCTCAGAATCATGTTTATACTGACTCTCTTTATGCTTGCAATTGGGAGCCTGTCTCATACTGTCATGCATGTGGGAATGTATATTGTCTGTAGTAGAACTATTGTATACTGAATACTAGGGCCATCTAGTGGCCACTTTATATATTGCAGTGCATTCAAACAGCAATACTACAAACCTATGCGTGTTTATCTCTGCTGTACTTATTTCTGACACCCTGTATGTACGGGTTGAATATGTAAATATTGTTTATATGAAAAACTTTTGTTCACTTTTTTTAAATACACGGATCAATTGCAATCTAAGAGACTTTGGTTTTTGGTGTGCTTCTTTTCAACAAATTTGTGAATTTATTGGATTATGGATCATAGTGGGGAATAGATCCTGTTGAATAATTTTGAGCACCCAAGTAGATATGCTCATGTCTAATACGATGGTGTGCGGGCTTGCATAACTTATACATCGGAAGTTGCGAGGAGCCAGAAGCCGGAGCAACGGACTGGCGCGGAATGTTCTGCCTTGCACATGGAACGCATAATATGACATCATCGCCTGGGAGCGGAGCCCCACACAGCCTGGATAGCCCCGAAGAACCATTTCCGGTAACGTTGGAAGCCTCCATATGGTGAATTTGTGGTATTCGCAACAACCCAGGGTTTTACGCATTAAGCAACCCGGGATGCCCCTTTGTAATTAAAGTCCCGGAAGTGGGAGGATTTTTTTTTTTTTTTTTTTTTAAGCCTAGGAAAATCCCAATTTAGAGACTAAGACTAGGCAGGTATAATAGACCGGGAGAGCCACTGCAGTGAGGGGATCCCAGAATCTGTGGGGGAAAAGAGACCACAGTGAATCCCCCGACCAGTATGCACTACATTCATACATAACCAACAAGGCAAACATATATGAATAGTTTAAACATCATGAATAAAATATACATGACGCATGCTATTTCAAGGCAAAGCCAGAGAGTGCATCAATATATATATGCACATATATATATATATATATATATATATAACCACACATACACACATACCAAAATACAGGCATTTGACCCATACATAAGCAGAAGTGCCCCAGGAAAAAACGCTATACATGGCAGGCAATAACAAAAGTACAAGGACGGCCCCAAGTGTGCGATGGTGGGACCGTTTACCTCTACAGCTCAAGCCACACCGGACCTCTTCCCCCACCGGCTTCAGCACACCTGTCTCTAATGAGACAGGGGAAGTGAAGGGCGGGCCCGGAAACAGCAAAAAAGGGGGGAAATTTGAAAGTGCAACACAAACAAAGGCCCCAGCAGCCCAAGCCACGCGACGCCACCGCAGCGCTGCCCTGCCAAAGCACTTCCACACATAACACTAAGTAAAGCACCTCATGCAACACGCACCCCCCCCCATTTAGCGAAGGGACCGAGTGGGAGAAGGTGACCTAAAGGGAACATCAGGACAGGGGCATCCCAAATCCGGATCACCATGCCGGATAGCCGCATTGCCCCACAAGTGGGGTCGAGCGGAGGAGATAAGCTCCTAGGCACCTAAAGTGCCATCTACCTTTGCCCAGCCAGCAGCCTAGGCTGGGAGGCTTCCGTTTAACTAGGCATAAACAACACAATAGAACTGGGCAGAAATAGACCAAAAGGGGATGCCGGGTTTGACCCCGGCTACCTGCAAGCAGGAGACTTCTTTCTTCTGTCTTGTCGCTTCATGCAGAGAGAAAAAACTGGCGTTAAGTGGGAGGTCCCAGGTATATATAGGCCGGAAGGGGCTCGTTTTCAAGACTTCTCCCTGCAACGTCACCACCTGCTGGTGGAGTAACCCGATCGTAAGAATTAAAGGGGAAGCGGGGTGTGTGGCACACTGAGAATATTTTACTCGAAACCGGTGAATCGTTTTATGGGTACCCCTCTTACTGGCATGTTGAAGGGAAGATGGGGAGGAGGGGTGGCCGGTGTTGATACTAATGTATATTAATGTTTATGTTTGACCAGTATGACTGCAATAACCAACATTTTCTGGCTGTTCTGATTGGCTTGATTCTCTTTTTTTTTTTAATGCTCTGTACAACTGTGATTTACCTGTCCTCAATAAAAAAGTTTGAAAGATAAAAAAGTTTGAAAGAAAAAGTAAATGCTGTACTCACCACTATTTCTTGTGTACAACCCCTGCTGTTTTCAAACTCCTGCAGTTTTTAAAACTACACACTTCTGTCCTGCTGCACTTATGTCAAGCTGCTCTCACACAGGCTGAAACTCCACAGAGCAGCTCACCTGTTTATCAACACCTGCTTAGCAAACAGCAACAGGCCAAAACCAAAACTTTTACTACCAATGCAATACTATCCAAATCACATTTAAAGTGGACCAACACCCAGGATTTTGACTATCCTGGGTCTTGGTCCACTTCGGTGGGGCACCCCCGATCGGGGTGCCCCGCTGTGTGAAACCCCCCCGAAAAACTCACCTCTCCCCGCTCCCAGCACCGACGGACAAGCCGCGGACAAGCGGCTCCTCCGCCGCCGCCTCCCGCGCGTCCCTCTTGACGCGCGCGTGCCCGCGCCGGCCATTCACAGACGGCCGGCGCGGGCACGCCTAGAGGGGCGCGAGGGAGGCGGCGGCGGCCGGCCGCCGCTGAAGATAAGGTGAGGAGTTTGGGGTGTTTGGGGGGGTTTCACCCCGCAGGACATCCCGATCTCGGATGTCCCGCGGGGAGGGAGGTGATCGGCCCGAGAATCTTATAGATTCCCGGGCCGATCACCCGTGGGTGTTGGTCCACTTTAAGACAAATTAAAACAGAACACTTCTGACTTATAAAAGGAAGATTCAAATAAGTCAAACACAAAAACAGTTACTTACCAAATCCAATGTAACTACTGCAGATTTTAAAACTACACACTTCTGTCCTGCTGCACTTATGTCAAGCTGCTCTCACACAGGCTGAAACTCCACAGAGTGAAACACAGAGTGAAACACCTGATCATGTCCAAGGAATGCAGAACCCTTTCCTTGTCGTTGCTAGGATTGGGACACAATGAAGGAAGAACAATGTCCTGATTCAAATGAAAAGCAGACACAAACTTAGGCAGAAAATCCGGCTTGAAGCGAACACCACTTTGTCCTGGTGCCTCTCATAGTACGGAGGCTGAATGGATAGAGCAGCCAGCTCAGACACACGCCTAACCGAAGTTATGGCCACCAAAAAGACAACCTTGAGGGTAAGAACAGCCAGAGCAGCATCGTGAATAGGCTCAAAGGGAGCACCCTGCAAGGCAGATAAAACCAAGTTTAAATCCCAAACGGGGACCACAGGTTTACGAGGGGGACGCGCATGAGTGACCCCCTGAAAGAAGGTCTTAACCAAATGATGCTGAGCAAAGGACTTCTGAAAGAAGACGGACAGTGCAGAAACCTGACCCTTCAGAGTACTGAGTTTTAGACCTAAGTCTAAACCATGCTGTAAGAACTCCAGAACCCTAGGGACAGAGAACTCCCTACAGGGAAGAGACCTAGACTCACACCAGTCAATGTAGGTACGCCATACACTATAATAGATAGTAGAAGAAGTCTTCTTCCTAGCCTGCACCATAGTACCTACCACAGAGGCAGACAAACCCTTCTCCATCAAGATGGAGGTTTCAGCAGCCAGGCCGTCAAAGCCAGCGTTTGTAAATTGGGATGGCGTAAGGAGCCCTGAGTTAGCAGATCTGGCACCCCTGTCAGATAGTACTGGTCTACTGCCATTTGAACCACGTCTGTGAACCACACTCTTCTTGGCCACCTGGGGGCCACTAGAATCACAGGCACCCCTTCCAGAGCAATCTTGGCGCAGAATCCTGCCCAGAAGGGGGAATGTTAGAAATACAAACAGGAGCTGAAACTCCTTCCATGACATGGACAGGGCATCCGTGACAGGGATACGAAGGCCGGGAGCTTGTGGTTGTGACGGGATGCAAACAGATCCACATCCGGTAGACCCCAACGGTGACACAGGAACTGGAATACCCTGTTGCAGAGGGACCACTCCCCCTGACGGGACGTCCCCCTGCTCAGAGCGTCTGCTAGCAGATTCTCCGCCCCCGGAATGTAAACAGCCGAAATGCATTGTACATTGGCCTCCGCCCATGTCAGAATCTGAGACACCTCCTGGAGGGCACCCTTGCTCCGGGTCCCTCCCTGATGGTTGATGTAGGCAACCGCCGTCCTGTTGTCTGAGCGTACCTGGACCGACAGACCCCTCAGGTGTTGGGTCAACCGCTCCAGTATCAACCTGACTGCCCGCAATTCCAGAATGTTGATGGGTAAATGGACCTCCAGAGGACCCCACCTGCCCTGGAAGCGCAGGGACTTCCAGAATCTCCCCCAACCTGACAGACTGGCATCCGTTGTGACCGTCTCCCAGGAGGGGGCCAGAAAAGACCTGCCCCCTATCAAGTTCCCGTGGTCCAGCCACCACGCAAGGGACTGTCTGACCGAGGGGGGAAGCACACAGACCCCGTCCAAGGACGCTGGGTTCTTGTCCCATACTGACAGAAGGTGAAGCTGCAGAGGTCTCAAAACGAACTGGGCAAAGGGCACCGCCTCGAAGCTCGCCACCATCAGGCCCACCAGCTGCATTCCTTGCCTGATGGAGGGCTGTGGGCACGAGAGCAGGAACCTCGCCTGCACAGTCAGAGCTTCCACCTTCTGTTGAGGAAGTTGACCGTATCCAGAATCATTCCCAGGAACGGAGTCACCGCGGAGGGGGACAGAGAGGACTTGGGGTAATTGATCACCCAGCCGAAGGACTCCAGGGTGGACACTACCAGCTGAGTGTCCAACTCTGCCTGCCGCAGAGACCGAGAGGTGATGAGTATATCGTCCAGGTAGGGCAGCACGCGTATGCCCCTTAGCCTTATCAGGGACATCACCCCTGCCAGCACCTTGGTGAACACCCTGGGAGCCGACGTGAGGCCGAATGGCAAGGCCACAAATAGGTAATGCTGATCTTTCAGTGCAAATCTAAGAAACCTTTGGTGTCCTGGAAACACCGGGACAGGAAGGTAAGCATCCTTGAAGTCTACGGACGTCATAAAGTCCCCTGGGCGCAGACAGCCGATGGCCGAGCGCAGAGTTTCCATGCGAAAGTGCCTGTTCTTGACAAATTTGTTGAGGATCTTTAAATCCAGAATGGGCCTGACTGACCCATCCTTCTTGGGTACTGTGAAAAGGATGGAATAGAACCCCATGCCCCTGTCTCCTAAGGGGACCTTGCAAATGACCCCGAGATCCAGGAGACCCTGCACGGCCAGCAACAAGACCTGAGCTGAGGCAGGGTCCTGTGGAATCCGGGACCCAATGAATCTGGTGGGGGGCCGTACAGCAAATTCTATCTTGTAGCCGGAGGACACTACCTCCTGAATCCACCGGTCTGAGACGTGGCGCCTCCAGACATGCTCGAAGTGCTGCAGACGTCCCCCCACCCTGACGGGCGAGGGCGCCCCTTCATGCCTGAGGGGTCTTGGGAGGGGCTTTGGGCTTGGACCCCCAGGAGGAACCAGGATGGCGTCCTCTATTCCTGTGCCAGGAATCTGCGTGGGACCCAGCGAAGGACACCCCTTTTCCCTGTTTAGCCCCACGGTAGGGGATCGAAAGGGTGCCCTGGGCTCGAAAGGGCCGAATCTGCCGCCTGCGCTGGGGTAACTCGCCTCCCTTGGCGAAGAGGTCTAGACGGTCCCCAAACAGGCGCAGCCCCTTAAATGGAAGCCCGGTAAGGGCTTTCTTAGCGGCATTGTCAGCAGCCCACTGGCGCAACCAAACCGTGCGGCATATAACTACCGCCAGGGCAGAAGATCTGGCACACATCCTAATAGCATCGTCCAATGCAGACAGGATAAAGTTTACAAACACATCACGGTTAGACAGTGCATTGACAGTATCAGGTGGGCAACTCATCTATGCCATTGAGTGCATTCCTGACCATGGCCCTGAGCGCTACTGCCGTAATGGTTAAGGTGCAAACCGGGCACAGAGTTGCTCCCCCAAATGCAAAGGCATGGCATGCCAATTGATCAATACGCTGGTCCTCAGAGTCCCACAGTGTAGTAGTGTCAGGGGAGTGCATAATAGAGGTGTTGGACAACCCTAGAATAGGAACATCGACCTCGGGGGGCGATGACCAGCACTTAACCAAGTCAGCAGGGAAGGGATACTTCCTATCCACACTCTTAGGGATCCCGGGAAGTCTACTGGGATGTTCCCATTCTTTAAGCACGAGGCTATTGAAATGGGTTTGCTCGGGAAATTCAAGACGAGCCTTAGCAGTATGAAAAAGCTCACCCCTTTGCCTGGGAGCCGCAACAGGGGGAGAGATGGACAAAACTTCAAAAATCTGAACCAGCAGTCTGTCAATATCATCCGGGGTCCAGTGCTCGGAACCAGACTCGTCATGACCCCTTGACTCCTCGTCATATGACCCTGAGTCAGAGAACAGCTCCCCTTCGTCCGAGGGGGTATGGCCGTAAGGATGCAACAACTCATCAGATTCCATAGGGAAAAGAGCAGAGTCAGGGGTTAAATGCCACCTCTTAGCGGTGGCCATATGCGCTAATGAGCTAGCAAGCAATCTTTCAACACTAGCCAGTCTAGTAGCCACATCAGGATGAGAATCCCCACTTGTATTGGGGGTTAGACTCAGGCTTGGGGGAGTAGGTGAAGTGAGGCGAGGTGCAGGCCCAGCCACTGAAGAGGCGGGAAGAACCGATAACGCCTGCTGTGCACAAGGAACACAGACCCGTGCATTGTCACCGCTGCTAGGTAAGACCCCACAAGCTACACACAGCCGGGTTTGTCCTGAAGGAACCCCGTTCACAATATCCTGGGATGCCTCCATATGGGGATTTAATCGGCACAATAGGCCAGTAGGGATTGACGCTGTAAGCTACCCTGGATGCCCCAATAACCCGCGGGGAAGTGGGAGTAAATTTAATAGTCTCAACCAGGAGCTACACCGGGCCGGGAGAAGCCACCGGAATCCATGGTCTGAAAGACATAAAGGGAAAAGAAATGTCAGAGCCATGCGCAAGGGAGTCATAAAAAGTAAAATAAGGTCGCCCGCGAGGGCACTTACAGACAGAGGGGGGAGTACGGTCTTCACCACGTGCGCGCGAGTAACAATGGCGCCAAGCGAACCTCGAAGGGCGGGCCAGGGCTGACCGTGACGCGGAGTGCGCCAAGCCAGGACCCCCCCCTCCCCCCAGAGAGCGCGAAGCTCCAAAAACGGCCAGACAGCAGGGCAGTAAAGCCTGAAGTGGAATTGATCGAGTGGAATGCCTCAGAAGAGCCACTACAAGCTAAAAAAGAGACGCCGCAGCGTCTGCAAAGCCACCGTCGCCATGCAGTACAACCATATAGGAAAGACGCGGCGGCGACCAATACAAGATAAAAGTAAACAGCCCGGCTCTGACACCCACTCCCAGTCAAACGCGATACAAATGCCATAAGCGTGTAATAGGTTACACTGAGGCAGCCATACTCACAAACCCCTCCCCCCCTTTCTTTCCCCCCGGGCTAAGGGGGGAACGAGGGAGGATGGCGACCCTTTACACAGGGTCCACTGCTACACGGGGAGTGGGGCAAAGATGCGGGAGGGGCATCCCCTAAAGACTCACCATCAGCCTAAACCGCCTACCCTTTGGTGGGGGACTGCGGTGGAGCAAGGCTCCATAAGCACGCATGGTGCTGCCTACATTCACCCGACCAGCGCAGCCCAGGCTGGGAGGCACATCACAAGTAGGACGGGTGGGAGTAGTCCAACAGGGCCGCAGGCTGTAATAGCCCCGCTCACCTGCGAGAGAGTGATACTTCATGTCTTCGCAGTCAGCAATGCAGAGAAATCTGGGGATTTGTGGGAGGTCCCCGGGTATATGAAGGGCCGGGAGGAGCCTGTTTTTGCATGTCTGCAGTGCACAGCGCCATCTGGCGGAAAATAACCCAAATGTAAGTATTATATCTGGAGTAGGACGTACTGTATACTTAGAATACTATTTTTTTTTACTTTACTCACCTCCGATCATCAGCTCCTGTGTCCCTTAATCCAATGACAGATGCGATCATCGCTGGCCACAGGAGCAGAGGGGCAGGCGATTATCTGATCGCCTGCCCCTCTGCTCCTGTGGCCAGCATGATCGCATCTGAAAGAAAAACAGCCAGGACGACTCCCGGTGGGTGGGGCTTAGCGGCAAGATGGTGGCGCCCATCGGGAGAGGAGGGGAGATGGGGCTGTCAGGCTCTCTCCTGAAGCTGAAGAGCCGGGGGGGGGGGTGATCGGTGGCCCCCCTGGTGGAGAGGAGACCCGGCGGAATGATTTGTATTTATTTTTTTTTTACATGTAATTCCAGCGGGGATGGGGGGGTGGCTATTCTGGGTACTCCCCTGCAGCCGGGAGGGCCTGGGTGGGGGATCGAAGCCCCCCGAATGAAGCGCAGACCCAGCTAGATCGAACAAGGGGTCAGGAGAGTGTTTTTTTTCACTTCTTTTTAATGTAGCAGAGGGGAAAGTCAGGCACGTAGATTCTACGGGCTTGGCACTTAAGTGGAGTAGAAGCGAGCACGTAGAATCTATGTGCTTGGCACTGAAAGGGTTAACCCTTCTAGTACCAGCTACGTGAGTCTCACGTAGTCGCCTCTCCTACCGTAAAGTGCCAGCTACGTGAGACTCAAGTAGATGACTTTAAACCCCCACAGACAAAAAAATATAAAAGTTCAAAACTCACCTTACCCCTCGACGGATTAGGCCGGGTCTTCTCTTTACCCGGGGGGCATCCGATCCTCCCCCGGGGCTCTTCTCTCTTCAGGAGAGTGCCCAAAATAGCATCACCCCACCCCGGTAAGGGGTCCAATGAGATCCCTAAACCAGTTCACAAGGCTGGGGGCTGACTTATCATTAACCCCCTGCACCCCAATTACCTGCCTTCCCAAAGCCCGGGGGGGCAGAAGAGCCTGGCCCACGGAGATTGTAGCCGGCAGGGCGGAGGGCCACCACAGCAGGCCCATGCACCCTGTTCTACAAGCCCCCATAGCTGGTCCCGGGCTGGTTATGATGTGTAAGGGGGTCCCCCCATTTAAAAAAAAATTAAATTAACCCCTTAGTGCGGATAGTAGTTGGATTTTATTTGTAAATGTTATAAAGTGCTCTTTTCAGTTTGGGGGGGTCTCCTGGGCAAGAATGGTATTTGCATTGTTTATTTTGGATAGCACAAACTTCTTTGCACAGGCACTATAACATTGTGATTTTCTTGGGATGATATTGACACAATTATGTAAATATATATATTAATTATTTTGCACATATGGTAGATTAACTATTTGGATACACATTTTACATATATATATATTCTTTCTTTATAGTGTAGCTATCCAGCCCTGTTTACATATATCTATTGGAACTATGAAATTATGATATTTTGATATGGTACCCTGGTGACCCCTTGTGTTTGTTTTTTTGTAGTATTGTGATATGTGTTTTTTAATATGTATTGTGTGGTGTCTTTTAGAATCATGTACAAAAATTCAATAAATTGATCATTTTTTACATATCATAAAGGTAGTGCCCTATTACTTTATCTTCCATCTGTCTTGGTGCTAACATATTTTGGGTGTGTGGGGACCCTAGATAAAATATCTTTCCCTTGTGGTTATATAGCACCAAGTTTAGTGAGCACACCCTAGTAAATTTGAAGTATATTAATGCTGGTGCGGTCCATACACATTTTTATTGTCCCAATTAGTATATATATATATATATATATATATATATATATATATATATATATATATTCCTGCAAAAATCACGGTTCAACAAGGAGGAAAATGAAGAAAAATGACCTGTCAACAGAGGGTGACAAAACCCTCAAGTAGGCTGGCAATTAAACCGGACCTTCACCATGATTTAATGAAAAGCCCAGACCCACAGCATCTAAAATTAATATATTTTAAGTTTTTAGTCACTTACTTATTATTCTTTCCGCCACTGGGCTGCAACTCTGTTCAGGACTTTAGGATACGGGCGCCACCATCTTGACTCAGAAGAACCACACTTACTGAGATGAGGAGCGCGGGATAAAGTACAGGGGACAGGTTACAGCTGTGCTTTGCTCAGACAGAGCAGAGCTGGGGTCAGGAAAAGGTCAGCAATCCCAGAATGCAGAGCATCACAGTCAGAAGTCACTTCCTGTTTGCAGGCTGCCTGATGTTCCATGAGCCGCCATCTTGGATGTTTAGAGGCTCATACATGCAGTAGATGCAGGTAGGATGATTTTTATTGTGAGCAATCTGTATGTACAGGGTGTGGGAAACATATAAGATTCAGAGTGAAGGACCGCTTTAAAAGGGTTAATAGTACCTATGCACGTTGGGTATTGTTCTGCTCAGAGGACCTTGTGCTTTCAGTTTGACTTTGTTTTTTCTTGTTTGCATATTGATATTTTAGGAAAACATGTTTTTTATTCAGCTTTTTAATATTTTTTGGGGGAAAAATTGTGTAACCTAAGAATTCTTCGAGGGATTACTTCCAGAAAGATGAGCCCACTACAACAAGCTGGGTACGCTTAGAAAGCTTAACGTGTACTTTCAGAGAATATATAGTTTATGGGGGGATATTCCAAATGTGAAGTGTTGTTTTGGTTGAAAAATTGCAAGGTGCGCACTTTACAATTGCGTTGGCAGAGCTGAAATTTTCAAGTAAAATGACCGTTATGTGCATGCTTTACTTTGGTGTGTTTGCCAACTCTTCCCTTGACAGTACCTATGCATGTTGGGTATTGTTCTGTTCGGGGGATGTTGCTTTTTCAGATTTTACTTACTGGTACACCTCGAAAGCTTGAGGTGTGTACTTCCAGAGTATATAATTTGTGGGGGGTATTTCAAATGTAAAGGGTTGTTTTTCTAGAAAAACAGAGGTGCGCATAGCGCAGTTGTATTTTATCTGAAAATATCCTAAAGCTCTGTTTCAGTTTGGGGGGGGGGGAGGGGGGGGAGTCTCCTGGGCAGGAAAGGGCGTCTACCTATACCGCTGTAACCGGGAGAAATTGGGGTTTCACACTATTCACATTATTCTAAGTATGCAGCACGTCCTGCTCCAGATAATGATTCATAACATCTAGGACATCCAATAGCCGTGTCCACGAAAAAGGGTGGGGATCACAAAAAATACAACTCTGTGAAGTACTCACCTGTAGAGTTGGTATTATATGCAGACAGCACGTCCTGCTCCAGACATAGTCCTTACATGTGGGTATACCTCCGCCTTCAGCGCCGTGCACTGCAGAATCATGAAGAAAACAAGCTCCTCCCGGCCCTACATATACCGAGGGACATTCCACAAATCCCCAGCATTGAAAAGCAGTGAGAGAAGAAGCCAGGAGGAAAACAACCACCCAGAGACTGGCAATAATATCCAAGATAATAATCACCACACAGGGGATCCAGAACAAAGTGAATCAGGGTGGGGTGGAGCAGGACGTGCTGTCTGCATATAATACCAACTCTACAGGTGAGTACTTCACAGAGTTGTATTATTCTAAGCAGACAGCACGTCCTGCTCCAGACATAGTCCTTACATGTGGGACATCCAATAGCATAAGTAGGGTGGGATCCCCATGAAAAAAGGCACAGCCAACCAAAACAGCGCTATCGCCTGTAACCTTGCTACCAGGAGCAACTAGAGCAAAGCTCTAACTTAACTTATGAAGCCTTACAAGGCTAATGAAACACGACCAGAGAACTAGTCAGCCTGCTCAACAACCAAGTGCATAAGGCCCAAACCAAGCACCGGTAGAAGAAATCCAAACCAAGAGAGAAGAATGAATCTCCCTTAACAAACAGGCCAGAGTAACGGCCTAACCATGCTACTAACGATAACAGGGCAGCCAAGGCAACCATAGAACCTTTCCCGTCAGGGAATACGAACCCTGGTCTTGGCCGTAATACTGAACACGAGCTAACAAGGCTCCTCGAGAGCCATCATGATAATCAGGAGCTCAGAAGGGCAACCAGCCAAGCAAGACCAGTCCAACAGGCTCCCATACTCATGGGAGTAACCAGATCCTGCTGCAAGAAGGATGGTGATGTCTATAAGCCCAACGGGCATAGCCCCAACCCTGGACAGGAAGCAGTCCAGAGGTTCCCAACGCCTATTGAGGGATACAGATCCCTTTTAAGCTCAGAGTAAGCAGAACACCAGTCCAAAGACCCTAGGTTCTGGAATAGAGAAGAATAACAACCCTCCGCCTGGACTCAAGCTTGGTGCAAGGCGGACACATCCTCACCAGACGGTGTACAGATATAAAGAGCTGTAAAAAATATAAAAAGAACTAGGCTAAGAAAGCAGTCTCCTATGGCACGCCCCAGACTGAGGCACCCGCCCCGAAGGAGTCATCTGAGGCAGGGAACAGTTCAGACAAGAACCTGAATAAGACCCAGGGAAACCCTTAGCAGGGCAACAGGATAAGCAACCCCCCCCCCCCCCAAGGGGGCTTAGAACCCCCTGGGGAATGCGCCTGAGCCACCCCTGAGGAAAGCTCAACGCCGAAGCTTGAAACTAGTCTCTACCGAGGACAAACAGGGCGAGCCCTGGAACCTCTCAAGGAACTGAGTTGGGGGACCAACTCCAGCCATGCCATAAGAACTCTAGTACCCATGGGTATTCCATAGGGAATAGAGAGCTAGTCCCAGCCATCCAACTAGGGCGCCAACTCCCAACATAGCTGGTAGAAAAGGGAAAAGAATAAAAAAGGGAGGGATCTAGACCCAACCCTCCAAAAAGAAGAGACACCCAGAGGGAACATTTCTGAATAACGATCGTCCAAACCCTGTGAAGGGAATGACGTAGTAAGGAGCCTAACTAAGCATAACCGCCCACATGAGAGGGCATACAGTACAACTGACTCCAGCAGAAAATGCGAACCAAAACCACACAGGGCCACTCATGGCCCCCAGTGCAACAGTTCACCCTTGCCACAGCAAGCCTGTGCAGAACCCCACCTAGCAGGGTGTAAGAAGGGTCACACAAAGGGTAGAATACCCGGACAAAGGGCCACACTAGGTCACCGTGACCAAGGCCAGAGAGTCCTGGGACAATCACCCAGGGCAACGAATTAGGACCTTAACCAGGACAGAGTCTCTGTAACGGCCCCAACCAGTAGGCTCATTGAGACACTAGGGAAAGCCCTCCCAGCACAGTAGGACAGCCAACGAGCCAATACCAATGAAGCGCAAGGAGTGTAAAAAACCTCCACTGGATCAGAACCAGACCCTACAAGAAGGGTCAACCTGTTCCGAGACCTTCTCGGATAAAAGCTGGGACAGGCCAATGACCAGACAGACCAAGAGTCCCCAAGAGACAAGGCCTAAGGGAAACAGACCAACAAGCTAGGCCCCAACAAGGCACAATGTGATGACCTACCAATGGTATGAAAATGGGCCCCCCTAAAAGGGCCCCCCTTAGGTACCTCAGGGAATTTCATAAGGAATAGAACCCCTTTAGCGACCCTGCCAGACCTGGTCCCCATGGCGACCATCTACAGGGATAGCAAGAAAGAAGTGATGTCCATCAACAACTTCCATGAGTAGACCAACCAGAAGGGAACCCCCATAAAAACAGGGGGAACGTACTGATCTATATCCAGGGGTGTTGGAACCCCATCCAGGACAGGTAACCCAAGGAGCCGCAGGCCCCAGGGGCATCTGGGAAAGGGAACAGCCTCGGCCGCCAGCAATAGGCCCATCAGCCGCGAGGTGAATGTAATGAGACTACACAAAGGGCAAGGCCTCTTCCATACCAAGGCACCCAAATCAGAAGGGAATGTTGAACCTGGACCCATCTAAATGCCACCCCGTAGGGAGAGTATGAATTAGATTACACCAAGTAATAGATGTGCCTAAGCACCAATCCAAAAGACTCCAAGAGAGCCCCAAGTCAAGTAGAAACTAGTGCGGACAGCACCGGTGAAAGAGCATGAAAGCGCTCCCATACTCGCCTTGGCGAGCCATCTGGGAACAGGGGAGGGACCCCAGACAAGACCCTAATATAAAGAATGGTCCTGTAACACCGGCTGGAAAAAAAGGACTAGGCGTCCAGAGGGAACAAGGGACCGAAGAAGAAAAGGATCCTTGCAGGCATCAAGATGTTCACTTGACAAGGGCGTCTGCGGCCCAACAGATGGATACCAAGTAGGCAGAGCCCGTGGAACCTAGATGCCCGGTCTAGACCACCGGATCTGGGCAGACTGCGTCATCCCGGGGGAAGAGCAGAGTGAATGCAATTATCAGCCAATCAAGGGTAGAAGGGTACAACTGGGACTAGAATACCCCTGGCTAATTTTGAAGGGAACTGCCCAGTACACTCCATTCTTTCAAAAACCACGTCCAGAAAGGCCATTACCTGCAATCGCCCGAACGAAGCATGGCATCCTGCCATAAGAGCCAAGTGCTGTGGCAGTTCCCTCGCCCGCAGGGCGAGGGCGTCCCTTCATTCTTGTGAGGTTTTGGCAGACTTTGATTTTGACCTGCCAGAGGTCCCAGGGCGATGCCTGCCTCCCCTGGAATTAGCTTCCACTCCAAAAAGTTGGAAGCACACTTCTGGTTCTCTTTTAACAGAAACATAAGGAGGGGGCGAGGGGTCCCTGCCCCTGGGCGGCCTGGCTGACCGTCTGAGCGAGGGCGCCTTACCCTTTTTGCCAAAAAGGTCCAACCTGGCCCCGAATAAGCGACGTCCTCGAAAGGGAATAGCAGTAAGAACCTTTTTAGTGTCATTGTCAGCTCCCCACTGTCGCAGCCAAAGCAGGCGACGAATGGCCACCACAAGGGCCGAGGTTCTAGCACACATTTTAATGGTGTCATCCATAGCTGAGAGGATAAATCTCACAAAAACGTCACAATCTGACAGTGCGTTGAAGACCTCACAAGGGAGATCCTCCGGCTGTTGGTCAATTATCTTCCTGAACAGCGTCCTGGCGGCCACCGAGGTAACAGCTGCAGCACAGACCGGTCGCAGAGCCGTCCCTACACAAGAGAAGGCATGGGAGGCCAATCTGTCCATGCGCCGTCCTCGGCATCCCGAAGGGTGCGAGAGGGGGAGGCCGCCATGAAGGGAGGGTTAACAACCCCAATAATTGGAGCATCCACCTCTGGAGGAACTGACTATCGTTCAACCAAATCCTGGGGAAAGGGGTACTTCCAGTCCCAAACCCTCTGAACCCCTGTGAGTTTACAAGGGGATTCCCATTCCTTAGATATAAGATACTGGAAATTATCCTGATCCAAGAATTCCAGGCGCGGCGTCGCCGTGTGGAAACTCTCTCTCTTGGGCTTGGGGGACTCTCCCGGAGGAGAGATGGACAGCACTTCAAAAATCTTAATGAGTAACTCATCAGTTTCACACAGGCCCCAGGACTCCGGGCCAGAACCGTCGCGGTTCCAAGACAACTCATCTGAAGAACTGGACCCTGAGAACAGATCACCATCCTGGGACTGATCAAGATCCTGCATAGCGGCAGGTTCTTCGGTTTCAGTGGAAAACCTATAGCTAGGTTGCGTCAGGGATCGTTTCTTCCCAGCGCCCAAGCGCTCTGCCAAGCCTGACATAATTTGCTCCGCGGTGGTAAGCTTGCGCGGCACTACTTGCTGGTCATCCCCGCTCGAGTGTGACTCATCAGGAGTGAGATTCAAGTCCGGGGAGACAGGTGTATTGAAGCGAGGTGCAGCTACTGGTAAGCCTGATTGCAGGGCCAGCGCTTGTTCAGCACACGGTCCGCAGACCAGTGCTCTGTCAGCGTGGGGTTGTCTACACATGGTACACAGCCAGTCTTGTCCCCGCGGGACCCCGGACACCAAATTCTGAGATGCCTCCATATGGTGATTAAGCTAGGTAATATGCCGGAAAGGATTTATGCTGTTTAAGCAACCCTGGATGCCCCAATACCCGCTGGGAATGTGGGAGATTCTAATATAACCCCGTGAGATATATATATCAGGCTGGGAGAAGCCACTGGAAGCTTGGCATCTGAAAGACATAAGGGGAAAAGAGGGTGTCAGAGCCATGCGCAGCACAAGGGAGAAGGAGGATCGTGACCACGCGCGCGCGGGAGACCGACAAAATGGCGCCAGCGAACCTTGAAGGGCAGGCCAGAGCTATAGGTGACGCGGAACGCGCCAAACCAGACCACGCCCACCCCGGAGAGCGCGAAGCTCCGCGGAACAAGACAGGAAAAGAACAGAAATAAACGCCATGGCGTCGCGAGACAGAGCCGCCTTACGTGCCAAGTCACATATTTTAAAGACGCTGCGGCCAACATAAAAATAAAGTTTAAAGCGCGGCTCTGACCCCCGGAAACCGATAGGGCTAAGGCAAGGCGTGTGATATGGCAAGATTAGGCCAACGTACACAACCCCCCCCTCTTTTTCCCCCCACTAACGGGGGGAACTAAGGAAGAAGGTGACCCAGCACTCGGGGTTCACCACTACATGGGGCGTGGGGCAAGGTGAGGGAGGGGCATCCACTATGAGGCTCACCATTAGCCTAAACCGCCTACCCCCATGGATGGGGATTGCGGTGGAGCATGGCTCCGTAAGCACACTAGGTGCTGCCTACCTTCACCCGACCAACGCAGCCCAGGCTGGGAGGCATGTTACTCACAAAGAGGACGGGTGGACATAGTCCCGCAGGGCCTCGGGCTGTCAAGCCCCGCTCGCCTGCGAGAGCGTGATACTTCATGTCTTCGCAGTTTCAGCACTGCAGAGGAATCTGGGGATTTGTGGGAGGTCCCTCGGTATATGTAGGGCCGGGAGGAGCTTGTTTTCTTCATGATTCTGCAGTGCACGGCGCTGAAGGCGGAGGTATACCCACATGTAAGGACTATGTCTGGAGCAGGACCTGCTGTCTGCTTAGAATAAGGCAACACCACACAGATTAAACCACTGCCGCCTGCAGAACCTTACGGCCAAAAAGAGCATCCGCTGAGGCCCGAACATCAACCTTGTAAAACTTGGAAAAGGTATGAACAGAAGACCACGTAGCAGCCTTACAAACTTGTTCGACAGGAGCCTGGTGCTGGAAGGCCCAGGAATCCCAAACAGCACAGGTAGAATGAGCAGTAAAAGGAGGATCCTTCCCCCTAGTAGAATAGGCCCTAACAATGGCCTGACGGATCCATTTGCTAATAGTAGACTTAGCAGGAGCCAACCCCTTCTTGGGACCCGATGGAACCACAAACAAGGCTTCCGTCTTTCTGAAAGGAGCAGTAGCCAGCAGGTAGTATTTCAAATTCCTGACAACATCCAGAGAGTGCAAGGCCCTCTCCTTGGGATTACCAGGATTAGGGCACAAAGAAGGAAGCACAATATCCTGATTGAGATGGAAGGCAGAGACAACCTTAGGTAAGAAGTCTGGTTCAAATCGGATAAAAACCATCTTGTCCTGGTGTTTCTCAAAGTAGGGGGCCTGAATCGACAGAGCCGCCAACTCAGAAACACGCCGGACAGAAATGATAGCCACCAAAAAGGCAACCTTCAGGGTAAGGAGAGACAAGGCAGCCTCATGCACAGGTTCAAAAGGAGGACCCTGAAGGGCGGACAAAACCAAATTCAAATCCCAGACCGGTATCATGGGTTTGCGGGCGGGGGGGTGCACATGAATGACCCCCTGGAAGAAGGTCTTGACCAGAGGATGTAGAGCGAAGGACTCTGGAAGACAACAGCCAAGGCGGACACATGACCCTTCAAGGTGCTGAGTTGAAAGCCCATATCCAAACCATGTTGCAGGAACTCCAGGATCCTAGGAACGGAGAACACATGACAGGGAAAGGCCCTAGACTCACACCAGTCAATGTAGGTCCGCCAGGTCCTATAGTAAATAGTGGAGGAGGACTTCTTCCTAGCGCTGACAAGAGTACGAACCACTGAATCAGACAGACCTTCCTCCTTCGAGATGGCGGTTTCAGCAGCCAGGCCGTCAATGCCAGCGTTTGTAAATTGGGATAACAGAGCCGTCCTTGAGTGAGAAGGTCCGGAACCAAGGGTAGAGCGTACTGATCCACTGCCAGCCGCACAACGTCGGCGAACCACACCTGTCTTGGCCACCTGGGGGCCACCAGAATGGCAGGCACCCGCTCCTGAACCAACTTGCGCAGAACCTTGCTCAGAAGAGGAAATGGAGGGTAGAGGTACAGGAGACCGAGACCCTGCCAGAACAGAGGCAGAGCATCCACCGCCAGAGCCAGGGGATCCTGGGACAGGGAAACAAATGCTGGCAGCTTGTGATTGTGGCGAGAAGCAAACAGATCCACGTCTGGCCTCCCCCACCGGTGACAAAGGGACAGGAAGACCTCGCTGTTGAGGGACCATTCCCCCCAGCGAGCGGTCCCCCTGCTCAGGGAATCCGCCTCCAGATTCTCCACTCCCAGAATATAAACTGCTGAAATGCACGGGACATTGTTCTCGGCCCAGGACAGAATCAACGACACCTCCTTGAGGGCACTCTTGCTCCGAGTCCCTCCCTGATGATTGATATAGGCAACCGCCGTCTGATTGTTGGAACGAACCTGTACCGGCAGACCCTGAAGGTGAGGAGTCAGCTGTGCCAGTACCAACTGAACCGCCCTCAGCTCCAGGACGTTGATCGGTGCGCGAGCCTCCTGAGGGCCCCACAGCCCCTGAAATTGGAGAGCTCTCCAGTAGCCCCCCCAACCTGACAGACTGGCATCCGTAGTGACCGTCTTCCAACATGGAGTCAGAAAGGATCTGCCCCCCAGAAGATTCCTCGAGTCCAGCCACCACAGGAGGGACCGCCGGACCAGAGGAGAGAGAACAAAGGCCTGATCCAAAGACAGGGGACCCTTGTCCCAGACTGAAAGGAGATGGAGCTGAAGGGGTCTCATGTGAAATTGAGCGTAAGGAACTGCTTCGAAGCAGGCCACCATCTGTCCCACCAATTGCATCCCTTGCCTGATGGAAGGGCGAGGGCTGGACAGCATGGAATGGACCAGAGTTTGAAAAGAATCCACCTTCTGCTGAGGAAGAAAAATCTGAATGGTATCCAGATTCATGCCCAGGAAGGGGGTCACCCGGGACGGGGAGAGGGAGGACTTGGGATAATTGATCACACATCCGAACGTTTCCAGGGCCATTACCACCATCTGGGTATCCAACTTCGCCTGCTGGAGTGAATGAGATGTAATGAGAATGTCGTCCAGATAAGGGAGAATGCGAATGCCCCCGGCTCTGAGGACGGCCATCACTCCTGCCAGTACCTTGGTGAACACTCTGGGGGCTGAGGTGAGACCAAAGGGAAGTGCCACAAATTGGTAGCGCTAGTCTCCAGGGCGAACCTAAGGAACCGCTGATGCCCTGGGAAGACTGGCACATGAAGGTAAGCATCCTTGATGCCTATGGAGGTCATTAAGTCCCCCAGGCGCAAGGAGCTGATCACGGAGCGCAGGATCTCCATGTGAAAGCGTCTGCTTCTGATGAACCTGTTGAGAAGTTTTAAGTCCAGGATGGGCCTGATAGAGCCATCCCTTTTGGGTACTGTGAAAAGATTGGAATAATAACCTTGACCTCTCTTCCCCGGAGGGACCGTACAGATGACCCCCATATCCAATAAGTTCTGTACAGCTTGAAATAGATCGGCCAGGGGGTCTCAGGAAGACCTGAGAAATCTTGGAGGGGGCCGTGCCGCGAACTCTAGCTTGTAGCCGGAGGACACAACCTACAGAATTCACCTGTCTGAGACCTGTTGTCCCCAGACATGAGCGAAAAGCCGCAGCCGTCCCCCCACCCGTAAGGGTGAGGGCGCCCCTTCATGGCTGAGCGGGCTTAATGACAGATTTGGGCTTAGATCCCCAGGAGGATCCGGGATGGGCACGGCCTCTACCTTTGCCCCAGAAATCAACCCTGTGCCCCGCAAAGGGTACCCCCTCCCTGACCTGGATCCACGAAAGGAGGGGGCAAAGGACCCTGAACCCCGAAAGGGTCGCAGTTGTCCTTTGCGTTGGGGCAACCTACCTCCTTTTGCAAAAAGGTCCAACTGGTCACCAAAAAGGTGCAGCCCCTTAAAGGGTAGCCCTGTGAGAGCCTTCTTAGCAGCATTGTCAGCTGCCCACTGGCGCAGCCAGACCGAGCGGCGAATAGAAACAACCAGAGCCGAGGTCCTGCTGCACATCCTAATGGTGTCATCTAAGGCAGAAAGAATATAAGCAATAAACATCTCACATTGTGATAAGGCTCTAAATTCGGCACTGGAAGAATCATCAGGATAGCCTTCTAACAGGCCCTTGACCAGAGTCCTAATGTCCACAGCAGTAATAGCAGAAGCACAGACCGGGCGCAGGGCCGATCCCGCACAGGCAAAGGCATGGGAAGCCAGCTGGTCAATACGTCGGTCCTCACTATCCTTCAATGGAAGTGTAATCAGGGGAATGCACCACAGAAGTATTAGACAACCCCAAAACTGGAGCATCCACCTCTGGTGGAGTTGACCAACATTTAACCACATCTGGGGGAAAAGGGTACCTTTAATCCCATCCCTTAGGGATACCAGGGAGCCGGCTAGGCCGCTCCCATTCCTTGTGAACCAGATTATGGAAATGAGCCTGTTCTGGAAATTCCAAACGTGGCTTTGTAGTACCAAACAATTCCCCCTGTTGCCTGGTTGCTGCAGCAGGGAGAGAAATGGAAAGTAATCAAAGATTTGAGTCAAAAGTCTATGGGTGTCATCAGCATTCCAATGCTCTGAGCCGGCATCAGCGACAGGGAAATGCTGGTCATCGAAAAATTCTGAATCTGAGAATAACTCCCCCTCCTCAAGCGGGGTACAGTCAGACAAGTCAAGGAATTCTTCCGTCTCCATAGGGAAGGCAGACGCAGCAGGCGCCAAGTGCCGTCTTTTAGCTGGGGCCTTACGGGCAACAGAGCTAGCAATCAACCTCTCAATGTTGGCCAGCCTGGAAGACACATCAGGCTGAGACTCCCCACTAGTGTTAATCTCACTGGGGGTCACGATCAACCGAAGGGGGGGTGGGAGAAGACATGGTGGGCGCAGGCCCAGACAAGTGCAGCCCAGAGTGCCGTGCAAGCGCCTGCTGGGCGCAGGGTACACAGACCCGCACATCATCACTTACAGGGGATGCCCCACACACCACGCACAGCCGGGCTTGCCCAAATGGGACCCCGAGCACAATTCCTGAGAAGCCTCCATATGGTGATTTTTGGTGTCACAATGACCAATGGGAATTACGCTGTGCAGCACCTGGGATGCCCCTTAACTGTCTGCTAGGATAGTGGGAGGATTTTATTGTTTTTTAGGCCTCTAATATAGTAACTAGACTAATAGAAGACACAGGACCGGGAGAAACCTCTAATTTGTTTTCCAGCCTGAAAGACATAAGAAGACAATACCTGCATTAATTAAACAGGAGTGAAAGGCAATCAAAATATAAAAGGGGGGCGCAAAGGCACTCACAGACCGCCGAAGAGCTTACAATTGATCTGGCAGGACAGACAAGATAGCGCTGCAGGGCTCTGAAGGGGCTGGCCGCATGAGGAAGCACCGCGGAGCGCGCCCAGCGTTAAGCCACGCCCCCTCCAGGAAGCGCGGGGTTACAGGCTGAAGACAGCAGTCAGCGGCGGGTAATTCAAAAAACTGAAGGGGAGAGGAGCAGAGCCGAGGAGAGTGCCATAACACATAACAGTAATGTCAAAAAGGCAAAACACATTTACACTAATCAGGCACTCACCCCGCCCCCCCCCCCCCCCCCCCGACGAGCAGTATAATGGGAGAAGGGGGAGTAAGGAGCCCATTAAAAAATTAATAAATGTAAGGCAGGGCAATAGCGGACGGGACATCCCAAGTCAAGACCACCAGTAACCTGACAACTGCCTACCCTTTGGTGGGGGATTTGCGGTGGAGCAAGCTCCAATGAAGCACCTCTAATAGGTGCTGCCTACCATCACCCGATCACGCAGTCAAGGCTGGGAGGCAGAATAAAAGTGGAACGGGTGGGAATAGTCCTACAGGGCCCAGGGGTGTGAAGCCCAGCTCACCTGCGAGAAGAGAAGCCATCATCTTGTTCTTCGCAGCCTACTGCAGAGAAGAAACTGTGGAATTAGTGGGAGGTCCCAGGTATATATGGACCGGGAGGGGCCTCTTTTTTGCCATCTCTGCAGTAAAGCGCCCTCTTGTGGACTATATCCCAGATGTTATGAATCATTATCTGGAGCAGGAAGTGCTGCATACTTAGAATAATAGATTTTTTTTTTATTATTTTGCACATATTTCACCCAAAATTATTGAGAATACACTAAAAAAGTCCAAACACATTTCAAGTTGAAGCCCAGACTCTGCTGAAAAAAACAATATATAATTTTCCTGGAAAATCCCTGGAAATCCCTTCAAAAATCAAGATTGAACATATGTAGTGCAAAATAGTGACACGTGGTCTGGCAACAGGGGGTGACAAAAATTCTAGGAAGGCTGGCACTTAAAGGATTAAATGTGATCCCTGGGGAATACAACTCTAGGGAGAACAAATATTGACAACCCTATTTTGTTTGCTTTATAATATGGACTATCCTCTTTAGCAGTTGCATAAATAACAGACATTCTAAAATATGGATACATCTTACATTCAAAAAAGGCGAGGTGGCAACTCTTCCTGCTGCTATAATTAAGTCCATTATCAACATTGTGGCCCCAGGGAGTCCCAGAGACAAAAACTGAGGTGAACAGTGCTTGATGATAGTATTAACAATATCCTAAAAGAATAAAAAGTACATGTTAACTTTGATTAAGCCAAATATATTACACTAAATATAGTATATATTACACTAAAATAAACAAGTTTTTTGTCTGGAGACAAAAAACACCATATAAGATTATAAATTGTATGTCTCATCTTCACAAGAGATGAACCACCCAACACAGAAAAGCATTACATTTTTATTTACAGAACATTTTAGAAATGATTAAATGTGGTATCACAAACGGGAGCCCTGTTAAACATATTTACGTAGTTAATACAATTAAAATAACACATATATCCATCAAGTTCAACCAAGGGTGTTGGGGTAGGGGAGAAGTTATTTTTTAATTTTTTTTTATACTGTGAAACCCAGAAGAGGGGGGTGGGGGTCCCACAAGTCCCCCCAAACCAACCCTCCAATAAATTTGTGGCACCACTCTTTATATTAGAAAATATATATACAACTTTATTAGTCCATATATATGCAATGTACACGGACAATTTAAAATCAAGTAAAAAACACAAAAACATTTAAATCCAGAGGTGGGGAGGGGGAAAAACAGCCTGATTACATTAATAGTGCTGTTCAGCCTAAATCATAGGTCTCAACAACAGATCGAAAAAATGGAAGAATAATAGTATCCTACATCACAGGCTGGCAATCTACATAGTGCAATTTTACAAATACAGTGCAAATTCACAATCTGTCCAAAAAGAAATATATTATTGTCCCATTGCCTGAATAACCACTAATAAAGAATCATATCTCCTAAATAAAGCCTAATATTGAACCCCTAATCTATAAAGTGCAATGTGCCATAAATACTATATACAATTGAATGAACCCATTAGCAAACTTAGTGCAAACAAACAAACTTTAGGACCAGCCTGGTGGAAGAACAGCCACACAACATATAGGGAATACCTTTGGCTGTCTCTGTAAGTGGCTGCTTGGAAGTGGTGAGTTAAAGCAGGATCTCCTGTGGTAATCTTTGGGAAACTGAGCTCATTTGGTAAGTAAAATATAGTAAACTGTGTTTGTTTTATTTTTGTGAATCAGTGTGTTAATGCTGGCACAAATTTAAACCAAAGAAAAAAAAAAGTTTTTTTTTCTCTTTCCTGGATTCCTGCTGAGGCCTAATTGAGGCCTAATTGAAGCAGGTGTGTTATAAGGCACCAGACAGCTCTTGTAGCTTGCTCTTTTGGCTGTCTCTGTAAGTGGCTGCTTGGAAGTGGTGAGTTAAAGCAGGATCTCCTGTGGTAATCTTTGGGAAACTGAGCTCATTTGGTAAGTAAAATATAGTAAACTGTGTTTGTTTTATTTTTGTGAATCAGTGTGTTAATGCTGGCACAAATTTAAACCAAAGGAAAAAAAAAAGTTTTTTTTCTCTTTCCTGGATTCCTGCTGAGGTCTAATTGAGGCCTAATTGAAGCAGGTGTGTTATAAGGCACCAGACAGCTCTTGTAGCTTGCTCTTTTGGCTGTCTCTGTAAGTGGCTGCTTTGAAGTGGTGAGTTAAAGCAGGAGTTAAAAGAAGAAGTTACAAGCAGAAGTGCTGAAGCTGTAAGTATCTGCCTTTGATTTCATATTGTTATTTTAAGTGTTGTAAATTCTACACTTGGTGTTCCCACAAATTCATACAATGGGTTCCATGCCTAACAATGCTGTTCAGTGTACATATTGTGCTATGTATGCACTTCTTGATCAATCGGTCGATGGTGAATATATATGCCCTGGATGCCTGCGAATCTCTGATTTGGAAGCCGTGATTCACGATCTAAATAAGCGATTGGCAACACTGAGAGAAATTGTTATCATGCAAAAGAGTCTGGATCTCACTGATCTGGCACTACATGGCTCAGGGTCAGGGGAGGGTGGTAGTATGGGGGGAGAGGAAAAGCAGGAAAATGAGGCAGCTAGCTGGATAACAGTTAGAAGGCGGGGTAGGGGTAAAAGTTACAGGGAGGCTAGCCCTGAACAGGCACCTCCAAACAAGTTTGCCCGGTTGGCAGATGAGGAGGATGTTAGCTCAAGAATGGCAGAGCTGCAGAAAGACACATCTGTCGGCTCCAGTAAGGAAGGGAGGGGAAATGGGAGAACAGGGCAGGCAAGACAGGTGCTGGTAGTGGGTGACTCTATTATTAGGGGAACAGACAAGGCAATCTGTCACAAAGACCGGGATTGCCGAACAGTGTGTTGCCTTCCTGGGGCAAGAGTACGGCATGTAGCGGAGCGGGCTGACAGATTGTTGGGAGGGGCTGGCGTGAACCCAGCGGTCATGGTGCATATTGGCACTAATGACATAGGAAGAAGTAGGTGGAAGGTCCTAAAAATGATTTCAGGGACTTAGGCCGTAAGCTTAAGGCAAGGACCTCAACTGTAGTATTCTCAGAAATACTACCAGTACCAAGAGCCACACCAGAGAGGCAGCGGGAGATTAGAGATGTAAACAGGTGGCTCAAAAATTGGAGTAAAAAGGAGGGGTTTGGGTTCTTAGAGAACTGGGCCGACTTCACAGTGGGCTACAGGTTATTTGGCAGGGATGGGTTGCACCTCAATGGGGAGGGTGCATCTGTTCTGGGGGAGAGGATGGCTAAAAGGTTAGAGGAGTGTTTAAACTGAGCATTGGGGGGAGGGTAAAAGCTATTACAAAGGGGAAGTTAGGAAAGAAAGTGACAGTGGGTGTAGACATGAAACTGGGGGTGGAGAGGGGGGAGGGGTTAGCACATCTAGCAGGAATAAGGGCAATATACAAAATTATCAAAATTGTCATAAGCATTTGAAATGCATGCTTACAAATGCTAGAAGCTTGACTAATAAAATGGATGAACTAGAACTGATAATAACAGAAGAACAATATGATATAGTGGGGGTAACAGAGACCTGGCTGGATGAAAGCTATGACTGGGCAGTAAATTTACAGGGATACTGTGTGTTTAGGAGGGACCGTAACAAACGCAAATGGGGTGGAGTCTGCTTAATTGTAAAATCCTCTCTACAGCCTGCTCTGCGGGAGGATATATGTGAGGGGAATGACCATGTGGAGTCGGTATGGGTAGAAATACATGGAGGGAGAAACAAAAATAAAATACTGATGGGGGTTTACTATAAACCTCCAGATATATCAGAATCCATAGAAAATATGATGCTAAGGCAAATAGATATAGCCGCTAAAATAAATGAGGTAGTGATTATGGGGGACTTTAACTACCCAGATATAGACTGGGATGCTGAAACATGTGTTTCGCAGAAAAGTAATAGTTTTTTATCTAAAACAAAAGATGGCTACCTTTCCCAACAAGTACAAGCTCCAACAAGGGGGAAAGCCATATTGGACCTAATACTAACCAATGTACCAGACAAAGTAATAAAGGTACAGGTTGGGGGACACCTTGGAAGCAGTGATCATAATATCATTAATTTCCAATTAGCAGTCACTAGGGTGCCTTATCAAGGAGTCACAAAAACGCGGGACTTCAAAAAAGCAAAGTTTGACCAACTTAGAGATGCCCTACACTGCATTGACTGGGAAAATGTCCTTAAGAACAAAAGCATGGACGCTAAATGGGATACTTTCAAAGGAATACTTAATTTTCAGTGTGACAGATATATACCTTACAGGAATAAAACTATTAGACACACATGTAAACCGATGTGGCTAAATAAAAAGGTTAAGGGGGCAATAAACAACAAAAAAAAGGCATTTAAATGTTTAAAGCAGGAAGGGACAGCGGAAGCGTTAAAAAACTATAAAGAAGAAAATAAACAATGTAAACAACAGATAAGGGCAGCTAAGCTGGAGACAGAAAGACTGGTCGCGAAAGAGAGTAAAACTAACCCCAAATTATTCTTTAGCTACATAAACCGTAAAAGGTACAAACCTGAGGGTGTGGGTCCCCTGAAAAGCAAGGATGGGACCCCTATAGAGGGAAATGAGGAGAAAGCTAATTTGCTTAACAACTTCTTTGCTTCTATATTCACAAAAGAATTTGACATGCCCAGTGAAATGCAGGGGAATAACCGAAACCCTCCATTAAATGTCACTGGCCTAACCAAGGAAGAAGTCCGTTCAAGTTCAAGCAGATGAAAATCGATAAATCACCGGGACCAGATGACATACATCCTCGTGTTTTAAGGGAGTTATGTACAGTAATAGACAAGCCGTTATTTCTAATATTTGTGGATTCCATAACTACAGGGTTTGTTCCGATGGATTGGCGCTTGGCAAATGTGGTGCCAATATTCAAAAAGGGGGAACCTGGGAACTACAGACCGGTAAGCTTAACATCTGTGGTGGGCAAGCTGTTTGAAGGTTTCTTAAGGGATACTATCCTGGAGCACCTTGGGGAAAATGACCTTATTACTCCATATCAGCATGGATTTATGAGGAATCGCTCCTGCCAGACAAACCTGATCAGCTTTTATGAGGAGGTAAGTTCAAGATTGGATCAGGGGGAGTCATTGGATATCATATATCTTGACTTTTCTAAAGCATTTGATACTGTGCCACATAAAAGGCTGGTACAAAAGATGAGAATGCTTGGACTGGGGGAAAACGTGTGCAGATGGGTGGGAAATTGGCTTAGTGATCGGAAGCAGAGGGTGGTTATCAATGGTATACACTCAGATTGGGTCACTGTTACCAGTGGAGTACCACAAGGGTCAGTTCTGGGACCAATTCTCTTCAATATATATATAAATGACATTGGGTATGGATTAAACAGTAAAGTCTCAATCTTTGCAGATGATACTAAGCTGAGTAAAGTAATTAAAACAAAGGAGGACAACAGGCAACTACAAACAGATTTAGATAAATTGGAAGCATGGGCAGTTAAATGGCAAATGAAGTTTAACACAGATAAATGTAAGGTTATGCACATGGGAAGGAGAAATCTGTGTCATGATTACACACTAAATAAAGAAACACTTGGTAAAACAACAATGGAAAAGGACCTAGGGGTTTTAGTTGACAATAAGCTCAACTGTAGTAATCAATGCCAGGCAGCTGCTGCCAAGGCAAACAGGATCATGGGGTGCATCAGGAGGGGCATGGGTGCTCATGACCAGAGCATCATTTTACCCCTGTACAAGTCACTGGTCAGACCCCATATGGAATACTGTGTACAGTTCTGGGCACCTGTGCTTAAAAAGGACATATCAGAACTGGAGCGCGTTCAAAGAAGGGCAACAAAGTTAATAAAAGGAGTGCGGGGGCTAGAGTACCCGGAAAGATTGTCCAAGTTAGGTTTATTTAGTCTAGAAAAAAGACGATTGAGGGGTGATCTAATAACTATGTATAAATATATTCGGGGTCAATACAAGGATCTGTCCCACAATCTATTTATACCCCGGAGTGTAACCATAACCCGGGGGCATCCACTAAGGTTAGAGGAAAGGTGCTTTCTCCACCGACATAGGAGGGGATTCTTCTCTGTAAGAGCAGTGAGAATATGGAACTCGCTGCCAGAGGAGGTAGTAATGAGGGATACATTAAAAATGTTCAAAAGTGGCCTTGATGCCTTCCTGGCATGTAATAACATTTCCGGCTATGGCTACTAGACCACTGGAAGGAGTTAAACAGGCTGAACTGGATGGACTAAAGTCTTTATTCAGCCTTACATACTATGTTACTATGTATGTCACACACCCCGCTTCAGAATAGTCATTACACTTGGGACATCCAATAGCAGTGTCCATAAAGGGTGGGATCCAAACAAAGCAATAACGCACAACTTAAACCACTGAAACTTGCAGAACTTTGCGGCAAAAACAGCATCCGCTGAGACCCGCACATCAACCTTATAAAACTTGGAAAAAGTGTAAACAGAAGACCAAGTAGCAGCCTTACAAACTTGTTCAACATAGGCCTGGTGCTGAAAAGCCCAGACCGTGTTGCAGAAAATTCAAAATCCTAGAAAACACCCTGCAAGGCAAGGCCCTAGCCTCACACCAATCAATATAAGACCTCCAAGTCCTATAGTAGATGGTAGAGGAAGACCGCTTGCTAGCCTTAACAAGAGTCTGAGTCACAGCATCAGAAAGACCTTCCTCCCTTAAGATGGAGGTTTCAGCAGCCACGCCGTCAAAGCCAGCGTTGGTAAATTGGGGTAAAGTAGTTGACCCTGAGTGAGCAGATCTGGCAGAAGGGGCAGATCGAACTGATCCACCGCCAGCTGAACAACGTCTGCGAACCAAACCTGCCTTGGCCATCTTGGAGCCACCAGAATTGCTGGCGCCCCTTCTAGTGCCAACCTGCGCACCACCATGCCCACCATAGGGAACGGAGGGAACAGGTACAGGAACCCCAGATCCCTCCAGCTCAGAGACATGGCATCCACTGCCAGAGCCAGAGGGTCCCGCGAGAGAGACACAAACTCCGGAAGCTTGTGATTGTGACGAGAGGCAAAGAGATCCACCTCCGGAGTCCCCCACTTGTGCCAAAGTGAGCGAAAAACCTTGGGATTGAGAGACCATTCCCCCCGGCGAGATGAGCACCTGCTCAGGGAGTCCGCCTCCGTGTTCTCCACACCCGGAATGTACACCGCCGAAATGCATGGGACATTGCTCTCCGCCCAGGCAAGAAGCAAGGACACTTCTTCTGCTGCGAGTCCCTCCCCTGGTGATTCATGTAGGCGACCGTTGTCCGATTGTCCGACCAAACTTGAACTGGTAAGCCCTGCAACTGAAGAGTCAAGTGAGACAGAACCAACCTGATGGCTCTCAGCTTCAAAACATTGATGGGATCGTGAGCCTCCTGAGAACCCCACAGTCCCTGAAACTGAAGATCCTTCCAGAAACCCCCCCAACCTGACAGGCTGGCATCCGTGGTGACTGTCTCCCAACGAGGGGTCAGAAAGCACCTGCCCCTCATCAGATTGCTTGGTTCCAGCCACCACCGAAGGGAATGCCGAACCCGGGGGGACATCAGAAAAGACTGATCCAATGACAGCGGACACCTGTCCCAAGCCGCAAAAAGATGGAGCTGGAGCGTCCTTGTGTGAAACTGAGCCACCATCAATCCCACCAGTCTCATCCCCAGCCGGATGGACGGGCGAGGGTTGGACAGAAGAAGCTGAATCAACTCCTGAATCAACAGAACCTTGGGTCGAGGGAGGAACACCCTGGTCTGAGAAGTATCCAGAGACATTCCCAGAAAAGACACCACCCTGGACGGGGAGAGGGAGGACTTGGGATAGTTGATCACCCAGCCGAATCTCTCCAGAGTGGATACCACAGCTCTGGTGTCTAGCTCCGCTTGGCTGTGAGAGGATGCCATAATGAGAAGGTCGTCCAGATATGGCACGATGCGAATATCCTGGGCTCTGAGGAGGGCCATCACCCCTGCCAGCACCTTAATGAAAACCCTTGGAGCCGAGGTAAGGCCGAACGGAAGGGCCACAAACTGAAAATGCCGATTTTCCACCACAAACCAGAGAAATCTCTGGTGTGCCGGGAAGATAGGAACATGCAGATAAGCATCCTTGATGTCTATGGACGTCATGAAGTCCCCCTGACGAAGAGAATTGATGGATGAGCGCAGCGTTTCCATGCAGAACTTCCGGGGACGGATAAACCTGTTGAGGAGCTTCAGATCCATGATGGGATGAACTGAGCCATCCTTCTTGGGCACCGTGAACAGATTGGAATAGTAGTCCAGGCCCCTTTCCAAGGAAGGCCCTGGACAAATGACAGCCATGTCCAGAAGATTCTTTACTGCCGCCCGGAGCCCCTGCGCGGCCAGAGGGTCCGAAGGCACCCGAGACCTGAAGAATCAGGGAGGGGGCCGGATCTCGAACTCCAGCTTGTAACCGGAAGACATCACTTCCAGAATCCATCTGTCTGAGACCTCCTGGTCCCAGACCTGGAAGAAGTGTCGCAGCCGTCCCTCCACCCGCAAGGGTGAGGCCGCTCCCTCACTGCTGAGCTGGCTTGGCAGCTGGCTTGGGTTTGGAACCCCAGGTGTGACCTGGACGGGCACGTCCTCTGCCCCTGTTCCAGAAATCGCCTCTGGAGGAAGAGAAGGCCAATCCCCTGCCAGCTCTGGCCCCACGAAAGGAAGGGTTAAAGGAGGCCGCCCCCCAACACAGGGTAATCAACCTCAGGAGGCGAAGACCAGCGCTTCACCGCGTCCACCGGGAAGGGATATTTCTTATCCCAGCCCTGAGGAACACCCTGAAGCCGAGTAGGCCTCTCCCATTCCTTAAGAATAATGCCATCAAAATGCTTTTGATTTTGGAATTCCAAGCGCGGCTTAGAAGTCCCCAAAGAACTCCCCCTTCTGCTGAGGAGTCTCCTCTTGGGGAGAAATAGCCAGAACTTCGAAAAGATGAGCCAGGACCTTAGGAGTATCCATGGTAACCCCCTGTCCCTGCTCGGAATCAGCGCCCACAATTGCTGATCATCAGAACCATCGGACTACTCAAATAATACCATTTTGTGAGTACTCACCTGTAAAATGGGTATTACGAGTATGTCACACACCCCGCTTCCAACATTCATGACACTTGGGATACCGGCCTGTAGAGGGCGATCTTGCAGAGATGACATGAGAAAAAGGAGCCCCTACTGGTCCATAAATACCGGGACCTCCCACTATTCCTCAGTCTTTTAAAAAAGCAGTGAAGAACCAGGAAGCGCAAATTATATAGTGAAAAATAATAAGAAACACCATATAAAGGATCCCAGAACAAAAAAGGCCGGGGGAAGCGGAGTGTGTGACACACTCGTAATACCCATTTTACAGGTGAGTACTCACAAAATGGTATTATTCCTAGTATGTCACACACCCCGCTTCCAACATTCATGATACTTGGGACATCCAATAGCAGTGTCTATAATGGGCGGGGATCCCACAAGGAAAATAAGGCATAACTTAAATTACTGCAGCTTGCAGAACCTTGCGACCAAAAGCAGCAACCGCTGAGGCCTGCACATCAACCTTGCAAAACTTAGAAAAAGTGTGAACCGAAAACCAAGTAGCAGCCTTGCAAATTTGTTCAACAGAAGCCTGGTGCTTAAAAGCCCAGGACGCACCAACAGCACGAGTAGAATGCGCAGTAACACGAAAAGGGGGAACCTTCCCCTTAGCAGAATAGGCCCCAATAATGGTCTGACGAATCCATTTACTAATGGAAGATTTGGCAGGTGCCAAACCCTTTCTAGGCCCAGAAGGCACAACACAACGATCAACATCCAAAGAATGTAAAACCCTATCCTTGTTATTACTAGGACTAGGGCACAATGAAGGAAGAACTATATCCTGATTGAAGTGGAAGGCAGACACCACTTTAGGAAGAAAATCTGGTTTAAAATGGAAAACCACCTTATCCTGATGCCTCTCATAGTAAGGAGCCTGTATTGAGAGGGCTGCCAATTCAGAAACCCGACGGACAGAGGTAATAGCAAAAAAGGGCAACTTTCTGAGTGAGAATATGAAGAGGAACCTCCTGTATAGCCCAAGCACCGGCAGGGCACAGAGCACGCAGTGTCCCCATATCTAACATCTTAATGACACACATTAAAAGTTAATATAGTGGTGCACCCCATAGTAAACTGTTTGGTTCCTTTTGGTGCAGGTGCACTCACCTGTATGTTTGTTTGGGAGGTTTTGCACACAACATGGCCTTTAACTTTGAGAATAAGGAAGCCCATTGGGCCCATAAACTACAACAATTAATGGATAATGGTAGTAATGCCAATAGTGAGAAATCAGGAGACTTCTTATCACTGACTAGAGAAATTAGACAAGCACAAAAAAACTACACAAGACTCTGGTGGAATGTGCATAGTCTGGAAACTTATGTCGCCCAGAATATATGCCCTAGGGGCTTACGAATACAGCTATTTCCAGCTTGGGAGGCTGATTTGACATTTAGGGAGACTTGGGAAAAGGGCCTGTTAGAGGCATCTCACATTATCTTGAAGATGCTTATTCAACATGATAATGATTTATTAAAAACTACTAAATGTCAACTGTCCGAGTTGAAGGTTAAACTGGAACAATATGACCATCAGGATCAAGTAAAGCCCTTTTTGGATTCTTTAATGGTAGACATGAACCGATATGAATAGGTGGTTATGGAAACAAAGAGACGTAAATTACAGAGAGATATGTCTGACTTTGCACAAAGGAGGGCATTCAGGTGGCAACATGTAGGCAATGCACGCCGCATGAAGGCCAGGTACACGGCCCAAACCTATGTGGGACCGACCTCTAGACCGACCTCTCACAGAATAATTCTAAAAGTGATGCGTTTCATTTTTTGTCGTCGGGGAGCGAACTGGAGGACGAACCAGGAGGGGTGGCAGGAGATGGACCAAGGGCCCTAAGGAGCAGGGATCGGTGGGGCTACAAGCGACTAACAGCACGCCCGCACCGGAAATTGGATCACTCCAAGTGATCAATATTTCAGAGCACACCCTGAGTCCAGCTGAACAGTCAGTATTGTCTAAGGGACTCTCCTTTTCACCTATACAGAGAGTGGATAAATTTAGCTTGATTAAGGACCTATATTTCTTTTGCAGGAAACTTCTTTTAAAAAAACAATTTCATTCAACAACGACTGAAGAGATAGAGACTGCTCTGGGACCAGGGGATCGGGAGGCCCTACTCAACCTACATGGACTCTTACAGGAACAGGACCGGGAAATTCCTCTAGATGAAGGCTTGGTAAGGGTCACCAGTGGGCTCAAACGCCCATCCACCTATTGTCCACCCTTGTCGGGTGCGCCTTCGGTCCAGGTATTCTTTGACTTGGTCATTAAGGACATACTGGACATGCCTGTCGGATTTGGTAGAGATAATTTAACGAAGGAAGAGCGTCAGGCTCTAAAAGCCTTACAGCTCAACGATTCAGTAGTTATCCGAGAAGCGGATAAGGAGGGGAATGTGGTGGTGTGGTCCAGGAATAAGTACATCTCAGAAGCTCATCGACAACTAAATAATGAGGAACATTATGTAAGGTTGCCAAATAACCCCATGATACACTACAAAGAGGAATTGTTCCATATGATTCAAACAGCATATGAAGAAGGGGTGATTAATAGCAAAGAAAAGAGCTTTTTGATGGTACAAAATCCTGTGACCCCCACTTTCTACCTCCTCCCTAAGACGCATAAAAGTCTGGTCTCCCCACGAGGCCGTCCCATTGTGGCAGGGATTGGCAGCCTCCTTGAGCCAGTGTGTACCTTCGTGGATTCCTTTCTACAATCACACGTAATGTGTCTTAGCTCTTATATTAGGGACACAACAGATCTGTTGTCCAAATTAGAGCATATCCAAGTACCAACTGGAACTATACTCATTACGTGTGACGTAGAAGCTCTGTATACCGTAATACCTCACCAATTGGCTTTAGTGGCGGTACAGTACTTTCTAGCCAAGGAATCCCCAAGAAAGAAGGCAATTACATGATCTGATTTTGGCTTTTGTGGACTTTATCTTGACACACAACATTTTTATGTTTAATGGCAACCACTACAGGCAGGTCTCGGGCGTGGCGATGGGGGCTAAGTGTGCACCCTCCATCGCCAATTTGTTCCTGGGATGGTGGGAGGAGACGTTCATTTTCAACTCAGACTGTGAACGGTACCACCCCCACATTGTGGGGTGGTACCGTTTCATAGATGACATACTGGTGATATGGCAAGGGACGGAAGAGGCCGGTCAGGAGTTTGTAAGATGTCTCAACAACAATACAGTGAATGTAACATTGACAGCGGATTTTTCTTCCAGTGCGGCCATATTTTTGGATGTGAAACTTTCCTTGGAGCCTGATGGATCAATTGGTACCAATCTATACAGAAAGCCTACCGCTGTTAATAGCCTTCTGGAATATAACCGCTCACACGTTAGACATCAGAAAGATGGAATTCCATATGGACAATTTCTGCGAGCTCGACGTAACTGTACTCAGGATATTCATTTTGAGGAACAAGCTGACATCTTGAAGTCGAGATTTCTGGAGCGGGGATACCCATCAAGGGTGATACATAAGGCCTATGAGAGGGCACGGAGAACGGATAGATCGGACTTGTTGTGTCCCAGAATCACGACTGGCAAGAAGAACAAACTGGAGAAAGAGGTAAGATTTATCACGGACTATAATGCCCAATGGCATTTGATCCGACGGTTGGTAACAAAACATTGGCACATATTAACTACAGATCCTCTGGTCTCCCCATTTTTGGGAAAACAAATACGGATGACAGCCCGGAGAGCCCCCAACCTGAGGGACAAATTGTCCAGAAGTCATCTATCGGCGACGAACACCTGGCTTTCGGGTAGATAAGTCAAGGGCTCCTATGCCTGCGGTAAATGTTCTATCTGCCAGTATATGGCTAGAACTACAGTAGTTATGAATGATCAGACTCACAAAAGTTATAAGATCTCTTCATTTATTAACTGCAGGACCCGCTCGGTCATCTATCTGCTCGGCTGTGACTGTCCTAAGAAATATGTGGGGGAAACGCAAAATGCCCTTAGGACCCGCATACAAGGTCATCTGTCTAACATTAGACTGGCCAGACGTGACACAGATGCAGGTAAGCCCATTTCACCAGTGGCCAGACATTTTTTGGAGACCCATGGGGGGGGACTATTCGTCCTTCAAAGTGATAGGGATTGAAAGGGTCCGTTTGGGGCCTCGGGGTGGCGATCTCAAACATCGACTCTTACAGCGCGAGTTACGTTGGATATTTGAATTAAATACGAAGTCACCAATAGGTTTGAATGAGGATTGGTCGTTCTCCCCGTTTTTAGGTTAAGGTTTATATCTGGGATGGATGGGGCAGCGGTTTCACTTGAGATTGCCCGGGTGTGTCTTGTATTTTGGACTAGTCTTGGATATATAGATCCTGGTGTGACATCATGGAGGGGGGACTCCCCATCTCCTGGGAGATTAGATCTTGGGTGGTGAAGTGTGTTCCCCTGGGGCAGTGGGGAAGAGCAGGAGTGGTCTTATTTTTCTCTGTATTTTTCCAAGGGTTTGTTTTTTTATATTCACTTATAGTATACTCTTTTCACTATTAACTAATTGATGGTATTAGGTTTTGATTCTGCACACTTTGATTAATTTCATGACACTTATTGACTTATTGTGTATTTATATATATATATATATATATATATATATATATATATATATATATATATATATATATAGGTTTTGGTTATTATTGGTATGAGCGTGATGGTTATGGTTGTGTTTTTTTTAGTTCATATTCACAGGATTACTTAGACAGCACGAATTGATTGTGGGTCTGCATTGTCGTTTGATGATGAGATTGTCCACCGCTGCCGATAATCCCCCGCTGGAAGATCTTCTCAGGATTAGAGGGAATTCTATTGGGATACACACAGTCCACCACTCCTTTTCAGGAATGGTTTCCAGGATACATGGGCACCCCAAGTGAAACTATGAAGCTGCCCCAAGTGCTCAAATGTCTGGGATCAAGAAAAGAGTACTACACGTTCAAATGTTTATTGTGAAGGAGGACGCTTTTGATCTATCTCTTCATTTAGTTTGGGTCTCTTTTAAGGATGTCTCTGGATTTGGGTCCTCCTTAAGGATTTAGGGGCTCACTACTGGCTACTACAGTACAGTGTCCTTATTAGTTCGTGTCTGCTTTAAGGTGTGTGAGGTATAGCAGACTATGCAGGACATGAGTAAAGTACCATTAACCCTTTAAACGCCAGCCACGTAAATTTTACGTGGCTGCCTCTCCAACAGTTAAACGCCAGCCACGTAAAATTTACGTGCCTGACTTTCCCCAGTAAAAAAAAAAAAAGTAAAAATAAAAGACACTAACCTGACCCCTCGTTCGATCCGGTCGGGTCTCCTCTTCAGCCAGAGGGGCTCCGATCGCCCATCGGGGCTCCTCCGGCTGCAGGGGAGGGCCCGGAACAGGGTGCCCCCCCCCCGTTTCAGCAGCCGCCCGGTTTACTGTAAAAAAAAAACAAAAAAAAAAAAAAACAGTCACCTACCTTTGTCCCCGCCGGCTCCCGCAGGCTCTCCTCTTCACGGGGGGGGGCTCCGATCCCCCCCCCCCCCGCTCTTCTGTCTTCTGGAGGGGGCATAACAGCCCTCCTCCCTTGCCGTCTTCCGATGGCGGCCGCCATCTTTGGTGACGTCACGGGGCGGGGCCAGATGACGTCACCGCCGGGTGTCATCGGGGCACCCGGCAGTTCGTCTCTCAGATGCCGGCGACGGCTGGGCGGGGAAGGAGGGAGGTAGGCGATCCTCCGATCGCCTGCCTCCCCCCTTCTCTGCCCAGCCGTCACTGACAGCAGATCGCCGCGGGACACAGAAGATGAAGATCGGAGGTGAGTAAAGTAAAAGTTTTTTTTTTTTTTTTTAATAAACTTTATTAAAAAAACGTGTCTTGTCTTTTTTTTACCTTTTAACCCTTTGTGAACTGGTAAGGGGTCCATGTGACCCCTTATACCAGTTCACAGGGCTCGGGGGTCTGGCAAGTCACCTGCGCTAGCGGGTGGCTTGCCATTAACCCCCGGCACCCCCATTACCTGCCTCCCCAAAGGTCAGGGGGGGGCAGAAGAGCCCGGGCCCACATGGGCTATGTGGGCTCGTAGGCTGCAGGGTGGGGGGGCCACAAAAGCTGGCCCCCCCACTCTGTGCCTACAAGCCCCCATAGCTGGTCCCGGGCTGGTTACTGTGGGTAAGGGGGACCCCACGTCAATTTTTTTTTTGATTTTTAAGGGTTTTTAACCCTTAAAAATCAAAAAAAAAATGGGGTCCACCCCCCCTGGGAGGGGGGACCCTATGTCATTTTTTTTTTTTTATTAACCCTTTGTGTTCTGTCATCCAGCAGCTATAAAAGGCTTCTAGCAAGTGAGCAGAAGCCAGTGATCGCCGAGGGACAGAGTGCTCCAGGATGGATGGGAGGTGAGTACAGTGTAAAAAAAAAAAAAAAAAAAATTAATAAAATATTTTTTCTCTTTTGGGTGTCTGTGTCATTTTTTACTTTTAACCTCTTGTGAACTGGTAAGGGGTCCATGACCCCTATACCAGTTCACAAGGCTGGGGGGATGGCAAGCCACCTGCGCTAGCGGGTGGCTTGCCATTAACCCCCGGCACCCCCATTACCTGCCTCCCCAAAGGCCAGGGGGGGGCAGAAGAGCCCGGGCCCACATGGGCTATGTGGGCTCGTAGGCTGCAGGGTGGGGGGGCCACAAAAGCTGGCCCCCCCACTCTGTGCCTACAAGCCCCCATAGCTGGTCCCGGGCTGGTTACTGTGGGTAAGGGGGACCCCACGTCAATTTTTTTTTTGATTTTTAAGGGTTTTTAACCCTTAAAAATCAAAAAAAAATGGGGTCCGCCCCCCCTGGGAGGGGGGACCCTATGTCATTTTTTTTTTTTATTAACTCTTTGTGTTCTGTCATCCAGCAGCTATAAAAGGCTTCTAGCAAGTGAGCAGAAGCCAGTGATCGCCGAGGGACAGAGTGCTCCAGGATGGATGGGAGGTGAGTACAGTGTAAAAAAAAAATAAAAATTAATAAAATATTTTTTCTCTTTTGTGTGTCTGTGTCATTTTTTACTTTTAACCTCTTGTGAACTGGTAAGGGGTCCATGACCACTATACCAGTTCACAAGGCTGGGGGGATGGCAAGCCACCTGCGCTAGCGGGTGGCTTGCCATTAACCCCCGGCACCCCCATTACCTGCCTCCCCAAAGGCCAGGGGGGGGCAGAAGAGCCCGGGCCCACATGGGCTATGTGGGCTCGTAGGCTGCAGGGTGGGGGGGCCACAAAAGCTGGCCCCCCCACTCTGTGCCTACAAGCCCCCATAGCTGGTCCCGGGCTGGTTACTGTGGGTAAGGGGGACCCCACGTCATTTTTTTTTTTGATTTTTAAGGGTTTTTAACCCTTAAAAATCAAAAAAAAAATGGGGTCTCCCTCCCCTGGGAGGGGGGACCCTATGTCATTTTTTTTCTCGATTTAACCCTTTGTAGTGTGGATGGTTTTTGTGTTTTTTTTTGTGAATGTTATAAAATACTTGTTTCAGTTAGGGGGGGTCTCCTGGGCAGGAACGGGGGGCTACCGATAAATATGTGGTACCGTTCTAATCGGTAGAAATGGGGCTTTCACATGCAATATGATTTTCCTTAATAAAATACATTTTTTATTTAAAATAAAGGAGTCAATTTTCTAAAAAAAAAAATTTTATTTATTTATTTTTTTTTTTCACTTAATAATATTGTAAAAAAAAAAAAAAAAATTACAAACAAGACATTTCATGTTAAAGTCTAAACTCTGCTGCAAAAAAAAAATATATAATTTTTCTGAAAGTTCCAGCAAAAATGGCGCAAAACGTCGCAAAACATGACGCAAAATGGGGAAAAATGGCCTGTCAACAGAGGGTGACAAAATCTCAAGTAGGCTGGCAATTAAAAGGGTTAATAGTACCTTTGCATGTTGGGTATTGTTCTGTTCGGGGGACCTTGCGCTTTCAGACTTAGCTTGTTTTTTCTGGTTTGCATATTTATATTTTAGGAAAAGGTGTTTTTTATTCAGCTTTTTTATAAATTTTTTAGGGAAACCCTGCGCAACCAAAGAATTCTTTGAGGAATTAATTCCAGAAAGATGAGCCCACTACAGCAAGCTGGGTACCCTTAGAAAGCTTAACGTGTGTACTTTCAGGGAATATATGGTTTATGGGGGATATTCCAAATGTAAAGGGTTGTTTTGGTTGAAAAATCGCAAGGTGCGCACTTTGTCTGCAGAGCTGAAATTTTCAAGTAAAATTACCGTTACGCACATGCTTTACTTTGGGGTGTTTGGCAACTCTTCCCTTGACAGAACCTATGCATGTTGGGTATCGTTCTGTTCGGGAGATGTTGCTTTTTCAGATTAAACTTGATTTTTCTTGTTTGTATATAGTTTTTTTAGGAAAATGTGGCTTTGATTCTGCTTTTTTATCCTTTTTTTAGGGAAACTCTTTGCAACCAAAGATTACGTTGAGGGATTACTTCCAGAAAACTATGGCCACATCCACAAGCCTGGTACGCCTAGAAAGCCTGAGGTGTGTACTTCCAGAGAATATATAGTTTGTTGGGGGTATTTTAAATGTAAAGGGTTGTTTTTCTGGAAAAACCGCAAGGTGCGCATATTGCATAGCATAGTTGTATTTTATCTGAAAATCTCCTAAAGCGCTGTTTCAGTTTGGGGGAGTCTCCTGGGCAGGAAAGGGTGTCTACCTATACATATGTGGTACCGCTGTAACCGGGAGAAATTGGGATTTCACACGCAATAAGATTTTATTGACAAACTTACATTTTTTATTCCCAAAAAAACTACAATATGTTTTTTTTTTTTTTTTTGCACATATTTCACCCAAAAATATTAAGAATACACCTAACAAATGACAAACAAGACATTTCATGTTAAAGCCCAGACTCTGCTGAAAAAAACAATATATCATTTTCCTGGGAAATCCCTGGAAATCCCCTCAAAAATCACAGTTGAACAAGGGGAGCGCAAAATAGTGCAAAATGGTCTGGCAACAAAGGGTGACAAAATCTCAAGGTAGGCTGGCGGTTAAAGGGTTAATAGACTTTTTTAGTCATAAATATGTCAATATGTATATACATAGGGTTAACAATTTGCGGTCCTGTGGGGCGTAATGGCTCCTATATAGGTAATATCCTGGCCAGTTTGTTATTTTAGATACTATTGCAAGATGTATTATAGCAGTTAACTTTTAATGTGTGTCATTAAGATGTTAGATATGGGGACACTGCGTGTTCTGTGCCCCGCCGGTGCTTGGGCTCCACCATGCCTCCTGCTCTGCTGCCGTGTGGGCCTTTGGCCGCACGGGTCGCTCGCTCCTCGCTTAGCTGCTGGGTTTCTGAGGCAACACATGACGCCCAGCGGTGACGTGTACGGGCGGCGGGCGCGCGCCAGTGGCTGTGTATCCTGCGTCTGCCGGCTGGCTGACGTCATCCCTCTTTGACAGGCTGGCGCGTCCCTGTGCGAGCGCGGTATTGGCGGTGTGGGCTTTTTGGCGGGAGCGCTGGCGGGCCACACAATAGGTAGGTGGGCCCATAAAAGGATTTGGAGCAGCAGTTAGATTCACCTTCACCCTTTTTGAAGCCGCATGGGGGCGGCGGGCGCGGGTGGCCTGGGTTTTTGGCGGTCCCTCCTTTGATGTGGTGCTGACATTTATTCTGGTCCATATGGGCACTGGTAGTATACCTGTTTGACTGTGCTGACATTTCCATTTTGGCTTTCTTTTTTGAACCCTTTTGATTCTTATATCACCTGTTATATTGGCTCATGGATTTCTTAGTGTGATTAGTCATGGGGGTTTATAGCATTTATTAATTGTATATATTTAATTGTTTATGTTTTTATTTATAGCGTATTTCACTTTATATTTATATTCTTTATTGATTAATTATTGATATGTATTTTCATGCACTTTATTCAATATTGAGATAGTTGGTGTTACTCACAGGTTATATATATATTTAGATTGTGTTTAGACTTATGTGTGTATAGATTACAGCACGAGCACTTTAATTGGCAGATGCATTGCACAGGGATTGTTCATTAGGGGTTGAGCATACATTATAGGAGTTTTTATTGGTCATTAGTATCGATTAGTACAGTAGGGTTTAGTATAGGGACCCCTTTGGGTCCACTTGAGTGCCGGCACAGGTACGGGGGTAAGTGTGGGCAGGGATACACCATCCCTGTGTACACAGACTCCTGTACTTTATTTATAGTTATAGGATTGCCCATATTTTATTCCATACATTATTGGGGTATCATGCGCATCACAGAGGATTCACAGTGATTTACCCGTGATTTACCCATGATTTGGGTTGGCTAAGATATATATTGAGAGCAATAATAATAGGGACCCGCCATTTGGTTTTAATTGTCTTCGGTTAAGTGTATTTTGTGTATTTTTATGTATTTATACGCATTAATAAAATGTTAAATATATAGGTTTGTTAGATATATTTTTTGGTGCTCATCATAGGGAGGGAGGTGTGTGTTCTTTCACGGCCACTCCCATAGAATTGGTTGGATTTGTTGAGGAGTGAGCACATCTTTATATGATATAGTGGTGCACCCCATAGTAAACTGTTAGGAAGAAAATCTGGTTTAAAACGGAAAACCATCATAGTAAGGAGCCTGTATTGACAGGGCTGCCAATTCAGAAACCAGACGGACAGAGGTAATAGCAACCAAAAAGGCAACTTTCTGAGGGAGAATATGAAAAGGAACCTCCTGTAAAGGTTCAAAAGGAGCCGCCTGCAGAGAGCACCAGACTAAGATCCCAAACTGGAAGTTGGAGCTTTCTAGGAGGCCACACATGCGTGACCCCTGGAAAAAAAAAATCTTAACCAAAGGGTGAAGAGCAAATGACCTTTGAAAGAAAATAGCCAAAGCAGAAACCTGCCCTTTTAAAGTACTAACCTGGAAGCCCAAATCCAGACCCCGTTGCAGAAACTCCAAAATCCTAGGGATAGAAAATACCCTGCAAGGCAGGGACCTAGACTCACACCAGTCAATATAGGACCGCCAAGTCCTGTAATAAACCACAGAGAAAGACTTCTTTCTAGCTCTAATAAGAGTCAGAATGACAGCATCAGAAAGGCCTTCCTCCTTTAAAATGGAGATTTCAGCAGCCACGCCGTCAAAGCCAGTGTTGGTGAATTGGGGTAACGAAGTTGACACCGAGTTTAAGAGATCTGGAAGAAGAGGCAGAGGCAACAGATCCTCTGCCAGCCTTGTGACCTCTGCGAACCACAGGCGTCTTGGCCACTTTGGAGCCACCAGAATTGCTGGTGCCCCTTCCAGAACCAACTTGTGCACCACCTTGCTATATCATCGAGAATGGGGGAAAAGCATACAGGAACCCCAGATCCTTTCCAGGCAAGAGACATGGCATCCACTGCCACTGCCAGAGGATCCTGGGATAGAGACACAAAGGCTGGAAGCTTGTGGTTGTGGTGAGATGCAAACAGGTCAAACCGCGGTGTCCCCCACTTGTGACAAAGGAACTGAAAGACCTCGGGGTTGAGAGACCATTCTCCCTGGCGAGCGCATGCTCTGCTCAGGGAGTCTGCCTCCACCTTCTCTATCCCCGGAATGTAAACTGCCGCTATGCAGGGAACATTGATCTCTGCCCACTGAAGGATCAGAGACGCTTCCCGGAGGGCACCCCAACTGCGAGTCCCTCCCTGGTGATTGATGTATGCAACTGCTGTTCGGTTGTCTGACCGAATCTGAACCGACAAACCCGCAAGAGATGAGTCATTCGGAGCAGCACAAGACGAATGGCCCGAAGTTCCAATAAATTGATTGGGGAATGAGCCTCCAGAGGCCCCCACAACCCCTGAAACCGGTGTCTCCTCCAGATGCCCGCTCCAGCCCGTAAGGCTGGCATCTGTGGTGACCAACTCCCAACAAGGGGTCAGAAATGATTTGCCATCCCTGAGATTGCTCGAAATCAGCCACCACTGGAGGGACTGCAGGGCGACGGGAGACAACAGACAAGTCCGATTCAAAGACAACGGGCGCATGTCCCACTTCACCAGGAGATAGAGCTGAAGCGTCCTCATGTGGAACTGAGCAAAAAGAACCGCTTCGAGCGTGGCCACCATCAACCCCACTAATCTCATCCCCAAGCGGATAGGCTGATGAGGATTGGACAGGAACAGATGAATTAAATCCTAAATCAGAACAATCTTGGACTGAGGAAGAAAAACCCTGGCCTAAAGGGTATCCAGAATCAAGCCCAGAAAGGGAATCTCCCTTATGGGACAAAGAGAGGATTTGGCATGGTTTATCACCCAACCAAACCTCTCAAGTATAGTCACCACTGTTCTGGTGTCCAGTTCCGTCTGATTGAAAGATGACGCTGGGATGAGCAAGTCGTCCAGCAATGGCACGATGCGAATGCCCTGGACCCTGAGAATAGCCATTACTCCTGCCAGGACCCTGGTAAACACTCTTGGGGATGGAGTGAGACCGAATGGAAGAGCCGCAAACTGAAAATGGTGGTCTTCTACTGTGAATCTGAGAAACCTTTGGTGAGCGGCAAAAATAGGAATGTGCAGATAAGCATCCTTGATGTCTATGGACATCATAAATTCCCCCTGGCGGAAAGCGTAGATCGTTGAATGCAATGACTCCATGCGGAACCTTCGGAAATGCATAAACTGAGTCGTCTCAAATCTAAAATAGGCCGAACAGAGCCGTCCTTTTTTGGGAACCGTAAATAGGTTGGAGTAAAACCCCAGACCTCTTTCCGCTGGAGGAACCTGACGGATAAGTTCGCCACAGCTGCCCGGAGCCCCTGTGCGATCACCGGATCTGTGGGCATCCGAGACCTGAAAAATCTAGGAGGAGGCCGAACCTCGAATTCCAGCTTGTAACCGAAGGACACAACTTCCAGATTCCATCTGTCTGATACCTCGGGCGGCCACGTCCTCTTCCTCTGTTCCATGCAGGTTGAAAAGGGCCGATCCTCTGCCCATTCTGGAACCACGAAAGGAAGGGTCAAAAGGAAGCCGATCCCCGCAAGGAACAACGTTGCTTCTTACGCTGAGGCAATTTGCCTCCTTTAATTACAGAATCCAACTTCTCACCAAAGAGGCGTAATCCCCCAAAGGGAAGCACTGTAAGCGACTTCTTTGCCACCGTGTCAGCCGCCCACTGGCGTAGCCAAATAGACCGCCGAATCGCAACAAGCAAGGCAGAAGTTCTGCTACACAAGACCATGGAGTTATCTAAAGCAGAAAGTACAAAGACACAAATAAATCACATCGCTTGAGAGCGGAAAACTCAACAGAGGCTGGATCAAGCCCTGAGGTATTCAATAGGTCTCTAATAACAGACCTAATAGCGACTGCCATAAGTGCCGAGGCACCCACAGGCCGCAAGGCCGAGCCAACACTAGCAAGCGCATGGCAAGCCATTTGTTCAATACGTTTGTCCTCCCCATCCCTTAAGGGAAGTAGATTCCGGAGAATGCGAAACAGAGGAATTGGACAAACTGAGCACAGGTGAATCCACCACAGGGGGGATGACCAACGCTTATAGTGTCTGCAGGAAAGGGATAATTTTTTTTTTTTTTTATATCCCAGCCCAAAGGAATGCCAGGAAGCCGCGCAGGCTTTTCCCATTCCTTAAGAATGATATCTTCAAAATGTTTCTGATTAGGAAATTCAAAACGAGGCTTGGAAGCTCCAAAGAACTCCCTTTCTGAGGAGGGACTGCTTCTGGAAAATCGATAGCCAAGACCTCATATAATTGAGCAAGAGCTTTAGGGGTGTCAAAATTCTCCCCTTCACCTTGTTCAGCGTCAATACCCACAATTGCTGAACATCTGAAACATCAGATTCTTCAAAGAATTCTCCTTCTTCAAACGGAGAACAATCAAAAATGCTCGCTACAATCAAGCTCATTTGCCTCAACGGCCAGAGCTAAATGTTTTCTTTTAGCTGAGGCCCTCTTGGCCACAGAGTTAGACATTTATTTTTTCAATGTGAGCAAATCAAGCACATACATCAGAAAGTGACTCTCTACCCATGACAATATCACTGGGGGTATGAACAAGACAAGGCGGTGTGGGGGAAGAGGCAAGAGCCACCTACCCTGAGGCTTGGGCCCCTTACTGCTGTATTATAACCAATTGAACACAAGATACACAAAAAAAAAATGAGTTATCCCCAACAAGGGATGCCCCACATCGCAAACACTGCCAAGTCTGTCCCGCAGGTACTGAAAAGCCAGTATCCTGAGATGCCTCCATATGGTGTTTATTAAATTACTTAATTTTTTTTATAGTCGCCAAGTATATGGGATTTTTACAGCCGAAGCTACCCGGGATGCCCCTTAATAGTCCCTAGGTGGAAGGATTTTAAACAAGGACCAGGAGAAACCCCTATTAAGAGAGTTTCCCCCTGGAAGATAGAGAAAACACAATGAGCCTTAAGCATATGCAAGAAATGACAGTAAATAAAAAAGATTTCCCTTTAGTATAACTAAAGGGTACTCACAGTGACCACAATGGCCCAGCGACAGCCCTGCGACCAATCGATATAAGAAAAGCCCAGCAGCCAGGACCAGTGGAGGCCAGCACCAGAACAGGAACCAACAAACCACATGTCAAACAGGAAGAGGAAGCATAAATGCGACGCCGACTCGAAGCCCCGCCCACCACCTAGCACTGCTCAGAGAGCAGAGGGCGGGACAGCCAAAGACAATAGCATGACATCATAGAACGGGGCCGAACGAAAAAAAGAGAGGGAAATTTAAAAAAACTTTCTTATCCTTTCCTTTTCTTTAAAAAACAAATGCATAGGCCAAAAGATACTCCCTAAACAAAGATCCCCCCTTCACCCCAGCAGGGTCCAGGAGGGCCAAAAGGGGGGAAAACAATAAGCACCCAATAGGCACAAAAAGATTTAAAGGGACGGGGCATCCCATGCCGGGGGGACACCAACCCGGATTACGCCTACCCCTTATTTGAGGTCTCACGGAGGGAGCAAGCTCACATATACACCCAAGGGTGTATCTATGTATCTACCTTTGCCCGAGCCCATCAGCCAAGGCTGGGAGGCATAACATGCATATCACAATACAAAAATGTGGCTTCAGGCAGAAATAGAAAAAGGTCCTGCTACCTGCAGGGAGGAGAGTCATCTTCTGAATGCTTCGCCGACTGCAGAGACGAAAAGACTGAGCAATAGTGGGAGGTCCCGGGTATTTATGGACCAGGAGGGGCTCCTTTTTCTCATGTCATCTCTGCAAGATCGCCCTCTACAGGCTGGTATCCCAAGTGTCATGAATGTTGGAAGCGGGGTGTGTGACATACTAGGAATAACTCCCCTTCCTCTAGCGGTGAATAATCAGACCAGTCCAGTGAATCAAACTCATCAAAATCCAAGGCCGGCGCGGCTAGAGACAAGTGCTTCCTCTTAGCCGGGGCCTTTCTGGCCACAGCGCTAGAAAATCATTTCTCAAGATTGGCCAATCTGGCACACACAGCAGATTGCGACTCCCCACCCGACTCCCCACCCGTGGTGGTACCCCTGGGGTACGGATCAGACGGGGAGGGGTAGGCGATGAGGCCGGCGGCGCTGACCCAGACGCCTGGGACCTGGACTGCCGTGTTATAGCCTGCTGCACACATGGTATACAAAGAAATACATCATCCCCCGTAAGGGATACCCCACACCCCATACACTGTCGGGATTGCCCTGAGGGGAGCCCAAGCCCAGTATCCTGGGAAGCCTCCATATGGTGATTTTATTGGTAGTCGCAATGACCAAGGGAATTACGCAATATAAGCAACCCGGGATGCCCCTACTATGTCCCGAGTGGGAGGATTTATTGGGAGCCCTAACCAAAAAACCCAGGGACCCAGGACCAGGAGGACCCCTTTAATATCAAATAAAGTCCACCTGAAAGACATAAGGCAAGGGCTGATCAACACACACGCACACAATCAGGCCCACCAAATAATAGATAGATATATATATATATATATATATCTATCTATCTATCTCCATAACAAGCAGATAAAATGAAACAATGGAAAATATGGAGCCCACAGGGCGCTTACTATAATGTCGCCGACAGCAGAGCACGATGCGAAGCAGAGAGCAGATGAGGAAGGAGGAGGACGGGCCGGCGCGGTTCGCGCCCCCCTCCCCTGACAGGTGGCCGGGCTCAGCAGCGGCGCCAGCAGCACAGGGGGCGGGCCCCACACGGAACCTGTGGGGAAGAAGCTCCAAGAAAACGCTGCCAGAAACGGCCGGCGCCGCGGCCACAGTCGGAGCCGGCCAAGAGTGAACAGAAAAGCACACAACAGTAAACAACAAACACACACACCTCAATAACATCCACAGAGATAATTGCCCCCCTCAATAAGGGAGCAATGGGTGACCAGGAGAGGGGGAAACCCACTTAGAAGTGGAGGGGCCAGGGACGGGGCATTCCACTCCGGGATCACCAACCCGGACAGCCGCCTACCCCCTAGTATGGGGTCTCACGGCGGAGCAGAGCTCCTGAGCCCCATAAGGTGCCGTCTACCTGTGCCCGGACCAGCAGCCTAGGCTGGGAGGCAAGGGATACTTAAATAAAAGTGAGTCCAGGCAGGAATAGACCAACAAGAGGGCCGGAGTTAACTTGCTTGCTGACTGCAGAGATGAAAGACTGGGGAATGAATGGGAGGTCCCAGGTATTTATGGCCCGGGAGGGGCTCCCTTTTTTCATTACATCTCTGCAAGATCGCCCTCTACAGGTCAGTATAACCCAAGTGTAATGACTATTCTGAAGCGGGGTGTGTGACATACTTAGAATATAAAAAATTAAATAAAAAATAACCTACCAAAAGGTTTAGGTCCACTTGAGGTTAGCCATGCAGTGGCTTAGAGAAGCCCTTTTGCTGGCCGACTACCCCAGAAATGATGTGCAGCCAAAGGGGATTTGCGATCTCTGGCGATGCTAGGCACGTTGCCTAGCCGAAAATGTTTGAGCTTGGTCGGCGAGAAAACCGTGCCCCGTCGCATTGGAGAACCGGCCACGTGACTTTGCCAAGCCGAAAATCTTCCAGTGTCCCCGGCTAGAGAAAACGTGAAGTACCGCTGAAAAGAACCGGAGATCTCAGCGGAGCTAGCTGCTACACTAAGCCGAAAATCTTTCCACAGAGGCGGACAGAGAAAGCGCTCTGCGCCCGGTACTCGGAAATTCGCCAAGCTAAAAATCTTTCCACAGGGGCGGACGGAGGAAGCGCTCTGCGCCCGGAACTCGGTACTTCGTCAAGCCGAAAATCTTTCCACAGAGGCGGACGGAGGAAGCGCTCTGCGCCCGGTACTCGGTACTTTGCCAAGCCGAAAATCTTTCCATGGCGACGGATGATTTCCTCGTTGCAACTTTAGCTCCGCCCCCTAAAAAGGCGCAATTTTTGAATTTTTCAACCAGAGAACAAAGAAACACATGGGAAAGAGCAATAAAAACAATGAGAGGGAAAATCATTCCCTTGATCACCCCCCAATCAGGCCCACCAGACAAAAACCTGTGGCTGCTTATACTTTTCCATGAAAGCCTTCAGCCAGAGTGCCAAAGCACTACAAAGCGCACACTGGACCCTGCGCTTACCTTACCATCCTGATCCAGATACAGTTTTACGGAACTTCGCCAAGCTGAAAACTGAGGAGGCATAATGGCTCAATCCAGATCAGAGCAGCATAAGGGACTTAGGAAGACAGACAGGGTCTTGCCCCCGCTTCAAAGGTATAATCTGAGAAACCAACAAAATAAATGGAAGAGGAGTCTAGAGAGCCATGCAGTCATCCCAACTGCAAGAATGAAACTGGAATCTAGGAAGTCAGCCGGAAGGATATAGGCCGGGAGGCGGAGCCACGCTTTTGTCTTGCAGTCACGCCCCTTCGGGCAAGGATTACCCAATCGTTATGAATAAGGACGGCCTGGAATGGATTGGAAGAAAAAATTCTCTTACAGTTTATGTTAAATACAACTATATTTAGATCACCATCGCCGTGATTTTCACACGTTACTGTTGTTATCAGGTCATCATTTGATATTACCAGATCCAAAAGTGCATTACCCCCAGTAGGTGTCTCCATGAACTGATTCATATAGTTATCATGTAGCAAGCTGAGGAATGCTCTCCCCTTTGTAGTAGAAGCAGAACCGTGATTCCAGTCTATACCTGGTTAATTGAAGTACCCCATCACCCCCACTGTACCAGCTTGTGACAACCGCAGCTGACCCTCTATTGCCTAAGTTATGCTTGGGAGTCTATATATAACACCAAATTGTATACATTTACATTGCCCCACACTTCTACCCACAAGGATTCTACATCTTCTGCTAGTATCCCCTCATTAATATATGCTTTGAATTCTTGCTTTACATAAAGACACACACCGTTCACTTTCCTTTTTGCTCTGTTTTTCTGACAGAGCAAAACCTTGAAGATTGACAGTACAGTCATGTGTGGAATCCAGCCATGTCTCAGGCACACAAACAACATCAATATTTTCTTCCAGTACCAGAGCCTCAAGCTCCCCCTACTTTACTTGCCAGATTTCTGGCATTTGTGAACATACACTTTAGGTTCCTATCTAGTTTGACACATTGAGTTATAGTATTAGCTTCTACAGTAATGTATCCGCCTAATTTTTCACTGCTGGTTTACAACACCCTCCCCCTTGAAATTCTACACCAACCATCATATGCTGTCCCCTAAGTAACCTGTTTTCCCCTTTGTTTTCTCTCTTGCCCCCCTCTCATCTCTAAATACCCCTCCACCCCTTCTAGTATCCGCTTACCCAGCACAGCAGCCCTCTTCCATTCAGGTGCAAATTATCTGTAGAATACAGTTTGTTCCCCAATGAAAAATTTGCCCAGTGCTCTAGGAACCCAAATCCTTCTGTCCTGCACCAGGACTTGAGCCATGCTTTTAACTTTCTAAGCTCCCATTGTCATTCATGTGTAGCACATGGCACAAGCAGTATTCCAGAGAATACTACCTCTTCAACTTGGTGTCTAATTCCTTAAATGTATTCTTAAGAATCCTCAATCTCCCATTAATTATGTCATTTCCTACATGTACCATGACAGCTGGGTCATCCCAGCCACTCCCAGCAATTTATCGACCCTTTCCACCACATGCCGAACCCTGGTACCAGGGAGACAACAAACCATTCGGTTTAGGCGTATTTGGTGACAAATAATTCTATGAGTCCACCTGATAATAGAATCCCACAACCACAACCTGGTGGCCCCACTGTGTGTGCTTTATTGGACATCTAAAAAGCCTCTGATTATTTGCTGTCGCAGGGGACTGTGGCATACGAAAGGTTAAGTACGGCTGGGATCCGTAGTCCACCTGGTGGTGTTAACAAGATCAGATGAACGGGCCCAAGAGGTCGGCGATTGGCTGATGGATAGCAAAGGGAGTGGACTCTCAGTGTTCAAATTACCTGTGTGTATGCCCGCCCCCCACCCTGACGAAGCTCCGGTGGGCGGAGCGAAACACGTGTCGGCGGACGGCCGGCCCACCACTTTCCCCGCTCCTCCGTCCTCCGGCTCTGTGGAAACAGTGATGCCGTGGAAATCCCGCCAGCTTGCTGAGTTGCTTGGTTAAATGCGCGGTGGCTGCTGGGACCACGCCAGCCCGCGGAAGTGTCTGGCTGGGCGCTGGCAGCATGAGTCTCGTCACACTGGATTGAGTCCAACCTGCTGAGAATGCTGCAAACATGGAGGCTGTTCCCCGCACAGCGAAACTGCGAGTAACCGCCTACGGGACCGCACAGCGCAGCTAAGTATCTGTCTGAGTGTATGTTTACAGACATGTCTATCTCGTGCAGCGGTGGACGGTTAACTATGGTGTCACACTGAGGCTTATATGTATGCCATAACTGGATGACTTTTATGAAATAGAGCTGCTGTGGTATCAGTTGAGGAGACAAGGGATCCCTTAATTTAACAGGCCTGCAACGGTGGATACCCGATATAGGCTAACTTGAGTCCCGCTTATTCAACGGTGGCAGCCGAGTCCATTTAAGTGTTGAACACTTTTGAATTAGAGTAACACGGCGTTGGGACCCAATCACAAGTTACACACCTGGAGGTGTGATGCCCACGTATTTGTCCCTTTTAGTTTCAGTTTGAGCCAGTGAGGAGGAGGAGTGAGTGGAATGAGAGTGTGGCTGATGAGGCTGCATGCATGGGGGGGCCCCCGTTTTTTAGATTCACCTTGTATATGTTTTTTATTCAGTGTGTGTACCATTTATAGTGCCATGATTTCTCTTTGATAAATAAAAGTCAGTGTTGTAATGGCTACTAGGCTATGGGATGTCATTGAGCCAGTTCCGGCAATTAACCATGTTTAAGTGTTTTTTTGATAGAATCCCATGTTACCACTAACTGTCTAGTCCTACCTGCAGTCCCAACCACCAGCTCACTAGCTGGGCTGTCCTCTCGCCTGATAGGGAGAGCAGTATCCGCTAGGGCTGACATTTCTGAGACTGACACTCTTGCATCATTACCCAACTTGCATTTTGCGCCTCCAGTTCTCTAACCTGAGCTTCCAAGGTTGCAATATGCTCACATTTATCACAGCAGGTGGTACTGCTGCTGCCGAAGTGTATACTATGACAAATTCTACACTGAAATAAGCCTCCAATTATGCTAGCTATTATCCCAGTTGCAAAACACGCAGCAAAACTCAATTTTAGTGCTTACAGTTGCAGCAACTTAGGCTTTAAACTTCTTATTTTAGCTCTTAGGCAATAAACAAAAGTCCCCCAATATAACGTCCCTTAATGAAAAGTCATCTCATTTATAATATAACCAGAACTCACAAAAGCTCCTAAACATACTTTAAAACAACCTTATTTATAGCAAAGCAATACTTCCTTTCACCGGTGTCAGTCTTGGCTAGTCTGGTAAACCGCTATAGATATAGGTATATTGCATAGAACATTTATTATACTACTGATATAAATATATATTATTATGATCTAACTGGCGTCTCGAACATTTCTAACACACCTAACACTGAATGATGGCGAGAAGCCACAGTCAATGTTAAGAGATCATAGGAAATTAGTAAATGGATATAGCACACCTATCAAATTTCATACTCTGAAAAATACAATTCTGTGAGTACACCTGTAGAATTGATTTTGGTGGTGTCCTGTTCGGGTCGCTCCATTCTTGACAATTGGGTTATCCGCCACAGGGTGACGCAGTGACTGCAAGATGAAACCTGTGGCTCCTCCCGGCTCATATAAAGGCATCTGTCTCCCTAAGAATCCCCAGTGGTTGAAAAGCAGTAAAAAACAGAGACATGCCGGGAGGCCAGAGACCATGTTACTTCACAAAGCCTGAGCATGAACTCTCTCAAGAAAAAAAAAAAACATACGACCGTAATCACCATAACAGGCAAAAGAGGATAACAGAACAAGGGTGGGATGGAGCGACCCGAACAGGACAACACCAAAATCAATTCTACAGGTGAGTACTCACAAAATTGTATTTTTCCTGGTGTCCTGTTCGGGTCGCTCCATTCTTGACAATTGGGACATCCAAAAGCAGTGTCCAAAGAAGGGTGGGATTCCCAGTGAGCAACAGCACGTAGTTATGACACTACCGCCTGAAGAACCTTACGGCCAAAAACAGCATCAGCTGAGGCCCTAACATCAACCATGTAAAACTTTGTAAAAGTATGAACTGAAGACCAAGTCGCAGCCCTACAAACCTGTTCAACAGAAGCCTGGTGCTGAAAAGCCCAAGAGGCACCAATAGCTCTAGTAGAATGAGCTGTGACCCGAAAAGGGGGATCCTTCCCCTTGGCAGAGTACGCTTGCACCACCGCCTGTCTGATCCAACTGCTGATAGTGGATTTGGCTGGGGGCAAGCCCTTCCTAGGCCCGTCATGAAGAACAAAAAGAGAATCAGACTTCCTGAAAGATTCTGTAGCGACCAGGTAGTACTTAAGGACCCTGACCACATCCAAGGCATGAAGAACCCTCTCCTTAGAAGAGGGCACGGGACACAAGAAAGGAAAGACAATGTCCTCATTGAGATGAAAGGCTGAAAACCTTAGGTACAAAATCCGGTTTAAGTCGAAAAACCAGCTTATCCGGATGTCGCTCAAAGTAAGGAGGCTTCATACAAAGCGCTGCCAGCTCCGAGACGCGATGCACCCAAGTGATAGCTACCAAAAAGACCACCTTCAGAGTCAGAATGGATAAAGCAGCATCGCACAAGGGCTCAAAAGGAAGACCCTGGAGAGCAGAGAGCACCAAATTCAAATCCCACACCGGTAGCATAGGCTTACGCAGTGGACGTATATGAGTAACTCCTTGGAAAAAAGTCTTGATAAGTCTATGATTGGCGAAAGATCTTTGGAAGAAACTAGCCAAGGCCGAAACCTGCCTCTTGAGGGTACTCAGCTGGAGGCCCAAATCCAAACCTTGTTGTAGGAACTCCAAAATCCTAGAAAAAGAGAATGTGTGACAAGGGAAACCCCTAGACTCACACCAGGCAATTTAAGCGTGCCAGACCCTGTAATAAATCATGTAGGAGGATTTCTTCCGAGCCTGAATCTTGATACGCACAACCGAGGCAGACAGCCCTTTCTCTGTCAAGATGGAGGTTTCAGCAGCCAAGCCATCAAGCCAGCGTTTGTAAATTGGGGTGGTGTAAAAGACCCTGAGTGAGAAGCCCTGGATCGTCGGGCATGACGTAGTGATCCACTGACATCTGGAGTATGTCCACGAACCAACACCGCCTCGGCCAATGAGGGGCCACCATAATGGTCGGCACCCCTTCCTGGGCTATCTTGCGCAGCACACGACCCAGGAGAGGAGTCAGAACTCAGTCCAAGGAATTGCCAGCACGTCCGTGGCGAAGGCCAGAGGATCTCTTGACAGGGAGACGAACCTTGGAAGCTTGTGATTGTGTCGGGACGCAAACAGGTTCACGTCCGGCTGACCCCAGAGACCATTCCCCGCAGACGAGAAGTCCCCCTGCTCAGGGAGTCTGCCTCCTGGTTCTCCACCCCAGGGATGTAAACCGCTGAGATGCAGGGAACATTCTCCTCCGCCCAAGACAGGATCTGGGTCACCTCCTTGAGGGCTCGCTTGCTCGGAGTCCCGCCCTGATGATTGATGTAGGCGACTGCTGCGTGATTGTCCAACCCGGACCCGGACCGCACGACCCCGTAGATGAGGAGTCAAATGAAACAGGACCAACCGGATCGCTCTCAGTTCCAGGAGATTGATAGGTAAATGAGCCTCCTGAGGACCCCACTGGCCTTGGAACTTCAGCGATTGCCAAAAACCTCCCCAGCTGGTCAGACTGGCATCCGTGGTGACAATCTCCCAACGAGGGGTCAGGAAGGACCTGCCCACTAGAAGATTCCTGGAGTCCAACCACCACGAAAGAGACTGCCTGGCCAGTGGAGAAAGAGAAATCCTGCTCCAGGGACTCCTGTGACCGGTCCCAAATGGTCAAGAGATTAAACTGAAGAGGTCTCATCTGGAACTGGGTGAAGGGCACAGCCTCGAAACAAGACATCATGAGACCCACCAACTTCATCCCCAGACGGATGGATGGACGTTGACAAACAGCAAGGACCGCGCCTGTGCCTGAAGGCCCTCCACCTTCAGCTGGGGGAGGAACACATTGACCTGAGAGGTGCCCAGCATCATGCCCAGGAAGGACCTCACCAATGAAGGAGTGATCAAGGAATTGGGGTAAATGATCACCCACCCGAAGTCCTCGAAAGCGGACAACACTGTCTGGGTGCCGCTCTCGGCCTGCTGAAGAGACTGAGAAGCAAGTCGTCCAGATAAGGAAAAACACAAATGCCCTGGCTCGTCAACAGGGCCATAACACCCGCCAGCACCTTGGTGAACACCCGGGGGGAACCGGAAATTCCAAACGGCAGTGCTACAAATTGGTAGTGCTGATCCTCCAGTGCGAACCTCAGGAACCTCTGATGTCCCTGGAATATGGGAATGTGCAGGTAAGCATCCCTGATGTCCACCGTGGTCATGAAGTCGCTTGGTCGAAGTGAGCTCACCGCTGACCTTAAGGTCTCCATGCAGAAGTGTTTGAATCTGACAAAACTGTTGAGCCCCTTCAGGTCCAGGATAGGTCTCAGAGTACCGTTCTTCTTGGGCACCATGAAAAGATTGGAATAGAACCCTCAACCCCGTTCCTGGTGAGGCACAGAACAAATCACCCCGGACAACAGAAGTTGTTGGACAGCCGTTTTCTTAGGCCCTGCGCCGTCAATGGGTTCTGGGATATCAGCGACTGAAGAAATCTTGGGGGCTGCCAAGCTGCCAGCTGTATTTTGTAGCCGGAGGACACCACCTCCTGAATCCTTCGATCCGAGACGTACTGTCTCCAGAGGTGAGCAAATAGCAGAAGCCGTCCCCCCACCCGGATGGGTGAGGGCGCCTCCTCATGCCTGAGGAGCCTTGGCGGGCGGCTTAGACTTGGACACCCAGGCGGGTTTGGGACGACCGTGAGATGTACCTCGTCCCCAGAAATCTCGACAGCCACCAGAAAGGAAGAACCTCTTCCCCCTCGAAAAAGGGGCAAAAGGAAGATGAGCCCCGAAAGGGCCGCACAGGCTTCCGACGCTGAGGAAGCCTCCCATCTTTTGCTAGGAGATCAAGACGCTCCCCGAACAGTCGAAGTCCCAGGAAGGGAATAACAGTGAGAGACTTCTTGGCAGCGGCATCAGCCGCCCACTGTTGCAGCCAGATAGAACGACGAAGAGCAACCAGCAGCCCTGCCGCCAAGCCGGACAGAATCATCCATGGCCGAGATTACAAAGGCAATGAAGTCAGCGCAAGCCAAGAGTTCCTTATACTCCTTCGCTCGCTTGCGAGATCTGGCGATATCCACAAGGCGTCTCACCTTCTTTTTGATGGCTATGGAGACAATGCCCGCGCACAGACAAAACGAACTGGAAAAATAACTAAGGTCTACAGAAAGTAATAGTAGGCCCCCGAGGGGGGAACCTTAAAAATCTACTTTTGAGGGAGGAACTCAAGTGGATCTATAATCTTGATACAGCCACTCCACGGGGTTTAAATGAAGACATCTCTTATACACCTTTTGTGTGATGCATATAGCTATACTTGCTTCCATCCCCCGGTTTGGTTATTGGGTTTTAGGAATTTGTTGTGGATTCTGTGATTTGGCACTTATTCACTTTGTATCACTATTATTTATAGGGGGGGGGTATTGGAGATTTGGGTTTGTTGTGTGTGTGTGTGTGGGGGGGGGGGGTTTATTACAGCACACTTATATGCACCGGCCTATTGGCCGGCCAGTGTTTTCAAAAAATATGTTGGTATTTATGGCACTTTTTTGTATTCACATTGGATTTATTGGTTGTTGTTTGCTGACTTTTTGATTATAATCCATATCTAGATATTGGATGTTTGGGATACACGTTGGGTGTCAGTCAGGAGGATGGCCACTCACCGTTTCAGCTCACAGGCGACTTAAGCAAGAATGTGGAGAACTACTGTATGGACAGAAGGTTGTGGAAAAAACAGGTAGTAGAACCCAGGAGTGAAGCCAATCATTAAAGTAGAAAATAAGAATCGTCATAATCATGTACATGGATTGGCCAAGAATATCCCCTCAACAAATTCCCCCCTGCTTGGATGGACTTATGGGATCACATCTTTTATGAGGGACAGACCTGCCCCCTATTGGAAGATCTTATTATAACGAGCAGAGCCCATATGATTAGAAAATATATAAAATAATGGAGCCTATCTTTTGCCTGCTGAATACTCCTTGGTAGAAGTTAATTCAGCAGTGTGTTCATTGATTTTTATGGATCCAACGTTACTGTCATGACCACTGTATAAAGTTAGATAAGTGAGAATTAATATGGTTTTTAGGTTATATATCAAATGATGTTGTTAATTTGTACATAATTGTGTTAATAGTATGCTATATAATATAGTTGCCGCTCTGACCTATTAGATCCATAGCCCCTGCCTGTGCCTGTCAGCACGGCGTGCTGTAGCTGTGTCGGCGTGAGCGCTGACGCTGCCTGTGTTTGTATACACGGGGGTGACGTGCAGCGCGGCGTGACGTGAGGGCTGCTCGGGCAGATATAAAAGTGGCTAACAAGGGTTCCCGGACTCACATTCACACTGGCGGTATTTTCATTTATTATGATTGATTAACTTGATATGTTAGTATTTTCATTGTGCTCTCCTTGCTCCCTCCTTTCAGCCTTAGTACGGCCTTAAACAGGCCACTGTTGAATTGTATATCTTGTCTATTGAGGATTAAGTTAGTATTACTATTGGCCATTCATCTATATGGTGGGAGGGTCTGCGCCTTATTCTCTGGGGGTTGTATTACCGAGTGTGGCCGCTTTACAATACTGTGTTTTATATATATTTCTGTGATTGATTGTGGGTATTTTAGAGGTTTATGAACTATATGCGTCATCTTTATTGCTATACTTTTACATCTTATGAGTGGTAAATCTTCATTGCACTTAGCACTTTTGAGACAATCATATATTTATTAGTTACACATGAATTTCAGATCACATTTTGGCATTTTTGTATTGGTTTGATTTCTAGTATTTATATTTTGTTCCTTTGCACATGTCACTTTGCTATAGCGCCATTTCAGGTATAACATAGCCCTAATAATCTTTTAATATTTAGTATATTGACACCCTGCAATATCCTTGTCTAGACATTAGGGGGCAGCACTTATTTATGCCCAGTGGAATATTTTATTTAGCTTGATTTTGGATATTAACATTTATATATATATATATATTGAATAAGAAATCTTTCTGTATTAATTGTAATAATAAGAGGTTACCGGGAACCCATCAACTCCTTGGTTTTAAGTTGTCTAGTATCCCTGTGTTATGTGTGGTTTTAAAATTTGTATATAGCATTTTCCAATAAACTATTTGCATTGAATTATCTTTGTTATCTACAGTGGTAGTGCCCACTTTTCAAACCCCACATTTTTGAATGTGGTAGTTTTGGGGTTGCTGGCAGCACCCACTGTTCACACAGAGAGTCTATTGATTACCCTGGTGGTGCCCTTACAGCTTTATTGCTATCATCTTGTTTAGCTATTTTTGCTAATTTACAATTTGCATATGATATTTGTGTAGATGAGTGGATTTATTGTTAGTAATCATCAAATTCAGATTATTTTAAACACAGATACTATGACTTCCTTTATAATATAGTTATATTTAGTTATAAAATAGTTTGTACCTGATCAGCATGAAGTAAACCACAATGCATAATATTATAAAAATGTGTTAGGTAGTCCTGATTTGGTGACAAATCCTGCCGTCTTCTCATAATTTTACAAATTAGTTTGTAGGCATGAAGTTTTCCCTGCTTGTATTTATCTGGCAGCATTGTAGCCTAAAAAAATGCATAATTGTAAATACTGTAATCTGATAGCATACAGTAATATAACAATAAGGGGCTTAGAATTTTGATTTAGACTTTTGTTAGAAGTAAACATAGCTAACAAAGTTACATTATTTCAGGTTTGTTTGTGTAAAGCAGGCATTTGAGATAAATAAGAGTTAAAAAAAGGGTAAAAAACATATTTACTTTACCACCCACAGGCTCGATCTTTTGCGGTCTTTTAAAATAAAGACCCCCTTCTCATGCACTGCAAGCATGCCTTCCAGGTGACTTCAACATGCACCCTTGCCTTTCCAGCAGTAGGTGCACCATTTGGCTGCCCAGGGCTGATAACCTTATCAGCAGTTGACACTCAGAAGAGCATCAGATACAAAAATCAGAGCTGACAGCACCAGAATGGGATGGGATGAATTTAGCCTGCAGTTTCCAAAACGGTCAGCTTTACCCAAACAAGCCTGCAATAAGCTTGTTTTGTAAAAATTTGTTAACTTTTTAATAGAAGTGTAAAACAATGCAAATGTTCATTTCTGAAAATATTAGCATTTTATCATATTCAGCATTCTGTATTGTATCACACTGGAGCTATATTGCTATAAACAACTTTACAGCTAACTTTCTTATTATGAAACATAAAGTATTAGTCTACCTTAAAAAGCCAAGGAGTTAGAATCCTTAAGGGTGGTACAAGCATGGGTGGAGGGGGGGAAGACTGGTTATCCAAAGAGATTCCCAAATTGTCCCGAATCTGAAAATTGAAGCAAAAGGCTGTTAAAAAAATGTCTGTTAAAGAATTTCCTCCTGTAAATATTTTTAAAAGATATATATATATATATATATATATATATATATATATATATATATATATTTATTTATAATACGTCAGTTCACTCACTGCTTTAAAGAGGAAAATCCGGGCTATTCGTCAAGGTTTTGTTTCCCTTATGCTGTCCCCCCGTGTGAAATCCCCCGGATTGACTCATTTACTCGCTTCGCCATCAATTCAGTGAATGCGCCGAGTCTTCTACAGGCATGCATGGATGGAGGCGGCATCCCTCATCTTCCCTGTGGCTGGTGCGTGGTGCACCACGCATTTCTGAATGGCTGAACCGGTACCCACTCCTGAAGAGGGGCAGCCAGTGGCCAGCGCTCAATGCAGCTTCACTAAGCCTAAATAAGAGTGGCTTAGTAAAGCTGAATAAGGTACTGTCCCATCTGCAGTGCGTATGCACATCAGCAATAGATAAGCTGGGGTAGGTGGTGCAATAAACACTGTGTTGCAAATTATTATCCAAATTGAATTAAACCCTTTTTCTGCCAGCCTACCTGGAGATTTTGTCACCCTCTGGTGCAAGACCATTTTTTAATATTTTGTACTATACATGTTCAACTGTGATTCTTAAAGGCATTTCCAGGGATTCCCTAGGAACTTTATATATTAAAGACTGAACTTTAACATGAAATGTCTTGTTTGGCCTTGTTTTAGTGTACTCAATATTTTCGGGAGAAATATGAGCAAAAAAATAAAAAAAAAATCTATACTTTACAATTTGTACTGGTTTCCAAAATTAAGTTTTCCAATAAAATCATATTGCGTGTAAAAGCCCCATTTCTCATGGTTACAGCGGTACCACATATGTATTGGCATACCTTTCCTGCCCAGGAGATTCCCCCAAACTGAAAAAGCACTTTAGGAGATTTTCAGATAAAATACCGTATTTTTCGCCCTATAAGACGCACTTACTTTTCCCCAAAAGTGGGGGAAAAATGTCAGTGCGCCTTATCGGGCGAATGTAAAAAAAAAAAAAAAAAAAAAAAAAAAAAACAACTCACCCATCCCCGGCGCTCCCGCGTTGTCTGGCACACTGCGAGAGGCCAGAGGAGCGGCGGGGGCTCTGTCCCGGCCCCGCCGCTGCGATCGCTATCTTTTCAGGCAGCGATGACAGCGGCGGGGCCAGAGACAGAGCCAGCTCGTGAATGGGGTGGGCGTGGCCTGCGTCGACGCTGCGGCGCAGGCCACGTCCACCCCATTCACGGAGCCGGCCGCTCAGCGCAGTGGTGTCAGCGGACAGGTGAGTTTAACTTTTTTTTTTTTTTTTTACTATGGCGCCTGCCTATACTAATGGGGGGAGGGGGGTGGGAATGTGGGGATGGGGATGCCACACAGCCTATGGGAATGGGGGGATGGGGATGCCACACAGCCTTTGGGAATGGGGGGAGGGGGATGCCACACAGCCTATGGGAATGGGGGGAGGGGGATGCCACACAGCCTTTGGGAATGGGGGGAGGGGTATGCCACACAGCCTATGGGAATGGGGGGATGGGGATGCCACACAGCCTATGGGAATGGGGGGATGAGGATGCCACACAGCCTATGGGAATGGGGGGATGGGGATGCCACACAGCCTATGGGAATGGGGGAGGGGGATGCCACACAGCCTTTGGGAATGGGGGGAGGGGTATGCCACACAGCCTATGGGAATGGGGGGATGGGGATGCCACACAGCCTATGGGAATGGGGGGATGGGGATGCCACACAGCCTATGGGAATGGGGGAGGGGGATGCCACACAGCCTTTGGGAATGGGGGGGGTGGGGATGCCACACAGCCTTTGGGAATGGGGGGGTGGGGATGCCACACAGCCTATGGGAATGGGGGGAGGGGGATGCCACACAGCCTTTGGGAATGGGGGGAGGGGTATGCCACACAGCCTATGGGAATGGGGGGATGGGGATGCCACACAGCCTTTGGGAATGGGGGGAGGGGTATGCCACACAGCCTATGGGAATGGGGGGAGGGGGATGCCACACAGGCTATGGGAATGGGGGGAGGGGTATGCCACACAGCCTATGGGAATGGGGGGAGGGGGATGCCACACAGCTTTTGGGAATGGGGGGAGGGGGATGCCACACAGCCTATGGGAATGGGGGGAGGGGTATGCCACACAGCCTATGGGAATGGGGGATGCCACACAGCCTATGGGAATGGGGGGAGGGGGATGCCACACAGCCTATGGGAATGGGGGGAGGGGGATGCCACACAGCCTTTGGGAATGGGGGGAGGGGTATGCCACACAGCCTATGGGAATGAGGGGATGGGGATGCCACACAGCCTTTGGGAATGGGGGGAGGGGGATGCCACACAGGCTATGGGAATGGGGGGAGGGGGATGCCACACAGGCTATGGGAATGGGGGGATGGGGATGCCACACAGCCTTTGGGAATGGGGGAGGGGTATGCCACACAGCCTATGGGAATGGGGGGAGGGGGATGCCACACAGCCTTTGGGAATGGGGGGAGGGGTATGCCACACAGCCTATGGGAATGGGGGGAGGGGGATGCCACACGGCCTATGGGAATGGGGGATGCCACACAGCCTATGGGAATGGGGGGAGGGGGATGCCACACAGCCTATGGGAATGGGGAGAGGGGGATGCCACACAGCCCATGCTAATGGGGAAAGGGGGATGCCACACAGCCCATGCTAATGGGGGGAGGGGGATGCCACACAGCCCATGCTAATGGGGGGAGGGGGATGCCACACAGCCCATGCTAATGGGGGGAGGGGGATGCCACACTGCCTATGGGAATGGGGAGAGAGGGATGCCACACAGCCTATACTAATGGGGGGAGGGGGAAAGCCACACAGCCAATGGGAATGGGGGGAGAGGTGGATGCCACACAGCCTATGGGAATGTGGGGAGAGGGATGCCACACAGCCTATACTAATGGGGGGAGAGGGTGATGCCACACAGCCAATGGGTATATGGGGAATGGGAGGGGGGATGCCACACTGGATATACGGGGAATGGGATGGGGGCATGCTACACTGTCTATGGAATGGGGGCATCCCACACGGCCTATGGGAATTGGATAGGGGAATGCCACACTGTCTGTAATGGTGCGTTTTTGATTGAAAATTTTTTTTTCTTATTTTCTTCCCCCAAATCCTAGGTGCGTCTTATGGGCAGGTGCGTCTTATAGGGCGAAAAATACGGTACATCTGCTGGGGGTGTAGCTTGGACTCTGAGGAAGATGGCTGCTTGAGGAGAGAGCTCTGTCTCAGATCACACTACTAGCTAAGGTTAAGCTTCCTAAAGCACATCATTGGAAAGTCCAATAGAAGAACAACAACTGTCAGACCTGCTGGGGATAATAGCTCGCAAATTATCATAAATATACCAAACCATTTTAGGTCTCAAAGAAGCATCAAAGGAGGCACATTAGAATCCAATATGGCCCCCACAGGCTCTCCAGCCTCCTCAGGTGGATCTTGCACAATGCTGAGCTTCCTCTGAAGGCTGGCTGTGTAAGTGCTGCTTGGTAAGTGGTGAGTTAATGCAGGAACTCCTTTGGTAAGCTGTGGAAAACTGGGCTCACTGTGTAAGTAAAATAGTACAAACTAGTAGGTTTAGTTTTGTTTATCAGTGTGTGTAAATGCTGTCACAAATTTAAACCCTTTTAGTGCCAAGCACGTAGAATCTATGTGCTTGCTTCCACTCCACTTAAGTGCCAAGCACATAGAATCTACGTGCCTGACGCTCCCCCCTGCTACAGTAAAAGTAAAGTAAAAAAAAAACACTCACCTGACCCCTCGTTCGATCCGGCCGGGTCTCCTCTTCATCCGGGGGGGGGCTGCGATCCCCCACCCAGGCCCCCCCGGCTGCAGGGGAGTGCCCAGAATACACCCCCTCCCCCCTGACGATATTACATGTAAAAAAATAAAAATGACATTCACTCACCTTGCACGATGGCTCCCGCCGGGTCTCATCTTCACCAGGGGGGCCTCCGATCACCCCCCCCAATCTTCAGTCTTCAGGAGAGAGACGGACAGGCTCTCACCCCCTCCCTTCCGACGGACGCTGACATTTTTATGTGTAGCTCCGTCCCTTTGGGGGCGGGGCCGATGACGTCACCATGCGGGCGTCATCCCGTGTGCTCTCAGATGCGGTGCTCTCAGATGCGTCATCCCGTGTGCTCTCAGATGCGGCAGAGGGGGAGGAAGCAGGAGATGCTCCGACCCCCTGCCTCCCCCCTCCAGCCATCACCGCATCTGTCATCGGAACGACACAGGAGCTGACATTCGGAGGTGAGTAAAGTAAAAAAAAAAAAAAATTTTAATAGTCATTTTTTCTTATGTGTGTGGTGCCTTTTTTTACTGTTAACCCTTTGTGAACTGGTAAAAGGTCCATGAGACCCCTATACCAGTTCACAAGACTGGGGGCTGGCAAGTCACCTGCGGCTAGTGGGTGACTTGCCATTAACCCTCGAGCCCCCCCATTACCTGCCTCCCCAAAGCCCAGGGACGGGGCAGAAGAGCCCGTGGCCATAGGCTATGCCGGCTTGTAGCCAGCAGGGCGGGGCGGCCACCAAAGTTGGCGCCTGCGCCCTGTTCTACAAGCCCCCATAGCTGGTCATGAGCTGGTAATGCTGGGTAGGGGGGCCCTCACGCTATTTGTTTTTTTTAATTAATCCTTTAACCCTTTAAGGGCCAGCCTACCTGGAGTTTTTGTCACACTCTGTTGCCAGACCATTTTGCACTCCCCATATTCAAATGTGATTTTTGAAGGGATTTCCAGGGATTTCCCAGGAAAATGATATATTGTTTTTTTCAGCAGAGTCTGAGCTTTAACATGAAATGTCTTGTTTGTAATTTTTTAGGTGTATTCTCAATATTTTTTGGCGAAATATGTGCAAAAAAATTAAAAAAATCAATTCTTTACAATTTGTAGTGTTTTTTTGTAATAAAAAATGTAAGTTTGTCAATAAAATCTTATTGCGTGTGAAACCCCAATTTCTCACAGTTACAGCGGTACCACATATGTATAGGTAGACACCTTTTCCTGCCCAGGAGACTCCCCCAAACTGAAACAGAGCTTTAGGGGATTTTCAGAAAAAATACAACTGTGATATGCGCTATGCGCACCTTGCAGTTTTTCCAGAAAAACAACCCTTTACATTTGAAATACCCCCCACAAACTATATATTCTCTGGAAGTACACACCTCAGGCTATTTGTACCAGGCTTGTTGATGTGGCCACAGTTTTCTAGAAGTAATCCCTCAATGTATTCTTTGGTTGCAAAAAGTTTCCCTAAAAAAAGGATAAAAAAGCAGAATCAAAGCCACATTTTCCTAGAAAAACTATATACAAACAAGAAAAAACAAGTATAATCTGAAAAAGCAACATCCCCCGAACAGAACGATACCCAACATGCATAGGTTCTGTCAAGGGAAGAGTTGCCAAAGATCCCAAAGTAAAGCATGAGCATAACGGTAATTTTTCTTGAAAATTTCAGCTCTGCAGACAAAGTGCGCACCTTGCGATTTTTCAACCAAAACAACCCTTTACATTTGGAATATCCCCCATAAACCATATATTCCCTGAAAGTACACATGTTAAGCTTTCTAAGCGTACCCAGCTTGTTGTAGTGGGCTCACCTTTCTGGAATTAATCCCTCAAAGAACTCTTTGGTTGCGCAGAGTTTCCCTAAACAATGTATAAAAAAGCAGAATAAAAAACACCTTTTCCTAAAATATAAATATGCAAACAAGAAAAAACAAGCTAAGTCTGAAAGCGCAAGGTCCCCCGAACAGAACAATACCCAACATGCAGAGGTACTATTAACCCTTTTAATTGCCAGCTTACTTGAGATTTTGTCACCCTCTGTTGACAGGTCATTTTTCCCCATTTTGCGCCATGTTTTGCGTCATTTTTGCTGGAATTTTCAGGAAAATTATATATATATTTTTTGCAGCAGAGTTTAGGCTTTAACATGAAATGTCTTGTTTGTAAATTTTATTTATTATTAATTTTATTTATTATTAAGTAAAAAAAAAAGAAAAATTTTTTAGAAAATTGCCTCCTTTATTTTAAATAAAAAATGTATTTGATTAGGGAAAAACATATTGCATGTGAAAGCCCCATTTCTACCGATTAGAATGGTACCACATATTTATCGGTAGCCCCCTGTTCCTGCCCAGGAGACCCCCCTAACTGAAACAAGTAATTTTTAACATTTACAAATAAAATACAACTACCATCCACACTACAAAGGGTTAAATCGAGAAAAAAAATGACATAGGGTCCCCCCTCCCGGGAGGGGGGGGGGGCATTTTTTGGGGGGATTTTTAAGGGTTAAAAATCCTTAAAAAATAAAAAAAAAAATGACATGGGCCCCCCCTTACCCAAAGTAACCAGCCCGGGACCAGCTATGCAGGGTTTGGAGGAACAGGGCGCAGGGGCCAGCTTTTGTGGCCCCTGGCCCTGCAGGCTACAAGCCCGCATAGCCAGTGGGCCCGGGCTCTTCGCCCCCCCCCCCCCCCGGGCTTTGGGGAGGCAGGCAATGGGGGTGCCGGGGGTTAATGACAAGTCACCTGCTAGCGCAGGTGACTTGCCACCTCCCCCAGCCTTGTGAACTGGTATAGGGGTCATGGACCCCTATACCAGTTCACAAGGGGTTAAATGTAAAAAAAAAAAAACACAGACACACAAAGAGAAAAAATATTTTATTATTATTTTTATTTTTTTTTTTAATACTTACCTCCCATCCATAGTGGAGCACTCTTTCAGCCTTTTATAGCTGCTGGATGACAGAAAACAAAAGGGTTAATTAAAAAAAAAATGACATAGGGTTCCCCCTCCTAGGGGGGGGGGGGGGGGCATTTTTTGGGGGGAATTTTAAGGGTTAAAAACCCTTAAAAATCCCCCCAAAAAATGACGTAGGGTCCCCCCTACCCAGCATTACCGACCCGGGCCAGCTATGGGGGCTTGTAGAACAGGGCGCAGGGGCCAGCGTTGGTGGCCCCAGGCTCTGCAGGCTACTAGCCCACATAGCCACTAAGTGGCCCGGGCCCTTCTGCCCCCCCCGGCCGTTGGGGAGGCAGGTAATGGGGGGCTGGGGGTTATGGCAAGTCACCCACTTGCCGCAGGTGACCTGCCATACCCAGAGCCTTGTGAGCTGGTATAAGGGGTCTCATGGACCCCTTACCAGTTCACAAAGGGTTAAATGAAAAAGACACCACACAAAAGTATTTTATTAAAAAAAAAAAAAAGCTCCTTGTAAGCTCCTTTGTCCCGCGCCGCTCTGCTGACAGATGCCGGTGATCGGCATCCAGAGAAGGGGTGAGGCAGGAGATCAGAGGATCTCCTGCCACCTCCTTCCCCGTTGCCGATCACTGGCATCTGAGAACGCTGAAGCCTGAAGTGATCGCGGCTGGGATGACGTCATAGCCCCGCCCCCAAAAGAGGCGGGGCTTGGCGTGGAGACGGTCCGGGGTGACGTCATAGCCCTGCCCCCAAGGGGGCGGGGCTTAGCGGCAAGATGGCGGCCGCCATCAAGGAGGAGAGAGGAGAGAGCCTCCCGGGCTCTCTCCTGAAGATCGGTAAGTCCTGGGGGGGGATCGGAGGCCCCCCAGGTGAAGAGGAGGGACAGCGGGAGCCAGCGCACACACAGGTAAGTGAATGTCATTTTTATTTTATATTTTTTTTAACAGTTAGCAGCTGCTGCTGCAGAAGCGGGGGAGGCGGCCTATTCCGGGGGCTCTCCTGGAGCCATCCGACCCCCCACGGGGGATCGGATGGCACCAAATTAAAGAGGAGACCCGGCCGGATCCAACAAGGACAGGGTCAGGTGAGTATTTTTTATTTTTATTTTTTAAACCAGCAGCAGGGAAAGTCAAGCATGTAACACCTACGGGCTTGGCACTTAAGGCCCAGCCAAGCCAGCACGTAGGTGTTACGTGCTTGGCAACAAAAGGGTTAATAGTGTGGATCTTAGTTGTATTTTATTTGTAAATGTTATTAAGTGCTCTTTTCAGTTTGGGGGGTCTCCTGGACAGGAACGGGGGGCTACCTATACATATGCGGTACCGTTGTAATCGGAAGAATTGGTGCTTTCACATGCAATGTGGTTTTCTTTAACAAAATAAATGTTTTATTTTAAATAAATGAGACAATTTAAAAAAAAAAAAAAATTTTTTTTTTAGTTTTTACTTAAAATATTTAAAAAAACAGAAGGAAAAATACAAACAAGACATTTTATGTTAAAGCCAAAACTATGCCGCAAAAAAAAAAAAAAAAAAAAAAAAAAAAAATTATATATATATATATATATATATATATATATATATATATATATATATATATAATATAATTTTCCTGGAAATTCCTGCAAAAATCAAGGTTAAACATGGCGCAAAATGGTGAAAAATGACCTGTCAACAGAGGGTGACAAAATCTCAAGTAGGCTGGCAGTTAAAAGGGTTAAAATTAGCTATGCATGTTGGCTATTGTTCTGTTCAGGGGACCTTGCGCTTTCAGACTTACTTGTTTTTATTTGTTTGCATATTGATATTTTAGGAGAATGTGTTTTTTATTCTGCTTTTTTATACATTTTTTAGGGAAACCCTGCGAAACCTAAGAGTTCTTTGAGGAATTACTTCCATAAAGATAAACCCCCTACAACAAGTTGGGTACTCGTAGAAAGCTTAATGTATGTACTTTCAGGGAATGTATGGTTTGTGGAGGGTATTCCAAATGTAAAGGTTGTTTTGCTAAAAAAAAAAAAAAAAAAAGCGTAAGGTGCGCACTTTGTCTGCAGAGCTGAATTTTCAAATAAAATTATTCTTTACTTTGGGGTATTTGGCAACTCTTCCCTTAACAGAACCTATGCATGTTGGATAGTGTTCTGTTCGGGAGATGTTTCTTTTTCAGATGTTTTTTGATTTTTTTGTTTGCATATTTTTGTTTTTTTTAATTCTTGATTTGGTTTTCAAAAAGGATACAAGAGATATCAACAATACAGACATTTCAGAAAGATGCAGACACAGCATACAAGTAAAATTAGCAATAGCATTAGTATTGGCATTGAGACCTAGCTCGATCCGTTAGCCCCTCGCTTTCCGTTTAGCCATCTCCCTTTACCCAAGGTCGCCCAAAGTTTCTCTTTTCTTAACGCCGTGCTCGTGTTTGGGTTTTATGAGGGACCTCAGGGGGAACCCTCATATCCCCTACCCCACCTCATCCTTTTAGCTCCCGTTCATTTTTCTATACCACTGTCTCCACCCTGGTCTTACTCACCTAGGGGGGGCAATATAGGTTCCGGCACTCTTTGGGTGTGGGGTGTTGCAAATCAGATCTAAATTTTTGGTAGTTTAGGGAGCCGCTGGATCTTCTACTGGGGCTAGGTCCCATAGAATTAACAGATATATTAATTAATTGAGATGAAGAAAAGAGAAGCAGTAAAAGGAAGGGTTAGGGAAAGAGGGGGAATATGATGAGGGAAGGGGGGGTGGAGGGCGCCTCGCCTGCGATTCTTGCTTCAAGTGGGAGGGCATCATTAAGGGGAGGAGGAGGAGGGGGGGACAGGGCCTCAAACCAAGGCCACAGGACCACTCACGGCCCTCTTCCGAGTTTGTGGCTAACCCTCAGTAGCCAACACAAGGGTGGTGCGGGTCTACTCCTCCAACGATGTCCGGGTCATATGCCATGAAGTCCCCACCCTTCGAGTTTCTTCTTCCTTATCATGAATGGCTGCTGTTAGCTCCTCCATTTCCCTTATCCTATCTACTTCCCGGATCCAGTCCTTTGCCGTTGGGGTCTGTTCGGTTTTCCAGAGTCTGGGGATCAACACTTTAGCTGCATTGATCATATGCCTCAGGGCTGATTTCCTGTACTGCGTGACCCCATTGTTGGTGTGATATAGAAGCATGGGAGCTGGACAGGTCGGGACTACTACTTTGGTCATAATCTCTATCGCCTTTGTCCAGAGCTTGAAGCTTGATCTTGGGGCATGTCCATAAAATATGGAAGAGTGACCCATGTCCCGAGCCACATCTCCAGGACTCAGATGGAGACCCCGGGAACATGGGCGTTAGACGTTCCGGGGTGCAATACCACCTGGTTAAGTATTTATAATTGTTTTCCTGAACTTGTGATGAGATTGAAGATTTGTAGGTGAGCGTGAATATTTTCTCCCATTCGCCTGCCGTAAATTTCCTATCCAGGTCCTTTTCCCACTCCGCACAGAAGGGAGGAGTTTGCTCCTGCACTTCATCTAGGAGCTGGTATATCTGCGAGATCACTCCTCTGGGGGGGGGGATCTTCACTCATGACTAGCTTCTCAAATTGTGTGAGATCTCGTCCCAGTGAATTCTTAGTTCCTATTTTTTGTAAGAAGTGCTGGAAAAACAGCAGGTACCGTGGATCTAGTCGGGGGTTATCCCACCGGCTTCTGAGCTCATCTATGTGACACCAGTTCCGTTCTCTCACGAGGTCACATCCTCTGATCATTCCCAGCTCCTTCCAGCTCTCCAAGGCTTGGGGTCTCTGGCTAGGGGGTAGTTCTGGGTTTTCCACAACTGGGATCAGGGGTGACGGCCACGGTGCAATCTCTACTCCTCCTCTAGCTCTGTCCCAAACGTTGAGGGTGGCCTTGATTAATGGGTTAGATCCTGACCATTTGCTTGAGTTTTCCGATGCCCAAGGGATCTCCTTTAGTGGAGTTTCAATGCAGTTTGCCTCTACTTCAACCCATTTCTTAGTGTCTCTATTTCTCATCCAGTCCAGTACTCTCTGCAGGTGTGTTGCTTGCCAGTATCTCCTCAGGTTTGGCACCGCTAGGCCTCCTCTGGATCTAGACCGTTGCAGTAGCCCAAACGTGATTCTCGGTTTCTTATTTCCCCATAGGAATTTGATGAGGATCGTATTTAGGTTTCTGAAGTAGCTTGCTGGTATGTGGCATAGAAGAGTTTGGAAAAAATAGAGAATTCTGGGGAGGATTGTCATTTTTACTGCACTCATCCGTCCAAACCAGGTGAGTGTTAGAGCGCTCCATTCTGACTTGATTCTATTTAGTAGAGGGACAAAGTTATGTTGGAAAGCATCCCCAATTTTATTTGGGATTTTTGTACCTAAATATGTCAATACTGATGGGGTCCATTTGAATGTGAAAAAGTTTTTTATGGAAGACGAGATTGCCTCGATTTGTCAAAGTTTATTTTGAAATTGGAAAGTTTTCCGAAAGTTTAAAATCCCGACCACTGGGTTGGATATAACAAATAGTAGGTCGTCCGCGTATGCGGCCACCTTATGTTCCGTTCCTTTCACCCGGATCCCTCTCAGGTCTGCATTACCCCTCATATGTCTCAGGAAAGGTTCCACTACTAGGGCAAAAAATACAATTCTGTGAAATACTCACCTGTAGAATTGATATTATTTGTATACAGTACGTCCTGCTCCAGATATAGTACTTACACTTGGGCTATCCTCCGCCAGATGGAGCTGCACTGCAGAGACATGCAAAAACAGGCTCCTCCTGGCCCTCAAATACCCGGGGACCTCCCACAAATCCCCAGCATTGAAAAGCAGTGAACAAGAAGCTGGGAGAATTTAACCACCAAAACTAGTAACTATAACAATGGTAACAATCACCATACAGGGGATCAAGAATAATGCAAAAAAACAGGGTGGGGTGGAGCAGGACGTACTGTATACAAATAATATCAATTCTACAGGTGAGTATTTCACAGAATTGTATTATTCTTAGTATACAGTACGTCCTGCTCCAGATATAGTACTTACACTTGGGACATCCAATAGCAGTGTCCATAAAGTAGGGTGGGATCCCCAAACAAAAAACGACAACAGCAGACAGTTTAAAACCACTGTCACCTGCATAACCATACGGCCAAGACAGCATGAGCTGAGGCCCTAACATCAACCTTGTAAAACTTTGCAAAGGTATGAGCAGAAGGTCAAGGTAGTGGCCTAGCCAACCAGATCAAAAGAAGCCTGGTGCTGAAAAGTCCGAGAGGCGTCAAGCACGAGTAGAAAAAGAATCAAGGCAACAAGGAAAATGTTTCCCCTTGCTGGAATAGGCCTGAATAACAGCCTGATGAATCCAATCGCTACAGTAGACTTGGCAGAGGCCAAAAGACCCTACGAAGTACCAGAAGGAACATCCATTAAGGTAATAACCAGGGGCAGAGCTTGCCATGGCGCCGTGAGGACGTGACTGCCATCAGCTCCCGGCCTCATCAGCTTATATTAGCATTTAACACCTATATTCTTGAGCCCCGACCCGTGGAGCATACCTTGGAGGCGTGGAGGAAGCATCTTGAAGCAGTGCAACCCGCTTGGGGTGGAGGTCGAGGGGCAGAAGCGCCCGTTCTGTAACTTGCGGCTGGTGTGGCCGCCATCTTGCTACTTCCAGCTCGCTCTGGCCTGCGGACCTGAGGGGACCGGCGGGGTTGCGGGCAGTGGCGCGCCCGCACACCGACGTGATTGACTCCCCCCCGCTGATGGTCCCCTGCCTCCCCTCTAACTGGCCTCGTGAATACCGGCGGCGGGAGCGGACCTGACATCGTGACAGCCGGAGGAGCGGCCGCCGTCCTCCCACCTCGACAGCTTGTGGCAGCCTGCGCCCGGACCTGAGGTGAGCGGCGGGGCTGCGGGTGGTGGCGCTTCCCAGGCACCGGTGGAGTCGACCCCCCCGTGGTGTTTTCCTGCCCCCCCCGTTGTGTTCGGTGCTCTCCCCCCCCCTCCCTCATCAGACGTCGCAGTGACCGGCGGAGAGAGCAGGGCTGTCAGTGTGACGGACGGAGGAGCAGCCGCCATCTTGCCACCTCCGCACATGGGAGCACTGCCCTGCTTGTGGTAGTTTGTGGTCCCCTGTGACATCCCTGTGCCCCTCCACCTCTGGGTCAAAAAGCGGGGACACCATCTCGAAGCCATCTTGTGGGCTTTATCCACCCCTCCCTTGCCTCACAGGAGTCAGAGACGCAGGAGGTGCATAGTCTGGAATTTCTTCAGCGGGACCCTGTTGCCCTGACCCGGGCTCTGCCTTCTACCCACAATCTACTGAGGAATTGATTTAATGCTGTCAAAGTCCAATTTCACTCGCGTGTCCTGCTATATCTGCTGTGCCTCATATTTAAGCTGCACCTGTTAATACAGGATCGCTCTACCCGCTGCCCAGCTCTATTTGGAAACAGCCTTCTCTACAGAGACCCAGGTGTTTGTTGGTGTGCAATAGTGTTCCAATCTGGACATTGATCTAGTTTTAACTAAGTCTATCCAATTTGCATTTTGTAACATAATCGTCGGGCCCCCTGGTGAGAATCACCCAGGCCACTCCACTTTGCTTCAGTTCGTCCTCCCCCGCGGAGAATCAGGTGTCCGTGTGCGATATTGTTCCGATTTGAACATAAATATATTACATCCAACTCCACATTCTTTACCATAATCGCTGAGCGAGCATCGCCTGGATTGCTCTAAGCCGCAAAGAAACACCCTAGAGGGAGAGCCGCTGTGCTGTGGGTTACCCTATCACCGGGAGGGTGGATCTTCTGCGCAATGGGCAGCGGTAGCAAAAATAAAAAATCCAAGACCCAGACCAGGGGGTCCCTGGCAGCCAATCAAAGCGACCTTAACCGCTACATCTCAAAGCCCGCGGAGCCCTCCCGGGATCCAGGCCTGTCGGGAAGCCCGCCCCGGGGGGCCGCAGGGGAAGAACCTATCCAGGAAGCTGCTAGTGCATCAAGGTCATCCCCGGCGGATCGCATGCTATCAGAAATCTGGGCTCATCTGCGCTCAATGCCTACTAAAGAGGACCTGTCCTTGATTACTCGCTCAATTAGCGAAAAGCTGTCCGAAGAGGTTAGTCTTTTGAGAGGAGATCTAAAACAAATGGACAGGTCACACATACAACAACTGACCCTTCGTTTGCAAACACAGGAAGCTGCTAACAACAGCCTGACTCTCCACCTTGAAGACCTGGAGAACCGTAACTGGCGGAACAACATCCGCATTCAGGGCCTCCCTAAAGCAACACGAGCGGAGGACTTAATGCCTACACTTCAGGGCATCTTCTCTGCGCTGCTTGGAAAGCAATCGGAGGGAGACTCTAAAATCGAGATTGATCGGGCACATAGGGCCATCGCTCCACCCCCTCGACCGGGTGACCCTCCTAGGGACGTTATTTGCAGAGTTCACTTTTTTCAGGAGAAGGAGGCGATTATGACGGCGGCGAGGAGGGAGGGTCCCCTTGACTTCGACGGTGCGGAGTTGCACTTTTACTCTGACCTCTCGAGATCCACATTGGCGAGACGGGAGAGCCCTCCGCCCGCTGCTGGGTACGTGACGTACCGGTGGGGCTACCCTTTTTCTCTGATTGCTTCCAAGGGGGGCAAAACCTTCGCACTTCGCAAGCATGAGGACCTACCGGTGTTTCTTCAGCAGTTCGGACTTCGACCTCTCCAGATTCAGGACTGGTTGGGTGCCACCCCGGACCCATACCCTCCACAGGTCAGAGGACGTAGACCTGTCCAGCCCCGATGCGTGAGCTTGGCTGGATATGATCGATGCATTTATTAATTTTCACCATGCTGCAGGGGACATTGCAATGTATGATGGTCCGCCCCCCCCCCCCCTCCTCCGCTTTTCCCCCTGATCGGGTCGCTCGGACTGCCTTCTGACAGGTCATATGCCCGCTTGTACAATTTATAATTTGTATTGCTACATATATATTTGCCTGTTTGCACTGTCTTACATGTTGGGCTTTTAAGGTTTTTGCGAAGGTCTTTGCACTGCACCCTTATGGGCGGCGCTGTTTCTTGGACCGGGGGGGACTGTGGTATTTCATTGTTTCTCTCTATTTTAGCGTAAGGGCAAGTTCCGGCTTCAAGTATTTCAGTGTTTGGTTATTAAGTATCTTGTTTTTAGTCTAAACTCAGGGTTGCATATGCATTGTTTTGTTAAGGTGTTAGATTTTGGTGATGGCCGGGGGTCGGCGCTGGACCGCGTGAGTCGAACGCACCCTTGTTGCGAGCGGCGGCCGGCCTCTCGGTCCCCACTGAGGGCGGTGGCGGCTTCCGGTTCCCATTTTCGGGGTTTGGAAGCATCACTACCTCCTCTGATTTTTCAGGGGTGGGATACCCCCCACCCTCGTACACACTGGGCTTCCGAGTCGATCTCCCGCTTACCCTTCGTGGTTGGAGGGCGCCTTCGGAACCTCGTTGGATACTGTCTCGTGGTCAGGTTTGAGGGAACTAAAACCCTGATCTCAGGTTTGGGTGGTTCCCAATATTTCCTTTCTCTTCTCTTTTTCTAACTTAGTTCTCTCTCTTCCCTTCTTTCCCTCCCTATTACTTACCCCTCCCATCCCTGCTATCCATTCCCCTTCTAGTAAACCAGGGGATAGTGACCAGGAATTGCGGTACCATGCGAAGCTCTGGTGCTGGGGATGTGCTTAGCCCTCCTTTTACCAATAAGATCAGAGTGATTTCGTTAAATGCTAAAGGACTGAACACTCCTATTAAGAGATCCAAATTAGCTCAGGAACTGTCCAGACATAAAGCAAATTTTGCCTTCATACAGGAGACGCACTTTAGGGGTGACGGGACTCCTAGGCTGTCCTCCAGGTCCTTCTCCCAGTCCTATACAAGCAATGCTCCAGATGTTAAAGCAAGGGGGGTGGCGATCCTGATAGCTAAGAATACCCCGTTTCGGGTCTCAGACAAAATTTCGGACGGGCAGGGCAGGTATTTGATCCTCAAGGGCTCCCTCTATAACAAAAAATACATGCTGGCGGTAGCTTATGCCCCTAACTCTGGTCAGGTTTCTTTTCTGGAGTCCTTTGTGGACAAGCTTATGGCAGTACAAGATGGCCCCATTATTCTCGGGGGAGATCTAAACATAGCGCTAGACCCGATACTGGACTCTTCTACAGGTCGGTCGGCCCTGGCTTACGTGGCACTGCGGAAAATAAAAAAGCTCCTTCAGAAAGCACAGCTCTGTGATCTGTGGCGAATCAGTCACCCCACCACTAAGGATTACTCCTTTTATTCCGCTGTACATGCCACGTATTCTAGAATCGACTATGTTTTGGTATCCCACTGCCTTTTGCCACACACAACGGACGCTACAATTATATCAGATCATGCCCCTGTAGCTCTCTCCCTCAGGCTGGATGGGGGATCTAGGAGGGAATAGACTTGGAGGCTAAATGACTCCCTCTTACAGAACGAACCGTTGGTGGCTGATCTTCAAAAGGACATTAAGGAATACTTTGAACTTAACAAAAGCAGTGACACGTCTCCATTTAATAATTAGCAAGCCCAAAAGGCAGTCATTAGGGGCATACTCATCAGGCACGCCACTCAAATGAAGAGAAACAGGGAGCAGGAGCTACAGAAGCGACTGGAGAGGGTTCAGGAACTGGAGAGATCACATAAAGCCTTGCTGGCCAAAAGCAACCTCCTAGAGCTCTCTGAGGCCAGAACAGCCCTGAACTCTCTCCTGTCCTCCAGAGCAGCTTATATTATAAAGAGATGTAAGAGGATGTATTTTGAGTGGGGGATCAAGAGCAGCGCACTCCTGGCGAGAGCCCTCAGAAAGCAGCAATCGTTAAATTACATTGAGGCTATTATTGATGAGCAGCAAAAAAAGCTCCATAATACCCCAGATATCGCAAGGACCTTTCAGGCCTTTTATCAAAATCTATACAATATCCGCCCTGATGGGGCAGTCCCGAGTCAGGGGCGTTTGACACAGATAAAAAGGTACATTGAGGACTCTGGGATGCCGATACTGAGGAGGGAGGAGAGAGATGCCCTTGAAAACCCAATCTCTATGGCGGAGCTGAAGGCTGCTGTCCTGAGCTTGCCGAACGGGAAGTCGCCGGGACCTGACGGGTTCTCTATCAGTTATTATAAGCAATTTTTCCCTCTCCTAGGCCCACATTTTCTCTCGGCTTTTAATTCGCTCCTGGCGTCCCCAACCCAGGCCACTATCCCGAGTGAAATGTTAACCTCTCACGTCACTATGATTCAGAAACCCGGTTAGGATCCACTCGCCTGTGGCAGTTATAGACCCATTTCATTACTGAATGTGGACCTTAAGCTCTTTGCAAAGGTGCTGGCAAATAGGCTGTCTGGGCTGCTGCCGGGGTTGGTGGATGGCAATCAGTCGAGTTTTGTCCCGCGGGAAGCCCGCGATAACACAACCAGAGTATTAAACCTTCTTCACAGGGTCAAACAAACTGGGGAGCCAGCTGTTCTGCTGTCCACCGATGCCGAGAAGGCCTTTGACTGGGTGAATTGGCAGTTTATTAGAGCGGTTCTGGAGCACATTGGATTGGGGCCTGGGGCACTGCAATTGATTATGGCCCTCTACTCGGATCCCTCGGCGAGAATCAAGGTTAATGGCACCCTATCGGGTCGAGTCGACATTGGGAATGGTACTAGGCAGGGATGCCCCCTTTCTCCCTTGATTTTTGCGTTATCTATGGAGCCTTTCCTGGATCAGGAGACAGGGGGACATCCGAGGCATCGCCGTCGGATCAGCCATACATAAAATTTCAGCCTATGCGGGCGATCTACTCTTCTTCCTCACGAACCCGATAGTGGGCATCCCAGTGTTGCTGAAGGAGTTTGAGAGGTTCGGTAAACTTTCCTTCTTAAAGATAAATTATGACAAATCGAAGGCTCTTGGGGTGAACCTCTCTAGTGAGACGGAAGCTCTTCTCAAAACATCATTCCCGTTTAGATGGCCCCCCTCGGCTATTTCATATCTGGGTACTAAAATTACAAAATCAGTAGACGGGATATACACAGCGAACTTTGGCCCCCTCCTTTCCAGAATTAAGACGGATTTAGCAAACTGGGACCTCCCCACCTTCTCGTGGCTGGGTAGAATAAGCATTATTAAAATGACGATCTTACCCAAAATTCTTTACTTACTTCAAACCCTCCCTGTACATATCCCTAGAACATACTTTAAATCCCTTAATTCGATCTTCGTGAAATGTATTTGGCAAGGACGGAAACCAAGACTGAAACTGCGAATTCTCTAAGCCACAACAGGCGGGGGGATTAGCTGACCTGCTTCAGTATTGGCGTGCTGTCCATCTCCAACGCATATTAGATTGGCACCACCAGGAAGTGAAGAAGAAATGTGTGGGACTAGAGGCCACTTGGCTGCAAACCCCGCTGAGGGATGCGGCTTGGGCGGCCGGTATGGGGAAGACCCTTGTTAAAGATCACCCGCTCATAACAACCTCCCTTGGGGTCCTTGATAACATTAGAGAAAGGGTATAGATCTCGCCATGGCCGACCCCTATGGTCCCGCTGGTGCGCAACCCATCCCTCCCAATAGGCATTCCTCCACGGCTTAGAGAGATCTTTAATGAAAGGGGTGTCCCAAGAGGGAGGGACCTCATATCACCTTCTGGTTGGACGCAGTTGGAGGATCTCAGAGAGAGGTGGGACACGCACCTGTTTGACCAGTGGCTTTTGTTCACCTTCCGGAGCTTCCAGATCGTAAGTAAGATCGTCATTTTAATAATGCTTATTCTACCCAGCCACGAGAAGGTGGGGAGGTCCCAGAAGGTGACCCAGACAGGCGCTGGCCAGGGCCCTTACCCCCTTTGAACGATTGGCAATTGAGCGGGACCCCCCTCCGAAGCTAGTGTCTCAATTATATGCTTTATTGGGGAGCTCTGAAGACGCTGGTCTACCTCGCTTTTGTGCGGACTGGGAGAGGAGACCTGAACAGGCAGCTGACGGAGGACCAGTGGAGACACATATTTTTAGCAACACATAAGACCTCCATCTCTTCAAAGACACAAGAAACAAACTATAAATATCTCACACGATGGTATTATACCCCGCAGAGATTGCATAGGATGTCCCCGACTGTCCCAAGTTGGCACCCTTTTGGCAATCTGTAGCCGAAATCGCTGGGGAGATTGTGGGCCGCCCGGTACCCCGGGACGCCTCCCTGCTCCTCCTGCACTTGGGAGATGTCTGAAGACTTATAAGAAGTTGCTCCTGAGGCATCTCATTAACGCGGCAAAGGCGGTCGTCCCCAGACTCTGGAGGTCGGAGGTGATCCCTTCAGTGATGGATTGGGTAGGAGAAATCAACCGTGTTATGGAAATGGAGGATACAGACAGATTTAAGCTGCTCACAGTTGTTGGCCCCCAGGTGGGTCCTTAGCTCCTCCTGCAATTCTATCCACCCCCCACCTCTATCCAGAACCCTTTCCTCAGCGTTGCTAAGAAGAAGGCACAGCAGGGATAACAATATCTCGAATCAATTAACATAAGACACCTCCTGAGTCCGGCTTCAGGCGGAACTTCACCTTATCCTGGTGTATCTCAAGGAATGGGGGCTAGGTAGACAGAGCCGCCCGCTAACACACGCCTGACAAGGTAACAGTCACCAGAAGGACAACCTTTAGGGTAAGAACAGCCAGGCGGCATCCTGAATAGGACCAAGGGACAAAATCCTGCAAGCAGACATAATGAAATTCAATTTTAAATCCCAACAGGGACCATAGGATTACATGGGGGACGCACATGAGTACCCCCTGAAGGAAGTCTTAACCAAGGAAGACTGAACCAGAAACTACTAAGGTAAGCTGGACCGGGGAGAACCTGACCCATCAGAGTACTGAGTTGGAGAACCAACTCCAAATTATGCTGAAAACAACACTAGAACCCTGGGAACCGAGAACGCCCAACAGGGAAGAGACCTAGACTCACACCAATCAATATGGATATGCCATACCCTATAACAGATAGAAGAAGGAGAGGAAGAAGCTTGCTCCTAGCCTTCCCATAGTCTCAAACACGGAGACAGATAAGCCTGTCTCCATCAAGATGTATGTTTCAGCAGTCAGGCCGACTAGGCCAGAGACTGTAGATTGGATTGACTTAAAGGGGCCCTGAGTGATCAGAGCTGGCACTCCTGGCAAAGGTACAGAAAACTACTGACCTTGGTACCATGTCTGCAAACCACATTCTACTAGGGCACCTGGGGGCTACCAGAATCACTGGTCCCCTTACCAGAGCAATCTTGCACAGAACCCTGCCTAGCAGGGAGATGGAGAAAAGACATACAGAACCATGACGTTACTAAGGCATCCGGACAACTGACAGAGGATCTTGGGACAAGGCCGAGAGACTGTGATAGTGACGGAACACAACAGATCCACGACTGGTTGGACTCCATAGTGACACGGGGATTAGCACATCCTGTCGCAGAGGGGCTCCACCGGAGCTAATATCACTGATATGCAGGGAACATTGTCTCCACCCAGAAAGGGAACATAGACACTTCCTGGAGGGTCCACCAGCTCCAGGCCCCATCCAATGATTAATGTAGGACATCTGTCGTCGGACAGACCGAGCACCCCCAAAACTGGCAAGCCCAGAAGGGAAGTGGTCAAGCGAGATAGAACCAACTGAAAACGCTCACTGTTTAGAACATCAATAGGCGTAAGGACCTTCTAAGGGCCCCACCACCCCCAGAATCGCAGGGAGTTTCGGAAGAAACCCTCCCCCTTCAACCTGATAGGTTGGCATCCATGGTGACCGTTTCCAGGAAGGGGCAAGAAGGAATTGCCCCCAGACAGGTTCCTTGAGTTCATCCACTCCAAGAGAAACCTTCTTACCAGGTGGGAAGGCCCACAGACCCTGCTCCAGGGATGCTGGATCCCTGTCCTGTATTAACAATAGGCGTCACAGAAGGGCCCAAGGGGAACTGAGCTTTAAGGGACCTCTTCCAAGCAAGTCACCAACGGGCCCACCAGCTGCATCCCTGCCTGGTGAAGGGACCGGGACAGCAATGAGGGACTGAGCCCATGTGATCAGATTGCCCACTTTATTGCTGAGAAGGGGAGATTCTGGTTTGAACCCAATCCAGAATCATTCCTAGTAATGGAGTTACCATTTAAGGGGACAATGAGGACTCCCAATGGACACCACCAGCCAGGTATCCAACTTAACCTGACGTAGAGACTGGGGAGTGAGAAAGGACGTCCAGGTAGGTCATCGCACGGACGCCCCTTGGTCTCATCAGAGACATCACCATCGTCAGCACCTGAGTGAGCATTCTGGGAGTTGAAGAGAGGCCAGATAACAAGGCCACAATTAGCAGTGTTGGACTACCAACACAAACCCGAAGAGCCTCAGAGACCTGAAGGCACAGGGATGTAAACATAAGCATTTTAGCGTCCCCCCGACGGCCAGAAGCCCACTGGGCGCAAGGCGCTGATGGCCCATCTCAGAGTTTCCATGCAGAAACTGCCTGTAATTAGAGAATTGCTGTGAATCCAGAATGGGCCAGCCCGACCCATCCTTTTGGGGGACTGTGGAAAGGTTGGTGTAGCGGCCCCTGCCTCTGCCTGTTACGGGCAATCTGCAAGAGACCCTCAGACCTCGCAGGCCTAGCATGGCCTGTGTCAGCAACTGAACAGCGGCAGGGACCAGGAGTACCTGGTACTTGATAAAACTGGGGAAGGCCTCACAGCAAACACTATCTTGTATCTGGAGGACACAACCTCCTGAATCCGCCAGAATGAGGTGAAATGCCTCCTGAGAAGAGCAAGGTGCTGCAGCCATCCCCTCACCCAGACGGGCGAGGGCGCCCCATCATGCTTGAGGGGGTTTGGTGGAAGATTTGGGCTTAGCCCCGCCGGAGGGGCCAGGGCGTTGTCTGCTGCTCATGGGGCAGGAGTCTGCATGAAAAACCCGGAAGGACACCCCTGGTTCCTGTTTAACACTAAGGTAGGGGGGAGGAGGGGTGCCCCTGCCCCGAGGGGGCCGTGACGGCCGTCTGTGTAGGGGTCATTTGCCCTTTTTACTGAACAGGTCCAGACGGGCACCAAATAGGTGTTGCCCTCTAAAGGGAAGGCCAGTAAGAGTCTTTTTTGTAGCATCGTCAGCACCCACTGTCGCAGCCAGAGCAAGCGACGTATAGCCACCACAAGGGCAGAAGATCTTGCACACATTCTAATGGTGTCATCCAGCGCCAATAGAATACATTTTACAAATACATCACAACTGGAGAGTGCATTAAACACCTCCCAGGGGAGATCCTCAGGGTGATGATCAAGCAACTTTCTGATGAGGATTCTAGCGGCCACCGCAGTAATAGCCGCGGCACAGACCGGGCGCAGCGCCCGTCCCTGCACAGGAAAAGGCATGGGAGGCCAGCAGATCAATGTGCCGGTCCTCAGCATCCCGAAGGGTACTATAAGCAGGGGTTGTAATAAAGGGGGGATTAGGGACCCCTATGATCGGCGCATCCACCAAGGGGGGTGATGACCAACAATTAACCACTTCAGGGGGAAAAGGGTATTTCCTATCCCAGTCCCCTGGAAGTTTACTGGGGCATTCCCATTCCTTGAGCACAAGAGCATGGAAATGAGCCTGCTCTAGAAATTCCAAAGTGCAGTAGCAGTATGGAAACGCTCCCCTCTAGGCTTGGGGACCTCACCGGGGAGAGAGATAGACAATGCCTTAAAGACCTTAATCAACAAGTCGTCAGTGTCACACTGGCCCCAGTATTCAGGGCCAGAATCGTCATGACTCCTCGGCCTCTCATCAGATGAGCCTGAGTCAGAGAACAACTCCCCTTCATCAGAAGGGGTATAGTCACACGGAGTAGTAAACTCCTCGGTTCTCATAGAAAATACAGAAACATGAGGCGACAGGTGCCGCTTCCTACCAGGGCCCATGCGCTCTGACAACCTAGCAATAATCTGTTCAGCCGTAGGCAGTCTGGAAGGCCCAGCAGGCTGCAATTCCCCACTTGAATGCGACTCAGCAGGAGTGAGATTTAAGCCTGGGGTGATAGGTGAATTGAAGCTAGGTGCAGCCACTGGTCGACCTGATTGCAGAGCCAGTGCTTGCTCGGCACAGGGTACGCAGACCCGTGCTCTGTCAGCATCAGCATGGGGTTGTCCACACGCTATACACAGCCGGTCTTGTCCCAGAGGGACCCCGGTCACATAATTCTGAGATGCCTCCATATGGTGATTATTCAAGGCACAATATGCCAGTAGGGATTTACACAATAAGCAACCCTGGATGCCCCAAAGACCCGCTAGGGAAGTGGGAGAATATTACAAGGCCCGCTATAATTACACCAGGCCCGGGAGAAGCCAATGGTGTTCACCAGTCTGAAAGACATAATGGGAATAAAGGGTGTCAGAACCATGCGCAGTAATCAGGATCATGAAAATCGCCCGCGAGGGCACTTACAGACCAAGGGAGGAGGAGGACCGCTACCACGCGTGCGTGCAACCAGCATCAAAATGGTGGCAAGCGAACCTGGAAGGGCGGGCCAGCGCGGGCTGTGACGCAGAGCGCCAAACCAGGTCCCCCCCCGGAAAGAGCACGAAGCTCTGAGATAGTTTCAATGTTGTCATGAGGAGCGAAGTGTATGACACACTTAGAAAATGATTTGCCAATGAAGACGCTGCAGCGTCTGAGGCAACGCCGCCGCCCGGAGCAGCAACATCCAGCTAAAGGAAAGAGGTGCGCGCAGCGGCGACAGATACACAATAAAAATGCAAACAGCGTGGCTCTGACACCAAAAATACCAGTCAAAGGACAATACTAAGGCCATAAGCGTGTAAACACCATACACTGAGACCACCACACACCCCCCCTTTCTTTCCCCCCGACCTACGGGGGGAACGAGGGAGGATGGCGAACCTTTGTACAGGGCCCACCACTACACGGGGCATGGGGCAATAGTGCGGGAGGGGCATCCCCTAGAGGCTCATCATCAGCCTAAACCGCCTACCCTTTGGTGGGGGACTGCGGTGGAGCATGGCTCCATAAGCACGCATGGGGCTGCCTACCTTCACCCGACCAGCGCAGCCAAGGCTGGGAGGCACATCACAGGGAGGACGGGTGGGAATAGTCCAACAGGGCCGCAGGCTTTAATAGCCCCGCTCACCTGCGAGAGAGTGATAATTCATGTCTTCGCAGTCGGCACTGCAGAGAAATCTGGGGATTTGTGGGAGTTCCCTGGGTATTTGAGGGCCGGGAGGAGCCTGTTTTTGCATGTCTCTGCAGTGCAGCGCCATCTGGTGGAGTATAGCCCAAGTGTAAGTACTATATCTGGAGCAGGATGTACTGTATACTAAGAATATAAGGGATGACAGCGGGCACCCATGTCTAGTTCCGTTAGATATTTGAAAGCGTGAAGAGAGGCAACCATTCACCTTTACCCTTACCTGCGGCTTGGACTATATACCAAGGATGTATTTAAGTGCCCTACTCTGGAGGCCTATATGCTTCAACACCTCGAACGTGAGGTCCCAGTCCACGCGGCGGTCGAATGCTTTTTCAGCGTCGGTAGACAACAGCATGATCGGGATGTTGTCTGTACACAACCTGTGTATGAGGTTTAGAGTTTTGATCGTGTTGTCCCTGGCTTCTCTGCCAGGGACAAATCCGCATTAATCTTTTTCGACTAGATTGGGCAGGGGCGCAGCCAGGCGAGTTGCCAGGATTTTGGTAAATAATTTGAGATCCACATGCAGCAATGATATTGGTCGGTAACTTTTACAGCTTAGCGGGTCTTTCCCTGCTTTGTGGATTACTGTAACATGGGCCCCAGCGTCTCTGCTGGGACTAACATGGGTTCGTCCTCCCGCTTGGTTGTACTAAAGGCCTGAAGAAACGGTTTACTCAATATATTCTCAAATTTTTTATAGTACGCGATGGTCAGTCCGTCCGGGCCCAGGGATCTCCCATTCGGGGTTGCCTTTATTGCTTGGTGTAGTTTGTCGCTCGAGATTGGATCTCCTAATTTGGCTATAGCTTCGTCATCTAGTCTAGACATGCCAGAAGCTGCAATGTCCCTTTTGAACGTAGACTGTATAGTCCATGGTAGTATTCTCGGAACACATTGGCGATGTCCCCTGTTTGATGCCATTTCTGTTGCTTCCCATCAGTTATTGCTTCAATGAAATTGAGAGATTGCCGTTTCCTCAGAGCTCTAGCTAAGAGCAAGCTGCTTTTATTTCCCCATTCGTAATAGAATCTCTTACACTTCTTTATGGTAAACGCTGCTTTGTTTAACAGCAGGGAATTTAGCTGCTCTCTATATATTGTTAGTTCTTGTAACGTATCTCGCATCTGAGATTCTTTAAGTCTTTTTTCTAGAGATTGGATTTGTGATAATAGGCGGTCCCTATTTAGTGTGTGTGCTTTTTTCAGTCTGGACGCGTGTTGGATAAGTACCCCTCTTATTACTGCTTTATGCGCTTGCCAGACAATCATTGGGGGCACTTCCCCTGAGCCATTTAGTATGAAATATTCAGCAATTAGTCTGTTACCGGGTCTTTCAACAAGCTCTCATTCAGTCGCCACGTCCAGGCTTTTTTACTGCCTTCACATGTAGCAAGGCATATCCAAACTGGACTATGGTCCGACAGGGACGCTAACGCTATGCCGGGATTGATCACCCTGTGTAGTAAGTTATGGGAGATCAGTATGTAATCTAATCTCACGTACGTAGAGTGTACCAAGGAGAAATGCAAGTAATCTCTACCCTTCGGGTTGAAGATCCTCCAAGGGTTGCATAGCTGTAGTTTGTGAAGTGCACGCTTGACTTTACGCAGACCTCCGTACGGGACGGAGGACTTACTGGTCGATGAATCGAGCAAGGGTTCCAGGGTAATATTTAAGTCTCCTCCAAGGATCACCTTCCCCTCCTGGAAGTCTGACAATTTCTCTAGGAACTTCAGAAGGAATTCCACTTGGCAGCTGTTAGGGACATATATTGAGGCCATTGTGTACATATCTCCCTATATCATACCTTTAATCATTATGTACCTGCCTTCATTATCCGCAGGGGTTTCCTACATCTGGAACGAGATGTCTTTGGCTAGTAGTATTGCCACTCCCTTGGATTTGGAGTCCGGGGAGGAACTCACATACTATTGAAGGAAAAATTTAGGGGACATTTTGGGACAGGCATGTCCCTTAAAGTGTGTCTCCTGCAAAAGGACGATCTTAGCCTTCATCCTTCTCAAGTCCGAGATCACTGCCGATCTCTTTTTAGGTACATTGAGGCCTCTATAGTTCAGGGACACGATTTTTATGGTTGCCTCTAGGGCGTCGCGAGTCCCCCCAGCCCGCCGAGCTGCGACGCTCTCCTTTGCGTAGGCCAGGCTGTCGCCAAGTCCAGCACTGAGCTCCACTGGCAGCGGGGGTAATCCACCTCCCAGGGTTGTCCGGGTTCCAGACCGGGGAAGCAGGGGGAACGCCACTGGTCGGGGGAGCCACCCCCCCATCAGTACCCCACCAGTCAGATCATTACATAACATTACATAGCTTAATATTAATCCCGGGGGAGGGCGCCCCCCCAAACACCAACACTCCACCTATTCAGGCCAACCCCAGGGACAAACCCAGGGCGGGCCTAGCGAACCCATCCAACTAACCAGGGGGTCTCAGGACCCATCCCATACGAAAGGGCACCCTCCTCCCGATCGGGGCCGCAGACCACTTCGGCAAGCCTTCCAAATCTTCAGCCAATTTCTCACCTCTATGGCCCGCATCCCAGGACCGGAGCAAGCCCATGTCCAAGGCCATCGGGGGGGGGGGGGGGGGCACCAACACGGCGCCACCCCATCCTGGGAGCAAATCGCCTCCCACTCGGGCAGGAGGCCCAACCATCATGAAGCTCACCACGTCCCGGGTCAGGACCCCACCCACCAGGAGGCAGACCCCACCACGGTTGGGCCACCTCCGGTCTGGGGGGCAATCTACATATCAGATAGAATTGCGGTTGCAAGGTGGATTGTACGTCACTGTGCAGCAGGGGGGGTCCCCATGGGAAGCAGACCGTGCCCCAGAGAGGGCACCTCGATTCAGCAGCCAGGCCGCACCTCAACGAGGGGCAACAACCAACCCGGGGGGGGGGGAGCCATATGGGATGTGTTCACCCTGTGTTTTCACCAGACCATCTGATACTAGACGCCTCAAACCCACCAAGTACAGATATAAAGTTCTAAGGAGTCATAACATTAACTTTGATATACAATAAAGAGAAAAAGGAGAAGGGTCCAGAACATCAACTGAGCTAAAGAAAATTCAAAAACAACTTTGTACTGTCACGTAAGATCAGATGTTGTTACCTCCTATTCAACGTCCATGGGGCCAGGGTTTCCTCTAAGCCGATGGTCTGGCCTCCGCCTGTCTCGTCTGCGTCTTCTGGGGCGCTGAGGGAGCGGACCCGCTCTCTGGTAAAGGTCCAGGGCCAGCCAATCCGGCACAGTGATGGGTGCTGTCTCTAGAAACTCGAACAGTCACGTTACTTGCTCTGGTGTCCTCAGGGCGTATGTTCTCTGTTCTTTTCGTACTAATAGTTGAAATGGATGACCCCATCGGTATGTCGCTCCCTGACGTTGTATGAGTTCCAGTAGGGGGTTTCACCACTCTTCTCATGTGGAGGGTTCTGCGGGAGAAATCCAGCAACATTATGACTCCTGCTCCATTTAGCGCAATAGGGCCATTATTCCACGCCGCCTGCATGATGGCCTCCTTGACTTGAAAAAAGTGCACCCTGCAGATAAGGTCTCTTGGTCTGCCGGGAACGCCATCCACGGGACCCAGGGCACGGTGAATTCGGTCAATTTCGATGCGATCCGACGAGGGGCGGTCCAGCAATTTGTTGAACAGGCCACACGCTGTCGATTTTAGGTCTGCCGGGTTTATCGATTCCGGGATGCCCGGCAATCGTATATTGTTGTGGCGGTTCCTCTTTTCCAGGTCCTGCTGAACTTGGAGGGTGGAGATCAACCTGCGTGTGGTATCTCTCTCGCGTTCCAATTCCTCAACCCTGGCCTGGATGTCTGTCTGTGCGGCTGTGTTGGTTTCAACTCTATTAGATAGGTCCTCCACGGTGTTCTGCATAACTGATTTCTTCGCGGAAGGTGCTTTCCATCCTTGAGATGTAAGATTCAAAATCTGCTCTCGACGGCAAGGATTTAAGGGCATCCGCAATATTGCACCTCACTGCCTCTGCCTCCGAAATCAGCGCACCGGGCAAGGGAGTCTCCAGGGACTCCAGGCTCCCACTTGCGGATGTCCGCTCCTCCAACGTATGGGACCACAGGTCCTCGGGACAGATCGGAGGCATCACACTGTTTGGATCAGGTGGGGGTGAGGGTGTCTGAGCGTGTGCCTGGCTATTTCTTTATTTATGTAGCCTGTCTTTTGGGACCTCCGAGGGGATCCTATAATCACACCCAATTCTTACCCTCCCCCTCCAAGGTGATTCCCGGCATCTCTTGAGTGCGGTGGATTTACTGGGGCAGCCTCTTTAAGGTGACTGTCACGTTCTGCTAAATCAACCGCCACAGCCCAGGTTGCTGACTCCTCTGGCTTCCTCCCGCTCTCCTCGTGATGAATCAGGGCTTTAGTTACAGTGCCGCTGTCACATCCATCATCTGCTGCTCCCCGCTCACCTCTCACACCACATGTCCGCGGTCTGCGTGCGGGAGCCGGGGCCGGCTGCTCGTCTGCAGCGTCAGAGATCTCGCTGTGCTCGCTGACAGGCAGACGCAGGATAGGTTGCGGCTGCCTCTTCTCCCCGTCAGAACTTCGGGTGACCTCCCGCGGGGCGGCGGATGTCTCCTTTCTCTCTGGGGAGATCGGCGCCATCTTGCTCCTCCCATGTGGACCAGTGACGGGATACTTACCCCCTCGAGCAGCTGGGGAGACGGGATCGCTTCTTCTCCACTCCGGACCCTTAATGAAAGTGAGTCAGGATCCAAGACAGCGGGGCGGGAGGGCTCCTCCGCTTCTTCCAGTATCCCATCATTTGCCGCCATTTCAGCCTGTGAAGGGCTAGGTTTCTCCAGGGCAATAGCTCCAAAGTATGAGGAGATGGAGCTTCTCCAAGAGGGTTGTGCTGAGCTCCTGGCCCTCCGCTTCTTTGACATGGTGGTTTTAGTTGCTGCTTGTGGACTTTGTGTAGTTTATGGGGGATAAGTGAGGAGCCTTGTGGATCTGCGTTCTACTCCGCCATTAGCAGGCCACGCCCCCCTGTTTGCATTTTCTTTTTTTTTTTTAGGAAAATGTAGCTTTAATTCTGCTTTTTATAGTTTTTTTTTAGGAAAACCCTGTGCAACCGAAGAATTTATTGAGGGATTACTTCCAGAAAACTGCACCCATGGCAACAAGCCTGGTACAACAAAAAGTACAGAAATAGTACATACACCGCGCTGAAAATAAATTAATTACAAACTACTAACAAACAAACTTATGTAAATATATAAGTCCACAATTTAGGTGCTCCACGTGTGTTAGTCCTTATTCCCAAATGGACCCAATGTGAATGGATAATGTAGAACACAGAGCAACCTCCAAAATGATTTGGTGCCGAAGATGATCTCTATCCCACGACACATGCACCTCCACACGGTGAATCCACCACCAATAGTGCAAATCCTTACCGACTAATAAGAGTATTAAAGCCTTCAAAACGTCCACATATAGGTACTTGATAGATCCTATTCTTTCTTATATTGCTCACCGACATCCAAGAAATAGAGCAATTAAACCGGTCACCGGAAAATAATAATAAAAACAGAATCTAGTGTAACTCCATTAAAACCCACAAGGATTTAATAGGTATTTTTAAAATTTACACTCACAAACATGTAATTAAAAACAGCTTTCAATCAGAATCATGGCAGCACTCGTCTCACCGGCCCTGGGATAAAGCAGCTTTGCCAGCAAAAAAGTCGCGTCAGCCACGGATAGGTAGGTACCAAAGTTGTAAAGTTGAAGAAAAATTCCGCCACTGCCAACGCGTTTCGTCGCCAAGGGCAACTTTAACTAGGCTGCTGGCGGGCAGAAGGCGGAAGAATATATAGCAAAACACACAATGTTTGTGAGTGTAAATTTTAAAAATACCTATTAAATCCTTGTGGGTTTTAATGGAGTTACACTAGATTCTGTTTTTATTATTATTTTCCGGTGACCGGTTTAATTGCTCTATTTCTTGGATGTCGGTGAGCAATATAAGAAAGAATAGGATCTATCAAGTACCTATATGTGGACGTTTTGAAGGCTTTAATACTCTTATTAGTCGGTAAGGATTTGCACTATTGGTGGTGGATTCACCGTGTGGAGGTGCATGTGTCGTGGGATAGAGATCATCTTCGGCACCAAATCATTTTGGAGGTTGCTCTGTGTTCTACAACAAGCATGGTACGCCTAGAAAGTTTGAAGTGTGTACTTCCAGAGAATATATAGTTTGTGGGGGGTATTTCAAAGATAAAGGGTTGTTTTTCTTGAAAAACTGCAAGGTGCGCATATTGCATAGCATAGTTGTACTTTATCTGAAAATCTTCTAAAGCGCTGATTCACTTTGGGGAGTCTCCTGGGCAGGAAAGGGTGTCTACCAATACATATGGGCTACCAATGTAACCAGGAGAAATTGGGCTTTTACACGAAATAAGATTTTGACAAAAATACCGTTTTGTGAGTACTCACCTTTAAAACGGATATTATAAGTGTGACATACACTCCGCTTCAACTCTTCATGACATTTAGGTTATTCTCCAGTAGAGGGCGAACTTCTGCAGAGATGAATGCAAAAAAGGAGCTCCTCCCAGTCCATAAATACCTGGGACCTTCCACCAATTCCCCAGTGTAAAATAGCAGTAAGGGAACCAGGAAGAACAAAATATAACAATACTACCAACCAAGAAACAAAGGTTCACCATATAAAGGATCCAAAATACCAAAAGGGTGGGGTGAAGCGGAGTGTATGTCACACTTATAATATCCGTTTTAAAGGTGAGTACTCACAAAACGGTATTATTCCAAGTGTGACATACACTCCGCTTCAACTCTTCATGACATTTGGGACATCCAATAGCAGTGACCGTCATGGGTGGGAACCATAAACAGTAAAGAATGAACCAACTTAACCCTTTCGCTGCCAGCCTACCTGAAGTTTTCGTCACCCTTGTTGCCAGACCATTTTGCACTATTTTGCGCTCCCCATGTTCAAACGTGATTTTTGAAGGAATTTCCAGGGATTTCCCAGGAAAATGATATATTGTTTTTTTCAGCAGTCTGGGTTTTCATATGAAATGTCTTGTTTTTCATTTTTTAGGTGTATTCTCAATATTTTTGGGTGAAATATGTGAAAAAAAATAGAAAAAATATTCGTAGTGTTTTTTTGTAATAAAAAAAGTTTGTCAAAAAAAATCTTATTGGGTGTGAAATCCCAATTTCTCCTCCTTACAGGGGTACCACATATGTATAAGTAGACACCCTTTCCTGCCCAGGAGACTCCCCCAAACTGAAACAGAGCTTTAGGGGATTTTCAGATAAAATACAACTGCGCTATGCGCAGAAAAACAACCCTTTGCATTTGAAATACCCCATACAAACTATATATGGAAGTACACACCTCAAGCTTTCTAGGTGTACCAGGCTTGTTGATGTGGCCACAGTTTTCTGGAAGTAATCCCTCAATGTAATCTTTGGTTGCAAAGAGTTACCCTAAAAAAAGGATAAAAAAGCAGAATCAAAGCCACATTTTCCTAAAAAAAATATATACAAAGAATGATACCCGATACGCATAGCTACTGTCGGGGGAAGAGTTGCCAAACACCCCAAAGTTAAGCATGTGCGTAACGGTAATTTTACTTAAAAATGTCAGCTCTGCAGACAAAGTGCGCACCCTTGCGATTTTTCCACCAAAACAACCTTTACATTTGGAATATCCCCCACAAACCATATATTCCTGAAAGTACACATGTTAAGCTTTCTAAGCGTACCCTGCTTGTTGTAGTGGGCTCATCTTTCTGGAATTAATCCCTCAAAGAATTCTTGGGTTGCGCAGGGTTTTCCTAAAATATAAATATGCAAACAAGAAAAAACAAGCTAAGTCTGAAAGATCCCCTGAAAAGAACAACACTCAACATGCATAGCTACTTTTAACCCTTTTAATTGCCAGCCTACCTGAGATTTTGCCATCCTTCCCCATTTTGCGCCATTTTTGCTGGAATTTTCAGAAAAATTATATATATTTTTTTGCAGCAGAGTTTAGGCTTTAACATGAAATGTCTTGTTTGTAAATTTTATTCAGATTTTTAATTATTATTATTAAGTTAAAAAAAATATATATTTTTAGAAAATTGCCTCCTGTATTTTAAATAAAAATGTATTTTATTAAAGAAAACCATATTGCATGTGAAAGCCCCATTTCTACCGATTAGAACGGTACCACATATTTATCGGTAGCCCCCGTTCCTGCCCAGAAGACCCCCCAAACTGAAACAAGAACTTTATAATATTTACAAATAAAATACTACCATCCACACTACAAAGGGTTAAATCGAGAAAAAAAAAAACGATAGAGACCCCCCTCCCAGGGGGGAGGAGACCCAATTTTTTGGGATTTTTAAGGATTAAAAAAAATGACATGGGGTCCTCCTTACCCGAAGTAACCAGCCTGGGACCAGATATGCAGGGCTTGTAGGAACAGGGCGCAGGGCCAGCTTTTGTGGCCTCTGGCCCTGCAGGCTACAAGCCCGCATAGCCCGTGGCCACGAGCTCTTCTGCCCCCCCCCCGGGCTTTGGGGGGTACCGGGGTTTAATGGCAAGTCACCCGCTAGCCGCAGGTGACCTGCCAGCTCCCAGCCTTGTGAACTGGTATAGGGGTCTCATGGACCCCTTACCAGTTCACAAGGGGTTAAATGTAAAAAAAAGAGAGACAGACACAAAGAGAAAAAAATTGACATTTATTTTTTTTTTTACTTTACTCACCTCCGATCCCGCGCCGCTGTCACTGTCAGATGCCGATAGTGATCGCCGCAGGCACCCGTCCTGCTCTGATCACCATCTGACAGATGCCGGAGCTGGGTGAGGGTATAGGAGGAGCGGGATGACATCATCCCGCTCCTCCCACAAAAGGCGGGGCTAGGGGTGGCAGCTATCGCCGCCATTAGAGGAGGTGAGGACCCGGAAGAGGGTCCTCACCTGAAGCCTGCGGAGCCCGGGGGGGGGGATCGGACCCCCCCTGGTGAAGAGCCGGACGGAGGGATCGGGCGCAGAGGTGAGTGACTGTCGTTTTTTTTTTTTTTTTTTTTTTTACAGACGGTTTTTACGGTTTCGGGCCCCCTCCTGAAGACGGAGGACGACAGGGGAGGGATCGGATGCCCCCCGGAGGAGGAGGGAACCCCCAGCTTCACATGGATACCAGATGTAAGTGTTTTTTTTTTTTTTTCTATTCTATCAGGGGGAAATGCCAGGCACGTTGTTTCGATGTGCTTGGCACTTAACGGTAGGAGAAGCAACCACGTAGAAACTACGTGCTTGGCATTTAAAGGGTTAAATAACATTTGTAAACAATATGGTAAACCTGATGGGAAGGGGGCTTACCTTGGCCAAGTTTTGCCAGAGTTCACAGAGATAATCAAACACCTGAGCATGTATTTCGGGATTTGTAATGTGATTGATATCTCCCAGGATTCCCAACATCCTTCTCCACAAGACAACAGACACATCTGCCTGCCAGCCAGTGACCGTGCCACCTGCCATCACACTGCAGCTTTCCTGGAGAACCTCACAGTTCCCTGCATAAAAAAAAAAAAATAATGATTTTTAAATCACAAAAAGGTACAGTATTATAGCTTATTAAGAACATAAAGCATTATATTTACTTATATTTATTTATAACAGTTTCTAGCTAATTTACTGCTTGTAAGATGAAGTCTATATTTAAAGTATTACTGTTAAATTCAGTACAACCTTTTTGTGTACAATGTATCTTTTATTCATACTTTAAAATCCTTTGCTTGAATATTTGACTTTTTTCTTACCATTTTTTCTTAAACCAGACCAACAAACAGTGCACATATGCATCTCTCCCCAGGGCAATTGCTGCACATACAAATTAATTTACCTTTTTCTAACTCTTGCTGTAGCACATTTTAGAAACAAAATGCATTTGCAGGCCACCTGCAAACAGGAAGTGCTGCTTGGCTGTCTGTTACTGTGCATTGTCAGTTAACACCAGGCAGCAGCATGGCTGAGATGCTGGGAGAGGAAGCTCCAAAATGGCCGCTACCTTTCTTTTCCAACTGTGCTAGGCTGTTGGTCCAGTTTAACAGGCTGGTCTGGCTATTTGGCTACTTGTTTGTGGTGTATGTAAATGCACTGCACAGAAAACATTTCCCATCTTATGGAGCCACCTAGGGATGGAAGAATATAACCGCAATGACAGGTCCATATGGTGATATAATATGGTATACCGCTGTGCATGCATTTATTCCACCATTAATTAAAATCACGTTGCTCTGTGCCTGAATACATACATATTTTTTTTACTTTTTTCGGAACAAGGAGTCTGGCACGTGTAGCATCCCTAGGGTTATTGTGATCTGTGTGTTACCTATTGCCTAAGAGAAAAAAATTCTTGTTGAGCGCGGTGTTTAATAGTGTTCATTAATATGGTATAAAGTTACTCTTTGACAAACTGTCTATTCTTGAGCAGCTTGTAGCCAAGCACTACACTGTTATTTCTTAACGATTTAATAAACGCACTCAGACAATTTCGGCAAAATCAAGTTGCATGATAATTTTTACTTTCTGTTATATTAGAAGTTAGATTGAATTTGTTGAAGTGTCTGCTGTGGCAAAGATACATTCAGCCCTTCCGATTTAGTGGAATTTATTTTAAAATTACTAAGACCCGAATCTCCTGAACTCTTGAATTATTGATGGAAGCGATGTAATTGAGGAGGTAAAATAGTTACATAGTTAATACAGTTGACAAAAGACATGTCCATCAAGTTTAACAAAGGTTGTTGGGGTAGGGAAAGTTATTTTTCATTTTATTCTTTTTTTTGTTTTCAACAGCTAATAGTAACAGTTAATGTTATTTTCTTCTAAATAAGCATCTAAGCCTTTTTTAAAGCTGAGAGCGGTTGATGCCATAGCAAGCTTCTGTGGGAGGATATCCCACAGATTTATAGTCCGCATAGTAGTTAGTATAGTAATGACTGTTGCCTCCGGAGACTGAATTTCTTTTTTTTCCCCCCAGTCCAAGGTGTCTTTAGAGAGGATGTAACCTGAAATAGTGTTTGCCCATTTATACAAGTTAATCATGTCTCCCCTCAATTGTCTCTTCCAAGACTAAACAGATTCTCATAATCTTTCCTTCTAAGATCCTTCATTCCTCATATTAGTTTGGTGTCTCTCCTCTGCACCCTTTCCATAGTAAGAGTGTCCTTTCTATGAATGGGTGCCCGACGGCATATTCCAGGAGAGGGAGCACCAGTGCCTTGTAAAGAGGCAAAATTACATCCCTATCCAGAGATTCCATGCCTCTTTTAATGCACGATAATATATTGGTGGCCTTGGAAGCAGCTGCTTGACATTGCATGCTGTTATTTAACCTGTGGTCTACCTGTACCCCCAGGTCCTTCTCAAAAAGTGATTCTCCCAGTTTCCCCCCCCCCCCAAGGACATATGTGGCTCAGGTTATTAGACCCCAAGTGCATGATTTTACATTTCTCCACATTGAACTTCATTTGTTAAGTGGATGCCCAGACATTCAATAGCCTTCTCAAAACGTCTTGTTTTTGTCTCGTAATGTGTAATTTTCAAGTTTTTCCTGTATGTCTACGTGCGTACGCATGATGCAGATCCGCCATCGGGAGCTTTCCATTGACTTTTCGTAGCTGCGTACGCCATCGTGAATGTATTTTTACCGCTTCCGTTGCGTACGCGTGAGGACAAGGTTTTCGTTTACGTTGCTTAGTAATCCTTGTATACTACCGTTTTTCATCGTAGCTTCCAACGTAGATTGTCAGTGTCACACGATATTCAGCTTGCATGTTTCTCAAAATATACGTAGTAACGGAATTTTGTTGTACAAGCTGTTATGTTTGCACACATGTACGCATGCGCGCAGCTTATTAACTCATTCATATCCCCCGTTTCAACTATTCTCTCACTCACTTCTGATCCCATGCTTACCTTAACTCCCTTGTGTTTTTTTTTTTTACTCTGTCCCACTCTATAAATGCTTACCTTAACTCCCTTGGCACTGTATGTTTTCATGTATCCCCATATTTTCATGCTTACCTTAATTTCCTTTACTATTTAGATATTTGTCTATTCCTTGTGGCTTTTCGAGGATTTAGGTGCATAGGTTGATTTTAGAACTCATTAAATGTATCTTAATTAACAATAAATGATAGACATCATAAACATTGTAAAGTTTAAATCAATTTATTTAAAAGGGTTATTTTTTAACTTTACTTGTATATATATATATATTTACTTTTTTTAAGATAAAATATTAAAATGTAATAACATTTAAATAACACTATTTTCTAAAAAGTGGCTGCCTCCCAGAATCATACTCCCCAAAACAGGCAATAACTGCATGGATTGCAGGATCTCCGTGGCGAACGCAAGCAAGAGCCTGTGCACAGCCAGCCAATACAGTGGGAGGCCAGCTACCAGGTCCAGCCAAGGCACTTCTAAACATGGAAGAGGCCATTCTCAGCCATCTCAGAATGTTTAGGCTACCAGAGCTTTAAAAACACAAATGCTCCCCTTACTCAAACATCGTAATTATTATGGAGCAAGTGTAGTAAGGGCTAGGGGCATAGAATGCCAAAACCCCATAGGCTTACCACAAAAAAAAAATCCTGGTTTCACCAACTGCACCATTCACTTCTGCTCCAATGCTTACCTTAACTCCCTTCCCGTTTGACCTTTTTTCCCCTCGTGTATTATGATTTTGATTATCAAGACAATAGTTACTAAACAATTGATGGAAACGTAATTATTTGTAGCCATTTTTAAAACATAAATTAGACATTTTTAAAAATGTTAAACATTTTCAATAAATATTAAAAACAATACAATATGCCAAAATATGTAATAAATAACAGCTACACAAAAATATTGACAGCCTCCCAATGTTTCTTTCACTTGTGGCCCACATTGATGCGGCCACGCCAAGCAAGTCCTCCTCAGTCCTTTGCCAGTGAAATGTGTTATTAATGTTCATCCACAAGTCAAACACAAATGTTACCAATTTGGTCAAGTCCCCAGGATGATGCAGACAGGCCATCAGTTGTGCAATACCTGTGTTGTGGCACTTGAGTGTGGCCTTTAGTGAGGTCCATTGTATAGCTGTTTTAAACTATATGGAAGCAACTCCAGATCTAACCTTTTAAAATCACCAGGCAGGTGAATTGTGTGGTCATGGAGTCCAAAAATATGTGCAAAGTACAAAGTACATTTTCAGTCTCAAAGTATGCCGTTGGTCAGAGAATTTATAAGCACAAGTTGCATGGGTATAGATGGTTGTGTTGCTTGGACAGGTCGATGTTGTGCATGACCATCTAAAATATTTATATTAATTCATGTATATGGTTGCAAGCAGGAGGTGAATATCCAGTAAAACTTCTATTGACTGCTGCAGTGGAACTGGTCTGTGGCTTAATATACCCAGCTACACTCCAGGGCTTGGCAAATGCCTCTTCTTCAACTCTAATGCCCTCACAACAACAGGTTGTAAAAACTCATCTCACGCCGCTCCTATGGCGCATGCACGGCCGCTCGTCCAATCAGCGCGCTCGGAGCCGCTGTGATATGCGCATCCAAGCGGCGTACAACCACAGCGGCTCCGAGCATGCTGGCGGCCGCATCTTGCGCTCTCTCTAACAGGGATCTGTGAATGGCTGGCGCGGGCACGCACCCTACCAGAGAGTAGCGCAAGACGAGCCCGCGGCCCGTGCATGCGCCGTTTGATCGGGATCAAGATAAGGTTCCTGTGGGGTTTTACAAAGCGGGGCATCACGATTTTGGATGCCCCGCGGGGAGAGATTGGATAGGCCCGGGCATCTTATAGATTCCTGGGCCGATCCGGGAGGGTGTTGGTCCACTTTAAGATTGGTTGGCCCGAAATAAAATATAACAGTATTAAAAATAAGTATGGTTTAAAGTAAATTTATATATACACTAAAATACACAATGCAAGGGAACATTACTATAAATGTTGCAAAAAACATCAATAAAACACATTCACAATATTGCTAAAATAAGGAAGGATGTAAAGATAAGCAAAATACCTGTATGGATGATCAACAGCAGCTGGAGACACCAGCGTGTACAGTCGATCGCACACATGACTTAAGGCATATCGTGCACAAAGTAAGCTTAAATCCCACAGACGCCTAGCTGCAGACGCAATCATTCATCCACGTAGTCGGCCTCCATAACTCTACAACTGACACCACGACGGCACACTTTCACCAGGAAATAGACCCCATAAGTTGGGCGGAAACACATTATAACACAAACTCTATTGGGCGTGTTCGAATCAACAATCAAGGCTTTGAATCATGCGCAAGCCCATACCAATAACGTATCATTCCTGGGAACTCGACATTTTGCCGATAATAATGTGACCATCGAATATGCTTATTCGCTTTAACGTAAACGCACATACGAATGAAAAAAGACAGAGAAAATCCCGTTAATAGCTGCAAAAACAGACCAAAAATACACAAACACATGTGAAAGTGAAGGAAAAGTCAGCTTGAAGCTTGTGAACATCTTCAATAGACGGCACTGTGCTACATATATTTGTGTCATCTGCAAAAATAGAGACAGTGCTTCTAATTCCATCTTCTATGTCATTTATAAACAAGTTGAATAACAGTGGGCCCAGGACTGAAGGTATAAGATAATCAAGTTACATACATATCTATCTGGAGCAAGTAATTTCAACCTAATTTCACAAAAATACTGTGGTGTTGCTTATCCCGTTATCATTCCATGTTTCTCCTTGAGGCTTACCCTGGAGACAAGCCCCTCTGCCTTCCATATGTTCGCTTCCGATTGTCCATCCTATTTAGAGAACATTTACATGAGGGGCCTAAAAGGGAGTAGGCCCACTCGAGACAGAGCAAGTGGGAGAAGGAAATATCAGCTGACTAAGGAGCAGTGTATAAGACCAGGGAGAAAGTCGAGACTGACAGAGAGGAGAACAGTTGGGAGAGAGAAAAGGTCAGTGAAGCCTCAGAATTATGCGCTAGACCACCACCTCAACCCTGGGTAGTCTAAGATGTTGAGTGTCCCCAACTGAACCTATCATTTTCCTGGGTAACATCATCTCTTTCTAGTAGTGCTCCGACTCTTTAAACATCGGCCAGATAGTCCACATCTTTCTGAACGCGTCTATTGTGTCCTGTTGTAGATGCATCACCTCTTCCATTTCCTCCACATGGTTTATTTGGTTAAACCATTCTCTGATTGAAGGTGTCTTCAATGATCTGCAGTGTCTAGGAATCTGATCTTTTGCGGTGTTCACTAGGTGTACTCCCAAGGACCCGCCTCATGCCCACAATTTATCTTTTGTCAGGTTTAGCAAATAAATTGCTGGGTTCCATTCCATGCCGCTTCACAAAATCCTGCCCGTCAGGTCATGCGCCTTTCTCCAAAAAGCTGCTATACCGGGGCAGGACATCCACACATGAAGCAGGTTTGCCACACTTGCAAAACATCTCCAGCAGCTATCCCTCACTGCCTGGGTGATCTTATGTATCACCTCCAGGGTCCTATACCATCTAGTAATTACCTTCTAGTTGGTTTCTTGCATGGAGCTACTTACCACGGTCGGAATGTCCAGCGTACCCAACAACCTTGTTTTCAATGCGGATCCAGTCTTTATGGCTTTTGTTGTTCTGCCAGTCTATGATCATTCCTATGTGCGCTGCCTGTTATGTGTGGATACATGGTAGGTCCCCTTTCCCCTTTAGTAGGGTCAAAATGGCTCGCTTAGTTCTGGGTGGTTTCATGTTCCAGATGAACATGAATCCTTGGAAGAACATTCATTTTCAAGACTGCTATCTTCCTGAACCATTAAAGATTTAGTTTACCCCATGTTAGATCCTTTTTCAGTTTAACCCCTAGCAGAACGAAGTTGAGCTGAAATAGCCAGTCTAGAGTTGTGGGTAGCTGTATTCCCAGACATTTGAGGCTCACCATCTCACCCAGTGGAAGGGGCAGGGCCGGATTAAGTGTGGTGGAGGCTCCTGGGCACAAAATCTGGTGGAGGCCCCAGATACAGTATTTTTTCCCTTAAAATAAAAGTCCAGCCAATTAACTAGTGGTTGTCTGGCACCCGCCTGCTTACTGGAACATCAGATCGAGTCCCTTGTCAGGGTGCCTGCTGCTCGGGATCTCCTGCTTTGCCATTCTGGATGGGGGGTAGTGTAGTCACCCAGCTGGTCCAGCAGAAAACTTAAGCAGAAGGCTTACGTACAGTGAGCGGCCATCGATTGACAGCTCTGCACCCACTCATCACTGTAGCGTTGCTGATGGCAGCTTTGCTGCTCTAGACTTCGTCCTGCCTTGTGGTCGATTTGGCTGCCCTGGTGCGGGGGGCCAAGCTGCCGCTGATAGCTTTGCTGCTGGCCCCGTGGCCCGTCAAACCAAAAACTGAAAAGTCTCCTGGACTAGACCATAACCCAAAGGTTGGTGGAGGCCCCCTTTGCAGGGCAAGTGGTGGAGGCCCAGGGCGCGAGCCCCTTGCATCCCTCTCATAATCCGGCCCTGGGAAGGGGGAAACTCCCTGAAGGTCCTTCACTTAATTTGGTGGGATAGAGACATAAATGGCTATGGCTATCGGAGAAGGACTTATTTAGGTCTCCTATATATACTCCTTTGATATCCATGTTTAGATTCACCTTTCTTAGGATGGGTTGCAGGGCTAACGTGAAAATTAGCAGAGACAGGGGGCATCCCTGTCTCATCCAGTTTCTGATTTCAAATCTTGAGGACTATACATTATTTACCCTGACCTTCGCTGAGGGGTCTGAGTATATATCTATCTAGGGCAGCTTCCCCAAGTCCGATGTGCTTCAGAACTGCTTTAATCCAGTCCCAGTCCACCCTGTCAAATGCTTTTTTTCTGTGGAAAACATTATCCTGATCTATCAAAAGCTTCGCCATTCTGTTAGCCAAGACCTTGGTGTATATTTTGAGATCATCAATAAAGAAATTGGTCTATAATTTTGGCAAACCCCATGGTCCTTGTCTTCTTTGGGGATGATTTAGAAAAAAGGAATGTCCAACAGACATAAACAATGCTGAAACGTCCAAGCATTTCAGGTAGATTTTACCCTTAATTATGACACTGAGCATTGGTTATGGACATTCTTTAATGGTGACAGGGTTTACTTTTTAAGGACAATCTACAGATACAATAAAAGTAAGGGATTTTATATGCATTTTTCCTTGCTGGACATTCTTTTTTTCTAAAATTTCGGTCAGGGAGCGAGACATCCTCATATGACCTTGTGAGTTAATAATTTGGGGACAGATTTTGGAGCAGACAAATGTGGACTGTTTCTTTGGGGATGACCATGATCTGTGCTTTCAGGGTGTCTTTCAACAAAGCACCCGTCTTAGAAGAAACTTCAAAGGCCTGAGCCACAAACAGGAGTAGTTGCGAAGTAAATACTTTGTAATATTAGCTTGGGAAACCATCGAGGCCTGGGGTTTTGCCCGGTTTAGAGGTTTTGATTGCCCCCGCCATTCGGCCACTGAGATTGGCGCTTTCAGTTCCTCAATGATCTCTTGAGTTAATCCGAACATCATAGACTCAGCAATTGCTGCGCTCCATCAGTTATGTGTCTTGCTTCCAAGTACATGTAACTAAATACATTTGAGTGGCAACACTTCTCCATGTTATGTTTGGCGCCTGCACTAAGCAAATTTGGGACCTAAGAGAAGCTCTCTTCAAAGCTCATTCTCTGTCCTTCAAGGCATCTATTAGAATTGGTGTATATAGGCCTCGAGACCTCGCCCCCCTCCCCAAGGAGGCACATAAAAACCTAAAGTCGAGACGACCGGGAAAAAACAAGAACAGGGAGAACCCGTGCTTTGGTCAATGTGTAAAATGCTGTGTATTACTCAAATTGTGAACACAGTAAGAACATTGACAACCTTTTAAACTGAACCTGCAGGTCTTGTCTGGTAAATATTCCAATGGTGCTTGTGCTATATGGTTGAATTGGGCCCTGGCGGGTGCGGCATTTGGAAATATGTCAGTATGAGTGGGTGTGCTAGATGTGCAGCGATGATCGTACTCCACCATTTAAAGGGATTATATAAGAATGAGAGGTGTATGACAGTAAAGTCTCAATCTTTGCAGATCATACTAAGCTGAGTAAAGTAATTAAAACAAAAGTGGACAGCAGGCAGCTACAAACAGATTTTGATAAATTGGAAGCATGGGCAGTTAAATGGCAAATGAAGTTTAACACAGATAAATGTAAGGTTATGCACATGGGAAGGAGAAATCTGTGTCATGATTACACACTAAATAAACACTTGGTAAAACAACAATGGAAGAGGACCTAGGGGTTTTAGTTGACAATAAGCTCAACTGTAGTAATCAATGCCAGGCAGCTGCTGCCAAAGCAAATAGGATCTTGGGGTGCATCAGGAGGGGCATAGGTGCTCATGACCAGAGCATCATTTTACCCCTGTACAAGTCACTGGTCAGACCCCATATGGAATACTGTGTACAGTTCTGGGCACCTGTGCTTAAAAAGGACATATCAGAACTGGAGCGCGTTCAAAGAAGGGCAACAAAGTTAATAAAAGGAGTGCGAGGGCTAGAGTACCCTGAAAGATTGTCCAAGTTAGGTTTATTTAGTTTAGAAAAAAGACGATTGAGGGGTGATCTAATAACTATGTATAAATATATTCAGGGTCAATACAAAGATCTGTCCCACAATCTATTTATACCCCGGAGTGTAACCATAACCCGAGGGCATCCACTAAGGTTACAGGAAAGGTGCTTTCTCCACCGACATAGGAGGGGATTCTTCTCTGTAAGAGGAGTGAGACTATGGAACTCGCTGCCAGAGGAGGTAGTAATGATGGATACAGTAAAAACGTTCAAAAGTGCCCTTGATGCCTTCCTGGCATGTAATAACATTTCCAGCTATGGCTACTAGACCACTGGAAGGAATTAAACAGGCTGAACTGGATGGACTAAAGTCTTTATTCAACCTTACATACTATGTTACTATGTTACTAGGTGGGGGCATCGGTTGGGAGGGGTAGGGGGGTAGGGAATGAGGGTTATGTGTTGCCACCACTGGGGGATTAATGGGGGGGCTGAGAGAGGTAGGCAGGAACGCCCTGCCCAAGCACAGAGGTGAGGACCAGGATCTGACGGGAGGGGGCCCCCATGCCGGAGGGGAAAACCGCTGCACAGTACTTCTAGGTATGATCCACTATAACACCATGAACCCAAGCAGGCTCTGTGTAGGTAACTAAAGGTTTAGCACCGCCCCCCCCCCCCAGTAAAGCCCCCACCACACATCGCAGGTAGTAATTCTATCCAGAATATCATGCAGGTCTCACATGAGCAAACCTATACCACTGCTCATGTGACCGGTCCAATTCAGACACAAGTAGCTATGACGTTTAGAGGAATAACAGGTGGCGCTAATGTGCTAGGTGCAGTAAGGTGGCCGCAATGTGCAGCGGGAGGGTATATCAAGAGAGGAGACTGTATTGGTGTTATTTAGAGATCAGGGCAAGATATCAAGAAAGATACATAGGAGGTGAGCTGCATTTGTTTTCCCATTCGCACTCGTCAGAGTATTAAATCACCATTGCGGAAACACAGAGTAACACGTCTAGGGGCCGCTCCTCGTATGCCTTGCGGCAGGGTGGTGCAGCTTGCTGTGGTCAGCGAAAGGGTTAACTCAGAGGTTCTGTCTGGCTCACTGGGAGTAGTGTGTCAATTAAGCAACTGCTGTGCGCCCCGGCCTTCCAAAATCCCATTGGTCAGCAGTCACATAAAGCTGTTCAGGCTTCAGCACACACTGCCTGTGATAGCGTCTAGCCTGTGGTATGCTGTTAGTTTACTTCCTGCTGACTGGATTCGTTTGTCTTGCATCTTGACTACATTTTTGCCTGACCCTTTGGATACTGCGACCCTCTGATTTACGGCTTTGACCTTTGACTTTCCCTGGACTTCGGCTTTGTTTACTCCCTTTGTCAAGACACTGGTAGAAGTGATAATCTCAGGTGCCATCCTTTGCGCCCTTGAGTCTTGGAGGCAACTGTGTTCGGGCAGGCGTGTAATGTCTCCCAATAAACGGGGGCTTGTCTATAGGGGAAGACGGCAGTGTTAGATTGGGGGGTTGGCACCTGAACTTAGGCTGGTGATCAGCTGGGCATTACAATTTGTGGCCACCTCCTGGTGTGCGTGCTTCCTCTGATTACCTGCAGCTGGAGAGTTGTGAGCTGTGTGCTGTGTGCTGTGAGCTGAGAAGCCTGAGGCCTTGCTGGGAGGATTATCCCAGGCAAGATGGAGGATTCTGGGGGTGAATCTCGCCGATACCCCCGGAGGACTATTAAACCTCCGGATCCCGGGTCTGCTTCCACCAGCGGCGCTAGTAACACCACGGTGCCCCAGCCCGGTGAGAGTTTGTCAGCCTTTCGCAGCCGTGTATGCAGTAATTTGTGCAATGTGGCGAAGGAGGAGGAGAAGCTTTGCAAGATGAAAATTGCATTAAAGAAAAAGAAAATGGACACCAGCAAGGCGAGAGGATTGGATAAGCGGTCAAGCAAAGCAGACTTAGCTGAGCTTGAATCAGCATGTCGGCAGCAGGAAAAGTTGGTTGCGTCCCTTAAAGCAAGCAGTGGGGCCTTTAAAGAAAAATATAAAAATGAGGAGCGATTTAAGTCCATGCAGCGCTCAGGCCCCACAGTGAAGGGGGAAGAGGCCGACCATGTGGACGAGACCCAGATGGTGGAGGATTCTCCAGCTGTACCTCCACCCAAAGTTGCAGCAGTAGCAGAGCCAGGAGCCCAGGAACCAGCATTGGAAGACTTTCTTGCTGAGGCAACACATCAGGAGTGCGTGACATCGCTGGGCATCCAGGAAGCCCCTACTGGAGCAGATCTTGCAGAGGACAGCCGCCAGCCTGAGGAGCCCATGCCAGCTAAGGACGACGTCCATCTGTCCAGCCAGCCTGCGGAGTGCGCCATAGGCGCTGTGTCAGGGGGTATAGAAGACTGTGGCGCTCCTTGCCCTGAAAAGGGTGAGGTGGCGTCAGACGTAAGTACCATCCTGGCACCCATCCGGGTTCCTGGGTGCGCCGAACTTGGTGGGCCTGGGGCCATGGGTGACTCACCCGCAGGTTTGGGTCTTGCTGGCAGGGCTTCTATTGTTTCTGCTTCAGCTGGTGTGGGTGCTGTTACTGATGTTATTGCTCCTGTTACTGCTGCTGTGTCTGGGGTTGAGTCCACAGGGGTTAATTCTATTGTTGGACTTTCTGCTGTGACTGCTGCTGTGACTGCTGCTGATGATACGACTGTCCCCTCACCTGCACCTCTGGTGGACTATAAGAAGACTGTGCCACCTAATGCTGGGGCCCCTGCTGTCCGCCCTGCCCTGTATTTCATCCAGCGAGGTGGCACAGGGAGTGGGGCCAATAATGCTGTTGGTGCTGCAGTGCAGCCCCCTGTGTCCTATGCCCAGGTTGCCAGGCGCGGAGGAGAAGCTGCTGGTGAGAGGATGTCTGTGCCCAGTGAGGTCAACGCCCCTGCCAGTGGCTTCAATAGGCGCAACCTGGTCCAGCTTAGGTGGGAGGGGGAGGGGCCAGTTATCACCCGGCGGGCGGTGGTGGATCTCATCCTGGGTATGGGATTTACAGCCGCAGACATTTTTGCCCTAATCAGTCCAGTGGGGAGCGCAGAACATGACTTGAGCTTCGTTAGACCAGAGGGGATGGACTTGTTTTGGGAGCGGTACGAGCTGCAAAAGCAACGTCCTGCCTGGAAGGGGTTAACTCCCATCCAGGTCTCCAGGCAGCAGCTCATTAAAAACATCACCATCCTAGTAAGAAATGAGTCCATTCCCCCCTCAGATTTGACCGTCTGGCTAAGGCGTTATGGTGATGTTCTCACTCCCCTGAAAAAAATTTTGGACGATCGCGACATCTGGACCGGGGGCTGGTCAGTGACCCTGAGGCTCCGCAGGAATGGCAACCAGGTCACCCACTTGCCATCATCTGCCTATATTGGCCGTGACCGGCTGACCATCTTTTATCCTGGTCAGCCCAAGGTTTGCCATAAATGTGGGGCCAAGGGTCACTTCAGCTCCTCCTGCTCGCTTCTTAGGTGCTCTTTGTGCCAGGGCTTGGGACACTTGGCTATGGACTGCAACACAATCCGCTGTAATCTATGTAACCAGCTCGGCCACCCTTATAGTCAGTGTCCTGAGGCCTGGCACAACCTGGACAGGGAAGTGGTGCAGGAAATGCTGCGGCTGGATAGGGAGGAACATTCCCATGCTGCCCCGTCTGCGGTCCCTCCTCCCACTCAGCTGGGGGTTCCTGAGGCCCCTGTGCCTGTGCCACCTGCAGGTGGCCCTAAGGTGAATCCCCAGTCTGCCCCCAAGTCAGCAACCACTAATGTAAGACCAAGCAATATAATAGCTGAGGCGGCCCGGGGGGCTGGCACTGCAAGTACCAAGGGGGTTTCAGTAATTGTGCCCCCTGCTGTAAGATCTCGCAGGCTGGGGCTAGGTGATCCTGATCCTGCACCCCCTTCTGAGCAGGGTGGGAGTTCAGATCCCAAGACAGCGTGGTCTGGACTCTCCCCTGGGGATCGGGATTACCTGGCTTACAGGCTAGCTACAAAGAAAAAAAGGAAAAAGGGTAATGCAGTGCCGGAGCTGGGGGAGAGCAGTGGGGTGCAGCTCTCCAACAGGTTTGAGGCACTTTCTGAGGACTCATCTATTGAAATATCTTCTTTTGATTCCGAGGCTTCAGATATGGAGGAGGAAGCACCAGTCTCCTCCAGTAAGCGTTTAGGGTCAGATAGTGAGGCCGGAGGGAAGGCTAAGAGACGTTCTCCCGAATGACTCTGATGGCAGTTCCCCCTCCGATAAAGGTGGCAACCATTAATGTTGCCAGCATTAAATCTGTAAGCGCTCGTTTTATGGCCTTATTTTTTCTCAGCCAGTTTGATGCTGACATTTTATTTTTGCAGGAGACCAGATTGGCCAGTCTGGCCGACATTCACGCTGTGAAGCGGGAGTGGAGGCACGGACCCTCTTTTTGGTCTCTTGCGGCCGAGCCTTACAGCGGAGTGGCGGTGCTTTTTAAAACTGACATGGTAACTTGCCGGCGAGTCATTGAGGTGGAGATCGGGAGGTGCATGGTATTGGACGTCATTGTGAAGGGGCAGGACCTGCGCCTAATAAATATCTATGGACCTCAAACTAAGTGGGACAGGAAATGCCTCTTTACAAAGATCAAGCCGTTCCTTTTTACAGCCCGGCCAGTAGTCTTTGGGGGTGATTTTAACACCGTGACTAGGCCCATGGACAGGAGAGGCTTCAAAGGCAAGCTGGGCTGCGATAGTCTCTTTTTGAATAGTATGGTTAGAGAGGCAGGTCTGGAAGATGTGCACATTAAGCACTCCCCAGACCTCACGGGCTTCACTTTTCAGCGAGGTAGCAGTCAAAGTAGGATAGACAGGTTTTTTTTGAAGGAGGGCTCGGCTTCTCAGCCTCCCCGGCTGCAGGCGGTCGAGTTCTCCGATCACCTTTTACTATCGATGGTCTTGAATGCTTCTGACACACCCCCTAGAGGAAGGGGCATCTGGAGGATGAATTCGGCTCTCCTTGAGGAGGAGTGGGTAAGACAATCCTTTGAGGAATTCTTTCAGGCACAGGTTTCCATTAAGGATTTTTGCAGCAGCAGGTCTGAGTGGTGGGAGCTGACCAAAATGAGAATTGCTGGGCTTTTCAGGGGCCTAGGAAAAAGGAAACAGCTTGATAAATACATTGCCTACCAGCGCTTGCGGAGGAAGCTTGACATCCTTGTCTCGAATGATGGAGATCAAGGGGCAATCTCTGAAGTCAAGCTTCTCCTCAGGAAGTGTCAGTATGACCGGCATGCTTCTCTGGTTCTGGAAAGGGATTATGGGAAATACCACTCGCCCGATCCCTATCAGAATTGCAGACAGGCTGCAGCTCTCAAGACTGTCCTTGGTCTAAAGGATAGTACAGGATCCCTGGTAAGATCTAAATCTGGGATCCTGGAGATCATTAGGTCCTTTTATGCTGACCTCCTGGGCAGAAAGGTTCTTGACCGGGCAAGGATGGAAAGTTTCCTGGACTCTACTCCAGGATTGGAAAATGGTGACATTTCTATCACTGGCTTGACAGAACCGGTCACGGCTGATGAGGTGGTAAGTGCAATTGATCACCTTGCCATCAAAAAGTCGCCCGGGTCAGATGGTCTGACAGCTGAATTTTATAAATGTTTTAAGACCATCCTGGCACCACATTTGGTGGAGGTTTTTAATTGCTGTCTAGCAGAGGGTTCCCTCCCTCCCTCCATGAGGCGCTCGGCCGTGATCCTTCTGTCAAAAGGTAAGGACTCTTCGATGATTGAGAACTGGCGCCCCATCAGCCTTCTCAATGTCGATAGAAAGATACTGGCAAAGATTTTGTTCTGGCGCTTGTCGTCAGTGGCGGAGCAACTGCTTTCTTGTCACCAGCATTGCTCCATCCAAGGTAGAAGCACCTTCTCAGCGGTTTTAGCTGTCCGGGAAGCTTTGGAGCGGTGCAGGGCTGCAGGCTGGGGAAAGTACTTGTTGGCGTTGGATCAGGCAAAGGCTTTTGATAGGGTCAATCATGAGTACCTATGGCTGCTTCTTGGTAAGTACGGCCTGCCGGGGCGGTTCATTAATTGGCTACAAACCCTTTATGAAGGGGCTGAGAGCTTCCCTCTTGTTAATGGTTGGGTTGGAAGGCCTTTCGAAGTTGGCTCTGGTGTGCGACAGGGATGCCCTCTGAGTCCCTTACTGTATGTGTTTGCGATTGATCCCTTTATAAGGAGGGTCGAGAGCAGCATGTTATGTGGGGTTCCTCTGGGTATGCCTGGTGAGCCTCCTTTGAAGGTCATTGCCTATGCTGATGATGTATCTGTGATTGTCTCTGGGACAAATGAGGCGGAGGAGGTGGCCTCTCTTATAGCACAGTATACAGAAGCGTCGGGCTCCAAGGTCAATCACAAGAAGAGTGAAGTTTTCTGGATGGGTGAGGGTGAGGGCTTCGAACTTCCGGACGCCTTCCCAGTGCCCCAGCAGGAAATTAAGATCCTTGGCATAAATTTCGGTCCTGGCGATTATGGCCCAAAAAACTGGGAGCGCAGGCTGGAAATTGCCAATGCCAAGGTTGCAGTCTGGAAGAGCTGGAAAATGTCTCTCAGGGAAAGGGTTGACCTTATCAAGACCTACCTGATCCCCATCTTTTTATACGTCAGCTTCGTCTGTGTTTTGCCAGTGTCTCTCTACACCAGGGTCTACAGCGTGTTTTTCCAGATGTTATGGGGAAACCGCATGAACCTGGTGAAAAGAAATGTCACCTACCTATCTAGGCGGGAGGGTGGCCTAGGGATGGTCAACCCAGTCGTGTTTTTCTCTCTCTTGTTTCTGAAACATAATTTTGGAAGCATGTTGGCAGAGAGCCCGCCTGGCTGGGTGGGTATTTTCCAGTCCTGGTTTAAGCCCTTCCTGCGAGACTGGGAGAATGGTGGCCGGATGAAAAGCCCTCGAGTTCCTCAGGCTCAGCTCCCGGCCTATGTTGGCCCGTGCTTGAAAATACTTCGGCAATGGCAATTGACAGCAGAGGACATGAGATCTACTCCGAGGAAGCTTCTTGTGAGTCGGGTCTTGGGTCTGGCTTTTCATGAGCCATTGTCCCTCAGGGATTGCCCAGGCTCCATCATGAGGGAGGGTTTGAGGCTTATTAACTCCTCAAGAATTCCTTTGAAATACCGGGATATAGCCTGGCTCTCCTTCCAAGGAAAACTCTACCTTAGGGGGATCCGGAAGAGTCGCAGCCTGCCAGAGATAATTTGTCTCCGTGAGGAGTGTCAGGATGAGGTGGAGACTATGGACCACTTCCTGCTCCGGTGTCCCTTTAATGTAGAGGTGTGTAAACAGGTGGGGTTGGCCCTCGGTGCCCCCTTCTTCTCCCAGCTTTCCTATGCTGAGTGGGTGTATGGAGCATTCAAGAACAGAGGGGATTTTTGTTTGGACACTTTATATCTAGTTAGTCTAGTGATCCGCTATTTCACATGGAATGCACGGTGCCAGCTCTGCATTAGGAAGAAAGTCCTCCCTGTCCCGGTGGTGGTGCATGACATCCTGCATGAGGTGGGCAAGATCCGGGTGCTTGAGAGGGACAGGTGGGAACGGGGGGCCTGGATGAAGGCGTGGAGGAACATCAGGCCTCCTTGATCCCCATGACTTCCCTCTGGGTGAGCTTTCCTATCTCTTATCACCCATAGATTTTTATAACAATGACAGATTTTTGAAGAACGGCTGCATGCACAGGTGACGGGGTCTCTTAGTCTTCCTGCTGAGTTGTGTAGAGTGTAGTGTTTAGGTTGTAGACAGGATTGTATATAGAATAATGGATATTATATATTATATGCCGAATTGTTAGGCCTGTTTCTTTTTGTTTAGTTATTATTTATTTTATTTTTATTTATTTATTATTGTAACTTTGTATATATTGTATATATTGTATATGATTGCTTGATTTTACTCAATAAAAAAAAGTTACAATTTGTGGCCAGAGAGGAAAAATACCATTTTGTGAGTACTCACCTGTAAAATGGGTATTAAGTATGTCACACACCCCGCTTCCAATATTCATGACATGTGGGTTTTTACCTGTAGAGGGAGAACTTCTGCAGAGATGAAAGGAAAAAAGGGAGCCCCTCCCGGTCCATAAATACCTGGGACCTCCCACTCATTCCCCAGAATATGAAAGCAGTAAGGGGACCAGGAAGAGCCAATTATAAAAACTCTCAACAATAAAAGGTTCACCATATAAAGGATCCAGAATACCAATAAGGGCGGGATGAAGCGGGGTGTGTGACATACTTATAATACCCATTTTACAGGTGAGTACTCACAAAATGGTATTATTCCAAGTATGTCACACACCCCGCTTCCAATATTCATGACATGTGGGACATCCAAAATCAGTGTCCATCATGGGTGGGGATCCCAATACGGCAAAAATGCACACATTTTTAACCACTACAGCTTGCAGAACCTTGCGGCCAAAAACAGCATCCGCTGAGGCCCGCACATCAACCTTATAAAACTTGGAAAAAGTATGAACGGAAGACCAAGTAGAAGCCTTACAAACTTGTTCAACAGAAGCCTGGTGCTCAAAAGCCCAAGAAGCCCCAACAGCACAAGTAGAATGAGCAGTGATCTGAAAAGGGGGAACCTTCCCCTTGGCAGTATAGGCCCCAAAAATGGCCTGGCGAATCCATTTACTAATGGTAGACTTGGCGGGCGCCAAACCTTTCCTGAGCCCGGAGGGCACCACGAACAAGGCGTCCGTCTTACGAAAGGGAGAAGTGGCCACCAAATAGTACTAGAACAACGAACCACATCCAAAGAGTGCAAAACCCTCTTATTGTCATTGCGCAGAAACCACCTTAGAAAGGAAATCTGGCTTAAAGCTAAAGACCACCTTGTCCTGGTGTCTTTCAAAGTAAGGGGCCTGAATGGACAGAGCCGCCAACTCAGAGACACACCAAACAGAGGTAATAGACACCAAAAAGGCAACTTTTTGAGTGAGCATAGAAAGTGCAAAATCCTGCACCGGCTCAATAGGAGACAGAACCAAATACAAATCCCAAACAGGCAACAAAGGCTTTCTAGGGGGCCGCACATGAGTGACCCCCTGGAAAAAAGTTTTAACCAGAGGATGCAGAGCAAAAGACCTTTGAAAGAAGACAGCCAGAGCAGAGACCTGTCCTTTCAAGGTACTAAGCTGGAACCCCAGGTCCAGACCGTGTTGAAGAAACTCCAAAATCCTAGGAATCGAAATGTCACGATACTGGTGAATACTGCTGGAGTCCAATGGCAGAGACTAGGCCAAAACGCATGAAGTCAAAGTCCAGTCTGGGTCAGCAACAGGGAAGCAGATGAATGCAGAGTCAAAGTCCAATCCGGGTCAGCAACAGGGAAGCAGATCAATGCAGAGTCAAAGTCCAATCCGGGTCAGCAGGTAGCAAGGATTTGCAGGGTAAACCGCAAGAGGAGGAACAAACCGGAGAGCAAGTTCCAGGCTAGAGAACTACACAAGCAGGAAGTCAAACACAATACTCAAGCACTGAGCAACAGGCCTGAAAGGTTTATATATATGACAGGAAGATGGCACCCAGCTGAGACACAATCCACCATCTTAACTAAGGGAAAACTTAAGGGAAACAGTCCAAACTAGACAGATGTAACAAGGCTATTCCTGACATTACTCCCACCTCAACAGCGGCCTCTGGACGTGACCTGCCTCGGCCTCCCAGGATGTCTTTGATGAAACTGTCTGATCAGTCAGGGAGCATTAATATTACTCACAGGTTCCCAAGAATTTTCTTCAGGCCCATAACCTTGCCACTTAATGAGGTATTGTAATTGGTTCCTAAAGATTCTAGAGTCCAAGATTTCTTCTACAATAAACTGTTCTTGCCCATCTACCTCCACTGCATCGGGAGGAGAAGGAATACGTTCCGGAAAAGGGTTGAGCACAACAGGTTTTAACAGAGACACATGAAACACAGGATGAATCTTCATGGACTGTGGGAATTGAAGCTTAACAGCTACAGGACTAGTAATCCTGATAATCTTATAGGGCCCAATAAATTTCTGTCCCCGTTTTGGTGAAGGCAACTTGAGTCTCAAATTTCTGGTGGAAAGCCATACTTTATCTCCCACTGTGTCCCGGTTATTGTGCAACATCGGTGCCTTATATACCCTAGATGGGATCAGGCCATATATATACATATATAGGATCGTTTCTGTAGATAGTTTTTTGTTAGTGATGTTCTTTATTTATACTTATATCAGTAGATAATCAAAGTTTTTGATGTCCTGCTTGGTGTCCCTGCAGCGCGTTCTGTTTTCTTATTCTATCCCCCCCACTGCTCTGCATCACCGGTTATTTTTGCTACATAGCGTAACTCTTTGAGCTTAGGTGTATGACAGGGCGCCTCCACTCCTGCTTCATTAGTGCAGTGACTTTTTGACAGCTCTTGCAATATCAGGTGACAACGGTCACATTAGCGGGAGGTTCAGTGAGGTCATCATTGACAGACGCGGCTTTACTTCCTGTTCTGATGCACGTGCAAGTGGTGGGGCAGGACTGGAAAACGGACGTGCTGCGGGACAGGTAGGGATAGATATAAAAGCACAGGAGTCATTTGCTCATTTACCCTCACCCTTTGAAGCCGCACGGGCAGCGGCGGGCGCGTGGGTGGTTTTGGCTGCTGTCCCCCTTTGAACGTGTTGCTGTGGCTGTTTGATTTGATTCACGCTGGCACAGTTTCTTATTGTGTGCTATTTGGTATCACATGACCGCCTGTTGTATTGGTATTGATTTGGGGAATTATTGTGGGGTTAGATCTTTATGAACACTTTTAGGCTTAGGTAGAGTATGCATTGTTCCATAACATAATAGGAACAGTTCAGCACTTGGCACTTTATATAGTTGTTATTTATGTATCAATGTGCACTACATTGTATGATATTGTGTATCATTTTTGGTTTAATACTATATTTATATTTTATATATACATCTTATCACGTTTATCCCTTTTTTCTATATATAGATGTGTTACACTTTATTTATTTAATAATTTTTTATGCGCATAGATGGTCTTTTATATTTAAAGGGGCCCACTTTGGGTCTTTTTGTGCCGGCACAAATACTTGAGGGTGTGTATATATATATGAACAGATATATACAGATCCACATATTAACCAAGAATATACTCACTTATTTTATATAGTGGGTACACAGCACACAGATTTTTGTAACATCATGTTCAGTGGCGGACTGGGACCAGAAATCAGCCCTGGATTTTTCCTGGCTGGCCCAAGACATCTTGGCTGAGGCCCCCCAACCATGATACTGGAGCTATAGCATTGGAGGCTGGGGTTCCCTGGCTTGTGGGTGCAGTGGGGCTGGGTACAAGGGGCTGAGAGGGAGACTAAAGGAGCAGGGATTGAATGCGGGTGTTAAAAGCAGCAGTCCAACTGGCCCCAAAGCAGTGCGGCCCACCGGGCATTGTCCCGGGTCTCCCTATGGCCAGTCCGCCCCTGATCATGTTTACCATTTGCATTTTGGTGGTTGCATTTATTGGAGATGATATGAAGGGGGACATGCCTTGTTTTTAAACGTCTTGTGTTGTATATTTGTCTTTATGTCTTTTATGAATAGTTATGTACAAATAAAATGAAATATTTTTGAGGATATGGTATATGTACATTTTTGGTGCTCCACATAGGGAGGGAGGTGTGGTTTTCCACGTTCACTCCAAATAGAGCTGTTATCTCCCACTTTAAACATTGGTGCTGGCCTATGAAATGTATCTGCCGCCTTCTTGTAATTTACTTGAGCCTTCTCCAACGTTGTCTTGATTAGTTCCAAATTTTGCTGTAATTTAGAGATCCTTTCCGCAACTGCAGGCATAGGTAAAACAGCAGGGAAATTGGGTAGAATATTTGGATGATACCCCAAATTCGCAAAGAAAGGAGTTTGCTTAGTGGAGGCATTTTGGGAGTTATTGTAGGAGAACCGGAAGCAGATCGACCCAATCATCTTGTAAATGACAGATATAGCATCGTAAGTACTGTTCCAGGGTCTGATTTGTGCGCTCAGTTTGTCCATTAGTTTGTGGGTGAAAGGCGGTTGATAACTTAACCTCAATATCAAGTGCTGAACAAAAACTCTGCCAAAATTTTGATGTAAACTGTACCCCATGATCCGAGATGACTTCATCAGGAACTCCATGAAAACGAAACACATTCTGAACTACAAGGTCAGCAGTGTCTTTAGCAGGAGGTAGGCCAGTACATGGAATGAAGTGTGCAGCCTTGGTGAGCCGGTCAACTACTACCAGAATTGTATTTTTTCTTTTAGAGGTAGGTACCGTATTTTTCGCCCTATAAGACGCACTTATTTTTCCCCAAAAGTTGGGGGAAAATGTCAGTGCGCCTTATCGGGCGAATGTAAAAAAAAAAAAAAAACTCACCCGTCCCCGGCGCTCCCGCGTTGTCTGGCACACTGCGAAAGGCCAGAGGAGCGGCGGGGGCTCGGTCCCGGCCCCGCCGCTGCGATCGCTGTCTTTTCAGGCAGCGATGACAGCGGCGGGGCCAGAGACAGAGCCCCTGCAGCTCCTCCATCTGCTGCCGGGCTCAGAGCACACGCGAGCACGAAGGTCCCGGCAGTGGGTGGGCGTGGCCTGCACCGGCGCAGGCCACGCCCACCCGCTGCCCGGACCTTCGTGCTCGCATGTGGAGAAGCAGATGGAGGAGCGGCGGGGGCTCTGTCTCTGGCCCCGCCGCTGTCATCGCTGCCTGAAAAGACAGCGATCGCAGCAGCGGGGCCGGGACAGAGCCAGCTCGTGAATGGGGTGGGCGTGGCCTGCGTCGACGCTGTGGCGCAGGCCACGCCCACCCCTTTCACGGAGCCGGCCGCTCAGCGCAGCGGTGTCAGCGGACAGGTGAGTTTAACTTTTTTTTTTTTTTAATATGGCGCCTGCCTATACTAATGGGGGGAGGGGGGTGGGAATGGGGGGAGAGGGGCCACACAGCCTATTCTAATGGGAGGAGAGGGGCCACACAGCCTATGGGAATGGGGGGGAGGGGGATGCCACACAGCCTATGGGAATGGGGGGAGGGGGATGCCACACAGCCTTTGGGAATGGGGGGAGGGGGATGCCACAAAGCCTATGGGGATGGGGATGCCACACAGCCTATGGGGATGGGGATGCCACACAGCCTTTAGGAATGGGGGGAGGGGGATGCCACACAGCCTATGGGGATGCCACACAGCCTTTGGGAATGGGGGGAAGGGTATGCCACACAGCCTATGGGAATGGGGGGATGCCACACAGCCTATGGGAATGGGGGGATGGGGATGCCACACAGCCTTTGGGAATGGGGGGAGGGGTATGCCACACAGCCTATGGGGATGGGGATGCCACACAGCCTTTGGGAATGGGGGGAGGGGTATGCCACACAGCCTATGGGGATGCCACACAGCCTATGGGAATGGGGGGAGGGGTATGCCACACAGCCTATGGGAATGGGGGATGGGGATGCCACACAGCCTATGGGAATGGGGGGATGGGGATGCCACACAGCCTATGGGAATGGGGGGAGGGGGATGCCACACAGCCTATGGGAATGGGGGGATGGGGATGCCACACAGCCTATGGGAATGGGGGGATGGGGATGCCACACAGCCTATGGGAATGGGGAGAGGGGGATGCCACACAGCCTATGGGAATGGGGGGATGGGGATGCCACACAGCCTATGGGAATGAGGAGAGGGGGATGCCACACAGCCTATGGGAATGGGGATGCCACACAGCCTATGGGAATGGGGGGAGGGGGATGCCACACAGCCTTTGGGAATGGGGGGATGGGGATGCCACACAGCCTATGGGAATGGGGGGATGGGGATGCCACACAGCCTTTGGGAATGGGGGGATGGGGATGCCACACAGCCTTTGGGAATGGGGGGAGGGGTATGCCACACAGCCTATGGGAATGGGGAGAGGGGGATGCCACACAGCCTATGGGAATGGGGGGATGGGGATGCCACACAGCCTATGGGAATGGGGGGATGGGGATGCCACACAGCCTATGGGAATGGGGGGATGGGGATGCCACACAGCCTATGGGAATGGGGGGATGGGGATGCCACACAGCCTTTGGGAATGGGGGGAGGGGTATGCCACACAGCCTGGGGGGAGGGGGATGTCACACAGCCTATGGGAATGGGGGATGCCACACAGCCTATGGGAATGGGGGATGCCACACAGCCTATGGGAATGGGGAGAGGGGGATGCCACACAGCCTATGGGAATGGGGGGAGAGGTGGATGCCACACAGCCTATGGGAATGTGGGGAGAGGGATGCCACACAGCCTATACTAATGGGGGGAGAGGGGGATGCCACACAGCCAATGGGAATGGGGGGAGAGGTGGATGCCACACAGCCTATGGGAATGTGGGGAGAGGGATGCCACACGGCCTATACTAATGGGGGGAGAGGGGGATGCCACACAGCCAATGGGTATATGGGGAATGGGAGGGGGGGATGCCACACTGAATATACGGGGAATGGGATGGGGGCATCCCACACTGCCTATGGGAATTTGATAGGGGAATGCCACACTGTCTGTAATGGTGCGTTTTTGGTTTACAATTTTTTTTTCTTATTTTCTTCCCCAAAATCCTAGGTGCGTCTTATGGGCAGGTGCGTCTTATAGGGCGAAAAATACGGTAGATCTACTATAAAGTCCATGGAAATGGAACCCCAGGGACGAGAGGGGATCGGCAAAGGCTGTAACAAACCCAAGGGTGAAGAACGTGGAGTCTTGCATCTAGCACAAACGTCACATGACAATACATATTTTCTTACGTCTTGTTGATAATTGGGCCACCAAAAGAAACGAGATAGGAATTCCTGTGTCTTCTGCACTCCCTTGTGACCAGCAATCTTAGAATCATGGACTAGCTTTAGAATTTTCAATCTTACTGTTTCGGGTATATATAGCTGCTGCCCATGGATCCACGTCTTGTTTTTAAGCGTTAAGTGCACCTCATCAGATGGTTGAGACAGCAAGGAATCGGTGTTATAGGCCTCTTTTATCTCTTCCAGCAAGTCCTTATTTTGGATTACTCCAATAAAGTTAGACTTAGGAACAATAGTTTTGGGTGGAATATTAGAAGTGGAATCATTGGAAAAAATTCTAGATAGAGCATCCGCTTTGCCATAACGCGATCCAGGCCGGTATGAGATTACAAAGTTGAATTGGTTGAAAAAGAGACGAGTTTGGCGAGGAGATAGACACTTGGCAGATCTAACAAACTCCAAGTTACGGTGATCAGTTAGAACAATTATTTGCTGTGAGGTTCCTTGAAGGAGATGCCTCCATTCCTTAAATGCTGCAATAATGGCCGACAGTTCTTTATTCCCCACATCATAATTCTTCTCAGCGGGTGATAAACGTCGGGAGAAAAAGGCACAGGGATGCAATAACCCCTTGTCTCCTGTTCTCTGAGACAGAATAGCCCCTATAGCACAGTCTGAAGCATCTACTTCCACAATGAAGGCGCATTCTGGGTTGGGATGGACTAGCACTGGGGCTGTAGTGAACTTTGACTTTAGGAGACAAAAGGATTCTTGTGCTTGAGGAGACCAGGCAAAGCCATTTCATTTCTTAGTCAACTGTGTCATAGGAGTTATGATCTCTGAGAAATTCCTAATAAAACGTCTATAAAAATTGGCAAAACCTATGAAACGTTGAACATCTTTTATGTTTTTTGGAGTAGGCCAGTCTACTATTGCTTTAATCTTGCTAGGGTCCATGTGTAGACCATGGGGTGAAATTATATAACACAGAAATTGGATTTCAGTTTGATGAAAATCACATTTTTCAATTTTAATGTAGAGTTGATTCTTCCTTAGACGATCCAGATTCAATTTCACATGTCTCTGATGTTCTTCCATAGAGATGGAAAAAATTAAGATCTCATCCAAATAGACGACTACAAACTGGTCCAAAAGATCTCTGAAGATATCATTGACAAGATGTTGGAAGGTAGCAGGGGCGTTGCAAAGACCAAAAGACATCACGAGATATTCATAATGTCCATAACGTGACCTGTCTTCCATTCATCTCCGGGTCTTATACGGACCAAATTATAAGCGCCACGCAGGTCTAACATGGTGAACACCTTTGCATGTCGTACTCTCTCCAAGAGCTCAGGAATCAATGGTAGAGGGTAGCGGTTCTTGATTGTAATTTTGTTAAGTTCCCTGTAGTCAATGTCTTAAGAGAACCGTCCTTTTTTTTTGACAAAGAATATGGGAGCCCCCGCAGGTGATGAAGATGGGCGAATGAACCCCTTAGCCAGGTTTTCTTCTATGTAGTCCTTGAGGGCTTTTAGTTTGGGGTCTGCCAAAGGGTAAATGTGTCCAAAGGGTATAGGTGCACCAGGAAACAATTCTATGGGACAGTCATAAGATCGATGTGGGGGAAGCTTGTCGGCATTTTATTTTTAGCACACGTCCGCGTAGTTCTTGTATACAGAGGGAAATTCTACCATTTTATTATTTTCAACTGGTTCTTTAGAATCTTGTTCAGAGTACCCTGTCGGAAGACCATCCTCCCCAGGGAAACTTATTTCTTTAGTTTCCCAGTTGATGACAGGGTTCTGTGCTTGCAACCATGGTAGGCCTAAATTAACAGGAAAATGTGGAGACGAGATTAACAGGAAAGAGAGGACTTCACGGTGCTGGGGTGTTATAATGACCTCAAGTGGCTCCGCCTCTTGATCCATAGGCCCTGAGCTCAGTGGAGATCCTTCTACAGTTTCCATTACCAAGGGTGAGAGTTTTTTGTTAAATCTGACCCCATGCTTTTGGGCAAAAGAAAGATCCATGAAATTGCCACTAGCCCCAGAGTCCACCATAGCAGAGGCACAAATGCACTGAGAATTAGTCAGAAACTTAATGGGAAGGAAGCAATGGGAGTCTGTATTTTCTTTCTTAATATGAGGGGCCACCGATGAGACGGAATGGATGACTGCTTTCTCAGATAATTTTGTTTCGGAAACAATTGGTTCTCTGTCCGAAAAGTCAGGATCCATAATAGCTGCTACCACTGAGGGCGGCTAGGGCAGTTGATAAGGAAGTGGTCAGATTTTCCGCAGTAGAAGCATAAGCTTTCCCGGAGCCTGTGCTCTCTCCTGTCAGTGCTTTCACGCCTTAGTATGGAATCTACTTGCATCGGCTCACTACCCGATTCCCTTTGAATCTTTTCTTGCGGCTACTTCGAAATAGCTACAGGAAAAGAAGGGTACTACTTAGTATCAAAATTCAAGGTAGCCCATTTCTCTTGTCGTCGTCGTTCAGATAGTCGGGTGTCAATTCAAATACAATGGTTAATAAAGTCGTCTAAGCCTAAAGGGGCTTCTGCACGGGCAAGTTAATCTTTTAATGCGCTGGAAAGTGCTTTCCTAAAAAAGACAATTTAGCTGTGTCATTCCAATCAGTGTCGATAGCCCACCTATTGAACTCCATTGCATACTCGGTGACGGGGCGTCTGCCTTGGCGCAAAGCTAGTAGTGCTGCTTCAGCTGTAGCACCTCGATTGGGATCATCAAACATTTGACTCATGGCATTGATGAAGTCTTCAAGGTTGTTCAGCCGGGGGTCTTGGGTCTCAATCAGTGGACTAGCTCAGGCAATGGCTTTATGTGTCAGCAACATGATGACACACAGGACTTTAGACCGGTCAGTAGGAAACTGGGTTGGATTTGCATCAAAGTATAGCCTACATTGATTGAGGAATCCGATGAATTTGTCACGGTTTCCGCCAAATATGAACGGTTGCAACTTAGGACTCATGGCAGGCACGGAAGTAGGTAGTACAGAAGTTTGAGCCTCCAAGTGAGCCATCCGGTCAGATAATGTCTGCACCGTCCCACGTAGCTCTTGAATTGCTTGTCCATAAATATGGACATTGTGAGAAGTCTGTCCTTCAAAGGCATCATATTTGTTTTTCAACGTCTGCATCTCGGCGTGCATATTAGCCAAAGTAAACTGCAGCTGGTTAATGCGAACCTCCAAACTCCCAGTCCCAGCGGACTCCATTTTTGGCTTGAGTATCCTGTCACGATACTGGTGAATACTGCTGGAGTCCAATGGCAGAGACTAGGCCAAAACGCAGGAAGTCAAAGTCCAATCTGGGTCAGCAACAGGGAAGCAGATCAATGCGGAGTCAAAGTCCAATCCGTGTCAGCAACAGGAAAGCAGATCAATGCAGAGTCAAAGTCCAATCCGGCTCAGCAGGTAGCAAGGATTTGCAGGGTAAACCGCAAGAGGAACAAACCGGAGAGCAAGTTCCAGGCTAGGGAACTGCATAAGCAGGAAATCAAACACAATACTCAAGCACTGAGCAACAGGCCTGAAAGGTTTATATATATATGACAGGAAGTAAGATGGCACCCAGCTGAGAAACAATCCACCATCTTTTTTTTTTTTTTTTTTTTAATTGTAGATTTTTATTGCAGAGGCATGTAATAAGACAGAACACGTGTGATACAATTGTACACCCGTTTACAAAGACAGTAGAAAAAGGCACTATAAATAACTTGTGTAACAACCCTGAGAAACGATATGGCCTACGGACACGACCCTACCGGGTCAAGATTACGGGGGCTGTCCACAGGGGCATTGGGGCGCCAATAACAAATTACACCTTGAATACGAGCCACCCTCCTCAACCCTCAGTGTCAAAAGCTACGGAAGCTCACTCTTTGACCACCGTTTCTCAAAGGGCAACAAAGTAAAATAAAGCACGTAAACCGCTCATCATGCCTCATACATTTTCCTTTTTGTTATAGACAGAAAATAAGAACACTGGACAACAATAAAGAAAAACCTATGAAACAGAGGGAGGGGGAAGACAAGACGACAGATAAACAAATAATGGTGAAGGGGGAATAGGGAAAAAGCAAGGGGGGAAGAAGGAAAGGGGGGAGGGCCGGCTACATGCACCAGTAAGGAGCCTTTTCTCATCAAACACATTATCACCTACTCTTGCAAGAAGGTCAGGTACTCTGCCGAAAATGTGAAACAGTCCCACACGCGCCACTTCTCTCTATGCTAGTCCTCTTTCCCCCTCAGGGAGGCCGTCATCTCCTCCATCCTGCTAATATCGGCTATCCTGGTAAGCCACATAGCCGTAGTGGGAGGGGTGGTCGACTTCCAGCAGGAAGGAATGCAAGTCCTGGGAGCATTTAAGAGGGGGGCCATTAGGGACCTGGTCCTTCTCCTGATAGAAGTGGGGGCTAGCCCCAGGAGATAACACGCCGGATCCTTGCCTAAATCTATGTCCGTAAGCTTCAAAACTATTTTCCTGACATTTCCCCAGAACCTCGTCAAGGCCCCACACTCCCAGAAGATGTGCAACATTGTACCCCTAGCCCCGGAGCATCTCCAACATATGGGGGAGGAGGAGGGAAATATGTTTGCCAATCTACATAGTAACATAGTATGTAAGGCTGAATAAAGACTTTAGTCCATCCAGTTCAGCCTGTTTAATTCCTTCCAGTGGTCTAGTAGCCATAGCTGGAAATGTTATTACATGCCAGGAAGGCATCAAGGCCACTTTTGAACGTTTTTACTGTATCCATCATTACTACCTCCTCTGGCAGCGAGTTCCATAGTCTCACTGCTCTTACAGAGAAGAATCCCCTCCTATGTCGGTGGAGAAAGCACCTTTCCTCTAACCTTAGGGGATGCCCCCAGGTTATGGTTACACTCCGGGGTATAAATAGATTGTGGGCCAGGTCCTTGTATTGACCCTGAATATATTTATACATAGTTATTAGATCACCCCTCAATCGTCATTTTTCTAAACTAAATAAGCCTAACTTGGACAATCTTTCAGGGTACTCTAGCCCCCGCACTCCTTTTATTAACTTTGTTGCCCTTCTTTGAACGCACTCCAGTTCTGATATGTCCTTCTTAAGCACAGGTGCCCAGAACTGTACACAGTATTCCATATGGGGTCTGACTAGTGACTTGTACAGGGGTAAAATGATGCTCTGGTCATGAGCACCTATGCCCCTCCTGATGCACCACATGATCCTATTTGCCTTGGCAGCAGCTGCCTGGCATTGATTAGTACAGTTGAGCTTATTGTCAACTAAAACCCCTAGGTCCTTTTCCATTGTTGTTTTACCAAGTGATTCTTTATTTAGTGTGTAATCATGACACAGATTTCTCCTTACCATGTGCATAACCTTACATTTATCTGTGTTAAACTTCATTTGCCATTTAACTGCCCATGCTTCCAATTTATCTAAATCTGTTTGTAGCTGCCTGTTGTCCTCTTTTGTTTAAATTACTTTACTCAGCTTAGTATCATCTGCAAAGATTGAGACTTTACTGTTTAATCCATACCCAATGTCATTTATATATATATATTGAAGAGAATTGGTCCCAGAACTGACCCTTGTGGTACTCCACTAGTAACGGTGACCCAATCTGAGTGTGTACCATTGATAACCAACCTCTGCTTCCGATCATTAAGCCAATTTCCCACCCATCTGCACACGTTTTCCCCCAGTCCAAGCATTCTCATCTTTTGTACCAGCCTTTTATGTGGCACATTATCAAATGCTTTAGAAAAGTCAAGATATATGATATCCAATGACTCCCCCTGATCCAATCTTGAACTTACCTCCTCATAAAAGCTGATTAGGTTTGTCTGGCAGGAGCGATTCCTCATAAATCCATGCTGATATGGAGTAATAAGGTCATTTTCCCCAAGGTGCTCCAGGATAGTATCCCTTAAGAAACCTTCAAACAGCTTGCCCACCACAGATGTTAAGCTTACCGGTCTGTAGTTCCCATGTTCCCCCCTAGATCCCTTTTTGAATATTGGCACCACATTTGCCAAGCGCCAATTCTCTCGGAACAGACCCTGTAGTTATGGAATCCACAAATATTAGAAATAACGGCTTGTCTATTTCTGTACATAACTCCCTTAAAACACGAGGATGTATGTCATCTGGTCCCGGTGATTTATCGATTTTTATCTGCTTGAGACGGTGCTGGACTTCTTCCTTGGTTAGACCAGTGACATTTAATGGAGGGTTTTGGTTATTTTGGTTACTCGGCATGTCAAATTCTTTTGTGAATATAGAAGCAAAGAAGTTAAGAAAATTTGCTTTCTCCTCATTTCCCTCTATAGGGGCCCCTCCTTGCTTTTCAGGGGGCCCACACCCTCAGGTTTGTACCTTTTACGGTTTATGTAGCTAAAGAATAATTTGGGGTTAGTTTTACTCTCTTTTGTGACCAGTCTTTCTGTCTCCAGCTTAGCTGCCCTTATCTGTTGTTTACATTGTTTATTTTCTTCTTTATATTTTTTTAACGCTTCCGCTGTCCCTTCCTGCTTTAAACGTTTAAATGCCTTTTTTTTGTTGTTTATTGCCCCCTTAACCTTTTTATTTAGCCACATCGGTTTACATGTGTGTCTAATAGTTTTATTCCTGTAAGGTATATATCTGTCACAATGAAAATTAAGTATTCCTTTGAAAGTATCCCATTTAGCGTCCATGCTTTTGTTTTTAAGGGCATTTTCCCAGTCAATGCAGTGTAGGGCATCTCTAAGGTCAAACTTTGCCTTTTTGAAGTCCCGCGTTCTTGTGGCTCCTTGATAAGGCACCTTAGTGACTGCTAATTGGAAATTAATGATATTATGATCACTGCTTCCAAGGTGTCCCCCAACCTGTACCTTTATTACTTTGTCTGGTACATTGGTTAGTATTAGGTCCAATATGGCTTTCCCCCTTGTTGGAGCTTGTACTTGTTGGAGCTTGTACTTGTTGGGAAAGGTAGCCATCTTTTGTTTTAGATAAAAAAAACTATTACTTTTATGCGAAACACATGTTTCAGCATCCCAGTCTATATCTGGGTAGTTAAAGTCCCTCATAATCACTACCTCATTTAGTTTAGCGGCTATATCTATTTGCCTTAGCATCATATTTTCTATGGATTCGGCTATATCTGGAGGTTTATAGCAAACCCTCATCAGTATTCTATTTTTGTTTCTCCCTCCATGTATTTCTACCCATACAGACTCCACATGGTCATTCCCCTCACATATATCCTCCCGCAGAGCAGGCTGTAGAGAGGATTTTACAATTAAGCAGACTCCACCCCCTTTGCGTTTGTTACAGTCCCTCCTAAACACACAGTATCCCTGTAAATTTACTGCCCAGTCATAGCTTTCATCCAGCCAGGTCTCTGTTACCCCCACTATATCATATTGCTCTTCGGTTATTATCAGTTCTAGTTCATCCATTTTATTAGTCAAGCTTCTAGCATTTGTAAGCATGCATTTCAAATGCTTATGACAATTTTGATAATTTTGTATATTGCCCTTATTCCTGCTAGATGTGCTAACCCCTCCCCCCCCCCCCAGTTTCATGTCTACACCCACTGTCACTTTCTTTCCTAACTTCCCCTTTGTAACTGCTTTTACCCTCCCCCCCAGTGCTCGAAGGGAGTGAAGGATTGTTCAGGAGTGATGTTAGGAAGAACTGGAGTGATATGGAAGAACTGGAGAAAGCCATAAAGCAGACCCCAGCTGGAAAGGCCCCTGGCCCAGACGACTATACCACAAAATACTATAAGACATTTCTGCCAGTACTAGGTCCCCGTATTATTAGAGCGTGGAACTCAATTTCAGACCCTGAAACCCGAGGCACCTTCTCAGACAGAGAGCTCGAGGCACACATTACGCTCATACATAAGCCTGCCAAAGACCCGTTGGCGTGCCAAAGCTATCGCCCCATCTCCCTCCTCAACACGGACCTAAAGTTGTATGCGAAAATCCTTGCCAACAGACTGGCTCCTGTAGTAGCACAGGTTGTGCACTTGGACCAGACAGGATTCGTGTTGAGGAGGGAGGCTAGGGATAACGTGATGAGAGCCATTAACGTGATCCATAAGGTGAGATCTACTGGCCGCCCCGCGATGCTCCTGTCTACAGATGCACAGAAGGCCTTCGACAGGGTAAATTGGAGGTTCATGAAGGAAACGACTTGTCACGTTGGCCTGGGAGACATGATGAGGAATTTTATAGAAGCACTCTACACTTCCCCCTCAGCTAGGATCAGGGTGAATGGCCTCCTCTCGAGGCCGGTGCTGATTCGCAAGGGTACTCAACAAGGTTGCCCACTGTCACCCCTCCTCTTTGCACTCTCATTGGAACCCTTTTTGTGTAAGGTGAGGAATAACCTAGATGTTCCAGGGGTGGAAACCGCAGAGGGGTCACACAAAATAGCAGCATACGCAGATGACCTTCTCTTTTTCATTTCTAACCCAATATTATCCTTACCGGTGTTAATGAAAGAGTTTGAAGCGTATGGGAGACTCTCATTCTTCAAAATAAATTTTAGTAAGTCAGAAGCCCTAAACGTGACACTCCCGACTGAGGTAAGCAAGACCCTGCAGCAGTCCTTCTCCTTCAGGTGGGCAAATTCCTCTATAACTTACCTAGGAACCCAGCTTTCGAGCCAACTCCCGCTCATCTATGCCCTGAACTTCTCGCCTCTTGTGCGAACGATAAAGGCAGACTTAGAGAAATGGGACCTGCCCACCTTCTCTTGGATGGGCAGAGTCAACATTATCAATATGTCGGTGTTGCCTCGACTGTTGTTCCTCTTCCAGTCCCTCCCAATCCACCTGCCTGAACCCTTCTTTAAGGACCTGAATCAGGCATTCAAAAACGTTATCTGGCAGAAGAAAACGCCCAGGATAAAGTACCAGATTTTATGTAGGCCAAAACAACAGGGAGGGATGGCGCTACCCGATATCAAACTATACTGGGTCGCCTCCCATCTACAGAGGGTGTGCGAGTGGCAGTTATGTGGAGATACAAAGAGATGGGTAAATATGGAGAGAGCAATAACACCAGCACCCCTAGATATTGTTCCATGGAATGAAGTAATCCCCCTGCCCGAAGTTAGGACGCACCCCACGATATCTGCGACCCTGAACATCTTTAAGAGGCATAGGGTTCAAGAGGGGATATCGCCCTAGCCGACCCCCCTAATATCACTCCTGAACAATCCTTCACTCCCTTCGAGCTGTTCTAGGGCCATGCTCAGGGGGTGGGGAGATCTGCCACACCTGAAAAGTGGGGACCTAATAACTGCGCTGGGTGACTTGAAGGATAGGTGGCCCGATAGGGACCTCGACCCCTGGAACTTACTTTATTTTCAATCTTACTTAACCTGCATGGGCTTTAAAAAAGATAGATGTAGGAGTCTCACGGATTTTGAAAGGTTTTGCACGGGGGAGCTGGAACATTCCCACCTTATCTCTAAGATATACTCACTGCTCTCAGGAAAACAGGAGACTCCCCCAATGTTCTGGAGGGAATGGGAAGCCGATTTGGGCAGATCCCTCTCAGATAAGCACAGAGAGAAGGTGGCAATGTTAGCACATAAATCCTCAGTATCCACCAGGGTGCAAGAAGCAAATTACAAACTTCTAACGAGGTGGTACTACAAGCCGGATAGAATTAGCAGGATGTTTCCAGGGACTGACGATCGCTGCTGGAGGTGTAATGGACAAAAGGACTTTATTTCATATTTTTGGGGATGCCCTAAAATTCAGACATACTGGGGGAAGGTTATTCCAGTAATTGAGAAGATCACGGGTTCTCAGACTCAACACGACCCTGCAGTTATACTTTTGCACCTGGCAGAAGGTTCTATCGGGAAATACAAGAGGTCTCTGTTAGTCCACCTACTAAATGCTGCGAAGCAAGTGGTCCCTCGTTTGTGGAAGCAAAAGGGGGTCCAATCAGTAGGAGATTGGCTCCATTAGGGAGATGGAGGACATGACTGTCCCTTCACGACAGGGATGAGCAGTTTAAAACACCTGATGGCCTTGGTTGGTCTTCCAGGAGTCGGAGGAGTATAGAACCCTGATAGCTGAATTTATAAGCGTGAATCTGATCGGTATTGCTTCAAGCAGAGGATTGTGGAGCCCCTGACAGTTAATACGAGCAGGAGCGTGAAGGAGGGATGGGGTGGAATAGCTCCCTGGGATTGGGCGCCCCCCCCCTTTCTATATTCAGAGATACCCTATCCCATACCCCTCCAATCCTTCCCCTCATCCCTTAGACTTAAGGTCAAGTCCATCCTTACAAATAGCGCAGGATTCAAGGCACCTCAGAGGGTAAGAGTCAAGAGAATACCTAGGAACAAAGAGGGGGCAAGCCTTAAGGGAGAAGCCCCCCTTGATGCCTCCTTTTTTCCCTCTTATTGATAAAAATGTGATCCAATTGGCACCTGCGAAACACGCTGGATGTGATAAGACCTCTTTGCTATTTGTCATTGTATATGTTGGAAAATTGTATCATTGTAATAATATGCATAGTCTATTAAAGCTTGCACGGTGAGCTATGGACAGCTACATTTCCTTTGTGTGTTTACCTATGTTGTTATCCATATAATGCAAAGCAAAAATAAATAATAATAAAAAAAAAAAATTTATCTTGGGTAGCGTGTCTGCCAAACGCTGCTTCAGCCACCCCATGCACTCTAAAGTAACCAAAAACATAAGCCCACTGGTATCCAAGCTGACCACCTAACTATAGCCAGATAATGTACTCGAACAATCCTAAGTATTCTGCTGGTAAACAGAGACCAGTAAATGTCATCTCCTTCATGCCCACTCTGTGAAAACAGGCAGTGAGGGATGAGGCACATATAGTCCGCAAGACCAACTTCACCATGGCAAAGGTTTAAGCTGCCAAACAATCTATGTACCTATCCACTGGATCCCACAACAAAAAACCTTGCCTGGCAGGGAATCAATGTGGATCTTGCTAGATTGACACTGCATCACTCACCATGGTGAGGAGAAATTCCTCTTACTGGGAACATAGGAGCAGACCAAAATGTATCTGTTCCATGTGCATTTTGCTGGCTAAGCCATTCACTGGTCCACATGGCCCCCATGTTTCTCACCTGTCTTTACTGTTTAGCACTAACAAATTTGTCCCTCCAGCATCTGTGTTTGATGAAAATCTCTATTCTTGTATCTGTAGTGGATTCCCGGTAGCAGCTGTTTTCGCCTTGTTTTTATGTGTAGTGTTTTTGACAATATTTAATTCTTGTTGACCTACAGTGTTGCGTCTCCCAATAGTCTAGCAATTGAGGTAATAATGTATTGGTTTTATTAAATTGAAATTAAACATTTGAGGCCAAATGTCCATCTTTTTGGTTCTTCTAGCTTAAAACAATATTGTATTTGTATTTACAAGCTATTTTCCCAATTTAAAAAAAAAAAGTAGGGGGCGTGGCCGGACGCTGGAGAAGATGGCTGCTTCTCCTTAGTGCTCGACACCTCGGAACACAGAATCCACCCCAAAGCAGCTTCGTTCAGCACCAACCAGCACCCATCTGGCAGCATATACCCCCCATCGCTTACCTCAGCCCACAGATGGGCAGAAACGGGGCCAAAGCAAAGGAGAGGAAGACAGGCGGCGAGAGGAAGAGTGCCGCATGCTCCCGCCAGCCAGACATCATGGCGGAGCTCAGGCGGCAGTCCCAGGCCGCCCACCACGCGATCGCCGACCGAGACTCATGGCGCGGAGGTCAGCTGCACCCACCAGACCGGGTCCCACCAGTCACGCGGAGCACAGTGCGGGAGCCGGAGGAGGAGGTAGGAGCGGAGGGCAGCCCCGACCACGTGGGCGGGAGGCGGAGGTCCCCGCCGCCGCAGCGTTCACCCCGGCCGCAGGGGGAAGGAGGGGACGCGGCTCTGTCACCGGGCCCATCGGGCCCCCCCCGGACTCGGGAACCGGCGGGGGCTGGAGGGGGGACGCGGGTATGGACTTCCAGCCCTTGCAGGCGCCCCTGCACCCTCAGGCTGCGCCCCTGACTGCCTCATCGCAGCCCCCCACCCCTCATCCATGACCGCAGCACAGCCCGCAGCACCTGTCACCTGCTGCTGATCCCCGACCCCCGCAACCTGGTGCACAGCGGAGGGGGAGCCCTGGAGGTGATGGGCCCCCACATCTGAGCCCGGCTGGCCTTACTGGCGATGTGGATGGCGGCTTGCCCCTGTCCCTTACTGACAGCAGGGACTTCCCTCTAATATTTGAAACAACCCCCAGGCCGGGCAGCAGCGCTTTCTCCCAATCTTTGATAGAAGATGCCCAGGAAGACGACCCGCGGAGTGCCCAGGGGTCCCCCTGCCCAGCTGATTCTATAGTACGCGATGAGCAGTTGTTGGCCAAATTTAAGCTGTTATTACAACAAGAATTGGCCGCAGCAGTGTCCCAGCTTTCCACCAGCTTCGCCAGCGACATCAGAGATCTGGGTGACCGGACCAACGCGTTGGAGGAAAGAGTGGATGAAATAGTGACGGCCCTGGGCTCTGGTGAGTCTTGTACCGCAGCAGTGCGAGAGGATGTGACCCTACTTCAACAAAAGCTGGAAGACCTTGAAAACAGATCCAGGAGAGAAAATGTCCGGATCCGGGGTCTCCCGGAGTCCATGGAGGATGTTCCCGCCACGGTCACAGCGCTGCTTCGAGAACTGCTCCCCTCTATGCCGGCTGAGCGCCTGGAATTGGACAGAGCCCATAGGGCCTTAGGCCCCAAAAGATCGGACGGTCGCCCTAGGGACATTGTCATCAGGCCTACGTTCTACCGTACAAAGGAGGCTATCCTAGAAGCTTCCAGGGCGGCAACTCATCTTTCCTTCCAGAATCACGCTTACCAGATATATCCAGATGTTGCCCCCCAGACGCTCCAGCGGCGACGGGAGATGAAACCGGGCCTGGAGGTTTTGAAATCGCATGGTATCAGGTATCGATGGGGGTTCCCTTTTAGGCTGATGTTCTCCCACGCGGGCCGGCAGTGCGCTGCGGGCTCCCTTGGTGAGCTTCAAAGTCTCATTCGGGAGCTGGGCATACCCTTAAAAGACCCGCTCGTGGCTGCGCCTGACCGGGCGGCCCAGCGGGGGCCCCGGCGTCAGCCGTTGCGGCCCATCTGGGAGAAGGTTCGCTCGCGGAGGAGACGGGACCGGGGAGTTGGCCGCCAGCCGTGCTCCGACTCTGACCCGGGTTGAGGCCTTTTGGGGCCGGAACAAGTCGGAGTTGGTGAACCATACCCGGGCGCCCGATTTTGGGTGAGCCCTGTTGGCCGAACGCGGGCTTCATATTTCCATTTCCCTGGATCCCGCCTTCTTCTCCCCCTCCTGAGTTACTTACGTTTATTTGAGTTTAATAAGTCAGCTTTATAATGTTACATGTCAATAATGATGGGTTTAAAGTTGTATTTTCCTCTAGATTGTTCTTTTATGGTGGCGTAAGTCGGGGGCCCCCCCCGCCCGCTTGTTGGGGGTTGGGCGCTCACCGTGGGCCCTCGGGGTGCGGGGGCTCTAGGGCCCTGTGCCCGGGACGGCCTGCGGTGATGTGCACTACTCCACCGAGCGGCGTGGCTGCACCCCTCCCGGCTTGGGTTAGACGGGCGAGCGGGGGGGAGGGGCGGATCTCTCCCCTCCTTCGCGGGGTCAAAGTATTAACATGTACTGCTCCTTATTTGGTTGCTGCTTCTTTCTTTACACTGGGGTGGTAGCCTGTGTCTCCGAGTATCACCCCCCACATTCTACGAGTTGTCCCGGACTGGGATGCCCTTGCCCCCAGTGCCTGGACGACTTCCTGCCTTGGCAGGAATCCTTTGGGTCTTTTTTGACCCAGAGGGTCTTGTTGGACTTAGGTCCTTACTGTCTTTTGCTATGTGTATATTTAGATAGTTCATTGTATTTGAATTGTTTATTGTGTTAAGTTTTCTCTTGTCTTTTCTTCTCACTACCTGTCCCCCCCTCCCCCGCCCAAACCTTAGCTCCTCCCCTCGCCCCCCCCCCCCCCCGCGCCTGGTCTGCCCTTTTTTCCACTTGTAAACCGATTCTGCCTAGATGGTGGGGCTTAACATTAAATTAATTTCCCATAACGTCCAGGGCTTTAACAGCCCTGTTAAGAGGAACAAAGCTTTTCACTATTACAGGTCTTGCAAAGCGGATATACTCTTCCTACAAGAGACAAGGTTCTCGACCCACACTAGGCCAAAGTACCTGAGCCATCACTACCCGGTGTCCCATATGTCATGCGCTAGAGAAAAGAAAAGAGGGGTGTTGATAGCTTTTAGTAAGAACCTCCCCTTTATCTGTTGTAAAGAAATCATTGATCCGACGGGCAGATATGTGGTTCTTCAAGGGTCCCTATACGATATTGATATCACTCTGGTCACATATTACACGCCCAACTCCTTCCAGACACGCTTTTTTAAACACCTACTGTCGGTAGTCCAGAATAACACTAAGGGCATCTTAATAATGGGTGGAGACTCAAATATGGTTGTGAACCCTAAGATGGACAGACAAAGAACGGGGCAACTCGCTACTGTGACACCGGGTGTAGATCCCCACACTACTGGCTTTGGTGATCTTCTGGATACACACGGCCTTTGCGATGTCTGGAGGGAAAAAAACCCCACTACCAGGGACTTTACGTTCTACTCTAATCCTCATGGATCCTTTTGTCGGATAGATCACATCTTTGTCCCCCAGGCTATACTCCCGGCAATCATTAGCTCTAAAATCTATAACTCGACCTGGTCAGATCATAATCCTGTAACGGCGGCGGTTGACCTACTGGTCCCAACCAAGCGATCTTATAACTGGAGATTAAACGACTCCCTCCTGTGCTCTCAGGACACTGCCTGAAGATCCAAGACGCCCTTAAGGATTATTTTGCCCTGAACGTCGACTCAGTCCGCTCCCCGATCACCCTTTGGGAGGCCCAGAAAGCTGTTATGCGGGGTAATATCATAAATATTGCTTCCCTTAGGAAAAGAGAGAGACAGAAGCGACTCAAGGAACTGACGGTGAAATACGAGCAGGCAGAGGCACAATGGAAGAGAGCCCCGAACTCTAAACATAAAAAGATCGTTGATAGGCTTAGGACGGAGCTCAATGCGCTCTTAGATGATCAGGCTGAAAAACGGCTCCGCTGGGCCAGACAAAGATTCTATGCTAGGGGCAACAAACCAGATACTATGATGGCCCGGAAACTAAAAACTCTTAGACAAACAACGGCCGGTAAAGCTTAGGCTTGGTTCGGGTTCCACAACGGCCAATCCGGACAAAATTGTAGCCGCATTTCGGGGGTTTCTATCTACATTGTACTCGGCCCCCCCAAAGGCCAATAGTGCCGACCTTGAGAGATTCTTCGAGCGCGTTGAGCTACCGCCTGTGACCCCAGACCACATTGCCCTGATGGACTCCCCAGTCACACCTCAGGAGATAATAGCATAATAGCGGCCATTATATCTACTAAGGCCTCCAAGACCCCGGGACCTGATGGTTTCAGTAACCTTTATTATAAAAAGTTTGCACCCCTCCTGGCACCCCACCTGGCCAATCTCTTCAATGCCCTTGTTCCCTGCTGGCAGACATCTGCATGATACCGAAGCCTGACAAAGATAGCCTGCTAATACCTAACTACAGGCCCATATCTTTAATCAATGCGGATGTGAAGCTGTTGGCCAAAGTGCTGGCAACCAGATTGAATACGTTTTTGGAAAGCCTTGTTCATAGAGATCAGGTGGGTTTTGTACCTTCCCGCCAGGCAGGGGATAATGTCAGGAGGGTTGCTCACTTGGTCCACCATGCCCGGGCAAGAAACATCCCAGCCTTTCTGTTATCCCTTGATATACAAAAGGCTTTTGACACTATCTCCTGGGATTACTTGCTCTGGGTGTTGAAGAAATGGGGTTTTGGGCAAAGATTTATTGATTGGATCAGGGCCCTCTATAATGATCCAACAGCACGGGTGCGGTACTCGAGCTTCACCTCCGAGACCTTTCGGATTTCCAGGGGTACGAGGCAGGGATGCCCCCTCTCCCCAATCCTTTTTATCTTGGCTCTGGAACCTCTGGGTATAGCAATAAGGCAAAATCCAAACGTTAGGGGACTGGAAGTAGCGGGAGTCCACCATAAGGCTCTCTTCTTTGCGGACGACGTTGTGGTGGCGATCTCGCAACCCCTTACTTCCCTCCCAAACTTGTACGCCATCCTGGATAAATTCGCCCACATCTCCGGTCTGACTATAAATAGCGACAAATCCCAGGCCCTTAATATATCTTTGACCTCAGAGACGGTGACGCAGATTAAAAATAACTTTCCCTTCAAGTGGACGACAGAGCCACTCCCATACTTGGGGGTACACATTACGGCGACATATGAGGATCTTTATGGGGCTAACTACCCACCCTTGTTTAGATCTTTAACACAGCTACTCGATACTTGGAAGTCACACTCGCTCTCCTGGCTGGGACGTATAAACGCGGTTAAAATGTCCATCCTCCCCAAACTCCTATACTTTTTTAGAACACTGCCAGTACCAATCCCAATGTACAGACTGCGTGCGATGCAGAGGAGAATATTGACTTTTATCTGGTCTGGCGCCCGTCCGCGAGTACCCAAGCGCACCATGTTCTGCCATAAATCGCTGGGTGGGCTTGGTGTCCCCAACATTAGTTTGTACTACAAGGCCTCCCAGGTAGCCCAGCTGGCCCCCATGCATTCCTCCTTGAAGCCTCCCCTCTGGACGTTTCTGGAACTCCCAGACTGCTCGCCAACCCCGATAGATGGCCTGCTATGGATGGACCCGGCGTCCAGGCCCGGGACACTTAGTGAAGCATTCACTTTCAGTATGGGACTCGGTGAAGTACTCCGCCTCCCTGATGTCCCCCCATACTCCTCTAGCGCATCTCTGGGGTAACCCGTCCTTTCCCCCGGGAATGGATAATAGCCCAACTTATAAATGGTGGAGGGAACATGGGATGACTAAGATAATTCACCTCTTGTCAGAGGAGGGGTTTTTGTCTTATGGCTTCTTGAGAGGAAAATTTGACGTTCCCCAAAGGGCCTTTTTCCAATATCTACAGTTGAGGCACTGGTTAACACCTCTAACTAGATTGGGGCAACCCTTTCGGAGGTGTACCCCCTTTGAGGAGATCTGTAGTGAAGACCCGTTCCGTAGGGGATTGATATCCATGTTGTACTCTAAGTTGAATAGCACGGGGGTGGGAGTTCATGCCTATGTGGAGAAATGGGAAAGAGACCTGGGTCCCTGTCAATCAGATAGGGGGTGGGCGGAGATTTGGAGTGCGACCTCCTCATGCTCCATGAACATTCTGACAACTGAGACGGCTTATAAAGTCCTGTTTCGTTGGTATTTGGTGCCCAGTCGCCTCGGTAAGATGTTCCCAGGGCAGGCCAATACATGCTTTAGGGGTTGTAACGCCGAAGGTACCTTTATGCATATTTGGTGGACCTGCCCCATGCTAACCCGTTTCTGGTCCCATATACACAGGATAGCCGGCAGAATGTTTCAAAGGAACGTCAGAAAGGATCCCTGGGTGGCCCTCCTTCACTGTAGACCTCCAGAGCTTACTAAGAAACAGAGCAAGCTGTTCATTTACTTGCTCCTGGCGGCGAAGCAGACCATCGCCAGAGCCTGGAAAAAACAGATTGTTCCAATATCGGATGTGTCGTCTAGAATGAATGGATTTTTGGTTAACGAGAGGCTCTCAAGCATTCTGGCCGACACCCAAGATAAATTTCTCTCCATCTGGGAACCATGGATACAGTATGCCTGGCCCAGTGCTCCATTGGGTTTGCTCCATTAGGCGATCGTTGCAGACCAGGCTGCGGGGATCCTCCCCCCCCTCCCTACCCTACCCTCCCCTTGTCCTTTACCCCCTCCTCTCATTTCGCTCACCCCCCATTCCCCCCCCCCCCTTTCCCCTCTTTATTTCTCTATCTTGTGTTTTCTCTGCATCTTGTCGTGTGGCTGGCCCCCTGTCGGTCTCCTCGGCCAAGGCCGGGGTGGGGCGGCGGGGGGGCGGGCCGCGATGAGATGCCATTATGGTTTGTATATGACGGCAAATAATTGGCGCAAGAGACAGCGCGATTGAGGATTGATAAAAATTGACAAATTTTGATGTATTCACTGTTTATTCAAGCTTTTGCCACACTGTAAGCATATTGTCAATCGTTTTCTTGTTGAACTGAAATGCTGCGCCTCGCTACTGGCTTAGACCACGAGAACTTGCTGTAGCCACTGTGTTGTTTGCCTCCCCTGCGTGGGATGGATTCTTGTTTGGCTGACCATATATTTCCTTTGCATTGCCTCTTTTGAATAAAATAAAAAAATATTGAAAGAAAAAAAAAAAAAGTAAAAATCTGAAAAATAACTTGCAGGTGACACTTTCATTCATAATAAAAACATGTCGGCTAGTGCCAGCATGTGTTTAATAAATTAAATAAGGTCAGTCAGTTTAGTCAGAATTTTCCTCCCCCTTTTTGCTGGAGGAAAATGGCGCATGAAACTACACCATTTGCGCGCACTTCTTCCCCCTCAAAACAAGTCCTAAATCACAAGAAAATTTACTCTTGGGATTAACCCTTCTAGTGCCAGCTATGTGACTCTCACGTAGCTGCCTCTCCAACCGTTAAGTGCCAGCTACGTGAGAGTCACGTAGCTGACTTTAGAGGCTCCTAAAACGAAAAGTAAAAAACATACAGACTTACCTTACCCCTCATTTGAAAGGACCAGCGATTCTGTACAAGAATCCGCTGTTAGATTTCCGCCCCCAGGCTCCTGATCTTCAGGAGGGGGCCCGGAATAGCCCCCCCCCCCCCCAGCTGGCGCCGACATCTAAAAAAAAGCAAAAAAAAAAAAAAAAACAGTAAATGACATTTACTCACCTCGCAGCGCGATGGCTCTCCCCGGGTCTTCTCTTCACCAGGGGGGGGCTCCGATCCCCCCCTGGGCTTTCCACGCTGCTTGTGAGGGCCCAGACAAGTCCTGAAGGAGGATCACCTAAGCGCCCCGATATGCAATGGGGCCTTTCTCCCAGGCCCGTCGGATCAGGTCTTCCTTAATTTTTTAGAAGTGGACTCTACAAATGATGTCTCTAGGTCTTTCTCCATCTCGAGGGCGGGTACCCAGAGCCCTGTGTACCCGGTCTAGCTCGATATGGTTCGTGTCGGGTTGGTCAAGCAGAGTGTTAAAAATACCGTTTTGTGAGTACTTTAAAACGGGTATTATGAGTGTGCCATACACTCCACTTCCTTCTTCATGACATCTGGTAAACTCCAGTAGAGGGCGAACTTCTGCAGAGATGAATATGCAAAAAAGAAAGCCCCTCCCGGTCCATATATACCTGGGATCTCCCACCAATTCCCCAGTGTATAAAAGCAGTTAAGGGACCAGGAAGAACCAAATATAACCGTAACAATCAAAACCTACGGTTCACCATATAAAAGCCCCAGAATACCTGAAACAAACAAGGGTGGGGTGAAGTGGAGTGTATGGCACACTCATAATACCCATTTTAAAGGTGAGTATTCACAAAACGGTATTATTCAAAGTGTGCCATACATTCCACTTCCTTCTTCATGACATCTGGGACATCCAATAGCAGTGTCTGTCATAGGTGGGAACCAGAAACAGTAAAGAATGTACCAACTCAAACCACTGCAGCTTGCAGAACCTTGCGGCCAAAAACAGCAGTCGCTGAAGCCCGCACATCAACCTTGTAAAACTTGGGAAAAGTATGAACGGAAGACCAAGTAGCAGCCTTACAAACTTGTTCAACAGAAGCCTGGTGCTGAAAAGCCCAGGATGCACCAACAGCACGAGTAGAGTGCGCAGTAACCCTAAAAGGGGGAGTCCTCCCCTTAGCAGAATAGGCCCCAACAATGGCCTGACGAATCCATTTGCTAATGGCAGATTTAGCAGGTGCCAAACCTTTCCTGGGCCCGCAGGCCACCACGAAGAAAGCGTCCGTCTTGCGGAAGGAAGAAGTAATCACCAAATAGTACTTCACACAGCGAACAACATCCAAATTGTGCAAAACCCTCTCCTTGTCATTGCTAGGCTTAGGACACAAGGAAGGGAGAACAATGTCCTGATTGAGGTGGAAAGCAGACACCACCTTAGGAAGGAAATCCGGCTTAAAACGAAAAACCACCTTATCCTGGTGTCCCTCAAAGTAAGGGGCCTGAATCGACAGGGCTGCCAACTCAGAGACACGCTGGACAGAGGTAATAGCCACCAAGAAAGCAACCTTCTGAGTGAGAACCGAAAGAGCAATATCCTGTAACGGCTCAAAAGGAGGACCCTGCAGAGACGAAAGACCAAATTCAAATCCCAAACAGGGACTACAGCCTTCCGAGGGGCCCGCATAGCGGGTGTAAACCAAAAGACCTCTGGAAGAAAACCGACTGAGCAGAAACCTGTCCTTTCAAAGTACTAAGCTGGAACCCAAGATCCAGATTATGCTGAAGAAACTCCAAAATCCTGGGTATAGAAAAAACCCTGCAAGGCAAGGTCCTAGCCTCACACCAATCAATGTAGGACCTCCAAGTCCTATAGTAAATGCCAGAAGAGGACCACTTCCTAGCCCTAATCAGGGTTTGAACAACAGCCTCAGACAAACCTTCCTCCTTCAAGATGAAGGTTTCAGCAGCCAAGCAGTCAAAGCCAGTGTTTGTAAATTGGGGTAAAGTAGATGACGCTGAGATAGCAGGTCTGGCAGCAAGGGAAGCTGGTACTGGTCTACGGCCATCCTTACGTCGTCTGCATACCAAATTCTTCTTGGCCACCTTGGAGCCACCAGAATCGCCGGTGCCCCTTCTAGAACCAGTTTGCGAACTACCTTGCCCAGCATGGAGACAGGTGGAAACAGGTACAGAAAACCCAGGTCCTTCAAAGCGAGTGACAAAGCATCCACTGCCAAAGCCAGGGGATCCTGAGAAAGAGACACAAAGGTCGGAAGTTTGTGATTGTGCTTCGAGGCAAAGAGATCCACCTCCGGAGTCCCCCACCTGCGGCAAAGATCCAGAAAAACCTCGGAGTTGAGAGACCACCGTGGCGAGAGGATCCCCTGCTCAGGGAATCCACCTCCATATTCTCCACTCCCGGAATGTAGACTGCCGAAAGGCAAGGAACATAGCTCTCCGCCCAGTGCAGGATCAGAGAGACTTCCCTGATGGCACTCCTGCTGCGAGTCCCTCCTTGGTGATTTATGTGCCGTTCGGTTGTCCAAACGCACCTGAACCGAAGACCCCGCAACTGTGTGGTCAGCCGAGCCAGAACCAGTCGAATGGCTCTGAGCTCCAATACATTGATGGGGGTGTGAGCCTCCTGGGGACCCCACACCCCGCTGAACTGATGACTCTTCCAATAACCTCCCCAGCCCGACAGGCTGGCATCCGTGGTAACCGTCTCCCAACAAGGGACCAGAAAGGATCTGCCCTTCACCAGATTGCTCGAGTCCAGCCACCACCAAGACTGCCGAACCCTGGGAGACATCTTGAAAGGTTGAGCCAATGACTGTGGGCTCCTGTCCCAATAAGTCAATAGGAGAAGTTGAAGAGATCTCATGTGAAACTGTGCAAACGGCACCGCCTCGAAGGAGGAAACCATCAGACCCACCAGTTGGGGCAGAAACACTATGGCCCGACTGGTATCCAGATTCATGCCCAGAAATGAAATCACTTGAGACGGGGAGAGAGAATACTTGGTGTGGTTGATCACCCACCCGAACCTCTCCAGGGTCGACACTACCTGGTCGCCTGCTGAAGTTCCGCCTGCTGAAGGGAAGAAGCTGAAATCAACAGATCGTCCAGATAAGGCACAATGCGAATGCCCTGAGATCTGAGCAGAGACATTACGCCCGCCAACACCTTGGTGAAGACCCTCGGTGCCGAGGTCACACCGAAGGGAAAAGCTACAAATTGATAATGTTGATTCTCCACCGCAAACCAGAGGAATCTCTGATGTGCCTGAAAAATTGGAACATGCAGATACGCATCCTTGATGTCTATAGATGTCCCCTAGAAATCCCCTTGGCGAAGGGAATTGATAGCCGAGCGCAGAGTCTCCATGCGGAACTTCTTGGCTCTGAGAAACCTGTTGAGAACCTTGAGATCTAGAAGGGGTCTCACCAAACCCTCCTTTTTGGGAACCGTGAAAAGGTTGGAGTAGTAACCCCTGCCTATTTCCAACGGAGGCACCGGGCATATAACCCCCATGTCCAGAAGGTTTTTTACTGCTAACAGGAGCCCCTGTGCAGCCTGGGGGTCCGAGGGCACCCGAGACCTTAAGAATCTTGAGGGCGGCCAGTACTCGAACTCCAGTTTGTAACCTGAGGAGACCACTTCCAAGATCCAATTGTCTGTGACCTCCCAGGCCCAGACCTGGAAGAAGAGCCGCAGCCGTCCCCCCACCCTTGCGGGCGAGGGCGCCCCTTCATTGCTGAGCCGGTTTAACGGCAGGCTCGGACCCCAGGCAGCCGCGGGATGTGCCCGCCCTCTGCCTCTGTTCCAGGATGAGCCCCTGACACCTGAGAAGGCCAGACCCCTAGAGGCTCTGGCCCTTCGAAAGTAAGGAGTGAACAAGCCCGCCCCCCGAAAGGGATGGTGCTGTTTCCTCCTTTAGCAACAGCATCCAATTTATCTCCAAACAGCCACGCACCCAAGAAGGGGAGAGCTGTGAGCGACTTCTTGGCTCCCACGTCCGCTGTCCACTGACGGAGCCAGACCAGTCTGCGCATGGCCACCAGTAAGGCTGACGTCCTACTACACACGACAATGGAGTCTTCCATCGCAGCCATGACAAAATCCATGAACAATTCGCACTTCTTAAGTATAGCGAACTCAGCGCCATCTGGATCAAGCTGAGCGTTATTCAGCCAGTCCCTGATAAGAGACCTGGTAGCAAGCGACACCAGGGCAGATGCACTAACAGGCCGCAGGGCCGAGCCCACGTTGGCAAATGCGTGGCACGCCATCTGATCAAGGCGCTTATCCTCCCCATCCTTAAGGGAGGTGGCGTCAGGGGTGTTCACACACACAAACACACACAAGTAAAACGCTCACACTGACTAAGTATGGGTAAAACGAAATATAGGCCAAAACGGAATATAGGCAAAAACGAAATATAGCCCCCCCCCCACGGGGGGGAATCAGGGACCCGGAAGGGGGGGAATCCAGCCAGGAGCCGGCCATAAGCCTAACGGGACAGGGCATCCCACACCAGGATCACCAAGAAACCTGGATAACCGCCTACCCCATAGTGAGGTCTCACGGTGGAGCAGTGCTCCTGCTGCACCCATAGGGTGCTCCTACCATCACCAGGACCCGCAGCCTAAGCTGGGAGGCTCAATACAGGGTAATTTAGAAGGGTCCTGGCAGCAATAGGGATAAAAGAAGGCCGGGCCGAGCCCGGCTTACCTGTAAGCAAGAAGTCCTCATCTTCTGTCTTGTCGCCTTCTCTGCAGACAAGAAACTGGGGAATTGGTGGGAGGTCCCAGGTATATATGGACCAGGAGGGGCTTTCTTTTTTGCATATTCATCTCTGCAGAAGTTCACCCTCTACTGGAGATTACCAGATGTCATGAAGAAGGAAGTGGAGTGTATGGCACACTTAGAATAATGGAAGTCGCTGCTTTCAGCAGATCTTGGCCTCCCACCGATTCTGTAACTCCTCGCAGGCGGAGATTGTTCCTACGGCTCCTGTTTTCCACATCATTATGGGCCAGATGCAGGTCTGAGAACTGCCTGTCGTTGACCTACTGCTGCCATTCCAGAGCCGCCACCCGCTCCTCAAGGGCCCTCTGTGTAGTTTCCATTCTGTCTACTCTTTGGGTGACCTCCGTTACGGCTCCTTGCAGGGATGCCAGTTCTCTTTTTATAGTCCCTTCCATTCTAGAGACGTAGCCATCAAAGTCACTTTGCGTGGGTAGACCTCGCAGGGCCTCCCTGATATTGATCTTCACCGCTTCCGCTACAGAGTGAGAAAGAGCATCTAGGGAGACCACAGGGCTCAAGCTCCGTTGGGGATGAGAGCTCCAGTTGCCACCTCCTATCGGCCACTCATCATGTTGAGAGAGCAGGAGCTTTGGGAGGGAGGATGTTTCCATGGGCGATTGCAGCAACAAGCATGTGACCGCAGGAGTCTGTTCCAACATCGGGCTGCCAGGGGGGCTCCTGCACACCTCCGGACCAGGGCTCGTTGGGGGCGAAGGGGAACCCGAAAACATACTGCCTCCCGCTGCTTCCGTCTTGGGGTATGACTTCTAGGCAGATGGGGTCTCGTTTGGTTCCAGGGGAGTCCGGACTACAGGGGCCATTCTCTGAGTCAAGTGAAGTTTGAACTTTCATTGCGAAGGTGGTCAGGCATGTGGTCGCTACTTTACTGCCCCCCTGCTTTTGGGCTGTGAACTGTGTAACCTGCGGCTGTGTATACTGGGGGAGCTCTCTATTATTTCTCCTTGCGCCCTCCGTGGAGTCTAGGGGCAGGGCTGTTCCCTGGGTTCCACCGGGTGATCCTCCCCCTGGCCCGAGTTCCTGATGTACCAGTGCTGCCACTGTGTGCACGCGGTCACCTCCCCGCTGCTGGCAGCCGCTCTCACCTCTCAGCTGCGAACTGCCACTCTCTGCTCTGCGATGCTGTCCTCCGCATTCACCTTCTAGCTGCTGACCGCCGCTCTCACCTTTCTGCTGCTGCCCGTCACTCTCTCCTCCCAGCTGCGGGCCGCCGTCCCCTCCTCCCCGACGCCGGCTAGCGTTCTCTCCTCTCTGCCGCTGGCCCCCGCTCACACCTTCCCCGCCGACAGTTCGGGATGGGGCCTCTTCTTCCGCTGCACAAATTTCCTCCTCTCCGGGCACATGAGGGGCTGCAACCGGCGGCCGCCGCTCTCCGGGACCTTCTTCACCTTCCTCTCGAGGCCCGCCCTCTACTGCCGCCATCTTGGAAACTGGGATCCGACTGCTCCCACCTCTCCCAGCCGCAAATATAGCAGGGATGGTGAGTCCTTTTCCCCTCCGCTGCACCTCGATGCTTCCCATGCTTGGGCATCCGCATCTTGGCACTTCTCGTCATCTGGGGTCTCTGATAATGGTGGTAACGTGCAGAGCTCCCGCTATCTGCTCCTTCATGCCGCCATGTCAAGCCACGCCCCCGTGTTCTTACAATTACGCTATACAGGTTGTTTTGTTATTTGCCTAAGTACAGTTTATTCTCTCTCCTGCCAGCCTGCATCCTCACAGATGGACAGATATGATATATATATTATATATATATATATATATATATATATATATATATATATATAGAGACATGCAGGGTGTGCACCATGGTGCTTCCGGACAGCTAGGTAAAGGGAACCCCCTGCATATCAGTGAGCAAAACCTGCCCTATTCTCATCACCCAGGCTGTGCGCCTTCGAACTCTCCCTTTTGCTATGGGACATGGGACTCCTAGACCAGCCCCCAGATGTGCACACCTCTAAACGTGCATACCCACACCCCCAGACACACATGCATGTACCTCCAGATATGCATGCGTGCACTTCCAGATGCATTTGCACCCTCTATATATCTATCTATAGCTCTATCTATTCATTTATCTATCTCAATCCATTACTTTCATGTTCTTTTAATTTATTCATCTATTTTATCTATCTATCCATCCATCTATTTCTATCTAAATCCATCTTATTTTTCACTCCATAGGACATGCTTTTCCGCCCAATATCAGGGGGAAAGGGTTAGTGAGACTTCAGGAGTGAATATAAAAAGAAAAAAACACACGCAACTGACATTACAGGCACTGAATGGGCTACCGCAGCCAGCCTCCTGCTGCCACACAGACACATCTTCCTGGCACACAGTTGGTGAGCATGGCCTGCATAGAGCCGACGTCCATTGAGAACAATGGATGCTGGCCAGACACACAGGTCATGCCCACTTACCGGGTAAGGTAGGTGTGTGTGTCTGGGCATCTTTACGATTGTGTGTGGCACCAGGCAGCTAGCCCTGGTTAGACGTGTGTGTTCCGTCATGCGCTGGTTCAGGTGTGTCTGCGGCCATGGGGGGGCGGGCAGGCAGCGGTGTGTCCCGGCTGGCAGACAGAAAGAAAGCAAGATGCCAGTAAGATGTTGTGGTGAAGTGTATCTGTGTATGTGTTAGCGGTGGGGGATATAGCATATTGCCACACTGCATGTAATGGGGAATTAGGGGAGTTCCATCACAATGCCTGTATTGAAGGGGGGATTGTGCCACGCTGCCAGTAATAAGTGGGATTGGGCAGTTCCATCATAGTGCCTGAATTATGTGATTGAGGAGATTCCACACACTGTCTGTTATCCTGTAAAGGGGAAATACTACCAGATTGCCTGTAATGGGGTGATTGGGGGGTCCACACACTGCCTTTAATGGGGGGATTCCACACAATGCCAGTAACGGGAGGATTCAGCACACTGCCTGTAACATGAGGTCTCTGCACACTGCCTGTAATGGGAGGATTTTGCCACTTCCTGTTAGGTCCTTCGGGTGGGGGGGGGGGTATTTTAGCAAACCAATTGGTTTAGAAAAAGTTTTTTCTTATTTTCCTACCCTAAAAGCTATGTGCGTCTTATGGTTAGATGCGTCTGATCGTGCGAAAAAATATAGTAGATGGAGAGAGAGAAAGACAAAGGCATGCAATATGGGACAAGTGTTTTGTTACAGAGTTTTCTTTAAATCAAGCTCTAGATTCAATAAATAATCATTTTCAGAATACCTGCTGGAACAAAAGTATCAATACACAGGCCCTTCTGGTTTAGACTGCTACTTTCAGAGTCAATGTGGAGTGCAGTTAGGCTGACCAGGTCCTGTTCTTCTTCATTAAGTTGCATAGACTCCATCTCTGCCTCTGAAGTGCCAGGGATATTATGCTCAATTCCAAATAGAAAACCTGCTAAAAAATAGGAAATAGTGTAAAACGCAACATCGGCCTTTGATAATTACAAAAAGCTCTGATTGTTGGACAAAAATGTGATTTTAGTTCTTACTGCAATATCCGCTGTTTTGTATACTGGAAGGGGGTGGCACAATTATTTATATTAAAATCCATATAAAATCATTGGCTAATGAGAGGAGGGTTCACATACACCCGAACTGAAAAAAACTCCCGCCAAGCTTATGGTTTATTTTCTCCTAGTAGGAATAAAACCCAGGAGTGACAGGTTTAGTCTATCAGGAGTTACAGAGCCTGTCACCCTTGATATCCTTTTCCTTTCAATAAAATAAAAAAAAAAAAAAACAAGCCTGGCTGGATATTTCTTGATGCCGGGTTTATAAGTGATCCCCCTTCCCACCATCAAGCATATATTCATATAAATGTTTAACATTGGGCCATTTTCCGTGGTCGCGCTTCTTTAATAACCCAGGTTTTACACCCTCCTAGGTTTTGGTCCTTACAGAGGCATCCTGATTTGGGAAACCCTCCTGTGTGTGAATTCCCCAAAATATTACCTTGATCCAAACTCCCATGGTGCATGTGTGGGTTTTTTCTAACCAGAATTTACTGTCTTGTTCATTCATAACCAGGACTAAACACTGAATGACTGGATTGCTTGTGGCAACCTGCTGGCTGTTCTCAAATGTTGAATGCCCCTGGGGAGGACCTTCTCTCAAAATCTACATTATTTTTTGCAATACAAATACTAATTATAATATACAAAAAAACACCATAAAAGGCATCAAAGGATAAGATCGTAACCCAACCAGGGCGGGTCTGACGGCCTGGAATGGATGCCGAAGAAAAAACAATTCTACAGTTTAGTATCACAGAATTGTGTTTTTTCTTCCGATCCATGCCAGGCTGTCAGCTTTATTCACGATAGGGACTTCCAAAAGAAGTGCTTATATATGGGCGGGATCCCGAACGAAGAAACAGTAGGCAGTTCATTTCACTGAAGCAAAAGCACAAAAGCAGCATCTGCTGAGGCCCTAACATATACCTTGCAAAATTGGATTTGGCTGGCGGAAGCCCCTTTCTAGGCCCCAAAAAGAAAATCAGACACGGAAGGATTCTGTAGCAGACATGCAATATCTTGCAGCTCTGACTACGTCCAAAGAATGAAGAACCCTCTACTTCGGATTAGCCGGTACTGGGCATAAAGAAGGATAAACTAACTCTTCCTTAAGGTGAAATGGAGAAACGACCCAAGACGACCACCTTGTCTCTGTGTAATTCAAAATAAGGGGCCTTGATCGAAGGCAGCCAATTTGGAAACTCGATGTACAGAAGTGATAGCTACCAGAAAAATTACCTTGAGCTTTAAAATGCTCAAAGGGAGCGCCCTGGAGAGCTGACAGCACCAAAGTTAAGTCCCACACCGATAAAATAGGCCTGCGCGGTGGACGGACATGAGTGACTCCCTGAAAGAAGGTTCGGATGATTCTGAAGGTTCTGACTGACTATTATCAACGATTATCTTCTCTGAAAGAAGATGGATAAGGCCGAAACATGATGCCGACACCAGGATGGTTGGCACTCCCTCTCGAGCTACCTTCTTTAGTACCCAACCCAAGAGCGAGAATGCATATAGCAGATTGAACCTTGTCCACGGGGTTGTCAGAGCGCCTGTTGCCATGGCCAGAGGGTCTCGAGATAGAGACACAAACCTCGGAAGTTTGTGATTGTGTCTGGACGCAAAGAGATCCACATCCGGATGACCCCAGCGAAGGCAATGGTCTTGATAGACCCCCTGACTGAGAGACCACTCCCCTAGACATAGAGTCCCTCTGCTTAGGGAGTCTGCCTCCTGGTTTTCTACCCCTGGGATGTAGACTGCTGAGATGCAGGGAACGTTTTCCTCTGCCCATAGCAGAATCCGTCTCACTTCCTTTAGTTCAGTTCTTTTGCTATGAGTACCCCCCTGGTGGTTGATGTAAGCTACTGCTGTCCTGATTGGACTTGGACAGCATGTCCCCTTAAACTAGGGGCCAGATGTTGAAGGACTAACCAAATCACTCTCAATTCCAAGAGGTTTAGGGGAAGCAGATTTTCCTTCGGACCCCATTGTCCCTGGATTTTTTTGGTTTTCCAGACACCTCCCCAGCCTGTCAGACTGGCATCCGTGGTAACAATCTCTCAAGGAGGCATCAAAAAGGACCTGCCTTTCAATAGATGACGGGGATCCAACCACCACAGGAGAGATTGCCTGGCTGAGGGGGATAGAACAAACGTCCGATCCAGAGACTGCGAGGCTCGATCCCAGATCGAAAATAATGCCATCTGAAGAGGCCTCATGTGAAACTGAGCAAAGGGCACTGCTTCGAAGTAAGCCAACATCAAACCTACCAGCCTCATTCCTAGAGGAATTGTTGGCTGATGGCAAGCTAGAAGGGTCTCTATTTGGTTCCGGAGTAGAAGCACCTTCTGTTCCGGCTAAAAAACTCTGACCTGAGCCGTGCCATTCCCAAAAATGACTTTGCTGTCGATGGGATGATGTGCGATTTTGGATAGTTGATCACCCAGCCAAACTTCTCCTGAAAAGACGGGGCCGAGATCAATAGATCGTCCAGGTTCGGGATTATGTGAATCCTGATCCCTCAGAATGGCCATGAGGCCCGCCTATACCTTGGTGAAAACCCTTGGGGCTGAAGATAGACCGAAGGGAAGAGCCACAAATTGAAAATGCTGGCCATCCAAGGCAAATCTTTTTCAAATCTCAGAAATTTCTGATGACTGCCGACCTTAATGATTCCATGCGAAAATGTCTCAACCGGATCAATTTGTTGAGACCCTTTAGGTCTAGAATCGTCCACAGTGATCCATCCTTCTTGGATATCGTGAACAGATTGGAGTAAAATCCCTGGACTCTTTCCTGAATGGGTACCTGGCCAATTACCCCTGTCCGAATTAAATGTAGAACTGACGACGTCAAGGCTTCTCCCCTTGACAGGTTTTGGGATGCCCTTGACCAAAGAAACCTTCTGGGCGGTCTGGCTGCAAACTCAATCTTGTAGCCTGAAGACATCATCTCCTGAATCCAAAGATCTGACACGTGGTGCTTTCCGGTTGAAGCAAACTGCAGGAGCCTGTGTGGGTGGGGCCGCCCCTTCATGCCTGGGTGGACTTGATTTAGCTCCACAAGAGGAACCTGGCCTATTCTGGGACCTGCCTTTGCTCCAAAATTCCCTGCGAGAACCTGAACAGGAGGAACCTCTACCACCCCGAAAGGATCGGGATGTTGAGGGCTTCCTAAAAAAACGAGTATATCTCCTCTTTTGAGGAAGCTTACCATCCTTAACCATGAGATCAAGGCATTCCTCGAATAGACGACTCCCCAGGAAGGGAAGATCCGTAAAGGATTTCTTTGTGGCAGTATCAGACGACCATTGCTTTAACCATAAGGTACAGCGTCAAGCAATAATAAGGGCAGAGGTTCCGTAATAACAAAGCTATTAAACTCTAGGCAAGTTCTGAATGCCCGGGTAGAATCCTGAACACGTCTGCATGACCTAGCCCTGGCCATAAGCTGCTTTACCTTCTTCCTCATAGCCAAGGAAACAATAGAAGTGGCACAAGCAGGGCGTAAAAGAGAATCCACCATGGCAAAAGCGAGGCGGACTAACTGATCCATTCGTCTTTCCGTAGGATCTCTTAAAGAGGCGCTGGAAGCAGAAGGCCTAATAGTGGTATTGGACAGACCCAAAATGGGTGGGTCCACCTCAGGAGGAAGCGACCATAGCTTAATCATATCAGAAGGCAAAAGATACATAGAATATAAAATCCTAGGGATAGTAGGCAGCTTGTTGGGTTTTTTCCACTCTTTCAGCACCATCCTGGAAAAAATGTTACTGTTCCGGAAAAACACACCTTTGCCTCTAGGGCCTAAACAAGTCATCCTTCCTTTTCTTGGGGGCTTTAGGAGGGGAAATGTGTAAAGTCTCAAAAACAGAGGGAAGCAGGCCCTCTGTTTCATCTGAGTCAAGGATCTTCGTCAGATGAAAAAATATTAGAAATACTGTCCTCCTCACTGGAAAGCAATTTGCCTTCTGAGAGTGGTTCTTCAACCATCTGAATCTCTTCCTCGGATTCCAAGGAGGCAAATAAATTCTCCTCTGAATAAGAGGGTTCCAAATGCCTTCTCTTACCAGAGGCCTTGCTAGGGTCTACACCAATAAGAGCTGCTTTTCTAGGTTGGCTAACCTCACCTCCAGCTCTGACTGTGCCCCGCTACCACCCCCCTAGGGGCTGCCTGGGGAGGCAGAACTTCAGAAGGGGTTTTAGTTAGTAAAGGACTAGGGACTGTGGCAACAGTCTTACTATGGTCAGAAGCAATATCTTTGGCGCAAGCAGAACATACCGCACTGAAACCGCAGGGGATTTCGCCTGCACAAAGGAGGCTGACTATAATAAGCCTATAGCCAAATTCCCAGAAAGGGACTGGGAGGAGGCGAGAGGGTGCAAGCGATGCAGCACCCCCAAACGGGTGCTGCGATCGACGAGACCCGCCCAGAGCACCGGGGCACGACAGGCCGAAACTGCAGTGCCCCGGAGCGCCCCGGTGACCTGGAGTGATCCCCCTCCCTGGAGCCGGGGTGCTGCAGGCCAGAGCCGCTGTGCCCGGTGCATCTGGAGCGGTGGCTGCAGCCCCGGAGGAAAGGAGGTGGCAGCAGCGTCAGAGGCCTGCTGGGAAGCGGTGGCTGCCAGGAGGGGAAGATGCGGCCAGTAGCGGAGGAGACAGGTGGCAGTAGGCCACAATCCCCGCTCTAAATTATACCTGCTGCCGAGCTGTTGCCTCTCTCGGAGCCGGAGAGAGAATGAAGCCAGGAAGCCCTGCACAGCCACTTCTTCCCCAGACTCCGCCCCTGTAGTGATGTCACACTTCAGACACTTGCCCAGAGCGTAATAACACTCTAAAAGTGTCCCAGACCCCGATGCTTACCTTGCTATACACGGACCTAAATCAGCAAAGCTGGTCAGTGGGTCCGTGGGAATATGGCCAAGCAGGAAGTCGGCAGGGTATATCCCCCGACCTTCAGTCCAACTGAAAGAATGAAAACCGTTTTTTTCAGAGGCAGCCGCATGCTTATAGGGCCGGGAGGAGCCACACCTTTCAATCTTGCAGTCCACACCCTCTGGGAAGGAATTAACCCTATCATGAATGAAGCGGACGGCCTGGAATGGATTGGAAGAAAAATCCTGCACCCAAAACAGCATCAGCTGATCACAAAGGATGTGAGCAAAGTATCCTATGGTGAAAAGCTATTGAGCAGTGGCGTAACTAAATGTGGCTGAGCAAACACTGAATGGGGCCACATGACGCCACATACAATAACCCTTTTCCTGTCATTTTAATGAAATTGGATACAACTAGACACTTAATGAGTGAAACAGCACACACAACAATGAAGGGGCACCCTGACATTGTGAGTGCTGGTGTGGTTACAACTTCTTTACTTGAGCTAAGTTTTGTCAGCAATTTGTAGGCAAGGACAGAGAGCATAACTAAAGCTATGTGTCAGTCCATGTAAACTGGACATAGTATGATTGTTTATTCAAAAGCGCGTCATCTTCCATCTTTAGGGTAAAACAACAAACTTTCAATACATGAGCATTGTGAATCAGATGTGATAGACATGCACAAATACATAATCAGTCATACATAAATACACTAGGAGAGAATGCCCTGTTATTTTCAGGCTGACAATCTAAAGAGGTGGCAACAAAAGGCAGGTCCACAAGTAGTATGTGGTTGGAGCTGTTAAATTTTTACATAATAATACAAATACAGACATGTATATCAACATGCTTTGTTCTTAAAATGCATTGTTCACCTTTAGTGGTATAACAGGAACTGGCTTTACTGGAACATGCATGCAGTTAAAGAAGGTCACCTTACATGGTGGCTGACAGGAAAAAAAAGAGCAGCTGAACACAGGAAATACAACAGCAGCAGTAAATGCATACACTGTACAGTTGAACATTGGTCACAGAGCCATATAGTGTCATAACTTGTAAACTGCAGTAAATCTAGCAAAAGTCACTCAAGCATAGACTAAGCTGGAAGTTTGTTGTACAGTTTCTCCAACACAAAAAATAGTTTATATGTCCAAAGAACCACAGAAATATAGAGAAACTGCATGCTACCTAAGTGAGCCCTTTTGGGATTTTTGCCTTCTGGAACTGACAACCAGTTTGGCTACTCCCAATTTGGTTACCACTCATTTATATTTAGGGGATCAACAGGTGTATTTACCAAGAGAAAAGGGATAAGCTAAATGTACAAATTAGAGAGGTGAGAGGAGAGCCATAAAAGTACATAGTCTTGAGTTCCCAGGGATGTGGAATAGAAGAGGACAGTAGAAGCAGATGATAGGTCAAGAAGGATAAGGATAATGTAGCGACCTTTAGATTTGGCTGTCAATAGGTTCTTAATTACTTTGGTGAGGGCAGTTTCAGGAGAGTGGTTAGAGTAAATCCAGTTTAAAGAGTTATCAGAGATATAGTGTGCCAAATCTGAGTGAATTTGCTGTTCCAGAAGCTTGGATGGAAAGGGAAGCTGCGAGGTCATGTTTTGATTATTGGGGTTATGAACAAGTGTTTAAATAGTAAAGAAAAGATGCCAGATGAGAGGTTGAATAGTGATGTGAAAGCTGAAATGAGGACAGTTGTGGGATAAATGTAGGTTGGAATAAGGAGGGAAGTAGTAAGGTGGGCTTTTGAAATGGTGGAGTCTTTGTTCAGTCTTATAGCACAATAAAATGGATTAGGTAAGTGGTTGGGATGGGGTGATGTGAATAGAGAGGTTAAGCTAGCACAGAAGTTGTCCATTTAGTGAAGAGTGTCAAAACTGCTGTTATGTTTCTTCTTTAAAAATACTTCCCTCCTGAATCCTCAATCCTTTCACACATTTAAAGATCTCAATCATTGTGCCCTCTCTCTATTCTTTCCATCAGGGTGTACAAATAAAGTTCTTTAAACCGAACCTTCACTCTGAATAAGAGCACATCTTATGTTTCCCTCACCCTGTACATACAGATTGCTCACATTAAAAATCATCTTACCTGAACCTATTGCATATTCTGAGCCTGTAAACATTCAAGATGGCGGCTCATGGAGCATCAGGCTGCCTGCAGAGAGGAAGCATCTTCTGACTATGCCTCTCTGCATTCAGGGTTTGCTGCCCTTCTCCTGACCCCAGCTCTGCTCTGTGTGAGGCACAGCTATAACCCACCCCTCTGTGCTTTTTTTTTTTTTTATAATTATAATTTTTATTGAGGAGACAGGCATAGCAGACAAGCTTCAGCAAAAAAAGATAAGGCAAAACTTTACAGCATATCATAAATACCCAACAAAATGGTGTTTCACAATAAGGCCACCGCATCCATGGGATAAACAGTTAGGTATGTATTGCATAGCTAGCGGGACACTCCTGGATCATCTGGCACCCTAGGAAGCCGACCGAGCACCCGGCCCCTCCCCAGACTGCTGCCATCGACTTCCACCGACCCGGCTACCGCCTATCGACACCCTATAAATATCTGTCTGCAATCCAAGCCCCCACATTTTTTTTTATACATGAACATAACAAAACATCTTGAACAAGACACACAACAAAGAAGAATAAACTAAAAGTGAAGAAAAAAGAAAAAACAGGGAGGAGAGGGACAGAAAGAAGGGGGGAGCGGGATAGTGGGGTGGGGACAGGGAACTCGCTCTGAAGCACTTCGGCTTCACTCCTGAAGGTATCCAAGGTAGTCGGCCGATAGGGTAAACTGATCCCATGCACACCAAATCTCCTTCATTGATGCCGTAAATTCCTCCATCCTACTCACGTCCCTCACTCTAGACAGCCACATCGTTGCTGTTGGAGGATCGGATGATTTCCAACACGCAGGTATACATGACTTTGCGGCGTTCAGCAATGGGGCTAGGAGGGATTTGCCTCTCTTGCGAATAGAGGTGGGGTCCAAGCTAAGGAGGTAGATGGCCGGATCCTCCCCCAGGTCAACCCCGGTCAAGTGTAGTACTATTTTCCGGACATTGTCCAAAAACTTAGTAAGGCCAGTACAGTTCCAGAACATATGAAGCATTGTGCCCCTTTCATGCGAGCATCTCCAACATAGGGGGCTGGAAGAGGGCAACATCTTAGTCAATCTAGATGGCACGTAATACCAGCAGGTCAGAATTTTATATGAGGCTTCTTGGTATCTGCTAGAAATAGAAGATTTATGAGCCAGCTGAAACATAGCTTGCCTCTGTTCTGTTGAGAAGTTTCTGTTAAGTTCCCTCTCCCACCCCTCCATGCAAGGGGGCACAAACGACTCTGGGGGGCTAATAAGCAGGGAATAAGCATACGACAAGGCCCCTCTGAAATGGCCTACCCCAATACAGAGTCGTTCAAAAGGGGTCAATGGTCTATGAGCTTCAACTGGCTGGTCCGCAGATTTCTGGTAATGTGACAGCTGGAAAGCCCGCCAGAAATTAAGTGGCTGAAGCAAGTGCCTAGCAGCCAAATCCCCCGGCCCACACCATCTGCCCCCCTCAAGCATATGCATGAGCCTATAATAATTCCGTTGCGCCCACGTAAGGAAGATACAGTCAGACTGGGTGCCCTATCACTGGAGTTAAAGGTGACAGGGAGGGGGAGATATCCGGCTTCTGGAAGACCCTCGCCACCACCTTCCTCGTGGGGCCTATTGTCGGGTGCTTGTTAAGAATTTGGAGCTGACACAGCAGGATCCAAGGGAGTCCCGAAAAGAAGGCAAGCGAGGCTTCCTGTTCAATGTGTGTCCATTGTTTCAGGGTGGAATGCCTGCACCAGTCGATCACCCTGACCAGGTGAGTCGCAGCGTGATACAGCCTCCAATCCGGGTCCAATCCGGGCCCAGGCCTCCCCGAGCCTTGGGAAGGGTCAGGAAGGATGTTGCCAATAGATGTGCTTTCCCAGCCCAAACAAACCTCGAGCACAACCCCACTAGTCTCTTAAAGAATGTGTGGGGGACCTCTATTGGAAGAGCCTGGAAGAGATATAGCACTCTGGGTAGTATGTTCATCTTAATAATACTCACCCGGCCGAACCAGGTGAATGCACTCTTGTTCCACCTCCGAAGATACTCTTCCACCCTCCTCAACAACAGGGGAAAGTTGAGACCATAAATCTTTTGAGGCTGAGCCGGTATTTGCGTCCCCAGGTAAGTCACCGCCTCCCCCTCCCATTTGAAGCGGAAGGTCTTTGAGATCTGCTCTATTCTTTTGGGAGGAATGTTAATGTTAAGGGCTGAGGATTTCTGATAGTTTATTTTATAGTTAGACACTGCCTGGAAGTCACGGAGCTCCGCCAGCAGGACGGGTAAAGTGGTTTCTGGCTTAGTAATAAAGAAAATTAGGTCGTCAGCATACGCTGCCACCTTGTGCTCAGCACGACCAACATGTACTCCGGCCACATCCAAGTTCTTCCTGACAGTGCGCAAGAATGGTTCTAATGTTAAGATGAAAATTAATGGTGAAAGCGGGCACCCCTGGCGCGTCCCGCTTGATTGATTAAATGGCTTGGAGCCCGTTTACTATGACAGACGCAGAGGGGCATGAATAAGAGGCCTTAATCCAGTGGGTCATATTTTTTCCAAGGCCAATATGACTGAGGGTTGCAAACAGAAACTCCCACCTGACCCTGTCAAACGCCTTCTCTGCGTCTGTTGAGAGAAGCAAAGTACCCGCCCCCCCCCCCCCCCGTATGTGCCTGAAGAATCAAATTGATGACCCTCATGGTGTTGTCCCTACCCTCTCTTGAAGGAACAAAGCCAAGTTGGTCCCAGTGGACGAGATGTGGAATGAGGGACGCCAATCTGTCTGCAATAACCTTGTTGAATAGCTTCAGGTCGCAATTCAATAAAGAAATGGGCCTATAGCTGCCGCATTGCATCGGGTCTTTGCCCGCCTTCGGGGTGATCGTGATGTGCGCTCGAAGTGTGTCTCTGGGCGGGGAGCAGCTGTCTTTCAGAGAGCCGAAGGAGGCAATAAACTGAGGGCCGAGTAGCTTCGCAAATTCCTTGTAATATCCCAGGTTGAAACCGTCTGGGCCCGGTGCCCTTCCAGGTCTAGTGTTTTTAATGGCCCTCAGGTATTCCTCCATCTCAATCTCCCCTTCGAGGGCGCTAATTACTTCTTTTTTGAGTCTAGGAAGTCCTGAGTCCCGAATATAGGAAGCAATACGATTCAGATGAGTAGCCCAACGCTCCTGGGGTAAGTTGTAGAGGCTTTCATAAAACTCCCTGAAGGCCTGCGCTATGTCAGACGTCAGGTGTTTCCTGCCCCCTTGGAATCCTGAATAACTGAGACAAAGTTCCTCCCACATTGAGCTTTCAGCGCCCTCGCTAGGGCTTTACCCGACTTGTTGCCATATTCGTAGAAGAATCTACGACTCCCAGTCGCACATTTTTTAGCCTCAGTGAGGCAGATATCTCTAAGGGACTCCCGAAGGTTCACCAGTCTGGCCCCTAGTTCCCTGTCCATGGTGTGCTTGTGCCTAGATTCAATGGTCAGTATCTCTTGGGTCAGCCGGGAAATTGGTTGCTTCTTAGTTTTTTAAGGTGCGAGCCATGTTTAATTAGCAGGCCCCTGACCACGCACTTGTGGGCCTCCCATACAGACATCCGTGAGACCCCCTCTGTGACGTTTACAGAAAAAAAAATCAACGATGGCCTTATGAATATCGGTCCTGACCTCAGGGTCCTGCAGGAGTGAATCGTTCAGTCTCCACTGACCTCTGAGGGGGGGGGGGGGGGTATCCAGAATGGAGAGGGTGACCGAGACAGGCGCGTGGTCCGAGATAGTTATCTGCCCGATGTCCATGCTGACCACCAAGTGTAAGAACCTGTGTGGAACCAGGAAGAAGTCTATACGTGAGTAGGAGTTATGAGGTGCAGAGAAAAACATATAGTCCCTCTCCCTGGGGTTGAGTGTCCACCACGCGTCCATCAGCTGGTTCCTATGGAGTAGGGCCTTGATTTTTTTAAGTGTAGAAAAGGGGATGTGTGAGACCCCCCTAGAAGTATCCAACCCAGGATCTAGGACTATGTTAAAGTCCCCTCCCAATATAAGAACAAGCCACGAGTTTCTCTAGGGTGGAGTGGAGGAACTTGTGTTGATTAGAGCAGTAGCATGTTGCTAGAGTAATTTTTAAGGAGTAAAGTGTTCCCTTGACAAAGAGAAACCTCCCCCCAGGATCCAAGGGCGTCTCGAGATGTGTCCAGGGTAGAGCCCCCGCCAGGAGAATGGCGACTCCCCTAGATTTGGAGTCCGGTGAGGGGCAAAGATATTGAGTTTTAAAGTGACGGTCAGTGATATTATGAGATTATTTCTTGTAGAAACGCAATTTGAGTGTGCATGCGCTTCAGTTCCCTGAGGATGGATGATCTCTTATAGGGAGAATTCAAACCCTTCGCATTGAGGGATGTGCACTTTACCTTGGACATACTGACATGGGAAAAAAGAACCCGGGGTCAAATGGAGACAGAGAAAAAAAAAAAAAAAGCTGTAAGAGAATAAATAAGCACAGGACAAGACAAAGGAGGAACAACCACATGTAGTTAAGTACAACACAAATAAACTTCTCCACAACAATAACTACAGGGATGCGTCAAAGAAAATCCCCGCAGCTAAGAGTGGACTTAAACGGGGGGAATAAAGTTACTGCTCCCCAAAAAGAGGTCCTCCACTCGTCCGCCAGACGCCGAACGAGAAAGGCCCTTAAAAAACTGTGGGATCGCAACGGGCTGAAGGTGACCGCGGCGTCCCCCCCCCCCCCACCCAACCACCCCACTCGCTAAACGGGCTCCAACTCGGCAACACTGCCGGCTGCAGAGCATGCAAATGATGGAGACACCCACCCAACAATTCAAATAACATTCTCAGACGCCCCCTGGCACCCCAGTCAATGATCCGCTAAACCCGCCGGTGCAGGTAAAGGGCTACTCAGAGCCCAGCTGAACATATAACGGTGTGGCCAGTGAGGCAACATTATTTCAACAACAGTAAATAGATAACATGGCATCAGGAAAGCACACAGATGAGACAACGTTGGCAGAAGAATAACACAACAACGACCCTTTTTGAGTTAGGTCTCATTGTCGCGGGCCCGTGGTGGGCCTCTGGCATTTCTTCTGCGCGAGGTGCTCGCGCCCCCCTCCCATCGAGCCCCGCGAGGTGGGGGGCCTGGCTCTTGCAGACGGGGAGGGAATGAGTGAGGAAGGATCCAGCCAGTCCGGGACCTCTAGTGCCGGCGAGTCCAAGAAAGCGAAAAGTTCAGGGAGGTCCGCCGGGGTTCTTAAGGCAAAAACACGCTGTTGTCTACTCACCAGCAGGGGAAACGGATATCCCCAACAGTAGGAGGCCCCACATTCCCGGATCCTCTCCATTAGAGGTCTCAAGAGGCACCTCATGTACAGGGACCGCCTGGAAACGTCCTGGAACACCTGCAATGTGGCACCGTCAATGTTTATCCGGTCCCTCTCTCGTGCTTTCCTGAGGATTTCCTCCTTTACGGAGAAGTAATGCAGGCGGCAGATGGCGTCTCGAGGGCGGCCCAGGTCAGCAGGTTTGGGTCCTAGGGCTCGGTGGAGGCGGTCAATCACTATTTCCGCAGTGGGTGAACAGCTCAAGATCCCGTTGAAGACACCAATGACCGTTTGCAGCAGTTGATCCGGACCAGTGGCCTCAGGTAAGCCCCTCAGCCTTATATTGTTACGGCGGCTCCTGTTTTCTAGGTCATCCAAATGTAGGACCGCCGCTTGAGATATGGAACGTTGGGAAGCCATGCTTTTTTCTAGAGCTTCTATTCTTTGGATGGTCGAGATGTGGGACTGCACCATGCCCAATACCGTGGAGTCCAGATTGCACACGGCACCTTGTAGATCAGAGATATTTTTCTTAAAGGTACTTTCAACCCTTAATATAAAGGATTCCAGGTCCGCCTTGGTCGGTAGGGCTTTAAGTTCAGCCCTGATATCCGCGGTGACTCCATCGTGGCAATCTTGAGAGAGGGGGGGGACCAGCAGGGACGCCCAGGCGTCCATCCCGGTAGCTTCGGAAAGAATCCTGAGCAGCCCCGTTCGTCGGCATCCTGGGTTGCGCCAGTGCAGACCCCTGTTGAGCGGGAGGTGGAGCCCCCCCATGGCACGAGGGGCCCGGGAGCTGGGAGAGGGTGGAATGGCCCCGAGATGGGTCATCCCGGTGCTGGGGGGTGCTCCGGTGCGGGATCAGGCCATGGTTGCGGGCGTCTCCGCTACGACTGCCACCCCAAGTCTCTCCATCCTGATCTCCGCCATGTAGGGGAGGGAGGGGTGCGCACAGGAGCCCTTGGGGAGAACCACATCCCAGCCGGGTTCGAGGAGGTATCATGGAGTGCCCGCAAATTCGGGCTTGGCAGGGACACCCCTCTCGCTCCCACCCCCCCCCCCCCCCACTGGCGACAGCGTAGATGCCGGGCTCATTTCACCAGCGCTGCCGCTGTACTGTAGGGGCGGCCCCTCTGATTCAGATGCTGCTGGGGTCCTGTCCGGGCGCATAGGGGAGCGGACCCTGAGCTGCTCCCCACAGTCTCTCCCCCCTGGGTGGTGTGTCTTATGCAGGGGCATCCCGTGGTCGGGGTCACCCACGATGGGATCAACAGTGTGGAGTGTGGGAGTCCCTTCCATATATTTAGTGTGTGTGCCCATGTGATTACACTGGGCCGGGGAGCCGGGTCGCAGCTGCACAGACTCCGCAGCTTCTGGCAGTGACCTCCGGCGGCTCCCAGCCCCGGCATCAGAATGCGTCTCCCCCACCTTCCTCCCTCCTCTCGGCGGGGAGCTCTCTCCTTCATGCGGCTCCGGCCACCCGCTCTTCACTGGCGTCCGCACCGCTCCGGCGCCGCCAGCAGCCATCACGATGGGCACCGCGTGAGGTGCGGAGCCCGGCACCCGCCGTCCTCCACCGCTCTCCCCACCTCCTCCCGGGGACGCAGCTGCACAGCCCGTAGGTGCCTCCTCGCTCAGACCGCCCGCGGTGTCAGCAGTAAAGGGGGCCCTCCGCTCCTGGGCAGCTCTGGCCTCTCCATCCGGCGCCATGACATGCGGCTCTTCCGCCTCCGGGCGCACCGCCGGCATCTTGCTGCTCCCCGCGACCTCTCCTCTCCGCCTGTCAGCACCAAGGTAGGCGCTGATCTTGCGTTTTTGAGGGGGCGACACGACTCTCTGCCCTCTCCGCTTCTTGGCCATGCTGGATCCTGCAAATTTGGGTGGGTGAATGCCCAAAAATAGTAGGGTTAAACGGTCGGCCAGAGGGAGCTCACGCTAAAGACAACCTCACTCCTCCATGCCCTGCCACGCCCCCCACCCCTCTGTGCTTTACCCCGCTGTCCTCTCCTCAGTATGTGTGATGCTTCTGAGGCAAGATGGCGGTGCCCGAGCTGCAGCGCAGCAAAATAAAGAATAAAAAGTGACTAAAAACGTAAAATATATATTTTAGATGCTGGGGAATAGTTTTTTTTGGGTTTCATTTGAGTTTGGGCTTTTCATGAAATTATGCTGTTTTAACAACTCCCTAATTGTCAATGACAATTGAAATGGCACAGGCAGGACGCAAAAGAGAACCCGCCATTGAAAAAGCGTGGCGTACCAATTGATCCAAGCGTCTCTCAGTAGGATCTCTTAAAGAAGCGTTGGAAGCAGAAGAAATAATAGTAGTGTAGTACAGGCCCGAGATAGGGGGGTCCACCTCAGGAGGAAGGGACCATAACAAACATATCTGAGGGAAAAGGATACCATGAATCTAAGATTCTGGGAAAAGGAGGAAGTTTATTTGGTTTATCCTACTCCTTCAGAATCATATTGGAAAAATGAGACTGTTCCGGAAAAGCCCGCCTTGGCCTCACGGGCCTAAACAAGTCTCACCTCCTTCTTTTGGGGGCTTTAAGTGTAGAAATGTGTAAAAAGACAATTCTGTGAGCACTCACCTGTAGAATTGTTTTTGTTCTTGCATGGCACGGCCTGCTCCAGAATTCATAACAGTTGGGTTATTCCGCCACAAGGTGGCGCAGTGTACTGCAGAAGAGTTGTGGCATCTCCCGGCCCCCTATAAAAATGGGATTAACCATAGAGTTCCCAGCGTAGACAAGCAGTGAGACAAGAAGCTGGGAGAGAATAAAGGTAAAAAAAATTAACTTGGAACAATCACCATAAAGAGGCAACCAAGAATAACGATAACAAGGGTGGGGTGAAGCAGGCCATGCCATGCAAGAACAAAAACAATTCTACAGGCGAGTACTCACAGAATTGTCTTTTTCACAATGCATGGCACAGCCCCTTGAGGGTACTGAGTTGAAGGCCCGAATCCAAACCATGTTGCAAAAGTTCCAGAATCCTGGGAATGGAAAAATACCATTTTGTGAGATACTAACCTGTAAAATGGTTATTACACCCCCCCCCCCCCCACTTCCCGATATTCATGACACTTGGGAACCCGGCCTGTAGAGGACGATCTTGCAGAGATGACATGGAAAAAAGGAGCCCCTCCTGGTCCATAAGTACTGGGTTCCTCCCACTATTCCTCAGTCTTTTTAAACAGCAGTGAAGAACCAGGAAGAGCCAATTATATTCAATAATTGTAAAATTATATGAGAATAATATTACCAAATAAAGAATCCCTTAGAACAAAAAGAGCCAATTATATTCAATAATTGTAAAATTATTTGAAATAATAATAATAATCACATATAAAGGATCCCTCAAACAAAAAAGGGCGGGGGAAGTGGGGGGTGTGACATACTCGTAATAACCATTTTACAGGTGAGGATCTCACAAAATGGTATTATTCCTAATATGTCACAACCCCCACTTCCCGATATTCATGACACTTGGGACATCCAATAGCAGTGTCTATAATGGGTGGGGATCCCAAAGGAATAAAGCATAACTTGAATTACTGCAGCTTGCAGAACTTTGCGGCCAAAAACAGCATCCGCTGAGGCCCGCACATCAACCTTGTAAAACTTAGCAAAAGTTTGCACAGAAGACCAAGTCGCAGCCTTGCAGACTTGTTCAACAGAAGCTTGGTGCTGAAAAGCCCAAGAGGCTCCAATAGCACGAGTAGAATGAGCGGTGACACGAAAAGGGGGAACCTTCCCCTTCGCCATATAGGCCCCAATGATAGCCTGACGTATCCCCTTACTAAGGGAAGATTTGGCAGGAGCAAAACCCTTCTTGGGCCCAGAAGGCACAACAAAAAAGGCATCCGTCTTGGGGAAGGCCGAAGGTAGTAACTAAATAATACTTAACACAACGAACTACATCCAAAGAATGTAAGACCCTTTCCTTGTCGTTACTAGCTTTAGGACACAAGGAAGGAAGAACTATATCCTGATTTAGGTGGAAAGCAGACACCACCTTAGGAAGGAAATCCGGTTTAAAACGGAAAACAACCTTAACTTGATACCTCTCAAAATAAGGGGCTTGAATAGACAAAGCCGCCAGTTCAGAAACTCGGCGGACAGAAGTAATAGCAACCAAAAAGGCAACCTTCTGAGTATCCTGCAATGGCTCAAAGGGAGCAGCTTGTATAGCCGAAAGCACCAAATTAAGATCCCAAACTGGAAGTAAAGGCTTTCTGGGAGGCCGCACATGCGCGACTCCTTGGAAAAAGATCTTAACCAAAGGATGAAGAGCAAACGATCTTTGAAAGAAAATTGCCAAGGCAGAGACTTGCCCTTTCAAAGTACTAATCTGGAATCCCATATCCAGACCTCGTTGCAGATATTCCAGAATTCTAGGAATAGAAAATTCTCTACAGGGCAAGACTCAGGATTCACACCAATCAATATAGGACCTCCAAGTCCTGTAATAAATGACAGAGGAAGACTTCTTCCTAGCTCTAATAAGAGTCTGAATAACCACATCAGAAAGACCTTCTTCTTTCAAGATGGAGACTTCAGCAGCCATGCCATCAAAACCAGCGTTTGTAAATTGGGGTAACAAAGTTGACCCTGAGTGCCAGCAATTCTGGAGGCACCTCCTCCAGTGCTAGCTTGCGCACCACCTTGCTGATCAAGGAGAATGGGGGAAACAGATATAGGAACCCCAGATCCTTCCAGGCCAGAGAATCCTGGGACAGAGATACAAAAGCTGGCAGCTTGTGATTGTGACGAGAAGCAAACAGGTCCAACCGTGGAGTCCCCCACTTGTGACAGAGGAACTGAAAGGCCCTTGGATTGAGAGACCATTCTCCATGGCGAGAACATCCCCTGCTCAGGGAGTCTGCCTCCACATTCTCTATCCCCGGAATGTAAACTGCTGATATGCAGGGAACATTGATCCCTGCCCACTGAAGGATCAGAGACACTTCCCGTACCTCAATCAATCACCCCAACTGCGAGTGCCTCCCTGGTGATTGATGTATGCAACAGCTGTTCGGTTGTCTGACCGAATCTAAACTGGCAGACCCTGTAAGAAATGGGTCAGTTGAAGTAGGACAAGACGTATGGCCCGAAGCTCTAATACATAGATTGGAGAATCCTGAGGCCCCAACAATCCCTGGAACTGATGCATCTTCCAGAAGCCCCCCCCCCCAGGCTGGTATCCATGGTAACCAGTTCCCAACGCGGAGTCAGAAATGACTTGCCCTTCTGGAGGTTGTGCGATATTAACCACCACTGAAGGGACTGCAAAACGCGGGGAGACAATAGACAAGCCTGATTTAATGATAGTGGGCACCTGTCCCACTTTGCCAAGAGGAAGAGCTGAAGCATCCTTATGTGAAACTGGGCAAACGGGACTGCCTCAAATGCAGCTACCATCAATCCCACTAGTCTCATCCCTAGACAGATAGACTGACGAAGGTTGGACAAGAATAGACGAATCAAGTCCTGAATCAGAAGCATTCCAGAATCAGGCCCAGGAATGGAATTTCCCTGGACGGACAGAGAGAGGATTTGGGGTAACTTATTACCCATCCGAACCTCTCTAGCGTAGAGACCACCATCCTGGTGTCCAACTCTGATTGTTCGAGGGAGGAGGCCGCGATAAGAAGATCGTCCAGAAAAGGCACAATGCCCTGGACCCTGAATATAGCCATCACTCCTGCCAGCATCTTGGTAAAGACTCTTGGGGCCGAGGTAAGGCCGAATGGCAGGGCCACAAATTGATAATGCTGGTCTTCTATCGAGAACTTGAGAAATCTCTGGTGACCCGGAAAATAGGAAAGTGCAAATAAGCATCCTTGATGTCTATGGATGTCATGAAGTCCACCTGACGGAGAGCATCGACCATTGATCGCAGAGACTCCATGCGGAATTTTCTGAAACGGATAAATTGATTGAGTCTCCTTAGGTCTAGGATAGGCCGACAGAGCCGTACTTTTTGGGTACCGTGAATAGGTTGGAGTAAAACCCCAAACCCCTTTCCGCTGGAGGCACTAGGCCGATAACAGCCATGTTTAACAGATTTGCTACTGCTGCCCGCAATCCCTGCGCAATTGCCGGATCTGACGGCATCCGGGACATGAAAAATCTGGGAGGAGGCCGGGACTTGAATTCCAGTTTGTAACCGGAAGAGACTACTGCCAGAACCCAATTGTCTGATACCTCCTGAACCCAGACCTGGAAGAAGAACCGCAGCCGTCCCTCCACCCATAAGGGTGAGGGCGTCCCCTCATTGTTGAGCAGGCTTAGTGGCAGATTTGGTTTTGGACCCCCAATATTTCTTGTCCCAGCCAAAGGGAATGCCAGGAAGCCGCGCAGGCTTCTCCCATTCTTTAAAGTGGACCAACACCCAGGGGTGATCGGCACCCCGCGGGACATCCCGATCTCGGATGTCCCGCGGTGAGGGAGGCGATCGGCCCGGGAATCTATAAGATGGGGTGAAACCCCCCAAAGCCCCAACAAAAACCTTACCCCTCTAGACGTGCGTGCGCCCGTGCCGGCCGTTTGTGAATGGCCGGCGCGGGCACGCGCCCTGTAAGAGTGACGTGCGGGAGGCGGCGGCGGAGGCCCTGTCTTGTCCGTCGCTGTCACCCGCTTGTCCGTCGGCGGGGATTGGACGGCGCGGTCACGTGGGAGCGTGGTGAGGTGAGTTTTTGGGGATTTCTGGGGGGTTTCACACAGCGGGGCACCTCCAATCGGGGTGCCCCCCCGAAGTGGACCAAAACCCAGGATAGTCAAAATCCTGGGTGTTGGTCCACTTTAAGAACTCCAAAGACTCCAAAGAATTCCCCTTTGTGAGGAGGAACTACTTCAGGAGGAGTAATAACCAAAACCTCGAATAACTGAGCAAGAGCTCTTGGGGTATCCACAACACTTGGACCCTACTCAATCTCAGTACCAACAAATTGCTGTTCATCAGAAACATCTGATTCCTCATAATAATTCTCCTTCTAACTGAGAAGGATCAGACCAATCAAGCAATTCACAATTGTCTGACTCCCTTGCCGGAGCGGCATGAGTCAAGTGCTTTCTTTTAGCTGAGGCCTTCTTAGGCACAGAGGTAGACATTAATCTTTCAAGATGAGCCAATCTGGCACATAAATCAGCATGCGACTCACCACCCATGACAATATCATTGGGGGTACGGACAAGACATGGCGGAGTAGGAGATGAAGCATTAGCCACAGGCCCCGAAGCCTGGGCCTCAGTTTGCTGCATAATAGTTAATTGTGCACAAGGGACGCAAAGAATTGCGTTATCCCCAACAAGGGATGCCCCACATCCAAAACATTGCCGAGTCTGTGCAGAGGGAATTGCATGTCCGTTATCCTGGGATGCCTCCATATGGTGTTTAGTATTATACTATAATTGACTATAGTCGCCAAGTATATATGGGATTTACGCAAGTGCTACCCGGAATGCCCCTTTAAATAGTCCCAAGTGGGAGGATTGAAACACAAATGGACCCCCAAATAAGGCTTAAGGGCTTTTTTTTTTTTTTTTTTATATAAGGACAAGGAGAAACCCCTTTTTAAATAAGGAGTTTCTACCTACAGAGAAAACAAAAAAACTGTCACCAAATGCACACAATATAAATAAATGACAGAAAAAAACTCCCTTCAGCTTTCACAGTCCATGCAATAAGCTCACATCATGAGGTAAGGCCACATGGAAGCAGGAAACAGGAAGTCGAACATAGCATACAGGTGCTCTCTGAATAAAAGCATGCCTAAGCCCCGTCCACTTCCAGGATCACATGGCCAAAAATGGAGGGAAAATTCAAATCTGAACACAGCCAGAAAACAAAGAGCGTTAATAGGTAAGCAAAAAATGCTGCCTAGACAGAGATAGGAAAATCTAAAGAAAACATTTCCTATTAAATAGTATAGTAAAACATACATAATAAAAAGAAATAAAAGAAATAAAGACTTAGAAATAGAGAAAAAGAGGGCCGGGGCAAACCCGGCTACCTGCAGCTTGAAGGAAAGTCATCTTCTGAATGCTTCGCCGACTGCAGAGACGAAAAGACTAAGGAATAGTGGGAGGAACCCAGTACTTATGGACCAGGAGGAGCTCCTTTTTTCCATGTCACCTCTACAGGCCGGGTTCCCAAGTGTCATGAATATTGGGAAGTGGGGGGTGTGACATACTAGGAATACACCCGACAAGGAAAGGACTTGGACTCACACCAGGCAATGTAAGCATGCCAGATTCTGTAGTAGATAAAATATGAGGTTTTTTTCCTAGCCTTAATCATGGTATCAACAACAGAGGCTAGCAAACCCTTATCCATCAAGATGGAGGTTTCAGCAGCCAAGCCGTTAAAGCCAGCGTTTGTAAATTGGGATGGCACAGCTGTCCCTGAGTGAGCAGATCTGGATCCTTGGGCAGGGCATACTGATCTACTGCCAACTGCACGACGTTTGCGAACCACACCCTCCTTGGCCAACAGGGGGCCACCAGAATGGCTGGTACCCCTTCCTGGGCTATCTTGCGCAGCACCCTGCCCAGCAGAGGTATTGAAGGAAACACAGAGGAGCCGAAACTCCGTCCTAGGCATTGCTAGCGCATCCATGGTGAAGGCCAGAGGGTCCTGGGACAGGGAGACAAACCTGGGAAGCTTGTGATTGTGATGGGACGCAAACAGATCCACATCCGGCTGACCCCAGCGGAGACACAGGGAGTGAAAAACCCTGTTGCTGAGGGACCATTCCCCCAGCCGAGACACACCCTGCTCAGGGAGTCTGCCTCCACGTTCTCCACCCCCGGAATGTAAACCGCTGAGATGCAGGGGACATTCTCTTCCGCCCAAGACAGTATCAGGGACACTTCCTTGAGGGCTCGCTTGCTCCGAGTCCCTCCCTGATGATTGATGTATGCAACAGTCGTCTGGTTGTCCGAGCGGATCTGACCTCGAAGGTGTGTGGTCAGCTGAGACAAAACCAACCTGATCGCCCTCAATTCCGGGACATTGATGGGAGCATGGGCCTCCTGGAGGCCCCACCGACTCTGGAACTTCAGAGACTTCCAAAAGCGCCCCCCCTCCCAACCGGTCAGACTGGCATCTGTGGCGACAGTCTCCCAGCACGGAGGCAGAAAGGAGTCCAACCACCACGAGAGGGACTGCCTGGCCAGAGGGGACAGAGCAAATTCCTGATCCAGGGACACAGGGTCCCGATCCCAAACTGACAAGAGGTGAAACTGAGCAAAGGGGACCGCCTCGAAGCAGGGTACCATCAGACCCACTAACTGCATCCCCTGCTGGAAGGAGGGGCATGAGAGCAGAGTCCGTATCCAGAGTCATGCCCAGAAAGGACCTCACCAAAGACGGAGACAGGGAAGACTTGGAATAGCTGATCACCCAGCCGAAGGACTCGAGAATGGAGGTCACCACCTGAGTATCCTTCTCGGCCTGATGAAGCGACACAATAAGAATGTCGTCCAGGTAAGGAAGGATGCGAATGCCCCGATTCCGCAGCAGAGCCATCACACCCGCCAGCACCTTGGTGAACACCCGAGGAGCCGAGGTGATACAGAACGGTAAAGCCACAAACTGGTAATGCTGATCCTCTAAAGCGAACCTGAGAAATCTCTGATGACCTGGAAAAATTGGCACGTGAAGGTAGGCATCCTTGATGTCCACTGAGGTCATGAAGTCGCCCGGGTGCAGGGTACTGACCGCCATGTCAGGTTCATGCAAAAAAACTTGAACCTGACAAATTTGTTGAGACCCTTCAAGTCCAAGATGGGCCTCAGAGAACCGTATTTTTTTGGGAACCGTGAAAAGATTGGAGTAGTACCCCTGATCCCGTTCCTGGTAAGGTACCAGACAGATGACTCCTGATTTCAACAGGCTTTGAACTGCTAGGCGCAAACCCTGAGCTGACAGATGATTTTGAGACATTTGGGATCTGATGAATCTTGGGCGGCCAGGCTGCAAACTCTATCTTGTAACCGGAGGACACCCCCTCCTGAATCCACCGATCTGAGACGCGTAGCCTCCAGACGTGAGCCAAAGCCGTCCCCCCACCCAGATGGGTGAGGGCGCCTCCTCATGCCTGAGGGGGCTTTGGAGAAGGTTTGGGCTTGGGACCCCACGAGAGGCCGAGACGACCACGGAATCTGCCACGGCCCCAAGAGTCCCTGCGGGTACCCGAGAAGAGGGATCCACGACCTCCTCTGGGAGCACGAAAGGAGTGGAGGGAAGAAAAGGACCCCCGAAAGGGCCGGGGCTGTCTCCTCCGTTGAGGCAGCCTACCATCCTTGGCTAAGACATCCAGACGCTCACCAAAGAGCCGCAGCCCCACAAAGCGGAGCCCAGTGAGAGCCTTCTTAGCAGCAGCGTCAGTTGCCCACTGATGCAACCAAACAGAGCGGTGCATAACCACCAAAAGGGCAGAGGCCCTACCACTCAGCCGTACCACATAATCCATGGCAGGAAGGATAAAGGCAACAAATTCAGAGCAAAGCAAGAGGCCCTATACTCCTCCCTACCCGCTGCAGCGCCATCAAGGAGACGATTGATCTGTCTCTTAAGAGAAATAGCTGTTATGGCAGAGGCCGGACGCAGCCCAGCCCCTACATATGTAAAAGAATGGCAGGCCAGCTGATCCATATGCCGGTCCTCGCTGTCCCGCAGTGTAGTAGTGTCAGGGGAAGGCATGACTGAGGTGTTGGACAGCCCTAGAACGGGAGCGTCCACCTTGGGGGGACCCGACCATCGCTTAACCAGGTCAGCAGGAAAGGGGTATTTGTTATCCAACCCTTTGGGCACCACGGGCAATCTACTAGGATGTTCCCACTCCTTGAGCACCAGATTAGTGAAATGATTCTGCTCAGGGAACTCCAGACACTGCTTAACAGGACGAAAAAGCTCATGCTGTTTCCTCTTAGCGTCCTCAGGGGGGACAATGTGCAAGATTTCAAAAATGTGAGACAGATTAGCCATGTCCTCAGGGAACCAGGAATCCTCAGACTCAGACCCAGGATCACTGTCACAGCCCACCTGCTGGTCCCAGAGGAATCAGAGCCCGGGAAAAGCTCCCCCTCCTCTAGGGAGTAACGGTCATCAAAAAGATCAATTTCCTCATGCTCCTCAGCAACCCAGGCAGGCGTGGGAGCCAGGTGCCGCTTCTTGCTAGAGGCCTTAAGTGGAACAAGCCTAGCAAGCTGCCTTCAATGCTGGCCACACGAAGTGCCAGATCAGACTGTGACCCCCTGCTAGTATCCCCCTCACTGGGGGCTAAATGCAGGCGCGGGGTAGACGATGCCGAGGGGGGCGCAGAGCTGGGAAGCGAAGCGGGCAGCCCAGACTGGAGCGCAAGGACACTTTGGGCGCACAGCACGCACACCCTGACACTGTCAGTCACAGGGGATACCTCACATACGGTACACAGCCGGGATTGCCCCGAAGGACCCCCAAGCACGTTATCCCCAGAAGCCTCCATATGGTGATTAACACAGGCACAATAGGCCCAGCGCTGGGTAAAGGCTAATACAAAGCCACCCGGGATGTCCTCCCATGGGATACCCCCCCAGAAGTCAGTAAAGGGGGGGGATGAGGGGGAGGAATGAGTAGAGCCGGGAGAAACCACAACCCACTGGTATCCCGCCTGAAAGATATAAGTAAAAAACGACACATGAGCATCCCGCAACACATGCCCCACGAGACCAATAAAAAAACCCCAAGGGGGACTCACGGATCAAGGACACCGCAGGGTCATCAAGCCACAGACAGCTAGATGAAGCAACACACTGGAGGATACCGCGTGGCAGCCAGAAAGGGAGAAACGCAGACGCGCAGCTAATCCAAAATGGCGCCGGCAGAGGTACCTCGAGGGGCAGGCCGCGGGGGAAGATGCGATACGTGTCATCCCCCGGCCCCGCCCCCCCGAAGAGTGCAAAAACGGCGCCCACATGACCCCGCCGGCGCCATGACTAAGCACAAAATTCCACAGGTTATAGCGCCATCCGCCGTGGAGCACAGTACAAAGTGGCTCGGCGGCTAAAAAACACCAAAAAACACACTGTAAACCGCAAAATACACCACAATTAACACCACTCTCCGCTACCACCCACTCTCCCCCCCCCCGAACAAAAGACTGCGGCGAGTATCCGGGCCAGGAAGGGGGGACCCCTGAAGGAAAAGAAGGGAACACAGTCCCCAAAACACTCACCCCCTCAGAAGCCAGGACAGGAACTCCGCATCCCTAGTAGGCTCACCATAAAGCCTATGGCCAGCTACCCTTTGTGGAACAGGGTCTGCGGCATGGAGCACTTGATCCTAGTGCTCTTCTACCCTCACCCGATCTGTCAGCCAAGGCTGGGAGGCAGAGAGGGTCCGGGTGGAAATAGACTTGCAGGGCCGCAGGCTTGGTTGCCCCGCTCACCTGCGCAATATAGAGAGCCATCTTCTATCTTTGCAGTTTCACTGCAGGGGAAACACTGGGAGCTCTATGGTTAATCCCATTTTGATAGGGGGTCGGGAGATGCCACAACTCTTGTGCAGTACACTGTGCCACCTTGTGGCGGAATAACCCAACTGTTATGAATTCTGAACCAGGCGGTACCATGCAATAAGAAAATCTCAAGGGGGGGGGCGTGGTCTGGCGAGCAAATGAGACAGACGTGAGTTTATGGGCTCCTGACCCCTCCGGGCAATATAACAAGCTATAAGGCAACAAGGCACCGTAAATTGTCTTACCGTATGACAGGCAAGAAGACGAGAGCGAAGAGGAGGAGGATGGTGGTGAGCGGCGGAGGCCAGCAGAGGAGGAAGAGCCCCAGCCTTCTGCAGCACGTGGCAGACATGATGACCGGAGCAGCACCCTCCCCATCGGGTTCGTCAGGGAGTTGTGAGGAGGCTGTTTCATTCCCAGAACGTAGCTGCGAGGGTCCCCTGAGCAGTGGAGGAAGCGAGGAGGAGAGAGATAGCTTTTCCAGCAGCCGACAGAAGGGGAGAGACGTGGTGCCGAAATCCAAGATGGCAGACGGAACGGAGCTGGAGAGGAGACAGGTAGGCTCGTCCTCCCCCCCCCCCCCCCCCCCCGAGTTCCCCGGCCATCAGAGAGGCACCTCCACAGTACAGGGAGGAAGGCAGAGGGGAGAAGCCAGCCACCGGAAGAAGCAGCAGAGGCAGTGCCTGTCAGCGGTGATGTGAAGAGAGAAACTGGCCGGCCGGGGGAAGCAAGATGGCGGCCGCCGGCGGAACACCCGACGGCTCCCCTGCACTAGAGAGACCCTCTGGCAATTTAACAAACGGGGAGTGGAGAGACAGAACGGGCTGGGGCTGCACATGTGGTGGAAGGAGGGAGAGCAGACAGAAGTGCCCCGAGAGAAATGGTCAGCCCGGGGGAGGTGAATTCAGAGAAAACTTCCAAACACAGTCGGAAGCCAGAGGGAGAGGCCCACAAAACAGGGAAGTTGGAGTGTTTTGGATTTACATCCAGGGGGCGGCTGCCCGAACAAGATGCTACACACTCATTCCCATCCCCAAGCAGAGGCCTCCCACAGAGACTATCGCGGGAGCAAAGCACGCAGAGGTTAGAGGGCTAACGTCTTTGTTGGCGAGAGTAGAAGCCCAGAGCAAGCTCATTCTCCAGCTCCAGCATGATGATATCGAGAATAGAAACAGGTGAAACAACTTGCGCTCGCGGGGCATCGGGGGAAGATGTGAAGCAGATCATAACCGTCATATTCAACCGTCTGCTGGAGAGAGCACTTCTGAGATGCGCCGACTGAGATTGATAGGGCACACAGAGCCCTGGGCCCACGAAGCCCCGACCCTTCACGCCCCAGAGATGTCATATGCAGGATACATTTTTATAGAGAAAAAGAAGAAATCTCCCGAAGGGCCTGGAGACATGGACCCATTGACTTTGACGGAGCAAGAGTCACTATCCTACCCGACCTCTCGAGGCGCACGCTTCAGATGCGCAGGCTGCTTAGACCGGTCCTGGAGACATGTAGAAACACTGGAGCGTCGTACAGATGGGGCTACCCCTTTCACTTGATCATTACCTACGCTCTTAGATCCTATCAAGAGCTGGATGGCCTCTTCGCCTTCCAACGGAGGGGGGGGGGGGGGGGGGGGGAGTCTGGATCTTGCGTTTGACTCCAGACATAGTTCCCCACCTAGGCCGATCTCTGACCTTTACCGTTTGGGGGAAGGCCACAGGCCAAGCGTTTTAGCTACTTAGTCTCCTTCGCTGAAAGCCTTCTTTTGAGCGTCGGCTTTGTCTGTTAAGTGTAGTTATCATTTCTTCTGTTTTTCTGTTTATTCTGTTTTTTCTGTATTCTTTTTTCCCCTCCTCTTTTTTTTTTTTTTTTCTGAGTCTCACCCTCCGGAACCCTCCCCCCTCCTCGTTGTTATTCAAATATGTGCGAAAATTAACTTGATTTCTCTCAATGTGAAGGGTCTAAATGCGCCGGAAGAGAGGTCAACGATACTGCAGAGCCTTAGGGCGATGAAGGCTCATGTGGCATCCCTCCAAGAGACGCACTTCAGAGCAGGGAACCCATCGTCGCTCAGAAATAAGGTATTCCCGGTCTCATATCACTCCTATTCACCGGACTCGAGGTCCAGAGGGGTGAGCATACTACTGTCCAGGTCGGTCCCTTGGGAGGAGGTGGGCTCCCTGAGTGGTGGAGAGGGGAGGTGGCCCATTGTCAAGGGGAAATTTAGGTCGGAGCTTTTCACTTTTGTAAACCTCTATGTGCCGAATGTGGGGAAGGTCTCCTTTCTGGAGGAGGTCCTAAATAGGGTCGCGGATTTCGCAGAAGGTAAGCTCGTGATTGGTGGGGACCTCAATCTATCACTAGAACCCCTGCTAGACACATCCAAGGGCCATTCATATCTTTCCTACTCAAAGTTAAGGAGGATCAGGAAAGTACTGCATACACACCAGTTAGTCGATCCATGGCGCATATGCCATCCAGACACGAGGGACTACACCTTTTAATCGGCACCTCACAACATGTATTTACGAATTGACTAATTCCTTGTCCAGCATCACATGTTACACCGTGTATCCGCAACCTCTATAGGGAATATCTCTATTTCAGATCACGCTCCAGTAAGCATTACGTTAGCGGCCCAAACACCAGTACCCTCCCCCTGGACCTGGAAATTAAATAATTCTCTTATTCAGGATCCAGCGATAACAGAGGTAGTGAAGCAGAGCCTACAGGACTACTTTGCCAATAACACAACTGAAACTAGCCCACCTATTGTATGGCAGGCGCATAAGTGTGTAATCCGGGGAATCTTGATTCAACAAGGGGCACGTGTTAAGAAAGAAAGGGGTAAGTTAATCACTGAACTTTTAGGTGAGATACGAAGGCTAGAGACCCTCCATAAACAGTCACTCATAGCGGCACACCTAGCGGCCCTGACTTCCCTCAAAGAGCGGCTCAGGGGGGTTCTCAATGACAAAGCGAAGCTCCAGGTCATTAAATGTAGGAGGATTTTTTATGAGTCAGGAGATAAATGCGGTCATCTTCTGGCTGCAGCTTTGAGGGGAGATTCCCAAAACTTTCCCAAACTTCAGGATAGTGTAGGAAACATGAAACATTCCGATAGGGATATGGCTAGTATTTTTAGGCAATATTATGAAGCTCTGTATAATATCCCATCTGGTGGTGCGAGAGCTGGAGTAGATGAACTGAACAACAATCAGGTATGCCCAAATTCCCCCCCTGGCTGTTGGAGGAGTTAGAAGGCCCAATCATGTCCGACAAGCTGGCGAAAGCGTTGAAGGATTCTGCCAACGGGAAGGCGCCAGGGCTGGATGGCCTCCCTCTCCTGTACTACAAAACCTTTGCAGAGGTCCTCTCTCCAAAGATGCTGGCAGTTTTTAACTCCCTGGCCTCGACGAACTCCCTTCCGGCGGACAGTCTTAGGGCCCAAATTTCGGTCATACCGAAAGAGGGTAAAGATCCCACGTTGTGTGCGAGTTATAGGCCAATCTCCCTTCTCAATGCCGACATTAAACTGTTTGCTGAAATTCTAGCGTCACGCTTAGCCCCGTACCTACATCATATAATACACTTAGATCAGGTGGGTTTCATGCCACACAGAGAGGCCCGTGATAATACCAATAAAGCAATGAACCTCATACACACAGCTCACAGCACGGGGCGTCCCTGCCCTCCTTCTCACTACCGATGCCGAGAAGGCCTTCGACAGGGTGCAGTGGGACTTCATGTTTGGAGTTCTAAAACACATTGGACTTGGATCGAATATGCGAGATTGGTTCGCAAGTCTTTACCAGCACCCTACTGCCCTAGTGAGAGTAAATGGTGCACTGTCGGAGCCTTTCGGTGTCGGGAACGGGACGAGGCAGGGGTGCCCACTCTCCCCACTAATTTTTATTTTGACATTAGAACCCCTACTATGCAGGGTGCGTAGAAACCCGAGTATACAAGGGATCTCTCTCCTGTCGGGGCAGTACAAGACTTCGGCAAACGCGACGACCTGCTCTTCTTTGTGACCGGCCCTGAAGTGACCCTCCCGAATCTGGTTAAAGAGTTGGAGAATTATAAGAGAGTCTCCAACTACAAAATAAATATGCAAAAGTCAGAAGTCCTAAACCTTAATCTCCCAGCAAGTAGAGCGGTCAACCTCGAACGTTCCTTTCCTTTCAGGTGGGCCAAAGAACACATTACATACCTGGGTACAAAGCTGGGTAGGACCTTGGAAGAGATATATTCGCTAAACTTCCTCCCCTGCTCCGAGCATTCTCCAAGGACACAGAAGCGTGGTCCCTCAAAAAGCTCTCTTGGCACTCACACCCTTTCGTTAACTTACAGGATTTTGCAGACAGGAGGGTAGGATGTGGGACGACCGGGGTTTGTTGGGAAATGGGAATCAGAGCTGGGCGGTGAGGTAGGTGATGAAGAGTGGGCAAGATCCTTCATGTTAACTCAAACTCTCTGTGGCATGCAAAGCACAGGAGAAAAACTACAAAATACTAGCCCGATGGTATAGGTGTCCGGTGGACTTGGTGAAGTTTGGAGGGGTGGACTCAGGCACATGCTGGAGATGTGAAAGTGCGGAGGGCACAATGCTACATATTTGGTGGGGGTGCCCCTTGGTCCATAAGTTCTGGGACCAAGTGCTTTCCGTATATAAATTCTTGACGTTGGAAAGCATTCCCAATGACCCTCGGGTAGCTCTTCTGTCCATGGTGCCTGGGTCGGTCTCCTCCGTAAAGAGGGGATTGCTCAGACACTTACTTACGGCGGCCAGGGCGGTGATTTCACGGCACTGGCGCACTGGGAACGCACCGGGAGTTATAGAGTGGGTTATAGAGGTGGAGAACATCAGGAGGATGGAGGTGTTGGTACTGGGGGGGGGGGGGATGAGAGCGGGAGACAGAGATTCAACATAACGTGGACGGTGTGGACGGTGAGCCGCAGCACCCCCGAGTTTGGTGCATTTCTGTCCTCTTTGCGGTAGGATCAGTGGACGCTGTGTAATGATGGTATAACACGGGGGCCACCGAGTACAAGGCTGGTCCGTTGACTCTAACTCTCCTTTACGCACCCAGACGATCGAGATTCTCCGGCCTCCTCCCCGCCCCTCCTATCCTCTCTTTTTCCCCCTCCCCTTCGTCCCCAACCAACAGGTCTGTATATGTCTGTTTATGTGTTTTAGTCACAGTTTCTTCTCTCTTTTTCTGTCCTCTTTCCCCTATATTTTCCTTTCTCTTATCTGTACGACTTTTTTCTTTCTCTATCTTGGAGTGGTATGGCTGTTTAATATACTCAATGTAGTGCAATACACTTAATATACTAAATTTTATGCTGGAGGCTCTAGCGACCAAGTATAAGTTAGAGACACAATTCGACTCCTGCAATGGGGCCTAACAGCAGTCTGGTCCCCCTGGACAGCAAATAAACTACAGAAGAACCAGGATTAGTGGTGGGGGGGGTGGGAGGTGGAGGAGTTGGCCTAAGATTAGAACAACTGTGATGGCAACCCCTCTCACTTTTTCTAGGACACAGAGGAGAGCGTGGCCCCAGGAGGGAGGATTCACATGTATAAATGCGTTGAGGTCGATAGCCTTTGTTATATTATGCTGTACAATTACAGGTGCAATTTTTGCTGTATTCTCAACACTCCTTGCTATGTCTGTTTTTTTTTCTATGTTCTTAATTAATAAAAATATATTGAACAAAAAGCTCTCTTGGTTCGGCAGATGTAATGCCCTGAAGATGAACCTGCTCCCACGCCTTCTGTATTTGATCCAGGCCCTTCCCATAGAAATCCCCAACTCATTCATTAGCAAACTGGGGGCTCTTTTCACGAAATTCATTTGGTTGGGGAAAAACCTCAGAATCAGTAGGAAGACGTTGATCAGAGCCAAGGAAGAGGGTGGGCTTGGCCTCCCTGATCCTGGACTATACTACGCAGCCGCGCATCTGAATAGGGTTATAGACTTGTGTAGGCACCCGAGTCAGAAGCAGTGGGTACAGATAGAACAGAGCTGTACGTCCCTTCCTTTAAAAGCACTCCTATGGCTTAAAAAACAGGCCCTCATTCCGGAACTGAAACACCCAACAGTCGGGGCTTCTCTCAAGGTTTGTCAGAGATACTTTCCTTACAGGGACATATCACCGTCCCCCTCACCGTTGTTCCCGGTTTTGGGGAACCCCGAATTCCCCCCGGTAACATGCTGTAAAACTGCGGAGAAATGGGTGGAGAAGAGAATGTGCAGGGTGAGACACGGAATGTGGGGGACTCCCTGGACGAGCTAGCTCGCTCAGGGGGGGGGGGGGGGGGGAGGGCTGCCGAGATAGGATGAGTGGCAGAGGATGCAGCTGAGCCACTTTCTCACGACTCAGACTGGTCATTTGAGGAGCCCACCACCTTTGAGAGGAGGGGGACCCGATCAGACACGTGCTCTCGGCCGCATACAAATCACTCATCCGCCCACAAGACCAAGCCCCCCCTCCCATCCCTTCTGAAATGGGAGAAAGATCTAGGGGAATGGAGTAGGATAATGAGCCTGGCTCATAAGACCTCTATATGTACCAGAAATAAGCAAAGCAACTATAAGCTGTTAACAAGGTGGTACAGAGTACCGGCCCTGATTAACAAATGGTGCCCCACAGTATCCCCTTCAAGCTTGCGGCGGAGAGAGGGGAGACACTCATCTTTTGGGAATGCCCAGAACTCAGAGGATTTTGGTCGGGGGTCAGGAGTACGATGCAGAGCATGACAGACGGGGGAATTGCCAGAAAGCCTGCCTTCTTCCTCCTCCACCACTCGGGGATGCCCACCAAGAGATATCAGAAACCGGTCCTGAGTCAGATGGTGAATGTCGTAAAGGCCTGTATCCCCTCGCATTGGAAGAAATCAACTCCCACAACAGTTTCGCAGTGGTTGAGTAAAGTAGCGGAGATAGAGAGGTACAAAGGTCTGATTGCAGCAGGTAATGAATCCGCTGAGGCGCACTTCCGTAAATGGTTTAGTTGGTTGGAATTTGCGGCCTCGCAGGAGTATAGAGCCCATATAGGCGAAGTTGCCAAAGGATCCTTGTCTGATGAATAAATAACAATAGAAACACTGTCTTCCTCACTGGAGGGCAATTTGCCTTCAGAACCTCTTCCTCCTCCTTGCACCCACAGGAAGCATATAAATTGTCCTCAGAAATAAAGGGCTCCAAATGTCTCCTCTTTCCCGAGGCCGTCCTAGGGGCTTCTCTAAGCGGGTTAATCTCTCTGCCAACACCGACTGAGCCTCACTGCCCCCCCTCCTTAGGGGCTGCCTGGGGAGGCTGAACCTTTAGAGAAGCCATAGGTTCCAAGAGACCAGCGACCATGGCAACAGCCCTACTATGGTCATAAGCAATACTTTTGTCACAAATAGAACATACCGTGCTGAAACCGCCCATGGGATCCTGCCTACACAAAGGTCAGAGACTGACCTGATCAGCTGGGATATCAGATTCACTATCCCCTGATGCCTCTGTCATGGTGATTAGCTAGTCAAAATAACCAAAGCGCCCAAGACCAGATTTAAGACCCTGATATTAAAAATCAAAGGGACTGGGAGGAACCACAACCCCCAATCCTTCTTCCCACAATTTAAGGAAAAACAAAAGAGGGAGAGACAAATACAAAAAAATGGCATACAAAATCATTTAAATAGATAAATAAAAAACACTCATCACCCACGGGCTGGAGTGCCCCATAAACAGGACTTGAGGCAGGGCCTGGCAACGGAGAAGCGAGGAGCGGGACGGCCACTGGAGTAGTCGTGGCAGCACGGATTGTGCTTCCTAGGATGGTAGGAGAGCAGCGGTGGCGAGGGATGCTATCCAACAAGAGGTGGCCCACAGAAGCTAATGGTGGCGAAGAGCAGTATGGTGGCTGCTGAAGTGTATGGCCGCAAAAGCAACACTGGTACACAAAAGCCGAGGAGGAGAAGCAGTGGCCGAGGGCCGCAATCCCCGCATTCTAGTAGCCGATGCCCTCAAAAGGTGCAACGAGAGAGCCGGCATCAGCCTTCCTCAGCAGTCGTAGAAGAGTTAACACTGGGGGCTCGAATGGAGTAGCTGCAGTGGTGTGAGCTCCTGACCACATCTGGGCTTTCCCTACAGCCACAAGGCAATTTGGCAACCAGAATAGCTTTGGAGATGCCTGGGAGGAAGAGCAAGAGGAGAGATGGAGAAAGAGACGATGCTCGAGTGAGTGGCAGCAAGAAGAGAGGTCCGGCGGCTGGCTTACCTGCATCCGCGGGCAAGAAGCGTGGGGAAATGCCTGCAACATCCTCCTCGGCGGGGACATCTGCCAGCGAGGAGGAGTACCAGAGCGCAGAGAACAACGGTGATGACTGGCGAGCTGAGGAGCGGACCGCGGGAGGTGAGGAAGCGGCTCCCGCCGCGCCCCGCGGGGTGAAGACAACAATCCCTCCAGTCAAGATGGCGACAAGCGTTGAGGGAGAGAGGACATCCCCCACCCCTTCCAGTACGCACGCTGCAGCGGAGCGAGATCCCGCTGCCATCGGGCCCTTAGACATCTCTGCGAACCCCCACCGATGTAGTGCGGGAGGCAGCTGCGCTGCGGATTCCCCGCTCTCGTGCGGTGACATAGCGGGGCTGCGGGGGCCCAAGCAAGATGGCTGGAGTAACAAGGAGACGGATGACAATTTCATGCCCAAGACGCAGGAGCAGAGGTATGATGGGGGGGGGGGGGCGCGTCGTAACCCCAGAGAGGAGGGAGGAAGACAGAGCTTTACTCACCAGTGAGGGGGAGGGTGGCGGGGTGAAAGCCCACATGCATGAGCCTCAGACTTCCCAAGCCACAAAATGGAGGGAGGCTGCCCTGAACAGACTGGGGAGGTTCACTTTTCTACAAGGGACTCGGGGAGACAGATATTCCCTAGTGAACAGCAGGGGCCACCCTGCACTTTCCACCCACCACCAGCGGAAACCCTCCCACAGAGAACCCTGAGGTCCAGAAGCCACACCAGGGCGGAGAGAGAGGGGTCCCAGTAATGGTCCACCGACTGCTGCTCATGCGGTGCAAACATCCAGCCCGCTACAACCTCAGAATAATTTCTCCTTGGCATGGTCGACTCCAGGAGACACAGCCACTCTCAGCCCCCTGACCATGATGTCCTTCGCGCATGAGGAGCCCTCCCATCATGTTGAGGAGCTTTCTACATCAGGAGGGGTCGCCCTCCCATCCCCGGCCACCTCATTTACGCGGTACACACCACAGGCTACGGGAGAAGGTGCTGGCGATATGACACACGCCCGAAATATACATAGAGAAACCCTCTCATTCCTAAGGTCAATTCCCACCAGAGCGGACTTTGAGGCGCTCATAACTAAATATGAGACATCGCGGAGGTGAAGGGCCATCTTCAGGCTCTCGACTCTAAAGTCACATCCCACCAATCGGCTAATGAAGCGGCCATTGCAGACCTGGCGAAGCGTGTTGAGGTGCAAAATATGCAGATTCTTCAGCTTCAGTTGCAGCACGATGACTTGGAGAATAGACACCGTAGAAATAACCTGCGACTCAGGGGTATACCAGAGGCCTCAACAGGAGAAGATGTAAAACAAATTATCACCACCATATTTAACAAACTTCTTGAGAGAAACATCGACACCCCGATCGAGATCTATAGGGCCCACGCAACCCGGACCTGACGCGCCTCCAGAGATGTGGTATGCAGGGTGCATTTCTACAAAATCAAGTAAGAAATCTCACGGAGGGCCTGGAGACATGGCCCGGTGGACTTTGATGGGGCTAGAATACAAATCCTTCCTGACCTCTCCAGGCGTACTCTACAAATGAGAAGATTGCTGCAGCCAGTGTTGTACGCTATCAGGGGCGCAGGTGCCTCATATTGTTGGGGCTTCCCCTTCCACTTGATAGTTACTAAGAACCGCAAAACCTTCTTCCTCAAAACGTACCACGATTTGGACGGACTCTTCCCTTCTCGGGTTGTGAACCGATCCAGGCTCCTAATTGGCTCCTTCCAAATGTGGAACCCAGAGGCCAAGGGGGGCGCCTCTACCCCGACTTAGAGCGTCCAGACCAAAGATGAGAAACGAGGGGCGTGCCAGACCTACAGATAGCGAGTCTTGAACTTCTGCAGCATGGTCACGCAGGATTTAGCCTACGCCTTCTGACTTTTAAATTCCGGCTCTCAGCATCCTCTTCTCTCCTGTTTTTTTTTTTTTTTTTTTTTTTATGTATTGATAGTTGTCTTGAGGTGGCCGGGCTGGGCCTGGTGGGGCATCGGGGTAGGGGTAGGCTCCGCATACGGAGGGCTGGCAAGAGTCATGCGACCCAACTGGAACATGTCAGTTCCCTCGGGGCTGCGTGCTCGCGCGGTCCCACTGTTGTCCGGCCGGGACTGGCGACTGGCCACCCGTATTAATAGACGTGAAAGTTAATTTTGCTTTAGAGTTTTGGTTTCATGTCTGCTTTTTCTGGCTTCCAGAACCAATTGCCCAGAAGATCTCTTTCTTTTTTTTGCCCGGAAGGTCCGGGAGACAACTACTCCTGGATTCGTCGCTAGACACAGACCCCCATTTAGGCCGGTATCAACTCCCCTCCGATTGGGGGTGAGCTGGTCCATAGAGCAGTTGCTAAATAGTTCATATCCCCCCCACCCGGATTTGGGCATTTGTACTGTTTGAATTTGTTTCTTGTTTTCTTCTCCCATCTGCCCATATTCGTTGTCTCTTCCCTATCTGTTTCTGTCTCCCCCCTCTCCCACCCCTCTCTCCTAATCCGCCTCTCTGACCACGCGCCATCTGCTAGAGCGCTACCACAGCCATGCATGAGATTAACTTGGTCTCTTTCAACGTGAATGGCTTGAACTCCCCAGGAAAAAGATCTCTGGTCCTGAATAACCTCAGGGCACTGAAGGCAGAGGTGGCTCTTCTCCAGGAGACACACTTCAAGGCCGAGAACCCTCCGACTCTCAAGAACAAGGTATTTCCAACTTCATATCATAGCTACTCCCCGGACTCCAGATCTAGGGGAGTGAGTGTCTTGCTTGCCAGATCGGTTCCGTGGGAGGAGGTGGGGGCTCTGAGTGGTGGAGACGGGAGATGGTTATTTGTTAAGGGGAGGATAGGGCCAGAAATGTTCACCTTTGCGAATATATACTCACCTAACACTGGGCAGGTCCTGTTCCTTGAAGAGGTATTAGACAGGTTGACTGAATTTGCAGAGGGTAAGCTGGTAGTGGGAGGAGATTTTAACCTCACCCTGGAACCCTTGATACGTCAAAGGGCCACTCACATATAACATACCCCAAGCTTAGGAGGATTAAAAAAACTGTTCCAGGGGGGCGTGGCTGGCTGCCGAGAGAGATGGTCGCACCGTAGTTCAGCTCAGCACCCCGGGCAGGCAAAAGGGCGGCTACCTAGAGCAATCCGGTGCCAGGAGACTCCGAAAGTGCCTCTAGACCCTGCGGAGGCTGGCACCATCTCGATGGGCAAAAGCGGAGGCGGAGGTAGGAGGAGGACTGCGCCTACGCACCAACATAGTACGAGGCGCAGCGCGGGTCCAGCAAAGATGGCAGAGGGAGACGACGCATATGACTTACAAGAACAGCAGCGCCAGTCGGGTGCTCGTCAGACAGAGCCCGCGAACGGGACTGCAACCAGTCAGCAGGTGCTCCCGGTCAGAAGCTGCGACAAAGGAGACGCGCCAGATCTGGACTGGGCGGCCATGGCGAAAGATCAGCGGTCGCGTTTGGCGGGAAACGGCGGAGGGGAAGCGGGAGAGGCGAATGGCGGCAGCGACAGTAGCAGGGCTGGCAGCCCGCTCCCCACCATCACACGTGGCCCATCCAGCGCCCCGGTGTCACCTACGAGGCTCCCTCACATGGACAACGCAGATTCCATCAGCAGCCCATCAAGCAGCAGCCCGCCGAACAGTGAGTCTTCCCTTTTTTCGGGCCCCCATAGCCCCTGCGCCCCACTCCCGTCCCTAGAACCGGGGAACCATGCTCAGCCAGCCCCAGTTGAGCTCAGAGATGCCAACCTGCTAGCAAAGTTCAAACTGCTCCTACAGCAGGAACTACAAGCTGTCACAGACGCATGGGCCACCCCACTGAAAGCGGAGATCCATAGCTTGGGGGAAAGAACAGAGGCCCTAGAAAGTAAAATGGAGCACACCCTAACTACCATACAATCCCGGGACAGGGATATTGAGGCCATACAGTTAAAACTGGAGGATCTGGAGAATAGGGCCAGAAGGGGCAACCTGCGCATCAGAGGCCTACCGGAATCCATGCTAGATGTAACTGCGACGGTGACGGCCTTGTTCCAGGAATTGGTCCCTAACCTGCCGATAGAGAGGTTGGAGCTGGACCGGGCCCACAGAGCTCTGGGGCCTAAACGCAAGGATGGACTGCCCCGGGATATTGTCCTAAAACCCACTTATTTCCGCACAAGAGAGGCCTTATTACGGGCAGCAAGGGAGAAGAAGGAGCTAACTTTTCAAGGCCACAACTATCAGCTTTTTCAGGACTTGGCTCCCCAGACCATACAGAGAAGACGGGAGATGAGGCCAGCCCTGGAAGCCCTGCGGGCACATAATGTAAGCTACAGATGGGGATTCCCATTTAAGGTCCTCTTTGCATACAAGGGGGATCAATATTCAGCCTCTTCCTTAAGCGAACTGTGCCACATTCTCAAAGATCTTGCTATACCCATGGACACAGGGGGATCGGGGAGCTGAGACTCCAGCCCTCCCTTATCAAGGAAGCGAACCGCCCTCAGGCCACCCCGGGACAGACCTTCCTTTGACAACAAGAAAAGAGCCCCTACTCTACCTCGGGTTCACTGGGACCCCATACAAAACAATCAAAGGTGATGGATGCAGAATTACGCTCTTCCTCTTCGTCCTCTGCAGTTTTTGGCTCAGTGGAATGCTGTTGTCTGCCTTATTTCCAGGACGTAGTGTGAATCCCTTTCGGCTCCGGGACTTTGATGCCAGATTCTTCTGCAGTCGGCGCTGCAAGCACTTCAGGTTATGCGCCTAAGGCGCAAGTTCTCTCTTTTGGCTTTTCAACCTGTTAGCCGTTGGTTTTATATTTTTTCATGCATTTTCTATAGTGATGTATTAAGATCTCTTGGGTTTTGTCCTGACTTTCTCTCAGTCGGGAGAATCCAACCGGTCAGTATTTTCTTAAGTAATATAGTCGTCCTTAGCCTGCCCTGGGGGACACACCCCCACTGTACTTTTCTACTACTGCATTACGGTAGACGGAGGAGTTGTAATAACCCTCCCTCTATTGATAGGCCCGTTTGAACGGGCGGTGAAATTCCGGCCTTGGTCCTGATGGGCCCCCTTGTATCATCCCGGTTAATGATACTGTTGTTCATGAATATTATGCAGATCAATAGTTTATATTTTTACAGTTTGTCCTCATTATTGGTTTCAACACCCACCCTACCCTGGCCCTCCTGTGTGTCTGCCCCGGTGGTTCCCCCCCCTCCCTGGGTCCCTGGTCCGCCCTGGACGATAGTGTCGCTTGCACTGTATGGCTATGTCTCACAATAGTTTGAAAATAATCTCTCATAATGTACAGGGGTTTAATTCTCCCTCCAAACGGAACAAGGCCTTCCAATTCTATAAAGCCAACAAAGCTGACATTCTTTGCCTGCAGGAAACCAGATTTGCCTGCCATTCACACCCTAAGTACCTAAACAGACACTTCCCCCTGCACTATCATGCTATGTTTAAAGAAAAGAAACGGGGGTCACAATTGCTTTCAGGAAAAATTTACCCTTTGTCTGCCATAAGGAGATAGTGGACCCGACAGGCCGCTATGTACTGGTGTCTGGATCCATATATGACGTGGAAATCACGGTAGTTTCGTATTATACTCCCAACGCACACCAGCTTAGATTTCTGTCCCATTTATTCAAGGTAGTTAAGGAGCACTCCAGAGGTGTGGTATACCTGGCGGGCGACTCAAACCTGGTAATAGATCCCAAGGGGGACAAGACAGTCCCCACAATGCCAGGCCGAGGAGGGGAGCCAGGGACAGGCAAACCAGGGGCGTTCAGTGCACTTTTGGGCTCTTATGCGCTGTGTGACACTTGGCGGGAGGTCCACCCCACAGGGCGAGACTTTACATTCTACTCCAATCCGCACAAATCTTTCTGTAGAATAGACCATGTCTTCATGCCTCAACATTCACTTACACAACTTCAAGGAGCCACAATCCTCTCCACGCCTTGGTCTGACCATAGCCCAATGATGATCTCCGTGGACTTGGCGGTCCCCGGGAGATCTCTTGACTCCTGGCGTCTTAATGAATCGCTCCTAACAACTAAAGATACTTGTGACAAAATCCAGAAGCACCTAGCTGATTATTTTATGCACAATGTGGGCTCGGTGGACTCTCCAGTTTCCTTATGGGAAGCCCATAAACTGGTGATGAGAGGGCACATAATACAAATAGCCACAGCAAGAAAGAGGGAAAGGGAGGCCAAAGTGAAGGAATTATCTGATCAATTCAGGAAGGCTGAGGAGGAGTGTAAGGGCAACCCACGTCAGACCACCAAAGACAGAGTTGACTTGGCCCGCTTGGAACTTAACTTACTCCTGGACTGCCAGGCAGAAAAGCAGCTGCGGTGGTCCAAACAGCACTTTTACTCCAGGGGCAACAAGCCGGATTCCATGATGGCCAAACAACTCAGACTGAGCAAACCCAAAAGCCAACCCATTCAACTGAAGTTACAAGGGCTCACAACTGCCAACCCCTTAAAGATAGTGGAGGCCTTTAAAACTTTTCTGGCAGACCTCTACTCCAGCCCGGGGGGGAACAATTCACAAAAACTGGAAGAATTTTTCTACGGCATTGAGCTACCGGTTGCCCCTCGGGACTGTTTAGATAGTATGGAGGAGCCCATTACATTACAGGAATTGTTGGCTGCAATAAAGACCATTAAACCCAAAAAGACCCCGGGCCCAGTTGGTTTCTCGGGACTCTATTACAAGAAATTTGCCCCGCTGCTGGGGCCTCACCTGGTGGCACTATTCAATTCCCTTAGATCGGGCATGAATCCCAGTCCTGAGTCGTCAATGGCTAACATTGTCATGATCCCCAAACCGGAGAAAGATCCCCTGCTGACCTCTAACTATCGGCCTATTTCATTACTTAACCAGGACGTTAAACTCCTGGCTAAAATCCTGGCCTCGAGACTGAATTCCTTCCTGGGCTCGTTGGTCCATAGAGACCAGTCGGGCTTTGTCCCTTCCAGACAAGCTAGTGATAACGTTAGACGTATAGCCCACCTAATTCACTCCATTCAGAACAGGAAAATTCCTGCTTTTTTATTATCTTTAGATATTTATAAAGCATTTGACACAATCTCATGGGAGTACATGCGTACAACGTTGGAGAGGTGGGGTTTTGGCAGCAAGTTTTTACAGTGGATCTCGGCATTGTATTACCAACCGACAGCGAGGGTTAGATACCTTGGGTTCTCTTCAGACAGGTTTGGTATACAGAGAGGTACCCGCCAGGGATGCCCCCTATCCCCCATCCTGTTTATTTTGGCCATGGAGCCCTTAGCGCTTAAAATCAGAGCTAATAAAAATATCAAGGGCATTGATATTGGAGGAGTCCACCATAAGGTTTCGCTTTTTGCGGATGATGCTGTTCTGGTTTTGTCACAACCTATCACCACCCAATCTTCTCGGGGTGCTGGACGAGTTTGCTGAGATCTCTGGGCTCAAGATAAATAGATCCAAATCGGTTGCCATGAATGTGGGGCTCTCGGCGGGATCAGTGTTGCACCTCAAATCCACATACGACTTCAAGTGGACTTCAAATGGCCTCCCCTATTTGGGTGTTCGCTTGGCACCCACATATGGGGGCCTCTACGCAGCCAACTACCCACCTCTGATACGAACTCCGAAATCTTTGATGGATTCCTGGACAGACCTTCCCATATAGTCGTTGGGACGGGTGGCCGCGGTCAAAATGACAATCCTCCCCAAAATCTTGTATTACTTTAGAGTACTACCTGTCAGGATCCCGGCCTACATGCTCCGAATCCTTCAATGACGGATGTTCCAGTTTGTATGGGGAACAACTAGACCCCGAGTGGCAAGACGCACAATGTTTGCCCATAAATCTCAGGGGGGTTTGGGGGTGCCTAATATTACTCACTACTATAAAGCAGCACAAATAGCGCAGTTGTCTCAGCTACATGCAGTGAGAGATTTACCGTTGTGGGCCCTGCTGGAGATCCCGAACCTGGGGAAGTCCCCATTAGAGGCTCTGCTATGGACAGACCCCAGAAATAGACCAAAAGATCTGAGCCCTCTGATGATACACTCCCTTAAGGTTTGGGACTCAATAAAATATTCCTCGGGATTAATGTCACCTCACGCTCCTTTACTGAATTTATGGGATAATCCTCTATTCCCACCGGGTCTCCGGGGAGGGGCGTCCTTTTCGCATTGGGTGTCGGCGGGTATCTGTGCGTTTCATCATCTCCTGACAGACAAGGGCCTTATGTCATTTGAAGAATTGAGGGATAAGTATGGTCTTCCACGGACAGAATGGTTCCACTACACACAACTGAGCCACTGGCTTAAACCTAGGCTTGCTGGACTAGCCTCGTATAGGAAATGGACCAAATTTGAGTCCTTGTGCGTGGAGGAGCCGGATAGCCCGGGGAGGATCTCCTTGCTATATTCTTCCCTTAATGATTTTCCAAAACCCTTTGACCACAAATATGTGCGAGAATGGGGGGAGGACTTGAGATTGGAGAAGGAGGAGGTGGACTGGGCGGGGGTGTGGAGGGCGACCTGGGGCTGTTCAATTAATTCACTCACAGTAGAGTCAGCCTATAAAGTCCTGTTACGTTGGCATCTGGTCCCTGCTAGAATCCATAAAATTTATCCCGCCTACCCAGAACAATGCTTCAGGGGCTGCTCGGTAAAAGGCAATGTGCTTCATACATGGTGGACCTGTCCCTTTGTATCACGCCTTTGGCAACAGGTCTTTCGCTTGGTAGCTGTGATCATGAATGTTTCCCCCAAAAGGGACCCCTGGGTGGCGCTGTTACGCCATAAGGCCCCTGAACTTAATAGGCTCCAAAACAAGCTGTTCTCATTTATCATGCTGGCCACCAAACAGACGATTGCAAAGGCCTGGAAACAGCAGTTGGTTTCTATCTCGGAGGTTAAAGCTAGACTAAATGGATTCTTGATAAATGAAAAACTTACCAGCATCTTGAATGATAAACATGAGCACTTCCTAGAGGTTTGGGAGCCATGGATCCAATTTGCAACCCCTAACATATCGATGCTAGCATTGAATTGATGAATATGTAGAGAAGCTATTAGGAGCGGACCAGGGACTCTTACCTCTTACCTCCTTCCCCCTCCCCTAGTCACTCCCCTTTGTGGTTTTCCTTCCCTTCCCCTTCATTTGTTGAAACCATACCTCTGATTGCTGTTAGAACCAGAATGACATGATTCTTGTATTATGTATTGTGTATTGTGTATTATGACATGGCTGGTCTGTACTCGGGATAGTGGGAGGTATCTCCGGAGATGGAGAAGGGGAGGCCCCCCTTTGTGCCTCCTGCCCCTCGGGTCGGACCAGACACTTTCCACATTATGCATCTGGCTTCAGACAATAGTTAGTATACTGTCTTGATGTCTTTGACACAGTTCTTTTTTACTATGCATGTAACGCTACTGATTTCAATGTGATCTTGAAATGTGGTATTGTCAAGAAAATTCAATAAAAAGATTGAAAGATAAAAAACTGTTCCATTCCCACCAGCTGATTGATCCGTGGCGTGTCCTCAATCCAAGTGCGAGAGATTATTCCTACTTCTTGGCTCCGCAAAATATGTATTCGAGGCTGGACTTCTTTCTAATCCAGCACTACCTGTTGCCGCGGGTAGAAGCCGCGACAATAGGTAATATCACCATATCGGACCACGCCCCGTGTCCCTCAAGCTTATGACGCAAGACCAAGCGCCACGGCCTTGGAAATTAAATAGTGCCCTTATACAAGACCCAATAATTAAGGAAGACGTGAGGAAAAATCTCCAGGAGTACTTCACAGCTAACACCACTCCTGACATAAGCCTGCCCTTAGTGTGGGAAGCCCACAAATGTGTTACCTGGGGCCTGCTGATTCAGCACGGGGCCAGAGTCAAAAAAGAGAGATCTAAACAAGTATGTGATCGTCTCAGTGAAATCCGAAAATTAGAAACCCTTCACAAGCAATCATTAGCAGTGACGCATCTAGCTGCCCTGACCTTCCTCAGAGAACGACTGAAGGGGATATACAATGACAGAAATAAGCTCCAGCTTATAAAGAGCAGGAAAGTCTTCTATGAGTCAGGAGACAAGTGTGGATGTCTCTTGGCGTCGGCTCTGAGGGGGGGAAGAGCCAAAACCTACGTCCCCAGGATTAGGAACCAGACAGGAGACATAGTGCATAAAGACAGTGAAATAGCAAGGGTCTTTAGGGATTATTAAAAATCGCTATATAACACCCCCCCCTAGACATTCAGGTCCTGGACAGATAGGGATTGGCCAAACTCCCGCAGGCCTTACTGGAGGCCCCAATCACCCCGGAGGAATTGGCTTTGGCTATTAAGGGATCAGCTAACGGGAAGGCACCGGGGCCGGACAGTTTCCCCCTCCATTATTATAAAACTTTTGTGGAGACCCTCTTCCCTAGGCTCCTCGAAGTTCTTAACTCCCTGAAAACAGGCACTACCCTCCCTGTGGACAGTTTGCGTGAGCACATTTCTGTGATACCAAAAGAAGGGAAAGATCCCACCTTAAGCTCCAGTTTCAGGCCAATTTCACTCCTTAATGCCAATATTAAGCTCTTCGCTAAAGTGATGGCCAACCGCCTGTCCCCCCACTTACACCAAGTCATCCACTTGGACCAGGTGGGATTCATGCCCCATAGAGAGGCAAGGGACAACACCGCAAAGGCGCTAAACCTTATTTACTCTGCCCTAAAGGGAAACCCACCCTCAATCCTCCTTGCAACCAATGCCGAGAAGGCGTTTGACAGGGTGCGGTGGGACTTCATGTTTGGAGTCCTGGATCATATTGGTCTAGGACCAAATATGAGGTCCTGGATTGCTAGTCTCTATCAACAGCCCACGGTCTCAGTGAGGGTTAATGGCACACTGTCGGAGCCCTTCGGCACTGGAAACGGGACGAGGCAGGGTTGCCCCCTTTCCCCTTTAATTTTCATACTGACCCTTGAACCATTTCTCTGCAGAGTTAGGAAGAACCCTAATATACAGGGGATTTCCCTCCCATCAGGCCACTATAAAACTGCAGCATTCGCTGATGACCTACTGTTATTTATAACTGGCCCCGAGGTGACACTCCCAAACCTTATAAAAGAACTGGAGCTTTATAGGAATTTGTCCTATTATAAGGTGAATATGCAGAAATCTGAAGTACTTAACATCAACATAACAGCAGTAAGGGAAGAGAATCTCAGGAAATCCTTTCCATTCAAATGGGCTAAAGAGTACATCGCATACCTCGGTACGAAGCTAGGTAGTTCCCTAGAGAAAATATACTCCTTGAACTTCCCCCCTCTGCTCCGTTACTTCTCGAGGGACCTAGAGGCCTGGTCTCTTAAAAAACTTTACTGGTTTGGGAGGTGTAACACCCTTAAAATGAATATTCTCCCACGCTTTCTAATGAAAGCGTTATCGGTGGTTGTCCCCACTGTGTTCCTGCAAAAGGTAGGGGCCCTCTTTTCTAAATTTATTTGGCTAGGGAAAACTCTGAGAATAAACAGGAAGACTCTAACCAGGACAAGAGACATGGGTGGAGTGGGCCTCCCGGATCCGAGCCTTTACTATGCAGCTACGCACCTAACTAGGATAGTAGACTGGTGCAGGCATTTGCAGCATAAGCAGTGGGTTCAGATAGAGCAGGGAGGTTCGTCGCTCCCTCTGGTGTCGCTCCCTTGGTTGCCGAGGCAGGCGCTAGCCACAGAACTGAAGCACCCGACAATTGGAGCATCACTTAGAATCAGTCACAAATACTTCTCGTGGGATGAGATGTCCCCAGCCTTCTCTCCCCTGTTTCCGGGATTGGGAAACCCAGTGTTCCCCCTGGAAATGAGGGGGAGAACAGCGGAGTGTTGGTTACGGAAGGGAGTCAATAGGATCAGGCATTTCTGTAGCCGAGATGGCTGGGAATCCCTAGACGCAATTGCCTGGGGGTCTCCCGAGATGGGGCAACTGGCAACAAATGCAGTTGAGCCATTTCCTGTCCACCATGGCGCAGCAGGCTTGCCAACGCAGAGAGCTTACGCTGTTTGAAAGGTTGTGTGAATAGAGGGGGCCTGTCCAACACGTGATATTTTTTACCTATAATATTTTGGTGGATCCCCGGGACCAAGATCCTCTGCCGTATATCACAAAGTGGGAAGGAGAATTGGGGGTCACCCTCTTGCCAGAACACAGGAAGCGAATTATTCGCCTGGCACATAAAACGGCTACCTGTACCAGGTACAAGGAATGTAATTATAAAGTACTGACGAGGTGTTATAGGGTCCCCGAGTCACTACATAAATGGTTCCCTGCTGTCTCCCCCATGTGCTGGCGATGTAATGGGGATAGAGGCAATCTCCTACACATTTTCTGGTCGTGCCCTAAACTGACAGACTTCTGGAAAATGGTCAGGGACACGATGCAGCTCATGACAGACTGGGAGGTCCCCGGAGACCCGGCCTTCTTCCTTCTCCACCACTCGGAGCTGCCCGCCAAAAGGTATCAGAGATCTGTTCTTAGCCAGATGGTGAATGCTGCTAAGGCATGCATCCCCTCGCTTTGGAAGAGTCCAACCCCCCCAAGTATCTCTATGTGGCTGAGTAGGGTGTCGGAGATTGAGAGGTTTGAGGGCCTAATCGCTGCACAAAATGAACCCTCAGAGGACCACCGTCTTAAGTGAACCAATTGGGTGATTTTACGTCCTCACAGGAATTCAGGACACTATTGGAGGCCAGTCAATAATAGGTGTGGGTTCGCAGTCGCCTTTTCCAGCTCCCACTTGCCCCTGTCTCCCCACCCCTCTCTCCTGTTTACTTGTTGTCATCTACTCCCGCCCTTTTTTTTTTTTTTTCTTCTAGTTTTTGCTGTTTTTTTTATCCCATTGCAGAGGTGTCGGTGCCAGACCCCCTCACGCTTGGACTGGCTCCTCCCGGTTACCATGGGCTGGGCGCGGAGATCGCCCCCCTCCTCCCGCAGAACGTAACAAATGTTTGGGTGAGGACGGTCTGACTGTGATAATGCCTCTCTGATTAACGTGATAGTCTGTGTTTTTGCCTGCCTTTGCGCTGTGCACTTATTGTATATGGAATGTTTTTCTTCATTCTGTGATGACTGTAAACTTCTTGAAAATGATAAATAAAGAATATATAAAAAAAGAAGAAGAGTTAACACTGCCACGCTGCCCAGACCGCTTCCACCAGAAACTCAACCCAAACTCCACCCCCTGTCCACCTCCCACCTGGAAAGTTCACGCCCCCTTAAAGAGAAATTGTGTGAAATTAAAAAATAAAAAGAAGGGAAGTTAAAAACATGTGGAAAAAAGGGGTGGAATATATAGAAAAATATATTAAGGTTCCCTGACAGGTTTACCAGACAAAACCTGTGGCTGACTTGCTTTTCTTTAAAAAACCTGAAGTCCAGAGTGAAAGCACCCTGAAAGCGCCCCAAGACCCCGGCGCTTACCTTATCACATACAGATCCCAATCAGTAGAGCTGAACTCTCAACTCATAAATTGATCAAAAAATATAAAATCCCTTAAAAACCACATAAATCGGACAACACACACAGGACAAACCAACATAAAGGTGTGTAGTCGATGGGGAGAGTCTCACCACACTAATTGATATCAAATGCCTAGATATATGTACTAAATCATTCAACAAAGTGTTCCAACAGTGCATCTAAACATATGCAAATCCTGCCTATGATCTGAATCACTATAATATCTATATATTTATAAAGTGCAAGTGCTACTAGTCAAACAATCAATTAAAGTGGACCAACACCCAGGGGTGATCGGCCCTGGAATCTAGAAGATTCCCGGGCCGATCAATTCCCTCACCGCGGGACATCCGAGATTGGGATATACCGCGGGGTGAAGCCCCCCCAAAAAACCTTACCTTAGACGTGCGCGCGCCCGCCGTTCGTGAATGGCCGGCGCAGGCGCGCGCCCTTTAAGAGTGACGTGCGGGAGGCGGCGGCGGACGCGCTGTCTTGTCCGTCGCTGTCACCCGCTTGTCCGTCGGCGGGGATTGGACGGCGCGGTCACGTGGTGAGGTGAGTTTTTGGGGCTTTCTGGGGGGTTTAACACAGCGTGGCGAAACTCCCAATCGGGGTGCCCCCCCGAAGTGGACCAAAACCAAGGATAGTCAAAATCCTGGGTGTTGGTCCACTAATATTCCCAACCATAACAACTCAAACATATCAATCTACTCTATTCACCAATGAAAATATAATCACCTGTATATATTATTAAGCATCCCAAAGGGGAACCACTGATATATATCACAATACCAAACAAAAAATAATATCCCAAATCTATCACAAAAAACATCACCAGAAATAAAGCCAAGGTATCATGAAAATAACATGTGTGAAGTCTCCCCACCACCTACCACACCAGGAGCCACGCGTTCCGTGGGCACATCACCCACTTCATCAGGCTGTAATATTCCTCCTCAGCCACTGTCTTGTGAGGACACTCTTGGCATAAATAAAAATTAAAACCATGGTCGATTCACTCATCCCTGCGTAAAAGCCTGTAAAAAATCACCTTCTGGTGATCCCACAGTGCATGTGCAGGCTACATCACCAATATTCTTTAACTGAGGTGTGTACCCCACACCAGGCAGACAAATGGTTTCATTTTTATTTTTTGCCCACAATTACAGTTTGCGTTTTGATGCTTTGTCATGTATGTCATTTGCTTTCTGCTTGGCTCATACTGGCCATCAGGGGCTGCATTTTTCTTTCATCAGCACTTTAAATTTGTTCCCTTCTGCTGACTTAACATACTCAGTCCTCTCAGTGGATATCATGCAAGACTTATCCATGCATTAGGGCCTTTCATAAAAAGAGAAAGTTCAATAGGGCATATGAAGAAACATAAAGCAGGTTGAATGAAAGATGAAGCCCCTTACCTGCAGCCAGCAAAGGAAGAGCAGAATACAGACTAAATTAACCTTTTGGTTTGTCCCTTTAAGAAAGTGTGAAGGTGGTACAACATGAAACTGACACACACTTCATATATTTCCCTACTTCATACTTCCCTATAAACTACTTACTTTCAGAAGTTCTCCCATTGTACTGGAAGGCATTACATGAGTCTGAATGGCTGTCTGAGCTGGGAAGGTCACTGCTGGCAGCACTTGCTGGAGAAGTCCACTCTGGTGGAACACAGAGATTGTCCAGTGGCCTTATCTGAATATGTTTATTAAGAAAATCTGGTAACTCTGTTGGAACTTCTAGATTACCAGGACTACTACACCTCCGTGTTTGTGTCTGAAAAATGAAATGTAAAAAACATTATCTGAGTGAGAGGATTACATTTTAATTATATAAAACCATTAGTGAGTAAAAAGATTTTAGTACTCATCATAAAACATTTTGCCTGAAAGTGCTGTGCGTCGAACTTTCAACATTCGTTTGATCGGGTGATCTGTGTAATGTGTACAGGCTGCTTCCAGCACACAGAGTAATCACATCCGAAACCAACGGACAAATACAACTAGCTGTCATAAACACACTTAAATACACTTTATTTGATTAAATCAGGTCAGTGGAACACCAATCACCATCCAATTAAATTGGTAAGCAATCACAAAGGTCACCACATACTGTACCTCCACATCCCCTTTCCACATTCAAGCAGGGCACAGGAAACCCAAACTGATTACATCCCACACTTATCCCAAGGAGAAGCTGATCTGTTCTGCTGTCGAGCAAGCGATCAGATACAATCAGTTTGCAGTCATCTAATGGTTAACACAGAGGTAACTTAAAGCACTTGATGAATTAAGTGTGACTTTATCATTGTTGTTACACTATATGATTAAATAAAATTGATCTTGCAGTCTACAAGTGAATACAATTTATGAGCGGTCATAGTAACTTCAGAAAACAGGTTAGTTATTATGGCTTTGAGAAAAAAAAAAAAAGAATGAGGAATTTCTAATTGCCAAAAAGATAAACCTGTGCTTAGATGGAAAAAATGTAATAAAAATACAAAAACAAAGAAAGACAATATACAGAAAAAAAAATGGGAGAACATACTGAAAAACTTATACATCACCAAGTGGTACAAAATCTTCAGGTTTCGGGGGTTGGAAGGAATTGAGCCAGACACACCACGATTAAGAATTGGACCCTCTGTATGTATCAACCAACCAATTTCTCCTACCTGGATTTATGCCAGAGTCCAAGGAGCTGACAGACTCGGTTTCCTGGGTGGAGGCTGGCTGATATTTTATTAGCTATTAGGCAGGGGAGAAAAAGAACACTTACAATTTGAACCCTAACTTGGACTGGGAAGGTCCCGCAAAGACATATTGGGCTAATAATTTGCCCCAAGGGGTAACATTTCTAAGGATATAAAAATTCATAGGGTTAACACATCCTTGTCAAGATACTAAAGTGATATAACAACAGTGGAACTATTGGTATACAGGCCCGCGCTTAGCAATTTCCCAAATAAAAAATCGATGAATACATGTGATAAATAATGCTCAACGTGAACTGTCCTCAACCCCAAAAAGAACACAAATAAAATGTTAATATAAACACAGAGCAATCTAGATTGAATAAAACAAAACAAAAGTCCCAATTTTTAATCCTTCAAAGGTGCTATAGTGCTCAATATAACTATGTCCCACGGTGCATGCACTCCATGCAAAATTGTGCAAAGGAATCCTCCACCAATCGTGCAAACTCTTAACAACTTTAAGTAGGCAATGCGCTTAAAATTGATTTTACACGGCGTTGTTGCCAATTCTGATGTAATCCACTTTTAAATAAACGCTTATCCAGCAATGCTTCCACACTTCAACCCTCCAGCATTTACAGATGTCACAAAGGTACTATTTCCATACAGCCCTCCGCTGTGCAATCTCTCTTTTCCAGGCAAATCTCAGGGGGTGACATACATGGAGAAGCAGAAAGCCCAAAATAGTGTAATATTGCAAAAACTATAACTTTAATAAAAAGATCCAAATCCACTCACAAGACAGGTAAAATAATCAGCATTGAGATACAGTTGTAATCTCACCGATCCTGGAATCAGACAATCCCCATTCGGTCCCATAAAATTGAATAAAATGTCCAAAGGGTTTCTTTAAAAACTCCAAAAAGCTCTGAAGAATCTACCGCTCGCCACCGCCGACGCGTTTCGTCGCCGCAAGGCAACTTTAACTAGGCTGGTGGCGCGGCAGAAAGTTTATACCAAAAAGTCCGGTGTTGCTAGGCAACCATTAGGGAGATCGAGAGCAGTGCTAGTATTGCCAGGTGTTGACATATGATTCCTGCTAAACAGCGCTGATTGGCTGAAGCAGCCCATGTGTCTGCGCTGTCTCTGGAGGACTTTATAGGTCCTTCGGCTGTGTGCCTGGACCGCTGTGTTTCCAATGGGGATTCCTTTTGTGCTGGCGGCGGGGGATTGGTATTTATAGTTTGGGATAGGATGTTGGAGCAGGCAGTTAGCGACAGCCTGTTTCCCCTGGCCATGGAAGTTGGAATCGCAGCTGAGCTAAATAACTTATCTGTTTCTTTTTGTGACACTGCTGGAGGACCTTTTGTCACGTGACCGGACTTTTTGGTATAAACTTTCTGCCGCGCCACCAGCCTAGTTAAAGTTGCCTTGCGGCGACGAAACGCGTCGGCGGTGGCGAGCGGTAGATTCTTCAGAGCTTTTTGGAGTTTTTAAAGAAACCCTTTGGACATTTTATTCAATTTTATGGGATCGCCCTTTTATTGGACCGAATGGGGATTGTCTGATTCCAGGATCGGTGAGATTACAACTGTATCTCAATGCTGATTATTTTACCTGTCTTGTGAGTGGATTTGGATCTTTTTATTAAAGTTATAGTTTTTGCAATATTACACTATTTTGGGCTTTCTGCTTCTCCATGTATGTCACCCCCTGAGATTTGCCTGGAAAAGAGAGATTGCACAGCGGAGGGCTGTATGGAAATAGTACCTTTGTGACATCTGTAAATGCTGGAGGGTTGAAGTGTGGAAGCATTGCTGGATAAGCGTTTATTTAAAAGTGGATTACATCAGAATTGGCAACAACGCCGTGTAAAATCAATTTTAAGCACATTGCCTACTTAAAGCTGGTAAGAGTTTGCACGATTGGTGGAGGATTCCTTTGCACAATTTTGCGTGGAGTGCATGCACCGTGGGACATAGTTATATTGAGCACTATAGCACCTTTGAAGGATTAAAAATTGGGACTTTTGTTTTGTTTTGTTTTATTCAATCTTGCTTGCTCTGTGTTTATATCAACATCCTTGTCAAGACTTAAGCATTTTCTGGGTTCACATAGAGACCAATATCAAATATGGGGCGCTGTCAGACTTATAGAGGTGTTCATAGGATGCTGACATAAATCATCTGTACAAAGTAGTAATTACAGACAGGGTATAAACATACAGTACACATACTATTTCAGATGCAGTTTTACAGAGTTAACCATGGATATTCTGAATACAAGATACAATAGGAAAGAGAGCCCTGCCCTTGCGAGCTTACAGTCTAAAGGAAGGGGGGTGAAGACGAGGAGGAAGGATCAAAAACAGTCAGCAATGAGCTTTGTGGCATGTGCCCTTTAGAAAATTGGTTAAGACAGATTATATGCTTGTCTGAACAGGTGAGTTTTAAGGGCAACTTTGAAGGTTTTGAGGGTTGTGGAGTGGTGGATTGGGTGGGGGGAGAGCATTCCAGAAGATTGGAGTTGCACATGAGAAGTCCTGGAGGCGGGCAGGAGAGGGGTGACCAGGGTGAAGGACAGGAGGTGGTCAGCAGCAGAGCGGAGGCTGCGTCTAGGTTTATATTGTTGGATTAAAGATGAGATGTAGGGAGGGGCTTGGCTGGAGAGAGCTTTGTAGGCGAGAGTTTTGAACAGGATTCGCTGTAGGACTTGGCAGCCAGTGCAGGGATTGGCAGAGAGGAGCAGAGCTGGATGAGTAGGAGGAGAGATGGATGAGGCGAGCAGCAAAGTTCATGATAGATTGGAGGGGTGCCAGTCTGTTAGCTGGTAAGCCACAAAGAAGGATGCAACATCCAGTCGGGATATGACCAGGGCGTGCAACATTTTAGTGGCGTCAGGTGAGAGGAAGGGATGGATGCGGGAGATGTTTTTAAGTTGGAGGCGACAGGAGGTGGCCAAGGAGTGAATATGTGGTTTGAAAGAGTGCAGAGTCCAGAATGACTTCCAGGCACCGAGCTTGGGGAATTGCGGTTATTGTGTAATCGTTGACAGAAATGAACGTGTTAGAGAGGGGAGGGGAGGGGAGTTAGATGGTGGGAAAATGACCAATTTGTCTTGTCCATGTTTAGCTTGTGGTAGTGAGATGACATGAATGAAGAAATAGCTGCAAGGCGCTTGGGGAGATGAGATAGGAGAGAGGAGAGATTGCAGCCTAAGAGACATATCTGAGTGTCATCCGCATAGAAGTGGTATTGAAAGCCTAGTGAAGTTAAGTTTGCCAAGGCCATGGGTGTAGACTGAGAAAAATAGGGGGCCTAGGACAGAACCTTGCGGCACACCGACAAAAAGAGAACGGGAGGATGAGACCATGTTAGAAGACGATACCCTGAATGTTCTGTCAGAGAGGTAAGAGGTGAGCCAAGAGAGTGCAAGACCTTGAACCCCAAGAGAGGAGAGAATATCAAGAAGCAGAGAGTGGTCGACAGTATCAAAGGCTGAGGAGAGGTCAAGAAGCATGAGGATGGAGTAGTGACCTTTGTTTTTGGAAGCGAGCAGACCATTAGTGACTTTGGTGAGGGCAGTTTAAGTGGAATGGTTACGGCGGAATCCTGATTGTAAGGGGTCAAGTAGGTTGTTGTGGATAAGTATTGTGTCAGTTCTAAGTGGACATGTTGTTCAAGAAGTTTGGAGGAGAAAGGGAGTAGTGAGATAGGGCGGTAGCTGGAGCGGGCAGAGGGGTCGAGAGAGGGTTTCTTGATTATCGGCGTAATAACTGCATGTTTTTAGGTGGAGGGAAAGGTGACAGTGGAGAGAGAATGGTTGAATATAGATGTTAAGGCTGGAGTGAGGGATGGAGACAGTTGAGGAATAAGTTGGGATGGAATAGGATCGAGGGAGCAGGTAGTCAGACGGGCGCTAGAAATGAGAGAGGTTAGTCCAAGTTCAGTTATTGGAGTGAAGAAAGTGAAGGAAGGGGAGTTGTATGAAGTAGTGAAGGATTCTGAGGAGCAAAGCCAAGTCGGATGTTGTCAATTGTTTCTCTGAAGAATGTAGAAAATTCTTCTGCTGTTATTTGGGAGGTTGGAGGAGGGGGTGGTGGGTGGAGTAGGGAACTGAAAGTGTTAAAGAGTTGTTTGGGATTCGGGGCTTGTGTAGAAATCAGTGAAATGAAATATGCTTGCTTAGCAGATGAAAGGACAGTCCTGAGTTCCTAAAGGGCTTGTTTATAGAACAGAAAGTCATGATTGGCTTTGGTTTTCCTCCATTGCCGGTCAGCAGCTCGAGACAGCGGTTTTAATCTGGTTGTGCTTACATTCTTACATCACAGGGTTGGCGATTTTTGGGGCGGGGGCAGCTATAGGTGAGGGAGGCGGCAGAGTCTAGAGCTGAGGAGAGTGTATTATAGTAGTGTGATGATGCAGCGTCTATGTCCGTGAATGAAGTCAAGGTCTGAAGAGGTTGAAGAGATGCAGAAAGGGACTGAAGATCTATGTTTCTTAAGTCCCTGCATTGAATTATAGGTTTGTGAGGTGGGAAAACTGAAGCAGAAACTGAAGGAGCCAGGTAGAAAAGTGGTCGAAGAAAAGAGTAGTAATTCCAGGAGGGGAGTAGATGACAGCGATTTTCAGGTTACAGGGAGAATATAAACGGACACAGTGAACTTGAAAAGATGAGATAGAGATGGCAGGGCAGGGAGTGGGTTAAAGGAGCAGAGTTCGGATATAAGGATGCCCACAACCCTGCCCTGTTTGTTGTTGGATCTGGGGGTGTGGCTGAGATGTAGTCCCCGATGTGAAAGGGCAGCGGGTAAAGCTGTATCTGATGGCGTGAGCCATGTTTCTGTGAATCCCATGAAGGTAAAAGAGTTAGAGAGAAACAGGTCATGAATATAGGCAAATTTATTGTCCACTGAGCGTGCATTCCACGGTGCGCAGGTGACGGTGGTGGGAAGGGAGTAAGCTGTATCAGATTAGATAAGTTGCATGTGTATCCAGGTTTAACACGGTTGCAGGTTTTTGGCTTTGATGAAATGAGAATCATTCTGGAGGAGAAGGGTGGAGAGAGTGGGCCCAGGTTAGAGCTGATGTTAGGAGAGAGAAGAGATGGTTGTGGCTTTTGAGGGTGGAATAATGTGTCTTGTGCTTGGATATAGAGATGGTGAGTGATTTTGCCAGAAAAAGAAATTTGTGAGCGGTAGGAGGTTGAGAGCAAAGACGGGGAGATATATAGGGACTTACCAAGAGCAGGGGGATACAGTGTGCCTAGAATTCTGAGGGTTAGAGGTCATTTTAGTTGATGCCGGGCTATTCAGACAAGCAGAATCTGGTGCAGGTTTCCTTCAGGTTGAATTCAGGTTAAATTAGCTGCAGACTTCCAAGATTCTGACTTGGAAAGGATTCTGAATTGCAGCCACTGCCAATCAATATGAACAGTTTCTAAGTGCCTTTGATTAGCTCAGGCTGAGCAACTGGGCCAAAAGGGTGGGGTTCAGGTTAGTCCTAAAGGTTTGGTCTGGGAGGGCACATAAAGTAATATAACTTCCTCCCTGATGGCCTGAATCTCTGACATGTAAAGTAAGAGGTAGCAGCAGAGTGTAACCTCAGCATGGTGGGCCCTGTCACACTGCCCAACCTCCCCATGCCCAGGGCTCAGCAGTGGTGGACCCCCCTCTCCCAGGGCCCAGGAGCTCAGTGGGGTGAGACCACCTCCTCCAGGGCCCAGGAGCTCAGCGGTGGTGGACCCCCCTCCTCCAGGGCTCGGGAGCTCAGTGTGGTGAGACCACCTCCGCCAGGGCCAAGGAGCTCAGCGGTGACGGACTTCCCCGGGTGCCTGAAACTCATAAAATGGCTGATGTGCACGTGGGTGTGCAGGAGTGCGCACATGGGCCTTTGGAAGTGCACACATGAGCCTTTGGTAGTGTGCGCATGAGCCATGCCCATATGCTTCAGAAGAGAAACATAAGGTGAATCTGTAAACCTCAATATCTCAGCAATTTCCTTTTCAAATTAAAAAAAAAACAGTTTAGAACAGTGCCAAATGTAGCGCGACTCAATTATGTAAAAATTGTCTTTGTCTGAAGTATATCTTTAAAATGCCAGTAATCTCCACTATTTTGCATATTGTATTTTTAAGTCACATTTTATTACAATATCCAATCATAAAAATACCATTTTAACATTATTACAAACACGCTATGCACAAATTCAATAATACAACACAAATTTTTTAAAAAGGTATGCAATCCTCCTTATTCAGTCCAGCAGCTGGAAGTATATATGAGCCAGTTTCACCCCTTTAAAGGTTGAAAAGTAAAGTACATAGTGGTACATATGAAAGGTTAAGCAAGTTAGGTCACTTTTGCTTCAGTCACTAAAACCGTTTAATAATTAAAAAAAAGACGTATGGAGCTAATGCCCTCATCATATCATTTAAAATCACCTTCATACAGCACAACACATAATTTTTTTTAAAAGTTCACAACTTCCCTGACCTAGACGTCCGTCACCTTGGTTTGCCAGATGTAAGCAAACTGGCATAGACGTCCACCCAACTTGACAATGTAAGGGCTCCCCTTCATGCCTGACTGGACTTCAGGTCAAACCTGGATTTCAAGCACCAGCGAGCCGTTGGCTTACCTGTGGGCTTTTTTTTTTTTTTTTTCAAAAGAAGCCTTATGCTCCTGTCTCCTCTTGCAGGCCCATATCTGTGGAAGGATCAAAAGGGGGAGGGTCGCTTAGCAATGTCTGTGCTATGTGCTATACTGAGCTCTGTCTGGAAAAAAGACCACACCCTTTAATCAGCAATTGCAGTGACCTCCACAGCTGACCTGCCAGATGTCTAACAAGTAGAAGGTGGCAACAGGCAGGCGCAGAACTGACCCCATCACAGCATATTTCCCCGCAGGTGACCAGGAATCCAGTGAGGGAGAAGGCCGCAATATGGCGGAAGATGATGGCTGAAAGGCACCAGCGAGGATCGTCACCTTAACGACGGCCAGATGGGACCCCCCGGGAACGAGTGCCAGGACGACGAGAGCGAGTGCCTGCTTTGCCATGCTTGGGAGAAATGGAGAGGAGCACCGGTGGACAGAGGATTCACCAAGGACGGCCTCGATCTTCCGGGCACCCCAGAGAAAAGGATACATCGGTGTTGGAGCACCAGGAACGCGCTGCATGTAGCTCCACGGCATCTGCATCAGCATCCAGACTCACAGTAGAAAGTCTATTTCCAGCCACAGTTAAACAAGCTGCTGGGTGACTGGACTGGGCAGGGGCAGCCACGGTATATTTTCGGGGATCTCTGGCAAACCACCATAAATGACATTTACTCACCTGCAGCCGCAATCCCTTCCGCCGGGTCTTCTCTTCACCTGGGCGCTTCCGTGGTGAGGAGATTTCTCACCCTTCATAGATGACATCACCCGGCATCTTGCATCCACCACAAGAAGCTCTGTCGCTCCGGGTAATCGGAAGGGGAAGGTTGCCCCCCCAGCCCTCCTCCACCAATCACCCAGACAACTGTCATCGGAGCTTTGTGGGACATGATCGCCGGGGGACAGCAGAGGATCAGAGGCGAGTATAGAAACAAAATGTCTTTTTTTTTTATTATGTGTGGTGTGTTTATTTCTACTGTTAACCCCTTGTGAACTGGTAAAATTGGTAAGGGGTCCATAAGATCCCTATACCAGTTCACAAGGCTGGGGGCTGACAAGTCACTTGCGGCTAGCGAGTGACTTGCCATTAACCTCCAGCACCCTAATTACCTGCCTCCCCAAAGCCTGACGGGGGGCAGAAGAGTCTGGGCCCACAGAGGCTATGTGGGCTTGTAGCATGCCACCAAAGCTGGCCCCTGCGCCCTGTTTTACAAGCCCTGCATAGCTGGTCATACTGGGTAGGGGACCCCCGTGCCATTTTTTGGGGATTTAACCTTTAAAATTCCCCAAAAGGGGGTGTGGCTTGGCCATGAAGGAGTGAAGAGGCAGAATTGCGAGCTCTGCTGTGGCCTTTGATTTTATAGGTGATCTAGGCTTCCTAATTCCCCCTAAACACGCAAAATGGGGAGCAGAAGGAAGAGGAGAGCCGGGGGATCAACCAGGAAGCCCCCTAAGAAGGATATTGGTGTCTTTTTCAAACCCCGAGAACCGACGGGGCAGAAAGCCCTGGCGGACAAGATGGCGCCCGGCGGACCCCGCGGAGGGGAGAGGCGCCAGGAGGAGCGCCGAGGGGAGCCGGAGGCTGTGGCGAAGTCTGGGGAGCCCAAAGAAATGGCAGGTATGCCTCTTACCTTGAGCCTGAGGCCGGGGCTGGGAACCGCGAGTGAGGCTGGCAGTGCGGCCGCGACCTGCACAGCTGTGAAGATGTCGGCGCTGAGGAGCGGGTCTGCCGCTGAGGTGGGGAAGAGCCGATGTGAGGCTCAGCGGAGACCAGCGTTAGAGACGCCGAGAGGACCCAAGCCTGCCTCGGCCCCGCCGGGGGAATCAGCTGCTGTCGGCGGCGGGGGCCCGGGTGCCGGGGGAGCGGCGCGTCATCGCAGGAGAGCGTCCTGTGTTTTCTGAGAGGGCTGGGCACACAGGCTCCTCACACGTGTCTGTGCTGCCAGCAGTGGAGTCTCTTCCTGCCCAGTGTGATGATGAGGGCAGCCTGGGTGAAAGTTTAATCACAGATGAGGGGGGATTAAATGTCTGCACCATATTAGCAGCACCTCCAACACATGGCCCTTCGCCCTCCGGGGGGCCATCCCCAGCCCAATCTAACTTCCTGACTCCCACTTGGGGAGATAGCTCTGATTGCGGCAATCAAGTTATATGGGCGGACATCCACCCAATCCCTGAGGGACCTGAGCTCCCACATACGCCTGCTCATACGCCCTCGGAGGCCATGGTCCTGGAATGGTCGCCTGGCTCCAGTATTAATCTGCCAAGCGGTTTGTCGCCGGATCAGAGGTCCGCGCGTAGCGCAGGGGGAACGAGTCCTTCCAGTTTCCACTTTGGGATGCCCTCGGCCCAGGCACCGGCTAGACAGCTGTTTCCGCAGCCGCCTGCTGACCCCAGTATCCGAGCCATCCTGCCATCCTGGTCGCCACCGCCTCTAGGTCTAAGCTCGGCTTTGGTCGGGAGGACCAAAGCCGAGCTTAGACCTAGAGGCGGTGGCGACCAGAATTGAGCGGGCTTTACGCAGAGGAATTGAGTATTTGCAACAGAAATCTTCAGCCTTAGATACTAAAGTTGCGTCGCTCGAAGACTCCCGCACAGATCACGAAGCGCGCTTGGCGACCCTGGAAAGAAATCAAGAGCTACACCATCAACAGCTGGTGGATCTCCGGCTTCAAACAGATGACCAGGAGAATAGAAACAGGCGTAACAACCTGAAGATCCGAGGTATCCCGGAAACGATCAGATCAGAAGCTCTGCGTCCATTGGAGACAGAATTGTTCAACTACTAAGTGGGGCCACCCATTCCACCTTATAGCACGCAAGGACAACTCCACGTTTATCCTCAGAAGCAAGGCAGACCTGCCAGGGCTGTTTATTTTCCTGGGACTACCTCCAACCTGAAGATCCGAGGTATCCCGGAAACGATCAGATCAGAAGCTCTGCGTCCATTGGCAACAGAATTGTTCAACTACCTGCTGGGGAGATCGCCAGACGCCGAGCTGATCATAGATAGAATCCACAGAGTGTCTGGTCGCCCGGCCGGAGACCCTCAGGCTCCAAGAGACGTTCTATGTAGAATCCACTTTATTTACCATCAAGGAGGACATTCTACGCCTGGCTTGGGAGAGAAGGTTCGAGTGGAAGGGCGCGCAAATCACGATTCTGCCAGATGTGTCGCGTCGCACCCTACAGATGAGACGCGTGCTTCAACCTCTCCTCGACAAGATACGGGAAATCGGGGCCTCCTATAAGTGGGGCCACCCATTCCACCTTATAGCACGAAAGGACAACTCCACGTTTATCCTCAGAAGCAAGGCGGACCTGCCAGGGCTGTTTATTTTCCTGGGACTAGATCCTTTCCCGGTCCCGGATTGGCTGGCGTTTGACCCCCCGCCTCCTCTCCCTCAGAGAGCTCCTCGGAGACCCTGGATGCCCGGGGATCGGAGAGGAGGCACCCCTAGAAGGGTCATGGAACGCTAGGCCTCTCCCTCCCGTCTTCCCTTTGCCCCTCCCCTCCTGGTGATTGCCGCCTATTTTCCCTGCTGTCCCCCCGCCCCCTGTACCTTATTGATCAACTTTCGAGGACTATTATGTTCCTGTGTGTCTCTGCGGCAAAGTACTGACTGGAGTGTTTTGGACTCTTGGGTTGGGTCCGGGGCCTGGGGTTCTTTGTGCGTGCCCCTCCCCCGGGGCTGTGTGGGTGGGCCAGCCGTCCCTCACCCCGCCCATCATGTGTGTGTCACGGTGGGTGGGGGGGGAGGGTGGTCTGCTGGCCGGGCCGTCTGGGGGAGCGTGGATAGCCTTGTTCTGTTGGCTCATTGGGAGGGGGGGTGTTCCTCAGAGTTGAGGGAATGATAATTGTTGGCGCGATCTGTTTACGGTATCGGCCTGGGGTTATCCGTTGTTGTAATTAGTATTTGTTCGGGGTTTGTGGGGGGGCGTTGTGAGGCATCTGGGGGACTGCAGTAGGTGCCTGCCTGGGCTCACTGAGTGTCTTTTGCTCCCTGGGCGGATGGGGTGGAGGGGGAGCCTGGCTAGCAACCTTGAAAAGGTAGGGGCTAGCTCCTGAGTCGCAAAGTTACTTCCCCCAATAACTGTCCCGCGCTGTCCTGTTGGACCTTGACCAGCGGGTGGCGCGTGGTGGTCGAGGACATTGTCCTCAGTACTCTTGGTTGCCCTCCTCTGTAAAGGAAGGGCTCATTAGTTTTCTTTTTCTATTTTCTACAATTTCCCTCTGTTCTTGCACTCCTTTGGGGTCTCTTTTTTTCTCTCTACCCTCTATTCCCCTTTCTTACCTTTCCCTCTGTTCTTCCCCGGGGCTCGGTCCTTGGCTCGGATCCCGCGCGTTTGGTGCCTCCGGTCTCGGTGACCCTCTGACTGTTGCAACGTACCCATCCCCGAGTCATAACTCCCACTAATAAGCCAGCATGACTAGTCTTAAACTATGTACCTTCAATGCCAAGGGGTTAAATATCCCTGAAAAGAGGGCAAAAATATTGTACGGATTCCACAAGGAAAGGGTGGATGTCATCATGTTGCAGGAGACTCATTTTTGCCAGGGGAAAACCCCGGAAATCAGAAACAGATATTATGATAGATGGTTCCACAGCCCTAACCCAGAAAACAAATCTAAGGGAGTATCTATTGCATTTCATAAAACTGTCCCTCTGGAATCTTTGGACTCGAAAGTGGATCCTAATGGCAGGTATTTATTCCTCAAGTTTACGCTGTTATGAGGCCAGGTATACTCTTGCTAAGCTATATTTGCCCAACCGGGATCAGGTGGAGGTGGGCCTTGGGATGTTACGTATGCTCGAGAAGTTTGCAGAAGGCACTATAGTGTTAGGGGGAGACCTTAATCTGGTACTAGATCCGAGGCTTGATTCCTCCCAGGGTAAGTCAGCAATACCCCTTTCTAAGTTGAATAGTTTCCGCAGGGCCCTCCACGCTCTCCAGGTGGTTGACACCTGGAGAATCCAACACGGGGGAGCAAGGGATTATACGTTCTTCTCCCACCCCTATAATACCTATAGCAGACTGGACTACATCTTTCTCAGCCACCATGCACTTGCGCGTGATCCTGATACCTCTATTGGGCAGATACTCTGGTCGGACCATGCCCCTGTCTTCTTGAGCCTCCCAATCCCGGAAGTGGTTCCTAGGCAATACAATTGGCGTTTGAACGATAACTTGTTGAAAGACGCTAATCTATCAATAAATTCATATATATACAACTATTCTAAAACTTAATATACAATTCACAATTAATATCCTCACCCTAATAAAGTGCCAGTGCTTCCATCACAAATAGTCCCTTGTGCAAAATATTTAAGCCCATTCACAAAGAGCAAGGGCACACAGACAACACACAACAAACAAGTGCTTACTGTTAGTATGGTGACAGGCAGGCCCCCCTCAGGCGCAGACCAACGCGTTTCGAGCCCCTAATGGGCTCTTGCTCACGGTCAGTATGTGTGTGGGGACAGAGGGCCACAGCCCTCCTTAAATACATACCCTCCTGACCACTCCCACGCCTGGCCCCAGCTGCATGTGGTGATTGCATACTCCGGCCGGAAGTACACAAATCACCACAACAGCACACAGTGTGTGCTGTTGTGGTGATTTGTGTACTTCCGGCCGGAGTATGCAATCACCACATGCAGCTGGGGCCAGGCGTGGGAGTGGTCAGGAGGATATGTATTTAAGGAGGGCTGTGGCCCTCTGTCCCCACACACATACTGACCGTGAGCAAGAGCCCATTAGGGGCTCGAAACGCGTTGGTGTCGATAGTAGACTATATAAGGGAAACAGCCCTCCCAATCTTACTCCCAGAAGACTGAATCGTTGGAAGATGCATTCAAACTGGAGGAGGTGGTTCGGCCATAGGGGAGGCCCCCGCGGGTAAGAGTCCGGGCCCTGATGGGTTTACCCCCAGATTCTACAAAGTGTTGGGGGCTGTGATTGCCCCCTTTCTTGTTAAGGTGTTTAACTCGATCTCGAACTGCTGCTCCTTCCCGAGACAGGCCTTGGAGGCGCACATTGCAGTTATTCCAAAACCTGGCAAGGATGGTACTTTGCCGGGAAGCTACAGACCAATCTCATTGATTAATGTAGATATGAAAATATATGCAAAAATTATCGCTCTCAGAATGCAACGGCAGCTCCCCTCATTGTTCAACTTGGATCAGGTGGGGTTTGTCTCGGGAAGGAAGGCAAGAGATAACATCATCAAGACAATCTCCCTGATGCATTACGCTCAGTCACAGGCCATTACGGCCAGTGTGCTGGCGTGGATGAGGCGAAAGCTTTTGATAGGGTGCATTGGGGGTTCCTGAGAGCCTGTGGGGGGAGGGAGCACAAGCTTTCTCTCTTTGCTGATGACTTGCTTATGTATATAACCTCACCGCATATATCTATGCCCTCTATTATGGCAGAGTTAAAGCGCTTTAGCGAAAGTCTAATCTAAAGTAGAGATCTTAAATGTCTCGCTTAACACGCAGACTCAGCAACTCCTACAGGCGAATTTTCCCTTCAAGTGGCAGGGGGAGGCCATAAGGTACCTGGGGGTCCAGTTGTCTTCGGATTTGGGGAAATTATACAAACTTAATTACGCCCCGCTCCTTCAGTCTACGGTCACTAACCTTAGTTTATATAGCAAAAATACCATTTTGTGAGTACTCACCTGTAAAATGGGTATTACGAGTATGTCACACACCCCGCTTTCAACATTCATGACACTTGGAAAACCGGCCTGTAGAGGGCGATCTTGCAGAGATGACATGGAAAAAAGGAGCCCCTCCCGGTCCATAAGTACCCAGGACCTCCCACTATTTCCCAGTCTTTTAAAAAAGCAGTGAGAAAAAAAAGGAAGAGCAAATTATATAGTGAATTGAAAATAATAAAAAAACACCATATAAAGGACCCCAGAACAAAAAAGGGCGGGGGAAGCGGGGTGTGTGACATACTCGTAATACCCATTTTACAGGTGAGTACTCACAAAATGGTATTATTCCTGGTATGTCACACACCCCGCTTCCAACATTCATGACACTTGGGATATCCAATAGCAGTGTCCATAATGGGCGGGGATCCAACAAGGCAAAAATGCATAACTTAAATTACTGCAGCTTGCAGAACTTTGCGACCAAAAGCAGCATCCGCTGAGGCCGCACATCAACCTTGTAAAACTTAGAAAAAGTATGCACCGAAGACCAAGTAGCAGCCTTGCAAACTTGTTCAACAGACGCCTGGTGCTGAAAAGCCCAAGAAGCCCCAACAGCACGAGTAGAATGAGCAGTAACACGAAAAGGGGGAACCTTCCCCTTAGCAGAATAGGCTCCAACAATGGCCTGACGTAACCATTTACTGATGGAAGATTTGGCGGGTGCCAACCCCTTCCTAGGCCCAGAGGGCACAACAAAAAGGCATCTGTCTTACGGAAAGCAGAAGTAGTAACCAAATAATACTTAACACAACGAACATCCAAAGAATGTAAAACCCTTTCCTTGTTATTACTAGGATTAGGGCACAATGAAGGAAGAACTATATCCTGATTTAGGTGGAAGGCAGACACCACCTTAGGAAGAAAATCTGGTTTAAAACGGAAAACCACCTTATCCTGATGCCTTTCGAAGTAAGGGGCCTGGATAGACAGGGCCGCCAATTCAGAAACCCGACGGACAGAGGTAATAGCAACCAAGAAAGCAACCTTCTGAGTAAGAATATGAAGAGGAACATCCTGCAATGGCTCAAAAGGAGCAGCCTGCATGGCAGAAAGCACCAAGTTAAGATCCCAAACTGGAAGTAGGAGCTTTCTAGGAGGCCGCAGATGCGTGACCCCTGGAAAAAAAGTCTTAACCAAAGGATGAAGAGCAAAAGATCTTTGAAAGAAAATAGCCAAAGCAGAAACCTGCCCCTTCAAAGTACTAATCTGGAAACTCAAATCCAGACCATGTTGCAGAAACTACAAAATCCTAGGGATAGAAAATTCCCTACAGGGCAAGACCCCAGACTCACACCAATCAATATAGGACCTCCAAGTCCTGTAGTAAACAACAGAGGAAGACTTTTTCCTAGCTCTAACAAGAGTCTGAATGACCGCGTCAGAAAGACCTTCCTGTTTTAAGATGGAAATTTCAGCAGCCACGCCGTCAAAGCCAGCGTTGGTAAATTGGGGTAACAAAGTTGACCTTGGGTGATGAGATCTGGCAGAAGAGGCAGATGCAACTGATCCTCTGCTAGCCTTGTGATGTCTGCGAACCACAGACGTCTTTGGCCATCTTGGAGCCACCAGAATTGCTGGCGCCCCTTCCAGAGCTAGCTTGCGCACCACCTTGCTTATCATGAAGAATGGGGGAAACAGATACAGAAACCACAGATCCTTCCAGGCCAGAGACATGGCATCCACTGCCACTGCCAGAGGATCCTGGGATAGAGAGACAAAAGCTGGAAGCTTGTGATTGTGGCGAGAAGCAAACAGGTCCAACCGTGGAGTCCCCCACTTGTGACAAAGAAACTGAAAGACCCTGGGAATGAGAGACCACTCTCCCCGGCGAGCGCATGCTCTGCTCAGGGAGTCTGCCTACACATTCACGATCCCCGGAATGTAAACTGTCGATATGCAAGGAACATTGATCTCTGCCCAGTGGAGGATCAGAGATACTTCCCGGAGGGCACCCCAACTGCGAGTCCCTCCTTGGTGATTGATGTATGCAACTGCTGTTCGGTTGTCTGACTGAATCTGAACCGGCAGCCTCCGCAAAAGATGAGTCAGTCGGAGCAGAACAAGCTGAATGGCCCGAAGATCCAATAAATTGATTGGGGAGTGAGCATCCTGAGGCCCCCACAACCCCTGGAACCGGTGCTTCCTCCAGATGCCCCCCAACCCATAAGGCTGGCATCCGTAGTGACCAACTCCCAATAGGGGGTCAGAAATAACTTGCCGTTCCTGAGATTGCTCGAAGTCAGCCACCACTGAAGGGACCGCAGAACACGGGGAGACAACAAACAAACCCGATTCAATGACAGAGGACACTTCGCCAAGAGAAAGAGCTGAAGCGTCCTCATATGAAACTGAGAAAACGGGACCGCTTCGAATGTGGCCACCATCAGCCCCACTAGCCTCATCCCCAAGCGGATAGGCTGACGAGGATTGGACAAGAACAGACGAATTAAATCTTGAATCAGAACAATTTTGGACAGAGGAAGAAATTCCCTGGCCTGAAGGGTATTCAGAAATAAGCCCAGAAAGGGAATCTCCCTTACAGGATAAAGAGAGGATTTGGCATGGTTTATCACCCAACCGAACCTCTCTAGTGTAGCCACCACGGTCCTGGTGTCCAATTCCGCCTGATTGAAGGACGAGGCTGAGATGAGAAGGTCGTCCAAGAATGGCACAATGTGAATGCCCTGGAGCCTGAGAATAGCCATTACTCCTGCCAAAACCTTCTCTACTCTTGGGGATGAGGTGAGACCGAATGGAAGGTCTGTAAACTGAAAGTGTTGGTCTTCCACTGTGAATCTGAGGAACCTCTGGTGAGCGGAACAAATAGGGATGTGCAAATAAGCATCCTTGATGTCGATGGAAGTCATAAAGTCCCCTTGACGGAGAGCGTCGATCGTTGATCTTAACGACTCCATGCGAAACCTTCTGAAGCGAATACATTGATTTAGTCGTCTCAGATCTAGAATAGGCCGAACAGAGCAGTCTTTTTGGGAACCGTAAATAGGTTGGAGTAAAACCCCAGACCCCTTTCCGCAAGAGGAACCAGGCGAATAACATCCATGTTTAAGAGATTCGCAACAGCTGCCCGGAGCCCCAGCGTGATCCCTGGATCCGCGGGCATCCGAGACCTGGAAAATCTGGGCGGAGGCTGGAACTCGAATTCCAGCTTGTACCCGGAGGACACAACCTCCAGAATCCATCTGTCTGATACCTCTTTGACCCAAGCCTGGAAAAAGAACCGCAGCCGCCCCCCACCCCCCCGCACGGGTGAGGGCGCCTCCTCATTGCTAGGCAGGCTTGGAAGCGGCCTTAGGCTTTGATCCCAAATTCTGACTTGAACGGCCACGTCCTCTTCCTCTGTTCCATGCAGTCCCCCTTGGGGCTGAAAAGGCAGATCCTCTGCCTGCTCTGGAACCACGAAAGGAAGGGTTAAAAGAGCCTGATCCCCGAAAGGAACAACGTTGCTTCTTACGCTGAGGCAATTTGCCTCCTTTAATGATCCAATTTCTCACCAAAGAGGCGCAATCCCCCAAAGGGGAGTGCTGTAAGTGACTTCTTAGCCACCGTGTCAGCCGGCCACTGGCGTAGCCATATAGACCGCTGTATAGCAACTAGCAAAGCGGAAGTTCTGCTACACATGGCCATGGTATCATCCAAAGCAGAAAGTACAAAAGACACAAATAAATCATATCGCTTAAGAGCAGCATACTCATCAGAGGCTGGATTGTATTGTAAACTCAAGAGATACACTCACATGGTAAAAAAGTATAAATAGGCATTAAACATGATAACGGTCTCACCGGCGCCGGAATCAGACAGTCTCTCAGTGCGTCCCAAATGCCTGGCAATGTAATTCCAAAGGGTAGATAAAGCTAATAAAAGATGATCCTGGATCCACCGCTCGCCAGTTTACAATAAAGGAGAGAAGTTTTTAGCAGTACTATACCATATTTCTCTTTCTTTTTTTACATCCATGAAATGAATTGTCACCATCTGGGATTATTATTGAGATTGTGGTCTCTTTGAAGTGGTGTCTTTACACACACGAATTGGAATTATTATATAAAGTTTGAGCATCGTTTGAGTTTTACCCACACTGAAGCCCACAGGGGGTAGCAACGTTGAATATTAATATTTGAAGGCTCTCTTTTGCTGTGGAGTCGGTAAGAGTTTGCACGTTTGGTGGAGGTCTTTGCACGTTTTCATGTGAAGTGCATGCACCGTGGGATACTCGCCTTTTGTCTACTTTTTTATGTTTTGGACTTTTTTTGGCCCATTAGTTTGTGCCTCACTAAGTGAGAATTGGAATTTCTATGTCATTGTGTGCTCTGTGTTTTTTATTTGCATTTATGCATATAAAAGACTTCCCTTTAGCACAGCTAAAGGGTACTCACAATGACCATGACAGCAGAAGTACCAGCGCAGCAGCCAGAACTAGCGGAGAGACCAGCGCCAGAACCAGAACCAACATGCCAGTAACAAACCGCATGTGAAACAGGAAGAGAGAGCTTGAATTCCGGCGCCCTCTTCTTTAAAAATAAATGCATAGGCCAAAGACACTCCCCAATAAGATTCCCCCCCACCCTTTATTACCCCAGCAGGGTCCAGGAGAGCCAAAAGGGGGAGGAACAAGAGCACCGACAAGCACAGGGAGATTTCAAGGGACGGGCATCCCATGCCGGGGGACACCAACCCGGATTCCGCCTACCCCTTATTTGAGGTCTCACGGAGGGAGCAAGCTCCCATATACACCCAAGGGTGTATCCACCCTTGTCCGAGCCCATCAGCCAAGGCTGGGAGGCATAACATCACAATAAAAAATGAGGTTCAGGCAGAAATAGAAAACGACCGGGAGTAACCCCGGCTACTTGCAGGAAGGAGAGTCATCTTCTGAATGCTTCGCCGACTGCAGAGACAAAAAGACTGGGGAATAGTGGGAGGTCCCGGGTACTTATGGACCGGGAGGGGTTCCTTTTTTCCATGTCATCTCTGCAAGATCGCCCTCTACAGGCCGGTTTCCCAAGTGTCATGAATGTTGGAAGCGAGGTGTGTGACTTACTAGGAATAAACAATATACATGGTTGGGATGCATAAATATCCTTAAAATGGACATCCTTCCCCGGTTTCTCTACATATTCCAGGCAGTCCCTCTGGCCCCCGGAACGTGGTTTCTTCAAGCTGCTTCAAGGGGCCTTTTTTTAATTCATCTGGGGCAACAGGAGGCCTAGAATACGGAGGGCTATGCTTTTTAGGCCTAAACATAAGGGGGGACTTGGGGTTCAGGACCTTAGGACTTACCATGCTGCTTCAGTACTGGTGCGTCTCTCAAACTGGTTCCACCACAAGGAAGATAAGTGTTGGGTTAGCATTGAGAGGGACACCTCCCCCTTGGACTGATGGCCCTGCCTTGGGTGGATCCCCCACGCCGGCCCAGGAGACAGGAGCTGCCCTATCTGGTGGGCCCTCTGCTGATAATATGGGATAGGTTCTTGAGGCGGGGGTAACTGTCACTCAGACCTGGACCTCTCACCCCGCTATATGACAACCCAGCTTTCCCTCCAGGGATGAACTATAGGACATTTCTCCTTTGGGAAGCATCTTAAGACACTAGATTGGGAGACATAGTGTCGAGAGTGGGCGTGCCCTCCCTTTCTGACTTACAGGCTCAAGGTGGCCATGGGAATATCTCCTGGCTTATGCATACCCAACTGGTTGCCTTTGTCAAATCCCATGTGCCAGCCTCGAACCTATCTTGCCCCCTTACGCCCTTGGAGAGGCTCTTGAGGGACCCTACGCCCCCTAAGCATGTGATTTCTATTCTATACCAGATCCTCCGGGACGAGGGGAGGGGTCAGGAGCTGCCCCAGTTCTGCAGGAAATGGGAGGAGGAATTGGGGCAATCATTTGAACCTGAAGACTGGGAGAAGCCCTTTGCGTTTACCCACAAATTGTCTATGGCATGCAGGGCTCAGGAAAGGAATTATAAAATCCTAGCGAGATGGTATAGATGCCCATCAGATCTTGCGAAGTTTGGGGGAGCGGAGTCTGGAGACTGTTGGAGGTGCGGGAACTATGTTGCACATTTGGTGGGAGTGCCCGATAGTGAGGACCTTTTGGGAAGGAGTGCTCAGAATCTATCAGCCAAGATAAAGGATTCAATAGCCAGGCCGTCCAAGCCAGAACTGTGAATTGGGATGCCTTAAAGGCCCCTGTGTGAGAAGATCTGGATCGTTGCCTCCACAAGTTGCCCTGTGACATCCTTACTATGTCTGAGAACCAGCTTCTTCTTGTCACAGAGGAGCCACCAAAATGGTTGGGACTCCCTTGTGAGCTAAACCTTTTTTAGTACTCGACACAAGACAAGGGAAATGCATAAAGAAGCTTGAATGCTGACCACTGAAGAGTCAGGGCATCTGTTGCTATTGTTAGAGGATCCCTGGGCTGAGACAAACTTCGGAACTTCCGACTGTGCCCTGATGCAAGATCTACGTCTGGGATCCCCCAGCACATGCATAGGGATTACAAAATCCTCTGGCTAAGAGACCATTCCCTCTGATGCAGGACCGTTCTGCTGAGATGATCGGCCTGCAAGTTGTCTACTCCTGGTATGTGTACCACCAAGATACATGGAACCGGTTTCTCGGCCCAAAGTAAAAACCCAGCTCACTCCATCAGGACTTTACTGCTTCTGGTGCCCTTATGGAGGCTGATATATACCACCACAGTCCGATTGTCTGTTTGAATCCGGACTGGATGCCCCTTCAGATGGTATGTCCAATGTCTGAAATACAATAGAATCACTCTGTTCCAGGATTTTTATGGAGAGTCTGCTCTACTTCAGACTCCATTGTCACTGAATCGTTTGTGACTCCATGACACTCCCCCAACCAGATAGACTGGCATCCGTGGTGTTGATCTTCCACTGTACTGGAAGAAAGAATTTGCCAATCTGAAGAGGCTGAGGACCAGGCTAGAGACCGCCTTGCTGACTGTGTCATGTAAAAAGAGTGATCCAGAGTGTGTGGATCCCGATCCCAGATTGTGAGCAATTTCATCTGCAGGGGTCTCGTGTGAACCAGTGCAAAAGATACTGCCACAAAGCAAGATACCATCAGGCCCAAAAGACATATTCCTTGATGAATCGTCGAGTGAGGACAAGACAAGAGACCCTGTACCCTGGCCTGAAGTAAGAGTCACTTCTGTGCTGGAAAAACACAGAAGTGTTTTCTTTAACTCAAGAATTCAATATTAAAAATTGAAACCACTGTATATATAAATGTAAATATAAGGGGGGTGCTGGGTGCAAACCCCCCACTCACAAAAGAGGGGGATAATCTGAAGCACTAAACAAATGAGACCACCAGAAAGGTCCCTATGGGGCAATATATGCGGCCGCACACCCAAAAGTAGTATCAAAATATATTTTATTGGTAAATTTGTGTAAATCACATGTAGCTAGTCCATACACATACAAACGACAAACATTTAAAATAAATTAAAAATTGAAGGACAGGCGGAAAGGTCAGACTTAATAACCAGGCTCTACTACAGTTACAAGTGTATAAATAAATATATATATTGTGGAGATTAGCTCTGGTAGGCGACCGGGCGTCAGCAGTATAGAGGCGGAGGCAAACAGTTCAAAGTAAAGTCTGTGTTTATTTCACACAAAAATCCACAAAAGTATATGTCCATACAGGTTACATCACCTTTTCAGGAAACCGCAGCATAAATGATACAGTCAGGCCAACAGCTTTTAGTCCTTGATCAAAGGTCCTGTTTACAGTCAAATAGGCCTCAGGTCCGCATGAACAGCCTCCACAGGAGATTTCAGCCAGGCTCACAGAGTCTCACTCCCATGTGAGCTCTAGACAAAGGACCAGCCACAGCTGATTCCCCAGGCTATTTAAACAGCCCACAAAACCCGGACCTGGGTAGTGGGATGGAGTCCCACCCTGCTCTACTCCATCCCAGTAAAGCCGTCCCAGGTTAGCCTTTCGGCTATTCTAAATCATCAGCAGCAAACTGCCACCAGCAGCTGATGCTGGAAAACAAGCTATACGGCTTTACTGCACCAATGCCAGGTACATTGGTGCTACATACCTGCCGTCAATAACGGCCCCTTGCACCTTACCACATACCCCCCCCTTTGTTCAACCCTGAGGGGGTGGACACATGCCAAACAATGTGCTCGGGACAGGGCATCCGCATTACCCAATAATCGTCCCGCTCTGTGCTCTACTGTAAACTTGAAGTTTTGTAATGACAAGAACCATCGGGTGACCCTGGCATTTCTGTCCTTAGCCTGGCACATCCACTTGAGGGGAGAGTGGTCCGTAATCAGCCGGAACCTTCTCCCCAGCAAGTAGTAGCGAAGAGACTCCAGGGCCCATTTAATGGCCAAACACTCCCTCTCCACTATACTATACCGGGTCTCCGCGGGTGTTAATTTGCGACTCATGTAGACAACGGGGTGCTCCTCCCCGTTGACTTCCTGAGACAGTACAGCACCGAGACCTACCTCGGAGGCATCGGTCTGCACTATGAACTCCCTCTTAAAGTCCGGTGTCACCAACACTGGAGACCCACACAGGGCAGAGGGTGGCAAAATTGGGAATGAACCGCATATAATATCCCACCAACCCCAGAAATGACTTTACCTGGCGGGTGGTGTTAGGCCGTGGCCAGTTACGGATGGCTTCTAGTTTGTTCACCTGGGGCTTGACCACTCCTCGTCCAATCACATAGCCCAGGTATTTTGTTTCTTCTAGGCCTAAAGCACATTTTTTCGGGTTTGCCGTCAACCCAGCCTTCCTGAGGGAATCCACTACGGCCTGGACTTTGGGTAGGTGACTTTCCCAATCCGTGCTATGGATAATTATATCGTCCAGATATGCCGAAGCATACCGACGATGTGGCCTGAGGACAATATCCATTAACCTTTGGAACATAGCGGGAGCGCCGTGTAACCCAAAGGGTAATACCTTGTATTGGAACAGTCCCTCTGGTGTAATAAAGGCTGTTTTCTCCTTGGCAGCCTCAGTCAAGGGCACCTGCCAGTACCCTTTTGTGAGGTCCAAAACCGAAAAGTACCTGGCTTGGCCTAGCTTCTCAATGAGTTCATCTACCCGGGGCATAGGGTAGGCATCAAACTTGGAAACTTCATTAAGTTTGCGGAAATCGTTACAGAACCGCAACGTACCATCGGGCTTGGGAATCAAGACTATGGGGCTGGCCCACTCACTCTTTGATTCTTCAATCACGTCTAACCGGAGCATTTGCTGCACTTCCTCCGCGATAGCTTGTCGCCGGGACTCAGGTACCCGGTAAGGCCTCAACCGGACCTTGACCTGAGGTTCCGTGACAACATCATGTTGGATGACCGAAGTGCGCCCAGGGAGTTCTGAAAACACGTCCGTGTTTCTGCTAATAAACTCCCTGGCTTCCTGAGTCTGTTTAGAGGAGAGGTTGTCGCCAGTTTTCACCTCGACTACTGCTTCTCAAATAACAGACCGAGGAATGGGAAGCTCCACCCCCACCATACCTGGTCGGGGACTGTCACCCCCAGGGGTCTCCCTGTCTTTCCACAGTTTCAACAGGTTTACATGGTACACCTGCTCTGGCTTCCTCCGCCCAGGCTGATGTACCTTGTAAGTCACTTCCCCAACTTTTTCAATGACCTCATAAGGACCCTGCCACCTAGCTAGAAATTTACTGTCCACCGTGGGTACCAGAACCACAACTCTGTCACCTGGGTTAAAGTTCCGTACCCTGGCTTGCCGATTATAAATCCTGCTTTGGGCCCGCTGCGCTGCCTCCATGTGTTCTCTGACAAGCGGCAAGACGGTCTCTATCCGTTCTTGTAGGTGAGTAACGTACTCTACCACACTTTTGTGGGGTGTGGGTTGCTGTTCCCAGGCCTCCTTGGCTATATCCAATAGGCCCCGTGGATGTCGACCGTATAAGAGTTTGAAGGGCGAGAACCCCGTAGAGGCCTGGGGCACCTCTCGCACTGCGAACATCAGATAGGGCAGCAGCAAGTCCCAATTCTTCCCATCCTTGGCGACCACCCTTTTTAACATGGTCTTTAAAGTTTGATTAAACCGTTCTACTAGGCCGTCTGTTTGCGGGTGGTAAACGGATGTCCGCAACTGTTTCACCTGCAGCAGTTTACATAGCTCTTTCATTACTTTCGACATAAACGGGGTACCTTGATCGGTCAGGACCTCTTTAGGCAGACCTACTCTGGAAAACATTTCCATAAGCTCCTTAGCAATGAGCTTGGCAGAGGTGTGACGCAGGGGCACTGCCTCAGGGTACCGCGTGGCATAGTCCAAGATCACCAGAATATGGTGGTGCCCTCTAGCGGACTTTGGCACTGGACCCACTAGATCCATGGCAATCCGCTCAAAGGGTACCTCAATAACTGGGAGAGGAACTAAGGGACCACGGTAATGAGGCTGAGGGCTGGTCATCTGACATGTTGGGCAGGACTCACAATATCTCTCCACCTCCTTGTACACACTGGGCCAGTAGAATCGTTGTAAAACGCGGTCCAGTGTTTTCTGCAGGCCTAGGTGTCCACCCAGAACATGTTGGTGGGCCAAATCCAACACCAACTTGCGATATGGATTGGGTACCACCAATTGTTCCATCACCTCTTCGCGTACCTTGTTTACTCGGTACAACATTTCCTGGTGAACCACAAAGCGAGGAAACTGTAACTCCGCCCCTGGCTGTTGTGGTTCACCTTCCACCTCAAGAACATTCTCCCAGGCCCGAGAGAGTGTCGGGTCCTGGTGTTGAGCGGTACCAAAGTTAATTGTGGAGACATGGAGATCTGCCAACTCTGGACCTGTTGCCAACTCTTCCACATCTCCAACCATAACATTTAGTGGGGTTGACTCCCCCTCTTCCATTTTAGGGGCGGGCACCTCTTCCACGGTGCCTCCTGATTCCGGTTCCCAGGGCACCAGGGTCTCCCCTGAGTAGGGCCAGTCTATAGGGGACACACCCGCCTCGCGGGTTTTCGGAACTGCCAACTTGGCCCACAGTGACCTGAACCCTGGAAAGTCTCTCCCAATAATCAGTTCATACGGGAGTTTAGCGGCGACAGCGACTTCATGTTTCCAGCTGCCGGAGACGGTGGTGAGAGACACTTGTGCTGTGGCATAGTCTCTCAAGTCCCCATGAATGCACAAAACACCGGTTTTCTGCCCAGTGTACTCATCGGGCAGTACTAAGGCGGGTCTTGCCAGGGTAACCATACTCCCCGAGTCCAAAAGGGCCACAGCCAGGGTGTCTCCCACTTTCACCTGACAGAGGTGACTTTGCCCCACAAGCTCAGGGACACCGGCAGCACACAGCCTCCTGGCATACATGGAAGGGCGGTAACCAAATTTCACGTCCATGGGCTCCCCCTGGTGGGGACAATTGGCTCTGATATGTCCCGGCTCCTTACATCCCCAACACAACACTTGGGCAGGGACTTTGGGGGTTAGGTCCTGAGGGGGTTTAGGGGACGCCACTCGCCTGAGCTGGGGCGGGGACCTCCGGGGTTTCCCCGAATCCCTCCTCATGGAGCCGCCTTGCAAGTTCCTGGTGGCCTCATATCGCTCCACTAGGTCCACCATCCCTAGTGCGTTGTCAGGGGATACCTGGCCAACCCAGTGCTGAAGAGGGTGCGGTAAAGCCCTCCAGAAAATGTCCGCCAGCAAGCGGTCCAACATGGCAGTGGGGCTTAACAACTCCGGCTGCAGCCATTTTTGCAGCAGGTGCAGCAGTTTATAATACTGGGATCGGGCGGGCTCTGCCGACTGGTAGCTCCACTGATGCACCCGCTGAGCCCGAACCCACACATTCACCCCCAGTCTGGCCAGTATCTCACCCTTCAGAGTCGGGTAGTCAGCGGCTTGGTCTCAACGTCATCTGAAGGGGTCATTTTTGTGAGCGCCGAGCGGATAGCTTTCCGGGCATCAGGAATACTTTTGGGTGCACCTGCAGCTTGCTGCGCCATCATATGTTGCAAAAACAGCTGGTTGGTCTCCTGCTGCTGCTGCTTCGCCTCCAAGAGCGCTCTCACGACCACCTCCATTATGTCTGCAGTCCCAGGTAGCAGCCTGGCAGGTTTAATATAGGACATGCACAAAACAAAAACTTTTTCGTCGGTTGCTCCTAGCAATGGCCTCACTGCTGTGCCCGCATCAGACACCAAATAAGGAGATTAGCTCTGGTAGGCGACCGGGTGTCAGCAGTATAGAGGCGGAGGCAAACAGTTCAAAGTAAAGTCTGTTTATTTCACACAAAAATCCACAAAAGTATATGTCCATACAGGTTACATCACCTTTTCAGGAAACCGCAGCATAAATGATACAGTCAGGCCAACAGCTTTTAGTCCTTGATCAAAGGTCCTGTTTACAGTCAAATAGGCCTCAGGTCCGCATGAACAGCCTCCACAGGAGATTTCAGCCAGGCTCACAGAGTCTCACTCCCATGTGAGCTCTAGACAAAGGACCAGCCACAGCTGATTCCCCAGGCTATTTAAACAGCCCGCAAAACCCGGACCTGGGTAGTGGGATGGAGTCCCACCCTGCTCTACTCCATCCCAGTAAAGCCGTCCCAGGTTAGCCTTTCGGCTATTCTAAATCATCAGCAGCAAACTGCCACCAGCAGCTGATGCTGGAAAACAAGCTATACGGCTTTACTGCACCAATGCCAGGTACATTGGTGCTACATACCTGCCGTCAATAACGGCCCCTTGCACCTTACCACAATATATATATTTTAGCACACATGCCATAAAATAAATGGCATAATATGTGCAATAGTACCAATGCCAATATAAGCCGCCCCTGATGGTAAGAACACTGAGGACCGGATATAGAATACTGCCGCATATGTCGGCGGCCAGCGGGACACACGCGCGCACCCGGTGCCCAGGCGCACTCCCCTGCAGTAGGAGGCGTCCGCGTGCCAGGCGCTGGGAGCGACGCGCGCGCCCCGCAGCGCCACCACTGACAATACAGCACCTTGGCAGGGCACAGCAGATCGGCGGATGGATTTAAACCTTTGTATAAACAAAACAATACAATACATAACATTGTGCATGGGGACCAATAATGTACACAGAAATAAATATTAACAAAATCATCTCAACACAATACACTAACCGGTCACAGCAAATCTATAGAAGGTATACATGAGGACCACGCAACGCGTCGGTGCTGCCAGGCTGTGCGGTGGTCGGATCTGAGCTCTCGTAGATATTGGTGATATTTTGAATATTTACTTTCCATGACCAGTTGCCCCCGCTCATACATATTTGTACATTACCTCCTGCACTTTTTTCATCTATAGATGTGTGTTTTTGATATGATTTATGATATGTTAGTTGGTTTGTATTTAGCACTTCAGCACTTTGTTTTGGTAGATATGTGTATTTTATTTTCCTATTGAATTATTGTCACTTTTGCACTTTATTCCCTAACGTGGATGCAACTGTCTCACGTTCCCATTGTACTTCACTGTAGATATTTGTCACATTGTGTTTAGTTGGCAGTATTCTATATCCGGTCCTCAGTGTTCTTACCATCAGGGGCGGCTTATATTGGCATTGGTACTATTGCACATATTATGCCATTTATTTTATGGCATGTGTGCTTATATATATATATTTTTTTTTATTTATTTATACACTTGTAACTGTAGTAGAGCCTGGTTATTAAGTCTGACCTTTCCGCCTGTCCTTCAATTTTTAATTTATTTTAACCCAGCCTACCTGGAGTTTTTGTCACGCTTTGTTGCCAGACCATTTTGCACTATTTTGCGCTCTCCATGTTCAAATGTGATTTTTGAAGGGATTTCCCAGGAAAATTATATATTGTTTTTTTCAGCAGAGTCTGGGCTTTAACATGAAATGTCTTGTTTGTCATTTTTTAGGTGTATTCTCAATATTTTTGGGTGAAATATGTGCAAAAAAAAAAATATATATATATTTTTTACAATTTGTAGTTTTTTTTTTTGTAATAAAAAATGTAAGTTTGTCAATAAAATCTTCTTGCGTGTGAAATCCCAATTTCTCTCGGTTACAGCGGTACCACATATGTATAGGTAGACACCCTTTCCTGCCCAGGAGACTCCCCCAAACTGAAACAGCGCTTTAGGGGATTTTCAGAAAAAATACAACTGTGATATGCGCTATGCGCACCTTGCAGTTTTTCCAGAAAAACAACCCTTTACATTTGAAATACCCCCCACAAACTATATATATTCTCTGGAAGTACACACCTCAGGCTTTCTATTTGTACCAGGCTTGTTGATGTGGCCACAGTTTTCTGGAAGTAATCCCTCAATGTATTCTTTGGTTGCAAAGAGTTTCCCTAAAAAAGGATAAAAAAGCAGAATCAAAGCCACATTTTCCTAAAAAAACTATTTACAAACAAGAAAAAACATGTATAATCTGAAAAAACAACATCCCTCGAACAGAACAATATCCAACATGCATAGCTACTGTCAAGGGAAGAGTTGGCAAACACCCCAAAGTAAAGCGTGCGCATAACGGTAATTTTTCTTGAAAATTTCAGCTCTGCAGACAAAGTGCGCACCTTGCGATTTTTCAACCAAAACAACCCTTTACATTTGGAATATCCCCCATAAACCATATATTCCCTAAAAATACACATGTTAAGCTTTCTAAGCGTACCCAGCTTGTTGTAGTGGGCTCATCTTTCTGGAATTAATCCCTCAAAGAATTCTTTGGTTGCACAGGGTTTCCCTAAAAAAATTATAAAAAAGCTGAATGAAAAACACCTTTCCCTAAAATATAAATATGCAAACAAGAAAAAACAAGCTAAGTCTGAAAGCGCAAGGTCCCCCGAACAGAACAATACCCAACATGCATAGGTACTATTAACCCTTTTAATTGCCAGCCTACTTGAGATTTTGTCACCCTCTGTTGACAGGCCATTTTTCCCCATTTTGCACCATGTTTTGCGTTATGTTTTGCGCCATTTTGCTGGAACTTTCAGGAAAATTATATATATATATTTTTTTGCAGCAGAGTTTTTTTTTACAATATTATTAAGTAAAATAAATAAATAAATAAATAACATTTTTTTTTAGAAAATTGACTCCTTTATTTTAAATAAAAAATGTATTTTATTAAGGAAAAGCATATTGCATGTGAAAGCCCCATTTCTACTGATTAGAACGGTACCACATATTTATCGGTAGCCCCCCGTTCCTGCCCAGGAGTCCCCCCTAACTGAAACAAGTACTTTATAACATTCACAAATAAAATACAAATACCATCCACACTACAAAGGGTTAAATCGAGAAAAAAAATGACATAGGGTCCCCCCTCCCAGGGGTTAAAAACCCTTAAAAATAAAAAAAAAAATTGACGTGGGGTCCCCCTTACCCAAAGTAACCAGCCCGGGACCAGCTATGCAGGGCTTGTAGGAACAGGGCGCAGGGGCCAGCTTTTGTGGCCCCTGGCCCTGCAGGCTACAAGCCCGCATAGCCCGTGGGCCCGGGCTCTTCTGCCCCCCCCCCCTGGCCTTTGGGGAGGCAGGTAATGGGGGTGCCGGGGGTTAATGGCAAGTCACCCGCTAGCGCAGGTGACTTGCCATCCCCCCAGCCTTGTGAACTGGTATAGGGGTCATGGACCCCTTACCAGTTCACAAGGGGTTAAAAGTAAATCACACAGACACAAGCAGAGAAAAAAATATTTTATTAATTTTTTTTTTTTTTTTTTTTTTTACACTGTACTCACCTCCCATCCATCCTGGAGCACTCTGTCCCTCGGCGATCACTGGCTTCTGCTCACTTGCTAGAAGCCTTTTATAGCTGCTGGATGACAGAACACAAAGGGTTAATAAAAAAAAAAAAATATGACATAGGGTCCCCCCTCCCAGGGGGGGCGGATCCCATTTTTTTTTTTTTTTTTTTAAGGGTTAAAAACCCTTAAAAATCAAAAAAAAAAAATTGACGTGGGGTCCCCCTTACCCACAGTAACCAGCCCGGGACCAGCTATGGGGGCTTGTAAGCACAGAGTGGGGGGGGGCAGCTTTTGTGGCCCCCCCACCCTGCAGCCTACGAGCCCACATAGCTTATGTGGGCCCGGGCTCTTCTGCCCCCCCCTGGCCTTTGGGGAGGCAGGTAATGGGGGTGCCAGGGGTTAATGGCAAGCCACCTGCTAGCGCAGGTGGCTTGCCATCCCCCCAGCCTTGTGAACTGGTATAGGGGTCATGGACCCCTTACCAGTTCACAAGGGGTTAAAAGTAAAAAATCACACTGACACAGAGAAAAAAAATCTTTATTTTTTTTTTTTTTTTTTTACTGTACTCACCTCCGATCCGGCGTCCCTCGCCGCTGTCCCGTGCCGCTGTCATGTTGCTGACAGATGCCGGTAGTGATCGGCGCAGGGCGGGTGACAGGCGAGGGGGCTCCGATCGGAGCCTCCTCGGCTGACATCCGCCCTGCTCCGATCACCACCGGCATCTGACAGATGCCGGAGCTCGGAGGGGGTATAGGAGGAGCGGGATGACGTCATCCCGCTCCTCCCACAATGGGCGGAGCTAAGCGGCGGCGGCCATCGCCGCCATTACAAGAGGTGAGGACCCGGAAGAGGGTCCTCACCTGAAGACTGCGCAGCCCAGGAGGGGGAATCGGACCCCTCCCTGGTGAAGAGGAGACCCGGACAGAAGGCTCGGGCGCGGAGGTGAGTAAATGACAGTTTTATTTATTTATTTTTTTTTACAATGGCGAGTCAGCGCTGGAAACGGGGGTGGGGGGGGCGGCTGGTTTCGGGCCCCCCCCCCCTGAAGACGGAGGACGACAGGGGGGCGATCGGATGCCCCCCCCCAGGAAGAGGGGACCCCAAGCTTCACAGGGATACCAGAGGTAAGTGGGTTTTTTTTCTATCTTTTAACTGTTTGGGGGAAATGCCAGGCACGTAGTTTCTACGTGCTTGGCACTTAACGGTAGGAGAAGCAACCACGTAGAAACTACGTGCTTGGCATTCAAAGGGTTAAATGTTTGTCGTTTGTATGTGTATGGACTAGCTACATGTGATTTACACAATTTTACCATTAAAATATATTTTGATACTACTTTTGGGTGTGCGGCCGCATATATTGCCCCATAGGAACCTTTCTGGTGGTCTCATTTGTTTAGTGACTTAAGAATTCGACTGGATAGACACTATATCCTTCTGGGCCCCCTGATATGATAGGGCCCATATCAGCCGATAAACTCAGTAAGGGATTACATGTATCCCTGACTTCTTAGAGAAAAACATGAGACCTGCCAACACCTTGGTAAACACCCTGGTGCTGATGATAGACCGAAGGGTAGCGACACAACCTGAAGAAGTAGGGCCACCTACTAAAATGTAGATATATATATATATATATATATATATATATACACACATACATACACTGTGGTTATAAAAACTCCAATCTCTAAAAAGGTGAGAACGGCAGATCTCAATGCTTCTGCTTTCTGCTGAATTCGGGATACCCCTGACCAGAGATCTCTTTTGGGGTCTGATTCCTAAAAAGATTTTGTAACCTGAGGATATCCTTCCTGTATCCAAATATCTGTTACATGAAGACTGCAAATATGAGCCAAATGCAGAAGCTTCCCCCCCCCCCACACCTCAAGGGCGGGGGCATCCCTTCCTGCCTGAGCCGGCTTCGAAGGGGATCTGGCTTTGTTCTGCCAGACACCTGTTGCCTTAATTTGGAACTTTGGGATACCGAAGAGAATTTATTTCTTTTTTTTTTGGGAATAAGAGCCGAACCTCTAGCCGGAACCCCGGAGTATTAGAGGCCCTGCGGAAGCAGAATTAGACTTCGGTTTTAGTAGCAGATTAGATCACTTACCACTAGTAGCATGCTTTACCATGTCAACCAAGCCTTCCAACAGACGCCCCCCTTAAAAGGGAGTCCTTTCATATTCCTTTTAGAGGCTATGTCAGCTGGCCATTGCTTAAGCCATAAAGCACGCCTTAAGGCGACCCCCAGAGCTAGGCATCTGGCACTTAACCACATCAAATCCTCCATAGCCAAGCCTGTTGTAGTCAAACTGATCTTGAACAACTGGGAGCATGGCTTCCAAGAATGACCCAAGAGTCAGAGATCAGATGCTCCCAAAATTCTATGAATGTAACACCGTCCGGCACCAAGGTCGACCTCATAATAGATAAGCATGACATGCCACCTGATCCACGCATTTATCTGCTGGATACATTGGAGAAGCACTACCAGAGGATGGTAAAACGAAAAAACTTGAAGAGACCTGGCACCAGAGCGTCTGCCACAGGAGGGTAAGACCATAATTCAATCTGATCTGGAGGAAAAAGATACATAGTATCTAGTACTTTAGGAATGGTCGGAAGACACCCTGACTTCTGCCATTCCCTATTGATCAGATTATAATAATACAAATGCTCCGCCACATCCTCCAGAAATGGAGAAAATCAACCATCCATCCAACTTCTCCTTAACCGGATACCCCATGTGTAGAGGACTCTCCAACAGATAACTTCCTGGGAAACTATGGCTGATAATATCCTCTTCCACTCAGAGGAAAAAATCTTTTCTTTTAATTTTTTTTTTTTTTTTCCAGTAGCCAATACTCCATTATGACACTCTAAAGGTTTAGGAACACTTCAAATCAGAGGAAAAAATATTTTCTTTTAAAATCTTTTCAGTAGACAATACTGCATGATGACTCTATAGGTTTAGGACCACTTGAGGGCTGCCGACAGAGGCAGCCACAATATCCTTTTCAATATACTCAGAGGATTTCTTTTTTTGTTTCAAAAAAACCTTCTTAGTAACCGGTACGATTCACATTACGGTCCACATGAAAACTGCCAAGGGGTTTCTCAGAAAGCACCGGCGATAAGGGTCAGAGCCCCTTCAGGGAGGAGACAACTGTCTCCCTATCCACTACAACCGTAGCATAATCCCTGTGCACCGTGCTATCCTTATCCAGTGCCACTGCATGCCACTGGATATGGGGTAAATCTGATAAAGACCAGATGACTAGCCCAGATGGCTCCGCCATGGTGAATTTAATAATACTAGTCTATGACCCTGGGGATCTGAGACCAAGTATATATAGGTTCTCGACAGTCACCTACTGCGAGTCCTCTGAGGGTAGACCACCATATAATTATATATTACAATATAAATGATATATTACCTTGCCCTTTCCCAATCAATAAGAGAAGCCCTTTTGCTGGCGCACTACCCCAGAAATTATGTGCAGCCAAAGGGGAATTGCCATCTCTGGCGATGCTAGGCACCTTGCCTAGCCGAAAATGTTTGAGCTTGGTCGGCAAGAAAACCGTGCCCCGTCGCGGAGGAGAACCGCCCACTTCAGTGGAGCTGGTGACTTCGCTAATCCGAAAATCTTCCAGTGTCCCCGGCTAGAGAAAACGCGTAGTAGCGCTGAAAAGAACCGGAGATCTCAGCGGAGCTAGCTGCTACGCTAAGCCGAAAACCTTTCCACAGAGGCGGACGGAGAAAGCGCTCTGCGCCCGATACTCGGAATTTCGCCAAGCCGAAAATCGTTCCACAGAGGCGGACCGAGGAAGCGCTCTGCGCCCGGAACTCGGTACTTCGTCAAGCTGAAAATCTTTCCACAGAGGCGGACGGAGGAAGCGCTCTGCGCCCGGTACTCGGTGCTTTGCCAAGCCGAAAATCTTTACATGGCGACGGACTATTTCCTCGTTGCAACTTTAGCTCCGCCCCTAAAAAAGGCGCAATTTTAGAATTTTTCAACCAGAGAACAAAGAAACACATGGGAAAGAGCAATAAAAACAATAAGAGGGAAAATCATTCCCTTGGTCGCCCCCCAATCAGGCTCACCAGACAAAAACCTGTGGCTGCTTATACTTTTCCATGAAAGCCTTCAGCCAGAGTGCCAAAGCACTACAAAGCGCACACTGGACCCTGCGAAAACTGAGGAGGCATAATGGGTCAACACAGATCAGAGCAGCATAAGGGACCTAGGAAGAAAGACAGGGTCTTGCCCCCCGCTTCAAAGGTATAATCTGAGAAACAAAAAAAGTAAATGGAAGAGGAGTCTAGAGAGCCATGCAGTCATCCCAACTGCAAGAATGAAACTGAAATCTAGCAAGTCAGCTGGAAGGATATGGGCCAGGAGGCGGAGCCACGCTTTTGTCTTGCAGTCACGCCCCTTCAGGCAGGGAATTACCCAATTGTGATGATTAGGACGGCCTGGAATGGATTGGAAGAAAAAAATGCCCCTCCCCCTCCGAGAAGGGGAATCTTATGTCCTTTTTTTTGAGTAAGTGATTGGTGAGGGACGGAGAGGAATGGGAGTATTAAAAAAAAAAAAAAATATATACATTTTTCTTAGTGTGTTTTTTTAATATTTAACCCCTTTTGAACTGGTAAGGGGCCCTTGAGACCCCTACACCAGTTCACAAGGCGTAGGGGCTGGCAAGTCACCTGCGGCTAGCAGGTGACTTGCTATTAACCCCCATCCCCCCATTACCTGCCTCCGCAAAGCCAAGGAAGGGGCAGAATGGCCCGGGGCCATTTTAGGCGATGCAGGTTTGTAGCTGGCAGGGCGGGGGGGCTCAAAGCTGGCCTTTGAGAAAGGGATAGACATTTTTTTTAACCCTTTATAGTGTGGATAGTAGTTATATTTTATTTGTAAATGTTATAAAAGTGCTCTTTTCAGTTTGGGGGGGTCACCTGGGCAAAAATGGGGAGGGGGGATACCGACACATATGTGGCACCGTTGTAATCGGAAGAAATGGGGCCATCACATGCAATATGGTTTTCTTTAATAAAACAAATGTTTATTTAAAATAAAGGAGACAATATTCTAAAAAATATTTTTTGGAAAAGGTGCAAGGTGAGCACTTTGTCTGCAGAGCTTAAATTTTAAATTAAAATTACCGTTACACACATGCTTTACTTTGGGGTGTTTGGCAACCCTTCCCTTGACAGGACCTGCATATTTGGTATCGTTCTGTTCGGGGGACCTTGCTTTTTCAGATTTAACTTGTTTTGTCTTGTTTGCATAAAGGGTTTTTTATTGTGAAACCAAAGAATTCATTGAGAGATTACTTTCAGAAAACTACACCCACGTAAACAAGCCTGGTGCGCACTTCCAGAGAATATATAGGTTGTGGGGGGTATTTCAAATGTAAAGGGTTGTTTTTCTTGAAAAACTAGCACAGTTGCATTTTATCTGAAAATCAGTTTGGGGGGGTGGGGTCTCCTGGGCAGGAAAGAATGTCTACCAATATATATGTGGTACCATTGTAAGCGGGAGAAATGGGGATTTAACACGCAATAAGATTTTATTGACAAACTATCATTTATTACAAAAAAAACACTACAAATGGGTTAACCTCTTGCCTTGAAGGGCGTGGACTGCAAGATAAAGGTGTGGCTCCTCCTCCCGGGCCTATATCCTTCTGGCCGACTTCCTCCACTTCAGTTTAAATAAAAAAAACAGTGGAACAGCCGCCCGGGAGGAGAAGTCCTCCATCTCCTGTTGGAGACAAAAGGCTGGAGACCAGATGACAAGACTCTTTTCTCTTTTTTTAATGCTTATCACACTTCACACTATTTACATATTTACATACTTACATCCTCACCAAGACTAGGCATCCAAGGTATGGACATAGTAACCTAGCAGATAGGGAGTGTCTGATGTCAAAGTAATGATGGAAGAGAAATAATTCTACAGGTGAGTACTCACAGAATTTCCTTTTCCATTTTACCATCAGAGTAATTCAGAGACAATTTGGACCTCCAAAAGCAGTACCCTTGGATCCCCAAAAACCTTATTCCTTACTCTCAGGAATAAGACCTTACAAGACATACAACTTACTAAAGTCTGTAAGACTTTTCTACCAAAAGCAGCATCCTTGGAGGCTCTAACATATACCTTGTAGAATTCGGTAAATGTAAGAACTGAAGACCAAGTAGCGGCTTTGCATACTTGTTCTACTGAAGCTTGATGCTGAAAAGCCCAAGATGCTGCAATAGCTCTTGTTGAATGGACAGTAATCCCAAAGGGAGGATCCTTCCCTTTGGAGACATAGGCTTTTACCACTGCTTGTCTAATCCATCGACTAATGGTAGACTTAGCTGGTGGAAGACCTTTCCGTGGACTCTCAGGTATAACAAATAAGAAGTCCGACCTACAGATTGTGTAGTAGTGAGATAATATCTTAATGCTCTCACTACATCCAGCGAGTGAAAAACCCTTTCCCTATCGGACACTGCAGCAGGACATAAGGAAGGCAAAACCACCTCTTCATTAAGATGGAAAGGGGAAACCACTTTCGGAATAAAATACTGTTTAAAACGGAAACAGCCTTGTCCTTATGTAACACTAAATAAGGAGGCTTACAGATAAAGCTGCTAATTCAGTAACCCTCCTTACTGAGGTTATTGCCACGGAAAAGATGACCTTAAGAGTCATTAGACTTAATGATGCATCTACCAATGGTTCAAAAGGAGGACCATGAAGAACGGATAAAACTAAATTCAGGTCCCAAACCGGCAGCAGTGGCTTACAAGGAGGCCGCACATGAGGGACTCCCTGAAAAAAGGCTCTGATACGTTTATTTTCAGCAATGGGTTTCTAAAAAAAGATAGATAAATCAGATATCTGTACTAAAAGTACTTAATTGAAGACCTTCATCAAGACCGTCTGCAAAAAATACAATATTCTGGGAACAAAAAAGATTCTACCAGCGAACCCATTGGATTTGCACCAGACTCTATAGTAGATCATTGATAAAGACTTCTTCCTGGCCTGAATCATAGTCTGGATGACTCTGGCAGAAAACCCCCTTTCTGCCAGAACTTGGGAATTGGGGTGCCTTAGAGGCCCCTGTATGAGAAGATCTGGATCGTCGGGTAACCTCCACAGGTTGACCTCTGACATCCATACTATGTCTGAGAACCAGCTTCTTTTTGGTCACCGAGGAGCCACCAAAATGGTTAGTACTCAACCTAGGGAGTGGAGGAGTGGAGTTGGAGGGAATGCATAAAGAAGCTTGAATGCTGACCGCTGAAGAGTCATGGCCGGGACAAAACTTTGAAACCTTCCAATTGTGCCATGATGCAAAAAGATCTATGTCCGGAATCCCCCAGCGCATGCATAGGGATTGAAAAACTCTCTGACTGAGAGACCATTCCCCCTGATGCAGAGCCTTTCTGCTGAGATGATCGGCCTGCAAGTTGTCCGCTCCAGGTATGTGTACTGCCGAGATGTATGGAGCCTGTTTCTCGGGCCAAAGTAGCCTCACTTCCATGAGGGCTTGTCTGCTTCTGGTGCCCCCCTGGTGATTGATATATGCCACTGCCGTCCGTTTGTCTGTTTGAATCCGGACAAGATGCCTCTTCAGATGGGATGTCCAATGCCTGAGACACAATCGAATTGCTCTTAATTCCACAATATTTATGGAGTCTGCTCTCCTTTGGACTCCACTTTCCACCTGGATCGTCTGTGACTTCATGACATCCTCCCAACCAGATAAACTGGCATCTGTGGTGATGATTTTCCACTGTACTGGAAGGAAGGATTTGCCAATCTGAAGAGGCTGAGAACTTCGCCACCAGGCTAGAGACTGCCTTGTTGACTGTATCATGCAAAATGAATGATCCATAGTCTGTGGGTCTCGATCCCAGATTGAGAGCAATTCCATCTTAAGGGTTCTTGTGTGAAACTGTGAAAAGGGCACTGCCTCGAAGCAAGATACCATCAGGCCCAACAAACTCATTCCCTGACGAATCGTCGGGTGACGGCAGGTCAAGGGGCTCTGTACCCTGGCCTGAAGTACCAATCTCTTCTGTTCTGGAAGAAACACCTTTGCCTGAGAAGTGTCTATTGACATTCCCAGAAAAGAAATAATTTTTGAAGGTATGATATTCGACTTTGGATGACTGACTATCCAACCGAATTCTTCCAATATCGGTAAGACAGTTTGTGTATCCTTCTGGGCCTCCAGACATGATGAGGCCTATATCATCAGATCGCCTAAGTAAGGGATTGTACATATCCCCTGAATTCTCAGATAAGCCATGATACCTGCCAACACCTTGGTAAACATCCTTGGAGCTGACAACAGGCCAAAAGGCAGAGCCACAAACTGAAAATGTAGGCCATGTACTGCAAATCGGAGATGACCCTTTTGATGACCCGGAAAAATCAGAATGTGTAGGTATGCATCCATTATATCCCCTGTGGTCATAAAATCTCCTGGCTTGAGTGTCATTACTGTGGATTTCAATGATTCCATGCAAAATCTCCTCAGAAGAAAGATATTAGACCTTGAGATCTAATATCATCGGGCATACCGATTTGTCCTTCTAGGGAATTATGAATAGATTGGAGTAAAACCCCTGACTAAGGGAGGGACAGGACAGTCTACTCCCTACTCCCTATCTCTAAAAGGCGAGATACCGCAGATCTCACTGCTTCTGCTTTCTGCAGATTTTAGGATACCCCCAACCAAAAGATTATTCAAGGAGAATTGGCTCCTAACTCGATCTTGTAACTTGAGGTCACGACCTCCTGTATCCAAAGACCTGTTACATGGCGCCTCCAAATGTGAGCAAACTAGAAGCCGTCCCTTCACGCCTGAGCAAGCTTTGAAGGAGGTTTGGCTTTGTTTTGCCAAACTCATCTTGCCTTATTTTGAGATTTTGATCTATTCCAGAAATTTCTACGGAATGCTGGAAAGGCAGCACCTCTACCTCCCCGAAAAGGCAGAGGGTTAAAAGCCATGCTGAAAGTAGTAATAGACTTCGGCTTCTGTGGCAAAATAGTAGACTTACCACCAGTAGCCTCCTTACTCATGTCATTCAAGCACTCCCCAAACAGACGCCACCCCTTATAGGGGAGTCCTATTAGATGCTTCTTAGAAACTTTGTTAGCTGACCACTGCTTTAGCCATAAGATACGTCACCACCAAAGCTAGACCTCTGGCACTTAACTTCATCAAATCATCAATAGCCAAAATTATATGCTTGTTGATGACCAAACTGGTCTTTATCAGCTGGGAGCATGACCTCCGAGAATGACCTGAACAAGTCTTGGAGTCTAGTTGCTTTAACAATCTCTTGCTCTCCGGCCGCAAGGTCGACCCTACAATTGCATAAGCATGGCGCACCATCTGATCTATGCGCTTATCCACTGGATCCTTTGGAGAAATACGGTCAGATACCGCATAACCGCAGTCTTAGAAAGAGCTGACACCGGAACATCCACTATAGGGGAACAAGACCATAATTCAACATCCTCGAAAGGAAAAGGACACATAGTATCTAGAACTCTAGGAATGGCCGGAAGACTATCTGGCTTCTGCCAGACCTTTTGAATCAATTTAGAATAATGCGTATGCAACGGGAAAACCATCCTCTGTTTTTCCGGTTTAAACCAATCCCACTTTTTCTTTTTGACGACTTCTGGGCCCAAAAAAAAAAAACAATCTCTAGAATGGATGTAATAAACTCATCCATCTTCTCCTTAAAAGGAGAGCCCCCTTGTGTAGAGGACTCTGAATCCGAGTCCCTACTGGATGAAGCCTCCCCAGTGGATTCTTCCTGGGAGACTATGGCAGCAATAAAATCCTCTTCAGATTCAGAGGAATTCAAATGTTTCTTTTTTCCTGAAGCTTTTCTAGGAGTCGGTGATTCTGAGCGCCTCTCTAGGCGGGCCAATCTATCTGCCAACTCTTTAAGGACATCCTTGTCCTGAGGTTGGGCTGTCAAGGGAGACTTAGGATCTAAATGCCCGGAGACAGGGGAGGAAGCCCTTGCAGGAGAAGACAAGTGTATTCCATATTCAGCAACCACCACTGTTACACATTGCACACTGTGCGATCCTCATCCAGAGCCTGTTTGCATACTGGACATGGGGTGAATCTATCTGCAACGATCAGATACAAATGTCTCCGTCATGGTGATTAATACTAGATTACCTCCAAGGGGGGTCTAAGACCTAGTATGTTCCGAGATTCTGAGATCTCAGAGTGTGAACCACATCAATATATTAATAAAAAGCACTAAAGTGTAATTCTCCGCGGGACAATTCAGGTGTAGTTTCTTTCTTCTATTCACCACGTGTTTATCTTTCTTAATTAACAACATGTGTATCCATCACCAGTTTCACCACACACGTACCAGACAATGCAGGACAAAGCGCTTCTCTAAATATCCAGTGTTCCTTCTTGTGACAGATCTTAATGTATGGTTACAGGGATAAATCTCCTTTATCTTCAAAGCCTCTGATTTTTATCTCTCTCAAAATGATCAGGACTTAGTTTGTATAAAATAAATCCTCGTTTATTCAGATATTAACATGTGGAAATAAAACAAAGACCGCACATAGCATAATACCGCTTTGCTAAATTCTATGTGCAGCGTTTAAAATACTCCTTACCAAATGCAAGTAAACAATGGGCATTGATAAAATCTCTTAAATCAGGAATTATGATGCTCAAGATTCAGTAATCCAAGGAAAGCTTTGTTTCACTCTTTCAAATAACGCAGCAGCCTCAATGTATACGTTACCGCGGCCCAGGCTTCTAATCTCGGCCAGCGTCGGCTCTGCTCGGCTCCACTCGGAGATCACGTGTTCAAGATAGGCTCCGCCCAACGCGTTTCGTCATCCAGACTTGTTCACAGGCGCACAGAGCGCTACTGTTGAGATCTATTTATAGTTTTGTGTTTGAAGCTGTTAACCATTGCGCTCCTGTTATTTGCGCATTTCTTTCTGACAATTATTGTGCTCCTTTTATTTACTTATTTCTACTAAATACTACTAAATAAAAGTATGTAAATACTATTCTTTCCTTTGGAGAATTGAGTCTTCTCATCACAATTCCCTTACTATAACAATGAATTCTATAAACAGCATTATTTTGGCATTATATGATCATGTTCAATTCTATTATTATTTACAAACCACTAATTATTTAAATTCTTAATATATTAAATATGATATAGATTTTATATGATATTTTGATTATCTTTTTCACTAATTCATTATCTATAATTTCAGGCCTTTTGATTTCATATTAAATATATATCTATCGGCCTATAATAATTATTTTGTATCAATTTATTTATTTCTTTCTAGTATATTAAACATTGATCATACATTACCAGCACAAAATATTATCAGTATGCTCTTATGCTACAATCAAATTGATTCAATTCTATATACTTATTCACAATAAAAATACCCTAATAATAATAAATTATATAAAAATATATAATTATATAATTGATCCCAGTTAGTTCTAGCAATTTTTCTTGGGGTTTAGATGAAACAATTTATATCGAACTCGATATTTAAACCCTTAGGTTGCATTGTGTCTAGGGTATAGATCCATTTTGATTCTAATTTCGACAGTTCTTTAATGGTATCTCCCCCTTTCAAATTTAGTTTTATCTGGTCAATTATACAATATTTTAAAACTTTAGAGTCACTGTTGTGTACCTTTTTAAAATGTAATGAAACACTATGCATATCATATTTCCTATTTATGTTGTAAATATGCTCTCTCAACCTGGTTTTAAATTCTCTTCCAGTGTGGCCTACATATTGTAGTCCGCAGGGACATTCCAGTAAGTATACAACATTTTTAGTCGCACAAGTAAAGAAGTTTTTTATCTTGTATTCTTTTTTTGTGTTTTTAGAGAATACATTTTTTATACATTTATTATTTTCTAGAGAATTTTTACATCCTGCACATTTTTTGCATGGGTAAAAACCTGTCAATTTTTTAGAGAAACTATAAGTGTCCTTACTTACCGGTGCTACGTAACTTTTCACCAAATGTGTAGATAAAGTTGGGGGGTTTTTGAATATAACTATGGGTCTTTCAGGTCGACATGGCCCCAATACTTTTTTTTTTAATTATACCCCAGTGTTTATTTAAAATATTTTTAATTGGGGCGTGGCCTGACCATGAGGGAGTAAGGACGTGTTGTTGCTAGCTCTGCCTTAGACCCCGACTGTATAGCTGATCCTGACCCCCCTGGACCCTCCTGCCTGGCACGATGGGAAGTGGGAAGAAGAGGAGACCTGGGACATCCACAAAGAAACCTGCCAAGAAGGATATCGGGGCATTCTTTGGCCGCAGAGACCTGGTGGATCGGAGGGCCCAGCCGGCCAAGATGGCGTCCGGCCACCTATGTGCTGAGGAGGAGCACCCGGGATCCCGCCGCAGAAGAACGGGAGCAGATCCGGACTGTGAGGTACCCCCCGATGTGCAGGCCCCATTGCTTACCTCTGGCCTGGCGCGCCCGTCTGAGAGCCCGGCGGCTGGCGCGGCTGCGGCCGGCCCGGGGGTGACGTCACCGGCATGTCCGCAGATGGCGGGCGCGGGAGGGAGCCGCGGGGAGCCTGGAGGCGGCTCGGGACCTTCCCTGCGGGGGTCCCATCGGAGCGACCACCCTTCTACCCCGTTGCGAGGGGCTTCCACTGAGGCTGACGACGGCCGGGAGAAGATGCCGGCGGAGCGGGACGACGTAACCGGGGAGCGGAGGGCAGGGAGCCCGGGCTGTGCTGCGCCTCTGTCTGCCCGTCCCCTGATGCTTGCTGCTGCCTCGCCGCCTCAGCGCAGCGCGGCCTCCCTCACCGGCCCTGATATGGAGCTGCAATCCCTGGCTGGCAGCTTAAAGGGGCGGGTCGCCTTAAATTCCCCTGCCTTAAATCCCCCTGCCTGGCTGGATCCCTCGGCCCCTGAGTGGCCGTCTCCGGCGCAGCCCAGCCACACGCCATACTCCTGGGGGGACAGCCCGGAACCGGGCAAACAAACTGTCCGGGTGGATGTCCATCGGGGCCCTGAGTGGCCTGGGCCTGGCCAATCCCCCCAACCATCCATGGACGCAGTACCTCTGGAGTGGTCCCCGGGCCCCAGTGATGACCCTCTGGACGGCGTGTCTCCTTCCCATGTTGGGGCGGTGGCTCCGGGAGGTCTGGACCCTGTCGGGATCCTCCCAACGGACGTGGCGTCTTGTGGACCCGTGTGTGGGATGCCCTCGATCCACTCTCCAGTCGGGCAACTGCCCCCGCAGCCTATTGTCGACGCTTCTCTGCGAGATCTCCTCAGATGTCTCCCGACCAAAGCTGAATTGAAGGCTGACCTGGAGGCTGTAGCTACCAGAATTGAGCGTGCTCTGCGCCGGGAAATTGAGGATTTGCAACAAAAGTCTTCCGCCCTGGACTCTAAAGTTGTCTCCCTAGAGGAGTCCCGCTCGGATCACGAGTCGCGCTTGCTGACCCTTGAAAGAAATCAGGAGCTGCTCCGCCAGCAACTGGTGGACGTCAGACTTCAAACAGATGACCAAGAGAACAGAAATAGGCGCAACAACTTGAAGCTCCGTGGTGTCCCAGAATCGGTTAGATCGGAGGATCTGCGCCCGTGGGCGACGGAATTATTCAACGATCTGCTGGGGCGAGCGCCGGATGCTGAGTTGGTCCTGGATCGGATCCATCGGGTTAGCGGACGCCCGGCTGGTGACCCACAGGCCCCTAGAGACGTCCTTTGTAGAGTACATTTTTTTCTCATCAAAGAGGACATCCTGCGTTCTGCCTGTGAGAGGGGAAGAATCGCCTGGAAGGGTTCGCAAATTACTATCCTGCCTGATGTTTCTCGTCGAACCCTGCTGATGAGACGGGCGCTACGACCCCTCCTTGACGGGATACGGGAAGTTGGAGCCTCCTATAAATGGGGGCACCCGTTTCACCTTGTTGTTCGCAAGGACAATTCTACGTACACCCTCAGAAGCAAGGCGGACCTTCCCGGCGTGTTTATTTTTCTAGGCATGGATCCGCTCCCGGTGCCGGATTGGCTGGCGCTTGACCCCCTGCCCCCTTTGCCGCAACGAGCTCTGCGGAGGCCCCGGTTGGCTCGGAATCGAGTAAGACATGCCCCTGGACCGGTCCGGGGCCGCTAACCAAAACGCCTCCTGATCCGGGACTCTCTGTATTGCTCCCCCTCTCCCCGCCTCGTGGGCGGCTCCCGACTGGGACCTGATCCCTCTGATGTTCCCCCTTGAGCTTGCCCTCTCCCTCCCCCCCCCCTTTTTTTTTCCTCTTGTGGACATTTTTATTGCGGACTCCGTGCTCCTGAAGGACTTTGAGCAGGCTCATTGCCGAAGTGATTTAGCTGCTTGGTGGGGCCCGGCTGTATGGGAGGTGTCGGGACGTTCGGGCCTTCCTTCCTCCCCTTGATCCATTGTGCGGTTGTCGCGGTGGGCTGGGGGGTGGATGGCATGCCCGTTGGGGGGTGGTCGGGGGGGGGGGTTGGGGGGTGAGTGGGGTTTTACTGTTGGTTGATGGGGGGAGGGTGGGTTTCTCTCTTTTTTCTCGTTAATAGCTTCCCTGAGGGGGACATGTTAGTGAATGTTTTAGGATTGTTTCTAATGCCCTGTATGCTGGGGGTCCGTCCCCCCCTTTTCTTCCTTTTTTCTGTGCCTTTGTTTGGGCTGGGGGGGGCTTGGGGTTTTGTGGTGGTCATTCCCGTGGCGGGTGGATCTGCTTCCCCTTTTGGGCGGGTGGGACGGTTCGGGGGGGGGGGTTTTGAATGACGATTATGTATAGTTGGGGTTGGCTCCCGAGTTGTTTGGCCACCTTCCACAACAAGTTTTCCTGTACTGCTCTGCCGGATTTTGACGGGCGGATAGTACGTGGTGCCTGAGGACATCGTCCTCAATACTCTTGCCTGCCCTCCTCTGTAAGGAAGGGCTCTTTGGGCTTTTCAATTTCTGTTGTTGTTCCTTTTCTCTTTCTTTCTAACTTTTTCTTTCCCTGCTCCCTGTGTCCTTCTGGGCCTCTGGTCCGTTCCCCACTGTGTGTCTGTTTGGTGTCCCGCTCCGTCCTCACCTGGGGTTGGTCTTTGCTGTGGACCTCGCTTCCCGGGCGCCTCTGGCCTTCTGATCCTACTGGGCGCGGCGGTGCACTTCTTTTGATCTGTAGCTCTAGCTTGAGACAAGCATGGCGGGCCTTAGGATTTGCACTTTCAACGCTAAGGGGCTGAACGTCCCCGAAAAAAGGGCTAAAATTTTGTATGGCTTTCATAAGGAACGGGTGGACATTGTCCTACTCCAGGAGACTCATTTCTGCCGGGGGAAAATCCCGGAGATCAAAAACAAGTACTATGATAGGTGGTTTCATAGCCCAAACCCAGAAAACAAATCTAAAGGGGTCTCTATTGCTCTCCATAAAGCTGTCCCTCTGGAAACGCTAGAATCAAAGATTGACCCTAACGGTAGATACCTATTTCTTCGCTTTACAATGTGTGGGGCAATGTACACTCTTGCTAATCTGTACCTACCTAACCAAGCTCAGGTGGAGGCGGGCCTTGAGATACTTCACGTGTTGGAGGGATTTGCGGAGGGTACCTTGATGATTGGAGGAGACTTTAACTTGGCCCTTGATCCGAGACTTGACTCCTCTCAGGGTAAGTCGGCCATACCCTTTTCCAAGTTGAATAGTCTTCGGGGCGCACTCCGAGCTCTCCAGGTAGTTGATACCTGGAGGATTCAGCATGGGGGGGCTCGGGATTACACGTTTTTCTCCCATCCCCATAATACGTATAGTAGGCTAGACTATATCTTCCTTAGCCACCACGCGCTCTCGCACGACCCTGACACCTCCATAGGACAGATCCTCTGGTCGGACCATGCCCCTGTCTTCCTGAGCCTCCCGATCCCAGATATGATTCCTAGGCAGTATAACTGGCGTCTGAATGACAACTTGCTGAAGGATGCCGTTTGCCTAGCTGAAGTTAAGACGTCCATTGGGAACTTTTTCTCGGACCACGTGAATGACCCGACCCCGTTGCCACTGCAATGGGAGGCACTTAAATGTGTGTTGCGTGGGATTTTCATCAAACATGGGTCTAGGCTCAGGAGGGACAGGGTGCATCGGATAGAGGAGGCCCTGGCACGCATCGGGGAGTTAGAGGAGGTGCACAAGACCTCCCCCACGAGCGCTGTTCTGCGGGAGTTGCTGGACGCCAGGCAAGGCCTCAAAAACTTATATGACCAGTGCTTTCTTAAATATCGTGACAGGTTTAGAGCCCGTATCTACGAGCACTCCGACAAGTGTGGTAGGATGCTTGCTAGATCTCTCCACCCTAGACAGGGTTGTACCTTCATTCCCGTCCTGAAGGGGGGTAGCGGCGCTGACCACCATAAGACACCACAGATAGCGGGTGAATTCCAGGCCTTCTACTCTAAACTCTACAACCTTGGGAACCCCTCCGCACAGGGCTCACAGCTGGGGGGAGATGTCGCGATCTCGACCTATGTCGAGGAGACGGCTCTCCCGACCTTGTCTTCGGTGGATAGTGAATTTCTAGAGGACCCATTCGATCTGGAAGAGGTGAGTCGGGCTATCAAGGGGGCCCCCGTGGGTAAAAGCCCCGGTCCTGATGGGTTCACCCCCAGATTCTACAAGACGCTCGAACCTTTGCTGGGCCCCTTTCTGGTCAGGGTGTTTAACTCCATATCGGACGACTGTTCCTTCCCGAGACAGGCCTTGGAGGCGCACATTGCAGTCATACTGAAGCCCGGCAAGGACGCCACCCTGCCTGGGAGCTACAGGCCGATTTCATTGATCAATGTGGACCTAAAAATCTACGCTAAAATCATGGCTCTGCGGATGCAACCCTTGCTCTCCACACTGGTCAATTTGGATCAGGTGGGGTTTGTCTCGGGAAGGGAAGCAAGAGACAACACCATCAAGGCGATATCTCTAATTAATTACGCTCAGTCACAGAATATCCCGACCTGTCTACTAGCCGTCGATGCGGAGAAAGCATTCGACAGAGTGCACTGGGGGTTTCTGAGGGCTACGTTGAGTCAGATTGGGTTGGGCCCGGTCATGTTGGCCAGAATAATGGCTCTATATCAGGAACCCACTGCAAGAGTGAAGGTTAATGGCTCTCTGTCGGGCTCCTTTCCGATTCGGAATGGCACTCGCCAGGGCTGCCCCTTGTCCCCGCTGCTTTACGTGTTAGTGATGGAGCACTTGGCCAACGCGTTGAGGGCTAATCCGTCGGTGCATGGGGTCGTTTGCGGAGAGGGGGAGCACAAGCTCTCTCTCTTCGCGGATGATCTGCTCATGTACGTGACTTCACCCCACATCTCTATGCCTTCTATCTTGTCAGAGTTCAAGCGTTTTGGTGACTTGAGCAACTTTAAGGTAAATTTGTCTAAGTCTGAGATTCTGAATATCTCACTGAGTGCTCAGACCCGGCTCCTCATGCAGACCAACTTCCCCTTTAAATGGCAGGGGGAAGCCATTACGTATTTAGGGATCCAGCTGCCCTCAGACTTGGGGAAATTATATAAACTCAACTACGCCCCACTCCTGCAATCTACGGCTGCCTCCCTCGCCTCCTACAGCAGGAAGCAGTATTCGTGGTTGGGCCGCATTAATATCCTTAAGATGGACATCCTCCCCCGATTCCTCTATATATTTCAGACAATCCCTTTGGCCCCTGAGCGGGGGTTCTTCCAATCTTTACAAAGAAGCTTCTTTAAATTTATATGGGGCAATGGGAGACCCAGAATCGGGAGGGCCACCCTTTTTAGATCTAAATTGGGGGGGGGGGGGGTTGGGGGTCCCGGATCTTAGGACTTACCACGCTGCCTCGGTACTGGTGCGCTTATCAGACTGGTTCCACCATAGGGATGACAAGGGCTGGGTAGCTATTGAGAGGGCAGTTTCCCCTCTCAATCTGGTAGCCCTGCCTTGGGTGACTCCCCTTGACAGGCCGGGACCCCAGGAGCTGCCTTATCTGGCTGTTCCATTGCTGAAGGTTTGGGACGGATTCTTAAGGCGGGGGAAGCTCTCACTTAGACCGGGCCCCCTCACTCCGCTGTTTGACAATCCGGCCTTCCTCCCGGGATTAAATTCCCGATCTTTTCTAGTATGGGAAGCTTCTCAGGATATTAGGCTCGGGGACATAATGTCGGAGACGGGCCCTCCCTCCCTCTCTGAGTTGAGGGTCCGGAGTGGGCTTCAAAACATCTCATGGTTCCTACATGCTCAGTTGGTGGCCTTTATCAGGTCTTTAGTACCAGTCTCGAACCTTTCTCGTACACTGACTCCCCTGGAGAGTGTCCTCCGGGACCCTTCTCCCCCTACACACGTGATCTCTACCCTATATAAGATCCTTCGGGATGGGGAGGAGAGTGAGGGGCTGCCACGATTCTGTCGGAGATGGGAAGAGGACCTGGGACTGGTACTCGAGCCCGACGACTGGGAGAAATCCTTTACGTTAACTCATAAACTATCTGTCGCCTCTAGGGCCCAGGAGCGGAACTATAAGATCCTGGCAAGATGGTACAGATGCCCCTCGGACCTTATAAAGTTTGGAGGGGTGGACACGGGTGATTGTTGGAGATGCAAGGGGGCTCCTGGGACCATGTTGCATATTTGGTGGGAGTGTCCGTTGGTGCGGGTCTTTTGGGAGCGGGTGTTTGGAATGTATGAACACCTGTCACTCGAGAAGCTCCCCCGTACTCCACAGGTCGCTCTATTGTCCATGCTCCCAGGGTCAGTGTCGTCCAGTAAGAAGGGGTTGTTGAGGCATTTACTTACTGCCGCTAGGTCAGTGATTCCCAGACACTGGCGCTCCTCTGCTGTTCCTTCTATGCTGGAGTGGTACGGGGAGGTCGAGTCCATTAAGAGGATGGAGGAGCTGTTCTTGGAGGGGGTGGAGGGGGGTACCCGGCGGTTCCTTGGGACATGGACTCTCTGGGAGGTTTCTCGGGAGTCCCTTGCTTTTCGGGCGCTGCTGGAGCGGGACTGAGCCCCGGGGGGAGTTGGGGAGCGGGTGGGTTGGCTGGGAGCCGGCCTGCTGGGGCCCTTGGGGGGGGATGGAGTGGGGATGTGTCGTGTTGTAAATGTAACTGTCCCTCCCATGTTTGTCTTCTCTGTTCGTCTGTTGTGTCTTCCCTCCTTATTGTCTCTGATCCACTTTTTCTCTCTTTCCCTGTTTTCTGTTCTTGCACCCTCTTTCCCTATTCTTCCTATTCCCCTTTCCCTTTCTCTACACTCTCTCTTATTTCTCGGGGTTGCGGGGGGGACGGGGGCGGTCGCAATGTTCTGGTTATGCCGGAGGATGGCATTCATGGCAATGATTCTAGGGTGGCCTTAATTCTAGGGGGGCCCTGGCCCCCGGGACTTGGCAGGGGCCGCGGGCTACGGTATTCGGGCCTGCGCCTATGTCACCCCCTATTCCTCGAGTGTTCATTATGCCTGACCTCTTAATCCGGTTGAGGTTGTGTCATCTGGTGGCGGCTGTTCCGTCCTAATCCCGCGATTCTCTCTGTGTGTCTAATACTGTTTATCTGTACTGTTCTCCATTTCTATGCAAAATTCAATAAAGATATATTGAAACAAAATATTTTTTATTTTTCTATGATTATTTCCATATTGTGTAATAAAAGCAAACTCTTTTGTATTTTTTGTCTGTGTTTTTTTTATCTACATTAGTATCTATCAACATTGTGTTTCTATCTATTTTATTCACTAATTTTATTTCATCTTGAATGAACTCTGGTTCATACCCTTTATTTATAAACCTATCACCTAGTGTTTGTGCCTGTTGTAAATAGTCTATTTCTTGTGTACAATTCCTGTTTAACCTATAGAACTGCCCTTTGGGGATGTTTCTAATCCATTGGGGATGATGGCAACTTGTTTTTGGTATAAATGAGTTTCTATCAGTGTCCTTAAAGAACGTTTTGGTGACAAGTTGTCCTTCTCTTTTTTCCACAACCAAATCTAGGAAATTGATCTTACTATAACTCGTTTCTGTGGTTAGAGCTATTCTCCATTCGTTCTCATTAAGGGAATTAAAGAATTCTTCAAAGGATGAAAGGGTTCCTTCCCATATTATTACACAATCGTCTATGTAGCGCCCCCATAATCTCAACGATGTGGGGCGCTTTGTGTAGATATTCTCATCCTCCCACATTCCCATAAATAAGTTTGCCAAACTAGGAGCATATTTGGCTCCCATTGCCACTCCTTTTACTTGGACATAATATTTATCATTGAACCAGAAATGATATATTTTTATACAATTTATTATTATTAGGGTATTTTTATTGTGAATAAATATATAGAATTGAATCAATTTGATTGTAGCTTAAGAGCATACTGATAATATTTTGTGCTGGTAATGTATGATCAATGTTTAATATACTAGAAATAAATAAATTGATACAAAATAATTATTATAGGCCGATAGATATATATTTAATATTAAATCAAAAGGCCTGAAATTATAGATAATGAATTAGTGAAAAAGATAATCAAAATATCATATAAAATCTATATCATATTTAATATATTAAGAATTTAAATAATTAGTGGTTTGTAAATAATAATAGAATTGAACATGATCATATAATGCCAAAATAATGCTGTTTATAGAATTCATTGTTATAGTAAGGGAATTGTGATGAGAAGACTCAAGGAAAGAATAGTATTTACATACTTTTATTTAGTAGAAATAAGTAAATAAAAGGAGCACAATAATTAACTGTCAGAAAGAAATGCGCAAATAACAGGAGAGCAATGGTTAACAGCTTCAAACACAAAACTATAAATAGATCTCAACAGTAGCGCTCTGTGCGCCTGTGAACAAGTCTGGATGACGAAACGCGTTAGGCGGAGCCTATCTTGAACACGTGATCTCCAAGTGGAGCCGAGCAGAGCCGACGCTGGCCGAGATTAGAAGCCTGGGCCGCGGTAACGTATACATTGAGGCTGCTGCGTTATTTGAAAGAGTGAAACAAAGCTTTCCTTGGATTACTGAATCTTGAGCATCATAATTCCTGATTTAAGAGATTTTATCAATGCCCATTGTTTACTTGCATTTGGTAAGGAGTATTTTAAACGCTGCGCATAGAATTTAGCAAAGCGGTATTATGCTATGTGCGGTCTTTGTTTTATTTCCACATGTTAATATCTGAATAAACGAGGATTTATTTTATACAAACTAAGTCCTGATAATTTTGAGAGAGATAAAAATAAGAGGCTTTGAAGATAAAGGAGATTTATCCCTGTAACCATACATTAAGATCTGTCACAAGAAGAAACACTGGATATTTAGAGAAGCGCTTTGTCCTGCATTGTCTGGTACGTGTGTGGTGAAACTGGTGATGGATACACATGTTGTTAATTAAGAAAGATAAACACGTGGTGAATAGAAGAAAGAAACTACACCTGAATTGTCCTGCGGAGAATTACACTTTAGTGCATTTTATTGATATACCATTGAGAGTGTTAGTGCCACGCTCTATTTATCTCCTGCGCTGAGGACTTTTATATAGATGAAACAGAAATAAGAGGAAATTACAATATATTATTTGAACTTCTGAGCGTGATTCACTAATAACTGTTCTAGTTGTTTAAAATCATTGGCACACCAATATATTGCCCGTATTTTCCCACAATCTAAAAGACAATTAAGAAAATAAAAAAACATATCAATGCATATGAAGAAAAACAGAATGCACATAATCATTAAAAAAAAAATATCAACAAAAATGACCGACGTAAAGGTTTATGTCCACTTGAGGTTGGCTGTGCAGCGGCTCAGAAGCAGCCCTTTTGCCATCCAACAACCCCAGTAATCATGCGCTGCCAGGAGAACAGCAATGTCGCAGGTGCTAGGCACCTTGCCTAGCTGAAAATCTTGCAGAGGCAGCGGATAAAATAAATAGTGCACGCAGGAGAAGAACTGCAATATCAGCGTTACTTGGGTGTTTCGCAGGGCCGAAAATCTTCCAGTGAAGGCGGCCGGAGAAGAACCACGATCTTAGCAGTACTCCGCCCTTTGCCCAGCCAAAAATGTTCCAGTGAAGGTGGCCAGAGAAGAACAGCGATGTCAGTGGTACTTAGTCTGTACGAAAATGTTACAGCGGGGTAAAGGAAGATCCGCACACCGGTGCTTGCCGCTATGCTAAGCCGAAATTGTTTTCATAGGCGGCGGGTAGATTAAGTGCTTTCAGTGCTCCTTCCGCTTAACTCCACCCCCTTAAAGGAGCACGTATTTTGAATCCTCTAACCAGTAGAAACGCATGGGAAAGAGCAATAAAGAGCAGATAACAGCTGAACTTGTGTAGCGCAAAATAGTAAAACGTGGTCTGGAAACAGAGGGTGACAAAAAATCTAGGAAGACTGGTACTTAAAGGGTTAATCAAGTGTTAGACTGACCATTATAAAAAGCCACACACATTCCTAAACTGAAAGATTATGAAACCACTCCTAGAAATCGCAAACCTTTAAATGTGTAAGTTTCTGGGTTCCCCATTCATGGAGCTGGAAAACTGGCTGCCCCCCCCCCCCCTCTTGAAGGGAGCTGCCAGAATGATCCCCGACCCAGAAGAAATAGAGAGGACAGGCCCCAAGTCCCCAATATAGTGAATGATTGGAAGTGATGCCCAACCTACCGTAGTCACTTATTTATGGTCTGGACGGGCTAAAATGTTCACATAAAGCCGATGACCCTTATTGCACTGACCTGTTGGAGTTAAAAAGAAATGGTGCCCCCCCCCCAGGCCCGTCAATAAACCTTGATCACTTTCAACCTGACGGGCTACCGGAGGAGGGGACTGGCCAGGGGTGTATTGCGCGGTGGTGAGACGTTCCTGTTATGTTAAACTATGTGCTATTCTATCAAGAGGTGTCTCCTTAATGCGTCCCCTCCTTTGTTTCTTAACCCTTCCCCTTGCTTTGGCACTTAGGGAGACAGTCGTATACAGGCAAGTGACAGTTTACGCTTGAAGAAGCCAAAGGGGGTTTCTATAGCTATACATAAATCACTCCCTCACAAACATATAGAGTAACATTGATCCTAAGGGTAGGTTTATTTTTTTTTTAAACTAATAATGTTCACAAAAGACTTATACTATAGTTAACATCTACAGCCCCAATCAGGATCAAGAACATTACTGTTGTAGTCTCCTGAAACAGCTAACGAACTTCGCAGAAGGTATAATCAAAGTCGGTGGAGACTTTAATCTCCCCCTCAACCCGCCAGTTGACACCTTTACCAGTAGATCCAAAATTCCAATGAATAGACTAAAAAATGAAAGAAAATCCTGCTTGACCTGCAGCTGGTAGACGTATGGCGAACTCTTCACAAGGGGATAAAGATTTTACCTTTTACTCTAATGCGAATAATTCATCCCGGGTCTATTTAGATAGCTGTAGTAAATTTTAGTAACACAATGGGGGCTCATGCATTTGCAAGGCAACTGCATACAGGAAGTGCTGCTGGGCTTCCTGTTACTGTGCATTCCAACTGTGCCAGGCTGTCGATCTGGTTTAAGAAAGTGAGATCTTCTCTCATTAAAGACACTCCACCAAATCCAAATTCTGGAACTCTCACAAAGCACTTTCCTACTAATGATACTTGGAATTAGAAAAAAAACTGAGGTAGTCTGAAAAATTTATACAAACAGAAATTTCTGCGCCACAGAGACAGACAAAATGCAATGTTCTATGAGTATAATAATAAGCCAGGTAGGTTACTGGCGAGAACATACACCCCAGAAGATCTGCCACATACATTAATAGCATAAAGACTCGGGGGAATACTGAGACCTCTAATCCAGTAGAAAGAGAGAGAGTAGTAGAGCTTTTAGAGATTATTACGACGCATTATATAACCTAGCTAAAACATACACACCGAGAACAAAGCCATCCGCCTCTGCAGCAGTATAGGATTACATCAACAGGACCCCCCTAAAATTCGCCAGATGGATGTAGCATCTTAGAGACCCAAAAAGTAATCTGCTATAACCTGAGGTTCTACAAGCAGTTTGGCCGTTGATAGCCCTCTTTTCAGCCAAAGTATTAAACACTGAGTCATGCCCCCCCCCCCTTCCTTAAACAATCTCTAACGGCCATTATCACTGTGATTCCAAGGCCAGGGAAAGAACCTCTTGTTTGCACCTTTTTACAATTTAGGATCACCAAATTCCAGATCGCACAGTGTCCCAGGACCTTTAAACCTTGGCAACCTAACTTCACCCCAGGAAAGTCGAGACCCCCACCCCTGCAGCAGAGGGCAGCAGCTGACCATAGAATACGGCTTTCCAGGGTTAGAGGAAATCAGGCAACAAAACCCAGAATTATACATATCTCGGCTCCTTCACAGGCAGTTATCCATATCCTCCCAATGGCTGGGTGAGAGTAGAAGCGGACAACTGAGGAATGCACAAATCTTCTATAGAGAGTGTTGCACAGGAGAGTATTAAGATCATCTCAAGATGGTATAGATGTCCAACAGACATACAAAAATTTGCGCCTCAGTATTCTAATAAATTCTGGAGATGCGTAACTGAAGATGGCAATCAGATCCTTCTGGGAAAAGATTCTGGACACTGATACCACTGGTAAAAAAAAAACTCAATTAACTCTTCTCTCCCTTATAGAGGGCCCCATATCCCAGTGTAAGAAGGACATAATTCGGAGGCCCTCCAGGATGTGAGCTTTGTGAAGGTGAGGGGCCAGATTGCTAGGTGCCGTAGGTATTTTTATGAATTCAGCAATAAAAGCGGCAGGGCCCTCGCTAGAGCTCTGCGGGGGCAGCGGGCCAGAAACTTCATCCCCAGCATACTTGACACAGGCAGTAATAGGCACTAAAATAGGGGATATAGCTAAGACCTTTAGAGACTTCTATGATGGCCTGTACAATCTGCCGCAAAAAAAAGTCTCAGGCTCATCAGCAAAAAATCAGGGCCTATATTCAGAAATCGTGCCTTCCCCGGCTCAGGCGGAGTGTGGTGGAGGCTCTCGAGGAGGAGATTGACATGGGGGAGTATCTAAAGGCCATCGGGAACATGAAACCTGGAAGGGCTCCTGGCCCTGATGGCTTTAGCCTGGAGTATTATAAGGAATTGGCAGGTACCTTGGGCCCCACTTTATTTCATCCTTCGGCTCTCCCTCCCCCCCCCCCCTCGGGACACTCTTCGTGCTAGCATTGCGGTTATCCCTAAACCGGGTAAGGACCCATCACAGTGTGGCAGTTACAGGCCCATATCCCTGTTAAATTGCGACCTCAAGATATATAATAAAATTTTGGCGGACAGAATAGCCCCCCTCCTCTCGGACCTCATACATTGGGACCAGGTGGGCTTCGTCCCAAATCGCGAGGGGAGAGATAACACGATAAGAGTTATGGGGGTGATCCATCACGTGCGACAGATGGGGGAGGCCGCGCTGCTTCTCTCCACGGATGCCGAGAAAGCTTTTGATAGGGTGAGCTGGGCCTTCTTAGAGGAGACCCTCAGGCACATTGGGCTGGGCGACAGGATGCTTCACCGGATTTTGGCATCATACACCTGCCCCTCGGCATCCGTGGTGGTGAATGGCTTGCCCTCCCAGGCCTTCCATTTATTCAACCGGAAGCGGCAGGGCAGCCCACTTTCCCCGCTTATTTGTATCCTCTCACTGGAGCCATTCCTTCGGTTGGTTAGACAAAATGTGGATGTTGCGGGTGTGAGAGTGGGCGGGACCAAGCACAAGGTAGCGGCTTATGCCGACGACTTGATGTTCTTTGTCTTGAAACCAGAGATCACCTTGCCAAACCTTCTTGCAGAGCTTAGGAGTTTCCAGGAGATCTCCAATTATAAGATTAACTACCAGAAGTCCTCCGCTTTGAACATTAATATCCCTGCGGAGAGATTGCGTCGCATCACGGAAAATTTTCATTTTAAGTGGGAGCGGGAGGCCGTTACGTATTTGGGCACACGATTCCCTTCCAAACTGCAAGAAACATTTGTAGTAAATGTCCCTCCTCTGTTAAAAGGGTTGGAGGTAGACCTCCTGAAATGGAACAGGGGAGTCTTTTCTTGGTTCGGAAGGGTTAGTGTCGTCAAGATGAACATCCTTCCCAGGGTGCTGTATCTATTCCAGACCCTCCCAATAGACATCCCCTCTACCTTCCTTAAGCAGCTTACAGGAATGTGCACTAGGTTTGTCTGGGCTGGTCGCTCTCATCGCATGGCGGCTTCCCTTTTGACAGCCTCAAATCTAGGGGGGGATTGGGCCTGTTGGACTGGAGGTGCTATCATGCAGCGGCTCATCTGAGCCGGGTTATCGACTGGTGCCGACACTCCGCTCTGAAACAGTGGGTCCAGCTTGAACAAGATGCCTCTCCTTGCCCTCTCCCGGGTTTACCATGGGTCCCACTGAATAAACTTCCACAGCTGAACAAACACCCTACAATTTGCCCGTCCAGGAGAGTGGTGGATAGATTTTTGTCTAGGCTGGGTCTTTCCCCCGGGCCGTCCCCCATGGTGCCTGTCCTGGGCCACCCTGATTTCTGGTGGTCCCCTTCAAGGCTTGGATCCAGCAGAATTGTTTCAGGAGACTTCACATGCAGGCTGGCGGCGAATGGAGGAGGCCGAAGACCCTGGTTGACGACCTTGCCCTCAGACCCATTACGCACTTACAGACCCTTTAGCTTCTGCACTATCAGCGGTCGGTCGAGTGCACGGCTGACACATCTAGGCGGCTAACACAACTTGAACAGACCTGTTTGGGATCCGGCCATTTTAGAGGAGCTCTGTCATACTCATATTCGTTACTGGTAGAGCCTCCGGATGACTTTGTTCCCCCATACATGAGGGGATGGGAGAGGGAATTGCGCAGAACCTTTTACGGATGAGCAAAGGCTTGCCATGATTCAGTTGGCGCATAAGAGCTCTATCTCCTGCAAATATCAGGAGACTACATTCAAAATTCTTTCTCGCTGGTACCGTGTCCCAGCGTTATTGGCAATCATGTTCCCTTCCTCCTCTCCCCTCTGTTGGAGGTGCCTGCGTGGTAGGGGGACTATGACACGTCTTCTGGGAGTGTGAGAAGTTGGTTGATTTCTGGAGGGGGGTGAGGGAGGTTGTTAGGAAACTGACGGACGTTGACCTGGGTGGGGATCCTGCATGCTACCTGCTTAACCTGGCTCCGGCCTCCATGTGATCAAGGCACAGGTCCCTCCTCGCCCCACTTCTGAGCGCTGCCAAAACATGTATGTGACAGACGCTCTGTCTTTTGGATGTCATCACTATTCAGTTGCCCACCGGGTCATTCCCTGACCTTTTCTTAATTAGGTCATTGTATTTTGATACTGTTACAGGCAACGTCATTGTATTTTGACTGCCATTGTGTATTGTTGATTACGTCACAGTCAATGGCATTGTCCTGATTGATTGTATTACGGCCTGCTATTGTTCTACTGATTGCGTCACCGGCAGAGTTGAGGGATTGTTTGCCCTGCTGCTATTGGTCGGTGTGTGTGTCATTGCATGGAGACTTGTGTATATAAGGCCTAGAGTGCCACTAATAAAAACACTTCACCTTCACCCTCAATACTGAGTTCTGTCTCTTATTGGGGGAAACGCTATATTACAGTTCACTAGCCCTTGTAAGGGCTGTTCCTGTTTCCTCACGGACGACTCTGGAATTCCAGCAGCACCTCTTACGATTGGGAAAAGGACGTCTCGGGCGGTGAAGCCCTCCGGCGATAAGGGTTATCGCTACAATGTATTCCGGCCAAATGGAAGTCCACTGAACCCCCCACAACAGCACAGTGGCTGGCCGCTGTTCAGGATATATATAGGATGGAGGAACTTACTGCCTTGCTAAGGGGGACCTTGAAAAACATAGGAGGACCTGGCAGGAATGGGACCGTTTCACTTTCTCCTCTGAGTTCTCTGAATACGTTATTTGACCCGGGCGGGCTGCTGGTGGGATGGCTCCTTCGCTGCTTTCTTTTCCTACCCCATACTGTCCCTGCCCTCCTGCTTCTTCCTTGAATGTGTCTGTCTTGTCTCCCCCCCCCCCCCCTTTCCCCTCTTGTCACTTACTCCCGAATAGTTTGATAATTCTTTGTTGCTTTACCCTTTGAAAAGAAAGTTGGAGGCATGAGCTGCAGAGGCTAAAGTAAATTACTAAACGGGATCGCAGCCTAAAATATGGAGAGTGGGGCGGGTTGTGGCCCTGCACTTTATTCATATGTTCCTTGACTCTTGAAAATTGACATTGTGTGACTCCGTTTATATGTTGACCGCTTTGTGTGTACTTATGTGGCACTGCATTGCCAAGCACTGTAATTTTTGCTTCCTTCAATAAAAACGTTTAATTAAAAAAAAAAAAAAAAAAAAAAAAAAAAAGACATAATTCCACACTTCTGCCTTTAAATGGCATGTGCAGTGATACCCAGGCCCTGGAAGTCACAAGAGGGCCCTTCCTTGTCAGAATGGGTAGTAGAGCTTGAACATATCAGACAAATAAAGGAGCTCATCTTAGACAATAAAGGTTCGGCACAAATATACAGCGAGCTGAGCTAGCTGGATAGATCTCCGGGAATCAGAACATTTTCAGGCTTTGTTATAATGTAACATAGAAGAATATGTTAGGGAATCAACAATTGGTTGAAACATAAGGCACAGCGCTAAAGAATCAACACTGAAGGGTCAGTATATCGCTGCTCGCGTAGACACTGCCCCCTTTTCTCCCACCTCCTATCCTCTCTCTTTGTCCTCTTTCTTTTTCTCTGCCCCTATCTTATTCAAACACTGTTTTTGGCAATTTTTAGTTGTGTACCATGCAGCAGACTGGAGACCCCCCACGCAGTTGAATTCCTATAAGGATGAATAAATATGTCATATATTATTGTTGCTATATATTAAACTGTTTCTGGAGCACTGAATCCGACTAGCGGACTCCGCACTGGTGTATACAGGTATAAATAGGAAGCCCTTGAGTTTGACCTACAAAGTTATACATGACAAACCTGTTATTGTCTGCCTACACATTTATAATTCATCATCATATTCCTTAAATATTCTCATGTGCACGGTGCCTGCTAGTCTTAAGTGTACAAGATGACATGCATGGTACCCTATTACTGTATTGCATATTATATTTTGCTTGCCCTTTTCTTTGACATCAATAAAAACAGATTCAACATAAAAAGGTAGGCCCGAACCAATCTGTTGCCTAGGCTTATTGTGCTGGCTTAAGAAAGTACTTTTACTTCCCCCTCTCCTCTCGTCCTGGTAGGAACCCAGTTCCTCATTCAACAAGTCTTCTTGAGACTCATGGTGCCCCTGATCAGATAAAGTAATCCATGGCATCCCTCTGTTGATTCAGTGAAACATCCTTCTCCGGAACAAAAGCAGAAGAATTTTGCTTATCCAATACTAATTCACCCCTGGAGGGGTGGGGAAGGCCCATGGATCCCTTAAAATCAAAGAGGTCCTACCTCTGAACCGACTCAGCTGAGAAGACCGCCATAAGGTGTTCACGCATATAGCCACCATCTGGTCACGGATGCTCTGCACATTCCTGTGACTGGGCAAAAAGTTAATTCTGCGAGTACTCACCTGTATAATGGATTTCTCGTTCATTATTACTTCAGGAGGAATTCAGACATGATTGGGTTAACCTCTAGGCCGAAGGTCGTGGACTGCAAGAACAAAGGCATGGCTCCTCCTCCTGACCTATATACTATCGGCTGATTCCCTCCTAATCCAGTTTAATTGAAAAGCAGTAGAGCCAGCTGCCAGGAAGGCACTCCTATATCTCTTGTTGGAGACAAAAGGCTGGAGACAAAAATACTCCTATCTCAGTTTAATTTTTAGGCATCCAAGGCATGGATATAGCAACCTAGCAGGCAGGGAGGGTCTGACGTCCTGAAGTAATAATGAAAGAGAAATCAATTCTACAGGCGAGTATCTTTTCTCTTTCATTTTACTTCAAGCCATCAGGGGAATTCAGACATGATTGGGACCTCCAAAAGCAGTACCCTTACTTCAAGGTGGGATCCTTAATCCTTTCTCTCAGGAATAAGACATTCCAAAAAATTTAAATTAGTACAGTCTAAAACTTTTCCACTAAAAGTGGCATCCGCCAAGGCCCTAACATCCACCTAATAAAATGTGTTAAATGTATGAACTGAAGACCAAGTAGCGGCTTTGCATGCTTGATGATGAAAAGTCCAAGGAGCTCCAATAGCTGATCGAATGTGCAGTAATCCTAAAGGGAGGATCTTTCCCTTGAGAGACATAGGCTCTTACCACTGCCTGTCTTATCCATCAGCTGAAGGTAGACATAGCTGGTGGAAGACTTTTCCGTAGACCCTCAGGTATGACAAATAAGGAGTCCGACCTGTGAAAGGATTATGTAGCAGTATGATAATATCTTAGTGCTTTCACTACATCCAGCAAGTGAAGAAACCTTTCCTTAATTGGAAAATGGAGCAGGACATAAGGAATGCAAATTCATCTCTTCATTAGGATGAAAAGGGAAACCACTTTAGGAAGAAAGTCCTATTTAAACCAGTAGACATTCTTGTACTTATGTAACACTAAATAAGGAGATTTAACCAATAAAGCTGTTAATTCAGAAACCCGCCTTACTGAGGTTATTGCCACTAAAAAGATAACCTTGTCATTAGACTTATTGATGCATCTACCAATGGTTCAAAAGGAGGACCCTGAAGAGCTGATAAAACTAAGTCCAGGTTCCAAACTGGCAGAAGTACGAGGAGGCTGTTTTTCTGTTTCCATTCCAGGCCGTCCCTAATCATTACACCTGGGTAATTCCTGCCTGTAGGGCGTGACTGCAAGATAAAATGGTCCCTCCCGGCCCCATAAGTAGCAGCTGCCTCTAATCAAACCAGTAATTAAAAAGCAGTAAATAATATACCCAGAGGTAAGGTCGGGAGGCCCAAGTCTAGGAGACAATGTTACCTCTCACCAAACTCCGCGTGATTTCTCTAAAAAAAAAAATTTTTTTTCTTCTTTTATCTCTTTCTCTTTACAATGCCAAATGATATAATAAATGGAATAAAAACCAAAAAAAGGCATCAAGGATAATGAACCCTAAAAAAGGACGGGTCGAATGGCCTGGAATGGATTAACAAAAAAAACAATTCTACAGGTGAGTATCACAGAATTGTGTTTCTTCTTTCAATCAATTCCAGGCCGTCCCTAATCATTACACCTGGGACATCCAAAAGCCGTGCCAAATATGGGCGGGATCCCCAATGCGGAACAGCAGGTAGTTCATTTCACAACCCCTCGAAGAACCTTTCGACCAAAAACAGCGTCAGCTGAGGACTCAACATCTACCTTGTAAAATTTGGTAATGTATGAACCGAAGCCAAGTGGCAGCTTTACAAACCTGTTCCACCGAGGCCTGATGCTGAAAGGCCCAGGAAGCACCAATGGCCCTAGTGGAAAGAGCTGTGAGGCTCCTTCCCCTTGGCAGAATAGACTCTTAACACTGTCTGTCTAATCCATCGGCTGATGGCAGACTTAGCTGGTGGAAGACCCTTCCGTGGACCCTCAAATATGACAATAAGAAGTCCAAACTATGGAAAGATTATGTAGTAGTGAGATAATACCTCAGTGCTCTCACTAAAGTCACTACATCTAAACAGTGAAGAATCCCCCTTCCTTATCAGACACTGGAGCACGACATAAGGAAGGAAAAACCATCTCTTCATTAAAATGAAAAGATACCTTTAGGAAGAAAACCCTAAAACACTCAATAAATAAGGAGGCTTACTGATAAGCTGCTAATTCAGAAACCCACCTGCTGAGGTTATTGCCACTATTAGATAACCATAAGCGCCCTTAGACTTAATGACGCCTCTACCATGGCTAAAAAAGGAGGACCCTGAAGAGCTGATAAAACAAGTTCAGGTCCCAAACCGGCAGAAGTGGCTTATGAGGAGGCCGCACATGAGCGACTCCCTTGTAAAACAAGTTCTGATAAATTCATTTCTCAACTATGGGTTTCTGAAAGAGGATAGATAAGCAGATATTTGTCCTTAAAATGTACTCAATTGAAGACCTTTATCAAGACTTCTGCAAAAATGTATATATTCTGTAAACAGAACATTACTACAAGCGAACCCTCTGGATTCGCACCAAGCGATAAATGCTTGCCAGACTCTATAATACATCACTTTATGGCCTGAATCATAGTCTGGATGACTCTGGCAGAAAAAAAAACCCTTTCTGCCAAGATAAAGGATTCAATAGCCAGGCCATCCAAGCCAGAACTTGTGAATTGGGATGCCTTAGAGGGCCCTGTGTGAGATGATCTGGATCGTCGCCTCCACAAGTTGCCCTCTGACATTCTTACTATGTCTGAGAACCAGCTTCTTCTGGTCACCAAGGAGCCACCAGAATGGTTGGGACTCCCTTGTGAGCTAACCCTCTTTTAGCACTCCACCTAGGAGTGGAATCGGAGGGAAATGCATAAAGAAGCTTGAATGCTGACCACTGAATCATCGGGTGAGGGCAAGACAAGAGACCCTGTACCCTGGCCTGAAGTAAGAGTCACTTCTGTGTTGGAAAACAACTTTTACCTGAGACGTGTCTAAAGACATTCCCAGAGAATAATAACTCTTGAAGGTATGAGATGATATTTGACTATCTGGATAGTATGTTATCCAATGTCGATCAGACAGTCAGTATATCCTTCTGGGCCCCCTGACATGATGGAGCTCATATCAACAGATAGTCTAAGTAAGGGATTATATGTATACCCTGACTTCTAAGAGAAAACATGAGACCTGCCAACACCTTGGTAAACACCCTTGGTGCCAATGATAGACCGAAGGGTAGCGCCACAAACTGCAGTGTAGGTATGCATCCATATATATATATATATATATATATATAATATATATATATACACACAGTGGTAATAAAAAACTCTCGGCTGTAGAAACTTCACTGTGGATCAACAACTCCAATCTCTAAAAAGGTGAGATACGGCAGATCTCGATGCTTCTGCTTTCTGCGGAATTCGGGATACCCCTGACCAAGAGACTCTCCAAGGGGGTCTAGCTCCTAATTTGATTTTGTAACCTGATACAACTTCCTGTATCCAAATATCTGTTACATGAAGCCTCCAAATATGAGCCAATGAAGAAGCTTTCCCCCCACACCTGCAAGGGCGGGGGCGTTCCTTCATGCCTGAGCAGGCTTTGAAGGGGGACTGGCTTTATTCTGCCAGACACCTGTTGCCTTAATGAACTACCAAGCATTTATTACATATGGGCTGTTTTTATTTTAAGCTTTAGAATTAAAAGTTAATTTTTATACTATTTTTGGCTGGACAACACACTGGACTTTGCCTTAATTTGGAACTCTGTCTTATTCCAAAAATCTCTTCGGGATCCCGAAGAGGCCGAACCTCTAACCGGATCCCCGGAGCATTGGAGGCCCTGCGGAAGCAGTATTAGACTTCGGCTTCTGTGGCAGATCAGATGCTTTACCACTAGTAGCATGCTTCACCATATCCACCAAGCACTCCCCAGACAGACGCCCCACCTTAAAGGGGAGTCTTGTCATATTCTTTTTAGAGGCTATGTCAGCTGGCGATTGCTTAAGCCATAAAGCACGCCTTAAGGCGACCACCAGAGCTAGGCCTCTGGCATTTAACCAGATCAAACCTCCTTAGCCTGGATCACATACCCCCCAAAAAATGGATGTAGCCCAGGCCGACCGCAAGTTCGACCCCATAAAAGCATGACATGCCACCTGATCCACGCGCTTATCCGCTGGATCCTTTGGAGAAGCACTATCAGAGGATGGCATAACCAAAACCTTATTGAGGCCTGGCCAGAGCGTCCACCACCGGAGGGCGAGACCATAATTCAATCTGATCTGGAGGAAAGGGATCCATAGTATCTAGTACCTTAGGAATGGGCGAGAGACAACCTGACTTCTGCCATTCCCTATTGATCAGATTAGAATAATGTGTATGCACCACAACATCCTCACCATCCCACCATCTTCTCCTTAACTGAGCACCCCCTTGTGTAGAGGACTCAAAGTCCCTACTGGATGAACCCTCCCCAACGGATAACTTCCTGGGAGACTATGGAAGCCACAATATCCTCTTCCTCAGAGAATTTTTTTTTTTTTTGTTTTATTACCTTTTTAGTAGCCAATACACCATAATGATTAGGATTACTTGAGGGCTGCCAACAGAGTTTAAAGACTCAGAAGAAGACTATGGCAGCCACAATATCCTCTTTAAAACACTCAGAGGAAATTTTGTTTTAATTTTCTTTTTTAAAACCTTTTAAGTAGCCTCATTAAAGGTTTAGGTCCGCATTAAAGCTGCAAAAAGGGTTTTTAAGTCTCAGAGAGCACCGGCAATAGGGGTCAGAGCCCCCTCAGGGAAGAGACAACTGTATCCCTATCCACTACAACTGTAGCATAATCCATGCACACCGTGCTATCCTTGTCCAGTGCCACTGCATGCATACTGGACCTGGGGTAAATCTGGTAAGACCAGATCCGACTACCCCAGATGCCTCAATGGTGAATTTAATAATACTAGTCTGTGACCCTGGGGATCCGAGACCAAGTATATAACATTTCTCAACAGCCACAAGACTACTGTGAGTAGGGGGGTAACCACCATATATATAAATTAATATTATATTTGACCTTTCCCAATCTATAATAGTAACAGCGTTAAAAATAAAACAAAAATGGTATTAAAAAACAAACAAAATGACATTCCAAAAGGTTAAGGTCCACTTGAGGGCGGCCGCGCAGCACCTCAGAGCAGCCCTTTTTGCTGGCCAACAACCTCAGCTTAAACACATGGGAAAGAGCAATACCCCAATCAGGCTCACCAGACAAAAACCTGCAGCTGACTTGCGTTTTAAAGAAAGCCTGCAGCCCAGAGCATATACACACTGGTAAATGTATGCCACCACCATCTGACTGTTTGAATCCAGACAGGATGTCCCCTCAGATAGGATGTCCAATGTCAGACACAATAGAATTGCTCTCGACTCCAGGATATTAATGGGGAGCCTGCTCTCCTTCGGACTCCACTGTCCCTGGATCATTTATGACTCCATGACCTGTTAGACTGACATTCGTGGTGATGATCTCTTTACTGGAAGGAAGGATCTGTCAATCTGAAGAAGCTGATGACTCTGCCTTGTTGACTGTCATGCAAAAAGAGTGATCTAGTAATCAGAGTCCATCTGCAGGAGTCTTGTGTGAAACTGTGCAAATGATACTGCCTTGAAGCAAGATACCATCAGGCCCAACAGATGCATTCTTTGACGAATCGTCGGGTGAGGGCAAGACAAAAGACCTTGTACCCTGGCATGAAATAAAAGTCTCTTCTGTTTTGGAAGAAACACCTTTGCCTGAGATGTGTCTATTGACATTCCCAGAAAAAAAATACAATTCTGTGATTACTCACCTGTAGAATTGTTATTATAAGTATACAGTATGTCCTGCTCCAGATAAGATTCTTTACTCTTGGGTATTACTCCACCAGATGGCACTGGACTGCAGAAACCGCGAAATTGGCTTCTCCCGGGCCCTCAAATACCCGGGACCTCCCACAAATCCCCAGCATTGAAAAGCAGTTAACGAGAAGCCGGAAGAATGATAACAGAACCAACTAGCAACTATAAAACAATGATATGTATAAAAATTGGGGATGCCCCACAACCCCTATGGGAAAAAAACTACCAAAGATTTACTTTTGCACACGCGTAGTGTAAAAATATATCTATTTTTATTATTAAAGCATCACTGTACAATTATGACAACAAATACATAATTTAAAACACATATAAACACATAACATAGCCTCATCTGCCAGCAGGGGGCACTGTTGTACCATGCTGTGAGTAACCCAGTCATATATATATATATATATATATATATATATATATATATATATATATATATATATATATATATATATATATATATATTTATTAAAAAAAGTGCATATCTCAACTAATATTGCATAAAAAATATAATAAAATATAACATTTTTATTTACACCTATAAAAGTTTTAAGTGCATTGTGCTTCAATCTAAAGAAAACAACTGTGCCAATAACAATACCTATTTGATCTCAATCACGAGGAGACATAAATCAAGGACAAAACAAAGTGCTACTTATCTGAACACTGGGTGATGACAGCAAAGAGCGCAGCCCCCCTCACAGAGCGCACGCGTTCCGAGACTAATCGTCTCTTCCTCAAGGCAGAGTGTCACCGGATGGGTGAGGGCGCCCCTTCATGCCTGAGGGGGCTTGGGAGAAGACTTAGGCTTGGAGCCCCAGGATGAGTCAGGGCATCCACATCCTCTGCCCCTACCCCAGAAATCTCCTCGGGCCCCAGTAAAGGAGAGCCCCCTCCCCTGTCTGGATCCACGGTAGGGGGACGAAAAGGAGCCTTGGCCCTGAAAGGGCTGAGACTGCCTCCTGCGCTGGGGTAACCTGCCTCCCTTAGCAAACAGGTCCAGGCGGTCCCCAAACAGGCGTAGTCTTTTGAAGGGAAAACCAGTGAGAGCCTTCTTGGCAGCGGTGTAAGCTGTCCACTGGCGCAGCCAAACCGAGCGGCGTATAGCCACCACTAGGGCAGAGGCTCTGCCACACATCCTAATGGTATCATCCAAAGCAGAGAGGACATAAGTCACAAAAACCTCACAATGAGAGAGAGCATTAAACTCTTCACTAGACACATCATCAGGAGCACCATCTAGGACACTTCTAAGCAGGATCCTAATAGCCACCGCTGTAATGGCAGAGGCACAAACCGGGCGCAGCGCTGTCCCCACACAGGGAAAGGCATGGGACGCCAGCTGATCAATACGCCGGTCCTCACTATCCCGCAGCGTAGTAGAGTCAGGGGAATGCATGACAGAGGTGTTAGATAACCCTAGGACCGGGGCATCCACCTCTGGATGGGATGACCAACTCTTCACCACGTCAGCAGGAAAGGGATACCTCTTATGCCAACTCTTAGGGACTCCGGGGTCAGAGCCAGAGTCATCATGACCCCTGGGCCTCTCATCAGATGACTCCGAGTCAGAGAACAACTCCCCTTCTTCCAAGGGGGTATAACCGGACAGTTCAAAGAACTCTTCAGCCTCCATAGGGAAAAGAGTGACATCAGGCTTCAAGTGCCGCTTCTTAGCAGAGGCCTTACGCACCATGGTATTAGCAAGCAACTTCTCAACACTAGCCAGTCTAGCAGACACATCAGGCTGAGAATCCCCACTGGTATGCAACTCAATAGGAGTCAAATTCAAGTTTGGGGGAGTTCGTGAAGCCATACGTGGTGCAGGTCCAGCTGCTGGTAAACCAGGCTGCAGCGCAAGCACCTGCTGGGCACAAGTTATACAGACCCGCACATTGTCAGCACTAGTAGGGGACACCCCACAAGCTACACACAGCCGGGCTTGTCCCGAAGGAACCCCGAGCACATTATCCTGAGACGCCTCCATATGGTGATTATAGCAGCACAAAAGGCCGATAGGGATTCACGCTATAACAGCAACCCGGGATGCCCCAATAGCCCGCTAGGGAAGTGGGAGTAATTAGCACACTAGGCCTCACAAAGTTTAATAACTAAAAAGAGGGGTAGGGCCGGGAGAAACCAATGGAGTTCGACCCGCCTGAAAGACATAAGCGAAGAGAACCCCATAAGCGACATGTAAAATGACACAGGGTAAATAAACCGCCCGCGAGGGCACCCACGGACCGCGATAGGTAGATGCCAGCCACGCAGCAGACAGAATCCAGAGAAAAAATGGCGCCGAGTATACCTCGAGGAGCGGGCCGCGGAGACAGTGACGCGGAACGCGCCATCCGCAGGCCCCACCCCCCGAAGAGCGCGAAGCAGCACAACAAGCAGCTAATGAAGGCGCATCAGCGCCTGAGGTAACGCCGCCACGTGCACTTACACTGCGTTCCGCGGTTGGCAGCAGCGTTACCTCAGGCGCTGATGCGCCTTCATTGGCTGCTTGTCACGTGTGCTGCTTCGCGCTCTTCGGGGGGCGAGGCCTGCGGATGGCGCGTTCCGCGTCACCGTCTCCGGCATATTCAAACCGCAACAAGTGCAACCAAGTCAGTGCGGAGACCAGCGCATACCCCCCCCCCCCTCGAGAGCTACAAGGGAGAGCGAGGGAGGGCAGCAGCCACTTAACGTAGGGCCCACGATACACAGGGGCAAGGGGCAATAGTGCGGGAGGGGCATCCCATAGAGGCTCATCATATGCCTATACCGCCTACCCTTTGGTGGGGGATTGCGGTGGAGCAGCGTTGCTGCCTACCATCACCCGGACCAGCGCAGCCAAGGCTGGGAGGCACATTAATAATGGAACGGGTGGGAATAGTCCTACAGGGCTGCAGGCTAATAGCCCCGCTCACCTGCGAGAAGAGAGAGACATCTTCTTGTCCTTCGCAGTCCAGACTGCAGAGAAATTCTGGGGATTTGTGAGAGGTCCCGGGTATTTGAGGGGCCGGGAGAAGCTAATTTTGCGGTCTCTGCAGTCCAGCGCCATCTGGCACAGTAATACCCAAGAGTAAAGAATCTTATCTGGAGCAGGACGTACTGTATACTAAGAATAATAATTCTTGAAGGTATGATATTCGACTTTGGATAACTGACTATCCAACCGAATTCTTCCAATGACGATAAGACAGCCTGTGTATCCTTCTGGGCCTCTTGACATGATGGGGCCTATATCAACAGATCGCCTAAGTAAGGGATTATACATATTCCCTGACTTCTCAGATAAGCCATATGATCTGCCCACACCTTGGTAAACACCTTTGGTGCTGACGACAGGCCGAAAGGCAGAGCCACAAAGAGTAGGCCATCTACTCCAAACCACAGACACTTCTGATGACCATCACTACAATCACCTGGCTGGAGTGACATCATTGTGGATTTTAGTGTTTCCATGCAAAATTTCCTCAGAAGTACAAACTTGTTGAGGCCCTTGACATCTAATAATGGGCGTACCGGTTTGTCCTTCTTGGGAATTAATAAATTGGAGTAAAACCCCTGATTTCTCTTTAAGAGAGGAACAGGACAGACTACTCCAATCTCTAAAAGATGCAAAATACTGTGGATCTCATTGCTTCTGCTTTCTGCGGATTTCGGGATACTCTTGAGCAAAAAAAGTCAGTGGAGGTCTCTTGCCTTGTTTTGGGACTTAATCCAAAATTCTCTTCGATACCCCAAAAAGGCAGAACCCCTGCCCCCATGAAAAGGTAGAGGGTTAGAAGCCCTGTGGAAAGCAGTATTAGACTTCGGTTTCTGTGGCAGATTATTAGACTTACCACCAGTAGCATCCTTTACCATGTCAACCAAGCACTCCAAAACAGATGCCCCCACTTAAAGGGGAGTCCCATCAGATTCTCCTTAGAGGCTGTCAGGTGACCACTGTTTTACCACCAGAACAAATCATCCATAGCTGTAATCACATACCTGTTGATATCCAAACTGGTTTTGATCAACTGGGAGCATGACTTACGTGAGTGACCCAAATGAGTTTTAGAATCCAGTTGTTTTAATAAGCTCCTGCTGGCCCATCTAGTACTCTAGGAATTGCCAGGAGACTATCAGGCCTTTGCCATTCCTTTTGAATCAGAGTATTGCACATACACCGGAAAAACCATCTTCTGTTTCTCTGGCTTAAGCCAACCCCCCTTCTGTTTAGGGACTTCTGGGCCCGAGAAATTCATCTCCAGAAATGGATGGAATCAATTTATTCATCTTCTCCCTAAAAAGAGCATCCCCTTGTGTAGAGTTGTATGCGTCTGTATCCGAGTCCCTACTGGATGAAACCTCCCCAGTGGATTCTTCCTGGTAAACTATGACAGCAATAATATCTTCTTCAGACTCAGAGGAATTTAAATGCTTCTTGTTCTTTAAAGCTTTCCTTGGAGTCAACGATTCTGAATGACTCGGCGGGCAGATCTATCTGCAATCTCTTTGACATGCCTTTCCTGAATGTCCCCCTGAGGTTGGGCTGTCGAGGAGGTATTAGGACCTAAGTGCCCGGTGACAGGGGACAAAACCCTTGCAGGAGGAGACAACTGTCTTCCATATTCAGCAACCACAACGTTGAACATTGCATGCACATCGGGTGATCCTCGTCCAGAGCCATCCCGCATACCGGACAATGGGTAATCTATCTGCTAAATGACCAGATCCGATTACCCAAGAGGCCTCAGTCATGGTGAAAAATACAATTCTGTGAAACGCACCTGTAGAATTGTTTTTGAATATATCCAGTCCAGGTCGTCCCAGAAGTGATGACAGTTGGGTAGTCCGTTACCAGGTGGCGCAGTTACTGCAAGATCCAGAGCTGCAACTCCTCCCAGCCCCCTATAAAAAGGGCTGTCTCCATAGGATTCCCAGAATGTCAAAAAGCAATAATGAGACGGGCCTGCAGGCCAAGAAACCATGTTAACTCACATTCAGCATGTACTCTCTCCACAAAAGACAACGGTCCAATACAAAAAATTAAAAAAAAGGTAATCACCATAACAGGAGATAATGAACCAAGGTTGGGGTGGGACGACCTGGACTGGATATATTCAAAAACAATTCTACAGGTGAGTTTTACAGAATTGGATTTTTCACTATATCCAGTCCAGGTAGTCCCAGAAGTGATGACAGTTGGGACATCCAAAAGCAGTGTCCACTTAGGGCGGGATCCCCAGTGCAGAACAGCATGTAGTTCATTTCACTACCACCTGAAGCACCTTTCGGCCAAAAGCAGCGTCAGCTGAGGCCCTAACATCAACCTTGTAAAACTTTGTAAAGGTATGAATAGAAGACCAAGTAGCGGCCTTACAAACTTGTTCAACAGATGCCTGGTGCTGAAAAGCCCAGGAAGCACCAATAGCTCTAGTAGAATGAGCTGTAACACGAAAAGGGGGATCCTTCCCCTTGGCAGAATAAACTTGCACCACTGCCTGTCTAATCCACTTACTGAGAGAGGACTTGGCCGGGGGGAAACCCTTTCTGGAACCTTCAGTGAGAACAAAAAGTGAATCCGACTTCCTGAAGGATTCAGTCGCAACCAGGTAGTACTTAATGGCTCTGACCACATCCAAGGCATGGAGGGTCCTTTCCTTAGAATTAGACGGTTCTGGACACAGGGAAGGCAAAACAACCTCCTCGTTAAGATGAAAGGGAGAAACGACCTTAGGCAAAAATCAGGTTTAAAACGAAAAACCACCTTATCCTTATGCCGCTCAAAGAAAGGAGGCTTCATACAAAGAGCGGAAAGTTCTGACACACGACGCACCAAGGTGATAGCAACCAAAAAGACCACCTTCTGGGTCAAGATAGACAATGCAGCATCACACAAAGGCTCAAACGAAGGACCCCGCAGAGCGCAAAGCACCAAATTCAAATCCCACACCGGTAATACAGACTTACGCGGTGGACGTACATGGGTAAATCCTTGGAAAAAGTCCTGATCATTCTATGATTGGCAAAGGATCTTTGGAAAAAGATGGCCAAAGCCGAGACCTGGCCCTTGAGGGTGTCCAGCTGTAGACCCAGGTCTAAGCCGTGTTGTAAAAATTCCAAAATCCTAGAAATGGAGAAAGTGCGACAAGGGAAACTCTTGGATTCACACCAAGCAATATAGGCATGCCAAACTCTGTAGTAAATCATGGAAGAATACTTCTTCCATGCCTGAATCATGGTCTGCACAACCGCATCTGAGAGCCCCTTTTCAGTTAGGATTGAGGTCTCAAAAGCCATCTGTAAATTGGGGTGCTGCAGCGACCCCTGAGTGAGGAGCCCTGGGTCGTCGGGCATGATGTAACGATCGAATTACATCTGAACTATGCCCGCAAACCAACTCCGCCTCGGCCAGCGAGGAGCCACCAGAATGGTTGGTACCCCCTCCTGGGCTATCTTGCGCAGCACTCGGCCCAGGAGCGGAAAAGGAGGAAATGCATAAAGGAGCCTGAACTCCATCCAAGGAATTGCCAGAGTGTCTGTGGTGAAGGCCAGAGGATCTCTTGACAGGGATACGAACCTTGGAAGCTTGTGATTGTGTCTGGACGCAAAAAGGTCCACGTACGGCTGACCCCAGCAGAGACACAGAGCGTGAAAGATCTTGTTGCTGAGAGACCATTCCCCCAGACGAGAAGCCCCCTTGCTCAGGGAGTCTGCCTCCTGGTTTTCTACCCCAGGGATGTAAACCGCCAAGATGCAGGGAACATTCTCCTCTGCCCAAGTCAGAATCTGGGACACCTCCTGTAAGGATTTGCTTGCTCCGAGTCCCGCCCTGCTGATTGTCCGAGTGGACCTGAATAGCACGACCCCTTAGATGGGAAGTCAACTGAAGAAGCCCCAACCGAATCACTCGCAGTTCCAAGAGATTGATGGGTAAGTGGGCCTCCTGTGGCCCCCACTGACCCTGGAACTTCAGTGTCTGTCAAAAACCTCCCAAGCCGGTCAGACTGGCATCTGACTAGTGGCTGCAAGTCACTATGGCTGCAAATCAGACTCCATTCCAAGTCTGACTCCTTCTAAGTCTGCAGCGAATTTAACCTGAATTCACTCTATGGACCCAGAACCACATCACTCTTCCTCCATATCACCACCACCTGCATTCTGATATGTCTCCTCTCTCATTCACAGGTACGCATTTTGGCCTCACCAGCAACTTTTAACCCTTTCCTGCCTGTGTAATACCTGCTGCCATTCTCTCATCCTGGTACGCATTTTGGCCTCACCAGCAACTTTTAACCCTTTCCTGCCTGTGTAATACCTGCTGCCATTCTCTCATCCTGGTACGCATTTTGGCCTCACCAGCAACTTTTAACCCTTTCCTGCCTGTGTAATACCTGCTGCCATTCTCTCATCCTGGTACGCATTTTGGCCTCACCAGCAACTTTTAACCCTTTCCTGCCTGTGTAATACCTGCTGCCATTCTCTCATCCTGGTACGCATTTTGGCCTCACCAGCAACTTTTTTTTATAAATTCTTTATTTATTCAGGTTTTCAAACAGAACACAAATCCAGTCAATGACAGTTGTTAAAGTAACATGTCGATCGTCTTTGTAACAATGTAATAATAAAGAAGAAACAATACACATTTAGTCTTATTATTTTCTTTCCCGTCGAACGGATGAATCGATAGAGTCATGTAAACTCAAGCTTATTTTGACCGTCCGACTGTACCAATCCAAAGCACTTGACGACAGGGTTAAGTAAAAGTTCCAATGGTGGACTTGAATACACAAAACAGGGGGGGGGAAAGGAGAGGAGAGGGTGGGGGAGCAAGGGGGCCGGGATGCCCGAGGGGAGGGGGGAAGAGCCCTCACCCCAGGCACAGCAATTCTTTACCCTCTGGCGACTCGGTAAAGGTCATCCAGCTATACCAGGTGGCCGCAAATTTCTCATAGGTACCATCTCGGGAGGACATAACGTTTTCGAATCTCATAATATCGTTAACTCTCTGGCACCAGCTGCTAATAGAGGGGGGCTCCTTGCTCTTCCATACCTGCGGGATGCCAGCTTTAGCTGCGTTAAGTAGATGTCGAATCACAGATTTACGATACCTCTTTGTGGGCATCTCCGACATATGAAGGAGGCAAAGGGCGGGGTCGTCTGGGATTGGTAAGCCTGACACTTTTTCTGTGACCTTTCTAATCAGGCTCCAGTAGTTTTTCAGTTTGCTACAGGACCAGAACGTGTGCAGTAGGTCGCCCCTCTCCTCACCGCATCTCCAACAATTTGGAGGGACATCTGGGAACCATCTGTTCAGGTCTGTGGGGACTCTGTACCATCTGGTGAGTAGTTTGTACCCGCACTCTTGGTAGCGGGTACAAATTGAGGTCTTGTGTGAGGACGTCAGTACTGCTGTGCGTTGCTTGTGGGTCCACACCACCCCCAAGTCTTTTTCCCATTTGTCCAGAAACGGCGGAACCTCTGCATCAGGGGGGGCAGCCAGCAACTTGTATATCCTCGAAAGCGCATGCTTTACTGTCTCCCTGCTTTGGCACATCTCCTCAAAACTAGTGAGCTGACGCCTGCCCATTCTGTGTTCCAGCAAGGAGGCCAGAAAGTATTTGAGCTGTATACATTGCCAAGTGGACCATCTAGGGATCTCGGCTCTCCGAGCCAGTTAGTTAAGATCTGCCCATCCACTGTCTGAGAAAAATTGATCCACCCTATACACCTTTGATTTGATCCATGTCTGAGCTATGCGGCCTTCGCATCCCGGGGTAAAATGTGGATTACCCAGGACAGGGTATAGGGGGGAGGGGGAGGGAGAAATCCCCTGGCGCTGAAACATTGTCCTACACACCCCAAGCGTGGGCCCTATTGTGGGGTGTTGCCTCCCCAGTTTGTCCCCTTCGCTCGCCAGCCAGGGCGCCCCTTCGATCGGTATGTCTAAGTAACTCTGTTCCAGACCCACCCACTGTTTGTTCTGTCCATGGACACACCAGTCAACCACCCTACAAAGGTGTGTTGCAGAGTGGTATAACATAGGGTCCGGGACCCCCACCCCCCCCTGCTCCTTCGTCCTGGTCAGGATCGCTCCCCTCAGCCTCGGTTTTTTCCCTGCCCAGATGAAGTTCGTGAAAATCGAACGGATTTTCTGAAAGAAGGAGCGTGGGATAGCAACTGGCAGAGCTTGCAGTAGATAGAGCAGTCGGGGGAGCAAGGTCATTTTAACTGCATTACACCTCCCGAACCACGAGAGCTTCCCTTTGCTCCATCTAGCTGTTTCTGTCTCAAATTTCCTTACTAGTGGGGGGAAATTAAGCGCATATATTTTTGAGAGATCGCTACTGATGTTTGTCCCCAGGTATTTTACACTCTCTTTGGCCCAGCGGAATGGAAAGGAATTTTTAATCGTCTCAAACCTTTGTGAGGGAATGTTAACATTAAGTGCCTCAGACTTCTGAAAATTAATTTTGTAACCAGAAAGGACATTCCCTAAGCTCCCTCATGAGGTTGGGCAGTGAAACCTCGGGGCAAGTCAGGAAAAAGATTAAATCATCGGCGTATGCCGCCACCTTATATTGTCTGGAAGTGTTTCCCACCCCCCTGACGTCCGGGTTACCGCGCACCGTGCACAAAAAGGGCTCTAGCGCCAGGATAAAGATCAGTGGCGACAAGGGGCAGCCCTGCCTCGTTCCATTCGAGATCTCGAAGGGTCCCGACGAGTAGCCGTTTACTCTCACCGACGCCGAGGGGGAGCTATACAGACTCCCGATCCAGTTCAACATGTTCGGACCTAAACCGATATGTCTAAGCACTGCCCTCATGAATTGCCAGTTTACCCTGTCGAAGGCTTTCTCGGCGTCGGTAGAGAGCAACAGGGTGGGAACGTCTCGCCTCCGCGCCAGGTGAATCAGATTCAGCACCTTAATGGTGTTGTCTCTGGCCTCTCTGAGGGGCATAAAGCCCACCTGGTCAGGGAGTATCACTGAGTGCAGGTGCGGGGCAATCCGCAACGCCAGGATTTTAGCAAATAATTTGATGTCCGTGTCAAGCAGCGAAATTGGTCTATAACTCGCGCACATGGAGGGGTCTTTATCCTCCTTGGGTATCACTACGATGTTCGCCCTCAAAGTGTCGTTGGGGAGGGGAGTCCCCTCTATAATGGAATTCATCATTAGGAGGAGCTTCGGGGCCAATTGGGGAAGCAATTTTTTATAGTATTGGATGTGCAGTCCATTGGGGCCAGGCGCCTTACCTGGGCACGGCATCCTGCAATTCCAACATCGAGATCGGTCTCTCCAATTCTGAGATGACCTCCCTAGGGAGTCTGGGCATACCCGAGCTCTCAATATATTGAGTACATTTCTGCCCTAGAACATCGTCCCGGGAGGACGGGAGGTTGTAGAGGTCCTTATAGAATTTGCGAAAGACTTCTGCAATGTCTTCCACACGGTGTAGCATCCCTCCTCCAGGGTCCGATATCCTGGGCACAAAGGTCTTAGCTCTCTCTGCTCTCAGAGCCCTTGCCAGCATCTTACCACATTTGTCCCCAGATTCATAGAAAGCCTGCCGACATCTAACCGCCTGGGCTTTCAATTTGTCACAGCAGACTGTCCTCAGTTTCTCCCTCAATACAGTAAGTGTTGACATGGCCGCAGCTGATAATGACTTTTTGTGCAATGCCTCCAGCCTCCCTATCTCTTTAAGGAGATTCATGGTGCATTCCAATTTCTCTTTTTTAACCCGTGCCCCTTGTGCTATCAGTGAGCCTCTGATAACGCACTTGTGGGCCTCCCATAGTGTTCCAGGAGAGACCTCTGGCCCAGAATTTGTTTCAAAGTAATTTTTAAGATCTTTTTGGATTATTTCCAGCACACTTTGGTCCTCTAACAAGGAGTCATTCAGCTTCCAAGACCAGGTCCTGGGGGTGGGGATGGGGTCTTCAATTGTAATGGTGATGGGTGCATGGTCGGACAAGGTGATGTTACCTATTGCAGTTTCTTTTATTCTGGACAGGTGGGGATGCGGAATTAGGAACATGTCTATCCTAGAGTAGGAGCTATGCGGGTGTGAGAAGAAGGTGTAGTCTTTGGTACTCGGGTGCTGGATTCTCCAGGGATCCACCAATTGAAACAGGCTCATAGTTTTCTTAAGCCTCCTCAACTTGGCGTAAGCAATGTGGGGTCCCCCCCTAGAGGTGTCCAATAGTGGGTCCAAAGCTAAATTAAAGTCCCCTCCTAGAATCAGTACCCCTGCACGGAAGTCTGTCAGGGTCTCCAGTAGATTCTCTATAAAAGGGATCTGCCCCACATTTGGGGCGTATATGTTGGCTAGGGTGCACAATTCGGACTGTATCTTCCCTTTAACTATTAACCACCTGCCTTCCTCGTCCGCTTTGTAGTCCACGAGTTCCCAAACAAGGGATTTTGATATCACTATGCTGACTCCTCGGGACCTAGAATCTGGCGAGTAGCTGTGGTACGCCCTTGGGAAGAATCTATCTCCTAGTGAGGGTGGGTTGGAAGCCTTAAAGTGTGTCTCCTGAAGGAAGCCTATCTGAGCTTTAAAGTGGACCAACACCCAGGATTTTGACTATCCTGGGTCTTGGTCCACTTCGGTGGGGCACCCCCGATCGGGGTGCCCCGCTGTGTGAACCCCCCCCTAACCCCCCGAATAACTCACCTCTCCCCGCTCCCAGCGCCAACGTACAAGGAACGTCTAAGCGGCGGCCGCCGCCGCCGCCTCCCTCGCGTCACTTTGAACGCGCGCGCCCCCGCGCCGGCCATTCGCAGACGGCCGGCGCGGAGGCGCGCACGCCTACAGGGGCGCGAGGGAGGCGGCGGCGGCCGGCCGCCGCCGAAGATAAGGTAGGTGAGTTGGGGTGTTTGGGGGGGGTTTCACCCCGCGGGACATCCCGATCTCGGATGTCCCGCGGGGTGGGGGGTGATCGGCCCGGGAATCTTATAGATTCCCGGGCCGATCACCCGTGGGTGTTGGTCCACTTTAAGGCCTTTCAGATTTCTTAGGATCAGCGACCTTTTTTCGGGATTGTTCATGCCTTTGGCATTGAGGGAAACAATTTTGGTACCTGTCATTTTGGCTCCTACCCCAGGGATTCCAGCCTCGCCCACCACAAGAACCCAGGGGCACCTCTGCCTGAATAATCCGGGCCCTGTCCTCAGAGGGTTTGGGGTGGGAAAAAGGGAGGAGGGGGAGGGATGTAGGGGAAATCAAACACTTAACCAGGAAAAGGGGAGAGCAAACTATATTAGGGGAAGGGGAAGGTAGGGGAGGGAAGTATAGACAACAACAAACACAAAACCAGAAAATAGGAAGCAAATTATAACCAATTTAGACAAACTCTAACAATCCTATACGGAGAAAAAACAAAACTCATCGGATCCTAAAGATCCTCGAGTTGGCCCTATCGGGGGGAAGAGTGCCTGTCGACACGGAGGAGCAACTGGGACCTCTCTCCCCCGCACCAGGCCCTGTAATTAGGCTAGATTGCCAAGACAACCAGCCCTGCCATTGAATAGCAGCAAATCCAGCTTGTGGAGGCAATGTAGCCAGAGGCATCAGAGAACAGAATAACATTCAGTTGCAATAAATAAACAAGTACCAACCCTCAGATAGGACCCCCCTACCCGTGGTGAGCACCCTCAGCAGACAATGGGCAGGGCATAAGCGACGCAAAGCTCGCCAAGCGCCCCACAGGGCCCGACTGTGAGTTAATAAAGGGTGCCAAGGATGCCCCCCCCCAGGCAGGAGGGGCGACAATAATGCAACTCAAGGAAGATGAGAAAAGAGGGTTAATAAATCGAATTCAAAAAGAACAGAATGACCTTTAGTTGCAACAAATAAACAGGTACCAACCCTCAGGTAGAACCCCCCAACCCGAGGAGAACATCCCCAGCAGACAATGGGCAAGGCATATGCGATGCAGAGCTCACCAAGCGCCCCACTAGGCCCGTCTGTGAGTATGAAAAGGATACCGAGGATGCTCCCTTAGGCAAGAGGGGTGTCAAGAATGCAACTCAATGAAAATCAGAAAAGAGGGCAATAAGTCAAGTTCAAAAAAGAAGGAAAACGAGCAAAATTCAGTTGCAACCAATAAACAAATGCCAACCCTCCGGTAGGACCCCCCAACCCGAGGAGAACATCCCCAGCAGCCGCCGGGCACGGCATAAGCGAAGCAGAGCTCGCCAAGCGCCCCTCAGGCCCGTCTGTGAGTACGCAAAGGATGCCAGGGGTGCTCCCCCAGGCAAGGGGGGTGACAGTAATGCAACTCAGTGAAAATGAGAAAAAACGGGGGGTTAAGAAATCAGGTTTCTACATCATACGGTCTGAGTTGTCTTCGGCCACGTCGCTGTCTTCCTCGACCTCTCGAGCCAACAGGAGCCCTCCGGGTGGCATTCCGGGGCTGTGGTGAAGGCACCAACTTTATCGCCAGCCAGTCCGGCACCTCAACCGGCTCACAACCCAGAAAAGAAAACAGATCAGGGAGGTCCCTTGGAGCTCTGAGCAGGAACGTGTGACTTTCTTTCCGAATGATTAGATGGAAGGGGTAACCCCACCGGTAAGACCCCCCTCTACTCGTGATAACTTCTAATAGCGGTCTCAAGGCTCTTCTCATTAACCCTTTAAGTGCCAGCCTACCTGGAGTTTTTGTCACATTCTGTTGCCAGACCATTTTGCACTATTTTGCGCTCCCCACGTTTAAATGTGATTTTGGAAGGGATTTCCAGGGATTTCCCAGGAAAATGATATATTGTTTTTTTCAGCAGAGTCTGGGCTTTAACATGAAATGTCTTGTTTGTCATTTGTTAGGTGTATTCTTAATATTTTTGGGTGAAATATGTGCAAAAAAAAAAAAAAAAAAAATTTTTTACATATTGTAGTTTTTTTTGTAATAAAAAATGTAAGTTTGTCAATGAAATCTTATTGCGTGTGAAATCCCAATTTCTCCCGGTTACAGCGGTACCACATATGTATAGGTAGACACCCTTTCCTGCCCAGGAGACTCCCCCAAACTGAAACAGCGCTTTAGGGGATTTTCAGATAAAATACAACTATGCTACGCAATATGCGCACCTTGCAGTTTTTCCAGAAAAACAACCCTTTACATTTGAAATACCCCCAACAAACTATATATTCTCTGGAAGTACACACCTCAGGCTTTCTAGGCGTACCAGGCTTGTTGATGTGGCCATAGTTTTCTGGAAGTAATCCCTCAATGGATTCTTTGGTTGCAAAGAGTTTCCCTAAAAAAAGGATAAAAAAGCAGAATCAAAGCCACATTTTCCTAAAAAACTACATACAAACAAGAAAAAACAAGTTTAATCTGAAAACGCAACAACCTCCGAACAGAACGATACCCAACATGCATAGCTACTGTCAAGGGAAGAGCTGCCAAACACCCCAAAGTAAAGCATGTGCGTAACGGTAATTTTACTTGAAAATTTCTGCTCTGCAGACAAAGTGCGCACCTTGCGATTTTTCAACCAAAACAACCCTTGACATTTAGAATATCCCCCATAAACCATATATTCCCTGAAAGTACACACGTTAAGCTTTCTAAGGGTACCCAACTTGTTCTAGTGGGCTCATCTTTCTGGAATTATTACCTCAAAGAATTCTTTGGTTGCGCAGGGTTTCCCTAAAAAATTTATAAAAAAGCTGAATAAAAAACACCTTTTCCTAAAATATAAATATGCAAACCAGAAAAAACAAGCTAAGTCTGAAAGCGCAAGGTCCCCCGAACAGAACAATACCCAACATGCATAGGTACTATTAACCCTTTTAATTGCCAGCCTACTTGAGATTTTGTCACCCTCTGTTGACAGGCCATTTTTCCCCATTTTGCGTCATGTTTTCGCCATGTTTTGCGCCATTTTTGCTGGAACTTTCAGGAAAATTATATATATATATTTTTTGCAGCAGAGTTTAGGCTTTAACATGAAATGTCTTGTTTGTACATTTTTTTTTTTTTTTTACAATATTATTAAGTAAAAAAAATAAATAAAAAAATTTTTTTGAAAATTGACTCCTTTATTTTAAATAAAAAATGTATTTTATTAAGGAAAATCATATTGCATGAGAAAGCCCCATTTCTACCGATTAGAACGGTACCACATATTTATCGGTAGCCCCCTGTTCCTGCCCAGGAGACCCCTCTAACTGAAACAAGTATTTTATAACATTCACAAAAAAAATACAAATACCATCCACACTACAAAGGGTTAAATCGAGAAAAAAAATGACATAGGGTCCCCCCTCCCAGGGGAGGGGGACCCCATTTTTTTTTTTTATTTTTAAGGGTTAAAAACCCTTAAAAATAAAAAAAAAAAATTGACGTGGGGTCCCCCTTACCCAAAGTAACCAGCCCGGGACCAGCTATGGGGGCTTGTAGGCACAGAGTGGGGGGGCCAGCTTTTGTGGCCCCCCCACCCTGCAGCCTACGAGCCCACATAGCCTATGTGGGCCCGGGCTCTTCTGCCCCCCCCTGGCCTTTGGGGAGGCAGGTAATGGGGGTGCCGGGGGTTAATGGCAAGCCACCCGCTAGCGCAGGTGGCTTGCCATCCCCCCAGCCTTGTGAACTGGTATAGGGGTCATGGACCCCTTACCAGTTCACAAGGGGTTAAAAGTAAATAATCACACAGACACAAGCAGAGAAAAAAATATTTTATTAATTTTTATTTTTTTTTTACACTGTACTCACCTCCCATCCATCCTGGAGCACTCTGTCCCTCGGCGATCACTGGCTTCTGCTCACTTGCAAGAAGCCTTTTATAGCTGCTGGATGACAGAACACAAAGGGTTAATAAAAAAAAAAAAATGACATAGGGTCCCCCCTCCCAGGGGGGGCGGACCCCATTTTTTTTTTGATTTTTAAGGGTTAAAAACCCTTAAAAATCAAAAAAAAAAATGACGTGGGGTCCCCCTTACCCACAGTAACCAGCCCGGGACCAGCTATGGGGGCTTGTAGGCACAGAGTGGGGGGGGCCAGCTTTTGTGCCCCCCCCACCCTGCAGCCTACGAGCCCACATAGCCCATGTGGGCCCGGGCTCTTCTGCCCCCCCCTGGCCTTTGGGGAGGCAGGTAATGGGGGTGCCAGGGGTTAATGGCAAGCCACCCGCTAGCGCAGGTGGCTTGCCATCCCCCCAGCCTTGTGAACTGGTATAGGGGTCATGGACCCCTTGCCAGTTCACAAAGGGTTAACAGTATAAGAAAAAAGACAGACACAGGTTTTGTAATATGTTTATTAAAAAAAAAAAACATTTTACCTTTACTCACCTCCGATCTTCATATGCATTGTCCCGCGGCGATCTGATGCAGGTGACAGCTGGGCAGAGAAGGGGGGAGGCAGGCGATCGGAGGATCGCCTACCTCCCTCCTTCTCCGCCCAGCCATCACCGGCATCTGAGAAGAGAACTGCCGGGTGCCCCGATGACACCCGGCGGTGACGTCATTAGCCCCGCCCCCAAAGGGGCGTGGCTTAACAGCAAGATGGCGGCGCCCGTCGGGAGAGGAAGGGGAGAGCCCTTTCAGGCTCTCCCCTGAAGCTGAAGAGGCTGGGGGGGGGCGATCGGAGGCCCCCCCAGTGAAGAGGAGACCCGGAGGGAGGCAGCGCGACTGCAGGTAAGTAAATGTCATTTGTATTTTTTTTTTTTTTTACAGTTAGCAGCTGCTGCTGCCAAACGGGGGGGGGGGGGGTGCTATTCCGGGGGCTCTCCTGGAGCCATCCGACCCCCCACGGGGGATCGGATGGCACCAAATTAAAGAGGAGACCCGGCTGAATCCAACGAGGGGTCAGGTGAGTATTTTACTTTTATATTTTTTTTACTGTGGGGGTTTAAAGTCAGCTACGTGAGTCTCACGTAGCTGGCACTTAAGTGGAGTAGAGGCTGCTACGTGAGACTCACGTAGCTGGCACTAGAAGGGTTAAGAGTGTTCGTCTCGAAAGGTCCTGAAGAATCTGAACATTGGCCCCATCAAAGTCCACGTTGCCACTTCTCCAGGCCTTGCGAATGATCTCTTCCTTCAAGGTGTACTTGTGGACTCTGCAGACCACATCTCGAGGCCTCGAGGAGTCCGTGCGTGCTAGGCGGACCCAGAGCTCTGTGATCCCTGTCCAATTCGATCGGGGTAGACAAGTCTCTCTCCAGTACCGTGTTGAGAATGATCGTCGTAATGCGAGTGAGATCCTCCCCCGCGGACGCTTCCGGGATGCCCCTCAGACGCAAGTTGTTTCTGCGACTCCTATTTTCAATGTCGTCTATGTGGAGCATCTGGGCTTGCAGTAACGTTTCTTGCATGTCACACCGCGCTTCGAGCGTTTGCAGACGATTCAACACCGAGGGCGTTTCAGTCTCAAGACCAGCCACTCTTTCTTCAACCGCCCGTATGTGGTTCTTGACCTCGCCCAACTCGCGTCTGTGGGCCTCTTCATATTTCGCTATTAAGGCCTCAATGTCCGCCTTAGACGGGAGACCCCGCAATAACGAGATGGTTTCCAAATGGATATTTGTGTGAGGAGAGGGCACAAGAACACGCTCACTCACCGAGCCCAGCATCTCCGGGGGCGACCTCAGAGTTTTCGCCTCAGAACGTGGCAGCCATGGGTCCAACGGGGCCTCGTCCGGCTCCGGGGAAAAACACGGTCTCGGCGGCGACATCTCAGTCGGACTTGGCCCGTTCCCGGCCCAGGAAAGCGCTGGGGATGGCAACAGCGGGGACGCCGGCGGACTGGGGGGGCCAATTCCCAGGGAACTGATAATCACCCTCGGCTCCAGAGGGACTGGTTGACGGGGTCTCGGCTGCCTCTGCAGGAGGCCAGCAGGGGGGGCCACCTCTCTCCTGTGCGGGACATCAGCGGAGCGAACACTGCTCTGCCCTCCCTCCTGTCTGGGCAAATATGCAAAGCGTGCCAGTCCAGCTCCAGGTTTCTCTCCCGAGAAAGAGCTGTGCTGTGGGCTCTGGGCATCCATGGCACGTCCCAACTGTGGTCCAGGGGCTTCAGGCTGGATAAATGTCGTAGACTCTGCAACATGGGCGGCCAGGGTGGGAGGGAAATCGGCCCGCAGCCCCTGTGAGGGATCCTCATTCTGGGGCTTATTAGGGCTCAGCTGCGGCGCAGACATGCAGCCTGATGTAGCCAGTGTCTCAGACCCCGAGTGGGCCCCTGCGGCCCCTTGCTTTCCTGCCCAAGTATCTCTCAGCCCCCTGGGCACTTCGGGGGAGGGCAATTCCGGCCCCACTTCGATCCCCCCCTCTCCCGCATCACGCTCACCTCCAGGCGCCATCTTTTCACCACCAGGGCGGGTCACCGCTACGCCCTCCAGACTGATCAGGTGGTCCGTTAGTCCGATTGTCTGAGCGCCGGGCGCCGAGCCCGGCATCCGGCTGATGATAGCAGAAGCTCCGGTCCTCGATGAGCACGGTGCGCGCTGACATTCGTCTCCCCGCTCCTGGCGCGCTGCCAGCAGAGCACGTGGGTCGCCGCCCGCAGCGGTCCGCTCACCGCCGCTCCTTTGTCCCGCTCCTCCGGGGCCCGCAGCCGCAACTCCAGCCCTCCGACTCTTCTGCTCCAGCTGCCCGGGGGACATCGCCTCCAGATCCGCCTCCCTCTCTTCTGAGGATGTCTCGTCCAGAGCCGCCATCTTGACATCCTGGGCCGCCGATGGTAGGTCCATATGATCGCCGATCCACCGGCAACGAGAGCCCTGTCTGCCACCTTTACCCTTCCTCAAGGTGGTCTTCCTCCTACCCATAATTGCTGGGCAAATCACAGTGATAGGTTTGCTGCTAAATCGTGATTATATGGGCACGGGTGCGGGAGCTCAGGGAAAAGCAGCCTCACCGCGCCATGCCTAGGACACGCCCCCTCACCAGCAACTTTTAACCCTTTCCTGCCTGTGTAATACCTGCTGCCATTCTCTCATCCTGGTACGCATTCTGGCCTCACCAGCAACTTTTAACCCTTTCCTGCCTGTGTAATACCTGCTGCCATTCTCTCATCAGATTCACTATTGTAAACTTGATTTTTCCCTTGTCATCTTAACTGTGCATATGCCTTATTTAAGAGTTATGTAATTATTTTGAATGCCCCATCTGGTTCCCCTGCCCATATCTATATTTGTGAAACTATCATCTGTTACTATCTCCTAAATCCCAACTGACCAATATTGCCCCTTGTGTGTTCACTGAACCATAGCATCTAGCAACATTCCATGTGATGTTTTATTACCTTATGTGCCCTCCCTGACCAAACTTTTAGGACTGACCTAGCCCCACCCTTTAGGCCCAAGTGTTGTGCATGAACTAATCACAGGCACTTAGAAACTGCTCATACTGAGTGAATAGTGGCTGCAAGTCACTATGGCTGCAATTCAGACTCCTTTCCTAGTCTGACTTCTTCATAGTCTGCCGCGAATTTAACCCGAATTCACCCTGGAGGAAACCTGCACCGGATTCTGCTTGTCTGAATAGCCCAGCATCAACTAAAATGATCAACATCTACCTCATCACACTGCTTCCTCTTACCCTCAGAATCCTAGGCTCACAGTATCCCCCTGCTCCTGGTAAGTTCCTATATATCTCCCCCTCTCTGCTCTCCTCCCCCTACCTCTCTGCTCACGAATTCCTTTCCTTGGCAAAATCACACACCACCTCTATATCCAAGCACAAGACACATTATTCCACCCTCAAAAGCCACAACCATCTCTTCTCTCTCCTTTTACTCTTACTTGCCGCCGGAGACATCAGTCCTAATCCAGGCCCGCTCTTTCGCCCCCCCCTCCTCCATAACTATTCATTTTTCATCAAAGCCAAAAGTCTACAACCGTGTTAAACCAGGATACACACGCAACCTATCTAATCTGATACAGCGTAGTCACTCTCCATCCCTTCCCACCACTGTCACCTGAGCACTGTGGAATGCACGCTCAGTGCGCAATAAACTCACCTATATTCACAACTGTTTCTCTCTAACTCTTTTACCTTCATGGGGTTCACAGAAACATGGCTGACCCCATCAGACACAGCTTCACCCGCTGCCCTCTCACATGGGGGACTACATCTCAGCCACACCCCCAGATCCAACAACAAACAGGGTGGGGGTGTGGGCATACTTCTATCCAAACTCTGCTCCTTTAACCCACTCCCTGCCTTGCCATCTCTATCCTTCTCATCTTTTGAAGCTCACTGTGTCCGTTTATATTCTCCCTGTAACTTGAAAATCGCGGTAATCTACCGCCCTCCTGGAACTACTACTCTTTTCCTCGACCACTTTTCTACCTGGCTCCTTCATTTTCTGTCCACAGACATCCCTGCAATCATCATGGGTGACTTCAACATATCTGTGGACACTAGCAACCCTGCTGCCACCAGACTACTGTCACTAACCTCATCTTTCGGCCTCAAGCAATGGTCTACTGCACCCACCCACAAAGACGGCCACACGATTGACCTCCTCTTCACTAACCTCTGCTCTGTATCAAACCTCTCATCCTCCTTGCTCCCCCTCTCTGATCATAATCTGCTGACTATGACCCTCTCTCCAATGCCTGCTAGCCCCCCTCCACACAAACCCACAACTCAACACAGGAACTTAAGAAACCTAGACTTTTAGTCCTTTTCTGCCTCACTTCAACCTCTTCAGACCTTGACCTCATTCACGGACATAGACGCTGCATCATCACACTACCATAATACTCTCTCCTCAGCTCTGGACTTTGTCGCCCCCCTCACCTATAGCCGTCCCCGCACCAGAAACCCACAACCCTGGCAAAATGCAAGCACAACCAGATTGAAACAGCTGTCTCGAGCTGCTGAACGGCAATGGAGGAAAACCAAAGCCAATCGTGACTTTCTGTTCTACAAACAAGCCCTTCAGGAACTCAGGACGGCCCTTTCATCTGCTAAGCAAGCTTATTTCTCTTCACTGATTTCTGCACAAGCCCGGAATCCCAAACAACTCTTCAACACTTTCAGTTCCTTACTCCGCCCACTGCCCCCTCCTCCAACCTCCCAAATAACAGCAGAAGAATTTTCTACATTCTTCAAAGGAAAAATTGACAACATTCGACTCGGCTTTGCCCCTCAGAATCCCTCACCACTTCAAACAATCCCCCCGCCTTACTCTCTTACTTTCTTCACTCCAATAACTGAGCTTGGACTAACCTCTCTCATATCTAGGGCCCACCTGACTACCTACTCCCTTGATCCTATTCCATCCCACCTTATTCCTCAACTGTCTCCATCCCTCACTCCAGCCTTAACATCCATATTCAACCTTTCTCTCTCCACTGGCACCTTTCCTTCTTTCTACAAACATGCAGTTATTACTCCAATAATCAAGAAACCCTCTCTCGACCCCTCTGCCCGCTCCAGCTACCGCCCTATCTCACTACTCCCTTTCTCCTCCAAACTTCTTGAACAACATGTCCACTCTGAACTGTCACAATACCTATCCACTAACAACTTATTTGACCCCTTACAATCAGGATTCCGCCGTAACCACTCCACTGAAACTGCCCTCACCAAAGTCACCAATGATCTGCTCACTGCCAAAAGCATTGGTCACTACTCCATCCTCATCCTTCTTGACCTCTCCTCAGCCTTTGATACTGTCGACCACTCTCTGCTTCTTGATATTCTCTCCTCTCTTGGGGTTCAAGGGCTTGCACTCTCTTGGCTCACCTCTTACCTCTCTGACAGATCATTCAGTGTATCCTTTTCTAACACGGTCTCATCCTCACGTTCTCTTTCTGTTGGTGTGCCGCAAGGTTCTGTCCTAGGCCCCCTACTTTTCTCAGTCTATACCCACAGCCTTGGCAAACTTATAACTTCACTAGGCTTTCAATACCACTTCTATGCGGATGACACTCAGATATATCTCTCAGGCCCCAATCTCTCCTCTCTCCTATCTCGCCTCCCCAACTGCCTCTCAGCTGTTTCTTCATTCATGTCATCTCGCTACCTCAAGCTAAACATGGACAAGACAGAACTGGTCATTTTCCCACCATCTAACTCCCCTCCCCTCCCCTCTCTAACACGTCTATTTCTGTCAACAATTACACAATAACAGCAACTCACCAAGTTCGGTGCCTGGGAGTCATTCTGGACTCTGCCCTCTCTTTCAAACCACAGATTCACTTCCTGGCCACCTCCTGTCGCCTCCAACTTAAAAACATCTCCCGCATCCGTCCTTTCCTCTCACCTGACACCACTAAAATGCTAGTGCATGCCCTGGTCATATCCCGTCTGGATTACTGCAACATCCTTCTTTGTAGCTTACCAACTAACAGACTGGCACCCCTCCAATCTATCCTGAACTCTGCTGCTCGCCTCATCCATCTCTCCTCTCGCTACTCTAGTTCTGCGCCTCTCTGCCAATCCCTACACTGGCTGCCAGTCCCTCAGCGAATCCTGTTCAAAACTCTAACTCTCACATACAAAGCTCTCTTCAACCAGGCCCCTCCCTTCCGAAGATAAAGATTGCCGAAAGCAGCCCGCTTGACCCCGCCCCTTAAAGGAGCGCAAAATTTGAATCTTCTAGCCAGTAACACGAGGCAAAGAGCAATAAAGAGGAAATTAATTCCCCTGGTTCCTCTCAATCAGGTTCACCAGACAAAAACCTTCTGGCTGCTTTTTCCTGTGGTGGAATTCTCAGCCAGGAGTGTCACTCTCTTTTAAAAAACACAAAGTTGACACCCCACAGCGCCCCAAGACCCTGGGGCTTACATTATTATCCTGATCCGAATGCAACTTAGCTGCGGAGGCAAAGTGGGTCCATTCAGATCAAAGGAGTATAAGGCCAAGGAACAGTCAGGTTTCCATTACCCCCGCTTCCAATTTAATTCCTTTAAAACAAAAAAATAAATAAAAAAAAGCATGAGGTCCCCTCCAGCATAACCAGCCCGGAGGCTTGTAGAATAGGGCACAGGGGCCATTGGTCACCCCCGTCCTGCTGGCTTCAAGACCCAAAGCCATGTACCTGTGCTCTTTTAGCCCCCCAGACTTCCGGGAGGCAGGTAATTGGGGGAGGGCGGGGGTTAATGGCAAGTCACGAGCTAGCTGTAGGTGACTTACCAGCCCCCCAAGCCTTGTGAACTGGTAACAAAAAAAATAGGGGGCATGGCTTAGCTATGGCAGCGTAAGGGCGCACTTTTTAGGAGCTCTGCAGAAGTGCCAGGGAAACGATAGAATCCTACCTGCAATCCTTACCCCAATGGGATGTCCAGACGTAGGAAAGGAAGGACAACCCCCGGGAGCGAAAAGACCAGCAAGATCAGCCGAGTCCTGACGGCAAAACATCCAGCTGAGAGTGGCGGCAAGGGGAGCAAGATGGCGGCGGTGGAGAGGAGAGAGACGAGCGTCGAGCAGAGAAGGTGAGGAGTCCATCACCCGGCTCGAGGGGGGGCTCGGTGTTCAGTCCCCCCCCCCCCCGGCCCCATCAAATCCCCGGTTCCCAGATGGATGGGGCGGAAGAGCCCGCAGATGGAGGCCCCGCAATGGAGGACGAGGTGAGGCGGGGAGTGGCGCAACGCATGTGCGCTGCCGACCTCCGTGGCAGCGGCAATGAAGAGAAGAGCCCAGGCAGGGAAGAAGCAGAGAGAGGTCTCCCCCCCCGCCGGATCAGCTGTTTAACGTGTCGGCGGGAGAAGAGCCTCGGCACCCGCAGCAGGTACAGGCAGTGCGGCCGGTGGCGGGGTCGGACTGGGCGTCCGGGACTCGGGAGAGGACCCGGCGGCTACAGATAATTGGGGGCTGCAGGGAAAATATGTGCAAAAGGGCACCTGGGAGGCAGGACCCCAGGGACAGCAGCTAGGAATGGGACATCGGGAACACCCACAGTCAGAGGAGGCTCGATCCCTCAGCCAAATAGGCGTCCCACTAGATAGGACCAGCTCGTTGAGCCAGAACGGCAGAGGAGACAGGCTCAGTCGCCTCGGAGTGGGACCGAAAGGAAGGAGAACGCCCCCAATACAGTAGTGGCGATGGCAGAAGTCCACCCGCCTCCGCGTGACGGAGTTCTGTTTGCCCCAAACGGGAAAGCTGGTCACAGAGGGAGGATGCCCTCCAGTGGTCATACCCCTGCAAGTGAATTTGGTGGGGGTGAGAAGCAGAACGGTGACTCCCAAATCCATGAGGGGGACTGCAAAGCCCGGGGTGCACCCCGAGAGAGGAGCCTGATTCCATTGCGAGCTTGCTCCGGAAGTCATCCTCCTGGCCAACAGGTGGGCCGTAGACAACATCCATCTGCCCCAGCTAGTCCAGTATTCTCAGAGGGGCCGGACAGCCCGATTCGGCCATGGTCGCCCACCTGGTCTCACTCTACAGCGGCCTCTCCAGACCTAACAAGTCGTGGATCTCCACCGCAGGAGCAATATAATCTCGACGTATTATTGAAATTTTTACCGTCCAGGAGGGACTTTGAGAATTATATTAACAGGATGGAATCTCTCCTGAGAAGGGAATTTGAGGAGGTGACATGATCGGTCTCTGAGGTTTCCGGAAGAGTAAACACGCTTGAACAACAGCAGGTCGATACGGATCAGCGACTGGGAGCATTGGAACGAGCGCAAGCAGCGATGCGGCAGACACAAGCGCACTTTGACCAACAAACAATCAGGCCTTAAATGCACCTGGATGATCTTGAGAACAGGAGCCGCAGGAATAACGTTCGGATATGCGGTCTCCCTGAGGTCCCGGAGAATAATAACCTCAATAAAGCGGTCGTCAGGATATTCAATATCTTCTTGGACAGGCCCCCTGGAGAACATATCGAGATTGACAGAGCCCATAGGGCTCCTGGCCCACGCCCCACGGACCCTGACAGACCAAGAGACATAGTTTGTCGCGTGCACTTTCATAAAGTCAAAGATGACATAATGAGAAAAGCCTGGGACAGGGGCCCCATCCCCTACAACGGATCTCGCATTGTCCTGCTTCCCGATCTCGCCAGACGCACTCTTCACATGCGCCGAGTCATGAGACCGTTATTGGAATCTATCAAATCGGTCGGAGCAACGTGCAGGTGGGGCCACCCGTTCCATCTAGTTGTTACAAAGAGAGGGGGGGGCGTGTCTCGACATGGTGGAGAGCAGTCGCATGTAACCTGGCTCCCGCTTCCCGACCCTTAACAGCAGCCTTACTGAGTGGAGGAGGGGCGATTGCAGCCATGCCAAAGAAGCCAAGCTGACGAAGGAACAAGCAGGAGGGCAAGAGGCACCATCAGAACTGCCTGGCCATGCGGAGCACTTGGGTTGGAGGAGAGGAAGGTGCTCCTTACATAATGGTGCTGGAGGAAGTGAACGGCGGAGGAGAGGCAGCGGTGAGGTCATCTGAAGCCTCCTCAGCAAGTGACGCGGGCAGCAAGTGCAGCACGGACATCGGGAGGGCGCACACTGCCGCTGCTGCTGACGGAGGGGAAACCACACGAGGGAGCGACGCGGGCGGAGAGGAGCCGGGGTGTACCAAGATGGCGGCCGGCGCCTGCTGCGGAGCCCGGCCGCAGCCTCCTGATGTGACAGTGGGCGTAAGAAGGATGTCGGAGGAGCCCTGAGCTTGCGGAGGGAGAGGGGGAGGTGAGGGGGGAGTCTGTCTGTCACATACCCCCAGGGAGTCAGAGCACGGTGGAACGGGAGAGAACCCCTGGCAGTGCCCCCCACCTAGAACAGAGTTGCATGCCAGCCTTCATAGAGGCAGACCACTGTAAAGAAGGGGAGGCAGCTAGCCCACAGCTTCAGGCAATCAGGTTCAGAGAGGCAATTCTGGCCAGGGCGCAGCAAGATGTGATTAAAACTCCCAGCAAGCGCAGAGTGTGTCTGGGGAAATATGCATACAGACCCAGGGCTACCGAGGGGCCCCCACATGTGGTGTCAGCAGGCAATCAGAGCCCAATTGCGGACTCTGAGTGTCCCCCAGCAGCTCTCCCTCAAAGAAGAGTGCATGGAAGGGAGGAGCGGCAGCTGGTTCGCAGCGAATTGGGCTGGTCAGCGGGATCCCCGGCCTCCCCTCTGCCACTCTCTCCAGAAGGAACCCCGATTACACGAGGCAATAGCCCCTCACTGATGTCCCCCGCGGAACCACTGGTCACCCCGACGATGGCCCCGGCCGCGCTGGTGGAATGGGATGTGTCCCCCCCCAGTGAGAGCAACCAGTAATGATGTTGTGAATGACCAAGAGATTCGCCTGGAAACTATCTCCCTTCTGAAAGGGATGCCATCCAAGGCAGATATCGAAAACCTGATAGCAAAGTATGAGGCGGCTCACAAGCGAGAAATAGCGGCCGTTCGACAGCAAGTGTCTGAGGTGGAATCCAGATTAGACATCCTGGAGACAGACGGATCCACAGTTACTCACCGCCTTCAAGCACTGGAAGATAGGTGCGACAGACAAGAAACGATGCTTCGGGCGTGTCACCTCCATATGGATGACTTAGAAAATAGAAGCCGACGAAATAACCTTAGGCTGAGGGGCATCCCGAAGGCAGAAACCAGGGAAGATGTTAACCACATTGTTACCTCCATCTTTAACGAAGTTCTTGACAGAGACTTATCCGCTCCGATTGAGCTAGACAGGGCTCATAGAGCTCTGGGGCCTAGAAGCTCGGATCCCGCTTTTCCCAGGGACATATCTGCCGGGTCCACCATTTCTCACTGAAGGAAGAGATCCTAAGAAAAGCTTGGAATAAAGGGACTGTGACCCACAACGGGGCTCCTGTGAGGATTCTTCAAGACCTTTCTAAACGGACCCTTCAGATGAGGAGAATCATGAAGCCCCTTTTGGAGATCATCGTTGCTAAAGGTGCCACCTATAGATGGGGATATCCGTTCCAATTGATCGTTAGAAAGGAGCAAGGATCGTTTTTGTTGAGATCCCATCAAGATCTAGAGGGCCTCTATTCTTTTCTACAGTGTGATCCAATCCATATCCCGGACTGGTTGGATCCGGAGGCGCCCCTAGCCCCTCGACGCCCGGCAGGAGGATCGCATCGTGGCCCAAGGAACTTTCGAGAGCTTAGACGCCTTGGGGCCCACCTGAGACCTTCCAGGGCAGCGTCAAGATGGTTGTCTCAGGAGGAGAAGAATGAAATAAGGCGACTGATGTCCTCTGGGACTGGTGCCCCCCCTCGTCCTCTCCTTCCCCCAGCCCGTCCGTCTGGGGAGGAGGAGAGGATGGCGGCATGACGGCGGCACTTGAGATTGGTGAGATGGGCCAGAGGTGCGCCCACTGTCTGGCGGTTTGGCTAGGCCGCAAAGCGCTAGTGGAGAATCCCCTGAAGCCCTAGTTTATTTTCACATTGAAGGTTTCGCAGATTATGATCGCTTGTTTTTTTGTTTATGATTAATACCATTACAAGTGGTTTTCTCTCTCTCTGTTGTTGCCCCTCTGCCGCCCAGATATTATGTTGATAGCATTGTGATGGTTACCACACCCCCGTGTAGGCCACAGCACCCCAATAGGCTGGGCTTTTTGGCTCTTCCTGCCTAGAAGGCCCTGTATATTCCTGCAGGAATAGTTAGTCTGTCTTTTCCTTCTCCCCCCACTTGATTCACACTAAGGTAGACGTAGTTGCAGGTTTTCCCTTCCCTTAACTGGTTTACCTTTCCCCGTGTCCCCCCCCCCCCCTTCCATCAGAGGAATCCCCACTCCTCTGAAACCTCACAGCCTCTCCAGTGCGCGTCTCTGGGTCCGTCAGGCCACAAGGTACTAGGTTGTGTGGCGAATATTGGTTATGGCAGAGATACGCATTGTGTCACTTAATGTAAAGGGCTTGAATAGCCCTCAAAAGAGGGCCTTGGTGTTAAGAAATCTTAAAGGGTTAAAGGCACAGGTGGCATTTGTGCAAGAGACTCGCTTTAGAGCTAGGAACCCACCCACGTTCGGGGGCAGATCTTTTCCGAGGGCTTATCACAGCCACTCTCCGGATTCCAGATCAAGGGGAGTTCGCATCCTGCTGGATACGGGCCTTCCCTGGGAGCTGGAGGATTTTCAGACGGATGGGGAGGGTAGGTGGATCTTCCTAAAAGGGAGGATCGCCTCCTTCCAGTATACGCTTGTAAACGTGTATGCCCCAAATGTTGGTCAGGTAGCCTTCTTTTGTGTTTTGGACGCATTGTCGTCCTTTAGGGAGGGGGAATTGATCTTGGGGGGGGGGGGGGGGGGATTTCAACATAGCGCTGGACCCACTTATTGACACCTCTAGAGGTAGTCCCCACGAGTCCTTCGCTAGGCTGAAGCTGTTGAGGAAGGTTCTTACCCTCCACCAGTTGGTCGACCCCTGGAGGATACTCCATCCGAATGAGAGGGATTACACATTTTACTCTCCTCCTCATGGATCATATTCTAGGATAGACTTGTTCATGGTGCCTCACCTCTCTGTGTCGGGTTGCAGATGCCACCATCGGTAGTACTACAATTTCTGATCATGCACCCATCACCCTTACTGTCACATGCCCGCACCCTATCCCTAGGAGCTGGCCCTGGAGGTTGAACACTTCCCTACTGGAGGACCAAAGTGTATTGGATGAAGTGCAAAAAGATTTAAAAAACTTCTTTGATCTCAATACTACACCAGAAATAAGCCCAAGCGTCCTCTGGGAAGCGCATAAATGTGTAATAAGGGGGTCCTTCATTAAAATAGGAAACAGAATCAAAAAAGAAAAGGCAGAATGTATGTTGGAACTTTTAGGTGAAATCGGGAAATTAGAGAAAATCCACTGGCGATAGAGCACCTCGCTCGCTTAACTGCCCTTAGAGAGAAATTGAAATTACTCTGTTGCGACAAAATAAAGATGCAAATGAACAATTGCCGGGGGAATATTTTACGAGTCCGGCGATAAATGCGGCAGGCTCCTAGCTAGAGCTCTGCGAGCTAACAGAGTTAGATCATATGTCCCTAAGATTAGTACCACAGACGGGCGGGTTGTACACCTCACCAGAGAAATTGGGGAAGCTTTCCGCAAGTTTTATGAGGCCCTATACAATCTTCCGGCAGAACAGGGTGCGGACCGCAAATCACGCCTGGTGCGTTACATTGCAGATTCGGGCTTGCCAAAATTTCCAAGAGAGGTGTTAGAGGGGCTGGAGGACCCTATCTCATTGTCTGAGCTCCAAAAAGCGGTAATGGGGGCGGCAGGTGGGAAGGCGCCCGGTCCGGATGGCTTTGGCCTTCCTTACTACAAGAAATTTTTCCCTCTCGTGGCCCCCAAGCTGCTCAGAGTCTTCAATTCCATTAAAGAAGGGGGACCTCTCCCGACAGATACTCTACGGGCATTTATCACAGTAATCCCTAAAGAAGGAAAAGATCCTACCCAATGCACTAGTTATAGACCGATCTCCCTCCTAAACATGGACTTAAAGTTATTTGCGAAGATCCTAGCCTCCAGGATTGCTCCATATTTACACCATGTTATAGGGCTCGATCAGGTGGGGTTTATGCAGCACAGGGAGGCGAGAGATAATACCATAAAGGTCTTAAATATGATCCATATGGCGTGGAGCAGGGGGACCCCTGCCATGCTCCTCGCGACCGACGCTGAAAAGGCGTTCGATAGAGTGAGTTGGGAGTTTATGCAAGCCACACTTGAACATGTTGGATTTGGCCCGAACGTAATGAGCTGGATCGGGAGCTTATATAGCTCCCCGTCGGCCGCAGTTCGGGTGAATGGTGTTCTGTCAGGATCTTTCGGAATTTCCAATGGGACGAGGCAGGGGTGTCCTCTCTCTCCACTTATATTTATACTCACCCTAGAGCCATTCCTCAGCAGGATCCGCCACAGCCCTGCGATGAGGGGCATAGAAGGTGTTTCCACTCAATACAAAGTAGCCGCTTACGCGGATGACGTTATCTTTAGTCTGACTTGCCCCGAGGTGTCCCTTCCGAACTTGATGGCAGAATTGAGGCAGTACGGAGAGCTATCAGGGTATAAGATTAATTTCCAAAAATCTGAAGCTCTCAACGTAAACATTGCCCCGAAGAGATTTAAAAATATATAAAATGTCTTTCCCTTTAAGTGGGCCAAAGAGAGCGTAACGTACCTGGGGACCAGGATTGGGAGGAATCTGTCAGATGTCTTCACCGCCAACTTTCCACCTCTACTGAAAAGATTTGAAGACGGGAAAATATCCTGATTTGGCGTTGCAATGCCATTAAAATGAATTTGCTCCCTCGACTGCTATATCTCCTGCAGACGCTCCCAATCATGGTCCCGCAGACTTTTCTCCAGAAGGTAAGAGCTCTCTTTGTCAGTTTTTTTTTTTTGGGGGGGGGGGGGGGGGGTAGGAAACCTAGACTTAACAGAAAGGTTCTTGCCAGGTCTAAAGAAAACGGGGGGGCTGGGCTTCCCTGATCCGGTCATTTATCATGCCGCGGTCCACTTAAGTAGAGCAGTGGATTGGTGCCTGCATGGGAGGCATAAACAGTGGGTGGGTTTGGAGCAAGAGTTCTCAGCTGCACCGCTAACCAATATTATCTGGCTAGACGGTAAGGATAATGAACAAGCAGTGAAGCATCCCACTATAGGGGTAACAATGAGAACATGCCAAAAGTACATGGGACACCCTGACATATCCCCAGCCCCCTCTCCTCTATACCCAATACTTGGGAACCCAGGTTTCCCCCCGGGGTGTGAGGGGCCAACGCCTAGGGCATGGTCCAGGATGGGTGTATACAGAGTGCGGCATTTTTGGGTGGGAGAGAGGTGGAGGGATCTAGAAGCTCTTGCACAGGAGAGGGAGCTGCCTGCTTGGACTAGCTGGCAGCAAACTCAGCTTTTCTGAACTCTCTTCGAGACTTCACGGGTGAGTTGAGGCATCTCACCCCTTTTGAAGGGCTCTGCTCCAGCTCAGAAGCGACCAAGCATACACTCTCCTCCATACATAGGCTTTTGACATCTCCCTCGGGTGGTGACGGGATTCCCTTCCTCGGACAATGGGAGGGGGACCTCGGAATCACCCTTACGGAGGAGCAGCGCAGGAGGCTTCTTGCCGCCCCGCACAAAACCTCCATATGCACCAAACTACAAGAGTGCAATTATAAGATTCTCACGCGGTGGTACAGAGTGCCGGCATTGGTTAATAAGTGGCAACCGGAAATACCCGCGGAGTGTTGGAGGTGTGGGGCGGCGAGGGGGACCTGTTACATATCTTCTGGAGCTGCCCCAAGCTCAAGCCCTTTTGGGAGGCAGTGCGGGAAGTGGCAGGAAGAGTAGCGGAAACAAGCGTTCCCGACAGCCCGGCCGCCTGTCTCCTTCACTTGTCCAACACCCCTATGAAGGTATATAAGAGGTCCATATTGTGCCACATGCTCAATGCAGCAAAAGCATGTATGCCCCTATTGTGGAAAAAAATGGAACCACCCTCATTGGCAATGTGGGTTTTTAAGGTTAACGAAATAATGTGCTTTGAGAGTGTTATACTTTTAGAGAGAACAGATTTGATTAATTTACCGCCACTTGGTATGAGTGGCTCAAGTTCTCAGAGTCGGTCGAATGCAGGGCTCTCCTGGCGGAGGCCCAGAGGACCGCATAGCAACCCCCTACCCCTCCCCTTCCCATCCTTCCCCCCCTTCTCCCGACACCCGTTAGTTGTAGTCTTGCGCTGAAATTGGATCATCCGATCATCCGGTCAGAAACGACGCCCCCGCGGAAGTCTGGTACTAGTTGCTACGAAATGTGTCTTAACCTATAAAGAGCTTTTGTTATATCTTGTGTAATTGAAGAAAGTACTCTGACGAGCATTGTTACTTGGTTTGCAGATGCTTTTATTTTGCTGTATTGTATGCATCATCTGATAAAGATTTTAAGATAAAATAAAAAACACAAAGAGAGGGGGCGATCATTTGTTCTGCGGTCGCACTCGCAACTTCCAGATCTCTTCAGCTTTTTGGAGATTCCGAGTATACAGGTGGAGGACTGGCTGTCGCCCACCCTGGGAGACCCCGGAGGACCGGGCAGGCGTCCGCTCCCCGGGGAACCAAGGCCACAGAGGAATAGAATAAGGGGTGGTGGTCGCCGACAAGCTGTTTAGTCAGGCTGGAGCTATTATTGGTGCCCTGGCGTCCTGAATTTTTTTCCCCCCCCAAGACTGGTTCCAGACGCGGATATACAGAAGATGGCTTTTTGGACCTGGTCCCCCCCCCCCCCCCCTCTCTTGGTTATTGTCTTGGGCCTACTTTATGAGCTGTTTCTGCTTCCCCTTCCTTGATCTCCCTCGAGGCCCTGCACCCCCCCCCCCCATTCCTGGGACTTGATCTACAGGATGTGGTCTTTGGAATCCGGCCCTCCGTACCGAGCTGCAGTTGTGAAGTGCTTCAGTTGTGGACGGATATCCGTTTCCTGACAACTGGTGACGGAGGTGTGGGGCTTTGGGCGCGGGCGTGCTGGGGAGGCGGCACAAGGGCGTGGGCCGGCGTGAGTGTAATTCGCTGGCCTGTCGGCGGTATGGCTTGCTCTGGCCCCAGTGGTCGTTGCCCCCGGAGTGGGTCGGGGGGTGGCCTGGTTGAGGACGGCTGGCCTGGATGGAGCGTGGGGGGTGGGCCGCTGGGTCGTTGGTCATTTAATAGTTAATGTGGTATTCCACTTGGCAGTGTTTGGGGGTGGGGGGTCCCGGGCTTCCCCCGCCGCCTGGCCCCACAGTTGTGCGACGGGGCGGCGTGGGGAGTTCGGGAACCTAGTGATGGTGGCTGTTATGGTTGTAATGATATTCTTATGATACGGTTATTGTTTAATGTTATTGGTATATGACGGTAAAACTTTGGGGAAGTGGACTCTCATAGCATACGTATAAGGTAGAAGCAACTCATTGCCTGCGGTTATGGCTTTACACTTCCCCCCAGTAGGCCAGATCGCTCGTCTCACATAAGAGAGCCAACTCTAGCGTTCGTTTGTTTTCTTAATAGTATTTGTTCTATCATTCTTTCCCCCTCTTTTTATTAACCCCTTAGTGTCACATTCCCTTCTTTTCTCCCCCCCCCCCCCCCTCTCCCTAGTCCAGCTTCCCTACCCCTCAGGAGCTCGCGGACAATGGTGGAGTTAATAATTGGCTCCTTTAACATTAAGGGGCTGAATGTCCCTGAGAAAAGGTCACAAGTTTTGTATGACATGCATAAGCACAGGGTTGCCATTCTGCTTCGCCAGGAGACGCATTTTAAGGAGGGACATGTACCAAGCATTGGGAATAGATACTACCCTGCCTGGCATCATGCACCTAATCCCAACATTAAGGCAGCAGGGGTTTCGATTGCCATCCATAATTCTATTCCACATAAAAATGTGGACTTCAAAGTTGATCCCAATGGGCGATTCATATTCCTTAAGGTGGAACTCTATACGAAAGTATACACCATAGCGAATATCTATGCTCCTAATCCTGACCAGGTTGGCTTTTGTGGAGGAGTTTTCGGAAGGCACTCTGCTGGTGGGAGGTGACTTTAACATTCCTATGCAGCCCGAGTTAGATACCTCCTTGGGCGGGTCGGCAGTGTCCCTGAGTAAACGAAACAGGCTGAAAAAATTATTGTCTGATATGCAATTGGTGGATTCATGGTGGGCCCTACATGGACGAGACAAGGACTTCCCGTTCTTCTCTACTGCTAAGAAATCCTATAGCAAAATAGACGATTTATATCTTAGCCATCATGCAATGGATTTGGCTCCGCAAGCATGGATCGGCCAAGATTGTATGGTCGGACCATGCTCCAATATTTCTCTCGGTGTATTTACCCGGGCTCTACCTGAAGTGCTGGAGCTGGAAGCTTAATAATAATCTGCTTGGGGACGCTGTATGCCTGTAAGGGGTTAGGGAAACAATAAAGGAATTTCTTAGAAATCATAAACAAGACTCCACACCCCTCCCATATCAGTGGGAGGTTCTAAAATGTGTTGTACGAGGGGAATTCATAAAGCACGGGGCCAGGCTGAAAAAGGAACGAGCCACTTCAATCTGTGATACATTGCAACTCATCCAATCCCTGGAGCAGGACCATAAAAAGAACCCAACTAATGTTAAAATCCTCGACCTGATGAAGGCTAGGGAGAAGCTGCAGGGACTCTATAATCAGGCGTGCCTAAGGTATAGGGAACGGCAGAAAGCACTCTATTACGAATCATCTGATAAATGTGGGAGACTGCTAACCAGGGCATTACACCCAAGATCCGCGGCCACATATATGCCCAATATCAAAGGACCACAGGGGCAAATGACCTTCCCAGATAGCGGACGCATTCAGGGACTATTATCAATCCCTATATAATTTGCGGGAAGATCAAAATGTCCCAATTTCTGCAGATCCCCCTGAGGATGTTATTAGGTATGTTCATGATACACCTCTTCCTTTCATCCCTAAGGAGGGGGCAGAGGCCTTGGAGGAGCCTTTTACCGCGCAAGAGGTGGCCAAGGCAATTAAAGAGACGCCGCAAGGCAAGAGCCCGGGGCCTGATGGCTATACTCCCAAATTTTATAAGCAACTGGCTCCCGAGCTACTTCCCTTCCTGGTCAGGGTATTCAATTCCATAGGACCAAAATGTGGTCTACCGGGGCAGTCCTTATAGGCCGTTATTACAGTTCTTCCCAAGCCAGGAAAGGACCCTTCTTTATGCATTAAACTGTATGCCAAGATTATATCTTCTAGGCTCCAGCCGATTCTCCCGGGAATGATAGATCTGGATCAAGCAGGGTTTGTGCCGGGGCGGGAGGCACGGGACAACACCAATAAGGTCTTTAATCTCATAGCATATGCAGATTCCAATAAATACCAGCTTGCCTTTTATCGTGTGACGCGGAAAAGGCGTTTGATAGAGTGGATTGGATGTTCCTTAAGGCATCTCTTCAACAGATTGGTGTTGGTCAGTCCCTCCTGTCCAGGATATTGGCCCTGTGTTCTGGGCCCACAGCGAGGGTGAGAGTGAACGGCCTCCTCTCCTCTGCCTTCAAGTTTAGTAACGGCACGCAGCAGGCTTGCCTGCTTTCTCCATTATTATATGTTATTACAATGGAGCATCTAGTGGCCATAAGGCAGAACCCCGATATCAGGGGTTTAGTATTGGGGGACGGTGAATATAAGACCTCATTATATGCTGAAGACCTACTGCTGCACTTGATGGCCCCCTTGATCTCCTTCCCGGCGGCCCTCAAGGAATTTGAGATATTTGGCCGTGTGAGTAATTTTAAATTGAACTACTCGAAATCAGAGGCCCTGAATGTTTTCCTCCCCCAGCAGGAAGTAAAACAATTAGAATCAAGCTTTGCATTTAAATGGCAGCCCCTTTCAATAAAATACCTCGGCGTGCAGGTGCCTGCTGACCTATCTCGCTTATATGAACTCAACTATTCTCCCCTACTCCTGAAGACGCTGGATGAGCTGACCGCGTATGACAATAAGCTATTCTCCTGGTTTGGGAGGATCAATGTAGTAAAAATGGAAATTCTTCCCAAATTTCTATCTTTCTTTTAAACTATACCTATCTATTTGCCCAACAGCTTTTTCAGGAGGCTGAGGACTGCATTGTCGATATTTGTTTGTGGCATGGGGAAGAACCCAGATAAGATTTAGTACCCTGACTAGGCTTAAGCCGAATGGGGGGGCCGGATTCCCTGACTTGATAACATATCATGCAGCTGTTATATCTCTCCACATTCTTGACTGGGCCCAGAAGGGGAAAGAGAAACAATGGGTGGAATTGGAGAGGGCACTGTCTCCTATTAATCCAACTTCTTTGTCATGGGGAGGTCCTCTCCCCAAGCGGCAGAGAGACTCCCTTCCATTTCTAGCAGGGCAATTCCTGCGGGTATGGGACAAAATGACTAGGTGAAATTAGGTAGTTCATAGACCTGGCCCCTTGACTCCACTTTTTGATAATTACTCCTTTGCTCCAGGCATGAATGCCAAGAGTATGGGCATGGGAGGCGTCATCTAATGTTACCATGGGGGACATAGTGGTCTTGGCAGGTTCCCCACGCTAGATGAGCTGAGGGAGGGTACACCGGGACAGCATATTTTGTGGTTCCTTAATAACCAGCTGTGTGCCTTCATAAAATCCCAAAACCTTGCAGATCGAGGTACTAGACCCTTGTTGGAATACGTGCTGACCCAAGCTCCCCCTGGATAAGCATGCGGTAGCAGTGTTATACCGAACGCTATTGGAGGCCAAACACAAATCACCGCCAGGATTTATTAGGAAATGGGAGGAGGAACTGGGCATATCGATAGATAGCGAAGACCTTGCTAAGATATACTTATTCACCCATAAACTCTCGGTCCCATGTGCAGAGCAGGAAAGGAATTACAAGGTTCTGTCTCGTTGGTATAGGAGCCCAGTTGATATTCATAAGTATAAGTCCTGCCCTGATAAGTCTTGGCGGTGTTTGAAAGAACCTGGTAATATGGTGCATATTTGGTGGAATTGTCCCGCTATCAAAGCTCTCTGGGGGAGAGTCTTATCGACCTACAATTCTATTACGTGGGAGTCAGTGCAGAACACGCCTCAGCTGGCGTTGTTGTCCCTGCTTCCGGGGTCCATTTCTAACAACAAAAAAGGGGTTCTGAGGCACTTTATAACGGTACTGAGAACGATTATTCCAAGGCATTGGAAGTCTTCGGTCGTGCTGACGTTTATGGAATGGGCTCCAGAGGTAGAGGTTATACGCCGAATGGAGGAGATGGCCTCGGAAGCCAGGGACATGCAGGAGGGGCACATGGTGACATGGGCTGTGTGGATTGACTATAGGGACACTCACTTGTCCTCTGAGGCACGGTAGATGGAACTTGTCCACGCGCTCCTGCCCCCCCACCACCCTCCTTTCCTTCCCGGTACCCCCCACCCCCCTCCTTTCCTTCCCAGTACCCCCCAAACTTCTGTCCTTCTCTTCCTTTCTTCCTTTATCTCTCTATATTACTTCTTTTCTTCCTTACTGGAGGTCTACAGGGGACTTTGCCGACTCCACCTGCTCTTGTCCACTCTATCTCTGCCCGGACTGGAACAGCTGGACCTTAACTGATTCTGTCTTCCTGACCCCCAGACTGGCCCCGTACATTGCTAACAAAAGAGGGTGGGGTAATCCAGAGCACCCCCACCAGTATCTGTATATAATTACCGCACAAACCACCAAAATATAGTACAATAATAGCCCTTTATTTCATATGTGGGTATAATTACAGTGTTAATACTACAATACGCTATTAAGATTAAAACCTATATTAAAAACATGAGGACCCCGGGTACATGTACCAAGCTCTCAAAACTAGTACATATAAATATAGATATGGATAAAGGGTCCCTACAAATCAATAAACCTACAATCAATTACCTATTAAAGTGTCAATACGAAATTGATTCATATGCGCTGTGCTATATACAGCATGAGTATAATCGTAGCTGTATATTCTGTATCTCGGTGCAATATAAATATAAGGTGCAAATGCAAAAAATTAATTGATATATACTGTGCTCAATACTTCAAAACTGTGCAAACTACATGTCCGTGCTCTCCCAGCATATGCTGTTCTGTGCTGTTGGACGAGTGAAATGAACCTTAACCCTTAAATACTACCTTAATAACATATATAACAAACATGGGTAAAAGACACAGGTAAAAAACAACATTGCTCGTGGCCTTCAGTGAAGGCTTAGGTGGGCAGGATTATTACCCATAGATTCACCGTACGTTTTGCTCTGTAATGTTGTGAAAATAGGGGTCGGACGGGGCATTGGGGCGGAGAGGGTGGGAAGGGCGGGTGGATGCGAATGCCTAATTGAACGTATTATTAAATTTGTATTAGTTGAACCTGGAGACCAACTTGTCTATCTTGTTTATCATTCCTGTCACTGTTACCCCGCTATGTCTTGATGTTCATTGTTAACTATGAAAATCTGAATAAACTCATATTGCAAAAAAAATTAAAAATAAAATAAATAAATGGGAGAGGAGTTCAGATACACCTTTGCAGTTCCAGTTCCAACTGCAAGAAATAAAACTGAAGTGGAAGAAGTCAGACAGGAAGATATAGGCCCGGGAAGTGGAGCCACACCTTTGTCTTGCAGTCCACTCCCTTCGGTCGAGATTAACCCAATCGTCTCTAAATTAAGTCTGATGGCCTGAAGTAAAATGGAAGAGAAAACAAGCTTCTCCTTGGCCAATGGGGTGCCACTAGAATTATTGGGATTCCCCCAATGGGCTATCTCATTTAGCACTTGACCCAGGAGTGGAAATGGTGGGAATGCATAAAAAAGTTTGGATGCTGACCAAGAAACGGTGAGTGCATTTGTTGCTATTGCTAGAGGTTCCCTGGACCAGGATACAAACTTCCTCGTCCCCCATGCCTGAAGGGGCTTTGAAGTGGGTTTTCCCATATTTGGTCAGAAAGATCTTGCCCTAATTTTTGGTCTTTGGTCTATCCCAACATTTTTTCCGGTATCCAGAAGAGACGAAACTCCTACCCCCACGAAAGGGCCAGGGATTGGAAGACCTGCGAAAAAAGGAATAGACTTTTTTTTGTGGAAATCTAGTAGACCTACCTCAGTAGCCTCCTTTATCATATCATCCAAAAGTTCACCAAACAGACGTCACCTGTCAGGGTCTTCTTGAAGGCAGCATCAGCCGATCACTGCTTTACCCATAATGAACGCCTTAAAGCCACGAACAGAGCTAAACATCTGGCCCTTAACCTAACTATAGAGTAAGTGTAAGAAAACGCAATTCTGTGAAACTCACCTGTAGAATTGCTTTTATTTCCTATCCATTCCAGGCCATCCCGATAGTTTTCACAGTTGGGTAACTCTGCCCCAAAGGGGGCGTGGACTTCAAGATCAAAGATGTGGCTCCTCCCGGCCCCCTACAAATAGTAGCTGCCTCTCAACCAATGCCCAGTAATTCAAAAGCAGTAACTCAAATAGTAAGAGGCAGGCCAGGAGGCCACGAACATAGGAGACCACGTTACTTCACATAGCCTAACCTAAAATCCTAAATTTGTATAACCAGTGTTCTATGAAACAAGTAATGGTTCAATCACCATAAAGGACATGCAGGACATAATAAACCTCAAAAGGGCGGGTTGGATGGCCTGGAATGGATAGGAAATAAAAGCAATTCTACAGGTGAGTTTCACAGAATTGCGTTTTTCTTTCCAATCCATTCCAGGCCGTCCTGATAGTTTTCACAGTTGGGACATCCAAAAGCAGTGTCCATATGGGCGGGATCCCCAGTGCGGAACAGCAGGTAGTTAATTTCACTACCGCCTGAAGCACTTTTCGGCCCAAAACACCGTCATCTGAGGCCCTGACATCCACCTTGTAAAACTTTGTAAAAGTATGAACTGAAGACCAAGTGGCAGCCTTACAAACTTGTTCCACCGAGGCCTGATGCTGAAAGGCCCAGGAAGCATCAATGGCTCTAGTAGAATGAGCTGTGATCTGAAAAGGGGGTTCTTTCCCCTTGGCAGAATAAGCTCGTACCACCACCTGCTTAATCCACTTACTGAGTGTGGACTTGGCCGGTGGAGATCCCTTTCTAGAGCCCTCCGTTAAGACAAAAAGCAAATCCGATTTCCAGAAAGAGTCAGTAGCAGCCAGGTAATATCTTATGGCTCTAACCACATCCAAGGCATGGAGAGCCCTTTTCTTAGGGTTAGCCGGTGCTGGACACAAGAAAAGTAGGACAACTTCCTCATTAAGGTGAAAAGGAGAAACGACTTTAGGCAAAAAATCAGGCCTAAAACGAAAAACCACCTTGTCCCTGTGCAATTCAAAGTAAGGTGGCTTCATACATAATGTGGCCAATTCCGATACTCGACGCACAGAGGTGATCGCTACCAGAAAAAACACTTTGAGCGTCAACATAGTCAATGTAGCGTCATTCAACGGCTCAAAGGGGTCACCCTGGAGAGCAGATAACACCAGATTTAGGTCCCACACCGGTAACACTGGTTTATGTGGTGGGCGGACATGAGTGACCCCCTGCAAAAAGGTTTTGATCAATCTATTATTGGCAATAGACTTCTGGAAAAAAATGGATAGGGCCGAGACCTGACCCCTGAGGGTGCTCAACTGGAGGCCCAAGTCTAGACCATATTGTAGAAACTCTAGAATTCTAGAAACAGAATATCTCCCACAAGGAAGGTTCCTGGCCTCGCACCAAACGATATACGCCTGCCAAACTCTGTAGTATATTAGGGAAGAAGACTTCTTCCGTGCCTGAATCATTGTGTGAATAACCGTGGCCGATAAAACCCTTCTCCCTCAGGATGGAGGTCTCAATTGCCAGGCCGTCAAAGCCAGTGTCCGTATATTCGGGTGCCGAAGCGACCCCTGTGTGAGAAGCTCCGGACAATCGGGCACGATGCAGTGATCTGTTGACATCTTTACTATGTATGCAAACCAACTCCTCCTTGGCCAACACGGAGCCACCAGGATGGTTGGTACCCCCTCCTGGACTATCTTGCGTAGTACTCGGTCCAGAAGCGGAAACAGAGGAAAGGCATACAGCAGATTGAACCCTGTCCAGGGCATCTGTTGCTATGGTCAGAGGGTCTCTTAAGAGAGACACAAACCTTGGAAGTTTGTGATTGTGTATGGACGCAAAGAGATCCACGTCCGGTTGACCCCAGCAGAGGCATAGAGCTTAAAAAGGCCTTCCTGCTGAGACACAAGGACCGCAGACGCAAGGACCTGCTCAGGGAGTCTGCCTCCTGGTTCTCCACTCCCGGGATGTAAACCGCCGAGATGCAGGGAACGTTCTCCTCTGCCAAACCCAGAATCTTGCTTGCCTCCTTGAGGAATCTCTTGCTCCGAGTACTGCCCTGGTGGTTGATGTAGGCTGCAGCCGTCCGATTGTCCGAGTGGACATGATCCCTTAAATGGGGAGTCAGATGTAGTAGAACAAACAAAATTGCTCTTCGATTCAAGAGATTTATGGGCAACCGGTTCTCTCTCGGACGCCACTGACTCTGGATCTTCTAGGTCTGCCAAATGCCTCCCTAGGCTGTAAGACTGGCATCCGTGGTAACTACCTCCCATTGGGGAGTCCGAAAGGACTTGCCTACCAGATGGAGTAGAACAAACAAGATTGCTCTTAGATCCAAGAGATTTATGGGCAACCAGTTCTCTCTCGGACCCCACTGACCCTGGATCTTCTAGGTCTGCCAAATGCCTCCCCAGCCTGTAAGACTGGCATCCATGGTAACTATCTCCCTATGGGGAGTCCGAAAGGACTTGCCTACCAGCAGGTTCCGAGAATCCAACGACCACAAGAGGGATTGCCTGGCCGGGGGAGACGGCACAAATCCTTGGTCCGGTGATTCCGGGGACCGATCCCAGCAGGCTAGCAGGTTCAGCTGAAGAGGCCTCATGTGGAATTGGGCAAAGGCACTGCCTCGAAGCAAGCCACCATTAGGCCCACCAATCTTATCCCTAGATGCACTGATGGCTGTTGACAAGCCAGCAAGGCCTGTACCTGCGTCTGGAGACACAAGACTTTCTGTCGTGGCAGAAAGACCTTGACTTGAAGGGTGTCTAGGGTCATCCTCTGGAAGGATCTCACTGTTGACGGTGTGATATGCCGAAGCGACCTCACCGCCGACCGCAAAGTTTCCATGCGGAAATGTCTGACCCTTATAAATTTGTTGAGGCCCTTTAGGTCCAAGATCGGCCGCACCGAACCGCCCTTCTTGGGAACCGTGAATAGGTTGGAGTAGAATCCCTGACCCTGTTCCTGCCGGGACACATGGAAAAGCACCCCTATCTGCAGGAGGTGCTGAACAGCGGCTCGCAAAGCCTCCGTTTTTAGCAGGTTTTGAGATGCCCTTGACCATAGAAATTTTGTGGGCGGTCTGGCTGCCAGCTCGATCTTGTAACTTGACGACACCACCTCCTGAATCCAAATATCTGAGATGGGACGTCTCCAGATTGGAGCAAACAACAGTAGCCATCCCCCCACCCTTAAGGGTGAGGGCGCCCCTTCATGCCTGTGTAGGTTTGGGCTTAGCTCCCCAGGCGGGGTTGGGCCGACTGCGGGACCTACCTCTGCTCCAGGCATCCTTCTTTGAGGGAGCTTGCCATCCTTGACTAAAAGGTCCAGTCGCTCCCCAAACAGCCAACCCCCCACAAAGGGTAAATTTGTGAGGTACTTTTTGGCGGCCGCATCCACCGACCACTGCTTGAACCACAGCGAATGGCGTAATGCTACAAGCAAAGCCGAAGTCTTGGCATCCAGCCTGACTACATCATCCAGTAACAACAAAGCCGATGAAATCCAAACAGGCTCAGAGTTCCTTGTAACCCTCCGCCGCGAGACTTAGCCTTAGCCACAAGCTGCTTAACCTTTTTCCTCGTGGCTAGGGAAACCATTGCTGTGGCACATGCAAGGCGTAAGAGGGAACCGACCAAGGTAAAAGCATGGCAAGCCAATTGATCCATGCGTTTGTCTGCAGGCTCTCTTAAGGAAGCATTGTCAGGTGACGGCATAATAGTGGTGTTGGACAGCCTTGAAACCGGAGGGTCCACCTCGGGAGGATGCGACCACAACTTAATCAACTCAGCAGGGAAAGGATACCATCTCTCCAGGCCCTTAGGAACCTGACGGCAGCTTGTTGAGCCTTTTCCACTCCTTAAGTACCATGTTAGAAAAATGCAGCTGTTAAGGAAAAAACCACAGCTGTCTTTCAGGCCGAAACAAATCATCCTTCTTTCTCTTGGCCACCTTGGGAGGAACAATGTGCAAAGTGTCAAAAACAGAGGAAAGCAAGCTTTCCGTATCATCCGGAAGGAAGGAATCTTAAACCGAGGAATAACCAGAGATGCTGTCTTCTGCACCGGAGAGCAACTCACCTTCCGAGAGTGGGTAGTCTGGTGACTCCCCTTCCTCCGCGGAACCAAAAGAAGCATACAAATGATCATCTGAGTAAGTCGGCTCTAAGTGCCGCGTTTTACTCGAGGCCTTTCTAGGGGCTGCCAACCAAAGCTGTTTCTCAAGGTTAGCCAGCCTCTGCGCCAAATCTGAGTGTGTCCCTTTGCTGGCTCCCCCTTCGCTAGGGGCTAACTGCAGCAGTGGGGGATTCGAAGAAACTTCGCCCCCCCTGGCCAGCACCAATAGTGGCCCAGCATCGGCGTCTGCCGACCGCGGCTGCCCCCCCCTGAACCGCGAGGAGCCTGTGGGGCGCTCCAGCCCGCGCCCCCTTCCACGACTTATCCTGCGGCTGACCTGCTTTTTCTATGAAAGCCTGCAGCCCAGAGCCATATGCTCTGTAAAACGCCCCAGACCCCGGCGTTTCACCCTACGGTCACGGATCCCAAACGGCCAAAGCTGATGAAGCATCAGATGGGTCAGAAGAATCTGTGGGAATAAGGTCCTGCAGCAAGCCACTAGGTTAGAAGGCCCCGCTCTGCTGCTAAAATCCTGAGAGAGTGTAAGAGACCTTTGCAGCTCCACTGCAAGAAGTAAACAGGGCATTGGTTGAGAAGCAGCTCCTATTTGTAGGGGGCCGTGTGGAGCCACATCTTTGATCTTGCAGTCCATGCCCCCTTTGGGGCGGAGTTACCCAACTGTGAAAACTATCGGGACGGCCTGGAATGGATTGGAAAAAAAGCAGGTTTCATCTAAGTGTAATATATTTCTGCATAAAGTGAAGCCCATAAAGAAACTTTTACTGTATCTGAGGTAAGCACGTAAATGCCTGACAATGTGCTGGCAGTTATATTAGATATTATATTAGATAGATAGATAGATAGATAGATAGATAGATAGATAGATAGATATTTTTGTGCCAAAATGGGAGCAAATACACCCAATCATTGCATATTTGTGTACAGACAGGGTTTGCAGAGGTCTTTACTGTCACATATGGCAGATTGGCACCCTTAATTTAGTTGAGCAGATTTAAAACCCATTACAAATTTACATTGAACAGTCACATACCTGCCCTGAGCCAGATTTAAATCTTTCTGCTATGAATTCATCCATAAGATCTGGTACATTTGAGCTCAGGTTGATTCCATTGTTCAAGGCATTTGGATATGAGGCTAAATCATCTTTGCTGGCTACAACACAATCAGAATATGTGGTTAAAATTTAGATCAAGTCTTTCACAAATTAGCATCCAAAAGCATTGTTATTTATTTCAAGTGGACCTATCACCTAACTAGCTGCTGCTGGAGTCTGAAAGACTAAGTGACCCTGGGGCACACGATTCGGGATGCCCCACTGTGTTAACCCCCCATTCCACCCCCACAATCACCCACAGTCACTTTTCGACTTTTCCATGCCATATTCTCACAGCTTCACCCCCAAGTTCCCTGCACGTGTGAGTGCTCCTGCGCCAATCTATTAAGATAGACGGGTGAGTGGGACTGCGCCACAGACTGCAGGGAGTCTGGGAATGCGGCTGCTCCCCTCTACCCATGATGAATCTTGGGACTACGCCGCAGTAATGTAATAATTACTGTAATAATTAGTTGGCAGTATAACTATACGATCAACTGGTGTAGTGGAGGCCAACACCAAATCAGGACTATGAGAGGATGGTTTAATCCTGCAACCATTAACTCTTTAAAGAACAGCCTACCTGGAGATTTTGTCACCCTTTGTTGCCAGACCATTTAGTTAGAGTTACAGGGATTTCCCAGGAAAATTATATATTGTTTTTTTATTGTTTGTCATTTTATAAGTATATTCTAAATATTTTGTGGTGAAATATGTGCAGAAAACATGTAAAAATCATTTTTACAATTTGTAGAGTTTTTTGTAATTTTTGTAATAAAAAAGGTGAGTTCGCCAATAAAATCTTATTGCGTGTAAAATCCTAATTTCTCCGGGCTACTGAAGTACCACGTGTATTGGAAGACACACTTTCCTGCCCAGGAAACTCCCCTAAAACTGAAAGGGTGCTTTAGGAGATTTTCAGAAAAAATACTATGCGCACCTTGCAGTTTTCAAAGAAAAACAACTCTTTACATCTGAAAAATACCATTTTGTGAGTTACTCACCTGCAAAATGGTTATTACGAGTATGTCACACCCCCCACTTCCCGATATTCATGACACTTGGGAACCCAGCCTGCAGAGGGCGATCTTGCAGAGATGACATGGAAAAAAGGAGCCCCACCTGGTCCGTAACTACTGGGTTCCTCCCACTATTCCTCAGTCTTTTTAAACAGCAGTGAAGAACCAGGAAGAGCCAATTATATTCAATAATTGTAAAATTATTTGAAATAATAATAATCACCTTATAAAAAATCCCTCGAACAAAAAAGGGCAGGGGTGTGACATACTCGTAATAACCATTTTACAGGTGAGTATCTCACAAAATGGTATTATTCCTAGTATGTCGCACCCCCCACTTCCCGATATTCATGACACTTGGGACATCCAATAGCAGTGTCTATAATGGGTGGGGATCCCAAAGGAATAATGCATAACTTAAATTACTGCAGCTTGCAGAACTTTGCGGCCAAAAACAGCATCCGGCTGAGGCCCGCACATCAACCTTGTAAAACGTAGAAAAAGTATGCACAAAAGACCAAGTCGCAGCCTGAAAAGCCCAAGAGGCTCCAATAGCACGAGTAGAATGAGCAGTGACACGAAAAGGGGGAACCTTCCCCTTCGCCATATAGGCCCTAATGACAGCCTGACGTATCCACTTACTAAGGGAAGATTTGGCAGGAGCAAAACCCTTCTTGGGCCCAGAAGGCACAACAAAAAAGGCATCCGTCTTGCGGAAGGCCGAGGTAGTAACTAAATAATACTTAACACAACGAACTACGTCCAAAGAATGTAAGGCCCTTTCCTTTTTCGTTACTAGGTTTAGGACACAAGGAATGTTTAAAACAGAAAACAACCTTATCTTGATGCCTCTCAAAATAAGGGGCTTGAATAGACAAAGCCGCCAGTTCAGAAACTCGGCGGACAGAAGTAATAGCAACCAAAAAGGCAACCTTCTGAGTAAGAAAAGGAAGAGGAATATCCTGCAATGGCTCAAAGGGAGCAGCTTGCATAGCCGAAAGCACCAAATTAAGATCCCAAACAGGAAGTAAAGGCTTTCTGGGAGGCCGCACATGCGCGACTCCTTGGAAAAAGGTCTTAACCAAAGGATGAAGAGCAAACGATCTTTGAAAGAAAATTGCCAAGGCAGAGACTTGCCCTTTCAAAGTACTAATCTGGAATTCCATATCCAGACCTCGTTGCAGATATTCCAGAATTCTGGGAATAGAAAATACTCTACAGGGCAAAGCCCTGGATTCACACCAATCAATATAGGACCTCCAAGTCCTGTAATAAATGACAAAGGGAGACTTCTTCCTAGCTCTAATAAGAGTCTGAATAACCACATCAGAAAGACCTTCTTCTTTCAAGATGGAGACTTCAGCAGCCATGCGGTCAAAGCCAGCGTTTGTAAATTGGGGTAACAAAGTTGACCCTGAGTGATGAGATCTGGAAGAAGAGGCAGATGGACACGATCCACTGCCAGCCTTACGACGTCTGCGTACCACAGACGTCTTGGCCACCTTGGCGCCACCAGAATTGCTGGCACCTCCTCCAGTGCTAGCTTGCGCACCACCATGCTGATCATGGAGAATGGGGGAAACAGATATAGGAACCCCAGATCCTTCAAGGCTAGAGACATGGCATCCGCTGCCACTGCCAGAGGATCCTGGGATAGAGACACAAAAGCTGGCAGCTTGTGATTGTGACAAGAAGCAAACAGGTCCAACCGTGGAGTCCCCCCCTTGGATTGAGAGACCATTCTCCCTGGCGAGAACATCCCCTGCTCAGGGAGTCCGCCTCCACATTCTCTATCCCCGGAATGTAAACTGCTGATATGCAGGGAACATTGATCTCTGCCCACTGAAGGATCAGAGACACTTCCTGGAGGGCACCCCAACTGCGAGTCCCTCCCTGGTGATTGATGTATGCAACAGCTGTTCGGTTGTCTGACCGAATCTGAACTGGCAGACCCTGTAAGAAATGGGTCAGTCGAAGTAGAACAAGACGTATGGCCCGAAGCTTTAATACATTGATTGGAGAATGAGCCTCCTGAGGCCCCCACAATCCTTGGAACTTATGCTTCTTCCAGAAGCCCCCCCCAGCCCACCAGGCTGGCATCCGTGGTAACCAGTTCCCAACGCGGAGTCAGAAATGACTTGCCCTTCTGGAGTTTGTGCGATATTAACCACCACTGAAGGGACTGCAAAACGTGGGGAGACAACAGACAAGTCTGATTCAATGATAGTGGGCACCTGTCCCACTTTGCCCAGTTTCACATAAGGACGCTTCATCTCTTCCTCTTGGCAAATGGGACTGCCTCGAATGCAGCTACCATCAATCCCACTAGTCTCATCCATAGACAGATAGACTGATGAGGGTTGGACAAGAATAGACAAATCAAGTCCTGAATCAGAACCATCGATCGTTGATCGCAGAGACTCCATGCGGAATTTTCAGAAATGGATAAATTGATTGAGTCTCCTTAGGTCTAGGATAGGCCGAACAGAGCCGTCCTTTTTGGGTACCGTGAATAGGTTGGAGTAAAACCCCAAACCCCTTTCCGCTGGAGGCACTAGGCCGATAACAGCCACGTTTAACAGATTCGCTACTGCTGCCCGCAATCCCTGCGCAATTGCCGGATCTGACGGCATCCGGGATATGAAAAAACTGGGAGGAGGCTGGGACTCGAATTCCAGTTAGTAACCAGAAGAGACTACTTCCAGAACCTAACTGTCTGATACCTCCTGAACCCGGACCTGGAAGAAGAACCGCAGCCGTCCCCCCACCCGTAAGGGTGAGGGCGTCCCCTCATTGTTGAGCAGGCTTAGTGGCAGATTTGGTTTTGGACCCCCAATTCTGACTTGGATGGCCACGTCCCTTTTCTCTATTCCACGAAAGGAACGACGTTGTTTCTTACGCTGAGGTAATTTACCTCCTTTAGTGACAGAATCCAATTCTTTCTCCAAAGAGGCGCAATCCCACAAAAGCGAGCGCTGTAAGCGATTTCTTAGCTACAATATCAGCTGCCCACTGCCGCAACCATACTGACCGCCGGATGGCGACTAACCATGGCAGAGGTTCTGCTGCACATGAGCAGAGTATCATCTAAGGCAGAAAGTACAAAAGATGCAAATATCTCACATCGCTTAAGAGCGGCATACTCATCAGAGGCCGGATCAAGCCCTGAGTAATTCATTAGGTCTCTCACAACAGACCTAATAGCCACTGTCATGAGTGCCAAAGCACCAACAGGCAGCAAGGCCGAGCCCGCACGCCATTTGATCAATACGCTTATCCTCTCCATCTTTAAGTGTAGTGGAGTCAGGAGAATGCAACACAGAAGAATTGGATAAATTAAGCACAGGGGCATCCACCCATGAGCAGAGTATCTTTTAAAAATCCAGTCTCTCTATAAATTAATTAAATATTAATGCATAGATGGCCAGTGTAAGCTTGTGCACACATAGGAATTTGTCCTCCGCATTTAACCCATCCGTGCAGTGAGTGTACACATGCCCAGAGCGGTGGGCACAGGTGGTGACGACCAACGCTTAACAGTATCAGCTGGGAAGGGATCTTTCTTGTCCCAGCCCAAGGGAATGCCAGGAAGCCGTGCAGGCTTCTCCCATTCTTTAAGAATAATTTCATCAAAATGCTTTTGATTTGGAAATTCTAAAGAGGTTTAGCGACTCCAAAGAATTCCCCTTTTTGAGGAGGGACTACTTCAGGAGGAGTAATAACCAAACCTCAAATAACTGAGCAAGAGCTTTTGGGGTATCCACAACACTTGCTTCACCCTGCTCAATCTCAGTACCAACAAATTGCTGTTCATCAGAAACATCTGATTCCTCATAATAATTCTCCTTCTTCTAACTGAGAAGGACCAGACCAATCAAGCAATTCACAATTGTCTGACTCCCTTGCCGGAGCGGCATGAGTCAAGTGCTTTCTTTTAGCTGAGGCCTTCTTAGGCACAGAGGTAGACATTAATCTTTCAAGATGAGCCAATCTGGCACATAAATCAGCATGCAACACACCACCCATGACAATATCATTGGGGGTACGGACAAGACATGGCGGAGTAGGAGATGAGGCATTAGCCGCAGGCCCTGAAGCCTGGGCCTCAGTTTGCTGCATAATAGTTAATTGTGCACAAGGGACGCAAAGAATTGTGTTATCCCCAACAAGGGATGCCCCACATCCAAAACATTGCCGAGTCTGTGCAGAGGGAATTGCATGTCCGTTATCCTGGGATGCCTCCATATGGTGTTTAGTATTATCCTATAATTGTTTATAGTATAGTCGCCAAGTATATATGGGATTTACGCAATTGCTACCCGGGATGCCCCTTTAAATAGTCCCAAGTGGGAGGATTGAAACACAAATGGACCCCCAAATAAGGCTTAAGGGCTTTTTTTTTTTTTTATATAAGGACCAGGAGCAACCCCTTTTTAAATGAGGAGTTTCCACCTACAGAGAAAACAAAAAAAGTCACCAAATGCACACAATATAAATAAAAGACAGAAAAAAACTCCCTCCAGCCAAGCTGAAGGGTACTCACAGCATGAGGTAAGGCCACAGGGAAGCAGGAAACAGGAAGTCAAACAGAGCATACCAGGTGCTCTCTGAATAAAAGCATGCCTAAGCCCCGCCCACTTCCAGGATCACATGGCCAAAAATGGAGGGAAAATTCAAATCTGAACACAGCCAGAAACAAAGAGCTTTAATAGGTAAGCAAAAAATGCTAGACAGAGATAGGAAAATCTAAATAAAACATTTCCTATTGAATAGTATAATAAAACATACATAATAAAAATAAGAAATAAAGACTTATTTTATATATCTCTTTTTTTTTTTTTTTGCATGGTGACAAATAAGCCCAGATAACGCCCCCCTTCCCCCCTCCTTTTTACCCAGCAGGGTTAACCCTTTCAGTGCCAAGCCCGTAGTTTCTACGTGCTTGCTTCCACTCCACTTAAGTGCCAAGCACGTAGAAACTACGGGCTTGACTTTCCCCCCTGCTACAGTAAAAGTAAAAAAAAAAAAAACACTCACCTGACCCCTTGTTCTATCCGGCCGGGTCTCCTCTTCATCCGGGGGGGCTTCGATCCCCCACCCAGGCCCCCCCGGGTGCAGGGGAGAGCCCGGAATAGCCACCCCCCCCTCTTCAGCAGCCGCCGAAATACATGTTAAAAAAAAAAAATATATAAAAATGACATTTACTTACCTTAGTGATCGATTGCTCCCGCCGGGTCTCCTCTTCACCAGGGGGGCCTCCGATCGCCCCCCCCTGGCTCTCCAGCTTCAGGAGAGGGCCTGAAAGGCCCTCTCCCTGTCCTGCTCGACGGGCGCCGCCATTTTGCCGATAAGCCCCGCCCCTTTGGGGGCGGGGCTTATGATGTCACACCTCCGGGTGTCGTCCTGGCTCCGGGCTGCGATTCTCACACTTGTCATCGCTGGCCACAGGAGGAGGAAGGCAGGTGATGATCTGATCACCTGCCTCCCTCCTCCACTGGCCAGCGATGACAATAACTGTCATCAGAGCTGCGAGGAACACAGAAGCTGAGGATCAGAGGTGAGAAAAGTAAAAAAAAGTTTTTATTTTTTAATAAAGTTATTTTTTAATCTGTGTGGTGTTTTTTTTTATTACTGTTAACCCCTTGTGAACTGGTAAGGGGTCCATGACCCCTATACCAGTTCACAAGGCTGGGGGGATGGCAAGCCACCTGCGCTAGCGGGTGGCTTGCCATTAACCCTTGGCACCCCCATTACCTGCCTCCCCAAAGGCCAGGGGGGGGGGGGCAGAAGAGCCCGGGCCCACATAGGGTATGTGGGCTCGTAGGCTGCAGGGTGGGGGGCCACATAAGCTGGCCCCCCCACTCTGTGCCTACAAGTCCCCATAGCTGGACCCGGGCTGGTAATGCTGGGTAAGGGGGACCCCACGTCACTTTTTTTTTTTTTGATTTTTAAGGGTTTTTAACCCTTAAAAATAATTTAAAAAATGGGGTCCCCCCCCCCCCCTGGGAGGGGGGACCCTATGTCTTTTTTTTTTTTTTTAATTAACCCCTTATGTTCTGTCACCCAGCAGCTATAAAAGGCTTCCAGCAGATGAGCAGAAGCCAGTGATTGGGAGGGGAAGATGGATGGGAGGTAAGTATTAAAAAAAAAAAATAATAATAATAAAATATTTTTTTCTGCGTCTGTGTGGTGTTTTTTTTTTTACATTTAACCCCTTGTGAACTGGTAAGGGGTCCACAAGACCCCTATATCAGTTCACAAGGCTGGGGGATGGCAAGTCACCTGCACTAGCGAGTGACTTGCCATTAACCCTTGGCACCCCCATTACCTGCCTCCCCAAAGGCCAGGGGGGGGGCAGAAGAGCCCGGGCCCACGGGCTATGCGGGCTTTGTAGCCTGCAGGGCCAGGGGCCACAAAAGCTGGCCCCTGTGCCATGTTCCTACAAGCCCTGCATAGCTGGTCCCGGGCTGGTTACTTTGGGTAAGGGGGCCCCCATGTCGTTTTTTTTTTTATTTTTAACCCTTAAAAATCCCCCCAAAAAATGGGGTCCCCCCCTGGGAGGGGGGACCCTATGTCATTTTTTTCCCCGATTTAACCCTTTGTAGTGTGGATGGTAGTTGTATTTTATTTGTAAATGTTATAAAGTACTTGTTTCAGTTAGGGGGGTCTCCTGGGCAGGAACGGGGGGCTACCGATAAATATGTGGTACCGTTCTAATCTGTAGAAATGGGGCTTTCACATGCAATACGGTTTTCTTTAATAAAATACATTTTTTATTTAAAATAAAGGAGGCAATTTTCTAAAAAAAAATTTTTATTTATTTACTTTTTTTTAATATCAATAATATTGTAAAAAAACTGAATAAAATTTACATTTACATGTTAAAGCCTAAACTCTGCTGCAAAAAATATATATATATAATTTTCCTGAAAATTCCAGCAAAAATGTTGCAAAACATGGCGCAAAATGGGGAAAAATGACCTGTCAACAGAGGGCAATTAAAAGGATTAAAAGTAGCTATGCATGTTGGGTATTGTTCTGTTCGGGGGACCTTGCGCTTTCAGACTTAGCTTGTTTTTTCTGGTTTGCATATTTATATTTTAGGAAAAGGTGTTTTTTATTCAGCTTTTTTATAAATTTTTTAGGGAAACCCTGCGCAACCAAAGAATCCTTTGAGGGATCAATTCCAGAAAGATGAGCCCACTACAACAAGCTGGGTACGCTTAGAAAGCTTAACATGTGTACTTTTAGGGAATATATGGTTTATGGGGGATATTCCAAATGTAAAAGGGTTGTTTTGGTTGAAAAATCGCAAGGTGTGCACCTTGTCTGCAGAGCTGAAATTTTCAAGAAAAATTACCGTTATGCGCATCCTTTACTTTGGGGTGTTTGGCAACTCTTCCCTTGACAGTAGCTATGCATGTTGGGTATCGTTCTGTTCGGGGGAGGTTGCTTTTTCAGATTATACTTATTTTTTCTTGTTTGTATATAGTTTTTTTAGGAAAATGTTGCTTTGATTCTGCTTTTTTATCCTTTTTTTAGGGAAACTCTTTGCAACCAAAGAATACATTGAGGGATTACTTCCAGAAAACTGTGGCCACATCAACAAGCCTGGTACACCTAGAAAGCTTGAGGTGTGTACTTGCAGAGAATATATAGTTTGTTGGGGGTATTTCAAATGTAAAGGGTTATTTTTCTGGAAAAACTGCAAGGTGCACATAGTGCATATCACAGTTGTATTTTTTTCTGAAAATCCCCTAAAGCGCTGTTTCAGTTTGGGGGAGTCTCCTGGGCAGGAAAGGGTGTCTACCTATAAATATGTGGAACCGCTGTAACCGGGAGAAATTGGGGTTTCACACGCAATAAGATTTTATTGACAAACTTACATTTTTTATTACAAAAAAACACTACAAATTGCAAAAAATAGATTTTTTTTTATTTTTTTGCACATATTTCACCCAAAAGTATTGAGAATACACAAAAAAAGGCCAAAAAAGACATCGCATGTTGAAGCCCAGACTCTTCTGAAAAAAACAATATATCATTTTCCTGGGAAATCCCTGGAAATCCCTTCAAAAATCACATTTGAACATGGGGAGCGCAAAATAGTTCAAAATGGTCTGGCACCAAGGGTGACAAAAACTCCAGGTAGGCTGGCAGCGAAAGGGTTAAAGGAGAACTAAGGGGAGAGGATAGAAATGCACCCATAAGGCACAAGGGGATTATAAAGGGACAGGGGCATCCCATGCCGGGAACACCAACCCGGAAGCCGCCTACCCACATTTGGATCTCACGGAGGAGTAATACTCCTGTATACACCAGAAGGTGTATGTATCTACCTTTGCCTGAACCACACAGCCAGGGCTGGGAGGCATACAATATAACCAAACAGGTTTAAAGAGTTTCAGACAGAAATAGAGAAGGGAGCAAGCCCGGCTACCTGCAGCTTGAAGGAGAGTCATATTCTGAATGCTTCACCGACAGCAGAGACAAAAGGACTGAGGAATAGTGGGAGGAACCCAGTACTTATGGACCAGGAGGGGCTCCTTTTTTCCATGTCATCTCTGCAAGATCGCCCTCTACAGGCCAGGTTCCCAAGTGTCATGAATATCGGCAAGTGGGGGGTGTGACATACTAGGAATAGAAAACTGAAGTGCATCAAGTCAGCCAGGTGGTTATAGGCCCGGGAGGGGCCTATACATCTTTGTTCTTGCAGTCACACCCTTCGGTGTAGAGAGTTTACCCCAATCGTAATGAAGATGATGTCCCCAAATGGATTGAAAGAAAAATATTGAGAATACACTAAACTAGGCCACACAAGACATTTCATGTTAAAGCCCAGAAATGAATTCCCTGGGAAATCCCTTAAATAACACAGTTGAACATGTACAGCACAAAATATTTAAAAATGGTCTGGCAACAGAAGCTGGCACTTAACCCTTTAAGTGCCAGCCTACCTGCAGCATTTCCCACTCCCTGTTGCCAGACGATGTTTCACTATTTTGCGCTACACATGTTCAACTGTCATTTTTGAAAGGATTTCCAGGGATTTCCCAGGAAAATGATATATTGTTTTTTTCAGCAGAGTCTGGGCTTTAACATGAAATGTCTTGTTTGTATTTAGGTGTATTTAGGTGTATTCTCAATATTTTTGGGTGAAATATGTGAAAAAAAATTAAATAAAATTATTTTTTTACAATTTGTAGTGTTTTTTGTAATAAAAAAATGTAAGTTTGTCAATAAAATTTTATTGTGTGTGAAATCCCAATTTCTCCCGGTTACAGCGATACCACATATGTATAGGTAGACACCCTTTCCTGCCCAGGAAACTCCCCCAAACTGAAATAGCGCTTTAGGGGATTTTCAGAAAAAATACAACTGTGATATGCGCTATGCGCACCTTGCAGTTTTACCAGAAAAACAACCCTTTACATTTGAAATACCCCCAACAAACTATATATTCTCTGGAAATACCAGGCTTGTTGATGTGCCCATAGTTTTCTGGAAGTAATTCCTCAATGTATTCTTTGGTTGCAAAGAGTTTCCCCAAAAAAAGGATAAAAAAGCAGAATCAAAGCCACATTTTCCTAAAAAACCTATATACAAACAAGAAAAAACAAGTTTAATCTGAAAAGGCAACATTCCCCGAACAGAACAACACCCAACATGCATAGGTTCTGTCAAGGGAAGAGTTGCCAAACACCCCAAAGTAAAGCATGTGTGTAACGGTAATTTTACTTGAAAATTTCAGTTCTGCAGACAAAGTGCGCACCTTGCGATTTTTCAACCAAAACAACCCTTTACATTAGGAATATCCCCCATAAACCATATATTCCCTGAAAGTACACATGTTAAGCTTTTTAAGCGTACCCAGCTTGTTGTAGTGGGCTCATCTTTCTGGAATTAATTTCTCAAAGAATTCTTTGGTTGCGCAGGGTTTCCCTAAAAAATTTATAAAAAAGCTGAATAAAAAACACCTTTTCCTAAAATATAAATATGCAAACCAGAAAAAACAAGCTAAGTCTGAAAGCGCAAGGTCTCCCGAACAGAACAATACCCAACATGCAGAGGTACTATTAACCCTTTGCATTGCCAGCCTACTTGAGATTTTGTCACCCTCTGTTGACAGGTCATTTTTCCCCATTTTGCGCCATGTTTTGTGCCATTTTTGCGCCATTTTTGCTGTAATTTTCAGGAAAATTATATTTATATTTTTTTGCAGCAGAGTTTAGGCTTTAACATGAAATGTCTTGTTTGTAAATTTTATTTTGTTTTTTACAATATTATTTAGTAAAAAAAAAATAAATAAATAAATAAAAACATTTTTAGAAAATTGCCTCCTTTATTTTAAATAAAAAATGTATTTTATTAAGGAAAAGCATATTGCATGTGAAAGCCCCATTTCTACCGATTAGAACGGTACCACATATTTATCGGTAGCCCCCCGTTCCTGCCCAGGAGACCCCCCCTAACTGAAACAAGTAATCTATAACATTTACAAATAAAATACAACTACCATCCACACTACAAAGGGTTAAATCGAGAGAAAGAAATGACATAAGGTCCCCCCTCCCTTGGGGGGGGGGTTGGGGGGAGACCTTATTTTTTTTTTGGGGGGGGGGGGGGGGATTTTTAAGGGTTAAAAACCCTTAAAAATCCCCCCCAAAAAATTGACATGGGGTCCCCCTTACCCAAAGTAACCAGCCCGGGACCAGCTATGCATGTGCATAGGCTTGTGGAAACAGGGCACAGGGGCCAGCTTTTGTGGCCCCTGGCCCTGCAGGCTACAAGCCCGCATAGCCCGTGGGCCCGGGCTCTTCTGCCCCCCCCCCCCCCCCCTGAGCTTTGGGGAGGCAGGTAATGGGGGTGCCAGGGGTTAATGGCAAGTCACCCGCTAGTCACAGGTGACTTGCCACCTCCCCCAGCCTTGTGAACTGGTATAGGGGTCATGGACCCCTTACCAGTTCACAATGGGTTAAATGTAAAAAAAAAAACACACACACACAAAGAAATAAATATTTTATTATTTTTATTTTTTTTTAATACTTACCTCCCATCCATCCTGGAGCACTGTGTCCCTCGGCGATCACTGGCTTCTGCTCACCTGCTGGAAGCCTTTTAAAGCTGCTGGATAACAGAACACAAAGGGTTAATTAAAAAAAAAAATGACATGGGGTCCCCCCTCCAAGGGAGGCGGACCCCATTTTTTTTTGGATTTTTAAGGGTTAAAAACCCTTAAAAATCCCCCCCCAAAAAAGGATGTGGGGTCCCCCTTACCCAAAGTAACCAGCCCGGGACCAGCTATGGGGGCTTGTAGGCACAGAGTGGGGGGGGGAAGCTTTTGTGGCCCCCCCACCCTGCAGCCTACGAGCCCACACAGCCTATGTGGGCCCGGGCTCTTCTGCCCCCCCCTGGGCTTTGGGGAGGCAGGTAATGGGGGTGCCGGGGGTTAATGGCAAGTCACCCGCTAGGGCAGGTGACTTGCCACCCCCCCAGCCTTGTGAACTGGTATAAGGGGTCTCATGGACCCCTTACCAGTTCACAAGGGGTTAAATGTTGAAAAAAAACCCACACATTAATAAAAAGTATTTTATTAAAGAAAAAAAAAAATACCATTTTGTGAGTACTCACCTGAAAAATGGATATTGTTGGTGTGCCACACACCCCGCTTCACCTTTAATATTCTTCACTTATTGGGTTAACTCAGCCCCAGGTGACGCTGTGCAGAGAGGAAGTCTTGTAACAAGCCCCCTTCCGGCCTATATATACCTGGTACCTCCCTTTAATCACCAGTATATTAAAAAGCAGAAAGACAAGGTACCAGTATTTAACCGGTAACCTCAAATAAATTGATATAAATAAAAGCTTCACCATATAAAGGCTTCGGAATACCGAAAAGGGGTGGGAGTGAAGCGGGGTGTGTGGCACACCAACAATATCCATTTTTCAGGTGAGTACTCACAAAATGGTATTATTCTTGGTGTGCCACACACCCCGCTTCACCTTTAATATTCTTCACTTATTGGGACATCCAAAAGCAGTGTCCACAAGGGATGGGCATCTCAAGGCCAGGTGAAGCATAACTTAAATGACTGCAGTCTGCAGAACTTTGCAGCCAAAAACAGCATCCGCTGAGGCTCGCACATCAACTTTGTAAAACTTAGAAAAAGTATGAACAGAAGACCAAGTGGCGGCCTTACAAACTTGTTCAACAGAAGCTTGGTGCTGAAAAGCCCAAGACGCCCCAATGGCGCGAGTAGAATGAGCAGTGATACGAAAAGTGGGAACTTTCCCCTTAGCAGAATAGGCCGCAGTAACGGCCTGACGTATCCACTTGCTAATGGCAGATTTGGCTGGTGCCAAACCCTTCTTAGGCCCATGGGGCACAACAAAAAAGGAATTCGTCCTACGAAAAGGAGACGTGATAATCAAGTAGTACTTAACACAGCGTACTACATCCAAACAATGCAAAACCCTCTCTTTGTCATTCTTAGGATTAGGACATAAGGAGGGAAGAACAATGTCTTGGTTCAAATGAAAAGCAGAAACAACCTTGGGAAGAAAGTCTGGCTTGAACCGAAAGACCACTTTATCCTGATGCCTCTCAAAGTAAGGCGCCTGGATAGACAAGGCCGCCAACTCTGAGACACGCCGGACCGAAGTGATAGCTACCAAGAAGACAATCTTCTGAGTCAGGGTAGACAAAGCAATATCTTGCAAAGGCTCAAAAGGAGGAGCCTGAAGAGCAGAAAGAACCAAATTCAAATCCCAAACCGGGAGTAATGGTTTCCTGGGAGGCCGCACATGCGTAACCCCCTGGAAAAAAGTTTTAACTAAAGGCTGAAGCGCAACACGCTTCTGAAAAAAGATAGAAAAGGCAGAAACTTGCCCTTTCAACGTACTTAGCTGAAGACCAGAGTCCAGCCCTGATTGTAAAAACTCCAGAATCCTGGAGACCAAAAAGACCCTACAAGGAAAAGATCTCATCTCGCACCAAGCGATATAGGCTTTCCAAGTCCTAAAGTAGATGATAGAAGAAGACCTCTTCCGGGCACTGATCAGAGTCTTAACGACTGAATCAGAAAGACCCTCCTCCTTCAGGATGGAGGTTTCAGCAGCCAGGCCGTCAAACCCAGCGCTGGTAAATTGGGGTAACACAATCGACCCTGAGTGAGCAGATCGGGCTGAAGAGGCAGAACGACCTGGTCCACTGCCAGCCGAACGATGTCTGCGAACCACACTCGCCTTGGCCACCTTGGGGCCACGAGAACGGCGGACACCTTTTCCAGAGCCAACTTCCGAAGCACCCTGCCCAGCATGGGTATCGGAGGAAACAGGTATAGAAATCCCAGACCCCCCCAGCTCAGGGACATCGCGTCCACTGCCAGAGCCAGAGGATCCTGGGAGAGCGACACGAAGTTCGGGAGCCTGTGATTGTGACGAGAGGCAAACAGGTCCACCTCTGGTGTCCCCCATCGGAGACACAGTGAGCGAAAAACCTGAGGATGGAGAGCCCATTCTCCCAGACGGGGAGAGCCCCTGCTCAACCGGTCCGCTTCCTGGTTCTCCACTCCTGGAATGTATACCGCCGAGAGACAAGGAACATGGGCCTCTGCCCAGGTCAGGATCAGGGACACCTCTCTGAGAGCACTCAGGCTGCGAGTCCCTCCCTGATGATTGATGTAAGCAACCGCTGTTCGATTGTCTGAACGCACCTGGACCGGAAGGCCCAGGACGTGCTGAGTCAGGAGAGCAAGCACCCGACGGATGGCTCTCAGTTCCAGAATATTGATGGGTAAGTGGGCCTCTTGAGGCCCCCACTGCCCCTGGAACTGCAGCTCCTTCCAGAATCCGCCCCATCCCGACAGACTGGCGTCCGTCGTGACAATTTCCCAAAGAGGGGTCAGGAAAGACCTGCCCTTCACAAGATTGGTCGAGACCAACCACCACTGGAGGGACTGCCGGACCCAGGAGGACAACTGGAAGGGCTGATCCAGCGACCGAGGCTGCTGGTCCCAAGACGCCAACAGATAAAGCTGAAGCGTCCTCGTGTGAAATTGAGCAAAAGGAACTGCCTCGAAGGAGGCAACCATCAACCCTACCAGCCTCATCCCCAGACGGATGGACGGCCGAGGATTGGAGAGTAGGACCCGAGCCAACTCCTGAATCAGATGAATTTTGGACTGGGGAAGAAACTCTGTGTTGATGAGAGTCCAACTGCATCCCCAGAAAAGACACCACCCTGACCGGAGCGAGGGAGGACTTGGAGAAGTTGATCACCCAACCAAAGCTTTCCAGCGTGGAGACCACCAACCTGGTGTCTGTCTCTGATTGATTGAGGGACGGAGCCATGATGAGAAGGTCGTCCAAATAAGGTACGACACGAATGCCCCGAGATCTGAAAATGGCCATGGCCCCTGCCAGCACCTTGGTGAACACTCTTGGAGCTGAGGTAAGGCCAAACGGAAGTGCCACGAATTGATAATGCTCATCTTTCATCAGGAATCGAAGAAAACGTTGATGAGCGTGGCAGATGGGAACATGAAGATAAGCATCCTTGATGTCTATGGACGTCATGAAGTCCCCTTGCCGAAGAGAGCCGACGGCAGTACGCAAGGTTTCCATGCGAAACTTCCGAAAACGGATGAACCTGTTGAGTAACTTCAGGTCCAGGACGGGACGAACTGACCCATCTTTCTTGGGGACTGCGAAAAGATTGGAGTAGAAACCGAGGTCCATCTCTAAGCGCGGTACCGGCCGGATGACCGCCATCTCTAACAGATTCTTTACCGACGCCAGGAGCCCCTGCGCGGCCAAAGGATCGATGGGCACCCGAGACCGAAAGAACCGTGAAGGAGGGCGAGACTCGAATTCCAGCTTGTAACCGGACGACACTACCTCCTGGATCCATCTGTCCGGAACTTCCTGGTTCCAAACCTGGGAGAAGTGTCGCAATTGTCCCCCCACCCGCACGGGTGAGGGCAGCCCCTCATTGCTGAGCGGGCTTACCAGCAGGTTTGGGCTTGGTGTCCCAGGACTGAGCGGGGCGGCCACGGCCCCTCCCCCGAGTCCAACCTGTACGTCTGGTAGCGGGAAAGGAAGCCCCCCTACCCGCTCTGAATCCCCGAAAGGAAGGCCTACCAGAACTTGCCCCCCTAAAGGGACGACGAGGCCTCTTGCGTTGTGGCCTCTTACCACCCTTTGCGACTGAATCAATTTTCTCACCAAACAGACGCAACCCCAAAAAGGGGAGAGCTGTGAGCACCTTTTTAGAAGCTGAGTCCGCCGACAACTGACGCAGCCATACTGACCGACGAATAGCCACCAGCATTGCAGCTGTCTTGCTACTCATAGCCAGTGCATCGTCCTGAGCGGATAGAACATAGGAAACAAAAGATTCACACTGCTTGAGCGTAGTTAACTCTTTACAAGTGGGATTGAGATCCCCATATAGCTCCTGAATTACAGACCTAACCGCCAATAGAAGAAGGGCCGAAGCACACACCGGGCGCATCGTTGACCCAGCATCAATAAAACCATGGCGAGCGTACTGGTCAATCCGACGATCCTCCCCATCTTTAGGGACAGTGGTCTCAGCAGACTGTACCATAGCCGTGCTGGAGAGCCCTAGCACAGGGGTATCGACGTCAGGAGGGACAGACCAAAGCTTCACCAATTCTGGCGGAAAAGGATAACGCTTTTCCCAACTGGAAGGGATTCCAGATAACCGCGTGGGATGTTCCCATTCCTTAAGGACCACCCTCTCAAAGTGGTGTTGTCTGGGAAAAACCCAACACGGCTGAGGCTCTTTAAACAACTGGCCCTTTGGCAGGGTGACAGCCTCAGGCGGATCTAACTTCAAAATTTCAAACATTTGAGCCAGAATGGAGGGGGTGTCAAGGGAAACCCCCGCCGACCAATCGCCAATCGCATCAGCCTCAAGCTTATCTGCAGGCTCATCTGACTCCAACAGGAATTCTTCCTCGTCCGGGGAGCCATCGGACCATTCCACAGACTCACATATCTTGTCCTGTGGAGCCGAAGGTATCGGAGTCAGGTGCTTCCGTTTTGCAGTGGCTTTTAACCCTGCTTTAACGGGCACTATTTTCCGGAGGCTGGCCAACCGCGCCGCCACCTCGGATTGCGAATCCCCACTTTTGACAGTGTCATGCGGGGTCCGGAACAGGGAGGGAGAGGTAGGAGATGATGGAAGTTGCAACGGCCAGCAGCCGGAGCAACAGACTGACGCGCAATGCTCTGCCTTGCACAAGGAATGCATATAAAGACATCATCAGCTGGGAGCGGAGCCCCACATCTTATGCACCCCCTGGATGGCTCAGAAGAACCGTTTCCGGCAATAACGGAAGCCTCCATATGGTGATTTATGGTATTCGCAATTTTTTGGGCTTTAAGGCATAGGCCAACCCGGGATGCCCCCTTATTGTAAATGTCCCGGAAGGGAGGTTTTTTTTTTTTTTTTTTTTTTTTTTATTATTATTTTTTTTTTTTTTTTTTTTTATCCAAAGGAAGGTCCCCCTTAATAATCTATATCTATCTATCTATCTATCTATATATATATATATATATAAATCTATATATATATATATAAATCTATATATATATATATATATATCTATATATATATATATATCTATATCTATATCTATATCTATATCTATATCTATATCTATATCTATATCTATATATCTATATATCTATATATCTATCTATATATATATATATATATATATATATATATATATATATATATATATATATATATATATATATATATATATATTTAAATATAAAAATAACCCAATTTTCTTTTCTTTTAAAAAAGAAAGACTAGCCAAGTAACAGAGCCGGAGGGCCGCTATAATCAGGGATCCCAGGATCTGTAGGGAAAGGTAAAACCAACAATCAGATCCCCACACAAGTGTAACATGCAAACATATTTATGCATGGCACCAAGGTGCCTTTAAATGAGCAAAAAGAACAAAACCTTGCCCTTTATTAATTCATAATGACAATAAGCATAATGATGCCTCCTTAAAACACTCGCCCCTATGTCTAAATATTATAGACTTTAAATACCACTCAACGGCTCCACACAAGGTGGGGCAGCTTACCTGTAAAGGACCGAGAGCAGCAACAGCAACAGGAAGGACGACGCAGCAGCCAGCAGCAGCAAAAGTAAATAGACCCATGTGCGGCAGCGAGCCCCCCCCACGTGTCTTCCTTTAAACCAGGAAGGAAGGAAGTGAGGCTGGGGCCGGCCGCATGACGCTGCCGCCGGTGCCACGCCCCCGTCTCCACGTCACCGGGACCAGCCCCCTTAAGCCCGATCAGTGCGGCCAATTCATCAAGGGATTACTACCAGATGAGCCACTACAATGTGCACAAAAACACAACAAGGCAGGAGGAGGAGGGGGGAGGAGGAGAGAGGCAAGGAAAACACAGCGCAGCCAATACTGACAGAAAAGCCTGCCCGACGGCGGCCACAAGGAGACCAGGGGAGGCGGGAGGGGGTCTGTGGTAATACAAAGGCTCAGGCGGCAAGCCAACCTACACAGCGCGGTCCGCCCCAACCCCCCCCTAAAGCTGACCTAAACACTGGCCAAACCAGCCAGTACTATTAAAAAGACCTGCCCGAGGAGCTCCCAAGAGGAAAAATCCTCACACTTGCTGTGCAGTCTGCTCAATGCATAAAAGTAACACACACATGTTATAATGAAGTCATACAGTGAAATACACACACATAATACACAACCCTCTAACCCCCCCCCCCCATAGTGAAGGGAGAAGGGACCGTAACGGGAGAGTAAGGGGCTAAGGGGACCCTCGGGACAGGGGCATCCCATTTCCGGATCACCATGCCGGATAGCCGCATTGCCCCCAAAAGAGGGGGTCGAGCGGAGGAGATAAGCTCCTAGGCACCTATAGTGCCGTCTACCAATTGCCCAGTGAGCAGCCTAGGCTGGGAGGCTTCCATTCCACCATCAAGGTATAAACAATCAAAACCGGGCAGAAATAGACCAAAAGGGGGTGCCGGGGTAAGACCCCGGCTACCTGTAAGCAGGAGACTTCGATCTTCTGTCTTGTCGTCAAGCAGAGAGAAAAATACTGGTGATTAAAGGGAGGTACCAGGTATATATAGGCCGGAAGGGGGCTCGTTACAAGACTTCCTCTCTGCACAGCGTCACCTGGCGGTGAGTTAACCCAATAAGTGAAGAATATTAAAGGTGAAGCGGGGTGTGTGGCACACCAAGAATAATGTTTTTACTGTACTTACCTCCGATTGCAAGCTCTTGTCCCTCGCCGCTCTGCTGACAGATGCCGGTGATCGGCATCCAGAGAAGGAGGAGGCAGGAGATCAGAGGATCTCCTGTCACCTCCTTCCAGGGCACCGATCACCGGCATCTGAGAAGCTGAGAAGGCTGAAGCCGGTGATCGGGGCCAGGATGACGTCATAAGCCCCGCCCCCAAGGGGTGGGGCTTAGCGGCAAGATGGCGGCCGCCATCGAGGATGAAAGGGGAGAGAGCCTCTCGGGCTCTCTCCTGAAGATCGGTAAGTCCTGGGGGGGGATCAGAGGCCCCCCAGGTGAAGAGGAGGGACAGCGGGAGCCAGCGCACATGCAGGTAAGTGAATGTCATTTTTTTTTTCTTTTTTTTTTTTTTACAGTTAGCAGCTTCTGCTGCCAAAGCGGGGGGGGGGTGCTATTCCGGGATCGGATGGCACCAAATTAAAGAGGAGACCCGGCCGGATCCAACAAGGGGTCAGGTGAGTATTTTTTATTTTTATTTTTTAAACCAGCAGCGGGGAAAGTCAAGCACGTAACACCTACGGGCTTGGCACTTAAGGCCCAGCCAAGCCAGCACGTAGGTGTTATGTGCATGGCAACAAAAGGGTTAAAGGCAGTATGTGTTAATGCTACATATATGTCCCCTACATGTAATCTAAGAAGGATAGAAAACCAGGAGGAGCATGAAATTACATAAGCCATGGAGTGATGTTCAATGTAGTAAAATGTGGCATACCGATAGATTTCTGCTTCGCGATGTTCCGCGCTCTCTCTGTTCCAGGTGATCCAGTGGTAGTAGCACTGCGCCGACGCATTGGAGCCTGCCCATGTTGCTCTCTATTCCACCCTCGAGAAATAGACTTGTCCACTGCCTTATGGAATTCATGACTACCGCCTAAAGCGTGTTAACAAAAATAAAAGGTGAGTGCCAACAATAATATAAGATTTCTATTGAGCAAATTTAGAGTTTATAAATGTCGGTGGCGGTATAAATGTCAGATAATTGCTGTCTTTATCATTATTAGAGTGCAAGTTCTAATAAATCCTATGTGAGTCTCTTGTTAACTCTAAACAGCCTGACTGCACCACCGTGACCAGAACCCGCCCCGGGGGGGGGGCGGCTTTTGCTCTACCGAAGACCCTCTTGGGAGGAGCTGCGGTAGAGGATGTTATGCAAATTAATTTATAAACTCATTATACATTAAACCGCACATAGTAATTTAAGGCGTCCTCAATGGACTACCTGTTTAAACAGAACAAAAATACAATTCTGTGAAGTACTCACCTTGTAGAATTGGTATTATACGTATACAGTACGTCCTCCTCCAGATATAATACTTGCAATTGGGTTATCCTCCGCCAGGGGTCGCTGTGCACTGCAGACATGCAAAAACAGGCTCCTCCCAGCCCTTCATATACCCAGGGACCTCCCATAAATCCCCAGCATTGAAAAGCAGTAAACCAGATGCCGGGAGAATCCAACCACCAAGAACAACTGGTAATGATAACAATAACAACAATCACCATACAGGGGATCCAGAATAATGCAAAAACCAGGGTGGGGTGGAGCAGGACTTACTGTATACGTATAATACCAATTCTACAGGTGAGTACTTCAAAGAATTGTATTATTCTAAGTATACAGTACGTCCAGCTCCAGATATAATACTTACAATTGGGACATCCAATAGCAGTGTCCATAAAGTAGGGTGGGATCCCCAACAAAAAGGCACAGCAGGCAGTCGAGACACTGTAACCTGCAACCTTGCCACCGAAAGCGACAGGAGCAAAGGCTCCAGCGTCAAATCGTAAAAACCCTTGAAAGGGTATGAACCAAAAACCAAGGTAGCTGTTTAGCAAACTTGTACAACAAAACCTGATGATGAAAGGCCAAAGGATACCTACTCACCAGTAGAATCAGAATAAGGCGAGAGAAGCTCAGCACCTCACAGGAATAGGCCTGAGTAACAGCCTGACAAAATCAAGCGCTAACAATTATTCCAGGAAGAAGCCAATCTTCCCTAGGACCAGAAGGGAAAACCATAGTAAAGGCTAGGCCAAGGGCCGCGTAACCCCTGGAAGCAGACAAGATCAGGCACATACAGAGGTAGGTGCCCACAAACCCCAAGGGGCATCAGTCCCCCTAAGTGACCAGAAACAATCCAGGAAAAAAATGCCAGCACCTGATGAGGGAAAATAAATCCCCTTGCCTCAGAGTTACTAGGAATAAGGCACAAAAGAAAGGCGATGTCTTAAACACATGAGCCTAAACCACCACCAGAGGTAGAAGGTCCGGCGTAAGGCGGACTCACACCAATCCATATGGGTAAGCCATACCTCATAAGAATGGAAGAAGAAGAAGAAGAAGAAGAGCGCTGCTCTTAGACTTCCATTAGTCACGAACACAGAGGAGAGAATCCCGTCTCCATAAGGACGGAAGAACCAGCAGCCAGGCCGGCTAGGCCAGAGACTGTAGAATTGGAGTGACGTAACGGAGGCCCTGAGAGAAACAGGGCGACACCCCTAGCAGAACGTACAGAACTACCACCCTAAGGTATCACGTCTGCGAATCCACACTCCACTAGGCCACCAGTATCAATGGTCCCCCTACCAGAGCGATTCTGCACAGAAACCCGCCTAGCAGGGGGAAGGGAGACCAGGCATACAGGCCAAAATGTCCCCTCATAAAAATACTAAATCCTCATGACCACTGCCAGAGGAACCAGGGAAACGAGTGGCAAGAGCTTGAAAAAGTGACGGTGCACCAAACAATCCGTACTGATTGAACTTAATAGTGATCCAAGAAATAGCACAACCTGTCACAGAGGGACTTCCGCAGGAGCGAACACCAATGATAAGCAGGCAACATTATCCTCCACCCAGAACAGGAACATATACCTTCCTGGGGAACCATCCTGCACTAGGTCCCACACAGATGATTAAGGTAGGCCACAGTCGTCAGACAGACTGAGCACCGCCCAACAGGCCGGGAAGAGGAGAAGACAGGCGAGATCGCGTCAGCCTGAAGACTCACTGTTTCAATACTAATAGGTACAAGAACCCCCTAAAAGGCCCCACCTTCCCCACACCCGCATGGGGTTACAGAAGAAAAGAACCTCCCCATCATCTGGCATCCACGGTGATCATCTGTGGAAGGGGCAAGAAAGGAACTGTTCCCAGACAGGTTCCTAGAGTAAATCCACTCCAAGAGGGACTCCTAACCAAGGGGAAAGGCACACGTGATCCCGCTCCAGGGATGCTGGGTCCCAGTCCAGTATGAAAGTGGACCAACACCCAGGATTTTGACTATCCTGGGTCTTGGTCCACTTCGGTGGGGCACCCCGCTGTGTGAAACCCCCCCGAACTCACCTCTCCCCTCTCCTTCGCCGCCGCCTCCCGCGTGTCCCTCTTGACGCGCGCGTGCCCGCGCCGGCCATTCACAGACGGCCGGCGCGGGCGCACGCACGCCTAGAGGGGCGCGAGGGAGGCGGCGGCGGCCGGCCGCCGCCGAAACTGAGGTAAGGAGTTTGGGGCGTTTGGGGGGGTTTCACCCCGCGGGACATCCCGATCTCGGATGTCCCGCGGGGAGGGAGGTGATCACCGGTGGGTGTTGGTCCACTTTAAGAATAGAAGTTGCAGAAAATAAAAAACCCCGGTAGAGGAATAAGGAACTTCATCTAAGCAAGTCACCAAACGGGTCCACCAGCTGCATTCCTGCCTGGTGAAGGGACTGGAACAGCAAGTAGGGACAGAACCCATGCAACCAGATTGTCCTCCTTATTGTAGAGGGAGGAAAATTCTCACCTGAACCGAATCTAGATTCATCCCTAGGAATGGAGATATCAATCCAGAGGAGAAGGAGGACTTGAGGTGAATAAACACCAATCCAAATGACTCCCAAGGGACGCCAGCAGCCGAGTAGCTAACTCGACCTGACATAGAGATTGGGAAGCGAGAAAGACCACCTGTCAGGTCTCACGCGGACGCCCCTTGGTCTCATCAGAGACATAGCTTCCATTAGTACCTTGGTGAGCACTGTGGGGGCAGAAGAGAGGCCAGATAACAAGGCCACGGGTTAGCAGTGTTGGACATCCAACACAAACCAGAAGAGCCTAGGTGTCTAGAAGACACGGGGAAGTGAGCATAAGCATCCTTGATCTCCCCGGAAGGCAAGGACCCACTAGGCGCAAAGCGCTAGTGGCCCATCCCAGATTTTTCATGCAGAAAGCTGCCTGAATAGTAGAATTGCCGACAACCTGTGAAATCAGAAGGGCAGACTGACTCATCCTTTTGGGAGGATGTGAAGGGGTTGGTGTAGCGGCACCTGCCCCTGCCTGATAAGGGCAAACTGCAAGTGACCTCCAGGCCCCGCAGGCCGAGTATGGCCTGCACCAGCACCTGAACAGAGGCAGGGACCAGGAGTACCCTGACAATCATGGGGGAGTCCGCGCAGCAAACTTTATCCTGTATCCGGAGGAAACTACCTCCTGTATCCACCAGAAAGAGGCAAAATGCCTCCTGATAGGAGCAAGGTGCTGCAGTCATCCCCTCACCCAGGCGGGCGAGGGCGCCCCATCATGCTTGAGGGGATTTGGTAGAAGATTTAGGTTTAACCCCGTCGGAGGGCCCAGAGCGTTGTCTGTTGCTCGTGGGGCAGGGGTCTGTACTAAGACTCCGGGCGGACACCCCCGGTTCTTGTTTAACGCTATGGTATGGAGGGGGAGGGGTGTCCCTGTCCCGAGGGGGCAGAGACGGGCGCTTGCGCCGGGGTGACTTGCCCTTTTTTCCAAACAGGTCCAGACGGGCCCCAAACAGGCGATGCCCTTTAAAGGGGAACCTGGTAAGAGTCCTTTTAGCAGCATAGTCAGCACCCCACTCTCGCAGCCAGACCAAGCGGCGCATAGCCACCACAAGGGCGGAAGTCCTCTCACACATTCTAATGGTGTCATCCATAGCTAAAAGGATAAATCTTACAAACACATCACAACTGGAGAGCGCATTAAACACCTCCCAGGAGAGATCGTTAACGTGATGCTCAAGCATCTGTCAGATGAGGGTTTTGGCGGCCACTGCAGTGATGGCCACGGCACAGACCGGGCGCAGCGCCGTTCCTGCACAGGAAAAGGCGTGAGAAGCCAGCTTATCCATGCGCCGGTTCTCGGAGTCCCGAAGGGTACTGTAAGCAGGAGCTGCAATAAAGGGGGGGTTAGGAACCCCAATGATCGGTGCGTCTACCACAGGGGGCGATGACCAACAATCAACCATTTCAGGGGGAAAGGGGTATTTCCAATCCCAGTCCCCTGGGGCCCCTGGAAGTTTACCGGGGCATTCCCATTCCTCGAGTACAATAGCATGGAAGTGAGCCTGCTCTAGGAATTCCAAGTGCGGTGTCGCTGTATGGAAACGCTCCCCTCTCGGCTGGGGAGCCGCGTTAGGGAGAGAGATAGACAGGGTCTTAAAGATCCTCATCAACAATCCAACGGTATCAAACTGGTTCCAGTCCTCGTGGTTAGAATCGTCATGACTCCTCGGCTCCTCATCGGATGAGCCCGAGTCAGAGAACCCTCCTTCATCAGAAGTGGTGCAGGCATGCGGAATAACGAACTCCTGCGATCCCTTAGCAGAGGCAGAAACAGGGGGCGTCGAGGACCGCGTCTTATCAGGGCCTGAGCGTTTTGTCGACCCTGTAATAGTCTGGTCAGCCGTAGGCAGTCTGGAAGACGCAACCGGCTGTAACTCCCCACTCGTAAGTGACTCAGCAGCGGCGACATTTAAGCCTGGGGAAATAGGATAATTTGGGCGAGGAACAGCCCCTGGAGATCCTGGTTGCCGAACCAGTACTCGCTCGGCACAACGTGCACAGATCGGTGCGCTGTCAGCACCAAAGTGGGGGTAGCCACACGTTATACACTGCCGGTCTTGTCCCAGAGGGACCCCGGGCACAAAATTCTGAGATGCCCCCATATGGTGATTATCAATGCAATATAAGTCGGTAGGGATTTATGCAATAGGCAACCCTGGATGTCCCAAAGGCCCGCTAGGAATGTGGGAGAATGTTTTGTAAGCCCGCTACGAGATATGTTAGGCCGGGAGAAGCCACCGGAGTCTTTGACGTCTGAAAGACAGAAGGGGAACAAGAGGTGTCAGGGCCATGCGCAGCAGAATAATTAATAAAGATGAAATCGCCAGCAAGGGCACTTACTGACCAGGGGAGGAGAAGGACCGCCAACACGCGCGCGCGCGCAGATCCACAAAATGGTGCCAACCAAACCTCGGAGGGCGGTCTGATCTGGGCGTGATGCGGAGCGCGCCGCGCCAGGTCCGCGCCTCCCCCAAAGAGTGCGAAGCTCTGAAGCAGCCGTTAAGGCTTGACAAGCCAAGCATATAGTATGCCAGTAAAGGCATCTGCTAGTGCATACTCGTAAAGACCAAAGACGCCGCCGCCATTTTGACGCCCGTAGGCGTGTACAAAATTTATTTTCCTGCCCAAGTTGCAGGATAATAAAGCAGGACGTGCTGCACAAGATTGCATAGTAAACTGAGAAATTCAAAAACAAACGGCGGCGGCAAGAATAGAAGGAGCAAGCAGCGCAGCTCTGACACCTAGATGCCGGTCAGGGGCGAAAGTACGGCCATAATCGCGACAATAGAGTACACTGAGACCGCCACACACACACACACACACACACCCTTCTTTTCCCTCGAATATGGGGGAAAGCGAGGGAGGATGGCGACCCTTTAAACAGGGTCCACCTCTCCCCGGGGAATGGGGCAATAATGCGGGAGGGACATCCACTACGAGGCTCGCCATCAGCCTAAACTGCCTACCCTTTGGTGGGGGACTGCGGTGGAGCATGGCTCCGTTAAGCATGCATGGTGCTGCCTACCTTCACCGACCAGCGCAGCCCAGGCTGGGAGGCACATCACAAGGACGACGGGTGGGAATAGTCCAACAGGGCCGCAGGCTGTAATAGCCCCCCTCACCTGCGAGAGAGTGATACTTCATGTCTTCGCAGTCAGCACTGCAGAGAAATCTGGGGATTTGTGGGAGGTCCCTGGGTATATGAAGGGCCAGGAGGAGCCCGTTTTTGCATGTCTGCAGTGCACAGCGCCCTCTGGCGGAGGATAACTCAATTGTAAGTATTATATCTGGAGCAGGACGTACTGTATACTTAGAATATAAAACAAGCAGAAAGAAGGGAAGAGGGAAGGAAGAGAAGAAAAGGTAAAGAATGAAAAGGGAAGAGAGAAAAAGTGGAGGGAGGGGGGGAAAGGAAGGGTGGCGACGTTAGGGCCTCTATAAAGGTGGATGGAAGGAAGAGGGGCATCCCAGAGCACGCAACATCTCCCCTCCTGCTGGGTCAGTGCTCATTAACCCTATTCCCTAGGGCCATCAAACCTAATAGCCCCTAACACTTTTTCCGTTGGAACTCTCTCCATGGTTCCCACACCTGGTCAGCCTTTTCCTTATTAGAAATAATAAATAATATAAGATTTCAAAGCAATTGCTATAGATCACTAAATTCCTGTACATTTTCTCTTTTGAGCAAAAATAGGATTTTTGGATTTGCTATAAAATCACAAGCATTACCCAAAGTACTAACTTTGTTAGCCCATCTCACTGCAAAATGAAATAGAAATCTTCACAACCAAATAGGTTGATTAGGAGTTAAAAAAATGGATAGTAAAATAATCTCTTTAGGTGAAAAAAGCATTAGTTTTACTGTTGCGGAATCGCCAGCTAGGAAGACGATCAAAGGCAATGGTACTTTTTAGTATCGTTCAAAAAAGTGTAAAAAGTTAGGGATTTTTCCTAGGAGTATAAAGTGTTGACTTCCTGGGTGGTGTTTAAGCAGCAATGAAATTCTCTCATTTTTTTCAACAAAAGTTAAAGGAGCAACATAGCGAAAATTTGCATTGAAAAATAGAAATAATGATAATAGCTGCACAATAGCTTCTAATGTGTATAAATAATGTGACAATAGAAAAAGAAAATGGCTGCCGTGAACTTGCCAAATGTTTTCACAGGCAGGTGCTGTACACGGTGGTAACAGCTGTGTGTGTGGTGCTGCTTCTGTAATGAGACCACCAGGTGACTCAATAAATATATAAAATCTCTAAAAAATAACCTAAACTGACTTTTTGTTTAAGTTGACTTAAGCCTGTGCAGAGAGAGAAACCCACCCTTTTTCCTGGTTCCATGGTGATGTAAATAGCTGTGGCCACATCCTCGGCATCTCTGGGCTGAGGCATGCTCCCATGGATAACCAGATAGGCAGGGTGCCTATGGATGCTGCTGCCCCAGCTCCCATTTATTTTCTCATTTTCCAGTCCTAAATGCCTCTCGACGTGTCTTTGCTATCTAACAAACATCTTTCCAGACACAGACATTGCACAGCTAACGGTCTGCAACTCTGCCCCCTTACTCTGCATATCCCCCTCCTCTGCCCCCCCCCCCCCAATCTCCATGCACAGTGCCAGGGCAACGCTCTTCACCTCACTTCATTTGGATTGCTCCCAGATGACGGGCCTCGTCACCCAGCCGACATTTACAGCAGCTGCCACTCTACAGCGGCACAAAGTAGACTTTTAACCACATATTTACAGCTCCCTCCACCATTTACCAACATTTCAAGTACCATTTAATTCTAGGTTCCCATCTAAAAATCGCAATACTGCTCCTTTATATTTTACTACCAAGAGTTTTTTTTTTTTACAACTCTTACTGAATCAACCCCAATGTCTTAGTGTAAGTCCACTGTGTAAAGATTAAAAGGTGTTGATTTTAGGGGAATTTATATTCCAATAAGTACTATATGTTATTTGAATCTGTGTCCCTAAAAATAAAACACTTATAACCAGTGGCGGACTGGGACCTCCCTATGGCCGTTTGCTTATAAAGGTGTGTGAGCATTCAACCTTTGCCTTTGTGCTTCTTCTGCTTCTGCTCGCTTAGCTTGTCCAAAGGCAATTCATTAAGATCAAGATGGTAGACATTCTTTGCCAAAACTTTGGTCAGCGTTTCCATGGTGTGGGCCCATTCTGTAGCTTGTTCCTCCCAGTACGTAAGGGATGACATTACATTCAGTAGATCATCCCATAACTCTCGAGAAACAGTAACTTGAAGGCTTGACTTGATCCAGGCAACAATCAGTGTCTAAAAGAAAAGGAATTAACAGTAATTAAAGTTTCTGTATTTCAATACAATACTTTACATTAATGTATACATTAAACTGGAACACCACCCTTGCACAGCTGAAAAAGAAAACTTCCCAAATGCTCACTTGCCCTATATGCATGCATGATGCTGAAGCATTGTCAGCACCTACATTTGCTCCTGCATCTACTCAAAGCTAAAACACTTCTTCACTGATTTTCTAAGGGTAGGGGGAATTTTGGAGCTCCCTTTTCTAGCATACTAGCCGTGCTGCTGCATGAATTCAACAGACAATGCACAGTTACAGGAACCCAGCAGCACTTCCTGCTTGTAGGCAGCCTGCAGCCCCAGGAAATGCCATTGTGTTTTTAAAATTGAACACAACAGGAGATAAAGTTAAATTGTTATGTGCAGCAATCTGATTTGCCCTAGGGAGGGAAGCATATGGGCACTGTTTGTTGTAAAGGTGTTGGTGTGGTTTACAGGCTCTGTATTTTGTCACATTAGTATATTCCCATAGTGCAAGGCAAATAATAAAAGTAGCAACTTAAAGAGTATCCCTTACCACAAAACAAATTTTTGCTCCCACCACACAGGTACATTACAGTTTGGATGTTTTCTGCCCTCATTGCTTTTTGGTATTCCTGTTATAGTGATTTTAATTTAAGTTTTCCCCAGGAATGCCATTTGTATGCCATTGGTTTCTGATAGGATATCTGTTCTAAACTAGCTGTTCAAAAACCCCTTCCTCCCAACAGTCCCCCCCTTTGCTGGAGATGTGAGAAAGTCCCAGGCTCAATGCTGCACGTTTTCTGGGAGTATGAAACACCGGAGAGCTTCTGGAGAGGGGTGGTGGGATGGATTCACAAGATAACAGGGGAAGTCACTCCCCTTAACCCAGAGGTCTTACTCTTACACTGCACAACCCTATCAGTAGGAAAATCTAGGAAGTCCCTAACCATAAATGCCGCCCGCGCCTGTATCCCGGCGCGTTGGAGAGACACAACGCCTCCCCTCCATAGGCTCATGGGTGAGGAGGGTAGAAGTTATAAGGCGCATGCAGGATCTTACGGCCTCCCTCAGACAGACTGAAGAGAGGCACAGGCTCCTCTGGACTCCATGGAATATGTTCATTGAATCAAATGAAGGTAAAGAAGCACTTGGGATGCCCTGAGGCAACAGGGTGACGTGGGAAGATGGGGGAGCCTGACCCCGAATTCCCCCCTTCCTTATGTCCTTTACTCCCCCCCCCTCTTTCCCCTCCCCCCCCCCCCCTTTCCCCTTCTCTCCCTGTATATCCCGGGGGCAAGGCCCCTCGGGCCCCCAATTTTCCCTGTTGCTATTACATAAAAACATTGGCTGCCGAAGAGGGGGTGACACAGACCTGTGGGGGTAGAACGTTATAGCTCTAGTACTGACATTGATATGCAAGCATTTGACCAACGTGGATCTGGTGACAGACAGCTGCACTGTAATGTATCCTGAGATGTTGTAATTGTATCTGTTTGAACCTGCAGAAAAATGTGTATATGACAAAGTCTGTGTACCCTCCCGACACAGTCGGTTTCAATAAAGATTGTTAAAAAAAAAAAAATCTCATGCTGGGAGCAATTATAGCATATTTAAAATAGTGCTAGAAGGAAGATTAGAGCCAAAAGAAGTTTTAATTTTCCCCCAATTTTTCCTTTGAAGCCCAAATCATTTGTGGGCATTTTATTCCAATTGCGTTGATACATGTTTTTTTTTTTTTTTCTTTGATATGTAACCTTCCACAGTATGTGGGGAATGACTAGGCAAAAACCATGAGTTATTGTGGTAATAATTGGTTACCAAGAACAGCTTAATTTAATTATTTAATTGTGAATCCTAGGTTGTCACTAGGCCATAAGTAAAAAAAAAATAAAAAAATAAAAAAAAAAAAAAACAGCAAGTACAGTGTGAGGTCTGGGGTTCCTGCGCAATATGGGAGCCTGCTTCTGCCCCAGCTTTGGCTGTCTCCATTTCCTGGATTTACCCCTGCTGTATGCTGCTCCACCAGCAGGTGGCCCTCTGCTGCAGAGGTGCTGGTGATTAGCCAGCACCTGTGGTACTTGACTGCCCCTTTATAAACTGTTCCACCCTTGCAGCTGATGGATCCCTTGAAGCTAGACCTAGGACTCCTACTACAGCCTTAGATTTCTGGACTCCGTATCTACTTTGGACTTTTGAACTGGATCCCAGCATGTGTATGTTTGCTCCCTTCACCTCTGGTATCTGCACCATAAGTATATAACCCCTACCTGCCTGGCCCCTCACCTGTTTTATCTGTACAGCAGCCGGTTTTGCTTTGTGCCGTGTATATCTGTTTGCAGTGTTACCACCGTTAAACCCTGTTTGTCGCATATCTGCCTCTGTCCTAGTGTTTACAGCTCTAAAATACTGGTCATTCTTATAGTGAGGGATTTCTCTGCTGAGAATCCCTGACATTCAGTCAATTGCAACCGAGGACTTCAACCAAGGGTGTTGGGGTAGGGGAAATTATTTTTTATTTTATTTTATTTTTTTTTACTGATAACAGCTATTAGTAAGTGTTAATGTTATTTTCTTCTAAATAAGCATCTGATCCTTTTTTGAAGCTGTCAGTGGTTGATGCTGTAACAAGCTTAAAGAATGATTGTTGCTTCCGGAGACTGAATTTCTTTTTTTCCAGTCAAAGGGAGCGTCCCCTTATCTTTAGAGAGGATTTTACCTGAAACAGTGCATTTATATATTTTTACAAGTTAATAATGTCCCCCCTCAGTCGTCCCCTCTCAAGATTAAACATATTTAATCTTTACTCATAACTAAGATCCTTCATTCCTCTTATTAGTGGCCTTTCCATAGTCAGAGCATCCATTCTTTGGACAGCCTGAATGGCATATTCCAGGTGAGGGTGCACCAGTGCCTTGCAAAGAGGCAAAAATACATTCCTATCCCATTATTGTTAGCATTGGAAGCAGCTGCTTGACATTGCATGCTGTTGATGTGATCTACCAGTACCCCCAATTGGAATTAAAACTAAAAATTGGCATACCGTATGTATTTAACCCATGTGTCAGCATAAAAACACCAGAAAGGCCACAGAGGCTGCAACACATTTAAGCAAGGGGCAAAAAGATCTATCCAAATAAGTCAGGGACAAAGCTGTTGAGCAGTGCAAGTCAGGGTTGGGTTATAAAAAAATTTCCAAATCTCTGATGATCCCACCAGAGCACAATCAAATGCATTAACAAATGAAAAGAAAATAGCACCAGAACGAAATTGCCAAGAGATAACCATCCGCCAAAGCTCCCAGACCAGTCAGAGGCAGCACATAGATCAAAGTTAACCCTACAGGAGCCGTAGAGTTCCCAAGTAGAGATTAGAGTATCTATTCATACAATCACAATAAGCCATACATTTCATAAAGAAATAAAAATCTTTAATTGAGGCAAAAATAGGAATGCTGGTTTCAGATTTGCCAAAGGACACGTGGAAGACTCCCCAAATGTAAGGAGGAAGATGCTCTGGTCAGATGAGACCAGAAATTAACTTTTAATCTACTAAGTAAAACACTTTGTCTGGGGCAAAACATTTCTCAACACCCCAAGAACGAGCAGCAGCATAATTCTGTGAGGATTATTTTCAGCAGCAGGGACTGGAAAATCCATCCAAGTTAAGCAAAACTGGTTTTGGTCTTTCAGTAAGACTAGGATGGAGGTTAGCCCTCCAACAGGAGAATGACCAGAAGCATAGTGATAAAGCACTTGAGTGCTTGAGCCCTTGAGAACACTTGACTGGTTTAAGGGTAAATGTACTTCAATGACCTAATAAAAAGCCCAGACCTTGATCCACAGGAAAATCTCTGGTCAGACTGGAAGATTGATGTTCAACAGTGGAAACCATGTAACTTGAAGGTAATGGAACAATTTTACCTTCAGGATTGGGCAAAGATAACATTTTTGTACATACCTTGTTAAATGGATTTCCCTTAGTTGTTCATACAGGGACACCTCTTCCTTACAAATGGCTATTGCTTGGAGACAGAAGCAGGACTAGAGCAGGGAGAGAGCTGTGGCTTCTTCCTTATGTGAAGGCAAATTATACAGTAGGTTTCCCAAGACACAAGCAGTCAAGATGGGCCTTAGGTAGGAATCAAAATAACAAAAAAAGATAATTCTGTGAATACTCACCCGTAGAATTGATTTCTCTTCCAATATTGCTTCAAGACATCAAGATAATTTAGTAAGATAGGTTAACCTCTCTCGACCGAAGGGTGTGGACTGCAAGACAAAGGCGTGGCTCCACCTCGTGGCCTATATTCTTCTAGCTGACTTCCTACACTCCAGTTAATTAAAAAGCAGTAGAACCAGCTGCCCGGGAGGCATACCTATATCTCCTGTTGGAGACAAAAGGCTGGAGACAAAATACAAGACTTCCCTCTGATTATAATATGTATCCATTTTTTTTTACACATATTTATCACTCCACTAAGACTAGGCATCCAAGATATGGATATATCAACCTAGCAGACAGGGAGGACAAGTGCAGTGTGTTGTCCAGCCTTATAATAAAATTTAACTTTTAATTAATCCGATTAAAAAGGAAGCCCATACGTGGAAGTGAAAAAACTGGATAAAGCCAATATAAAGCAAAGGTGGCACAGACACTGCAAATATGAACCGGGCACCCGTAGCGCGTTTCGAGACTCTTGGGCTCTTAATCAGCAGACAGGGAGGGTCTGATGTCCTGAAGTAATAATGGAAGAGAAATCAATTTTACAGGTGAGTATTTACAGAATTATCTTTTCTCTTACATTTTACTTCAGGACATCAAGGTTAATTCAGTAACGATAGGGATCTCCAAAAGCAGTACCCTGATTTTGGGTGGATCCCCAAAAACCCATTTAAACTCATTTTAAGATATTTTAAAAGCCTCTAGGTTACGACAGCCTGTAATAACTTTCTACAGGCATTCGCATCCGGTGAGGCTAAAACATCTACCCTATAAAATTTGGTAAATGTATGAATTAAAGACCAAGTAGAGCTTTATATACTTTTTCCACTGAAGCTTGATGCTGAAGCCCCAGAAACTCCAATAGTTCATGTCGAATGAGCAGTAGTCCTAAAGGGAGGAACCTTCCCCTTAGGAATATAGGTTTTATCACTGCCTGTCTAATTCATCGGCTGATGGCAGACTTAGCTGGTGGAAGACCTTTCTGTGTACCCTCATAGTTTGGACAATAAGAAGTCCAAACTATGAAAAGAATGTGTAGCAGTGAGATAATACCTTAGTGTTCTCACTAAACACACTCACTACATCCAGCCAGTGAAGAAACCTCTTCCTTATCGGACACTGGAGCAGGACATAAGGAAGGCAAAACCATATCTTCATTAGGATGAAAAACACCTTAGGAAGAAAATCCTGTTTAAAACATGCAACACTAAATAAGGAGACTTAACCAATAAAGCTGCTAATTCAGAAACCCGCCTTACTGAGGATATTGCCACTAAAAAGATAATTATAAGCTTCATTAGACTTAATGACGCATCTACCAATGGTTCAAAAAGGAGGCTCCTGAGGAGCTGATAAAACAAGTTCAGGTCCCAAACTGGCAGAAATGGCTTACGAGGAGGCCGCACATGAGCGACTCCTTGTAAAACAAGTGCTGATAAATTCATTCTCAGCTAGGGGTTTCTGAAAGAGGATAGATAAGCAGATACTTGTCCTTAAAACTTACTCAACTGAAGACCTTCATCAAGACTCTTCTGCGAAAAAAAATCCAAAATTCTGTCGACAGAAAAAGTGCTACAGGAGAACCCTCTGGATTTTCACCAAGGGATAAACGCACGCCAGTCTCTACAATAGATCATTGATGAAGACTTCTTTCTGGCCTGAATCATAGGCTGAATAACTCTGGCAGAGAGGCCTCTTTCTGCCAAGTTGGAGATTTTCATAACCAGGCCGTCAAGCAAAAACTTGGAAGTTGGGATGTTAGAGGCCCCTGTGTAAAGAACTGTATATGTATGTAAATGTATGTAGAACTCTGACATCCTTACTATGTCTGAGAACCAGCTTGTTCTTGGCCACAGAGAAGCCCCCTCCCTCACGAGCCTACTCCTCTAATACCCGACTCAGGAGTGGAATCAGAGGGAATGCATAAGGAAGCTTGAATGCGGACCACTGAAGAGTCAGAGCGTCTGTTGCATTGCTAGAGGATCCCTGAACCGGAACACAAATTTTGGAACCCTTCAATTGTGCTGTGATACAAAAGATCTAAGAATGGAATCCCCCAGCACATGCATAGAGATTGAAAGACCCCCGACTCATCTGCTGAGATGAGGGGGCCCATATAAAACAGATAGTCTAAGGAGTAATATGTATACCCTGATGGGTGGTTAAAATGTCTCCCGCTGAAGTAATATCATTGTGGATCGAACAACTCCAATCTCTAAAAGGCGAGATATGGCAGACCGCGATGCTTCTGATTTCTGCGGAACTCGGGATATCCTGAATATCTCCAAGGAGGTCTGGCTCCTAATTAGATCTTGTAACCTGAGGGCACAACTTTTTGTATCCAAAGATCTATTATATGAAGCCTCCAAATCTAAGCGAAATGCAAGAGCTTTTCTCCCACCTGCAAGGGTGGAAGTGTCCCTTCCTGCTTGAGCAGGCTTTGAAAGGGGCTTGGCTTTATCCTGTCACCCAGTGTCGCCTTAATTAGGGACCTTGTCTTATTCAAGGGGGTTCAAGCCAAGTCTACTAATCTGCCACAGTAGCCGAAGTCTAATACTGTTTCCGCAGGGCCTCTAATCCTCTGGCTTTTCATGGGGGTAGAGGGTTTTGCCTCTTTGGGATGTCGGTAGTGCTTGGCTCCTTGCCTAGTCGAAAATTTTTCAGCGGAGTCGGTGAGTAAAATGCACTGCATCACGGAGGAGAACCAGCAGCTTCGGCTGAGCTAGTTACTTCGCTAAGCCGAAAAAATTTTCACAGCGGCGGACTGAGAAACCACCCTGTACCAACGAAAAGAACCGAAGATCATTGGCGGTGCTAGCTAATTCGCTAAGCCAAAAATCTTTCCACTGAGGCGGACTGAGGAACCACGCAGAGCCGCTGAGAAGTACCAGAGATTGTCAGCGGTGTTCGGAACTTCGCTAAGCCGAAAATCTTTCCATGATAGCGGACTGAAAAAATGATTCTTCCTCGCTGCCGCCTTAGCTCTGCCCCCAAAAAGGCGCGCAAATTTAGAATTTTACAACCAGTAAAATACAAACCCATGGGAGACAGCAATAAAGAGCAAGAAAAAAATACAATCCTGTGAAATACTCAGCTGTAGAATTGATATTATTTGTATACAGTAAGTCCTGCTCCAGATATAATACTTACACTTGGGTTACCCTCCTCCAGATGGCGCTGCACTGCAGAGACATGGAAAAACAGGCTCCTCCCGGCCCTTCAAATACCCAGGGACCTCCCACAAATCCCCAGCATTGAAAAGCAGTGAACAAGAACCCGGGAGAATTAAACCACCCAGAACAACTAGTAATGATAACAATGGTAACAATCACCATACAGGGGATCCAGAAAAATGCAAAAGAAAAACCAGGGTGGGGTGGAGCAGGACGTACTGTATACAAATAATATCAATTCTACAGGTGAGTATTTCACAGAATTGTATTATTCTTAGTATACAGTACGTCCTGCTCCAGATAGAATACTTACACTTGGGACATCCAAAAGCAGTGCCCATAAGTAGGGTGGGATACCCAACAAAAAACGACAAAAGAACCACGGTAACCTGCAGAACCATACGGCCAAGACAGCAAGAGCTGAGGCCCTAACATCAACATTGTAAAAACCTTGCAGAAGGCCAATGGTAGTGGCCTAGCCAACCAGTTCAACAGAAACCCGGTGCTGAAAGGCCCAAGAGGCATCAAGCACGCATAGAAAGGAATCAAGGCAACAAGGGAGAATCTTCCCCTTGCCGGAATAGGTCTGAGTAACAGCCTGATGAATCTGATAGCTACAACAGATTTGGCAGAAGCCAAAGGCCGAACAAGGTACCGGGAGTAACATCCATTAAGGTAACAACCAGGACCAAACCGCCCAACTCCCGAGAGCAGACGAGATCGGGCACATTCAGGATGTAATGACCACAAGCCCCAAGGAACCTCAGTTCCCCTAAAGGACACAGTGACTCCCAAGAAAAAACTGGCAACACCTGTATAAGGAATGCAGAACCACTTCCTCAGTGTTGTTAGGGAAACGGGGATAGCCGTTGATAATATCTCGAATAATTAACATAAGACACCTCCAGATGTAGAGAGTCCGGCTTCAGGCGGAACTCCACCTTATCCTGATGTATCTTAAGGAATGAGGGCTAGGTAGACAGAGCCGCCCGCTAACACACGCCTGACCAAGGTAACAGTCACCAGAAGGACAACCTTGAGGGTAAGGACAGCCAGACAGCATCCTGAATAGAACCAAGGGACAATTCCTGCAAGCAGACAGAATGAATTCAATTTCAATCCCAACAGGGAACATAGGATTACATGGAGGACGCACATGAGCACCCCATGAAGGAAGTCCTAACCAGGAAGACTGAACCAGAGACTGCTAAGGCAAGGTGGACAGGGCAGAGCCTGACCCATCAGAGAACTGAGCTGGGGAACCAACTCCAATTCATGCTGAAAACCACACTAGAACCCTGGGAACCGAGAACGCCCAACAGGTAAGAGAACTAGACTCGCCCCAATCAATGTGGGTATGCCATACCCTACAACAAATAGAAGAAGACGAGGAAGAGGCTTACTCCTAGCCTTCCCATAGTCACAAACACTGAGACAGATAAACCTGTCTCCATTAAGATGGTTCAGCAGTCAGGCCGACTAGGTCAGGGACTGTAGATTGGAGTGACGTAAAGGGAACCCTGAGTGATCAAACTGGCACTCCTGGCAAGGTACAGAACTACTGACCACAGTACCATGTCTGCAACCACACTCTACTAGGTCACCTGGGGGCCACCAGAATCACTGGTCCCCTTACCAGAGCAATCTTACGCAGAACCCTGCCTAGCAGAGGGAATGGAGAAGGACATACAGAACCGAACATCCTGTCAAGACGGTACTAAAGGCATCCGGACCACTGACATAGGATCCTGGGACAGGGAAACAAAGGCCGATAGCCTGTGAAGGTGACGAAACCCAACAGATCCACGACTGGCTGGACTCTATAGCGACACGGGGATTAGCACATCCTGTCGCAGAGGGGCTCCGCCGGAGATAATATCACTAACGTGCAGGCAGCATTGTCTCCACCCAGAAAAGGGAACATAGACACTCCCTGGAAGGTCCACCAGCTCCAAGCCCCTTCCAATGATTAATGTAGGACATCTGTCATCAGACGGACCGAGCACCCCCAGACTGGCAATCCAGAAAGAGAGTGGTCAAGCGAGATAGAGCCAAACTGAAAAACGCTCACTGTTTAGAATTTAATAGGCGTAAGGACCTTTTAAGGTCCCGCCACCACCAGAATCGCAGGGAGTTTCAGAAGAAACCTTCCCCTTCAACCTGAAAGGTTGGCATCCATGGTGACCATTTCCAGGAAGGGGCAAGAAGGGACTGCCCCCAGACAGGTCCCTCGAGTTCATCCATTTTCAAGAGAAAAGCCGTGATACAGGTGGGAAGGCCCACAGACCCTGCTCCAGGGGTGCTGGATCCCTATCCTGTGTTACCAATAGAAGTCGCAGAAGGGCTTAAGGGGAACTTAACATAAGGGACCTCTTCCGAGCAAGTTAACAACGGGCCCACCAGTTGCATCCCTGCCTGGAGACCGGGACAGCAATGAGGGACTGGGCCCATGAGACCAGATTGCCCACCTAATTGCTGAGAAGGGGAGAATCTGGTTTGAACCTAATCCAGAATCATTCCTATTAAAGGAGTTACCACTTAAGGGAACAGCGAGGACTCGGGGTGATTGAACACCCATCCAAATGACTCCCAATGGACCCACCAGCCGGGTATCCAACTATCCTGACACAGAGACAAGGAAGTGAGGAAGGGCGTCCGGGTAGACATCGTGCGGACGCCCCTTGGTCTCATCAGAGACATCACCATTGTCGGCACCTGAGTGAACACTCTGGGAGTTGAAGAGAGGCCAGATAACAAGGCCACAATTAACAGTGTTGGACTTCCAACACGAACCTGAAGAGCCTCAGAGAACTGAGGGCACAGGGAAGTAAACATAAGCATTGTAGAGTTCCCCAGACGGCAAGAAGCCCACTGGGCGCAAGGTGCTGATGGCCCAACTCCATGCAGGAACTGCCTGTAATTAGAGAATTGCCTTGAATCCAGAATGGGCCAACCCGACCCATCCTTTGGGGGACTGTGGAAAGGTGGTATAGCGGCCCTTGCCTCTGCCTATTACGGGCAATCTGCAAGAGACCCTCAGACCTTGCAGGCCTAGCATGGCCTGTGCCAGCAACTGAACAGTGGCATGGACCAGGAGTACCTGGGACCTGATAAAAACTGGGGAAGGCCGTGCAGCAAACGCTATCCTGTATCTGGAGGACACAACCTCCTGAATCCACCAGAATGAGGCGAGATGCCTCCTGATAAGAGCAAGGTGCTGCAGCCATCCCCTCACCCAGATGGGCGAGGGCGCCCCATCATGCTTGAGGGGGTTTGGTGGAAGATTTGGGCTTAGCCCCGCCGGAGGGGCCAGAGCGTTGTCTGCTGCTCGTGGGGCAGGAGTCTGCACGAAAAATCCGGAAGGACAACCCTGGTTCTTGTTTAACACTAAGGTAGGGGGGAGGAGGGGTGCCCCTGCCCCGAGGGGGCCGAGACGGCCGTCTGCGAAGGGGTGATTTGCCCTTTTTACTGAACAGGTCTAGACGGGCCCCAAATAGGCGTTGCTCTATAAAGGGGAGCCCTGTAAGAGTCTTTTTAGTAGCATCATCAGCACCCCACTGTTGCAGCCAGACCAAGCAACGAATAGCCACCGCAAGGGCAGAAGTTCTTGCACACATTCTAATCGCGTCATCCAACGCTAATAGAATAAATTTCACAAATACATCACAATTGGAGAGTGCATTAAACACCTCCCAGGGGAGATCCTCGGGGTGATGATCAAGCAATTTTTTGATGAGGGTCTAGCGGCCACTGCAGTAATGGCTGCGGCACAGACCGGGCGCAGCGCCGTCCCAGCACACGAAAAGGCATGGGAGGCCAGCAGCTCAATGCGCCGGTCCTCAGCATCCCGAAGGGTACTATAAGCAGGGGTTGTAATAAAGGGGGGGTTAGGGAGCCCTATGATCGGCGCATCCACCACGGGGGGTGATGACCAACAATTAACCACCTCAGGGGGAAAAGGGTATTTCCTATCCCAGTACCCTGGAACCCCGGGAAGTTTACTGGGGCATTCCCATTCCTTGAGCACAAGGGCATGGAAATGAGCCTGCTCTAGAAGTTCCAAACGTGCAGTCGCAGTATGGAAACGCTCCCCTCTAGGCTTGGGGACCTGACCGGTGGGAGAGATAGACAGTGCCTTAAAGACCTTAATCAACAAGTTGTCAGTGTCACACTGGCCCCAGTATTCAGGGCCAGAATCGTCATGACTCCTCGGTCTCTCATCAGATGAGTCAGAGAACAACTCCCCTTCATCAGAAGGGGTATAGCAAACCCCTCAGTTCTCATAGAACATACAGAAACATGAGGCGACAGGTGCCGCTTTCTACCAGGGCCCATTCGCTCTGACAACCTAGCAATAATCTGTTCAGCCGTAGGTAGTCTGGAAGGCCCGGCAGGCTGCAATTCCCCACTTGTAGGCGACTCAGCAGGAGAGAGATTTAAGCCTGGGGAGATAGGTGAATTGAAGCTAGGTGTAGCCACTGGCCGACCAGATTGCAGGGCCAGGGCTTGCTCGGCACAGGGTACGCAGACCCGTGCCCTGTCAGCATCAGCATGGGGTTGTCCACATGCTATACACCGCCGGTCTTGTCCCAGAGGGACCCCGGTCACATAATTCTGAGTTGCCTCCATAAGGTGATTAATCAAGGCACAATATGCCAGTAGGGATTTACACTATAAGTAACCCTGGATGCCCCAAAGACTCGCTAGGGAAGTGGGAGAATATTACAAGGCCCGCTATAATTTTACACCGGGCCGGGAGAAGCCAATGGTGTTCACCAGTCTGAAAGACATAATGGGAATAAAGGGTGTCAGAACCATGCGCAGTAATCAAGGATAATGAAAATCGCCCGCGAGGGCACTTACAAGGGAGGAGGAAGACCGCTACCACGTGTGCGTGCGACCAGCATCAAAATGGCGCCAAGCGAACCTCGAAGGGCGGGCCAGAGCGGGCTGTGACGTGGAGCGCGCCAAAACGGGTCGCCGCCCCCCCGAAGAGCGCGAAGCTCTGAGATAGTTTCAACTTGTCATGAGGAGCGAAGTGTATGACACACTTAGAAAAAAATGATTTGCCAATGAAGACCCCGCAGCATCTGAGGCGACGCAGCCGCCCGGCGCAGCACATCCAGTAAAGGAAGAGGTGCGCGCGGCGGCGACAAATACACTAGTAAAGAGCAAACAGCGCGGCTCTGACACCAGGAATACCAGTCCGGGGCAAGACTAAGGCCATAACGTGTAAAACATACACTAAGACCACCACACACACACACCCCCCTTTCTTTCCCCCCGGACTACGGGGGGAATGAGGGAGGATGACGACCCTTTGTACAGGGCCCACCGCTACACGGGGCATGGGGCAATAGTGTATGAGGGGCATCCCCTAGAGGCTCACCATCAGCCTAAACCGCCTACCCTTTGGTGGGGGACTGTGGTGGAGCATGGCTCCATTAAGCACGCATGGTGCTGCCTACCTTCACCCGACCAGCGCAGCCTAGGCTGGGAGGCACATCACAGGGAGGACGGGTGGGAATAGTCCAACAGGGCCGCAGGCTTTGCTTCGCAGTCAACACTGCAGAGAAATCTGGGGATTTGTGGGAGGTCTCTGAGTATTTGAAGGGCCGAGAGGAGCCTGTTTTTCCATGTCCCTGCAGTGCAGCGCTATCTGGCGGAGGATAACCCAAGTGTAAGTATTATATCTGCAGCAGGACGTACTGTATACTAAGAATAAAAGGCAAATCATTTCCTTGGTCACCCTCAATCAGGCTCACCAGACAAAATCCTGTGGCTGCTTTGCTTTTCAATGAAAGATTTCAGGTAGAGTGCAATGACACTCAAAATCCCCCTGAGGAGGCATAGTGGGTACATCCAGATTAGAGGAGCACAAGGTACCTAGGAAGCCAGACAGGGTCTTGCCCCCACTTCCAAGGTATAATCTTAAAAAAAAGTAAATGGGAGAGGAGACCAGATAGAGCCCCTGCAGTCCAGTCCGACTGCAAGAAAGAAACTGGAGTGTAGGAAGTCAGTCGGAAGGATATAGGCCGGGAGGCGGAGCCATGCCTTTGTCTTGCAGTCCACGCCCTTCGGTCTAGAGAGGTTAACCTATAGTTACTGAATTATCCTGATGTCCTGAAGTAAAATGGAAGAGAAAAGGCAACAGCCTAATACTATTTTGCCCAGTCACAGTACCCTTGGGTTGTATATACAACTAAGGGAATGCTATTGCCCAAAAGGGCCAAGGGTGGACTCAGGTCTCGGAGGACTAAACTTCTGCCTGAACGTTTTCCCGAAAACCGTATATGCAGATGCTCGGACATCCACCTTTTAAAGGCAAGTGAAAGTGTGAATAGGCAACCAGGTGGTGGCCTTGCAAACCTGGTCTGCAGAGGTTTGGTGCCGAAACACCCAGGATGCACCTACAGCTCTAGAAGAATGAGATGTAACAAGCAAGAGTCTATTACCCTTTTGGGCCCCATAGGAATCATAAACAGAGCATCTGTTTTCTGTATAGATGCTGTAGCTGAAATTAAGTATTTTTAAGCATGAACTAAATCAAGAGAGTGTAGAAACCGTTCCTTAGGATTAGCGGGATTCAAACAATAAGAAGATAATAATAAGAAGCCTTTAAAAGATTTCCACTGGTATAAAACGGCCACGAGTCAAAAAAAGAGAGCACAAAGAATCTAGTGCAAATGTATAAAGAATTTTTAATAAATAAAATGCACTCACAAATTTCCAAACGATGCAATCGCGTATAAAATATACATTCTGGGGAGTCCTTTCTTTCCTTATTCCACTACGGCCGTTAGTGGAACAAACAAGTTCTGTGTTCAGGATAACCCAGCTTAGAAATCCATATCTTTAAAATAGCCATCTCCTGCCTAACGCGTTTTGTTGCTGCGTCGCAACTTTTTCAAAGGCTGGGCAGCGCCGTTAGTGAAGATATATTTATAGACAAAGAAGGGCCCTCCCCCTTGTGATATTATCCAATAGCGAGCCCGGGAGGTGCATGTAATTAAAAACCATGCTCTTTGTCAGGGGCAGGTCAGGCGGACTTAAGCTAAAGACGTCACTCCAGCCAAGAGAGACTTCCGGCTTATCCGCCGGCTTCTTCGTCCTAAATCGGCTTTCTCCGTATAATCAGCTGATTCAGCGGAGGCTGTTAAAGCCCTCAGTCAGACTCATTACAGTTCGTCAATTTCCGGAGGCTGCCCATCTTGGCAGCTTCCGTGAGTCTCCCAATATGCCGTGTTGGAGACATAATTATTTCCATATATCCAAACTTAATAAAGCTACATAAATATACAAAAATTTTTATGCAATTAGTCGTCTGATAAAATAGAGTGTGAACATAATGTCAGACATTTTAAAAATATCAATGTAAATGAATTACTAAAAGTTATATCAAAACAGGTTAATAATATGCCAAAAATATCTATAAAAAAAGGGGGATGTGACCTGATTAACCCTTTAACTGCCAGCCTTCCTGGAGAAGTTGTCACCCTCTGTTGCCAGCCTATTTTCCGCTACATATGTTCGACAGTGATTTTTGAAGGGATTTCCCTATAAAATCATACATGTTTTTTTTTTTTTAACAGAGTCTGGGCTTCAACAGGGAATATCTTGTTTTTAAGTTTATCAGTGTTTTTCTAATATTTTTGTGGAAAATAAGGTGAAAAAAATAAAAAAAATTACATTTTGTAGCGTTTTTTCTTAATAAAAATTACAAATGTACCAAAAAAGTCATATTGTGTGTAAAAGCCCCATTCCTGCCAATTCCAACAGTACCACATATGTAGTGCTCAACACCCTTTCCTGACCAAGAGACACCACAAACTTAAAAGGGCACTTGAGGAGGTTTTCAAAGAAAATACAATTATTTTGCGCTCATTGCAGTTTCTTAACATAAACACCACTTTACATTTGAAATACCCCCCCAAAACTATATATATACACTTAAAGTACACACCTCAAGCTATCTAGGCGTCTCAAGCTTGAGGTTGTGGCTACATATCTCCAGGTGGAGTCAATCAAAGAATTCCGTCTTTTTTCCAAGGTTTTTTGCAAAAAATAATAAAAACTGAATTAAAGCCAAATGTTTTCTTAAAAAAAATATACTAACAAGAAAAAACATAGCTAATGTGAAACAGCAACGTTCCCTGAACAGAACAATACCCAATATGCATTGCTAACTCCAAGCGTAGGGTTACCATTCACCCTAAAGGAAAGCATACACATATTGGGCATTTCACTTGAAAATTCCTACTCTGCAGACAAAGCGCGCACCTTGTGCTTTTTCAACCAAAACAGCCCTTTGAAAATTAAATAACCCCCACAAACCATATATCCACAGAAAGTACACACACCTTAAGCGTTCCGGGCGTACCAGGCTTGTTGTCGCGGCAGGAGCTTTCTGGACGCGATCCTTCGAGGAATTCACTGGTGCCACAGCATTTCCCTACAAAAATTTAAAATATGCACAATAAAAACCACGTTTTCCTAAAGAAAATATAT